>OU342740.1:427034595-428324124 GCA_910589775.1 Avena eriantha
TTATATATTCACTAGCTAAAGGACCTGATCACCTAGCTCGTGTTTACAACCGTATAGTTCTAAATGGATATTACTTTCGGAATTCATACATAGAGCAGGACTTGAGTACCCAAAATATTGGTGTCATAGTCAAGGCGATGAAACCACAGGCAATATTGATTATTATGGGGTGATCAAGAAAATCATAGTTCTTGACTTTCCTCCTGATAAGGAGGTTCTCTATTCCAGTGTGACTGGTTTGATGTGCCTGCTGCCGAAAAAACTCAGAGTAAGGGGTTATAAGAAGGATAAATATGGAATATTGACCTTGACACAACTCTACACCGATTCAAGGGAGAACCTTACATTCTAGGGCTCCAGGCTGAACAGGTCTTCTATGTGAGAGATGTGAAGAACCCTCATTGGGAAAGTGTTATTAAAATGAATCCACGCAATTTGTTTGCTCCTTCTGTTTTAAATGGTGTAGGCCTTGATGAAGCTGCTGAAGCCGACGAAGGCGGTGATGCAGACATACTGGATGTCGTTGATGCGGAAATTATGGTGCCAGAAACTATTATTTTGGTAGCTAGCATGCTCAGCTGTCCTACATGCATGTCTGATGTGTTAGAATCTGTCCTCCCATGAACAATATTATCTTTGATTTGCTTTTCTTGGTTTCGTACATTCGTGTGAAGCTGAAATATGGACTGATAGTTCCTGACCTTATACTGTAGTTTCTACATTTTCTTATGTGCTATTACATGTTCAATAGTCATTCCTATTGGCAGAAGAACAAGTGCCATTTCACACAGGATATCATGGTATAAATTACATGTAGTATGTTGTTTCCTCATGTATAACTGTATAGTTTAGTGAGCTATTTTTTCTGATGAAAATTCTCAAAAGAGCCGCATCATATATTGCCTTCTCACATTTTCTTGTGCTGGAAATGTATCCAGCAGAAATGACACAACTTCCATCACTAAATTTGTTGCAGAGTGGTTGATAAACCATGCACTACTATAACATGTCTTATTTAATTTGGTTTTTTGTTTTTGTAGTCATTTTCTTCCATTAAAGCTCTTTATAGTTACCAATGATATTCTGTTTTGACTATGACAAATGTTGTTTATCTTTTCAGGATTTCTGAGGTGCTTTTATCCTTGTTAAAGACTACAGGTTTCTGCTACAAGACTATACATTGCTACTATCTTCAATGCGCTGGGCCATGATCCATGATCGGTTTTGAATTATTGAGAGTGTTTGTCATGCCCGCCAAACACCATCACTAGTAATGCTCTTGTGGTGCATATCACGATCCAAGTTTGCTGGCCCTAAGTCTATGGGAACATCTTTCTCCTTTTTTCATGTTTAGCCACGTCCTGTGAGTTCCCCAAGTTATCCAGTTAACCTGCTCTTTTTGGGAATGAATTTAGGTTTGTGACGTATTGGATTTCTTTCATTTAATGGATGGACCTATCTTTTTGTCTCTCCTTTTGTACTACTCTCTCCGACCCAAATTAGTTGACTCAGATTTGTCTAGATTAAAAAATGTATCTAGACTTTTTTAGTGTTAGATACATCGAATCTAGACAAAACCAAGTCAACTAATTTGGGTCGAGGGAATACTATATCCAAATGGCGCAGGAGGACCTCCCCTACCATTTAATCTAAAAATAGTTCTAAAAGTAATAATATATGTTACAAGAATTTAAGTTATTTTGCTATTAAAATGAGTTTGCTTCAAAGTATATTCAGTTTCGCAGAGCAATATACAAATTGTTTCATCTATTGGGTTCACAACTGTTTCATCTGTTAGGTTGACTTGCTAACATATTGTAGCTCAGGGCAGTTGCCACCACCGCATGCAAAAGCACGCACACCACGGACAAATCCAACTCTCAATCTCTCATACGCTAGGCATGCCGACTTCTATCTAAGTACATGGTGATGCATTTGGGCGAGACAGGGAGTAGAGGGATGCCGGGTGGCATAGTCATTCTGATCGCCACCACCGGCATCTGGCAAGGCCACCACGAGCGGCGCGGTGCATGTCGCTAGCCACCGCACCGGCGAACAACAAGATCTCATAGAAGCTTGGCGTTGAGGTCAGCTAGGGCCACGTCGGCAGCGAGGCGCGATCCCTCAGCTTGGCCTCATAATAAAAGGAAAAGTAATCAGACAACCTATGGTTTCTGTATAAAATGACCTATGGTTATTTTCTAATTGCATCATTTTAATCAGACCGCGATTTAAAAATTATAAACAATGGGGAAAAATCAAGATTGTTTGCAATAGATTATACATATTACCATGGATACATAAATTATCACAATATGCAATAATTATTGCAACACAATGAGGTTAGGCAACCTATGGTTTTTCTGTAACAAAATGACCTATGGTTATTTTCTAATTGCATCATTTTAATCAGATTGCGATTTAAAAATTATAACAATGGGAAAAATCAAGATTGTTGCAATACCTTATACATATTACCATGGATACATAACTTGTCGCAATATGCAATAATTATCGCAACACAATAAGGGTAAGGCAAAAAACCGCTATTATGACAAATACGTATTTTGTTGCCAATATAAGCAGTTTATTGCAACAATATGAATACTTAGCGCAACATGGGAAAATGTTGCAATATATTTCAAAATATTACCACAATCTTTTGCTGTTGTTGCATTAGCTAGTCTCTATTGCAACAAGGTGATAATTTCTCGCGACAATGCAGAATTGTCGCAATAGGACCACCATATTACAACGCCAAGGTGTTTTGTTGCAATACACGTCATCTATTGCGACAAAAAAGGTAGTTACCGTGACAAAACTAATTGTGGCAGCATGTGGAGCCTATTGCCACAAACAAGAATTTCGTGGCAATATTGCATTCTATTGCAACGAAAACTGTCCATTGCAATAATTATTGTTGCAATAGACCAGATTCCTTGTACTGATAATAGACATATAGAGATTATTATACGCCAAGTAACATCAAAGTGATATCAGCAGAAAGCTCATGGGGATCCATCATTCACACATCCATCCATGGTATGGGAAGAGTCAATAGGGATCTGTTTTGAACAAAAATCAGGAGTACTTTGGTTATCATTAGAACAACGACCACAAGAGTTATGTTGCACATGTGTTTCATCAGAAAGAATTGAAGACAAACAAGCCTTGTTGTTAATATCAAATACCTTAGCTTTAGCCCACAAAGATGCTGGTTCCAAAACCACATGTGCATCATTGCAAACTGGCAATATAGTAAGAGGTAAATGTAATTCCTGGGTATCATCCATGCCCACGGGTAGGATTAGTATTTAACAAAACACAAGTATTAAGATTATTTAGAACAATCTTCTAGTACAATATCATTTACCTCAATCATAAGTAATTGGAAGATCCAACGCTAACAGTTGGGGAGGTCGGCAATTCTGCCGCATTGAACTCCTACACCATGTATATGTTTGCTCCCCCAACGTTAGAACTATTTCCTTTGCTAGGAGGTTGCTCCATCGGTTTGTCTTCCTCCACCTTACTCATACCATCTTTTTTGATTCATTTGCATCATCATCTGTATCCTTGGATCTTGTGAACCAGTTAAGGAAAGACTCTCATTAGCCAGAGAGGTACCAGATTTCTCAACCAAAACTTCAGTTATAAAAACCTCATTTTATCTAGATGTCAAGATAAGGTGGGATGAACTCAGGATCACACAATATACCAAAACCCGGACAATTCTGTTCTGCCCTAGTGAATGGCATATCCACTGATTTAGTTTTGCCCAATAGAGAACCAACCTCCATAAGGAGAGGAAATCACCCTCTCACATCCTTGGGTACTCCATCAATTTGCACCATCACCCCAGGCAATAAGAAAAGTGTCATCAACCACCCCCATTCATCAAACTTAAGATAAATAGGAGAGTGTCAGTAATTTGGTACTGTTTAATAGATTTCATGCCTTGCACCTCATCTTTTGTTAGGAAGTAACTTTGAAAACTTATGCTGGAACTCAATAACCCCCAAGTGTAATTCGGTGAGAGTACCAATCTCTTGAGGATTTCGATCACTTGGGCCACCGTCAAGAACCACCTTTGAAATAACCTTAATCACCCTAGAATTCTCAACTCCAGGCCTATAAGTTCCCATTGTGAGTAATTCTAAGAAAGTGAGTTTCTCATTACCAAGTCCATCTACAATCACAATTGGCTTTGGGGAATTCCATAATGGGCAAGAAGAAGTAATATGTTGAGGATATTCGCAATTGTCACAAACAATTATTGTACAGTCTTCTGGAAGCGCCCTGCCTGATTGCATATAAAGCACTTCAGCTTATCATTCTTCCTCGGTTTCTTTGCAGCATTTCCATTAGCAGACGTATCAGGAAACACAACACTGACCGCTTGTGCATAGGGACATATCCCCCTAATTTTTCTACCGCAGCAGCCAAAACACTCACGAAAGCCTGCCCTGGAGCCGCGACAGCCTCCCTAGGCATCACGACAGCCTGGCCGGTAGTCACGGCAGTCTGATCCTGTGCTGTAGCAGGAGCACTTTGCCCAGCCGAACCGACAGACGCAGCGCTCAACGACACCGTAGCTCCCCCGAGCGCGCCATCCGATGCCGATTGCGGCAGCACTAATGCCCCACTTTGCGCCGCCGCCACAACCGCATCCACCACTTGCTTGATCAAATTTTGGTCCACGCTCCCGATGCAACATTGCCATGGGAGCTTCCAAATTCATTGCCGGGGAAGCTCCTATTAGCACGCGCACCGAAATTCTCACGACAACCATTTCCTCTATTGTGCCAGGGTTCTCCACCTCCACAGGCATCTCGAAACTCATAACGTTTTCTATTGTGGTATACAACAATGTTACCATTATTGAAACCATCTTGGTTAAAGCCAGATCCTCCATGGAAACCACCCACAACTCTACCCCTGAAGCTATATTGGCCATTGAAATTCCCTGGTTGTTCAAACCTTTGATCAAAATCTTGGCCTCTTGTTGTGCTGCTTGATGCGCCAGGATAAAACTTCCCTCAGCCTCTGTCAGGGTTAGCGCCGTTGAAATTGTTACTGGGGTGTCCACGACCCCCACCGGTTCCGCTTCCCCTCCTGGAGCCTCCTCCAGTTCTGCCTCCATGGTGCATCTCAGAGCTAGGCCGCCGCCCCATTAGGGTTTTGGTTTCCTCTGTAACTTAATAGAAGAAGAGAGGATGAGGAAAATTTCCAGCCCCGAAGTTAGCGTCAAGCGGTATCTGTACCGTAGATGACCAGGAAGGGACCGAGGTAGTACACGGTTGAGCCCCATGGCTCGCACAAGCCTGAACGCAAACCGGGCTACGAAGACCAATTCCCATCCACGAGCGCAACGGGCCCAAAGCCCTAAAATTTGAAAAGCGCATAAATTCGGGATCCGAAGATCTTGGCTCCGACGGAGAAGAAGCTAGCGAGCAAGCCACCTTTGAAGATCTCCGCCGGCGAACGAACATCCATCCATCGGACCCATCATCATCACTCAATGAGGAAAAAACAGAAGTTTCCAGTTTTTTGAGAATTCGCCTGAACTCGTGAAATACCTAGCAGAAGCAGTTTTGCTGCCATCCGAAAGAATTTGAACTCACCTAAGCTGTAGGAGAGACCCACGATTCCAATGCCACTAGCCGTTGCTGACGCCGCCGCTCGATCCGCATAGCAGCCCTCGAGGAGGGGTCAGCGAGCAAATCGACGGCCAACTGAGGCGATCGCCGCAGATAATGGTAGAAAGCGAACGTTCCCATCCGTCGAGCCACCCTCCTCCACATCGCCGTCGTTGTCCGACGATAGCGCCTAGAAGCATACCCGTGCCGGCGAACTCCAAAGAGGAGAGACGAGATCTCCCCTGTAATCGCCCTGGGAATCGCCTCCTCTCGAATCACCTCCTCGTGAGACTCCTCGCCCGGAATCGCCGCCGGTCTCCGAGTTCTCTGGCATGGCAGCCGTCAGTGGGCTAGTCCGATGGTTATCCTATACATGGCGGACCAAAATGAGGCGATTTTCTCATAGACAGGTGGATGTAGTTCCAGCCCTTGACCTTGGTGTAGATTTTTTTTTGATAAAAAGGCAATATCGCCCGGCTTTAAATTATAAATTCCATGCGGATCAGAGTTACAAGATGCTGCAATATCACCTTATAAGACATCAAATAGATACAAGAAAAAGAAATATAAGCAAGACACACAGCTTGATCGCTGAGATCCTCATCCACCAGTGTAGAGAACACCTGGAAAGCCAGAAAGGATTACACTCAAAGGACACCAGCCGTCAACGATAATCGCGCCACCCCGGAAGACACCACCGCTCACCCCCCCGTGGCTTCCCCACTTGACCTTGACGTAAGCATCATGACCGACTTAAAAATCACTAACTCAATTTATACAATATGTATTTGGGTCAGAGGAAGCTATCACTTCATTGCATGCACATCGTGTATGTGCCACACAGCCTCAATACTAGTCGCTCCACTTGATTTGCAATATATGCTAGCTTACACTTTGTGTCAGACCAAAAAAAAAATGCTTAACCATCAATATAAACTAATTACAAGCATAAACAAAATTAATTATGAAAAGAAGCAACATTGAATTGATACTATTAGATTTGTTAGGAAATATACTAATATCACAATTTTCTTTACTTGAAAAAACAAATTATGAAATAGTTAATATTTCTATTTCTAAGGATCAATATCTTAAACTACTCATTCTGTGAATCCAGGATCCGGAGTTGTTATTAGCAGTCCACTAAACTGCCTATATAGGCAAGTCATGTTCATTCATGAACATAGACGAACAATCATGCGTGCATGGTGGAATGTATCATGCGTGATTCATGGCTATTAATTTTGCATAGGTAAAGCATGAATACCAACCCATTAGTTGGGGTCTATAAATTGATGTAGTATCCACACCACCCATGTATCAGTTCACAGAACATATTGTGGGATACACATAAACACATTTTCTTGGCATATATATATGCATAAAGACTTGCCATGAGATATGACAAGAAAACTGATAGGTTAGATTAAGCTTGTCTAGGATCTGTGTTTATGTGACCGGTACACGCCCATTAGGGTTGTGTGGAATTCCATGGTCGGACCAGCCTGCATAGGATTACATAATTAATCTCGCTGGTAGAATCAGCCATGGGCGCTGAGATATGACGACATGCCACATGCTTGGGTTCACCAATAACATCCACAAATTGATGAGTCGCCAATGTTGCTAAGTACCAGGTTGCTCCAAGTCCTTATACCAGTGTGGTCAGCTCATGTGAGCTAAGCTGACTAATAGACGCCCAACTTTGGCAGGCTCTTGCTGATATAAAATAAAAATCTTGTACGTGTGCGGTTTGGGACAAAGTTAATCGGCATGTCCTGTGAAACCAGTGGTCTTTTCAATTCACATGAAACAGTACATGTAGTTTCCGTAGATGCAGAAGGGTTGAGCTGTGAATCTCGTCTTTTGAGTGCCCAGGTACTACACGTGTATCAGGTTCTTTGTAATTTATTTATGGTGCTGACCTTTTTTGAAGAATGGACAGTTACAAAGTTTGTAGGGGATCTGGTCCGGGGTTTACAGGAAAACAAACATAAAATACATACTGAAAACATGAAAAAATAGCGACAGAACATTCATTTGGGATGTCTGCAAGGTAGCGACCCGAGGATGGTTTTGAGATTCATGCGGCCGGCCTGGTGTCACGTTGATAAGGTATCCCGGAACCTCGCTGGAAATCCTCTTGTTACGTTCCTTCCACTTTCCGAGCACAGCAAGCCAAGAGAAGATTTTGCATCTTAGCTTAATCTCGGATTTCCAGATTAAGATCTTTGTTCCCGGTCGCGTTGCCCCTACAAATAGAATTATGAAAGCCGATGCAATCATGAACACGCCGTCTTCTTTCCATCTCCACATGACTGAATCAGGAACATCGGGGGTCAACCTGATCCATTCGCTCCCATCAATCCACTCCGAGTAACGCGCTATGAAGTGTGGATGACTCGCGCGAGAGCAACTACCATGAAACTTCTGATTTGGCTCGCGGGCAGCTACCCCACCTGGGCACCCGCCGTCCCTCCCTTGCCGGCCACCGCCGCCCCTGCCTGGACCGCCCGCCGTGTCTGGAGCTCCGCCGCCCCTGCCGCCTGCTCCCGGCTGCTTCCATGACCGCGCTTGTCCCGCTCCTCCGCCGCCTGGCCGGCCCGCTCCCCTGGACGAGGCCGCCATGCCTGGAGCGCCGACCGGCCGCCTGCTCGTCCCGCTCCCGCCTCCGCGCCTAGAGCGCCGCCCGCGCTCGGCCCTCCGCCGCCCTAGCCGGCGTACCCCCTCCGCAGCGACTGGCCCGACTTACTCCCCTCCGCCTCTCTGGCCGGCTTGCTCCACGCCCGCGCTCTAGGACGGGAGGTCGATGGATTCCTCCATCACGTGGAGGATAGACAGCGTGGAGGACTTGATTTATTTCCAAAAACATTATAGGACCTGTCTTGTAAAAATTTAGGATCTGATCGTAACACATGTTGAGGAAATAAGTTTATAGAGCTCTATTTTACAGCTTCCGGTGGAGGGACGATTTTTGGTGCTAGGAGAGTGCTCTATTTTACAGCTTTCAGTGGAGGTCGCGCAGGCGCTGCGTGCTATATCAGGATGCAGCATACCACTTTTACAGCTGTCAAAATATGCAGCGACTGGTGGAGATGCTCTTAGAAAAATCCATGCCACCAGTATTCTATCGCCTGATTGACTAGTGGGTCCCACTTTTCTATGTTATGTGGTGAGTTGGAACACGCCACTGGTAAGCACTTACTGGTAGCGTATAGGAAAGTGATACGCCACTACTATTTTTAGTGGCATGGAACCCTTCTGCATCTACATGTTTGAGCAAAACTTAGCAACTTGCGAGGCGTATGAAAGCAGTAAACAAGTGGTTTGTCAAAGAACTTAGCGGGGTCCCTCCGTAGTATCTGGCAGCAAAATCTTTCATCGATATGCAGCGAGGCGGCATCCCAGGATCAGGTGGCTGATGACCTTCTACTGGAACCCGCTGTCCAGTGGTAAAGTAGTGATTCATCGCCTTCGGGATAGTTATATGTCAGTCGTTTCAGAAACAAAGGCTCAAAGTAGAGGAAGTGGGACTTGTCATCATTTGCAAAAGTAAAGGTTAAACTTACAGCCGTCACTTTCCTAGAGTACGCATCGCACTCTGCTCTCAGCTCAATCCATGCATCATACTCCCTGTTATAATTTGCCTGGATGGCCTTGTAGGCATCCTAGAAATCATGCTACAATTTCAAAAATAAAGAATCTCGTCAGCTTAGCCATTTAGGATCAAATCGCGGAAAGACGGTGAAAATGAGAAACACTTACATCAACGGTAGAGGTAGTAGGCCGAGGACGAGGCGCGATAGAGGGGTGATCGGGGGTGAGGGTAGCCTTGACTTGTGTGAGGGTCTTGGTAGGCTGGACCACCGCATCAAGAATGTTGAAACGGCCATGCGGCTTGCCGTGGCTCGCCATGATCAATGCAGTCTCATCGACCTCAACGTGCATGGGCTCATCCACCTCCGGATGCAAACCCTTGAGCTTCTCGTAGTAGATGTTGAGCTTCTCCTTGGCGTTGCCGTAGTACTGGTCAAGCTAGGGTTGAGGCTGCTGTAGGTCGGGCTTCTTCGTCTTCATCTTCTCCCACACGACTAGGTCGGTAATAGGGCTATCAACCTCCCCCTCCGTCTCCACCTGTATCGCCAATGAAATGTTAATTATGTATGTCAACTAATAACATGATAGGAAATAAATGTTGGTTGTTCCATGTATGTATATACCAAGTGCTTCTTGAAGAGACCATGATTGTGGCTTCCCCCGCTGTGTGTTCCCATACTGTCGCGGTTTTTCTTGTTCCACTTGCTCACGACCTCGAAGTCAGGGTCTTCCCCGATCCACCTACCAGCCAACACCTCAAAAGCATCTTCTTTGTGTTCACACCACATTGGCATAACCTGAAACCACAACACTTATTTGAAGAACAGATAATGCAATGGGAACTTAGCATCTATGGAACTTCTCATTGATAATCTACTTACCGTCATGAAATCAGCCACCGTCATTTTTGGCTTTTGACCCTTGGCAATCTCATCCTTCCGTATCTTAAGGCCGTGCTCAGCTTGGAAGTGATTGATCAACGTATTCTTGGTGTTGTACCATTGCTGCGTTGTCAACTTCCGACAAGCTGCAAGCAAAGTCTTCTCCGCCACCACCTGATGCTCAGGTCTCACCTGATAGAAGACCTTCAATCATGCAACCCAAAAGTCATGAGTTAGCACGATGATGGACAAAATAATTATGAAAGTAATGAGTTAACACGATGGTGAGCAAAAGTATGCCTTACCCAAAAGCTGCTAATCACAGCATCAGCAGCACTCCCGAAGCCCGGGCAATCGGTGGAGGCCTCATAGTCCGCCCAAAACCAAGCTAGCTTCCTCTGGCCGTTGGGGACTGTAGTGTACAAGCCCGGCCAATACTTCCTAATCAAAGATCCAAGCAAGCTATTAGGGTGGCGGACCCCCTTAGGATGTGTCCAATTGCTGCACAATAAACAAACATTAGTAAATGCCAAATTGTTATGACCAAAAACATGAGTTAGCATGTGGTGAAAAAAAGAACTATGGTGATCAAATTAGTAAAGTCACTTACTATTTGCCATAGGGCTCAATCGTAGGTCTCTCCTTCAGGCGAGGCTCCTTTGTAGGGACACGCGCCTCCCCACGAGTCGGCAACTTCTTCGTCGGCGCCTCACCCTCCGCCTCCTCATCCGACATCCCCTCCAACTCCTCGTCCAAATCTGACTGTGAAGCCACGATGCCATAAGCAGAGGGTAAGTCAGACAAATGAGCAACACACTGCGGGGGAGACAAGTCTGGATCCTCTGAATCGAGTCTTGCAACTACATTCAGAAAGAGTAAACAATTTAGCTTGAAGACATAAAAAATATAGACGTAATTCATAAACAATGGGGGAGATGAGTATGTACTCGAGGCTACACCTCCTCGTCCTCGTGTTGCACCTCCCCGTGCTGCACCTCCGCGTGCTCGTCCTCGTCCTCCTAGTCGGGGGAAGTTCTCCCTGTGTGGGAGGTGGGTCCTCGGCTCTCGGGTAGCGCGGGTTGGGAAGATGTACCCTTCCCCTTTGGGTAATCTTCTCTTGGTTCATCAACTTGAGAAGGGAGGCCGTTGATTCCTTGTTCCCCCGAGGCATTGGTAAATCACCTGCATTGAGAAAGAGTAAACAATTAAGTATAAATAAAGACATAATGAAATTAAGAAGCATGTTGAGAAATAAATACTATGCATAAAGACATAAAAGACCCTCACCTCTAGTCATCACTATCATAAAGTACTTGGTTGTTCTCATTTTCACTATCAGTATTACTATCACGTGAGTAGTAAGGCTGGTCGCACGGTGGAGGCTCATCAGTGTTGAAATTCGCCTGATGAAACTTGGTGAGCATATCAACGTCCTTTAAATCCACCACTGTCTCACCACGAGTTTGTGCATCATTCTTGAGGCCCTCATGACCCACTTGTATTTCAAAAACCCCGAAGTTCTCTTCCTCTTGATAGAAAACTCCCTCGTATGTTACAGGGTCAATGTTGACGTAATCGTCGGCGTTGGGCCTGGGTAGCTTACCATGTGGTGATACCTGAAAGACGACTGCCCAACCCTGGAGTTCCTCTTTCTTGCATGGGTAGGGCAAATAATAAACTGTCTTGGCTTGGTGAGCCACTATATACACATCGGCTCCGCTATAGGTGGTTGAAGGCCTAACTTCAACTAACCCAATGGAAGGGGTACTTCTTTGTCCATCGATGGGGTTGAACCAGTGGCATTTGAACACAACGAGCTTGAGTTTTATGTTTGTCTCGAACGTCAGCTCGTATACGTCCTCTAATATCCCTTAGTAATCAACTTCATCGGTTCCTCCGGTGAAGACCCCGGTATTTATAGTTTTTGCATTAGGCTGATTGTTCTGGTAAAAGTCTGTATGGAAGTGGTACCCATTAACATCGTACTTATGATACCTCATGACTCTACGGCTACAACCCTGTGAAACACATCGAATCTCATTTGTCATCTCAACGTTGCGATCAGCTCCCTACATGTCACGAATTGCAAGGTAAGAGGGATATGTGTAATAATAGGGATAAGTCACAGACTGCAAGAAAAGAGGGACAGGTTAGAAATTACTTTGGCCCTGAACCAAGCCACGAATTTTTTCTTTCCCGGGGCACCATCTTTTAGAAGAGTGTCCAGCTCCGCGACACTGGGATCCCTCATTTCTGACCATTGGTCATCCTTGAATTGGCTAAAAGGAGAAAACGCGTGTTAGACCGAAACCAAGTTACTAGTTGGAATAAGTAATTTGTTCATCAGTTTACCTCATGAAACTGATAAGTTCATGCTTCATGTTCATGAGCACATAGAACATTATGCCCTCCTTTTCGTTCAGCTTCAATAAGTACTCTTTTCTAGCACCGGACTTGCCACCGGGAGATTGAAAGAGTGGGATCTTGGGGTCTTCCTCCAACTCGTCGACATTGTACCGAGCGATCGGGTTATGCAGAGTGGGAACATCATCCGCATAGTACTTTGTCGTGATGTCTGCTATCTCCCCGATCAGAGTTGCCTCAGCTATGCATGCTTCAATCTTACTTTTGTTTCCACATTTCATCCGAATATACTTAAACTCTCTCTCAATACAGAACTGACAACGAAACTGCACTGGTCCACCCAAGAGTACCTCGTTCGCGAGGTGCACAATGAGATGTACCATCGGAGTAAAAAAGCCTGGCGGAAAGATCGTCTTCAACTTGCATAACAACTCTCGCACTAGTTCCTACAGCCTCTCAATCAGCTCGGGACATACCTGCTTAGCACAAAGAGTGCGAAAGAAATGGCTCAACTCCGTGAGTACTCGCCATACATGATCAGGGAGATACCCTCGAACCATCACTGGTATCAGCCGCTCAATCCATATATGATAGTCATGACTCTTTAGCCCGGTGACTTTTCCCGTCGCAAGATTGACTCCCTTACTAATATTTGAACAATAACCATCAGGGAACATCACGACGTATTTGAGCCACCTGAATGCCTCCTTCTTTTGGTCACTATCAAGGCAGAAGATGGCATGCGGCTTGAACCAATTTCTTCGATTGCGGTCAGGAGGCTGCATCTGTTGTTTCTTCCTATCACATAGCTTCTCAACATCGACCCTAGCCTTGACATTATCCTTTGACTTCCCAGGAATGTTGCAAATTGTGTGCAAGAGGGACTCTCCTACATTCTTTTCAGTGTGCATCACATCGATGTTATGGGGAAGTTCGAGGTCCTTGTAATACTCGAGCTTCGTTATGGCTGCCTCGTGAGTCCAGTTGTGCATTTTACCATATCCCTCAAATTGTGGGCCAGAAATCTCAATACGCTTAAGAGCAAGTAGCTCGGCTTTAACAGCTGCACCATGAAACGTTGGTATTGCTTTCTCTTCATTCACAACTATGCCCTTCATGAAGTTCTTTTTGTCTCGTCTGAATCGGTGCCCTCTTTTGAGGAAAGGTCGATGTTTGTCAAAGGCGACATACTTGCCACCCGCGGTTAGCCAAAAGAACTCAAGTTTGAGCATGCAAAC
The DNA here is from genome assembly GCA_910589775.1 of Avena eriantha. Classification (NCBI taxonomy): domain Eukaryota; kingdom Viridiplantae; phylum Streptophyta; class Magnoliopsida; order Poales; family Poaceae; genus Avena; species Avena eriantha. Next base: position 427,048,315 of record OU342740.1, read on the forward strand.
TGGGCAAGGCCACTTACCGGATGTACACCATCTGCAAAATAGGGCGTAGCCGGGCATGTCGTGCATGGAATACTGGTACCAAACTCTCATGAGGAAGTTTTTCTTAGATGCTCGGTCATATGTCAATGTCCCGTGGTGCCAAGAGTGGTTCAAATCATCAATAAGCGGCTGCATGTAGACAGTCAAATTCTTCCCCGGGTATTCAGGCCCTGGAATGACAAGCAATAGGAATATGGTATTCCTCTGCATTAGAACTCCGGGAGGGAGATTGAGCGGAATAACAAACACGGGCCAACAGCTGTAAGAGGCGGTCGACATACCATATGGATTGAATCCAATGGTTGCTATCGCAATTCTGACATTCCGAGCCTCACTTGCAAATGTCTCGTGTTTTGCATCGAAGTTCTTCCATGCCTTACCATCAGATCGATGTCCCATCATTTCATGTCCGTGCTCGTCATGGCATCTCTTCCCTATCTTGTGCCACTTCATCTGTGTGGCAGACTCCTCGGTCATGTAAAGCCGCTGGATTCCTTTTATGAATGGGAGATAACGAAGAATCTTCACGGCGACATTTGTTTGTGTCATCTGACCATCATGTCCCTTTCTCTCATGATACCTAGAGGCCCCACACTTGCTGCAGTACTTGTCATCCTCAAACTGTTTCCAAAACAAAAGGCAGCCTAATGGACAACAATCTATCTTTACATAATCCATGGTGAGCGCTTTCATCATTTTCTGGCATTCGTACATGCTTTTAGGTAGACAATGCCCTTTGGGCAACATGTTACCATACGTAAACAAATTACGTTCAAAGCTTGATCGGGTGGTGGCGTACTATGACTTGTCGGCTAGTATTTGCGAGATGGCATCGAGCTGAGACACTTTCGCACCCGGATATAGAGGCCTCTTAGCCGAGGCCATCATATCATAGAAGGCCTTCGCGGTTGCCTTTGGTTCCTCCGGTTGACCGGGTTCCTCTGGTTCCTCTGGTTCTGGCGGTTCCTCCTGTGGAGGTGGCGAATCTGGCATGTCGGCATCATGAAGATCCTCTAGCAAGTTTCTAATCCCATCATTCTCAATGCCATCGATCCGCTGTCGCATCACCTCGGCTCCATGACATTCGTTCTGAGAAAAGTCGACTGAAGGCTCGTACTCAGGCATATACCCATACTGCCATAGGTGTTTACTCATATCATCCTTTGTCTGACAACGAAGCCTCATGCAATGAGCACAAGGACACCTTGCACGAACTACCTTTAAACCACGTGCTAACTCCTTCACCAGAAAATTGGTCTTCCATACCCACTCCTCTGTTCTTTCAAGCGCATTAGTACGGCCACTGTACATCCAACCATTACCAGCCATCCTCTGTTCATCGGGAGCCACAATACAAATATAACATTTCATTTTAATTAATGACATCAAACTGAATACACAAATATTGCGTTGCTATTCCATGCATACACCTAACATTTCTAATAGGAAAAGATATGTCCTAATCCCACCCGAAGATGTGTAGATTGGATACGTTCTCCACGGTCTACCCCGAACTGAGAAATTTTTTTGGCAGCACCTCCTCGATGTTCTCTCGATACACGTCTCAACAAAAATGCCGAGAGGAATGTGCATCCGGAGAACAACATGGGGGTGCCGCTGAAATCCTGCCTCCGTTCGGGGTAGACCGTGGAGAACATATCCAATCTACACATCCTCCGGCTGTCCAAAAAACGTGGACAATCCAAAAGAGTTACAGTTTTAAATATGCGATCGAATGCATATTTATTCGTGTAACCCTTTCGAACGGGAGACGCCTAGGTTTCGCGACTGGCTCGGTGATCTAGACACAAAAAAACCTAGGTACATTACAAGATGGGCGCAAGATTTATACCCTCGAAGCGTGAGCGAATAGTCGAGGAAGGTCGAGTAGCAGAATGGCAACCTCTCCGACGGCAACCTCCGGAACGGCGTCAGGATCTGATTTGCGGGGCGGTGATGACCTCCGGGATGGCAACCTCTCCGATGGGCTATCCACCTCAAAGTCTGCAAATTGCAAACACAAATAAATTACCTAAACTACCTAAAACTACCCAATACTACCTATTTATCTAAACTACCTAAAACTAACAAATACTACCTAAACTACCTAAAACAGAGAAAAAATAGCTAGGAAATTACTTGCAGGGAGCTCCGGGGAGGTGGTGCTGCTGGGAGCTCTAGCGAGGTGGTGTAGCTGTAGGGGAGGTGGCGGTGCGGGGGCCTCTCCTCCTCACCCAGATCTCACTGCCCTGCAGGGGAGGAGTACGGGAGGTGGCCGTGCAGGGGAGGTGGCAGAGGCCAGGGGACGATGGCGGCACGGGACTAGGGGACGACGGCGGCGCGGGACTAGGGGACGACGGTAGCGGGACTAGGGGATGGGACGGGACGGCGGTGGTGCGGGACTAGTGGATGGGGCGGCGTGCCGGCGGCCCAGGGGACGGGGCGGCGCCGGAATAGCGGAGGAGGGGCTGGGCGGGACAGCAGCGGCGCGGGGTGAGGGGACGAGGCGGTGGCACGGGGTATGGGGCACGGGGTGAGGGGTGATGGCGGCGCGGGGTGAGGCAAATGTGGAGGGGAGAGGCTCGCGGTGGGCTGGGTTGGTCCAACCCAAAATAAGGCCTACGCCGACGGCATTGCCGTCGGCACAGCCGTAATATTTTTATTTCCGGTGGACCTACGCCGATGGCATTGCCGTCGGCACAGCCTATTATTTTTTGCCGGTTCTTTTTTTAATTGCTCCTACATCATATATTTAATTTTATATTTTCTCCTACTTAATATATTTTATTTTATTTTGTTCCTCTTCCTTTTCATTTATTTCGTATATTTTATTTTGCTCCTACTATCCTTTTCCCGTGAAACCCTAGTCCGGGGCCCTCACTTCCTAGGGTTTCGCTAAAAAAGGACCGAAGGTGCTATAGGGTACTAACAAGCTAAACTAACAAAAAATCGCGTTGTCCGAACCTCGTACAAAGAAAGCTACATGGGTAGACCCGCGGGCCCCACCGACTAGGGTTTTGCTGGAAAAGGACCGCCGGAGCTCTGGAATCCCACTGGAACTTGCACGTGTACCTAGTATATGTGTCCAAGTGTCGTGGAAGGTCCATGGATGCAATGTTTAGATCCCTGGTCTAACCTTCTTCACATGCGTGCGATAACACTTAGTAGATTCCTGGATGTGTAGGGGTAACAGTCCCGCTGCGGGTATACCGGGTGGCTAGCATGTGCTATAAGGTCCCAACCTTTGTTTTCCATGTATATATGACCTAAACAAAGCTAAACCAACAAAAAAGCGCGTTGTGTCAACCTCATACTAAGAAAGCTACACGGGTAGACCCGCGGGCCCCACCGGCTAGGGTTTCGCTGGAAAAGGACCGCCGGAGCTCTGGAATCCCACTAGAACTTTCACGTGGACCTAGTATATGTGTCCAAGTGTGGTGGAAGGTCCATGGATGCAATGTTTAGATCCCCGGTCTGACCTTCTTCACATGCGTGCTATAACACTTAGTAGATTCCTAGACATGTAGGGGTAACTGTCCCGCTGCGGGTATACCGGGTGGCTAACATGTGCTATAAGGTCCCAACCTTTGTTTTTCCATGTAGATATGACCTAAACAAAGCTAAACCAACAAAAAAGTGCGTTGTCTGAACCTCGTACTAAGAAAGCTACAGGGGTAGACCCGCGGGCCCTACCGACTAGGGTTTTGCTGGAAAAGGACCGCCGGAGCTCCGGAATCCCACTGGAACTTGCAAGTGGACCTAGTATATGTGTCCTAGTGTGGTGGAAGGTCCATGGATGCAATGTTTAGATCCCCGGTCTAACCTTCTTCACATGCGTGCGATAACACTTAGTAGATTCCTGGAAGTGTAGGGGTAACAGTCCCGCTGCGGGTATACCGGGTGGCTAGCATGTGCTATAAGGTCCCAAGCTTTGTTTTCCATGTAGATATGATCTAAACAAAGCTAAGCCAACAAAAAAGCGTGTTGTCTGAACCTCGTACTAGGAAAGCTACAGGGGTAGACCCACGTGCGATAACACTTAGTAGATTCCTGGACGTGTAGGGGTAATAGTCCCGCTGCGGGTATACCAGGGGGCTAGCATGTGCAATAAGGTCCCAACCTTTGTTTTCTATGTAGATATGATCTAAACAAAGCTAAACCAACAAAAAAGCGCGTTGTCTGAACCTCGTCCTAAGAAAGCTATAGGGGTAGACCCGCGTGCGATAACACTTAGTAGATTCCTGGACGTGTAGCGGTAACAGTCCCGCTGTGGGTATACCGGGTGGCTAGCATGTGCTATAAGGTCCCAACCTTTGTTTTCCATGTAGATATGACCTAAACAAAGCTAAACCAACAAAAAAGCGTGTTGTCTGATCCTCGTACTAAGAAAGCTACAAGGCTAGACCTGCGGGCCCCATCGACTAGGGTTTCGCTGGAAAAGGACCGCCAGAGCTCCGGAATCCCACTAGAACTTGCACGTGGACCTAGTATATGTGTCCAAGTGTGGTGGAAGGTCCATGGATGTAATGTCTAGATACCCCGTCTGACCTTCTTCACATGCGTGCAGTAACACTTAGTAGATTCCTGGACGTGTAGGGTTAACAGTCCCGCTGCGGGTATACCGGGTGGCTAGCATGTGCTATAAGGTCCCAACCTTTGTTTTCCATGTAGATATGACCTAAACAAAGCTAAACCAACAAAAAAGCACGTTGTTTGAACCTCGTACTAAGAAAGCTACAGGGGTAGACCCGCGTGCGATAACACTTAGTAGATTCCTAGACGTGTAGGGGAATAGTCCCGCTGCGGGTATACCGGGGGCTAGCATGTGCTATAAGGTCCCAACATTTGTTTTCCATGTAGATATGATCTAAACAAAGCTAAACCAACAAAAAAGCGCGGTGTCTGAACCTCGTACTAAGAAAGCTGTAGGGGTAGACCCGTGTGCGATAACACTTAGTAGATTCCTGGACGTGTAGGGGTAACAGTCCCGCTGCGGGTATACCGGGGGGCTAGCATGTGCTATAAGGTCCCAACCTTTGTTTTCCATGTAGATATGACCTAAAAAAATCTAAACCAACAAAAAAGCGCGTTGTCTGAACCTTGTACAAAGAAAGCTACAGGGGTAGACCCGCGGGCCCCACCGACTAGGGTTTCGCTGGAAAAGGACCGCCGGAGCTCCGGAATCCCACTGGAACTTGCACGTGGACCTAGTATATGTGTCCAAGTGTGGTGGAAGGTCTATGGATGCAATGTCTAGATCCCCGGTCTGACCTTCTTCACATGCGTGCGATAACACTTAGTAGATTCCTGGACGTCTAGGGGTAATAGTTCCGCTGCGGGTATACCGGGGGGATAGCATGTGCTATAAGGTCCCAACCTTGTTTTCCATGTAGATATGATCTAAACAAAGAGAAAACAACAAAAAAGCGCGTATTCTGAACCTCGTACTAAGAAAGCTATAGGGGTAGACCAGCGTGCGATAACATTTAGTAGATTCCTGGATGTGTAGGGGTAACAGTCCCGCTGCGGGTATACCGGGTGGCTAGCATGTGCTATAAGGTCCCAACCTTTGTTTTCCATGTAGATATGACCTAAACAAAGCTAAACCAACAAAAAAGCGCGTTGTCTGAACCTCGTCCTAAGAAAGCTACAGGGGTAGACCCGCGGGCCCCACTGACTAGGGTTTCGCTGGAAAAGGACCGCCGGAGCTCCGGAATCCCACTGGAACTTGCACCTGGACCTAGTATATGTGTCCAAGTGTGGTGGAAGGTCCATGGATGCAATATCTAGATCCCCGGTCTGACCTTCTTCACATGCATGCGATAACACTTAGTAGATTCCTAGACTTGTAGGGGTAACAATCCCGCTGCGGGTATACCGGGGGGCTAGCATGTGCTATAAGGTCCCAACCTTTGTTTTCCATGTAGATATGATCTAAACAAAGCTAAACCAGCAAAAAAGCGTGTATTCTGAACCTCGTACTATGAAATCTATAGGGGTAGACCCGCGTGCGATAACACTTAGTAGATTCCTGGACGTGTAGGGGTAACAGTCCCGCTGTGGGTATACCGGGTGGCTAGCATGTGCTATAAGGTCCCAACCTTTTTTTCCATGTAGATATGACCTAAACAAAGCTAAACCAACAAAACAGCATGTTGTCTGAACCTCGTACAAAGAAAGCTACAGGGGTAGACCCGCGGGCCCCACCGACTAGGGTTTCGCTGGAAAACGACCGCCGGAGCTCTGGAATCCCACTGGAACTTGCACGTGGACCTAGTATATGTGTCCAAGTGTGGTGGAAGGTCCATGGATGTAATGTCTAGATCCCCGGTCTGACCTTCTTCACATGCGTGCGATAACACTTAGTAGATTCCTGGACGTGTAGGGGTAACAGTCCCACTGCGGGTATACCGGGTGGCTAGCATGTGCTATAAGGTCTCAACTTTTGTTTTCCATGTAGATATGACCTAAAAAGAGATAAACCAACAAAAAAGCACGTTGTCTGAACCTCGTACTAAGAAAGCTACAGGGGTAGACCCGCGGGCCCCACCGACTAGGGTTTCGCTGGAAAACGACCGCCGGAGCTCCGGAATCCCACTGGAACTTGCACGTGGACCTAGTATATGTGTCCAAGTGTGGTGGAAGGTCCATGGATGTAATGTCTAGATCCCCGGTCTGACCTTCTTCACATGTGTGCGATAACACTTAGTAGATTCCTGGACGTGTAGGGGTAACAGTCCCGCTGCGGGTATACCGAGCGGCTAGCATGTCCTATAAGGTCCCAACCTTTATTTTCCATGTAGATATGACCTAAACAAAGCTAATCCAACAAAAAAGCGCGTAGTCTGAACCTCGTACAAAGAAAGCTACAGGGATAGACCCGCGGGCCCCACCGACTAGGGTTTCGCTGGAAAAGGACCGCCGGAGCTCCGGAATCCCACTAGAACTTGCACGTGGACCTAGTATATGTGTGCAAGTGTGGTGGAAGGTCCATGGATGCAATGTCTAGATCCCCGGTCTGACCTTCAAACTGTTATCGCATGCGCGCGAACTGCCTTTCACCCCACCTGTTCAGGTATTTTAGGACAACACACAAGTTTTCATGGGAATTCTGCAATTACGTAGATGGAGACTGCTTTTGGGACGGTACAAATGACTACAGTCGGAGTAATATATAAATTAGTATCAAATATATGGCTAAAAGAGAATGAATGAAAAATAGGGAGGTTGTGCCGACGGCTTAGCCGTCTGCGTAGCGTCTCCCCCGGCCAACCAACTCCGTGCAGACAACCTGAGGTCTACGCCGACGGCCTGGCCGTCGGCACAGCCTGCCTATCTAATGCCGTTCTCATCGCCATGTCCGAACCAGGGCTGCGCCGAGGGTCGGGAGTACGCCGAGGGCCACCGTCGGCACAGCCGGATCTGCTACGCCGAAAGCCCCTCTTTGCCGAGGGCACCTTTGGCTACGCCGACGAGGGGAGCTCCGCCGACGGCCGGAGCGGGCAGCTGGCCTGGGGAGGCCTCTACGCCGATGGCCCCGACAAATGGCCGTCGGCGTAGTTGTTCGGCCGTCGGTGTCGCCGCTTTCTCCTGTAGTGATATAGATGGGAATGATACAAAGGGATAATCCTCGACCTACGGATGGTTTGGTTTACGCGAACTTATATGGACTGCCATGACTGAGTATTGATCCCGTCCTTGAAAAAAGACCACATTCTGATTATGTCAGCGTCCCGGGCCCAGATCCACACACTCGCATCACGTTTGGACATTTCCTGGCCCACGGTCGCGCACACGGCCCAACATTCAGTGGTCCTCCATCCCAAAATCCCGGACTGAAAGGAGGACGAAAATTCTCCCTTATAAGCTGGTCGTGGCCTCCTCCCACTAGCAAGGTGAGACTAAGAGTGTGTTTGGTAGCCTGTGTCCACCCAGAATCTCATCTCCACTCATACGTGCTGCCTCTAGACAAGCTCAGTTCAGATTTTCTCCTGTGTTTGGTAGCCCGGGTTTGATGGAACAAGCTGGACTGAGATGTTGTTTGGTGACTTGTGTGAGTTCAAAGATGGTACTGTCGAAAATTTTAGACATAGGTCCTTGTATAGAAAAGAAAAAAGCAATCGGGCACTTAGACAGAAAAATAAAAAAGCAATCGGGTCCTCACGTCATGGCGTCGCTGGTGCTCCTTTGAGGCCTCGCGTTGGCGGGAGCGTGCGGCGCTGCTTCCAGGAGCTCGTGCCTTCAGGAGCTAGCTGGGAGGAGCGCGGCCTGCAGGGGAGGAGGAGGAGGACGCCCTCGCGCCGCCGGGAGCTCGTGGCGGCGTCGCTGGTCCTCTGCTGTGAGGCCTCGCGCTGTCGGGAGGAGGAGGAGGATGGCCGGCGAGAGACTGGGAGGCGTTGACGGGAGCTCGGCCATCATGAGCTCGTCCGCTGCCTACAGGAGGTCGCGCCGCCGGGAGCTCGCGTCGGCAGGAGGTCGTTCGGGAGCCAGGGCGTCGAGGAGGAGGCAATGAAGGCTGGCGTCGAGTAGGCCTAGGGGCAGAGCTCTTTGTGGAGCTCGTTGTGGGAAGTTGACGAGGAAGAGAGCAACTGTTGCGGGGGCAAATGGACAGATGCACACGGGCGGGGCGGTGATCCCTAGCGGGACGAAACACATGTGCGTGGCTTCTGTGGGATAGACTCAGCAGGGCTGAGTAGTGAAACTCGTTTTCAGGTTCGCTACCTGGCAGGGCCCACAAGCAGTTTTCATATCAGTTGGGCAGTGCCCACAGGATGGACCCGAACTAACAAACACCTGAATTCGAGTTGATGTGGGAAATTATGTACGGATCCAGTCTACCAAACACACCCTAAATTTACCGGCAACGCTTGGTACCTAACACCCCATCCCCCTAGGAAGCCCCCAGGCGGGCATGGCGGTGCTGACTCTGATACCAATTGTTAGTGTCCCGGATCCATCTCCACACACTCGCATCTCGTTTGGATGGTTCCTGTCCCACGGCCGCGCACACGGCCCAACATTCAATGGATATCCCACTCCATCCCAAAAGCCCAGACTGAAAGGAGGAGGGAAACTCTCCCTTATGAGATGGTTGTGGCCTCCTCCCATTAGCAAGGTGAGACTAAAGTCATGGGCAACGGTTGGTACCCCATCCCCCTAGGAAGCCCCCAGGAGGGCATGGCGGTGCTGGCTCTGACACAAATTGTCAGCGTCCCGGGCCCAGCTCCACACACTCGCATCACATTTGGATGTTTCCTGGCCCACGGCCACACACATGGCCCAACATTCAATGGAGATCCCACTCCATCTCAAAAGCCCGGACTGGAAGGAGGGAAACTCTCCCTCATAAGCTGGTCATGGCCTCCTGCCACTAGCGAGGTGAGACTAAAGTCACCGGAAACGTTTGGTACCTAACAAATTATATACCTTGATTGGTGCGGTCTTTTTTGCGAATAAACTTTCGATGAATAATTTACAGGAGTAGCCTCGTGTAAACATTGGGTGATAACATCCTCGGGCCTAGTGCCTATCCAAGTTATAGTATAGAAATACGATCTACCCAAGTTATCCAACACAAGGATCACTTGATTCACACTTCTATTGACCTCTACTGAAGAAAATATAGGATCTAATAAAAGGATAGATTTCAAACCCTGGACTATAGTTGTATTCTCCGATCGATCTTGATCTAAATTATTCAAGATGTTGACAGCTTCCGCCAAGTCCATCTCCACATTATAGGGTTTATCAGACCATCTTTGAGCTAGATCAACTCCCTCACGACAAGCCTCCAACTCCGCTTCAAGTGGCGACACACAATATGGTAGATACCTGCATGTAGAAACGATGATTTCACCGAGGTCATCTCGCATGACCATTCCAGGTCTTCCATTGCTAGCTTGTGCAGAGAACGAACCATCAACATTTAACTTCACCATTCCCTGTGGTGGTTTAGACCGTTGGAGCTCAGGTTTCTTCACTTTTTGGGACGTCCAACCTGGATAGGTTGAGCCACTTGCTTGCCCTTGATATCATCTGTCATAGTGTAGTATTTGAAAGAAGTGAGCGACTCGACATAGCTACAAATATATTGCACCGATCTTTGAATACTTGGCGCAGGTTTCTCATGAACGATTTCATTTCTTCCGTACCAAATTCTCCACATCATCAATAGGTTCCGTAAGTGTTGCATCTCCGGTCGTCCCTCCAGAATATGGAGTAGCCACTCACTATTGTTACCATCGATTTCTTCAACATCAGGAAGCTCAAACTCCTCCGCCATGGCTAGCCATAGAGTACGCGCCATTGGACATCTGCATAATGTGTGGTATGTATTCTCACATTCCATGCCACAAATAGGACAAATATTAGAGACCTCCATCTTGCGATGAAATTTGTTTTCTCATGTGGGTAATGAATTTGTTGCCACTCTCGAACTGAATATGCATACCTTTTGGGGGAAGGGCACCCCCATAGTGGTTTCCAAATGGACCTATGGCCATCCGGTGCCCTGCTAGCTGCGCCTTGAAAAGGCCGACATTTTTCCTCCATGCCAAGCCAGTAGGCAGACTTGACCGAGAAAACACCAGTACGCGTTGGTTGCCATGCGATGATTTCCTCCTCGTTACTTGCCCTCACTTTAATCTTCATGATCACATCAACCTCCTCGTTACATGCCCTCACTTTACTTGCCCTCACTTTAAGCATACCAACATCCTAGGTTCCACACTCATTATGAAGTTTTGATACTCGCCGGAGTCTATAGTTTCCCCTCGCAGAGAATGCCGATAGGATGGTCGTCTAGGCACCCAAGGATCTCACCAAATATGGATATTTTCACCAATGCCTACACGCTAGATAAGGCCTTATTTTAGCAGCTCTAGTCCATGAAAAATCCCTTGACATGGTGTCGATGAGTTCGACGTAAAAAGTGTACCCTATAGCTGCCCATTGGGGTCATACTTGGCCTTTAACACGTGCACACACGTGCTTGTAGGATTAGTTAGTAGCCTCCAAGCTTGACAAGCAAGAAGTGCCTGGTTAAAAATCCTAAAATACCCGAATTGAAGCCTTCCATGATCCTTTGTAAAAGTGATCTTCTCCCAGGACTGCCAATGTGTCTTTCGTTTGCCATCCCGCGCACCCCACCAATAGTTCCGCACCATCCTAGTGAGATCATAACATAGATACATTGGCAGTTTAAACACCCCCATTATGTAGGTTGGAATTGCACGTGCCACTACCTTAATTAAAACTTCCTTTGCACCTTGGGAGAGTAAAGCATGATCACCCCAAACCATTAACCGCTTCAACAATTTTGCTTGCATGTTACTATACTTCCCCTCTGTCATACGTCCATCTAGCGTCGGCATACCCTTCAAAACCATTTGCTTGGAGCTGCAATCCATGTTTCATATCCTCACGCAACTCTTGAGGGCAACTATCCCCCAAAAGAATGGATCACTTGCTTCTATTTATAAGTTGATCGGTTGCCACTTCAAAAGAATTAATAATCTTGTGCACATGTTGATCTTGTTGGACCGTAGCTTTGAAAAACAAAATAGTATCATCAGCAAAAAGCAAATGTGAGATACGAGGGGAGAAGTGCACAAACCATCTTCCACAAAAAAAATAAGAAAGGGGAGAGAGAGGATCTCCTTGCCGTAGCCCACGCGATGGTGCAAAAGATTCAAGCATGGCTCCATTCAATTGATGCTGCGATAGCCTGCCGTGGCTCATTTTTCGGCAGCCAGTCAGGATCCTACTGGGAACCGGTCTAGTACCGGCATGGCCCATGATACATCACGTTCACTTGGCCAGAATACAAATATCCGAAATTTGGAATACAGGGAGGCAAACACTGATGCTAGTTCATATGGAGGACAAGCAGCCATAGCCAAAAACAGAAGGGAACTAAGTGTTTTCGTTGTTAACCAGGGCACCATGTTAATGACTGTGTAACTCTGAATAGTGATATATGTCATTCACATGCTCATCCTTCTAATACTTGTCCAATTCTATATTTGTCGAGGCCAACAATGATAATGTATGGCTTTGCTCATGAGCAGACTCATGTTCTTTGAGGCACCATTGACTGGTGCTATACGTCCGAGAGTTGAGAATACAAGAATGGGGAGGGTAACTGTCCAGAATGGTACAATGACAATTCCGGAAATTGTTTCGCAGCTGCAGCGGGTTCCGCCAGATGAAAAATACCAATAGAGTGTTCGCCAAACAGGGGAGAATATCTACTAGGTGAATTTTCCGAGCAAGAAAGATCTGCTTACTGCTCAACATTTTGGTTCTTTTAGAGTTCCAAATAGTACATGCTCAATAACTTTTCATTTTTGGAAGTCCACGGCCGAGCCTTCTTGGTATATTGAGAACATATGGGTGTTAGTTAATGACCTTCCAACTGAAGCTTTGGATGATTATCTTAATTTATGGGCAATTGTCACTATTTTTCGGAAGACATTGGACGTTGATATCAAATATACCTGGCAGAATAATGTTTTGCGTGTCGAGGTTGCATGTATGGACCCTAGCCTCATACCAGCAATAATGGATGCGATCATTAAAGTCGATTTTTATCAGTTACGTTTTCAAGTGGAGGGCCAACCTTTACCTCCTCAGTGAAGATGTCATTATGGATGATATTCAGAAGGGGGATGACAGATAACTCTAATGCCGAGTGCAACGCTTTGGTGGATGGGGATGGCAATATTCAAGATATAGAACATAATTCCGCTAAAAATGGGCTTGAGGAGAGGGCGGCATCACTCAACAATCAAGCAACAATTATTTTTGCCTCTTTTGCGACTCCTCATAGCTCGGGGTTGGAGACAACAACTCTAGTAGTTCTTGATCGATTGGTAAAGTCTGCACCTACAACGATTACGTTATCACGTGAGGATGGCGTTGCTCCTTTGAAAGCCTTACTTTATCTGGACGCTGTTCTGTTCGCGAGGCCAGGGGCTTTGAAGAAATTTATGGTGCAGTCTTACACTGATAGGGAGTACATTAGCTGCACCTTCTATAGCCAGCGACCTAGATTCACCTTGCACCCAAGGTGGGGATTCAAGTACTGATCTTTCCCCTACTAGTTCGGATGGCTTTTCTGTACGTAAGGAAGATAATCTTCCTAGTACACTTCCTCTGGATGTTGACATGTCTAGGAATACATCTGCGTTGTCTAAAGCTTTGTTCAGTGAATCGTCAAGAGATGGAGAGGAAGTCTTGTCTCTGGTGGCTGCTAATGTGAAGCAGCAGTATGCGCTGCATCCTGACGCTGCTGCTTGGACTTCAGGACCGAAGTCTTCTCCTGATTCGCCCAAAACCCCAGATGGGTGTAACAGGCTGGCCGTGTCGGATGGACCAACAATGGAAGAACTTGTCTGTTTTGGTGGAGTGCAGCCGCTAGCAGGACTGAGATCAAGCAGACGCCTTCAAGCCCAGCCGAACGCCGATGCCACACAAATGGAAAGTGCGATGTTGCTTTCCCAGCGTCATGACAACTGGCATGGCCAAGGTTATTTGATCGGCGGCGCATTGGATACAACTATGGTCCTACCTTCTCCCGGTAGATCAGCGGGAGCCTATGGATACTGGATGCAACCGGTTGTTAATGGTTGTACATGACTTCTATTTCCAGGCTAATGGGTGGCATCACACTAGTAGACTATATAATGGATAACTTTATATTTCTATTCTTTTTTAGATGGTTGATACATGTCTCAACCCTCTCTGATTTGATGTGTGCATCAATTGATGCAGAGGCTAGGGCTTCGCTCCCCATTTCAAAAAAATAAATATTTATGGAGTATCTCAAAGAGGTGACACATGGCATAATCTATTTCAGCCACTGGTGAGAGAATCCAGTCTTAGACATCATTTGCTCCAAGAGTTTCCAATCTACCCTATCATAAGCCTATGATAGATCAAGTCTGTAGGCACTCAAACGCCAACAGGACATTATGGGTTATCAACCGACTAGGAACAAAAGCGCTTTGGGCTTCAGTAATTATACCATCCAAAAGGGGCCTCATGTAGTTAACCAAACACTTCGCAATAATGTTGTATATTACGTTGCAAAGGCCTATTGGACGATATTGTTAAAGGCCCTCCGGATCGTTGACCTTTGGAAATAATACTATTGCAGTCTCATAAATCCTAGGGTCCATGATCCCATTAGGGAAGAAATCCTTCACGGCCGCTATGACCTCAAATCGTAGTACATCCCAATTCCGCTGGAAAAAAGCGACCAGGCAGGCCGTCCGGGCCTAGAGCTTTCAACAGCCCAATTTGAAATAGTGCGTTAGAGATTTCCTTATCCGAGAAAGGAGCACACAATTTCTCATTCATTTCATCATTTACTTTGCCTTCAAAAAGCCCAATAATTTGTTCTGACTGAATATTCTCCCCTGTTTGGAAAACCTTCTTAAAGTATCTGGTAGCCAAATCTCCCATAGCTGTGCGGTCGGTATGTAAGATCACAGCTTCATCTTTTAACTTCTTAATATTGTTTTTCCTAGCCCTCCAAATCGCCTTGCTATGGAAAAACCTGGTATTTTTATCCCCCTCACGCAGCCAGTCCACCCTTGCTATCTGCATCCACATCATCTCCTGCCTGTAAAGCAATTCATTCATTCTATCTTGCACCTCTCGAATCTCGCTCCGATTTGTATTCATCCTCATCAATTCTTCAAGTTTTGTCCTAGATAGTGCGCTATCTCCCTAGTAATGGATCCAAACTTTGTCCTGCTCCAAGCCTGCAGTTTTGACATCATGAAGCCCAGCCCCTGACGCACATCACCCATGGAGGATTTTGGTCCAGTCTCAGTCCATGCAGTAGACACTCGTTCAAGTAAACTAGCATCCCTTTCCCACATGATTTCATAATGTTTCCTTGCAGGCCCCGGCCCAGACTGTTCCGCCTTCTGACATGATTATTGGTGCGGTCTGAAAGAAAATTCTGTAGTAGTTTTCTCTAAGCGTACCATTTCTCGTTACAAAGTTCGGAGGGGATCTGAACCGGGTTTACTAGAAAACGAATATAAAAACATAGTACGTACTGAAAACAGGGAAAAACAAACAACGACGGGACATCCGTTTCGGATATCTGCAAGATGGCCACCTAAGGATGGATCAATCAGGTCCTCGAGGTCTCCCTATGAGCAACGTGGTTTTGATGCCACTGGTGCCAGGTTGATAACCTGTCCCGAAGCCTCACGCAAACTTCAGGCGGTGACCAGGCACGTTGATGAAATTCCTCCACGTGGACCCTCTACCAGGATTTGGCTTGGCAGTGGCACCACGGTGCCCTCAGGCTCTAACACGGTCGGCAGTTGACAGTTATCTGGAAACAGATTTCATACTAGTCTAGCGAAAGTGTTGTTGGCTAGGAGGTGCGTAGCGGTTTCAAGCTCTATTCTGCAGAGTGGGCATATTGGTTTGCAATGCTAGTTCCTCTTGTGCAAATTATCTGTTTTCAGACACTTCCCAAGCACAGCAAGCCAAGAGAAGATTTTGCATCTTAGCGTAGCGCGTCTGATTTCTAGATTAAGATCTTCGCTCCTCTCGAAACAGCGGCATACGCCCCGCTATATAAATATAGCAACCACAGCCGAGGACGCTGGTGGGCCAGACAATACAACATCCAAAGAAAGACTAAAGACGATACAAGATACTAGGCAGCAGCACACACACGTCCGAAAGAAAAACAAAATAGACACGGAGTCGGCCATCATCGTCTCACCGATCAAGCCATTGCGAGGTCTGCAACATCGAGGCACGGGTAGATATAGAACAGGGCCCAAGGTACCGTGGCCGCGCGGGAGGGAACAGCCTTCACTGCAGGCGGTAGTCGACCGGACGCGGCCATAGACACACCGGACCTCCATAGGTCCGGCCGGTCCCAGCGGACCCGTAAAGCCTCCGCGGAGGCATACCGGTCCCATGGTGGTCCGACCGGGCCCCGCCAGGCCTGTAAAGTCTAAGGCTACACTGCAACAGGACGGCCGAGATCGTCGTGGAGCCAACCTACCCACCTCGATCTACACAGCAGGATGAGAAGAACCGGTCGGCCCGCACTACCCAAAAGAGCCCGATCCGGGCCGCCCCGTGCCATGGCGCAGCCTACCCCGTGGCCAGCCCACCGTAGGCGCGCCGCGCTGCCACGCCGCCACAGGAGCACCGCCGCCGAGAAGGTTGGCCCCGACCCGCCCGCCCGACGCGGGGAAGAACGGGCCGCCGCCGCCACCGGCACCACACATGCAGCGCCCGGTGGCCCTCGCCGGCGGCAGCGACGGAGGGTAGGAGGAGGGGGTGGGGGTTCCACCAGGGGGAGGTGGCGGCACCCCCATCGCCCTCCACGGGGGCGAGAGGAGTGTGAGAGGGTGACCTAGGTCTAGAAGAGATCAAGATCTTTGTTCCTGCTCACGGTGACCCCACAAACAGAATTATGAAAACCGATGCAACCGTGAACACACTGTCTTCTTTGCATCTCCGCATGACTGAATCGGGACAAATCGGGGGTAAGTATTCTCCCACTCGAGGTGGACCCAAGTTGAAGCCAATGGGGGCCTTTCCCCCCGCTAAAAAAAATCTTCAATAGAACTTTTTTTTTTGAAAATTCCACCGATCCATTAATAATCATCAACAGTAGTACAAAGAGGCCTAAAGTAATAAAAATTACAAATAGGTCGATGAACCACCTAGCGAAGACTACAAACATTAGCACGAGCCGAAGGCGCGCCGCCGCCCTAGCCCCTTCATCACCGGAGCCAGGCAAAGCTTGTCGAAGTAGAGTTTGTTGTAGTAGACAGACGGGAAGTCGTCGTGCTAAGGTCTCAAAGAACCAGCGCACTAAAGCAGCAACCATCGCCAATGATGACATCAATAGATTGGAAGAGACTGACCTGAAATTAATACGAAAAACGAATAGATCCTAGGAGATCAGCCGGACACACGACTCCACGTGACCTGAAATTAATACGAAAAACGACTAGATCCTAGGAGATCAGCCGGACACACGACTCCACGTGCCCTCTGTCAGCGCTAGGCGCACCACTGAAGCGAGGATAGAGCGGGGAGGACTTTATTCTAACTTCAAGATTCAGTCGTCGCTTCAACGTCCCGAAGAAGACACGAGAAAATAGCCTAAACGAAGAACAAAAACCTCCCGCTAGCGAGAGACCGTGGTCTGCCACACCTCCAAGGCCCTACGGCCATTAGAGACGGAGCGGACCGATGGCGTCACCGGCGGAGGCAAGGAACCCTAGATGGGTTTTTTCGCCGCCGCCTCTCGCCTCCCAGGAACAAGCACGTACCGGTTGGTTGTTTTGACTTTCAATAGAACTTGTTCATCTTGAGTAGAACAAATATTCAAATTATATGAACTTATACAAGAAATTCCCCCACTCAGATTGTTTGCCCCTCTCAAAATTTTGTCTAGGTCCACCCATGCATATAAATTTAGTCAAAACTAAAACCTACGAACTATGAGTAGATATATAGACGAAATATAATTACTGCAATATTTAATTTATAAATTATGAAAGTATGAATGATGGTTAATGTAGCGATTTTGGTTTAATTTTGTATATGTTCTTTAATTGTATACTTGGTCTGACTTTAGAAACAACAAACTATATTTATACAACATATATTTTGGGATATTCTGTTATCTTAGGAAGCTAAGGCAATGGGTACTTGAGGGAGAAAGAGAGGAGAACTCAAAACCCATCTAGTCTTGGAGGCATAGTCGATCAAGACCCCACACCGGCATGTGAGTTTAGTTTTTAGCTCAGCCTGTTTGCAGTGTCTTCTTCAAGATGGTGATGCGGTGGCTACATCCTGAATTTAGAATAAGGCCATATCCTTGGTCCGGTGCGCGCCGGCGGATGGCGCGTGGTGTCGTCTCTCCAACAGATATCCTGGAATTCAGTCTGTTTTTGTGTTCGTGGGTGTTGTTCCTTGTCAGCATCTTCCAATCTAAGATTGTTATAATTGGTGGTTTGTAGCCGCATGACTGATGGTTGCTTTTCTAGTGCACCAGCCATTTGGAGCTTTATCACAACGACTTTCCGTTTGTATAATACAACAAGCTTTAACACAACAAGCTTTGCCAGCTCCGATAATGGACCGGATAATGGACCGGCGAGGTCGACAACGCGCCTTCAGCTCGAGCTCACGCTAGTGTTTGCAGTCGTCATTGGTCCGAGGACTATTTATAATTTTTATTACTTTTGGATATCTTTGTACTGATTTTAATGATTATTAAAGATCGAGTAATTTTCATAAGAAAACATGTATTTGGGGACAAGGAAAGTTCTCACGTCAGTGCATGTACGTCGGGTATGTGCCGTGGTACTAGCCGCTCCACTTACAATATATGTTAGTACTCCCTCCGTCCAAAATATAAGGTGCCTAAGAACTATTCAAAAGTCAAATCTTACTAACTTTGATCAAATATTTAGAAAAAAAAATATACATCATTATGTAATGAACATATTGAGAAAATATACTTTATAGTAAATTTATTGATATTGATTTGGTATTCTAAATATTTATATTTTTAAGTATAATCTTGGTCAAACTTCGAAAATGTTGACTTTTGACTAAATCTTAGGCGCTTGCGTTTGTGTCAGACCAATATTTTAATGCTTAACCGTCAATATCAAACTAATTACAAACATAAAAAAACTAATTTTGAAAAGAAGCAACTTTGAATTGGTGCTAGACGATTTGTTAGGAAATATTCTAATCTCACAATAATTTTTTACTTTAAACAACATATTATGAAACTGTTAATTATAATTTCTAAAGACCAATATTTTAATGCTTAACCATCAATATAAAACTAATTGCAAACATAAAAAACTAATTTTGAAAAGAATCAACATTGAATTGGTGCTAGACGATTTGTTAGGAAATATTCTAATCTCACAATAATATTTTACTTGAAACAACATATTATGAAACAGTTAATTGTAATTTCTAAAGACCAATATTTTAATGCTTAACCATCAATATAAAACTAATTACAAACATAAACAAAACTAATTTTGAAAATAACCAACATTGAATTGGTGCTAGACGATTTGTTAGGAAATATTCTAATCCACAATAATATTTTACTTGAAACAACATATTATGGAACAGTTAATTGTAATTTCTAAAGAGCAATACCTTGAACTAGTCATACCGTGCATCCGGGATCCGGAGTAGTTATTAGCTGCCCACTAACATGGATATAGGCAAGTCATCTTCATGCAGCAAAACAGATGAACCATCATGCGTGCATGGAGGAATGGATCATGCATGATTCATGGCCATTAATTTCGCATAGCTAAAGCATGAATACCAACCCATCAGTCGGATCTATAAATTGATCAAGTACCCAGACGATCTATGGATCAATTCGCAGATCATATTGTGGGAAACAGATGAAAAGAAATTCTGGACATACATATATGTATAAAGACTTGCAATGAGATATTAGAAGATAACTGATAGTTTAGACAAAGAGTTTTTAGGATCTTGTTTATGTGACTGACGCACACCCCACATGTGTAGGGAATTTCGTGCTCGGCCAGACTGCATAGGACTACATAGTTCATCTCGTCGGTGTAATCATCCGTGGGCGCTGAGATACGACATGATGCACCTGCTTGCGTTCACCAGTAACATGCACAAATAGAGGGGTCACAAGCGTTGTTAAGTACCAGGTTGGTCCAAGTCTTATACTTACGCGGTCTATCCGTGTGAGCTAAGCTCACTAATACACGCCCAACTTTGGCCGACTTATCCTAGTGTAAAAGAAATCTTGTGGGGGTGCGGTTTGGTGTGCAAAGTTAATCGGCACGTCCTGTGAAACCAGTGGCATTTTCAATTTGACTATATTATAAGTATTTTGTACTACTATTCCTGAAGTAATTTCTAGACATGTAGTACATGCTAGGTTCGGTAGACGCAGATGGGTTGAGCTGTGAAATTCGTCTTTTGAGTGTCCAGTTACTACACCTGTATCGTGTTGCTGCTGAACTTTTTCGGCGAAAAGGCTGGCAGTGCTGTTTTTCATTAATACAGATAGGGCAGTTAGAAAATGAGAATCCTAGACCTACGGATGGTTTAGTTTTTGGGAAGTTTTACGGACTAACATATACTCCCTCTGATCAAAATTAATGTTCTCAGATTTGGCTAGATTCGGATGTATCTAGTAATAATGTACTCGTATAGAGAACATACTGGGAATAGGAAAAAAAAATCGACCGGATGTTTGCAAGCTAGCCACCTAAGGATTGATCAATCAGATTCTCGTGGTCTTCCTATGAGCGGCATGGTTTTGATGCCGCCCGGTGTCAGGTCGAGACGGTGTCCCGGAGCCTCGCAAAACTTGAGGCGATAACTAGTCCACCAGACCAAGTGCACGATCGAACTCCACCCCTTGCGGTGTTGTACCGGGATTTGGGTTGCCGTTCTGTGACACCACGGCGCCCTAATGCTCCAACATGGCCGACAGTTGACAGTAATCAAGAATGAGCATTCACACCAGTCTAGTGAAAGTGTAATTGGCCAGTAGGTGTGTCGGGGTTTCAAGATGGTTGAAAGGCCAGTTCCTCTTATGCAAATTATCTGTGGTCAGACATTTTCTAAGCACATCAAGCCAAAAGAAGATTTTGCATCACCCACCAGTTTGTCCTGGACAATTTTTTGTTCCAGCATAACTCATATCCAGACCATGTATACCCCTATATTAGTATATGTGATAGATTAGGTACCGTGCACACATGTACACATACACCAGTCGTAACGTCTATGTACATCCAAGCAGGCCTTACGGTCTTCGTGTGGGTTTGTAGGTGCTTCACACCAAAGTACGGTGCAGTCCTAGATGTCCATGCCTTTATGTTTGCTAAACTTTTGGAGAGGGGGGACACTGAAGAAATACTGTTTCTAGATTAAGAATTTTTTTATTGGTTTATGTAGAATTGTATAGAAATAATATTCGATAACAAATAATGTGGCAGGTACGAGAGTATATAGGCCATTACAAATTGACTAGACTAAGTAAACTTGTGTGTCAAAAAATAACCTAACATCCCCCCGCAGTGTCAACGGTAGGCTCAACAATGTTGAGACTGAAACAAATGTCTTGGAATACTGATATTGATATAGCCAGTCCTTTGGTGAAGATATCAACAAATTAAGCTGTAGTTGGAACATGTAGAAGACGAACTTGATCCAAGGCCACCTTCTCTCGAACAAAATGAAGGTGACCTCCTTGGTGGCTTCATCACTAGGGATAAGGCTGGTCAAGCCGGCTCTTCCTCGCTAGCTTGCTCCACCGTCTTCGCCTTCTCGAAGGTATACGTCTTTACAATAGATTTTTATACCCCTGGGCACAGTTAGCAAGGATAGGTTTAATTGAATATTATCTTACGATCATGTGTTCTGTTTTTACAGTCATTACCACAGTTACCAATGCCGGATCTGCTAGAATATTTTTATAGGATCGTGTGTTCTATTTTTATACTCATTAGCACAGTAAGCAATGTTGAATATAATTAAAATATTGTGTTAGGATCGGGTTGTAAGATTGTTTGATCTATATCTTATATTGTATGGCATGATTGGAACGTTAGATCTATTTGATATATTTTGTACGACTGGATTTAATTGATAGTTCTATTTTTTATGAATGTATTTAATTGATATTTGTATTTTTTACGACATGATTGGAATGGCAGGCTCAACAACATTGAGACTGAAACAAATGTCTTGGAACACTGATGTAGCCAGTCCTTTGGTGAAGATATCATCAAATTGAGTTGTAGTTGGAACATGTAGAACACGAATTTAACCTATGGCCACCTACTCTCGAACAAAATGAATATCTATCTCGATATGCTTGATACGTCGGTGTTGAACGGGATTCCTAACATGTAGAAGGCAGAAATATTGTCACAATAAGCGATGGTGTCTTGCTCAATGTGGCGGTGTAGTTCCGACAATAACTGGCACAACCAAACCATATCAGCAACAGCACGAGTCACAACACTGTACTCAGCGTTAGAGACGAGCGAGTGACTGTAACCTGCCTTTTTGAAGACCAAGAAACCACATTGTTACCAAGAAAAACACAAAATCCGGATATGGACCTACGAGTATCTGGACAAAGAACTCAGTCTGCATGAGAGTATGCTATCAAAGAGGTTGGAGAATATTTGTTTATATGGAGACCTATCTCAATTGTGCCCTTTAGATATCTAAGAATACGTTTGACATGGTTGACGTGAGGAACACTAGGATCATGCATATACAAAGAAGCTTCTAGGGCAACAAAAGAAATTTCAGGACGAGTGAGTGTAAGATATTGGAGAGCTCCAGTAAGACTACGATGAAGAGTAGGATCATGGAGAGAGTCACCATCGACAGAAAGTTTTGAACCAGTATTGACAGGAGTGCGAGAAGATTGACAGTCAAGCATAGAAGCACAAGAAAGAAGATCTAGAGGAGTCAAGAATAACAACAATGTCTAAGAAATGATGAAGAAGGTCTAAATTGGTCTTGGAAAATTCGGAGAGAAGGAGAGAAATAATGTGATCTATATTTTTTGGGAAGAAGCTGTGAGAATAATATCATCAACATAGAGGACTAGATATGCAATCTCGTAATTTTGTTAGAAGGTGAGGAGAGAAGTGTCAGAACGAGAAGGAACAAAACCTATGGTTTTAGCATATGTGGAAAAAAATTGAAACTAGGCCCATGGTGCCTGTTTAAGGCCATAAAGAGATTTTTGAAAAAGACAAACATGATCAGGATAGGAATAATTTTCAAAGCCAAGAGGTTATTAGAGTAAACAATCTCTTGAAGAGAGCCATGCAGAAAAGCATTATTAACATATAATTGATGAATAGGCCAGGAAGAAGACACGACAATACTTAGAACAGTGTGAATATTTCAGGGCTTAACAAAAGGAGATGAAGTCTCATCATAATTGATTTCGTGTTGTTGAGAGTAACCACGCTAGACCCATTTAGCCTTGTAACGTGCAAGGCTCCCATCAGAATGATATTTGTAGCGAAAAAACAATTTGCCTGATACTATATTTGTGTTAGGAGGACGAGAAACTAATTTCCATGTATTATTTTGGAGAAGAGCATCATATTCGTATTGCATGGTTGTTGCCAAGTAAGAATCAATAAGAGCATATCTGTAAGATTTAGGAAGATAAGAAGGTGATGGCTATGCGTGGAGATTGAGATGTTTTTTGGCCAGAAGAAGAAAACCAGATTTGCCGCGAGTGCGCATAGTATGATCATTATTTGGTTCAGGAACTAGGAGAGAATTAGGTGGAGGAGATGGGATGGATGGAGTAGGCGCGCCCAGCGCAGCGGAGGAAGAGGGCGCTGGAGACAGGTGAAGGTACTTCTAGCCCTTCTATTCCATATGGCTCAGAGTTACAAGATGCTGCAATATCAGCTTAGACATCGACCATAAGAGGCTTGCTTCCCTGCTCCCCCTCTCCGGAAGTTAAAAGGGAAGCGTGGTCTTTTCCTATTCATTGCTAATTTGGATTAATCTCCATTGGCCCGCAGCCATCTGTTGGATTATTAGGCATAATTTCCATAATTAATTCCAGAATGTAGATCCTGAATACAGCAGCTACGATCATGTTAACTTCTAACATACTAGACATATTAATCAACAAGAATAGCAGCAATGCAAATAAAAAAACCAGCCATAGTATGACAACAGATCGAATCACGGTATACATATTGCTCAGTTGTAGATGAAGTTGCCGTTGGTGCAGCGGTTGCCGTAGCAGGTCGAAGAAGACGAGTTGCACGTGGACCAGGAGATCGCCCAGGAAGACGCATCGTGATGACGAACGAGCAGTCGCGGGGAACGATTCCCAAAAACCTTATTCGCCCTCTCCCGTACAGGATCGCAAAGGCGAGTGGTTCCGGAGACCTGCTCTCCCGTCTGTCGGTGCACGACTGCACGTGGTATGTAGTAGACTACGGTGGTGGCGCAGGCAGAGATACTGGCAAAACCCTAGGTTGGTTTGGTAGGTGTTTGTGGAGGTAGCAGCACATGACTTTATATAGAGCTCGTCTCAGCGAGATTCCCGCAACCCGCGGCGCGTGATGTGACGTGACGAGACGGAAGGTGCATGCGAGCGGCGTCGGAGGAGGAGCGCGTGTGTAGCTCTTTTATTGTCACTCACTTACAAAGTGGTGCAACACTCCACCTTATAAGGTGGTGTAACGCTCCTCCAACTTTCCATTTGGTACTAAACTTTAGCTCCCACTCCATTCCCGTGTGAGGTGCCCCAAACATCGGCCCAAACAAATGTGAGCTGCCACAAACATGGGCTTTGAGATTTAGGGAAAATATAAAATCTACATGGGCTTTTTTAGTTTTATCACATTATTTATAACACCATCCAAATCCACTAATGCAGCCCATACGCCCTCATATGGGTGTATGCTCAATTCATTACTCATCCTTCATGTACATACACAAAATCACAACAAACAGATGAAATTAAACTAGTTACAAGTTGATAATACTCTTCCCGATCAATTTCTATAAATAGAGGCACATGCATGGCTCTTGGCATGGTGGTGATCAAGATTCGTCGTAGTTGTTGCAAGTGGGTGACCATGGGTGCATGGGCACGAGAGGCACCACAAGTGCATTGTGGACACCCCCGAGCGCTAATGCTGCCGACAACGAGGGGCAAAGTGGCCAGTGTGTGGTGGACGATGAGGACAGGTCCAACCAATATATGGAAACGGTTGTACGATACATACATATCCAATTAGCCCTATACATGTTGTAATAGGGCTAGACTTAACAAACAATTTAATACTCCCTCCGGTCCATATTAATGTTCTCAATATAAATCATTAACTTTGTCTAGATTTGGATAAATCTAATCTAAATCATTAACTAGGTACATCCGAATCTAGATAAACTTGAGAACAATAATATGGACCGAAGGGAGTAATAACCATCGTACCGCCAATTATGAGAGGGTATAGAACAATCTCGGCCATTGAGGTGTTTAGGGGGTAGTATTGAAGCAGAAGCGTGAGCAAAAACAAGCAAAAGAAAAATGAGCAAGACACACAGCTTGGGAGTCGAGATTCTCATCCACCAGAGTAGAGAAAACTAGGAAAGCCAGGAAGGATTGCACTCGAAGGAGACCAGCCATCAAGGATAATCGTACCTTCGCCTGCTCTAGTTTGGTTGAATCATGTTGTCAAATATCCGTCTATGTTGCCAAAGAGGACCCATGTCCTCTCGCCCTAGCTCGAAGGGCGCCGCACCGCACTATCGTTGGCAGAGTCGCCCACCCTATGATCAGGCGGAGGCAACAATAGAACAACTACAACGTATCATCAGGACTGATCACCTTACCAAGCAAAGCTCACCAGAAAATCCCATCGCTCCGCCGACTACGGCTTGTCCACTTGACCTTGACGTAAGCATCGGGAGGAAGAAAAAGATATTTCAACTAGAACAGGACGAAGGAACCATCATAGGCGAAGATAATCTTAAAGTTTACATTACGGAATTCTATAAAAAAATTGTTTGGGAAACCTGATCATAATGCCTTCTCCATGATGGTGAGTCAGAATGAGGATATCCCACAGTTGTCTGTTGAAGAGAATGCTCTCTTAACAGCTGATTTTACTGAGGAAGATGTCTTTGAGGCGATTTCTCAGATGGAACATAATAAAGCTCCTGGACCAGATGGGTTCCCGGCTGAGTTTTATCAAAAAATTTGGGAGACAATCGAAGTTGACTTGATGTCTCTATTTAGGCAACTTCAGTTAGGAGAGTTACCATTGTATAAAGTAAATTTTGGAGTTATTACTCTCTTACCTAAGAAGGAAAATGCGGTGCAAATTCAACAATATAGGCCGATTTTCCTACTTAATGTAAGCTTTAAGATATTCATGAAAGTTGCTATGAATCGCTTAACTGGTATTTCCCAAAAGGTGGTTAGGCCATCTCAAACGACATTCATGCCAGGTCGCCATATTTTAGAAGGTGTTGTTCTTTTACACGGAACCATACATGAGTTACATCGGAAAAACTAGATGGTGTCATTTTTTAAATTGATTTTGAAAAGGCCTATGACAAAGTTAAATGGCCATTTCTGCAACAAGCACTGCGTATGAAAGATTTTGATCCGATATGGTGTGAATGGATTAAAAACTTTATACAAGGTGGTAGTGTAGGAATCAGAGTCAATAATTACATTGGCCACTATTTCCAAACAAGAAAAGGATTGAGACAAGGGGATCCTCTGTCTCCAATCCTTTTTAATATTGTTGCGGATATGCTGGCGATAATTATCGCGAGAGCAAAAGATGATGGCCAACTTGGTAGTCTGATACCTCATCTGATTGACGGAGGGGTGTCCATTCTACAATATGCCGATGATACTATTCTTTTCATGGAACATGACCTTCACAAGGCTGTTAACATGAAACTCATTTTTTGTATGTTTGAGCAGTTATCTGGCTTAAAAATCAACTTTCATAATAGTGAAATTTTCTGTTTTGGAAAAGCGAAAGACATGGAACATCAGTACAAGCAGATTTTTGGATGTGAGTCTGGTTCCTTGACATTCTAATATCTTGGAGTACCTATCCATCATAGAAAATTGAAAAATTCTGAATGGAGTCCAGTGGAGAGTAGACTTATGTCTAAACTAGGATGCTGGCAAGGCAAGTTGCTCTCTTATGGAGATCGTTTGGTTATTATCAACTCTGTGTTGACAAGTTTACCGATGTTTATATTATCATTCCTGGAAATACCCAAAGGAGTATTAAAACGTTTGGATTTTTATCGATCAAGATTCTTCTGGCAAAGTGATGATACAAAGAAGAAGTATAGATTAACGAGATGGAATATATTATGTCGCCCAAAGGACCAAGGTGGGTTAGGAATTGAGGTTCTTGACTTAAAAAATAAATGTTTGTTGAGCAAATGGCTTTATAAACTACTTACTGAGGGTGGGATGTGGCAAGAAATTTTACAAAACAAATACCCCGTAATAAAACATTAGCCCAGGTGGCTACTAAACCTATGGATTCACCGTTCTGGAAAGGCCTCATGCGTGTTGATTTTTCGAAGTTGGGAATGGGAATATGGTTAGGTTTTGGGAGGATATTTGGTTGGGTAGAGCGCCATTAGCCCATCAATACCCCGCATTATATAACATTGCCCAAAGAAAAAATGTTCTAGTGGCAAGTGTGCTTAATCAAGTCCCACTGAATATTGCTTTTAGAAGGGGTTTAACTAGCAACAAGTGGAACGACTGGTTGCACTTATGTCAGATGCTTATGATGGTTCAGTTAACTCAAACACAGGATTCCTTTGTTTGGCGACTTACTACAACTGGGGTATTTTCCGTCAAATCAATGTATCTTGACCTTATGAATGGTCACACTAGTTTTTTACGAACATACTTATGGAAGCTAAAAATTCCGTTGAAAATAAAAATATTTATGTGGTTCCTTAATGAGAAAGTCCTTTTAACTAAAGATAATCTTGCGAAACGCAATTGGAATGGGTGTCAAAAGTGTTGTTTTTGTGACTCAATGGAGTCTATAGAACATCTCTTTATCTCGTGTCCGTTTGCAAAAATTATATGGCGAATAGTAATCAAAACCTATAATATGACTCCTCCAACTAGCATTACTAATATGTTTGGTAACTGGTTGAATGGAATTGATAGAAGGAATAAGGCTAGAATTCATGTCGCGGTTTCAGGTTCATGTTGGTCTATTTGGACATGTCGGAACAGTATTATCTTTAACAAACAATCGGGTACTATTTTTTTGCAGGTTATTCGACTTGCTGTACACTGGATACAGCTATGGTGTCACTTGCTCCCGGTGGATCAGCGGGAGCCTATGGTTACTGGATGCAACCAGATGTTGACGGTTGCTCAGGACTTCTATTTCTAGGCTACTAGATGACGGCATATTTGTAGACTTCATAATGGATAGTTTTTGTTCACTACTAGAAAACAGCTAATCTGTGGCGCACCTGTTTTGATCATCCGTGGCGCACTAGGGGTGCGCCACGAGGCGCGTGCTATGGGTAAAAGATAGCCGTGGCGCACTAGGTGGTGCGCCACGAGTATGAAAAGTTAGCTGGTGCGCCACGAGTATGAAAAGTTAGCCGTAGCGCACTAGGTCTTGTGCGCCATGGGTACAATTTCAAATTTCAAAAAAGCAGCGGGATTTGATCTAGATCTAGATCTAGATCAACTCGCTGGCCGCCGTCGTCGTCGGAGGGTGCAGTCGGAGGAGGGCCCGGTCGTTGAACGGTGGAGGAGATTGCATCCGGAGGTGCACGGGGCAGGGCGCCGTCAGAGGATCGTCGGGGAGGGTGTAGCCGGAGGTGGTCGGAGGAGGGCGCCGTTGGAGGATGGTCGGAGGAGGGCGCCGTTGGAGGATGGTCGGAGGGTGGAGGAGTGAGGAGAAGAAGAAGGTAGGAGAGGTGGAGAAGTGAGGAGAAGAAGAAGGTAGGAGAGGTGGAGGAGAAGGAGAAGGTAGAGAAGGGAGGAGAAGGGAGGAGAAGTGGAGAAGGAGAAGTGGAAGTGGTGGAGATAAGGGGTGGGTGGGGAAGATATATATGGAGGGTTAGGTGGTCAGGTGGTGATTCGAATTTCGAATCCCGCCCAACTTACTCGTGGCGCACTAGGGGTGGTGCGCTACAAGTAAGTGGCTTCCATTTTTTTTCTGCAGAAAAAATGATCTTTTTATCATAACTTTTTACTCTTTTTGAATTTTGAAATTCTAAAAAATCGCCAAACGAGGTCGTTGCGAGCGAATGCGAAATCTCGTTCTCGTCATTTTGGTATATTAAACGTTTTTTTTCGAATTCGTATGCAAAAGTTACGGCTATTTTACCGTGGCATTATCTTTTTTTGCATAAAAAGTCGAAATTCATGTTTGTTAATTTTTCTACACACTAGACCACATTACCTACATACATGTGAAAGGATTTTATTTTTTTAATTGTTTATCATTTTCTTTTATTTTTTGCAAGGCTAAAAAGGCGATAAGGGGGGGGGGGGGGGGGGAGGGAGGGGTTGGTGCCGGAAACTTACCTGTGGCGCACTAGGCTAGGGTGCCCTACAGCTACACAGCAGGTCGCAACCCACATACCCGTAGCGCACTATGTCAGAGTGCGCTATAACTAAGTTTCACACCCGTAGCGCACCGCGCGCAGGTGCGCTACGGCTAGGTTGTCTGCGGCCACATGTGTCCTGGCCCACAAGTAGCCGTGACGCACCACCCCTATGTGCGCCACGCTTATGGCAGTTAGCCGTAGGCACCTGTAGGCAGTGCGGCACGCCTATTTTACCCGTGGGGCACCACTAGCACGTGCGCCACGGATGTGTGGATTACCTATAGCCGTTTTCCTAGTAGTGGTTGCTTTTCATTTTTCGTTGGTTGATTCATATCTCAACCCTAGCTGATCCGTGATGTAATAAATTCTATAACTAAACTTTGCAATAAATGAAAGGCTGTGTGCATCACTTGATGCAGAGGCCGGGGTTACTCCCCATTTCGAAAAAAAAAGCATCGGGAGCGACTTAGAAATCACTAACTAAATTTACACAACATGTATTTTGGGTGAGAGGAAGCTATCAGTTGAGTGCATGCACATCGTGTGAGTGCCACACAGACTCAGTACTATCGCTCCACTTGATTGGCAATATATGCTAGCCTAATCTTTGTGTCATACGAATATTTTTCTGCTTAACCATCAATATAAAACTAATTACAAGCTTAAACAAAACAAATTACGAAAAGAAGCATCATTGAATTGATGATATTATATTTGTTAGGAAATATACTACGAGGTGTGCTTCGGTGTCCGTCCCCCCCACCCCCCGAAACTTAAGTTTGTATGGGTCAGTGTTCTTTGACCCGGCGAGACGCATATCCAGGCTATGTATACCTCCGTATAGGTATAATCGGTCGAGCTGGGTATACTCCATGTTCTTACCGGCTGATCCACCCTCCGTTATCGCGATCTTTGTCGTCTTTGCATGCCACGTTTTGAAATTTGTTGTTGCTTCTATATACTTCCCGATTTCAGTCTTCCGCGGGCACGTGAGTATACGTGTACGGTGATATACGTCTAAGAGAACCATACGGGTTTCAGCCTTTCAGGTGGGTTTGTACGGTCTTTGAAACAAATCGGTATGAAGTTTTTGTTGTCAATGTTTGAAAAGAAGAGGGCACAGAAGCAAAATTGATCTTAACGAAAAGGCTGGCAGCACCATTTTTCATTGATATAGATAGGGAAGATACAAATTTGTTAGGGTATCTGAACCGGGTATACAGGAAAATAAACATTTTTCTTTTTGATAAAGAGTATATAATAATATCGCGAAAATACAAATTACAGCCAACGGGCAATACGGATGCACACAACCCAAAAAAGGAAGAGAAATTACAAAAAAATGCCCCGTTACAACAATCTATTCCTTGTAACAGCAACACTAACACCAGCATGACAATATTAGAAGTCCAACTTTTCAAAAGGTACGCCTCCAAGAAGGGAACAGTGCACAAGCACTGTGGTGGCCCGATCATAGATCTTAGATTTTCACCCTGAAGAATATCCTCGCTCTCAAACCAATGTCTTCGACAAAACCATTGCCATGAATAATCAGTGAAGACCAGACCTTAGATTTTCACCTTGAAAGGAAAGACTTTGAACTTCTCTTCTGCATTCGCCCCCACTTTCAAGCTACTCCTGCAAGTCAAGTATCACCAAGCCAATTCCTCTTCGAACCACCATCGCTAGTCCTTAGTTCTCGATTTCCATGACGTTCACTGCTAGCACAATGAAAGCAGAACATGCCCCATGATATTAGAAACCAGCAGAGCTTCAAAGCGCTCCCTCTGAAACCAAACGGTCTGAGAAAATTTCTAGGTCCGGATAACCGAATCTCCCGATCCAGCAATCTCCAAGCATGAGTCCCCTAGTGGAGTTAGCTGACGGAGCCTTCCAGAACACGCCACTCCAACTGGATCAATAAGTACATGCACCTGGCCAGTCTTCATCTCGACGGGAGGAGGAACCCTAGAACCGCCACCTTATTCGAGGTCCCAGACGTGACTGGCTGGTGGGATCCATCCAACCGCCGGCTGGCCGACCGCCGACACTACCATGGTACCCAGTAGCCGGCGCCGTACGCAAGACCGCGCCAACCCTCCACTAATGTCGAGGATCCAGACACGCACATGCCATAAGTCCGAGCGGACACGGAGCACTAGAGGCAATAGCAGGCGCGCCTCCACTGCGGGGAGACAACATCACACGTAAGAGGATTAGGAGACATGCCGATCGCCGGGATCCCGTGACACCTCGCCGCCGTGATTTTGCTGGGAAACCACACCGCTGTCTCCAGCGCAGATGGGCGGTGGTCGCCCCCGTGTCGCCTAGTTAGGCGGCGCGGGTGTTAGGGTTAGGATAGTTCAGTGCTTAGATGATCCATAGGTTATTCAACAATATTGAACAAACATAAAATACATACTGAAAACAGGATACTGTGAAAAGCAGAGCTCTAGGGACAGCTCTTGATAGTGCTTTGGTTTGTCGATAGAAGATATTTTGCTGGCAGAAGCTAGGTCCAAATATTTGTGATTTACTGTGTAGAACCTTATCTAATGTCCGGATCCAATCTATATTGTTTTGTTGGGGCTGAATCTCTCAGCTTCTTTCTTCTACCTCTAACTCACAAGAAAAATGGTGACACAAGGATGTTTTTTTTTTGTCGAAGTTCCTCACAGAGCCCAACATTTTCGCTCTCTATTCTATTTATGTGATTAAACACTACGACAATGCCCTTCAATCGGCTCAAACATGCGCCCTTGTGTCGGACTGACCCACTAATTCAAAACACTATGACCCCATACAATCACGCACACACCACAGCAGCCACTAACACATTGACCTGGCCAACCCATGCACGTGAACCAAACTTGCTAACAAACTCCAAGCACATGCTTACTAAACAGCTCTGAATCACTCGGCAAGTTCTCAGGCATCGCACCTGGCTCCAGGTCTTGCATGCATGACCATTTGACACGGCCGGTCATTGTCATTGTGTCGTGAGCCGCATTTCACGACTGTCTCGGGCATCTCACTATGCATCCCCTTCTCATACCAAGCCTTTACACATCTCACGTATGAGCCGCATGCCAAGCTACACGAATCCCCGATCACCTACTATGTAGAAAGAAAATAAGCATGCAGATACAAATCAAGATTTAAGGCCAACATGTTTCTGAGCCAAAACGAATGTGTGTTTTTGCATTTTTTTTGGCTACATGGGATGAAGTTATTGCCATTTTTCGCATGAGGCTTAAGCGAATCCACACGATACGGTATTCCTATTACTGAATGTGACAATAGAAACGACGAAGAAAATTTGGGGTGCTCCCATGTTGATACGAGCCCTTAATAGCGGGAGTTAGGTATGCTATAGAATCGCGACAAGAAAATAACGAAAAACGAAAAGGAAATCGCAGCAAGGGGACACATATTTAATGTGGAAAAACCTCTCCAACATTATGTGCACGGGTGCTTTGTGCCAAGTACTACCCTGGTGGTGACATTTTTAAAGCAGGTCCCAAAACAGGATCATCATTCACATGGCAGAGTATTCTCGCAGGTATTACTACTTTTAAATGAGGGTATATTTGGAGAGTTGGTAATAGAGAAAATATTGATATCTGGAGAGACCCCTGGATTCCTAGCAGCCCGGATAGGAGAGTTATTTCTCCTAGAGGGGGTGCAGTTTATACTAAAGTGAGTGACCTTATAAATCCGGCTACGGGACAATGGGACTCGATCCTGCTCCATGATCTGTTTGGAGAAGTGGATGTGCATCGTATTCTTCAAATGCCTTGACATAGACAAGGTTTCGATGACTTCATTGCTTGGGATGCTACAAAACACGGTCGATACACAGTCCGCTCTGGATATTATCTCCAGTGGTGTCATCAGTTTGGGGCACTGGCATATCAAGTTTCACTGCTGGAAGTCTCGGCAATTAATCCAGTGTGGAAAATTCTATGGCAGATGAAAATTCCTAGCAAGGTTAAGCTTTTCTTATGGCGAGCTCTCCATGGCATCA
Organism: Avena eriantha; assembly: GCA_910589775.1. Taxonomy (NCBI): domain Eukaryota; kingdom Viridiplantae; phylum Streptophyta; class Magnoliopsida; order Poales; family Poaceae; genus Avena; species Avena eriantha. The sequence continues at coordinate 427,081,550 of OU342740.1, forward strand.
TCCCGCTAAAATCCATCCTTTATAACCGCCATATTGGAGATTCAGGAGGCTGTCCAATTTGTAATCAAGGACCTGAGGATATTTCTCATCTCCTATTTCAATGTGAGGCAGCTAAAGAGATTTGGGATAGTTTGGGATTATTGGAACTTATATCTGAGGTGGTCCAAATTGATCGGTCAGGTTCGATAGTTCTTGAAGATTTACTCCGACGACAGGATAATACGATTGAAGGGATTAATATTGGCCTGAAGGAAATCATATCAGTTACTCGCTGGTACCTTTGGTGGATTAGGTGACGTCGAAATCATGATGAATCTGTACCCCCGACACATCGTTGTAGAATGTCTATCCTCACAATTGCTGCGAATTCAAGGAGGGTAAACCAATCAAGCGGGGGAGCTAAAGAAACTAGGTGGTCTAAACCGCAGCCAAGGTATGTCAAACTTAATGTTGATGCTTCTTTCTCCGATGACAGGAACAAAGGGGCAGCGGGTGCAATTCTACGAGATGCTAATGCACTTCATTGCTGCCTCTTGCTGCTTGATACCGCATGTAATGACACCCATGATGGCTGAGGCCATTGCGTTGAGGGAAGGACTAGAACTTGCAACAAAGATGAGCTTATCTATGGTCCAAGCGGAATCAGACTGCATTGATGTTATTAATGCATGTAATGGAGAAGAAAGGTGGTGGAATGAAGCCTCTGCAGTATTTGCGGACTGTATGGATTCGGTTGCTACTATTGGTGAGGTCTTACTAAATCACTGTCCGAGGGAAGCTAATAAAGTTGCCCACGAGCTAGCTAGGGTTTGTTTTGATAATAGCTTATCTTGTAATTGGGTCGATGAACCCCCTAGATTTGTCCTAGACTCATTGGTAAATGATGTAACAGTACATTGACCGGGGCAGCAAGTTTCAGACGCACTCTTTTCCTTACCAGGGTACCTAAGGGGACTGGAAGGTTTTTAACGAGGCGGCTTGCTTGCTTAATATATATACTGTTTCCCTCAACAAAAAAAAGCTTTGAATCACTTGGCAAGTTCTCAGGCATCACACCTGTATCCAGCTCTTGCATGCATGACCATTTGACACGGTCATCGTCATTGTGCCGTGAGCCGCATTTCACGACTGTTTCGGGCATCTCACTATGCATCCCCTTCTCATGCCAAGCCTTTACACATCTCACCTGTGAGGTCGCATGCCAAGCTACACGAACCCCCGATCACCTACTATGTAGAAAGAAAATAAGCATGCAGATACAAATCAAGATTAAAAGCTAACATGTTTCCGGGCCAAAATGCATGTGTGTTTTGTGGTTTTTTTGGCTGCACGGGATGAAGCACTTGTCATTTTTCTCATGATGCGGCTTTAGTGAATCCATCTACACAGTACGGTGTTCATATGACTCAATGCGACAAAAGAAACAATGAAGTAATTTTAGCGTGCTCCCATGTTGAGACGAGCCCACAATAGCAGGAGTTAGTAAATTTTCATTTTTATCTAATGTAAAACTAGTACACATGTCAACCTAGCCTGTTTTAAGTTTTGGCCATTGTCAAAATATTCTTATATGCTATCATGAGGAAACATAAGCGCTTGTACAATGTTGCAGTCAACTTTAATTTTCACGCTTACACCTTACATTAAGCTAAACGAATTAAAACTCTTGCTGACAAAAGAGCAGCAGAAGTAAGTTATAGTTGGTATGCAATTTGGTCTTCGCGATGTAGCTCCATCTTGCATGAATGCCACTAGTTAAATTGCCATGCGTCAGATAATTATGCATGTGTTGTGCATGCATGTCCATTGACTATCATGCACGTCAGGGAACATCTAATGCATGACCATTTATTTTCATGACTAAAGCATGAATAATACCACTGTCGACATTACTTGGGTCTATATATGCGACGGATAAAGGATCACATATCAATAATTTATCACATATCAATTCAGAAAAGTATGGTTCATAGTAGTTTTAGGATATGTTAGGTGCATGGATATAAACATGTACACACTTTTGTATTGCCATGTGAATTTTATGTTTCTGAAGACACACATGTAATTGGAGATGACATATTAGAAGATAACTGAGGAGTTAGTGTCGATCTAGATTAGCTAGAAGGTGGTTCATACCGGAGCAGAGCACGGCCATTGAATTCAGATCTCGACACCCTGCCAGTCGACGTAGTAGAACAAGGCTATCTAGATGATGCAACTGGTTGTGTGCAATGACAGATGAGAGCTTTGCATCTCAATGATTGAGGCCGCCGCCAATTTCACGCGCCGCCGCCCATCTTCACCTCGCCGCCGCCGCGCTAGCCCTGCCGTCACAAACCTAAAAGGCCAAGCAGAGGCGTGCGCTGGCCAGGCCGAATCACCTGCTCGCCGGACCCAACCGGCACCATTACCACCGCACAGACACGGCCGTCGCTAGCGATGATCCGGTGTGCAGCCATATTCTTTTTTTGTTTGCGTAGACATACTAGTATAGGTACGTTTGCTACAAAGTCGTATAATTAAGTTGGGTTATACGGATTTTGCACAGGACTAGATATACATGTTTATACTAATTAGAAGGGGTATTAAGAGATGTGAGCCATCCTTGTGTTTGAGATTATACGACTTTGGGAAGGATGGGGTTGTACTGGTACCATAACTCGGAGGTTATTTCTCCCACCACGGTGGTTATGAACATAATTTTATTTGGGCTTGAAGTTTTTGTACAGTTGCGGAGAAAGAATACTTTATTTTTTCAATGGGTGAAGACAGCTGATGTATATCTAACATGTACTATTGGCTACTTCCTCCAAGTTCACTAATGTAAGATATTTTAGATATTCTTTATTATACTATTTACACGTCAAAATGAGTGAATCTACAAACTAAAATATGTGTAGATACATGTGTTTTAGAAAAAAGTTAGAGAGTCTTACATCAGTGAACTGAGAGAGTACTATAAATATACATCATGGCATTGATTGTCAAAAAGGAGTGTGGCCGCCGAAATAGTATAGCCGTGTAGCCATGTTCCCAGTGTAGCCGTGTCTACGAGAGACCGCGTACGACGGCGGACTGACGTCTGACCTCATGCGCCGTCGGGACCCAGCACGAGACAACAAAGGGAGGTCGTGGACTCTGGTCGGGGGTCTTGTGTACGACACACTGGTTGTGAGTTAGGCATGTAAGGGCGGGCGGGCAGATGCGGCATAAGATGGCTAGACTGAGCAGCCAAAAATGGCGTCGCTTTATGGGAATTCAAGGATATGTCCAACTTCGTTCCCATATCATTTTTGGATAATATATGTTCAATTTTTCTCAAAATTATCCATATAAACTTAATAGTTCTATAACATATTTTTTGAGTAGTTATTGCTAAAGCATAACTGCTGGTCTGCAAAATAAGCAAGTTTCGTTCCTGCCGTTAAAATATTTTCAGACTTGGCCATCAATCTGGAAAGATACCAACAAGAACTATATAATCAACATAATAGATTGTGAGTATTAGATGTTACTTTGAAACTCTATATCGTGAACTACTTATATGGTGAATGGGAGGGAGCAGTGAAATCAAAATTCGACGAAATTTCGGCCGAAATTAACGATTCTCGACAAGGGGCGAGAAAAGGCCCATATCGGTCGAATTTTTTGGCCTTTTTTAAAAATTTCGGCCCAGTCTAGCCCGCACCACGTTAGATATATTGCACCGCAGCTGCCTAGCATATATCATAGCTCGTCCAGGTTTTCCCCGTCAATCCCAAGTCAACTGGCGGCGCATTGCTTGACCATGGCTGGCGATGAAGGTGGACTATACAAAATCGGTGGAGGCAAAGGCAACAAAGGGAGTGGGAAGGAAGATGACAAGCATAACGAGGGTGCTAAGACGCGTCCGGACGACGGCGACAATGTCAGGGACGGCAGAGCCGCCGGCCGAAGTGCTGCAGCAGATGATGTGCGCAACAGTTCTTCAGGTAGTGTACTTAATCGACTATGTTCATCTGTTCATGAGTTGCAGCAAGTTGTTGATCTGTTTTGCAGTTCTAGTTCTTGTACGTAGATACACATACATCCTGTATAGTAAAAGGGGCTTCGTTATTATAATAAATTGAACCCTGTTGGTGCCTAAGTGTATCTGAAGATTGCTTCATAATCCATAGGAGAACTGCTGCATGTAGGATGTCTAAATCAAGTTGTGTGTTCTGAATAAGAGAACTTCTGATTGCTTTTGATTGCTTGGCCATCTTACGGTGTAGAACATTTGTAGTACGCAGATAGATAGAAGATGTGACATACACACACACACATACAGGGGCTTAATTATTATTGTAATCTCTTCTACTGTTGGTTGGTGACAATTTGAACCTAATTGTATTTGAAGATATCTTGTTAATCCCTAGATCGTGCTCTGAAGATCAATGAAATATGCTTAATTATTGCATTATTCTATCTCAGCTGTTTCAGTTGTACTGACCTTAGTACAATATTAGCATGTGGCAAGAATTTATTGATCTGACAATGCAAATAATTAAACTCACCGTAAAATATCTGTATGTTAGTCATACTGTTGCAGTGCGGAATATGTATATATTGAATACATGAGCTCTCATGATAAACTGGAAGAAAACCATGATGCCTTATATTAACTCCAAAGATTAATATGTCTTTCCACATGTAACATATCCAGAGTATGTTAACCATTTCATATTTAATGTAACATTGGCTTGTATTTCCATGATCAGCCGACGATGGTGTATCGTATGCGTGGAGCCACGTAAGGTCTTACCATGGAGGTTTCAAGTGCAACTATTGTGGCCTCGCGTTGAAGAGTGGAGGTGTCACGAGGCTGAAGGTACATTTAGCCGGGGTCAAAGGAGACGATAGAGCTTGCACCGTTGTACATGCAAGAGTTCGGCGAGCAATGCTTAAGTCTGTTTTGGCACTCAAGGTGAAGAAAAGAGCGAAAGAAAGGAGGAATCAAGCGGTGGAACGTCATGTCCTCATGAGGATGACGCGTGGTCGTGCATACGAAGGCATGTTTGATGATGAGGACGACGATATTCAGTGGGCAATACATGAATCACTATCGGAGTACCAATACAGGGAGAGAGTTGAGCAGAGGAGTGGAAGGTAATGTTAGTAATATATTTATGTTGGCCTTTGGCCTCCTACGTTTTGGCCTTTTGGATCCCGTATGTACATGTATATGTAAGGCCTTTTGCCCCTTATAAATACAATCTGATATTCTCGTAAAATGTATGAGCATGGTGGTTCAAGTGGTGGCGGTGCCTTGGGAGATGGTAAACATATGCTAAAAGGATTTGATTCTGATCAGGCACGTGCAAAGGCACCGGTGCAAACCAGAATTGACACAATTGGTCCGAAAAAGAAAACAAGGAGATGTTGGCATTAGCTTGGTCCAAGTGGTTCCATGCAAGAGATATCCCTGGCTGCAAAGTTGATTGCCCATACTTTGTAGGAGCCTTGAAGTTAACTCAGAAGCTTGGTGACGGTGTTCCTATCCCAAAGAGGTCCATAATAGATGGTTCGTGTTTAAACTCAAACTACAATGAACTGAAACAGTATGTGCTACAGTTCAAGGAAGATTGGAAAATCTATGGCATAATAATCATGTGTGATGCATGGATAGGCCCCACGGATATGAGCATTATAAACTTTCTGATATTTTGCAATGGTTGTATTCTTTTCCATAAGTCAGTGAATGCAACTAGGCAAATACAAAATGCAACGTATCTATGCAAGGTCATTCGAGAGGTGGTTGCTGACGAAGTGGGTGCTGAATTTGTTGCCCAACTAGTCACTATCAATAGAGTCAATTGCAAGAAAGCAAGTTCTATGGTGGTAGAGGAGTTCCCATCTATTGTGTACTTGACCTGACGTCTAAATTGCAATAGTACAATTTCATTTCAATCATATGTAAAACTAGTAGACAGATCAAGCTAGCTTGTTTAAGTTTTAACTATTGACGAAATATTCTTATATGCTATTGATGAGTGCATATTTGCATCATGTTTTATATTATTATTTTGCAATGAAGTTGTAGGATCTTGGTATTTTACGGTGTTCGCGCGCATGTTTTATGTCTATTTTCACCAGGATCAGGACAGATGATGGGTACAATGGACACAATTCTTGGAGCAGTTGTATTAAGGAGAAAAATAGTCAAAACCAATGTAAATCCCTTATTTGGGAAATATCAATAACACCAGAAGAAAACCCGAAGCAATCAAGACATCTAGAGGGTTTAACGACCAACTATACGATCGGAATACTTTTTCCGGTCGTATAGTTGGTGCCACCACCGCCTCTTCAAATAGTTTCACCCCGTGCAACTGGATCGGAGAGATGACATATAGAACAACCAGAAATCGCTGAAACCTCACCTTCAGAAGGCATCTGGAGGGGAAACTTGTCCACCGGGGATCCATCTTCGCCCTGTGCAGATCCGGGAGGCTAAGGCATCGATCTTCATCGTCAACCTCTGCATCACCACCATCTCCATCCATCCCATCTACGTCTTGTCTAGATCTTGTTGTAATTTCCGTAATCATTGTGGATTTATACAAGAACTATTCATCTACAATTACTTCCATTACCATTGCCATGATGTTGATTGCCTCCACGTCTGAGTAGATCATTAGTTCTTGGGGAGATGGAGAAACCCTAGCATATGATTGAGATGAGATAGAGATTATTATGTCATACATCATTATGTGTATGTGTTAATTTTCTTCATCTTGATGTTGAGAGTTGTGCACTGATACATTGCAAATGTATCTATAATTTTTGATGTTCCATGCTTGGTTTTATCCACTTTCTTGTGTTTTGTTCCAACTTTGGAGTACTTTTCATATGATTTCTTGGACTAACCTATTAACAAGAGCCACAATACCAGCTGCCTGTTTTCTGTTGTTTTTGGTTCCAGGAAAGTCAGAAAATGAATATTCTCAGAATTGGACGGGACAAAAGCCAAAGTGCCTATTTTCCAGAAGTCATCAGATGCCAGAATACGAGACGGAGAGGGGCCAGAGGCCGGCCACACCACCTGGCCGCGCGCTAGGCTTGGCCCGCGCCAGGGGGTGGTGTGGTGGCCCCTAGCACCCCCTCGGCCTCCCCTTCCGCCTATAAGATGCCCTTGGGACAAAAACCCTAGGTACCGGATCAAAAAAATCCACGAAAGAGTCTGTAGCCGCCGTCATCTCCATCCCTAGATCGGGAGGGATCTAAAACTCTTCCCAGCACCCTGCCGGAGAGGGGAATTCACCCTGGAGGCCTTCTTCATCACCATGCAAGCCTCCGGTGTGATGCGTGAGTAGTTCATCCTTGGACTACGGATCCATGTAGTAGCTAGATGGCTGGTTCTCCTCCTTTGTGCTTTCATGTCTAGATCTTGTGAGCTCCGTTCATGATCAAGATCATCTATTTGTAATTCTGCATGTTGTGTTTGCAGGAATCCGATGGATATTGAGATACTATTTCAGATTGATTATTGATTCTATCATGTCTTTGTTATTTGTGATCTTGCATGCTTTCCGTTGTTAGTAGCTATCTTGGCCAAGTAGATGCTAGCAACTCCAAGAGTTAGTATTTATGCTCGATAGTGGGTTCATGCCTCTGGTAATCTGGGGAAGTGACAGAAATCTCTAAGGTACTAGATGTGATGTTGCTACTAGGGAGAAAACAACAATCCTTTGTTCATAGAACAATCGTATTGTTTACTTTACACGCAGTTCGTAAAGCAATAATATGTTGCTTGCAACTTAATACTGGAGGGGGTTCGGATGATAACCTGAAGGTGGATTATTAGTCATATATGCAGTCTGATGGCGGTCTATGTATATTGTTGTAATGCCCAATCGAATCTCAAAGGAGTCAAGATGATTAGTATATGCATGTATTGCTTTATCGATGTTTGTCAATTGCCTCGCTGTAATTTGTTCAGCCAGCATGTTATCTACCTTAAGGAGAGCCACCTCTAGTGAACTATGGATCCCGGTCCTTGTCTTTTACATTCAATCTACAAACTGTTTACTTCTTTGTGTTTACTTTCTGCAAACTTTTACTTCTTTCCATTCGATACGTTTAATCCTTTGTTTTCCACAAAACACGGTAAGATTGACAACCTCATCGCAAGTTGGGGACAAAGTTCTGTGGTAGTGTTGTCCAGGTCTCCACGTTGCTACTAGCACCGGCAGTGCGCCCTGCCAAAGCTCAGCTAGTAACACCTTTGGGGTGTTTCATTGCTCCTACTGGTTCGATTAAACCTTGGTTTCTTAACTGAGGGAAATTAAACTTGCTTCTGTGCTCATCATACCTTCCTCTTGGGGTTCCCAACGAGCTCTACATCAACCACGCACCAGCACTTTTCTAGACGCCGTGCATTGAGCCATCATGCACCTCCTTAATATTTGCCTCTTATGGGGACCCGATTAAGGGGATTACTTGTTGGTAAACGGATGGATGATAGCACTTACTGCAACTATAAAGCTGTTGTCATTCTTTACGTACTAACTTGGGGACACAAGGAGAACTCATAAAGCCATGTCCGTGCCACAGGAGAAATCCCTTAATAGCGGAATAATACGACTGTCGTTTATCTGTCAGTTGTGGTTATGAAGGATGAGGTGAGCAGTGGTTGCTGCCTATTTGTCCATATATGGAGCTCCTCCCACATACATACATATCATGAGAATATTTGTTATAATTATCTTGATTGCTTAGTCTAAATTGCTAGCGGTGTATCCACCACTCCCTGAGAACGCCTTTTTCCCTAATGCAGTTCCAAGTTTTTTTTACATACGCAATTCTTACTTTCTGCATTGAGTTTTACGTTATTTTAATTGCTTCATTCAATCAAATACCTAAAAAACTATTATACTTTTCTTGCATCTCAAAGTTATTCCTTAAGTACTTCGTTTGGTTTTAGTTAAAAGCATTTTAGTCTTTCGCCTACTGCTCCCTGCGGGATCGATATCTTTATTTCGAAAATAGCTACAAACGATCTGTGCACTTGCAGTCATCAGCTATCATGAGAAAACATAAGCCCATATACAATTTTGTAGTCAACTGTATTTGTCACGCTTACACCTTACATTAAGCAAAACGAATTGAAACTCTTACTGACAAAAGAGCAGCAGAATCAAGTTATAGTTGGTATGCACTTTGGTATTCGGTGTACCTCCATCTTGCATGAATGACAACAGTTAAATTTCCGTGCGTCAGAATGTATTTATTCATGTGGTGTGCATGCATGTCCATTGAGGAACTATCATACCATTTTTTCATGACTAAGGGATGAATAACTATGTCGACATTAGATGGGTCTATATATTTGACGGATAAATGGAGCACATATCAATAATTTATCACATAACAATGAAGAAAAGTATGTTTGATAGTAGTTTTAGGCTATATATGTTAGGTGCATGGATTTAAACAGGTACACACTTTTCTATTTCCATGTGAATTTATGTTTCTGAATACATGCATGTAATTTAAGATCAGATATTAGAAGATAACCGATGAGTTGTGTCGATCTTGACTAGCTAGAAGGTGGTTCATCCCGGAGCATCGTACGGCCATGAAATTCAGATCTCCACAGCCTGCATGCCGACATTGCAGAGCAAGGCTATATAGATGGTTCAACTATTTGTGTGCAATGAAAGATGAGTTTGCATCCTCGTGTAGTCGTGGTTACCGGCAATACCCACAAGTAACAGAACAAGATAAGTGTTTCCCCATGTTAGTACACTTTAGACAAGAAATACCTTATTTTCTACGGTCTGTGCCGAGCAGCATCAGCACATGTCAGCATTTAAATTTACTATGTATATTGTACCATATATATAGGTCGTTGCAAACTTAAGTCTATAAATAGAAAGAGTTAATCCTAGCTACACTAAATGTTAGACTTTTACACGCATGTTAAGGAAGCATCAATTTTATCAACTGATTATGGGGACACTGCTGCTTGATCTCCTTAAGCCATACATCTCTTCGGCCTATCATGCGCGTGCATAATTTATGTGGCGCTATAAAAAATATTTTTCATGAATAGAAATACTCTTTTGAGTGGACTGCGATTAGCAAATGGTATTTCTCGTGTTTCACCAAATTCTTTAGTCCATGTTTCATGTCAGTATTGGCGATTGATGCATCGTGGCTTGGTGGAGACAGAAATAAAAGGACATACTCAGTTTGAGAAAAATGTGCATAGAAGAATTCCGTAAAAATAGATGTACATAGTAGAAGAAGCATCGTCCCGTAGGGTGTTTCACATAATTAAGACAAATCGTGGCCTATGTGTACTCTTCTCCTGGACATATACCTTTCCAGCCTGCCGTCTCTCGGACTGTAAACTTTGCTCTTCTTTCCACGAATGGGGTAACAAGGACAATCCAGAGCGCCTCTTGTGGCAATCCTCATCCCATACGTTGCGAGAGACTACCTTGATGTGAAACCGGGAGAATAGCTTGTATATGATGTGTAACCTTACTCTTGTAAAAAACGTGTATCTGTACAGCACAACCAGCGGACCATCATAAAACACTGGAACCAAGAAAAATATGTGTGTATGGAACCGGGAGAATATCTGCAGACCAGTTGCCAAAGATATGAGATATAATGCGGGGATGTGGTACACAAAAAGAGACACGAACATCAAATAATAGGCAGGAAGACAAACCACACAAATATCATAGTATTTAATTGGATGCACCACTTTTTGATTTCTCTACCACTATATCAAAAATTAAATGCAAATAGCTTTTTATAGATTTATAATAAACCCTAATTATGAATTATGTAAATGACCTGCATTGTTACTCTTTTATAGGGAAACACATTTTAATAGATGAGTTTTGATAATAAAAATATTGGGAGATCAACGCCCGAAAAACAATCAACGTGACTTTTTTTTCGAAATGGGGTATCTCCGGCCTCTCCATCCTAGGATGCACACAACCTTTTTATTAAAAAAAATCAGTAGAACAAAAGTATTACAGTTCACGGGTCGGTCAGGGTTGATACAAACAGTAACCATATAGCAAAGCTAAGGATATCACAAGAGATAGATGACCATAACTAGACATCTGTCAATCTACTAGAATGACGCCACAAAGCCTGGCTGAAGAAATCCGAAGTAACCGTCTCAAGACGGGTACAACCAGTAACCATGGGTTGTCACTAATGTTCTGGGATAAGGAAAGCCTAGAGCTGAATCCAATGCGCCTCCATATGAATAACCTGCAACAAATATGGGACTCAAGCATTGTTAAAATTAAAGTTATTACAACATTTCCAAATTAACCAACATATGACCCAAATGCCAATACGAATTCTATCTCTATTTTCTTTATCTACTCCATTGAGCCAATTACCAAACATATTAGTGATATTCGTTGGGGGAGGTAGATTGTAGGTGAAAAAAATCAGGCGCCAAATAATTTTAGCGAAAGGACATGAAAGAAAAAAATGTTCAATTGTTTCGTCATCATCACAAAAGCAACAGTTTTTACATCCATTCCACTTTCTCTTAGGGAGGTTATATTTTGTTAGCAACACATTATTATTAAGGAACTACATGAAAATCTTAATTTTCATAGGTATTTTTAACTTCCACAAATATCTTGTGGGAAAGCGTGGATGTCCATTCATAAGATTTTCATACATAGATTTAACCGTAAAAACTCCATTCCCAATTAAGCCCCATATAAATCTATAACAATCATTTACTTCTAGATAAACTTCGCCTAAAGCCAATATTTAGAGGATTTTCAGATAGATAAAATTGTGTTTACCAATACATGTTTCCTATGTACTATGTTATAAATAGAGGGATACTGGTAAGTGAGAGGTATCTCTCCTACCCAGGTATCCTCCCAGAATCTAGTACCTCTCCCATCACCAATATTGAAAGCACCACAGGCAAAGAACTCATCTTTCACTTTCATTAGTCCTTTCCAAAAAGGTGAATTAGTTGGTTTGGTTTCAACTTGTGCTAGAGTTTTGTTTGACAGATATTTGTTGCATACGAACTCATTCCATACCCCCATCTTCTGTCAGTAACTTATGCAACCATTTGCTTATTAAACATCTATATTTTACTTCTAGAACCTCAATACCCAAATCACCTTGATCTTTGGGACAAAAAATAATGTTCCACCGAGTTAATCTATATTTCTTCTAATGTTCATCACTTTGCCAAAAGAAACGTTAATGATAGAAGTCTAGTCTTTTCCTAACACCTTTGGTAACACAAAGAACGACCACATAAACATAGGCATACCCTGTAGAATGGAGTTAATCATAACAAGTCTATCACCATAGGATAGAAGCTTCGCCTTCCAACATCCTAAGTTGCCTTCAAATCTATTTTCTACCAAATTCCGCTCAGAATTCCGAAGCCTCCTGTGGTGTATAGGTACCCCAAGGTATCTAAACGGCAAAGTGCTAGACTCACAGCAAAATATCTCGTTATATGTTTTCTCTTGTTCAGCAGCTTTGCCAAAGCAAAAGATCTCACTTTTGTGGAAATTAATTTTTAGACCAGATAATTGTTGGAAGATACAAATAATGAATTTCATGATGACCGCTTTCTGAAAATCGTGTTCCATGAACAGGATTGTATCATCAACATACTGAATAATAGATACTCCCCCATAGACAATATGGGGTATTAATCCATCTAGTTGACCATTCCCTTTTTCTCTGGGAATGAGAATAGCAAGCATATCGGCCACAATATTAAAAAGCATTGGACATAGGGGGTCTCCTTGTCGAAGGACTTTTCTAGTCTGGAAGTAATGGCCAATATCATCGTTCACCTGAATGGATACCTCCCATCCCATACAAAATTATCAATCCATTTGCACCAAGATGAATGAAATCCTTCCATACGAAGAACCTGTTGCAAAAAAGGCCACTTTACTTTATCATATGCTTTTTCAAAATTAATTTTGAATAGAACACCATCCATCTTCTTCCTATGAATCTGATGAATGGCCTCATGGAGAACAACCACACCTTCGAGGACATGCCGTCTAAGCATAAAAGCTATTTGTGTGGGTCTGATTATTTTTTGAGCTGTCACAGAAATTTGGTTTATAGCAAACTTGGTGAAAAATTGAAACTAACATTTAATAAGCATATGGGTCTATATTGTTGAATTTGGACCGCATTTATCTTCTTCGGCAGCTGGGTGACAACACCAAAATTTCACTTAAACAGGGATAAATCACTTCCATGCAACTGTGCAAATAAATCCATTAAATCCTGTTTAATCACAACCCAAAAGGTTTAATAAATTCCACAGGGAACCCATCCGGTCCAGAAGCTTTGTTGCGTTCCATCGGAGAAATAGCTTAGAAAACCTCCTTTTCGCAGAACATCTTGGTTAGGATATCATTTTCTTCGGTAGAGACTTGGGGTACATCACTTGTTGTTTCCTCCATAAGACTAATACTATTTGGAGTCGGCTCCCCGAATAATACCTTATAGTATTCATAAATATGGACCCTCAAATTATCTTTCCCCACAATGGTCCCTTCACCTTTTTCAAGTTGGAAATTTTTCTTCCTATGCTTTCCATTCACTATAAGGTGAAAATATTTAGTATTATTACCTCCTTCCTGAATATGTTTAACTTTGGCACGCTGTGCCCACATGGACTCCTCATCGCGTCGTGGATTTGTCAATTGCTCATTTGTAGTCTTCAATGCATTTCTTTCATCCATCGATAATGGTGTCATTTCATCTTTTAAATCCAGATCACCAATGATGGATAAAAACCCTTTCCTTTTCCTTGTTGTATTTTGCACTTCGGGTTTTTCCCATCCCCAAAGGAATCTTCATGTCTAGTTTGATGCTACCAATGTTCTATAGGTGTGTCTCCGTAGTTCAATTAAGTCCATTTAGCAGCTACTAAGTCATAAAACCATCTTTTCGTAACCACCATAGTTCAAACGAGAATCTTGGATTATTCCCGATGTGAGCTTGAACCCCCGACTCAATCAGGAGTGGTGCGTGATCCGAGCCTGAACGCGTTAGAGCACACACTATTACAAGAGGAAAATTTTGTTCCCACTCAGTAGTAGAAAGGATCCTATCCAGTTTTTCATATGTAGGTTTGTCTCTTCGTTTTTCCCAAGTAAATTTTCTCCTAGAGAGAGAAATATCTCGTAGGTTTAAACTTTCAACAATAGCATTAAAAATAAACGGTCATCGCATGTTAAAATTACCATTATTTTTATCTTCTCTTCTTCTTAGAATGTTAAAATCACCCAACAAGCAATGGTAGATTTTCATTTTCACAAACTCTAACTAACTTAGCAAGAAACTCATGTTTAAAATTATCCTATGTTTCCCCATATACAGGAACCAAAATCCATTGAAACCCGTCATTATGACATTTCAAATGAATTTTAACACAGAAGTCTCCCGAGTCAACCTTTGTTGACTTGTAGAGTTTCAATGTAAACACCGACCAGAATACCACCTGAACGGCCACGGGTGGGGGGGGGGGGGTAAGAAGAACCATGCAAAATCCCTCCTCGCTGTCAAGTGTCGAAGGAAAGGAACGATAAAATTAGATCTCCATGTCTCTAGGAAAGCAACAAAGTATAATTTCCGTTCCCTAATAGTCTTAGAAACAAATAAGTGTATAGCTTTGTCAGGAAACCCTTCACAATTCCAAATCATTCCTCTTAAACCTTGCATCTCAAAATGTTTTCTTTATCCTAAATCTAGTACCACGACGAACTGATTTAGTCTAGTAAATTTTTTTCTTGCGTCCACACGCTTGAAGAGGTTCCTTAGCTAAATTCTCGACAAGATCATCTAGCTCTGTCAGCTCCTCCTCAACCAAATCGTCACAACGGTTTGAAACCTTGGACACAACCATGCTTAGTTCCCCCACGTTATTTGTATCATTCTTTGAAGTATCGTGCTCTAGGATAGTTAAAGTTCTAGGGTGTTGTTCCATCTATAAATAACCTGCATGAGAGAACATTTTTTATCGTTAAACACTTTATCATTTCTACATAGCCATAGCGACCATATCATGGCAATCGCTCCAACCCGAAGAAGTAACATGTACTTGTGATCTATACCATGTAACCAATTCCAAAATATGTTGGGAATACTACATGGTGGATAGAAGCCTGAAGCTGCTTAGGTAACTGACCATATATACCTAGCGAGATTGCATTGAAAAACCAGATGTTTGATTGTCTCGTTATGATGACAAAACACACACATCAAATTCCCATTCTAGTTCTGCTTAATAAGATTATCTTTGGTAAGGATCACCTCTCGATGAAGATACCAAGCAAAGATTTTGTTTTTAGAGGTATCTTCGTATTCCAGATCATTGTATTATCTAAAACCGGTATGACTGGATGGACTAACAGAAAAACCAGTATGACTGGCAGGACTAAAACTGGTATGACTGACTGGCCGGATTCCTAGGCCCAGCTGACAGTTGGGCATTTGCTAACCAATGTAGCAACGTGATCCAAGAGTCAAGTCTGGTACCAATCAAATCTCTCCTAAAAGTCACTTTCGGAGGGAATGAATCCAATATGGTGGCAATCATTTCCTCCTTATAACAGATGATGGAATACAACACAGGATATTGTTCATGGAGTGTAGTAGTACCAAGCCACTTATCCTCCCAAAACCGTATCTGAGAACCATCCTTAATTAAAAATGTACCGAAGCGGAAGAAATGTTTCTTCGTTGCCATCAAGCCAGCCCAAAAGACAGTCACCAGGTTTCCAAACCATTTGGGACAATCCTTTCAAACCAACATATTTTATTTTTAGTAGAGTTTGCCATATACTCCCTTCAGTTAATAACCTGAAGAGCCATGTAATAAGTAGGGTTAAATTCTTGATCTCCAGATCATGAATACATAGCCCCCTGGTCTTTGGGTCACACAACACACTCCATTTAGCCAATCTATACTTCTTCTCACTATCTCCTTGCCAGAAGAGTCTTGATCGGAAATAATCCAACCATTGCAAGACTCCTTCTAGAAGTTAAAAGAATGATATCATGAACAATACCATATTACTTAGTATTGAATTAATGAGTACCAATCTTCCCCCTATGGATAGTAATTTACCTTTCCGGCTACACAATCTCAACTGTAGTCTTTACTCAACGGTTTTTCCATTATGCATTTTTAAGCCTCCAATAGTGCACAGGAATACCCAAATACCCAAGCGAAAAGATGCACCAACTACAAACGAATAGCTCAGCATAAAGGTTAGCTGCATCCTGAGCCTCACCAAAACAAAACAATTCTCTTTTATGGAAGTTTGTTTCTAATCTTGAAAGTTGTTTAAAAGCTGAAAATATGAGTTTCAGGTTCTTAGCCTTTTCGAGATCGTGTTCCATAAAGATAATTGTATCATAGGCATACCGAATGATAGATAAACCTCCATCCACTAGATGGGGAATCACACCTTCAATTTGCACGCTCAATCATGATAGATAACATATCAGCCACTAGATTGAATAGCATTGGTGATAATAGATCTCCCTACCTTAGCTATTTTTTGGTCTGGATGTATTTGCCAACATCATCATTGACTTTGATGGCAACACTACCTCCCTACACAAAGATATTTATTAAAGCACGCCACTCAACTGAAAAACCTTTCATTCTAAGAATCTGCTGAAGAAAAGACAATTTGACTTTATCATAGGCTTTCTCAAAATCAATTTTTAGAATGACCCCATTCAACTTCTTCCTTTGTAGTTCATGCACTATTTCATGTAAGGTAACCACACCGTCAAGTATGTTGCGACCTTGCATGAAGGCAATTTGCGATGGGTGAACAACATGATCAGCAACCGAGTTTAACCTTATAGTTCCGACTTTGGTGAAAATTTTAAAACTAACATTAAGAAGGAAAATTGGTCTATATTGTTGGAGACATTCTGCTTCATTAATATTAGGTAGTAAAATAATTTCTCCAAAATTTAATCGAAATAAATCTAGTTGTCCAGCGTGCAAAGCACTAAACATGGCCATCAGATCTGTTTTGATAACATCCGAAAAGGTTTGCTAAAACTCAGTTGGGAATCCATCAGGACCAGGGGCCTTATTGTGTTCCATTTGGAAAACAGCCTTCTTGTCCTCCTCCTCAGTATAGGGAAGTTTCATTATGCATATTAGCATGAGAACCTTCCACAAGGAAGGTTAGTTGAAAGAATCCTCTCTTTATCCATAGATCAATATATGGAGGTATGAGATTAGGATCAACACAATGAACCACAACCCTGACAAATTCCTTCTGCCTAGTAATCGGCATATCCACATGCTTGGTTTTGCCCAAAAGGGATCCAAATCCCCAAAGTGCTAAAAAGTCTCCTCTGACATCTTTTGGCACACCCTCAATCTGAACTGACACCTCTGGCAGCAAGAACATAGGTTCATTAACAACTCCCCATTCTTCAAATTTGAGTTAAATAGGAGTGTCTGAGATTTGATATTGCTTTAGCAACTTCATATGCTGAACCACATCCTTAGTAGGGAATTTCACCTTAAATACTTTCGGTTGGTACTCAAGAAGATCCAAAATATAGTTAGGTGAAAGCACTAACCGCTTGAGGATTTCAATAACCCAAGCCACAGTCAAAGATCCTGCTTCGACAACAACCCTTCCAACTCTTGAATTCACAACTCTAGGACGAAAAGATTGAGTTGTAGGCATTTCCAAAAAAAGTCAGCTTCTCATTGGCAAGCCCATGAACAAATATAGTAGGTTTAGGAGCAAGCAACTAAGGGAACGAGGATGTGATATGCTGCGGTGATTCAGAGTTATCACATACAATAACTACAGTCCTCGTGAAAGTGTCCTTCGTCGTTACACCTGAAACAACGCAACTTATCATTCCTCTTTGGGTTTTTTGCAGGTCCATTGCCATCTACCTCCATGTCCGATGTATGCTGGAATGCCGTTGTGACACACCATCAACAGGTGCTGCCGCGGCAGTAGAATTCCTGCGGCCAGCTACAGGGATGGCACGGCAGCCTACCCAGCGTCTGCGACAGACAAAACCTGTGTCGCGGCAGAGCCGGTCCGCCCTGGTGTAGTCTATCCCAAATTGATCGTAGCCCCAGCTGTGGCCTTCGTCGGTGAAGCTTGAGGCGAAAAAATAACACCACTCTAAGCCGCAGTAGTGATAGCATCAACAACTTTTTTGAGCATATTTTAGTCTAGCACACCTTGCGAAGAATTGCCAAGCTGAGACCCATTGCTACCATTGTTTAGAAAATTTCGGTTTGCATTCATCCCAAAATTCGCCCGACCACCATATCCACCACCATATCCACCATACCTACCTATTAGCATCATTTGCTACTTCCGTGCATATTCAATATGCGTTGTTTTCTTCCGAATAAAATGTTTGTTTGTTATGAGAAAGTTAGTTAGTAAAGCTCTCATGAACTTGATGGCACACTTTACTTTCTTGCATTTAATAAACCTGAACCATTGCGTCCTTCTTTGTTGCATATATGCTTGCGCTTTATGAGTTGAAGTTAGCAGAACCATGTATCATGGGGACCGCTTTCAACACTTCATTGGTACTTTGTACCTCGTTGATATCATGTTCTTTTTCTTATGGATCCTGGCGGTGTGAAATAAAAGTGGAACTTGTAAGATCATGGAGTTTGTATGTATGTTAGAGAAATGCCTGGGCCGCTAGCGTAAGCCATGCCTAATCATGGTGGAAACTTGCAGCATAACCATAATGAGCATTCTATGAAGCATCCTCAATAAAAATCTATGCACATAGTAAATAAAAAGATCGCTGAGATGCTCATTGTCTGCTTGCCTTGTCATTTTGATTATGGGATAGCTCCTGTATCATGTGCAAGGGGTACCCCGTTGGCGGTTCTTTATGATACGTATATACTTACAATGACAAGAGCTTACTCGTGACTGAAGTTGAGTAGCATGAGGATCGGTCTTCGTAAGTAAGGGGCATGAGACTTTGATTTATAACTTGTCAAGCATGTCCTCTTAGTTGTGTCACTTTAACCTTAACCACTTAAAGATGCTTATGATAGGGGCAATGAGAGCTCAAAGCTAGTGAGTATCATACTTTCAGCATTTGGAAGCCTTTCAAACTTTTCAAAACCTGTTCATTTCCTTGTTGAGTCTGCACACATTCTATGAGCACTTCCTTAAGAGCATAGTGGCCATTCTTAGTTCTATGTGCATTTTCCCAAGACTTGTTGATTGATGCATACCTTGATATTGTTTGTTCTAAACTATTTGTATCTAGTCACTCTTGTAAACTTTGAAGGTGTCCTATGCATTTATGTTTGCTACTCTATGAGGGACAAGCTGAATGCCACTATGCTATGTTCTCTTTATGTGAAACAAACAAACGTCTTCCAGAGCATTGTTATTTATAAATCTTTTGTTTGTGCCTTTTTCATGTTGCAACATAGTTGCTATGTCTTATTGCTAGAACTTTGTCTTTCATGTTATGATTGAAGTACTATGATCCCAGCTTTAAATGTTTTACAAATACTTTGATCAAGTTTATGATGGTGCATGTCACCTCAAAAATTATTCTTTCTTTTTATCACTTACCTACTCAAGGACGAGCAGGAGTTAAGCTTGGGGATGTTGATACATTGCAAATGTATCTATAATTTTTGATGTTCCATGCTTGGTTATATCCACTTTCTTGTGTTTTGTCCACACTTTGGAGTACTTTTCATATGATTTCTTGGACTAACCTATTAACAAGAGCCACAGTGCCAGCTGCTTGTTTTCTGCTATTTTTGGTTCCAGGAAAGTCAGAAAATGAATATTCTCGGAATTGGTCGGGACAAAAGCCAAAGTGCCTATTTTTCTAGAAGACTCACGGAGCCAGAATACGAGACGGAGGAGAGCTAGGGGCTGGCCGCACACCCCTAGGCACGGGTTGGGCCTGGCCGCGCCAGGGCATGGTGTGGGCGCCCCAGGCTGCCCCTCGGCCTCCCTCTTCGCCTATAAGATGCCTTCTGACCTAAAACTCAGGGGGGGTCGACGTTTTTCCAGAAGGAGTTCCGCTCCGCCGCCACCACCAGATTCCACGAAAGAGCACCAGAAACTCTGTTCTGGCACTCTGTCGGGGCGGGGAATTGGAGGAGATCATCGCCATCATCATCACCATCGCTTCTCCATCGACCATGCATGTTTCCCCCATCTTTGAGTGAGTAATCCCCCGCTGTAGGCTATGGGTATGGTAGGGATCGGATGAGATTGTTCATGTAATGGCATCGGATTGTTAGGGCATGGTGCCTATATCTTCTATTAGTGCTTTATGACTTTGTTGCCACTTGTTGTGCTTAATGCTTGTCACTAGGGCCCGAGTGACATGATTTTAGATCTGAACATGTTATTGCTTCATTATGATAGTATTTTTTATGGTCTTATCTGCAAGTTATTTACACACGTTGTTGTCCGGAACCAATGGCCCCGAAGTGACAGAAATCGGGATAACCGGAGGGAATGGCTTTGATGTGAGGATCACATGTATTCACGGAGTGTTAATGCTTTGCTCCGGTGCTCTATTAAAAGGAGCACCTTAATTGTCAGTAGTTCCCTAGAGGCCCCGCTGCAAACGGGCTGGCAGGACAAAAGATGTTGTGCAACTTCTCATTGCGAGCACGTATGACTATATATGGAACACATGCCTAGGATTATCTAGTACTTGGATGGTTTATCTTATTTATCTGTAATTGCCCTATGTTCTGATTGCTATGTGAATTGTCTTGTCCATGCAACGCTCGTCCATCCATCCCTATGCCTACCGTACTGGAATCCTACTGTTTACTGCTATTGTTACTACTGTCTTTACTTTACTGTTGCTACTACTTTGCTATTCCTACTACAAAACTGTTGCTACTGATAAACTGCTGTGAGCAAGATTGTTTCTAGGTGCAGCTGAATTGACAACTCAGTTGTTAAGGCTTATAAATATTCTTTGGCTCCCCTTGTGTCGAATCAATAAATTGGGTTTCACTTTCCTCGAAAATACTGTGATACACCCCCTATACTTGTGGGTCATCAATTGCCACCACTTGGCATTCTCACCCTTAGTAGTGCCGACAGAATCGCCTCTGAAAATTCCGGAACGCATTCCGCCTCCTAAGGGGCCACTTGGTTTCCTGCCACACTTTACCGAGCCTAAGTTTGCAAGTGTGACAACTCATCAACATGACTAAAATAATACTATGCCTTGCTATCTCATAAGCCACCTCACTGGCTTTGCTACAACCATGCTCGAAGTTGATCAACCCAAAACCTGAGTATAATATCCTACAATCTTGAAAGATAGCATATGAAGATATTGCAGAAAAACCTGCACAACCCAATGTGTCAATCGGCTGCATATTTCTGGCTGAGTTACAAATTTATTGAAGCCAAATTAATGTGCTGAACTGAGTCTTTCCCGGATACGCTTCTATTGTCTATGCATCATCCACAAATTTAATTTTGTTGCAGTTTGCAGTAATAAACTTTCCATGCATTTCTAGGACTATCACACATATGCTCCCTCCTCTTTATCACTATCATATTTTTTTTTACCATAGGATCAGGTGGTATCATATGTCCTTCATTCCTTCTTATTCCCCTCTAAATTAACCAGAAACTGCAGATAGTATCATACATCATGCATGGGCATTAATTTCACATAGCTAGAGCATGAATATCAACATATAAGTTGGGTCTCTAAATTGAAGTAGTATCCACACCACCCATGCATCAGTGCGGTGTTGGGATACACATGAACATATTTTCTTTGAGAAACATGAACATGAACATATTTTCTTGACATACATACATGTATAAGATATTAGTATATAACAGATAGGTTACGTTAAGATTGTATAGGATACTGTTTGGAAGACTGCGAGGCACAACAAAGGTGTATGGAATTCTATGGCAGGCCACTGGACATAGGATAGAAGATTTCATCCTGCCGGTGTAATCAGCCATGGCCGCTGAGAGATTATGACATGTATATTCTTGGGTTCACCAATAGCATCCACAGCCATTGAATCCGCCAACTGTCCAAAGTGAGGTCGCTTAAGGTTCTATACCCACGGGTTCTGTTCGTGAGCTAAGCTGATTAATACTAGTTGGTCATAAGGCTTTGAAAGTCCTGCAATCAAGGTATACATGGATCTCACGGAAACACTCCATATCAGCTGCATGGCAACGCAGCAAGCTTACCGTTGAAGGAGGATGTAAATATGACCAGAAAAGTCCGGTTGAGAACGAAAGGAGGAGGCAGTAACTAGTGGCCCAAGTATTCACCCTGAAAATAAATGGCTGTTTGCATGATTTTCAGATGATTATAGGCAGTGGTGGATCTACAAAATCAAGTCATCAAGAATAGACACACTGCCCATTTTTTATACTCCCCCGATCTCGAATTAGGTGTCGGAGATTTTTCTTGATTCGTATGTATGTAGACACGTGTATACATACGAATCTAAACAAATACCCAACATCTAATTTAAGATGGAGCAATTAGCAAATTTCTATAGCAAATCGCATGATACATTCCGACATGCCAATGACAATCCCGGGCGGAGATGCTGGATTCACGCTTGATTATAGAAACATAGTCGAGATGGAGGCGCTTTTTCTTATTACTATGATTTGTAATTTTATTTTGTACCTTTGGACCTAACGTGTGTGGTTGAACGGCTGTGTGCATCCCAGTTATGCAGAGGTCAGGTGTAAAACATTGCTTTGAATAATATATGCGCCCATTTCCAAAAAAAAAAATAGTCGAGAAGTTCCCATGATGTAAAGTGAGGCTGCCTGTTGATCACTCAGTGTCGGTTCATAAGGAACACCAGGGCACACCCTATCACTGCCAGATATCCCAACTCCAGCGCCTCCCTTGCAACCGGTTCCATCCACACACGTTAATAGGTGGTGTCGGCACAATATTATTGTGGCATGTACTACTACGTTTTATGGAGGAGAGTTGCACAAAGTAAGGACGTTAAGGTCCCCTGATCCTTCGGAACGATGAGAGACTACTACGACATTTGTAGGAAGAACTAATTTTGCGTGGAGCCTACTTACGTCAGGAGCAAGTCCGATACATGTCTACACAACAACACGTGAATGGGGGGGTGGAATCAGGTATGTGTCTTGTGTGGGAACAACTGTGGTTATGAAACATGTCAGTGCCTTAGGGGCGGGCAAACGAATGCAGCATAAGATGGCAGGAATAAGGCACCGATATGTGCATCTCTTGCATACGTGTCCAAGACATGTAATTTTTTTTAAGACTACGGGTAACCGTGCTCCTATAATTTCTATGTATAATATGTTTAACTTTTTCAAAAAATTACCTACACGTAATATTTCCTTAACACATTTTTTAGTACTTATAAAAGCAGGTTTCGCGCTACCTCCAGTCAAATGTCAAATATTGTCAGGTTCGACCATCAACGTCAATATAGAGAAAAAAAATGCCAACAAGAAAAATATAAAGAATATATTAGATTGTCAGATATTAGATGTTAGTTTGAAACTATGTACCGTAAACACTTATATCGTGAATGGGATGGATTCGTTACATTGCGACACTAAAAGAATTATATGGGGGCATGCATTGTTCATGCATAAACATAGACAAACCTGTTAGGATCTACAGAGATCTAGATCGATTCGGTAGAGGCATGGCTAGTGTTTGGATCTTACAGAGACAGAGAGAGGGAGAGGGGTACCTTCTCCGGTGGACGAACTCGATGACCCGTTTACCATCTTGGTCGACGGCGAGAGCGTGGCTAGGGTGACTAAGCGGTGACGGCGGCGGTGCTTCCCGTGGCTCGCGCTAGGAACCCTAGATCGGTAGGGATGTAGGTGGGGGGGAGCGGCGGCAGCGTCGAATCTCGTAACGTGTGCCCCAGCCCCCACCTCCTCTTTATAGCGCTGCCACAGGGGCCCACCAACCATATGAGGGTTGGGCGCCCCCGATCAGGGCGCGGATAAGGGGTCGGTCGATCCGTTGGGATCGACCGGGAGAGAGTGAACCTAACAAAACCATGCATCATACATGGATGAAGGAAAATAATTCATGCATCCCCATCATTCGGGCGGGTCTATAAATTGAGGAATTGTCCGTTGTCCGCCCATGCATCACCTCACATGACATATTCTGCTATACACATGAATTTATTATATGGGCATATGCATCCATGCATGCTTGCATACACACTATAAACTATACATTGGGGTGACATATTCCAAGATAACTGATAGGTGTCGTAGTGACTCTCCGGAAAGTTTCTGATGAGGGGGGGTCCACAACATAACCAATGGCGGCAGTAGAGGTCCCATCAATGGCTTCCACTCCTGCGTGCTCGAGGGCATCCTAGGGTTGACTATCTTCTCAAGGATGTACGGCGTGTTGGAAGATGGCAGTGTGGCTTTCCATCCCCTGGCGTGTGCTTTCCCTGGAACACCTTGTGGCACTAGATGATCACGGCTAGCGCACCCGCCGTCTCTTGCGCCACCATAACATGGTGCATCTCACCTTTTTCATCAGGCATGGGTGATCACTGACAACAAAATATACTTTCTTGGACTAACGAATAATATCCACAAAGTCATTTAGTGCATAGTATTGCACTTATTGTGCGTTGGGAATTAGGAGGCTGAGATCGTCTCAACGGAGTTGACAAGTGCATGACCAACCTCTTTTTACTGAGGGGTTTGTTATTGCAAGGCCATCTCACCTGTAAGAAGGTAGCAACCATTTTCTTTTTACCTCCATAGTTTTCATGTCTATGCTACGTACTATTTTGATTCAATTTCAAATATTGGGTTAGTTTGATAGGATTTCAACTAATATATATATGTTATTTTGTATGTAGTTGTACTATATGCACCTATTACAGATTAACCAATTCTTGGTTAATTTGTGGTGCCAAAAGTGAGTCACGGGAGACTTGACCTCAAGTGATAATGGGAACTATGTATTCATGTCATTATCCTATTTTGACAGAACTATACTTGTTACATTCTACCGTTCCATCGGTGACTCCAATTTATTGCAAATTCCTCTTAATTACCCCATTTAAGAAACATTAGACCTGGTTGTACAACATGTTAGTATTAGGTCCCATCCTAGCAAATTAAACATGAGAACCATGTTAGCTCGACCTGATGTGATGTATAACTAACTCTGTTGAAAGCCTACACCCACCTTCCATGATGAATGGAATCGGACTTAGCCCGAAATATACGGTGATATGTTGTGCATGGGCCATTTCAAAAATACAATTCACACCTTACAACCAAGTTCCTTTTTCACGCCAATGGTTAATGTTAAGCACATTAATAACACTAAAACTCCCACCCAAAAAAAGTGATATAGTTTCTTATTTAGTGTAACCCATATTGTATTGTTTCTCTGACCACACAACCTGCCATGTGTTATAACATATACTTAGGAATGTGATATTCAGGCATGGCTATTTACCAACCAACATGCATGGAAGAGGGCAAGATTTACATAAAGAAAGCATGAATGCCAACTTTTTGTCTTTCGACAATGGCATATGATAACCATTGTGATCCTAGGTTCAAAAAGAAAACTCACACCTAAGAGATCATCAAAATCTTTCCCAGCATTAGCTGATTGCAGGATATTATAGTCTTGGACACTTTAATGCCTATTAACCAGACACAGCCACAAGGATCTCAGTCTGTCCTATTCGCGATGGAGTATCGCGATTGTGTCGTGGACTAGTCTCATGGTAGGACATTAAAGGAATTGTTAATGTTGAGAAACTTCATTTTGTCTCATTCTTGAGTCCCGTTGTTCAAACCTAGCTAAACTGTGCTAGTTTTTTCATGATAGAAATCAAGTAGAAGATAAGTATGAAGCTATTGGTGTTGTCTTGTACTGTAGCATATCTGGCACTCTTCAGTTTCAGTTAGGATAGTTGTTTCTATTAGCTATTCTTCTATTTGATCCAGTTGAGGATGCAACCATCTGCTTGCCCACACAGTTGAATGATTGGATCGTAAATGCTTCGTCATGGTATGACACGACAAAGTAATAATTGAGGGCCATGATCATCATAAGGACTAAAAGGAAGAGAAAAACAGAAATCAATAAGTCCGAAAACTACACCAGAACACTTGGTATCATCTAAAATCATGAGAGAGACAAAGGGAGGGTGAGAGATATATCACAATCATACTTGGTACCAGAGCCATGTCGAACACACCATCATTGACAGGGAAGAACAAGTATGTTAAGGTTGAGGGAACCGGGGCTAAGCCACCTGCTTGTGAGAGACACTATCCCTCCTGACGAGGCCAGAACACTTCGCATCATGGCGACAGGCAATTGGTGGTTCGAGAGAAGATCCTGCGCGAGAGCTCTAGCACCACAAACTACACCACACTGTCTCAATCCAACTATGCAGAAAGGGTGATGATGATCAGCGTCTACCTCTAGTCAGAGTACGTGCGGGATGTCATCGTGTACAATAGCGATGATGACCAGGATGACCGTGCCATGCTGGCCGCGCTGCTCTAAGCCGTGCCACCGGATCTCGTGTGGACTCGCACGGTCAAGGACTACGCCAAGCGATCAAGACCATGTGTCTTTGTTTTGAGCACGCGCATGAGGCCAAGGCGTAGACGTGCTATCACGAATTCCAGGAGCTCCGGTTCTAGCCAAGTGAGTCAATTGAGGATTTTTGATTCGTGTGAAAGCTGGAATCAACGACCTCAAGCTGCTCGGGGACCCCAATGATGATTACAAGTCTGTGCCCAAGTATGTTCGCATTGTGTCGAATAAATACCGACCAATGGTCCTGGAGGAGAAGGTGAACCTGAGGGATCTGATGAACGAGGACCTCACCAAGCCTCTCATCAATACATAGGAGGGGTCCAAGCTGGACGATGCCACTAACGGCATCTGGACACTACTGCTCACCGAGGGGAAGTGGTAGAAGCGCTAGACCTTGGCGCCCGCTGCCCACAATGGCGACAATAGTGGAAGGCCTGCGAAAAAGGCTAAGCAGCATGACACGACCAACACCGGTGCAAGCTGCACTGGCACAGCCCATACCGGCGAACGCTGCAAGGGAAGCTGCCGATACTGCGACAAGATAGGTCACTGGGCCAAGGAATGCCGCAAGGCCTCCCGTGACTGCGAGAAGCGCAGAAAGACCACCAATCGCGTGCGCTTAGGAGCACGCAAAAATGCTATCGACTCCCAGGGGGTGAACCTAAACGAGGGAAAAGTTAAAACTTACTTATTCTGACAAAATATATAGAAGTGATTTTAAATGTTAATACAGATGTTTTTATCTGCATATTTAGTCAACTTTGGAGAATCTAGACACTATTTAGTAGTTTAATGTTAATATAGATGTTTTTATCTCCATACTTAGTCAACTTTGGATGAATCTAGACACTATTTAGTATTTTCTTCGGTTCATATTAATGGTCTCAACTTTGTCTAGATTCGTATGTATCTAGTTAAGAATTTTAGACTAGATGCATTTGTATCTAGACAAAGTTGAGGTCGTTAATATGAACAGGAGTGAGTATATAAATTAATGCAAATTTTGACAAACCAAGAAGGGGAGTAGATGTTTATGTTTTTATTTTCATACTTAGTAAAATTTACAAAGCATTAGCTTTTGACTAAATTTATGCGAGATGAATTTCATGACGGAGGTAGTAATGTATTTCACCTCAGTGCATCTCCATGCATCGTGTATGTATGATAGTACCAGCCGATCAACTTGATTTGCAGTATAGGCCAGCATAGCGTTTATGTGGGGCCAATATTTTTTGCTTAACCATCAACAAGGAAATAAAATTAACATTTCATTGATGTTGTTAGATTTGTATATAAATATACTAACTTCACAATTATTTTAACTTGCAACAACATAATATGAAATAGCTGATTGCTATTCCCCAAAATCAATATCCTAAACTACTCGTACAGTGAATTAATCTCGCATGAAGGCAAGTCCACTAAATGGCTATATGCAAGTCAAGTTCATGCATGAACATGGATGAACCATCATGCGTGCATGAAGGAATGTATCATGCATGATGCATGACCATTAATCTCCCATTTCTAAAGAATGATCACCAACCCCGTCAGCTGGGTCTATAAATTGAGCTCGTATCCGCACCACCCATGCATCAATTCACCATTCGGATACACACATGACATATTTTCTGGGCATAACCACATGCATAAAAACTATACACGTGCCACGAGTTATTAGAACACAACTGTTAGGTCACGTTATGATTGTCTATGATTTTGTTTGGACGACTGAAAGATGGAGCCAAGGCGTATGGAATTCTATGGCAGGCCGGCCGACATAGGATAAAAGAGTTCATCTGAAACTGCCGTGGCCAGTGAGAGATTACGACATGTATTTGCTTGGGTTCCCCGATAGCATCCAAAACTGTAGAAAGTTCAGCATTCCAAAGCGACGGGTTGCTCAAAGTTCTACACCTACGGGGTTGACCTGTATGGGCTAAGCTGGTTAATGCACGCCTAACTTTGGCAAAAAAAATTGGTAATATACACGTCTTAGCCCAATTCTGTTCATGCAAAATGTCTTCTAAATACATTTTGTTTTACATTAGCTTCAACGAACCAAATCCTATTAGTTGTTGCCCAGAGGTCAGAGGCAAAGGATGATCATGGGTCCTAAGGTTTTGCAACTCCTAGCTATGGATGGAAGGTTTAAAAACGAGGATGTAAATAAGATGGGAAAACTCCTATTGAAAAAGAGTAAATTTCAGATTATACCGCCTAATTTGAATTTTTTTGTCACTAATTACCCCCATTTAACAAATTATCATCAATATTCCCATATTTAGCGAAAGGTTTGTCTTGTTTTACCCTTTTCTTTTCTTCACGGGTAGTTTTCACCCTTTTCAAAGTATGAACATCAATTTTCTACTGTCGGGGCCTGTAGCTTCGCTATTTCTATGTTGGCACTTTTCACACCCAAATATGTCTAATATATGAGCCGAGTTCTTGTTTCACTCATTGCGTGGGTGTACTTAGAGCACCGCCACTCGTTAGGAATTGCCAGGACGAAATCCGGCGCTATTTAGCGTCGGATGGATGCAACTTTCGGCCTGGGAATGTCTGAATTCGCACCCGTGTTCCCAGGTGGGGTCCCTATGCAGGCGTGTTTTCAATAAATTTGGCAAAAAAATCATCATAATTCGGCTCAAACTCACAGAATTCAGCATAAAACTGAATACAAACCACTGTTTGGCATAGTTCAGCCTAAAATTAAACACAACATATTTTGACATAGTTCAGCATAAAATTAAACACAACATAGTTCGGCCAGATCATCCTGCAGCTATGTTGCCTATGTGTATCGATATTTGCTTGACCAGGTCATCCTGCAGCTATTTCTTCCTCCAATAGCATGGCAAATATCTCCTCGTCGTCGGAGTCCATGGCCGAGTAGGATAAATGCTGAACAATTCACAAACGCGGTGGACACGACCTAGGAATGGACCTGCCGGCGATGCCGAGAGAAGGCGAAACAAGGCCAGCAGTGAGGGCATGGGATGATGCAGCAGCGACGAACCTTTCTATTGGCATGGATCCGGTGGGGTAGAACGAGATAGCGCTGTAGGTTCACATGGTGGCGAGGGTGGGTGGAGAGGCCTCTCTGCCACGTGAGAGCCGAATCTTGGTGGGGAAATGAGAAGTCTTGCTGACAAGTCTAGCCTACCTGTTTTCCGCAAAATCAGTATCCTAAACTACTCCTATGGTGAATCTGAGATACAAAGTTGTTATTAGCAGTCCACTAAATGTCTATAGGCAAGTCAAGTTCATGCATGAACATGGACGAACAATCATGCGTGCATGAAGGAATGGATCATGCATGATGCATGGCCATTAATCTTGCATTTCTAAAGCATGATTACCAACCCGCCAACTGGGTCTATAAATGGAGCTAGTATCCACACCACCCATGCATCAAGTCACCGTTCGGATACACATGAACATATTTTCTGGGCATAAACACATTATAAAAACTATACACATGCCACGACATATTAGAAGATAACTGATAGGTTACGTTATGATTGTCTATGATCTTGTTTGGACCAGTGAGAGATCGAGCCAAAGTGTATGGAATTATATGGCAGGCCAGCCGACATATCATAAAAGAGTTCATCTTGCCGCTGTAATCAGCCGTGGACACTGAGAGATGACGACATGTATTTGTTTGGGTTCCCCGATAGCATCCAAAACTGTAGAAAGTTCATCATTCCAAACTGACGGGTTCCTCAAAATTCTACACCTACGGAGTAGACCTGTATGAGCTAAGCTGCTAATACACGCCTTACTTTGGCAAAAAAATTGGTAATATACACCTCTTAGCCTTGTTTGTTCATGCAAAATGTCTTCTAAATACATGGTGTTTTACATTAGCTTAAACAAACCGAATCCTATTAGTTCTTGCCGTGAGAGCAGAGGCAAAGGATGATCATGGGTCCTAAGGTTTTGCAGCTCCTAGGTATATGGATGGCCCGGAAATACTCCATGTGGAAAAAAAAATCTATATTTTGGGAGCTACCCTATTGGAAAGTCCTAGAGATCCGCTCTGCAATTGACGTGATGCACCTGACGAAGAATCTTTGCGTGACGCTGCTAGGCTTCTGGGGCGTGTATGGGAAGAGAAAAGATACACCTGAAGCACGGCAGGGCCAACAACGTATGAAAGACCGAGACAGCATGCATCCAGAGCTGTTTGAAGGTACTGCTAGCTACGCTCTTACCAAAGAAGAGAAGGAAATCTTTTTTGAAGTCCTTTACAGTATCAAGGTCCCGTCTGGTTTCTCATCAAACATAAAGGGAATAATAAATATGGCAGAGAAAACATTTCAAAACCTAAAGTCTCATGACTGCCACGTGCTTATGACCGAGCTGCTTCCGACTGCATTGAGGGGACTCCTGCCGGAAAATGTTCGAGTACCCATTGTGAAGCTATGTGCGTTTCTCAATGCAATTTTTCAGAAGGTAATCAGTCTAGATAGTCTACCAAGGTTACAGAAAGATGTGGTGCAATGTCTTGTCAGCTTCGAGTTGGTGTTCCCACCATCCTTCTTCAATATTATGACGCACATCCTAGTTCACCTAGTCGCAGAGATTAACATTCTCGGTCCTGTATTTCTACACAATATGTTACCCTTTGAGAGGTTCATGGGAGTGTTAAAGAAATATGTTTATAACCGTGCTAGGCTAGAAGAAAGCATCACAAAGGGATATGGAACAGAGGAGGTCATTGAAATTTGTGTTGACTTTATTCCTGACCTTAAGACCATCGGTCTTTCTGAATCACTGCATGAGGGTAGACTTAGTGGAAAAGGCAAGCTAGGAAAGAAAGCAAGGATATGTATGGACGGACATTCTCTCACTAAAGCACACTACACAGTTCTTCAAAGTTCCACCTTGGTGGCTCCGTATAGCGAGGAACACAAGAATATTGTACACTCGAAAAACCCGGTGAAGCCTGGCTCCTGGATTAGAGATGAACACATGATGACTTCCAGCGATTGGTTGCAGACACATCTCATGAATGACAGAAATGTTGGAGAGCAGTTGTACTTGTTGGCCAGGTCACCATCTTCGACTATATTGACTTTCCAAGGGTACGAGATAAATGGGAATATATTTTACACGATCGCCCAAGATAAAAAGAGCACCAATCAAAACAGTGGTGTCTGATTTGATGCAACAGACGAGAATGGTCAAAGGATACATATTATGGTTACATAGAGGAGATATGGGAACTTGACTATGGACCTTATTTTAAGGTCCCTTTGTTTCGGTGTAAATGGGTCAAGCTGACAGGAGGCGGGGTTGAGGTAGACAAGAAATACGGAATGACAATAGTGGATCTCAACAACCTTGCGAATAGAAATGAACCATTTGTCCTAGCCAATGATGTGGCTCAGGTTTTTTATGTAAAGGACATGTCTACCAAACGGATAAAAAGGAAAGATAAGCAAAAGAATACAGCATACGATGAGCCAAAGCCCCACATAGTTTTCAGGAAAAAGAAACATCATGGGGGTGGAGGATAAGACAGATATGTCAGAAGATTATGATAAGTTTCATGAAATTCCGCCCTTCGCTGTGAAGGATGACCCAAGCATCCTGTTAAGTAAGGAAGATGCTCTATGGTTATGGATTAGAAGAAAACCCTAACAATAGAGATGTGTGGATGTTGGTGATGTACAATATTATTAAACCTTTATTTTTAATGATCTGCTTATATATATGGATATGAACTATCTCGATCTCAATAGGTAGTATTAGAACTTGTTGTGGCCAGGCATTTATTCATATTAACACGTAAAAAATAGTCATAATCATATCTAGCCCTGTAGTACATAGCTTCAGGGTCGTCTTCGAAATCATCATCGTCATCGTTGTCGCTCGTAGCACGAGGCTAGATCCTTAGCCCTTCCCCAGCTTGTGCACGGGGGAATGGGGGAGGGGGGCACCTACCACTCCGGCCTCGGATTCACGATGCGCGGGGGAGGAGGCTCCCGGATGACGACCCCAGTACGCCCTAGGCCTTCACCACCACCACAATTCTTGTGGCTATGCGGCTGGTGAAAGTGCGGGTACCTCAGGCGAGGATGGTCTCCCATGGCGATGTAGCGCATCACGCCGGCGATAGTCCTGTTCGCCCACCACAGGCGGCGACCGGCCTCATTGTGGTTCACTGGGGGCGGGCCGTCACCCTCGTACCTGGCGTGCTCCCTTTCCCGTCGGTTTGCGAAGAAGGCATTCTCGGTGTCGAGGTTGTCGGGATCCTAATGGGGATCCATCCGCTGCACCGGCGTGAGCTCGAGGTAGAAGTGGTTTGTGATGGCCGCTTGGCGGGCCGAACCTTGAGGCAAAGGATGAACAAGAACGCCTCCAGCGCTCAGCATCCAGCCGGCGGGGAGCCGGTACCCCCGGCGGGCATGGGTAGCTAGAGGCGCAAAGCGCCTTGGTCTCCTCGAGCATCAGAAAGGCCCAGTAAGCGGTGTCCATTGTTGTAAGAGAGAATGTGTGGATGTGTGGATGGACATGGCGGCCGGCCTAGATATAGAGGAAAATGGCGGGAGAACATGGCGGGAAGCGGGGGAAATGGCGGGAAAACATGGCGGGAAGCGGGGAAAATGGCGGGAAACATGGAGGGAAGCGGGGGAAATGGCGGGAAAGCATGGCGGGAAGCGGGGCAAATGGCGGGAAAACATGGCGGAAAGCGGGGAAAATGGCGGGAAAACATGGCGGGAAGCGGGGGAAATGGCGGGAAATATGTTTTAGTCCTAGTTACAAGTTTTAGTACTAAATATTATATTTATAATGAGTATATTATTTTTTGTGAATATTTTGGTATATTATATGTATTTTTCTGTTTTTAAATAATAAACTATATTTTTCCAACATTTGTACTAAATATATACTTGTTAAACAATAGATAATTTCAGTTAAGTTGTATAATAAAGTATGATAATAAATTTAAATTATAGATCTTATTTTTCTGAAAATTTTGATATATAATACATAATTTTCTGAAAACTATAAACCATTTTTTTTGGCGCCAAAAACCACCTTATGCCCGGGTTGTAATACAAACCGCGACTAAAGATCCCCCTTTAGCCCCGGTTTGTATTACAAACCGGGGCTAAAGAATGTACGCGCGCGGGAAGAGCGGCGGGCGAAAACACCTTTAGCCCCGGGTTGTAATACAAATCGGGGCTAAAGGGGGACCTTTAGTCCCGGTTTGTTTTACAACCCGGGGCTAAAGGTGGTGAGGTATAAATACTCCACCCCCACCTCGGGTCGTGCCACGACCCGGAGAGCCTGTTTTTACCTTCTTCCCAGAGGAGATCGCCGCCCACGCCATCCGCCCCGCCGCCGCTCGCGCCCGTGGAGAGGAGCTCACCACCGACCGTCTCCACGCCGTCCATCCCGCCACCGCCGGCGCCCATGGAGCTCGCCGCCCGCACTGTCTCCGCGCCGCCCCGCGCCGCACTGTCTCCGCCCTGGGCCGCCCCGTGCCGCCTCACCGTCTTCAGGTGATCGCCATGCAACCCCGTTAATTTTGGTTAGGGTTAGTTAATTTTGGTTAGTATTAGTATTTAGTTAATTAGTATTAGTATTTAGTTAGTGTTAGTAGTATTCGTATAGGGTTAGTATAGGATTAGTTTAGGGTTAGTTTAGGGTTAATTTTCGTTTACGGTTAGTTTAGGGTTAGTTTAGTTTGTTTAGGGTTAGTTTATTTTAGGGTATGTTTAGTTTAGGTGAAAATTCTAGGGTTAGTTTAGGGTTAGTTAAGGTTAATTTTCGTTTACGCCGCGCCGTTCTTCCCCCCCGCGTCGCCGCCCGTCCAGCGCAATAGTACTTAGTGTTAGTGTTAGTAGTATTAATATTTTGTTAGTGTTAGTAATATTAGTATTTAGTTAGTATTAGTATTAGTATTTATCTAGGGTTAGTTAGGGTTAGTTAGAATACTTAGTTAATTAGGTTTAGTTTAGTTAGTGTTAGGTTTAGGTTAGTGTTAGTAGTATTAGTATTTAGTTAGTATTAGTATTACTATTTATCTAGGGTTAGTTAGGTTCAGTTAGAATACTTAGTTAATTAGGTTTAGTTTTGTTAGTGTTAGGTTTAGAGTTAGTGTTATTAGGGCTATACTTAGTGATTTAGTTACTATTTATGTTTTATGATTGTTTATTGCTATTATTTAGTTATGTCATGCCCTCCTCGTCCGAGCCTACTGGACTCCGTCGCTTCCGGGGATGTCCGAGCCTGGGCTCCGCCGGGTTGGCACTGGGAGGTGCTACCTGTCGGGACTCGTACCTTGGTGAGAATCCGGATATCATCGTCGACCAGGAGCTTCTTTGGTGGCGTCCACGAGGTCCAGGAGCGGTACAGAGGGAGCCGGCCCCCGAGGAGGTGGTACGTTGTTGTATCAGGGAGGAGGACGAGCACGTACGGCGATATATGTATCGTTTAGAGACTAGGTTCTCCAATATATGGCAGGTTCACGGATCTCACCCGGGCTATTCCCCGGTGATGGTTCCTCTTCTCTGGCTGTATAGCTCCCGTAGCACAGAACGCGGCAGCCGAGTTCGCTAGTTTGATATGAGCGAGATGTATTAATAATGTACTTTATATTATGAGCGAGACGTATTAATAATGTACTTTATCTGATATTATTGTACTTTATCTTAATGCAAAATTGTTTCATTATTAGTACGTAATCTTTTTTCTATATCCGAGTTGTCGCAATTGTAATATTCCTTTACTTAATGAAATAATCTTTTTCTATATTAGTTAAGCTATGGACGGTAGACAGAATGAAGAGGAGCTTCTCAACATGATAGATGAGGGTACTAGGGGTTCTTATTACGATGGCTCCGAGTATCTTAATTTGTCTGGAGGAGACGAGGGTGGAGATGATAGTGGAGACGATGGTGCTGACCATGGTGAATACACCATAATAATAACAAACTCTATCGAGGTATATAAATCCTCTATCGATCGATCACTAGTATAGATGCACTAATTGATTGGTATATATGTACCGACGAATGTTTCTTCTCTTGGACCTCCGCTTCCGGCCAATATTCTACAAGGACAAGAGGCCCGACACACAAGTTCCCCGCTGATGTCCGTTTCAGCATTGACTTAGTCTCTCCGCTGGGTCAACCGTTGGAGCCCAAAGAATCTATGAATGCATTTATAACTCAATACGGGGTGATTGTTAGAGACACCGTCCCGATCACCACGCGAAATTGGAATAAGCCAGGAAAGAAAAGGGATCCTGCTGGGGCTAGTTTTGTAGATGGCAGAGCGAGAGATGCGATGTGGAATTCTCTAATGACACATTTCACCCTACCAGTCTTGGAGACTGATGAGGTCACACAACAAATGACGAGGAAAGTCAAGCACTTTGCTCTTAAGAAGATGGGCGAACTATTCAAGGAATGGAAGAAAAGATTGTACCACAAGTATGTCTTGAAAAAAAACTCCTCCATTCACTGGCCCACTAGAGATGCAGCAGGATAACTGGGCCGCATTTGTGGAATACAAGAACTTGGCACCAGCTGTGGCAATGTCAAAAAAGAATAAGATAAATGCAGCCAAAAAGAAATATCACCATCATATGGGCACAGGTGGCTACAAGAGTGCCATGCCTAAGTGTGATAAAGCTGAGGCTGACCTGGAGGCTAAAGGGGTCACTCCAGCTCGATCTCGTTGGCCCAGGAGGTCAAGAAATTGGGTACTCGGGCATGGGGCATCATATGACCTAGAAACATGCGAGATTGTTGCAGCCAAAGAAGTTTCTTCACCCAAGAATGAACTTATTAAAGTGATAAAAGATGTTGAAGAGAGAACGTTTGTTCCCGACAGAGAGAACGGTGAGCTGACAAAGGCTCTCGAGAATCCTAAAAAGGCTGGACGAACAAGAGGGTTTGGACCTTCTTGTCCATGGGCTATCGGGTTTCCCCAGGACATTGACGTGTACAGAAGTCGATCGATAAAAACAAAGCGGAAAAAAGAGGAGGATGCGGAGCGGTTCGCGAGGTTTGAAGCCATGCTGCAGGAGCATCGCCAGGAGCTTAATGAACTTAAAGGACTCCGACAGCAAGATCTACACCAGACAGTACGGTCGGCCCATCGCAACGGAAAAGCAGCGTGGCTTCCACGAAGGGCCACGGTAATGATGCAACGATGGATGTGTACCTCGTGGATGCAATTAAGGAGAAGACTAGTTGTGAGCTGCATGTTGAACTGAAGAACATATCCATGAAGGTGGCAGTCGGCTTTGCTTTACCTTCTGCACCGGGAGCGACTTACCATTGCAATCCGATTCCAGCTGGCTATGCTCTTGTCGGTGTGGATGAAGTTCAACCGATGTGTCAGTCACTACAGCTTGACATCCCTAGAGGTGAAGGGGAGACAACACTAGGAGACGTCACGAGTGGCTTCATTCTTTGGAAAAAAGAATACATCAAGTTTCCAGGCGCGACACCAAGGCCACCTTCTCCACCGAGAAACAATCCATCACCTTCAAGGGCACCGTCTCCTCCCAATAAAAGTCCACCACCTCCAAGTCCAATCCGTGACCCCAACGCGAGTCCATCTCAATCTACGCAGCCGCCTCCACCCACTAAGGGCCAAAAGCGGAAGAATAGCACTGCTCCGTCGAGCGATAACCGACGCCCAAAGAGACAGTTGTCGCCCCTCCCAAGAGTACCGCCGGTTCCCCAAAAGAGGGCTTACTACCTGACCGATGAGGAGACCGATGCGGTCGTACAGGCCAAAGTGGATACTCATTTTAAAGAGAAACAACCTGAGCCAGAGGTCCAAAAAAACTGGAAACCAAGGAGCACTTTAGGAAATTACTGCCGCAGCCATCCTAAGCTCAGTTAAATGCGCCAGATGACTATACACGATGTCTTCAGAAGACACTGAAATAGAAGAGATCATGCGGTAGACGAAGCATCACAAAAGAGGTTCCTTAGTAGGGGAACAAGCAAAACAATCGAGTGGTAGCGGAAGCATCAGAACAGACATCCCCCAGCTGGGGAAACAAGCAAAACAATCGAGTGGTAGCCGAAGAACCAAAAGAGACATTCCCTAGCTGCGGAAACAAGCAAATCAATCGCTCCTCCCGCTCCAGGTGCACATACCCGAACCTCAACTATATGAGGGAAAACATATGGATCCGGAATCGGCTAAGATATTGGCCGAGCAATGTAATATGTCTATTCATGACATTACTCACGGCAATATGCCCAAGGCTAAGGTAGCACCCAAATTTGTTCAAGGGGAGCCTCTGGTCAGTTCTGAGAGGCTTCGGGATATGCCAACAAAAATGCGATAATTCCATGAATGGTACATGAAAGCATCAAAAGAAGAGCGATATTGGCTCATACTGAAAGTTCTAAAATCGCATTACTTCACTGAAGACGAGGTCCCTATTGAATTTATAGAATTATTTCTGTTAATCTAAAGGAACTCGACAAATCTATCCTCATTTGCTATTGTCTATAAGTCATTACTTTATTTATGTAATTAAGTCTCTATCTCAGCTTGTTCAATTCATTGCCGGTAAGTATACTCACAATATTCTTTTGTACGCTATATGTAATGATGCAGAATGAAGATTCTCGAATGTAAAAGAAAGGCTACCAATGGATTCGGGTTCATTGACCCACATCGAGTTCATGGAGCTATGCTAATGGATAAACCACTGGAGACCGAGCAAAACTTGCTGCGGTTTCTCACGAACCAACATTTATGTAATGAAATACTATTTCCTTACCACGACGGCAAGTGAGTTCTTGTACACATTAATTTTGCTTACTCGATGTTCAGTGTAAATGATGAGTTACTGACGTATATAAACCTTGCGTAAGTACCACTGGATTCTTCTAAGTATTTCAGTTGACTTGGGAACAGTTCACATCATGGACTCACTAAACAAAGACATTGAAGACTACCGTGGCATTATCGATATGCTCCAGAGGTAATTTCAACCATTATCACACTATATCGGTTTCTTTCGTTCATTTTCTGGGATATCAAGTAGTTATTAACTCATACATTCATTTTCTTTGTCGGGTAGGGTTTGGACACGGTTCAAGAATAAGGTCCGCGGTCAATGGCGTGAGGAGCTATTTTTTAAATCGATCTCGGTAAGTAGTACGAGCTAAGTCCACGCATCAATTTAATTCTAGTTTATGTGCATTTATCATGCTAGAGTTATTATTTGTTTGAATTCTATTCTTGTAAAGTGCGCGAGGCAGCCACGGGGGACTAATCTATGTGGATTCTACGTGTGCGAGTTCATTCGCATCACTACTAAGAAGCCCTTGGAAAATGTTCGAGTAAGTAAAAAATATATTCACCCTTTATTTTTATTACAAAAATTTGTGTTGAGTCTAATTCATACGACCTCCTTCTTTATAGTTGGACGCGATGCGGGACAAGGTCCTACCAGAGGATCGCCCAATAGCAATCCAAGAGGAATTTGCTGGATTTTTTGTCGATGAGTTCATAGACCCACGCGGAGAATACTCTCTAGATAGACCCTAAAGCATCCATGTAATGATCTCCATGTAATCAAATAGACAGGCTCTGGACCCAGTTGGGACTCCATATATGCTTGTAAGAGAAATTATATTATATATTGCATCAATGTGTACAAGTACTGTGTAGTAGTGTTCTGTATGTATATGAAAACTTGTTTCTAATGAAAACACGGAATGGAAAAATAATTGAACACAAAACACAAATGAAAAGAAAAACACAAAACCCTAAAACCCCATCTCCTGCCACGGCAGTGTAGCATCCCAATTGTCTAACAATTGTCATGCTACATGGTTTAGTAATATAATGGCTACTTCCTACATATAATTGTTACATCATAATTATATCATGCTCATGTCATCATGCCACCTTGCATTTGAGCATCATATAAAATCCTTTTCATTTGGTTCTTCTCTCATATGCATTATTAATTGTATTTGGCTTTTGATATATTGTGTTTGAATCTTGATAAATGCTTGATGCCCAAGTTGAGTTGGGGGCATATCTTTTATTC
The DNA here is from genome assembly GCA_910589775.1 of Avena eriantha. Classification (NCBI taxonomy): domain Eukaryota; kingdom Viridiplantae; phylum Streptophyta; class Magnoliopsida; order Poales; family Poaceae; genus Avena; species Avena eriantha. The sequence goes on from OU342740.1 coordinate 427,121,250, forward strand.
AACTCCACCACCTGTCTTTGTCACCACCTTATAATTCCACCATCCTAGTTAACCATGAGCTATTATCTTTTCTTTTGGGCATTTAATCTAGCTTATGTGGGTTGGGATGGATCCATTTCTATTTCCACATGCTCTCACATAGGCATCATGTTGTTTTCACATTATTGATATATGGAGCCACATTTGCATGCATTATGAGTGTTGCTCCTTTTTCTTAGTTTTCAAATGGATTATTATCGATTTATGCTCATGTTGGGATATTTTTGGGACTATTAAACATCTAGTGGAATATACACACTAGCAAGTCCCCATTATAATCAAATGTGACCATCTCCATCTACTCCACTTGGAACTTTCATTTAAATTCTTTGGCTTGGCCTTTTCTCCACATTTTGGGGATGCATGGAAATAATACCATGTTACATTATTATTCTTTTCACAAGAATAATACCATGGCATTTAATGCCCATGCATGGGCCATGCACACTTGTTTCCACCTCTTTATTTTCTCTCTTTTAATATCACTTGGTCTTGGTTAACTTGAATCAAACCCTAACAACTCTTTATTTTTTCCTTCCACCCTCATCTTGATCCACCATGCATGGATGAGGTTTTGCTTGTCAAATCCAAAAGCTTTACATCTCTCTCTCCTTAGCCATCACTAAAAACTCCACCATGTGCTTGCTCATGTCATGCTCATACTCCATCAAACCCTAAGCCCTTGCCTCACCTCACCTCACCTCCCTCCTCCCACCATGCCGAGGCACACCTATCTCTCTTTGCCAGCAGGGGCCTACCTAGCCCTCTCTAACCATGCGAGCTACCCCACCCCCTTCTCCTAAACCCAAGCCCTTGTCTAACCCTAACCCGAGCCCCTCCTTTCTCTCTCTCTCTGCCACAAAGGGCCACCCGAGCCAGCCCTCCCTCTACTCTCTCTAGCCACCTGTAGCCTCAACCTGCCCTGCCCTCCCCTAGCAGCTCACGCCGAGCACGTGAAGGAGGAGGAAAAGGTGACCGAGGCCACCTTTTCTCTCAACCCCGCTCCCACACGGCACCCTCTCTCCCCTTCCCTACCTACTCCCTCTCCCTCGTCTGGTAGCAGCCCAGATCCACCCCAGGGCCTTGCCCTTCCCCTCTTCTTCTCCAACGACGCCACCCTCCCTCTCCGTTCGCCGGCGTCCACCGTCAGTACCCACCGCCGATTCCTCGTTCCAACAGGCGAGCGTGACGTGGAGGTGGTCGAGGAAGCCGAGGAGGTTCCCCTGCATCGTCCAGTACACGCCAGCAAGGAGGAGACGCCCTGCAGCCACTAGAACCATCGCCGCTCCGCCGCAAACCTTAGATCCGGGTGCGTCTGCTTCGTCGCCATCCTGCTGCTCCCCGTTCTGATCCAACCGCTCCGTCGAACTCGCGGTGAGCTGACCCACCACCCTGATATCCTCCCCCTCGAAAACACCCTCTGGTCTCGCCGTTCGTTTTAGCAAGCACGCTCTGTGCGCCGGTGGTCGCTAGCGTCTGCAAGGCCCCGCTCCGCATAGTGCCTCACCTAGCCGCCTAGCTACTCCCTGTCAACAACCCCGTCCTACCGCGCTGGTACCGCCCCTCTGCGCACTCGCCCCGCGTCGCGGGATCGAATCCCCGCCTCGCCGCGTCGTGCGCCGCGCGTCCGTCAGGTTTGTCAGAACGAGAAGAAGAAAAACAGTAGCCGCGCGCCTTTTGCAAATACCCCCTCCACAACCTTTTGCCGTAACCCGCGGTCCAGGCCAGGCCCACCTCTCGGTAAATGTGGATATTTTACAAAAAGAGACCCCGGTTTTCGTAAACATCAACCCGCGCTCCAGCACGTCCCCACCTGTCAGCCTCTGCGGATTCAGCCACTAGCACGTGGGCCTATAACCCACTGGCCCACCTGTCATTCGCAGTGGCTAGTTAGGCCCCGAGTGAGAAAACCCGCGGCTGTGCAACGTTACCCGTTGGGCCCAGTTAGCGCCGGCCCCACCCGTCAGTGACTTGGGCTAGTTCTGGCTGGGTGTAAAAAGTCCTGACGATTTTCTGTTTAAATAAAATAATTTCAGTAAATGTTTAAATACAAATTCAAATCTGTTTTTAAATAACTTTTAAATTACAAATCCAAATAATACAAATGATATATGTTTTTGAATCAGAAAAATGTGAGGAATTCAAATATGCTATTCAAAATAATGATTGGGAACTTTAAATTTTCGAGATGATTAAAATTACAATAAAATGCCCTCTTCTTAATAAATTAATAACTTTAATTCTACAACTCCGAATTCGACAAATAATATGTCTAAATCGATCAGCGCGACGAGCCCGTTCCATCTATGCATTCCTTGTCCTGAACTGAAGCATGCATCATGTCATCCGTAAAAATCAGAACTGTTTATGGCAATAAAACTTGACTAAAGAGATAATAAAATGCTTTATTCTTGTACCCCACACCTCACCATGCCATGCTACTTTCATGCCATGTAAATTGTGCATCATTCATCATGGCATGCTTGTTTGTTTGTCGCATTTAAATTCATATGCTTGTGCACTTTATTTATGTTGGCCATTGTTTGTTTGGTTCTTCTTCGAATAGACGCCCAGCAGGAGAATTACCAGGAATCACAGGAGTTCTACCCAGATCCATCTCTTGCTTCAACTGAGCTGTCAGGCAAGCACTACCACATGCTTTCATACATATAGTACATATTGCCTCTATCTTATTCTTGCATCATTGAGTCGCGATTGCATTAAATGGAATCCCAGGTACTGCATAGCCTTTACTTTTAAACCCCACCGAAGCTTGTTCCTCCATCCCATGAGCCATTACTACAAGAGTTGTTTGAGCCATGCGAGTCATAGAAAAGCATGTGTAGGGTATGTGAGTGTCTGATGGATAACGAGGTACCTAAACAACTAAACCTGAGTAGTAATGGGATAACTAAAGAAAGAGGCACAGGTGGGCAATATCTGCTATTTGGTTTTTCATGCTCACTTGTGTCCCGTAGGACCCCGCGTATTTGATTCCTGTTCCTTGTTTATTCGCACTATCCACATCCGGGAGGCCTTATGGACCCCCCCTGAGCCAGAGCTTGATTCATTCTTATTTCTTGGGGCCACAAAGTAGTTTGGGGTTTTGTTACTATCTTGTACTTATGCCATGCTTACTGTTTTATTTAAGATTGTGCGAGGAGCACCTGTACTGTTTAAGAATTGCGGAGTGTTTTCGCGGTATCGACAAGCCCAGTCACATTTTCAGGTTCCCAGTCGTTTACAGCCATTGGCGCAAACCTTGAGTCCGTCTCGGAGTCAGCTAGCTTCGTTGCGGGTAGCTTAATGGGGTGGCCCCCTAAAATATTTCGGAATCCTATGATCGCTTTGTCGTGAATGCCTTGTTGGGTTTTGAGTTGGTTTTTCCGAGGTTGATCGAGTGTGTGTTGCTATTCGTGCACCCTTGTAGGGTAAATCTTTCTGAAAGCCGTGTCCGCGGTTATGGACGACTTGGAGCACAGTTTCTCGATCATAGACAAGTATAACTAAAGTACCGCTTTTAATCTGACTAAATACCTGAGTAGTAAATAGTGCAATACTCATGGAATGGTTAATAAAACTACCAACGGATGGGGGTTGTTCGTCCGCTTCCTCGTTGGTAAGCGAGGAGGAGGATGGATCTGTTAATTATACTGTTATAACCGTTGTTCTTAATTCAGGGACATCTGTCTATCATTGGTTAGGCGGATGGTTAGCGAGTATCTATAGATTTGTTAGTTATTATCTTTCGCTGCAATTGCGTCACCCCAGGTTGTGTCCCCTTTAGAGGCATAAAGACTTGCTGAGTACCCCTAGGGTCTCACACGATAAATTGTTTTGCTTCAGATGAACAGGTGTACTCACAAGATGGATACTGGGTGGAGGAAACGGATGATGTTGGCAACGATCACTCGGTGTAGAGATTCCGGGAACGGGGATCCGTGAGATCTGTGGGCGGGATGTGTTTATTTATGTGGCATGTTATGCCGATTTGCTTCTTGTCCGTACTCGGATCTTGTCTTCCGCTTCCGCCTGATACTCTGATGTTTGATGTATGAGGAGCTATCCTAAAATATTATCTCTATCTAGGATATTTGGATCTTGCCGTATGGCGTTGCAATATTTCTATTTCTTTTAGATGGAATGGCTCTGAGGACTATTGTATGCGGCTTGCATACATACTCACTTGTGTATGTAGTTGATCCCTTCGCCTGCCGATTACGCCGCTTGTTCTTGTCCCATTGTTCTGAAAGTGGTTAGGACGGCCGAAAGATCTACCGTGAGTGGCCCCGGGCCCCACCGTACTATTTTGACCACTTTTGCTCATCCAGGCATGTAACTAAGAGCGTAATTCACCGAGGTAGTTACAGGCAGCCAAATGACCCATAACGCTGCCGCGGCAGGGAACCTTTAGTCCCGGTTCGTGTTACGAACCGGGACTAAATGTCCTCCAGCCTAGCGCGGCTTGTGGGGCCACGTGGTGGACCTCTAGTCCCGGTTCGTAACAGAACCGGGACTAAAGTCCCGCTTTGGGAGCCCCGGTTCGAATTCCAGGACTAAAGGTCCTTACGAACCGGGGCTAATAGTCTGGTTTCTAGTAGTGCCAGAGGCAAAGGATGATCATGGGTCCTAAGGTTTTGCAGCTCCCAGGTATATGGATGGCCCAGAAATACTCCATGAAAGCTTTATGGTAACGCAGAAGGTTTAAAAGCAAGGATGTAAATAAGATGGGAAAACTCCGGTTGAAAAAGAGTAAATTTCAGTTTATACCCCCTAATTTGAAATTTTTGTCACTAATTACCCCCATTTAACAAATTATCATCCATATTCCCATATTTAGCGAAAGGTTTGTCTTGTTTTACCCTTTTCTTTTCTTCACAGGTAGTATTCACCCTTTTCAACGTATGAACATCATTTTTCTACTGTCAGGGACCTGTAGATTCGCTCTTTCTATGCTGGCACTTTTCACGCCCAAATCTGTCTAATATATGAGCCCAGTTCATGTTTTACTCATTGTGTGTGTACTTATAACACTTCCACTCGTAAGGCATTCCCAGGCCAAAATCCTGCGCTACTTAGTGTCAGATGGATGCAATTTTTGGCCTGGAAATGTCTGAATTCCCACTTGCGTTTCTAGGTGGGGTTCCTAGGGAGGCGCGTTTTAAATAAACATGGCTCAAATTTATCACAATTCAGCTCAAACTCACACTATTCGGCATAAAACTGAATATAAGTCACTGTTCGGCATAGTTCGGCCTAAAATTAAACACAACATAGTTTGACATAGTTCGGCCTAAAATTAAACACAACATAGCTTGGCCAGATCATCCTGCAGCTATGTGTTGCCTCTGCGTATCCATATGTGCTTTTTGGGGCCCAAATCATTTTGGCTAGGACGACACCCCTTCCCCCGTGTCGGACCCTAGGGCGACACCGGGGACGCCACCGCACGCCGCCAAAGGTCCTCCGCCGCCGCTGCCGTCGGCCTTGCCGCGGTGGCGGCGGGCCCGGCCGCCGAAGGTGGTTCGGTGTGGGTGGAGGCTAGGGTTGACCGCCATGGCTACTAGGGCAGATGCGGCCGGTTCGACGACGTCTAGTGACCAGGGGCGGCACCCCTAGTTGGGCTGGTGGTGGAGGTCCCTCCCGGCGGCGCCATGACTAGCGGTGGAAGTCCAGGGCCAAGATGGCTGGTGTTGGAAACCATATATTTTAAGATTTGGGACTCTGATGCTACCTCCCCGATCCTCTTTGCTGCTGGTAGGGCCGGATCTGGGAGAGGTCGACCCTGCTCTGTTGTCATCTCTCTCGTTACCTGCCTAGCCGTAGGGCTGCTGGTATGGTTGGTGCACCAGATCTTGCAGGTTCCGGCGGGTGGCGAGGAGGCTACCGACTCCATATTCTTCTCACACCAAGATGAAGGTCTACTTCATGTGTGTCTCCATTTATCTAGTCGGAGTGTCGAGTTCCGGAAGGCTACGTCAGCGAACTCCCATGGGCGCATCATGCCTGGAGATTGTGGGATCGGAAGGTATTCGGTCGGGCGTACCCATATTTTTTCTGGCCGTTTGGGTTCAGAGGGTGCGCTTCGAAGCTCGGTTAGCTGTTAATATCATGGGGCATGTTCTCATTCCATGGTGCTGATGGAGAATATCATGGAGACCGAGATCTGAGGACTGACTATGGTGGTTTGAGTCTGGATGGTGATAATGAATTGGCTTGGTGACTCGTGACTTGAGTAGTGGCATGCGAGTGGGGCAGCTGCAAATGAGAGGTTCACAGTCCTACCTTTCAGGGTGAAAACCCAGGGTCTGGCCTTAATTGGTTGTGCCTGGCAATGGCCTTGTTGAAGGTATTGTTTTGAGAGCGTGGACTTTCTTCAGGGTAAAAACCTAAGATTTATGATCGGGCGATGGCGGTGTTTGTGCACTGTTCCCTTCTTGGAGGCGTCACTTTTGGAGAAGCTGGACTTCTGGTGCTGTCTTGGTGGTGGTTGTACTACTGGTTCAATGATGTGGTCACTATAGCGGGACTTTTTGTATCTGTAATTCTTCTCTCTTTTTTGGTTGTGTGCATCCGTATGGCCGCTAGGGCGATGCGTTGTTGCAGAGACTGGGCGTAATTGTTATCTTTTGATATTAATATATGCTCTTTTCCAAAAAAAAATATGTGCTCGACCAGATAATCGTACAGCTGTTTCTTCCTCCAATAGCATGGAAAAAATCTCCTCGTCGGAGGAGTCCATGGCCGAGCAGGAAAAATGCTGAACAATTCGCGGCGGCGGTGGACACGAGCTAGGAACGGAGTTTCCGGCGATGGCGAGAGAAGGCGAAACAAGGCCAGCAGTGAGGGCAGGGGATGATGCGGCAGCGGCGAACGTTTCTATTGGTGTGGGTCCGGTGGGGTAGAACGAGATAGCGCCGGCGGTTGACATGGCAGCGAGGGTGGGTGGAGAGGGTTCCCTGCCATGTGAGAGCTGAATCTCTTTGGGGTAATGGCAAGTCTTGCCCACAAGTTTAGCCCACCTCTTTTTTCTGAAAATCAATATCATAAACTACTCGTATCATGGACGAACCATCATGCGTGCATGAAGGAATGTATCATGCATGATGCATGGACATTAATCTCGCATTTCTAAAGCATGATTACCAACCCGTCAGTTGGGTCTATATATTGAGCTAGTATCCACACCACCCATGCATCAATTCACTGTTCGGATACACATGAACATATTTCCTGGGCATAGACACATGCATAAAACCTATACACGTACCACGCCATATTAGAAGATAACTGATAGGTTACGTTATGATTGTATATGATCTTGTTTGCACGACTGGGAGATGGAGTAAAGGTGTATGTAATTCTATGGTAGGCTAGCCGACATAGGATAAAAGAGTTCATCTTGCCGGTGTAATTAGCCGTGGCGACTGAGAGGTTACAACATGTATTTGCTTGTCTTCCCCAATAGCATCCACAATTGTAGAATGTTTTCGCGTTCCAAACCGGCGGGTCGCTCAAAATTCTATACCTACGCAGTCTACCAGTTTGAGCTAAGATGATTAATATACGCCTGACTTTGGCAGATTTTTTGGTAATATATACACCTATGAGACCAGCTTGTTCGTGCAAAATTTCTTCTACATACATTGCGTTTAACAGTAGCTTGTACAGACCAAATCCTATTAGTTGTTGCCCTGACGGTGAGAGGAAAATGATGATCATGGGTCGTAAGGCTATGCAACTCCCAGCTAGGGATGGTCGGGAAATAGTCCATATCAGCTGCATGGCAACGCAGAAGACTTAACATCGCGGATGTAAATAAGTTGGGAAAACTCCTGTTGAAAAAGAAAGAGTAAATTCCAGTTTATACCATCTAATTTGATAGTTTTGGCACTAGTTACCCCATTTAACAATTTTTCATCCATATTGATCCCATATTTAGTGAAATGTTTGTAAGGTATTACCCTTTAAGTATGGAGATCAATTTGCTACATCGATCCTAGTTGTCAGGTACCTGTAGCGTCGCTCTTTCTCTCCAGACACTTTTCTCCTGACACTTTTCACTCATTGTGTGGGTGGAGTTACGCACTTCTTAGATCCTGCAGTCGTTTACAGCGAAAGTGAGTTCATATTTTCATGTTTGTCGTTCTATGGGGAGCCGCTTATGGTGTTAAGTGGGATCCCGCCCACTACAAAATTTAAAATGAACTAGAGGTGGCATCTAGGCGAGATCCCACTTGACACCCTAGAGCTGCTGGCTCATTTGAATTCCAGTGGTCCTAGGCAAGCCACCCATGGGAGACAAAAATTGATTAGCCTTAGGCGCAAAATTCATGCGTACCACTTACTTTGTATTGCTTGCAACGTGACATGAGCACGTGATTGTATCCTTACACGGCAACTCAGAGACGTTACTCGGTGGTGGAATCAAACACACAAGTATGAAACATAAGTCGTGATTATTTCCCCCACCATGGTGGTTATGACCATAAATGTTTCGGCATGGGCCTTAATTTTTGTTCGGGTGTGGAGAAAGCAGACATTATTTTGTGATCGCTGGAGAAAGCTTATGTATCTCTACCATGTAATATTTGCTACTTCCTCGGTTCACTAATGTAATATCTTTTAGATTTATTAAAATGGACTAGTTATACTTCAAAATGAGTGAACCTATGCACTACATGTGTTTTAGAAAAAGGTTAGAATGTCTTACATTAGTGAACTGAGAGAGTACAATGAGTGTATTTCATGGTATTGATTATTGTCAAAAAGGATGGAAGTTGCTGACGGTGAAACCATGTGATGGATCACGTGCAAAATTTACTAAGTGTAAAATTTGGCGGAGCTTTCACTAAATATGGTAATACAGATGAAAAAAATGTTGAATGAGGTAACCAATGTAAAAAATGTTAGACTAGGAGGTAAAATATTTAATTTACTCGAAAAGAAAGGACGCAAGAGAGTAATGGCCCAAGTCTTCAAGAGAATTTTATTGAGCGGCGTGGGTGCCCAGTATGGCTGCAGCATGTGCGTCGTTGATGGAGGAGTGTTGCAGTAATTCATCAAGGTCGAACAAGAGTGGAATAAAACCGTGGGGTGCATCCTTACAAATATAGAGAGCCTTAGTATGTGCAGAGGGAGGTATGTCATTGCATGGTGTTGGGGCTCTGATGCTACAGATCGACGTGCGACATTGGTGGGAAGAACTAACCTCGCGAGTAGCTAGCCTATGTTGGGACCAAGTGAGAGTCATGTCTGCGAGAGACCGCGACGGTGAACTAACAGCGGACCTTATGCGGCATAGGCACCCGTCAAGCAACAACGTGTGGAGGGGACAAAATCAAACGGGGGCCTTGTGTAGGACAGACTGTGGTTGTGAGTGACACATGTATGGGGAGGGCAGGCAGATGCAGCATAATATGGCTAGAATGAGGCGCTGAAACGTGGATGGCTTTATGCACATCCAGTAGCACAAGACATGGAAGAATTTTTAGTTAAATCCTATGTCTAACACGATTTTTGTTGATAATATGTTATTACACAAAATTATCCAAATACACGTAATATTTACTTAATATATTTTTGGAGTACTTAATACTAATGTATAACTCCTGATCTGCACTATAAACAGGTTTAACATTTCCGCCATTCAAATATTTTCTGGTTCGACCATCAATTATACAAAACATTACCAGCGAGAACAATAAAATCAACATACTAGGTTCTGAGATGCTAGATATTACTTTGATGTTCTGTATCGTAAACTACTTATCATGAATGAGAGTAAGTCGTTACAGTACACCAAAATTGTTATATATGGGCATGCATTGTTCAAGCATGAATATAGACGAACCATGCATCGTACATGGATGAAAGAAAAAAAATGCATGCTTGGCCATTATTTTTGCATAACGAAAGCATGAATACGACACAATCAGGTGGGTATATAAATGGAGGTATTGTCCAGTGTCCGCCCATGCATCAACTCACATGACATATTCTTATGTACACATGAATTTGTTACCTCGGCATACACATGGATGCTTGCATACACGCTATACATACAAATACGTAGTGAGATATTCTAAGATAACTGATAGGTGTTGTAGTGATTCTTCAGTGCCGATAAGGGGGATCCACAATGTAACCAGTGGTAGCTGTGTCGTGCTCCGGTCGATGGCTTAAACTCCTGCGAGTTTGAGGACATCCTAGGGTTAACTACCTTCTCAAGGATGTATCGCACGGTGGAATACAGTATCGTGGTTTTTCGTGCCCCCAGCGTGTGCTTTCCATTGAAGGACTCGACGATTGCGGCTAGCGCATCTGCCGTCTCCGTGATACTCACCTCCTCTTGCCCCTTGTGCTACTAGAACATGGTGCATCTGATTTGTTTCATCAGGAGTTGGTGATAACTAGCAAGAAAATACACTTTCTTGGACTCGCCAATAACATCCACAACAGCCATGCAGTGCTTAATCTGATGCGTATTGTGCTTTGGGAATTTGAGGGCTGAGATCATCTGAACAGAGTTGACAAGTGCATGACCGACCTCCTTTTATTAAGGGGATGGTTATTTCAAGGCCGTCTCACATGTAACAATCTAGCGGCCATTAGCTTTTTAGCTGCACGTTCATGTCTATGCTACCTACTATTTTGATGTAATTTCAAATATTACGATTCGTTTGATAGGATTTCAACAGATGTTTGGATGTTATTTGTGTGCACTTGTACTATATGCATGTATTACGGAATAACCAAGTCTTGATTCATTTTTGGTTCCAAAAATGAATCATGGGATACTTGAACTCAAGAAATAATCGTAACTATGCATTCGTGTACTTATCTTATTTGGGCGAATTCTACTTGTTACATTCCAATCTTGCATCGGTGACCCGAATTTAGTGCAAATTCCTCTGAGTTACACCATTTAAGAAACATTAGACCTGCTTGTACAACAGATTATAATTTGGCACCATCCTGGCAAACATGACTCCGATGTTACCTCGATGTAGTGTGACCTATAAATGGCTTGTTCGCCAGCCTATGTGCACCTGCCATGATGAAAGGCAAAGGCCTTGGCCCCAAATAGACATTGATATCTTGTGTGTGGGTCTGGTCAAACATACACTTTACACTTTACACCTTACAAGTTCCTTTTTCACGCACCTCGAACTTTTCTCTATTGTTTCTTTTCCTCCCGTACATGAGGCTCTCTGGCCTAGCCGCCGCCACCACCTCCGCCTCCTCCATAGATCGGTTTCTCCTCCTCCGGCCGGCCTAGCCGGTAGGAGGGGTGGGAAACCCGATCTATGGGTGGAGTTTTCAATAAAAGTAGTGTTTTCTGAAGATTTGATTAGGTTTTGGTAGTCATCTTCTTGTTGGGCATCTATGTCAATGGAGATGGTATCGTTCATAATAAGAGATCTTCGGCCCTTCCTGCAACGACGAGATCTTCTTTCCGGCGTCAATGATGGTGATATAAGATTCAAGTTCTATAGGTACGGTCTTTCAGATCTTGCTACGCCAGATCGGTTTTGTAGCTTTTCTCATGGTTGTCGCGAGAATGATTATCCTCGCAATATTTGTCCCGGCTGCTACGTCTTTGACAATGGTGATTCGTACTCTCGGCTCCCCAGCGACGTCGACCAGGCTGTTCGGTTTATTTTCCCTAAAATACTCGTGTTGGTACTCTTGCCGATGTTGGTTGAATACTTTAATGGTTGTGTGCGTGCACGCAACCTTGGCACTGCGGCTCAAATTAAAATTATGGAAGAACCATCATTGGTATTTACAGGTTTGTTCATGTTTCTCCGGCTACCTTCAGAAAAGTACAAGATCGTGTCATGGAAGAAGAAGAAGAAGAATTTGAATACCTCGAAGATTTGCTTATTTTCTTTTAGACTTTATTTTGTAAAGGCTAAAGTCGGCTTGTGTATCTCTACCATGTAATATTTATCGGTATAAATATATATGGTATTGATTGTCAAAAAAAGTTCCTTTTTCACGCTCATGGCTAATGTTAAGCACACTAATAACATTCAAACACTTACTAGGAAATAGAAGTGACGTAGTTTCTTTTTTTGTGTAGCACCATATCTTATTGTATGTATGACCACACTAGTTGCCATGTGTTAGAACATATTGTTAGGAATGTGATATTCAGGCATGGCTGTTTGCAAACCATCGTGCATGGACACTAGTAGAAAACGGACCTTTGGTCCAGGACTAATGCTCTGGTCCCAACGGCTAGAAATGGCCGCAGGGCCCAGAAAACATTAGTCCCGGTTCGTAGGGGACCTTTAGTCAGACCCTTTACTCCCGGTTTGTTAAACGAACCGGGACTAAAGGGCCCGACTATATCTTCTTCCTCTCCCCTGCCTGAGCCATAAAAGCTCACACACGCATCTCCCTCAAATTTCTTCCCTCAAGCTCGAGTTCTTCACGATTCTTCTCAAGATTTGTGAAGAGTTTTTTGCTCCACATCTATCTAAGGGTTCTAAGAGGTTAGCAACTTCATCTTTTCATATTTCATTGCTAGTTTTACCTCATTTCATGCTCTAGAAATGGAGGGATTTGTGTGGATTCTATCTCTATATATTTGGTTAATTTGGCACATATAGTCCTCGAAATTCATTTGATTCATCGAAGCACAGAGATACATGAATTCATCCTATCTATATATCTTGGTTTGGCACATAGTCTCGAAATTCAGACGATTCACAAATGCATCATGCCGCCATCGAGCAACAAAATATCTTTCTTCTTTTACCCGCCGTCACAAAATCCATTGAAACAAAAATAAGAACCAAAACTATGAAGGCATACATATATATAGTGGCGCCCTAGCATTTTAATCATCGACCGTTTAAGAAAACCAAAAACATGAACACGCCGGGGAGCTACCAAATTAAATTAGGGAGTGCCTCTATGGCGAGCTCCTCGAAGATGTCTAAGGATGGGATCCTAAGACATCTTCGAGAAGCTCTGCCGTAGTGGTGTCCCTGCTCTCGCACACCATCTTTCAGTTTATATCTTCTCTAGCTAGATCAGTATGCTGGTGGAGCTAACTAATTTCACATATTAGGGAGTGCCTCTACGGCGAGCTCCTCGAAGATGTCTGAGGACGAGGTCCTAAGGTCCTAAAACATCTTCGAGAAGCTCTGTCGTAGTGGTTTCCCTGGTCTCGCACACCATCTTGCAGTTCTTCACAAGAATGCATACCTATTTATAAATTAAGCAGCACAACATAGTGTCGTGCACTGAAGACATAATGTCGACACACTCATCCCTGGCATAGTGCTGCCACCGACCCAAAATAGTGTCGTCATTTACTGGCTTAGTACTTCCCACATTTAGTCCCGGTTGGTGCCTCCAACCGGGACTAAAGGTTCATCATATCTTTAGCCCGGGTTGTTGGCTTTAAATTTTTTTAGACCGGTACTAATTTTATCATCATGATTCTGTTTGATGTACTTAATTATATAATGCAGATGAGCTAGTAATGGATGTACGCTAAGCGACTCTCTAGCGAGTTCATTAAAAGTGTGCATTCTTTTCTCCTTGTGGCCAAGGCAAACAAGCGGAATGGTTTTATGTCTTGTCCATGTGGTGTATGTCAGAATCATAAGGAATACTCTTCCTCAAGAGTCCTTCACAGCCACCAGTTTCAGTCCGGTTTCATGACCGACAATAATTGTTGGACCAAGCATGGAGAAAGAGGGGAAATGATGGAACACAACGAAGAAGAAGAGAATGATAACGACTACCCTACTATGTCACCTGAATACGATGGTACTACAATGGAAGACAGTGATGAAGAAGAAGATGAAGGACGAGCATCAAATCTGCCAGATGATGATCTTAGTCGGGCCATTGCTGATGCCCAGGAAGAATGCATAATTGAATGGGAGAGGATGAAGTTCAAGCAGATGTTAGAGGATGGGCACAAAAAACTGGGTAGCACACTGGAATTGCTGCAATGGAAGGCTGAGAACGGTGTGACTGACAAAGGATTTGGAAAGTTGCTAAAAATAATAAAGAAGTTGCTTCCAAGGATAACGAACTGTCGGCCAGTACCTATGAAGCAAAGAAGGTTGTCTGCCCTCTAGGATTACAGGTGCAGAAGATACATGCATGCATTAATGACTGCATCCTCTACCACGGCGAGGAGTACGATAATTTGGATGCATGCCCAGCATGCACTCCATTGCGGTATAAGATATGGTGAAGGATTTAACGTCGAGGTGTTGAGACACCCCGCTGTTGTTGCGATGGCACATGGAACACCGTAAGAAAGTCAAGATGTTGAGACACCTCGCTGATGGGTTGAAGTGGAGAAAAATCGAGAGAGAGTTCCTAGACTTTGCAGGTGACGTGAGGAACTTATGGTAAGCATTTCAATGGTGAGGCAGACATCCGGTGTAAGCCTATCCACCGTACTGGTGATCATGTATTTGATATGGTGAAGGATTTAAAAGTAATCTTTGGAAAGGTTACTGGTAGATAATCTGTTCCGAAGGAAGATATCGGACACGCACCCAGGTGGAAAAAGAAATCTATATTTTGGGAGCTACCCTATTGGAAAGTCCTAGAGGTCCGCTCTGCAATTGACGTGATGCACCTGACGAATAAACTTTGCGTGACGCTGCTAGGCTTCTTGGGCGTGTATGGGAAGAATAAAGATACACCGGAAGCACGGCAGGACCAATAACATATGAAAGACCGAGACGACATGCATCCAGAGTTGTTTGAAGGTACTGCCAGCTACGCTCTTACCAAAAAAGAGAAGGGAATCTTATTTGATGTCCTTTATAGTATCAAGGTCCCGTCTGATTTAACGTCGAACATAAAGGTAATAATAAATATGGCAGAGAAAAAATTTCAAAACCTAAAGTCTCATGACTGCCACGTGCTTATGACACAGCTGCTTCTGATTGCATTGAGGGGACTCCTGCCGGAAAATGTTCGAGTACCCATTGTGAAGCTATGTGCGTTTCTCAATGCAATTTCTCAGAAGGTAATCAGTCTAGATAGTGTACCAAGGTTACAGAAAGATGTGTTCCAATGTCTTGTCACCTTCGAGTTGGTGTTCCCACCATCCTTCTTGAATATTATGATGCACCTCCTAGTTCAACTAGTCGAAGAGATTAACATTCTCGGTCCTGTATTTCTACACAATATGTTCCCCTTTGCGAGGTTCATGGGAGTCTTAAAGAAATATGTTCATAATCGTGCTAGGCCACAAGGAAGCATCTCAAAGGGATATGGAACAAAGTAGGTCATTGAGTTTTGTGTTGACTTTATTCCTGACCTTAAGCCCATTGGTGTTCTTGAATCACGGCATGAAGGTAAACTGAGTGGAAAAGGCACGCTAGGAAAGAAAGCAAGGATATGTGTGGACGGACATTCCCTCACTAAAGCACACTACACAGTCAAAGTTCCACCTTGGTGGCTTCGTATATCGAGGAACACAAGAATATTGTACACTCCAACAACCTGGGGAAGCCTGGCTCCTAGATTAGAGATGAACACATGAGGACTTTCGGCGGTTGGTTGCAGACACATCTCATGAATGACATCAGAGCAGTTGTATTTGTTCGCCAGGTCACCATCTTCGACTATATTGACTTTCCAAGGGTACGAGATAAAGTGGAATATATTTTATACGATCGCCCAAGATAAAAAGAGCACCAACTAAAACAGTGGTGTCCGATTTGATGCAACAGACGAGAATGGGCAAAAGGATAAATATTATGGTTACATAGAGGAGATATGGGAACTTGACTATGGACCTTATTTTAAGGTCCCTTTGTTTCAGTGCAAATGGGTCAAGCTAACAGGAGGCGGGGTTGAGGTAGTCAAGAAATACGGAATGACAACAGTGGATCTCAACAACCTTGCGTATAGAAATGAACCATTTGTTCTAGCCAATGATGGCTCAGGTTTTTTATGTGAAGGACATGTCTACCAAACCGAGAAAAAGGAAAGATGAGCACAAGAATACAACATACGAAGATCCAAAGCGCCACATAGTTCTTTTAGGAAAAAGAAACATCGTGGGGGTGTAGGATAAGACAGACATGTCAGAAGATTATGATAACTTTCATGAAATTCCGCCATTCGCTGTGAAGGATGACCCAAGCATCCTGTTAAGTAAGGAAGATGCTCCATGGTTATGGAGTAGAAGAAAACCCAAACAATAGAGATGTGCGGATGTTGGTGATGTACAATATTTTTAAACCTTTATTTTTGATGATGTGCTTATATATATGGATATGAACTGTCTTGATCTCAATAGGTAGTATTGCAACTTGTTTTGGTCAACAACAAAGAAATTAATTAATATTAAAACGTAAAAATTAGTCATAATCATAACTAGCCCTATAGTACACAGCTTCAGGGCTGTCTTTGGAATCGTCATCGTCATCGTCGTCGCTCGTAGCACGCGACTGGATCCTCAGTCCTTCCCCGACTTGTGCACGGGGGAATGGGGGAGGGGGCACCTGCCACTCCGTCCTCGGATTCAAAATGCGTGGGGGAGGGGGCTCCCGGATGACGACCCCGGTATGCCCTCGGCCTTCACCACCACCACCATTCTTGTGGCTATTCGGCTGGTGAAAGTGGGGGTACCTCAGGGGAGGATGGTCTCCCATGGCGATGTAGCGCATCACGCTGGCGATAGTCCGGTTCGCTCACCACAGGTGGCGACCGGCCTTGTTGTGGTTCACTGGGGGCAGGCCATCACCCTCGTACCTGGCAAGCTCCTTTTCCCGCCGGTTTGCGAAGAAGGCATTCTAGGTGTTGAGGTTGTCGGGATCCCAATGGGGATCCATCCGCTGCTCTGGCGTGAGCTCGAGGTAGAAGTGGTTCGTGATGGCCGCCTGGCACAGGAGGAACATGAACCCCTCCAGTTCTCAGCATCCAGCCGGCGGGAGGCCAATAGCCCGGTAGGTATGGGTAGCTGGAGGCGCACAGCGCCTCGGCCTCCTCAAGGGTCAGAATGGCCTAGTAGGCGATGTCCATTGTTGTGAGAGCGGAAGGTGTGGATGTGTGGATTGCCATGGTGTGGTCTGCCTATATATAGATGGAAAGAGCGGGAAAGCTTGGCTCAAAGCGGGGGGAAATAGCGGACAATATCTTTAGTTCCGGTTAATGGCTACAACCGGGACTAATAGGTCCGTTCAGAGGGAAACAGCGGGAAAACTTGGCGGGAAGCGGTGGGAAATAGCGGGTATCTGAACCCTGAACCCCTAACCATAAACCCTAAATCTCTAAACCACCCTAAACCCTAAACCCATAACCCTAAACCATAAACATTAAACATTAAACAATAAACTCGAGGAAAATCAATAGAGTAGAATATACAAATAAATTATATCCTTCAAAGTCACCTTTAGTCCCGTCCACCACCCAGTCGCCCGCGCTCGCACCGCCCTGGCGACTCGCCGCCACCCGCCCGCTCGTGTCTCCCCGCCCCGCAGGTGAGCTCTCCCTCCGTCTATATTTTTTATAATTTTTGTGTAAATTAGTGTAAATTAGTTAGTTAGTAATATTTTAGGGTTTGTTAGTAGTATTTTAGTGTTATTTTAGTTGTTAGTAGTATTTTAGTAGTTAGTAGTATTTTAGTTAGTTAGTAGTATTTTAGTGTTATTTTAGGATTTAGGGTTAATTAGTTAGTTAGTAATATTTTAGGGTTAATTAGTAGTAATTTAGTGTTATTTTAGTAGTTAGTAGTATTTTAGTGTTATTTTAGGATTTAGGGTTAATTAGTTAGTTAGTATTTTAGGGTTATTTTAGGATTTAGGGTTAGTTAATAGTTTAGGCTTAATTTAGTTAGTTAGTTATAATTTAGTTGACGAATTTTAGTTAGTTAGTTTATAAGAGATTTTAGTTAGAGATTTTAGTTAGTTAATATAGTTTATTTTAGTTGACACTATTTGTTGTCGTCATGTTTAAAGTGTATGGGCCTGTTTGGAACGCAGGATAGGAAATATACAGGAATACGAAAGTGGCAGGAATAGGATAGGAATGCACTGCAAAACTATGGATTGAAAAACGTGGCAAAGATTCCTATGAGTGCGTTTGGACGGGCGTAGGAAAAGCATAGGAACATTTGTGCATGAGTTAAAAGAAAATCGTACATTGCATCTTAATTAGCAAAATAGAGGAATGATCGGTCGGATTCGGCGTGCACCACGTCTCTGCAACTAGGCAACCTCTAGCTTCAGCTAGTTGTCCACCACTACTATGTCCATGGCAGAGAGCCGGAGAAGTTTTTAGATTTGAGTCAGTTACAAATAGGAGCTCATCACGTGTATACAGCCTCGAAGCATCCATTTTTGGCGTCAAAAAAGTTAGACAAGGCATGCAAGAGATATGAGGCATGGGTTAGGTGTCCAGCGGAAGAACCAAGCAATAGCTCTACATGATGACATCGCTGTTCCTTCCACAGGAAAAATAAAAGGAGGTCTGAGCCAATGTTTTATTTCCTATACTTTTCCTATGAAATCAGAGGCAAAGGAAACTTTCCTGCAAAATTATTATGAGTGAATCCTGCGTTCCAAATGGCTCCACAGTGCGCGTTCCAAAGGATTGCTGATTCCTGCAGTTTTCCTGTGAAAATCCTACATTCCAAACGACCCCTATATGTTTAATTTAGTGTTTAGGATTATGTTGCGTCCTCATCCTTGTTACCTCGGCGGGAACAATAGAGGACTACTAGGCTCTGTCGACGGGCATCCACGGGACTGGGATCCGTCGGGCGGGCACTGGGAGGTGCTACCAGCCGGGAGGCGTACTTTGGTGAGGAATCCGGGTTTCGACCCGGATCTTCTGTGGTGGAGGCCGAGTGGTCCAGGCGCATTGCAGAGGGAGCCAGCCCCCGACGAGGTGGTACAACATCGTGTCAAGAAGGAGGACGAGCATGTTCGACGTTACATGTACCTTTTGGAAGTCAGGGTCTCCGATACCCGGCAGGTTCTTTAGGCACCTTACCTGAGATATTCTCCGATGATGGTTCCTACTCTTTGTGAGGAGACCTCCCGCAGGGATCGACGTCTTAGTTGAGCTAGATGTGTAACAGGGATCTTTTATTATTGTTGTACTAGCTGGATTATTCGAGATGTATATTATTTAATTGGTACTTTTATCTTTCTTCATCGCATTGTTTAATTGGTACTTTAATGTGTAATATGGTATATTAAGCTGAATTACTTTATCTTCCTTTATTTATCGCATTTAGCAAAATTGTTTTATCGTTTTTCTGTATTAGCAAAATGCACGGTAGAGACGATGACAGCGCATGTACAAGATGTTAGATGAGGGTACAAGAGGTTACCATCACGATGTAGCAGATGGAGCAGACAACGATGGCGATGATGATGGCTCCCAATACCTAAACTTGGATGAAGCCGACGGTACAAACAACTATGATGAATTCTTTGGTGGAGGCGATGGTGGAAACGACGGTGGTGACACCATAGCAAAGTCCGGCGAGGTATATAAAGCCTCTGTTGATCACAAGCTAATAGATGCATTATTTGATTCATATATATACCGACGATTGTTTCTTATCTTAGACCTCCGCATCGGGCCAATCTTCTGCAAGGAAACGAGGCCCGACCAAAAAGTTGGACGATGGTGTGCGTTTCACTATTGATCTTGTTTTTGAGCTGGGCAAACCTTAGGAGCCGACAGAGGTCGCAAGTGCATTTGTACATCAATGCGGAGTGATAGTCAGGGACACCATCTCGATCACCACTCAGAAGTGCAAAAATCCAGGAAAGAAAAGCAATCAAGTTGGAGCATGTTTTGTCGATGATAGAGCCAGAGAGTCTCTTTGTAATTCTCTCATGAAACACTTCTCTCTACCTGAATTGGACACTCCTGAACTCAATGAGGCATTGAGGTTGACAGCCAGAAGTGGACCCTTAAGAAGATGGGCGAACTATTCAAGGACGGGAAGAAAAGATTATGCAACAACTTTGTCAAGAAGAAGCTGATTCCGCCATTCACTGGGCCGCTGGAGTTATAGTGGGATAACTGGCCCGCATTTGTGGCATACAAGACCTCAAAAGAAGCTAAGTCAAGGTCGGCAAAGAATCAGGAAAATGCAGCCAAAAAGAAATATCACCATACTATGGGGACATGTGGCTACAAGACGGTCATGCCTAAGTGGGAAAAAACTGAGAAAGCCATGCATGATAAAGGGGTCATTCTAGCTACAAATCAGTGGACCGTGAGGTCATAAAAATTGGTTACTTGGGCATGGGGGGTCATATGACACTAAAACCGGGGAGATTATTGTTACAAAGAAAACCATTATTGAACCCAAAGATGCACTTGTTAAAGTGATAAAAGAGAGACAAGATGGAAAGTTTGTTCCCGACAGAGAGAACAATGAGCTGACACATGCCCTCGGGAATCCTGAAAAAGTCGGACGAACACGAGGCTTTGGACCATCTGTTCCATGGAAGACTGGGTTTCCCTAGGACATTGACACTTCTAGAAGCCGATCCAGAAAATGAACCGGTTGGAGGCAGCGCGGTTGGAGGCGGCTGAAAAAAGGAACGAGGAATTTCAAGCCATGTTCAAGCTGCAGTAGGAACAGATTAATGAACTTAGAGTACTGGCCCGACAGCAATCCTGCATTCGACAATCTGGTGGGTCCATCTCAGCGGAGAAGCAGTGTGGCTTCCACAGAGGTACCAGCTAATAATGCACCGGTGATAGATACGGCCGGTGCAATGATGGTTCACTAACCTGTGGATCAAGTCGAGGCAAGGACAACTTGTGAGCTACATGTGACTGTGAAGAACATTTCTTTGAAGGTGGCGCTCTGCTTCGCTTTACATTGTCCACCAGAAGGGACCTACCATGGAAGTCAGATTCCAGCTAGCTATGCTCGTGTCGGTGTGGATGAAATTGAACCGACATGGTGATCACTTGAGCTTGATACCCCTGCAGGTGAAGGGGAGAAAACACTGGGAGAAGTAGAGGGTGAGATCATTCTTTGGAAAAGGCAGCACATAGTGTTTCCAGGCTGGGTGCCAAGGCAATCTTATCCTCCGAGAAGCAATCAATCACTTCCGAGGCCACCATCACCTCCGAGTCCACTGTCTCCACTTAGAAACAATAGCCCACCCCTCCCTGAGAGGGACCGCAGCCCGAGTGCATCTCCATCTCCGGCGCCTGCGCCTGCTCCCACTGAATCAAAGGGAAGAAAGCGGAAGAATAGCACTGCTACGTCGAGGGATAGCTGACGCCGAAAACGACAAGAGCCCCTCCCAAGAGTACCGTCGTCTCCTCCCAAGTTAGCATATCACCGGACTGATGATGAAAGCATGATGTAGCACCCCAATTGTCTAACAATTGTAATGCTACTTGTCCTAGTAAGATATTGGCTACTCCATAGATATTATTGTTGCATCATAATGATATCATGCTCATGTCATCATGCTACCTTGCATTTGAGCATCATATAAAACCCTCTTTCTTTTGGTTCTTCTCTCACATGCATTATTAATTGTATTTGCCTCTTGATATTGTATTTGGCTATTAATATATTGTTCAAATGCCCAAGTTGAGTTGGGGGCATATCTTTTATTTCCATTCCACCACCTTTCTCTTCCACCACTTTATAATTCCACCATCCTACTAGACCATGAGCTTGTTTGTTTTTATTTTGTTTTACCTAGCTCATGGGCAATAGGGTGGATCTAGTCCATTAAATTCTTTTGCTTGGCTTATTCCATTTCTTGGAAATGCATAAGAATAATGCCATCATATTATTATTGTTGTCACAAATAAAATAATGGCATTATTATTTTTGCATGGGCCATGCAAGCTTCTCCACCACCTTTTTCCTCCATTGGTTTTTCTTTGATTTTAGTGGATCCTATCTAGGAAAACCATCTCCTACCATTCCACCTCTCCATAGTCTCAACCATATCTTTTTCTTTTATTTATTTCTTCAAGCATGATCATATGAGCCTTTTTCCACCTAATTCTTTTCTTCCTCTTTCTTTCTTGTTTCTCATCCACATTAGCTCAGGCAAGATCAAGCCCTATGGTTCTTCTTGGTTTGGCCTCATAAACCGAAATTAAAAATCTAATTACCTAATAAAACCTACCTAGGTTCTCTCTCTCTCTCTCTAAATTCTCCTAAACCCTAACTCCACTTACCTCCCTCTCTCACACCCCTCTCTCTCTACCATGGGCACCACCCTGGCCACCCTCTCCCTGGCCCACACCTCAGTTACCCTACCCCTCTCTCTCTCTCTAACCCTAACCTCTCCCTAACCGCGAGCCTTCTCTCTACTTTGCCAAAAGTGCACACCTCCATGTGCCTCTCCCCTCTCTCCCTTACCACACCAACCTCCCCAGCACCTCTCTGGTCGAGTCCTGGAGCCCAAGCATCCCACCTTCCCCTCCTTTCCACCACAAGAAGGCCACGGCCACCACCTCGCAAAACCCTAGTCACCTCGGCCAGAACTCGAGATCTGCGCGTCCTGGAGTTCGCCAAGCCCAGCCAGGAGCTCCGACGAGGTCGTCCACGTCCCCTTCGTCGCCTCGTACCAGCCCAGGGCCAACGCCTCGCCGGAACTAGCCAGGCGCCGCCGTGCACCGCCGCAGCCCGAGGCCACCGTCCACGAGCCCCGCGCCAGATCCCCTCCACCTCCGCACGAACTGCCACGCCAGCGACACCACGGTGAGCTCCTGCACCCCCCAGACAAGGTCTTCCCCTCCCTCCTACGCCGTAGCTCACCGCGCTCTATCGACAAGCCTGCGTGCACCGCCGCGCGCCGCGCTCTGGCAGTCAGTTCCGCGCGCCATGGTCCTCCTCCAGCGACGCCGCCTGAACGAAACTTGTAGACCGATGTCCCCTCTTTGTTTTTCGTTTTTTGTGGCGACACGATTCGTCCAGCGTACGCGTCGTCGGAAGACGGCCATCCGCCGCCGGCAGCACCGCGTGTGTCAGCGCGTCGCGACAGCCGATGTCGTTTTGCGCATGACCCCCTCCCCTTTTTCCCGCCTAAACCCGCAGTCCTTGGGACCCCACCCGTCAGTCCCGGTAACAATCTTGCAAGGAAACCCCCACACTCTGGAGATTCCCCGCCGACGCAGCCCCGGACCGCCCACGTGTCACGCCCCTGCTGGGTGACTCGCGCGCGTGGCCCCGCTAAGCTCGACCCCACCTGTCAGCGAGTGCGGCTGGGAGAGGCGCCGGTGAGAAAAGTTGTCGGCGCGTCTCTTCCGCGGGCTCAGCGCTGGCCCACCCGTCAGTGGCTGGGTTTGAGTTCGCCTGGGTATAAAAAGTATTTCCGGCTGTCTATTTTTATTTAAATCTTTTCCAAATTGATTTAAATTCAAATTCAAATGAGATTCAAATAATTTATAAAATACAAATCCAAATAATACATATAATATATGTTTTGGAATCAGAAAAATGTGAGGAATTCAAATATGCCATTCAAAATAATGTTTGAACACTTTAAAATTTCGAGATGATTTAAATTACAAGAAAATGCCCTTTTCTTTATTTAATTAATAACTTTTGTTTTATAACTCCAAATTTGACAAATAATATGTCTAAATCGATCAGCGCGACGAGCCCGTTCTATTTATGCAGTCCTTGTTATGAATTGAAGCATGCATCATGTTGTCATTTAAAATCTGAACTGTTTATGACAATAAAACTTGGTTAAATAAATAATAAAATGCTTTATCTCTTGTATCCACACCTCACCTTTGCCATGCTACTTTAATGCCATGTAAATTGTGCATCATTCATCATGGCATGCTTGGTTGCTTGTCGCATTTGGATTCATATGTTTGTGCACTTTATTTATGTTGGCCCTTGTTTGTTTGGTTCTTCCTCGAATAGACGCCTAGCAGGAGAATTACCAGGAATCCCAGGAGTATTACCCAGATCCATCTCTCGCTTCAACTGAGCTGCCAGGCAAGCACTACCACATGCTTGCATACATACAGTACCTATTGCCTCAATCTTATTCTTGCATCATTGAGTCGCGATTGCATTAAATTGAATCCCAAGTACTGCATGGCCTTTACTTTTAAACCACACCAAGCCTGTTCCGGTCCCATGAGCCATTACTACAGGAGTTGTTTGAGCCATGCGAGTCGTAGAAAAGCATGTGTAGGGTATGTGAGTGTCTGATGGATAACGAGGTACCTAAACAACATAACCGGAGTAGTAATGGGATAACTAATGAAAGAGGCACCGGTGAGCAATATCTGCTATTTGGTTTTTCATGCTCACTTGTGTCCCGTAGGACCCCGAGTACTTGATTCTTGTTCCTTGTTTATTCGCACTATCCACATCCGGGAGGCCTTATGGACCCCCCTGAGCCAGAGCTTGATTCATTCTTATTTCTTGGCGCCACAATTAGTTTGGGGCTTTACTACTATTCTGTACTTATGCCATGTTACTGCTTTATTAAGATTGTGCGAGGGGCACCTGTACTATTTTGGATCGTGACACGTTTTCGCTGTATCGACAAGCCCAGTCACATTTTCAGGTTCCCAGTCGTTTAGCGCTGTCTACACAAACCTTGGATCCGTCTCGGAGCCGGCCAACTTCGTTGCGGGTAGCTTAATGGGGTGGCCCCCTGAAACATTTCTGAATCCTGTGATTGCTTTGTCGGGAATCCCTCGTTGGGTTTTGATTTGGTTTTTCCGAGGTTGATCGAGTGTGTGTTGCTATTCGTGCACCCCTGCAGGGTAAATCTTTCTGAAAGCTGTGTCCGCGGATATGGACGACTTGGAGCACAGTTTCTCGATCATAGACAAGTATAACTAAAGTACCGCTTTTAATTTGACTAAGTACTTGAATAGTAATAGTGCAATACTCATGGAATGGTTAATAAAACTGCCAACGGATGATGGGGGTTGTTCGTCTGCTTCCTCGTTGGTAAGCGAGGAGGAGGATGGATCTGTTAATTATACTGTTATAAATGTTGTTCTTAATTCACGGACTTCCGTCTATCATTGGTTAGGCGGAAGGTTAGCGAGTATCTGTAGTATTGTTAGGTATTATCTTTTGCTGCAATTGCGTCACCCTAGGTTGTGTCCCCTTTAGCGGCATAAAGACTTGCTGAGTACCCCTAGGGTCTCACACGATAAATTGTTTGTTTCAGATGAACAGGTGTACCCGCAAGATGGATACTGGGTGGAAGAGACCGATGATGTTGGAAACGATCATTCGGTGTAGAGATTTCGGGAACGGGGATCCGTGTGATCTGTGGGCGGGATGTGATCATTTATGGGGCATCTTATGCCAATTTGCTTCTTATCCGTACTCGGATCTTGTTTTCCGCTTCCGCCTGATACTCTGATGTGTGATGTATGAGGAGCTATCCTAAATTATTATATCGATCTAGGACATTTGGATCTTGCCGTATGGCGTTGCTATATTTCTATTTCTTTTAGATGGAATGGCTCTGAGGACTATTGTATGTGGCTTGCATACATACTCATTTGTGTATGTAGTTGATCCCTTCGCCTGCCGATTATGCCGCTCGTTCTTGTCCCGTTGTCTGAAAGTGGTTAGGACAGCCGAAAGGTCTACCGTGAGTGGCCCTGGGCCCCACCGTACTATTTTAACCACTTTCGTTCATCCAGGCATTAACTAAGAGCGTAATTCACCGAGGTAGTTACACATGATGATCTTCCAAGCCGCAGTGAAGGCCCATTTTGCACCAAAACAACCTGAGCCATAGGTGCAAGTTGATCCAAAAGTCAAGAAGCACTTCAAGGCATTCCTTGCACAACCACCCCAACATGTGTTAAAAAGGAAGGATGACTATACACGCTGTCTTACGAAGACACTAAAACAGAAGTCATCAAGCAGTACTGCAAGTGGGAGAAGATAAAAAGAAGTTGCCATGCTCGGCAAACAGGCAAAACAATCGATCGACCCGCTCCAGGTGTTACCCCCCCCCCCCCCCAGCCCGCTGAAGATGCAATAGTTATGGAAGACACTATTAAATTAGCCAAGGAGTGTAACATTCCTATCGAACTACTTCTACGCGGCGGAGATGTCGCCAAGGCACCAATAGCACGAAAATTTGTCTATGGGGAGCCTCTGGTCAGCGATGACGTATTCGATGATCTGCCAACACATATGCGACTTTTGCATGTCTGGTACTTGAAAGTCACAAAGGAGGAATGACAATTTTTCCTATGTAAAGTTCGAGAGCAGTATTTCCATCCAGATATTATCTCTATTGAACTTTCTGAATTATTTCAGTTATTCAACCTAGACGCCCTCAACAAGTCCCTCCTCAGCTGCTATTGTATGTAAGTAATTAAATCTCTAACTCAGCTCGTTCAATTTATTGCCTATAGTTATTCTCACTATATCTCCTTTTGTATGTTATTATATAAGCAGAATGAAGATTCAGGTATGTAGAATAAAGTCATTCTACAACATTGGGTTCATTGACCCAAACAGAGTTGATGGACATACGCTAAAGGAGCACCCCGAGGATACGGAGGATAACTTGCTAATGTTTTTAATGGAGAAACATTATAAGACGCAAATACTATTTCATTACCACTACGGGTGAGAGTCTTACTGTCTTGTATAGATTCACTTTTTGTTTAATCAATGTTAAGTGTATATAAACGTGCGCAGCTACCACTGGATTCTTCTAACATTGATGTTGACCGTGTAAAAGTTGAAATCTCAGACTCGTTAAAGAAGCCGATGGAAGACTACCAAAGCTTACTTGATACGCTCCAAAAGTAATTTCAATCATTATCGCACTATATCTGTCTCTTTCATTATCTGAGATGTCAAGTAATTAATAACGCAGTCATTTCTTTTTTGCCGGACAGGGTTTGTAAAAGGTTCACGAAGGAGGTTCAGGGTGATTGGCGTAAAGAGCTGACTTTTCATACGATCCCGGTAAGTAGTACGAGAGCTAAGTCCTCGCATCTCTTCAATTCTAGTCTCCATACAATTATCATGCTTGATTATTATTTGATTGAATTATATTCTCGAACAGTGTGCGACGCAGCCACAGGGTACTAGTTTATGTGGATATTACGTATGCGAGTTCATTCGTGGGTGTATGGAGCAGGGCACAGACTTTCTTTGAGTACGTAAACAATATATTCATAATTTATTTTATACCATAATTCTTGTTGTACACATTCATAATGATCAACTTCATTATGTATAGTTGGATGCGATGCGGGATAAGCTCCTACCACATGAACGCCTACTAGCAATTCAAGAGAAGCTGTCGGGATTTTTGCTCAGGGACGTCATAAACACAAAAGGACAGTACATCGTGGATAGAACTTAAAGTATCCTTGTAATGTAATGATCTTCGTGTAAATCAAATAGACGAGCTCTAGTCTCGGTTGGTACTCGTATACCAAGTTGTGTGTGTGTGTATATATATATATATATATATCGACGCGGATTTGGTGCCCGTGGTGGCCGCGGTGCACCCTCTATCCACCATTGGATAATGGGAGCATGATGCGTTTGTGAACCTAGTTGGTCCAGGCTGAGATGGAAGTTTAACGGAGATGTTTTTTCGGTTGAAACGGCATCACACATACCGTGTACCAATGGCCACATGCAAAAGCAGTTTTATTTGACGAAGACTTGCGGACACGGAGTGCATGCTGCATGCATGCGGTGTGGTAGCCGTCTTCAAATATCCATAGCCAAGTTTTTGTGCAAACGCAAATGGCGCATGGATTGTATCATGGATGTTTGCATGTGTTCCGTTTATTCAAGTACGTCCAATACCACTCTACACCTATCCGCGGCGGTGCACAAACAACAAAACTATGGTTTACACACGTTTGTTGATGGACAACGGCTTGATACCGTGAACCACATATGTGTTTGACACGGCTATGGATGAAGGATGCATGTTAGGCACCGTCGGGCCATGCACCATAAAACATGGGTGTGTTTTGCTGGATTTTGTGACTCCAAGACCGCATGGCCATGCACCATTAAACATGGGTGTGTTTTGCTAGGTTTTATGACTCCAAGACCGTATGCATGTGCTCTCGAAAGAAACGGTGGTAGCTACTTTGTAAAACGATGTCTAACGCCGTCTGTTCTCTTTATCTAATCCAACGGTACAAAACCCATGAGCTGCAGCCACCATGGGCAGCCCACTATTTCCCATATACACATATATATATGTATATATATATATATGTCTGTATGTAATCGTGAGAGAAATGATATTATATATGTATCAACGTATACAGCATGTAGTAGCGTAGAATAATATGTATATGAAAACTTGTTTGAAATGAAAAAATAAAATGAGAAATAATTGAATACAAAAAAAGAAAAAAAGAAAACCGTAAAACCGTAAAACCCCATCTCCTGCCGCGGCAGCAGGTTGGCGCAAAACGTTGCCACGGCAGAACAACTATAGTCCCGGTTCAGAACAACTTTAGTTACGAACCGGGACTAAAGATCCTCCAGCCCAGCGCACCCAGCGGGACCACGTGGAGACAATCTAGTCCCGGTTCGTAACAGAATCCGGACTAAAGTCTAAACCTTTAGTCCCGGTACGTTAGTCCCGAATTGCAATCCGGGACTAATGCCCCTTACAAACCGGGACTAGAGGCCTGTTTTGTACCAGTGGGAAGTGGTCATGTATGAACATAAATTTACAAAAATAAAGCATGAATGCCAACTTTCCTTTTTTCCATCATTGTCAGATGATAACCTTTATGACCTTGGGTTCACCAAGAACACCCACACCTAAGAGATCACTGAAATGTTTCCCGGCATTAGCAAATTGTAGACCACTATAGTTTGGGAAGTAAAAGTGGAGTTTCCGTATTGGTAGTATCTCATTTGAGGGCAGTGAGCACATGGTTTTATTACATACTTATGTCCTTGCAGAATTAAATATGTAACCAGGTAGACTTCACGTTACACTAAATGTAAAACTCCTAGGGGCACGGTTAGGCAAATTTCACGCTTATCCATAGGAATCAAGCCTCACATACACTCTTATCCCAAACATCCATACTATGTGCTCTCTCTAACATCATACTCTTCGATATTCGGGTAACAAGGACTCCAAGAGTACCTCCTTGTGTCCATTGCTTGCACTGTAGACTTAGTCGGCGAGAGCCCATGCATGTTGACCTGCCAACATCGCCGATCCATCGATTGCGGAAGTCTGGTAGTCTCCTCACCCTCTATTGTAAATGATAGTTGGATGCCTATGTACCTGCGACAACCACTGCCCAAGTTGCTCCATGTGCCCACCTATAGGATCCGAGACTGTCCTATTAGATACAGAGTATGCCGAATGTGTCGTGGAGTGGTCTGATGAGTACGACATCGAAGGAATTATTAATAGTGAGACCCTTCATATTTTCTCATCCGCGTGTCTTGTTGTTCGAACCTTGCTGCACCATGCTGATTTTGTCACGATAGAAATCGAGTAGAAAATAAGTCTGAACCTGACGGTGCTGTCTTGTACTGTAGCATATTTAGCATATTTTAGTTTCAGCTAGGATAGCTGTTTCTGTTAGCTATTTTTCAAGTCGATCTGGTTGAGGGCGCAGTCCTATGCATCCCTATGGCAGTATTAGGATCGTATCACGAACGCTTTTGTCATGTGATGGAATGACCCAGTAACAAGTGATGACCACGATCATCACAAGGACTAAAAGGAAGAGAAAACATAAAAGAAATAAGTCGAACAGTGCACCAAATCACTTGTGTATCTCTATTCTTCATTCTTCGGTTTCGTCTAAAATCGTGAGAAAGGGAGCGGGAGATCGAAACAACACATGGTATTAGAGCCAGTTGAAGACACCATTGGCCACGGTGAAGAACACAGATACCGGGGTGGAGAGGATAGGGTCCAAGCCAACTATGTACAAGAAACATTGCCCTCCCTGTCTCTGGTTCTATGGCGAGGCTGCAACCCTTAACGTCGCGCAACAGGGAGTTGGCGGCCTGGGAGCGGACTTATCCGCGAGAGCTCTAGTGCCACCTACTACCCAACAATGACTCCTCCAATTATGGAGAGTGGGCGATGGTGATGAGAGTCAAGATGTAGGCCTAGTGCCTATGGGACGTCATTGAGTACAAAGGCGATGACAATGAAGGAGATCGAGCGATGCTGGCTGAATTGCTCTGTGTCATGCCATCAGATTTCATGGGCATTCTGGCGGCCAATGACTACACCAAGAATACATACGATCAATACAATGAGTCTTGGTTCTGAGAGCATGTGTGAAGCAAAGGAGCGGACACGCCGCTGCGAATTCTTAGAGCTCCAGTTCAAGGGAGGTGAGTCAACTGAGGATTTTTCGCTTTGTCTAACACCCATATCAATGACCTCCAGCTTTCTGAGGAAGCTGATGAACCTGGGGAATGGTCTTGGCCATTTTCCACTGAGCGCATGGTGAATGTGAGGAAGATGATGATTGAGGGCCTCACCAGCCATCTCATAACTACCGAGGAGGGGTATGAGCTAGAAGATGCCACTGACGGTGTCAGGAAACTACTCTCACCGCAGGGGAGTGGCAAAAGCGCTAGAACTCCAGTACACATGCTACGCATGGCGGCGACAGCTGTAGCGGCTGGCCCGCAAAGAAGGCCAAGCAAAACTACACCGGCAAGGACGATGGAAGCGGCTGTGGCCATGGTGATACCGGCGAACGCCACAATGGCTGAGTAGGATGCACCCGCGCTACTGATGGCTGAGGTGTGCATGCTGGTGCATATCACCGATGATGCCGACTCCTAGGAGGTGAAACTTAACGAGGAAAGGGTGGTGCTCATGCTGTCGCCATTCCCATGAGGGCCAGGCCGGGGACATACATGACATGCCCATATATTCGCCACCACACTTCAACATGCCAGCCACCATAGCCACTACACCCTGCGCTAGCTACATTTCCGCCGCTATCTCTAGAACACGTTGCACGTAGAGTAGGCCCACCTGCGCTGAGCCATATGGGGCATAAAGGTCCCAGATCGAGGCCGTATGGTGTCGGCCAGCACCGCCCCGCAACAGCCGCCCACCCTGTAGTGTCTCTCCTCTTGGCAGCACCATGTCCGCACTGTCGCATTTCCACCAACTAGCCAGAGCCAAACCACTGCTTCCCTAAGGGCACCGCCGCTAGGAAGAAGAGGCCCCGACCCGTCCTATCAACGTACCGGGAAAGGTAGTCCGCCGCGGTGGGCGGCCCCTGCCGGCGGCAGCTACGGGCGACGGAGGAGGAAGGGGTTCTAGCCGGAACAGAGGTGGCGGTGCTCCCTCGCCTCGGGAATGGCGAAAGAAGCGCCAGGGGATACCGACTTTCTGTCTCCCTTTGGATGCAGTTTTTACTCACTGTATCCTTCATCCTGGTAAAATTTCAGCTAACCTGTTGTTCTAACGTGACACTTAGTATCTGGGAACAGAACATTTATTTTCCAACGAGTATATATCTCCTAGCCGTAGAACAAACTATGACTGTCGTGAGGGCACAGAGGATCAAGACATGGGAAGTCGACTTGCTAACGAGGACGCGCTGCCTGCAGATGCTTGGCCTGCAGGTCCACGACAATCGTCTGCATGTTGCAGCTGATGATAAACGAGATGACTCTTACGCGGTGATGGTGCACATCATTGGTCACATGGTGAGCATTACTTTCTACTAGTACTTTCCTCCGCTTGGGATTAATGGGAGCTTTTGGGACCCTTTGGTGGCTAACTACCTCTCTGATGCATAACAATCAACGTGCCTTTTATTAGTTTGGAGAATGAGCTGTGTTGGGTATTGAATCAATGTAAGACTGTTTTGTACCTACTGGTAGTTATTAGCAATTTACTAATTGGAGTCAAGTTTTTTACCAGATTCTCTATCATACAAATATCCCTAGATTGATCATGAAATTGATTCTGCGTAGCTTAGTTCGGTGGAGTTCCCTAACATGATAGACTGAATGCTACGGCAACTAGGATGAAACGAACCAGTTGGAATCTAGCTAAGCTAACTGAACTGGAAATGCTGATACGCCCATGGGCCATGGCCATCTTAGTGTATTCTTTTCAATATTCTTTTGCAGCCTGCCTCGACCATAAGCTACCTAACTTTGAGTGATGATTATATTCGCATAATAAACCAGCAATCATAAGTTAGCACCGAACAGAAAGATCATCCAGTCTCACCGGGAGGCGAGAAATTCCGAGTCCATGATGTTGCGCTTTAGGGTAGATCACCATCTCACCCGAACTCTGTTCTACTCATGGCATCACAGTCGTTCCAAATACCGCTGCCATTTCATTATTTGTTCTTTTGAACCAATCCTGCACATTGTGATAGCAATGCCAGGATATTCAAGCAGTATTAGACACCGTTTGATGTGGGGACGCTAAATAATATTCCTACAAGACTAGGTAGTTAGAAGGCACTGGTTGCCTTCATGAATAATAAGGTGCTGGATCCATCTCCCTCCAATACATTTGATTCAACGGCCACTGAGGCAGTTGACATTCTGCTGCGCTTTGTATGTTTCTGGTTCAAGTTCTAGGTTAGCATTATGGACGGAGTGAAAGTAGCATATACTATAGACTTAAGCTTGGGAGAAAGGAAGCATGGTGAGGCCACTTGGTACTACGTGTCTCTTCAATGTGGATCCATACAAAAATGACACAATGAAGGACAACTCAAAAGGAACATATGATCAGCTGAGAGGAAAAAAATTATTCTATTTTTTAAAAGAAAAAAGTTATTCTCTTCGTTTAAATGATTACGGCATAAATATTTAGTAAAAGCAAAACTTACTTGCTTTGAAAAAATATATAAGATAATATATCGATAGTTACAATATTTAGTAAATACATTATGATATATTATATTTTATGGTAAGTCTACTTATATTGATTTGATAACGTAAATTTTGACATGTAAACTATAATTAACCGTAACTATCTAGATAGTCATGTTTTATCCTCTAACCGACTGGTCAACCACCGTCAATGAGAAGCAGGAGGGGATTGAAATGGCTCGACTGCTGACATATCATTGTTTGGTGCCATTAGAAGAAATGGAAGGCTGGAGTGCCGCCATGTATACTATAACTAAAATCGCAGATGTGTTATGCCGAACTGTGTAACATATTTAAGGGTCTGTGAGTGTACTATTACAGTTATGTTGTGTGACAATGCCATGTAGACGGCGCGATGAAACGCGCATCTTCGTCTAATATCCTAAAATGCTATGGTCTTTCGATGGTATGGCCATCATGACCAATATGTACTGTAGCTCTTCTTTACACATGAAAAGTTTGGTATCCTTGCTAGGCAGAGTCTATTCCTAGCACATAATTCTTTTCCGGTGTCTCCTAACGCTACATGCGCTCAATTTAGTTTTTCCCGTCTATCATCATGCCTTATGTTCCATCTATTTCTCTTCATGAAAAAGTCCAAGTATATACTACCAGTTGGGAGGCGAGAGCTTTGGGTGCCAAAGAATGGAAGGATAGAACTTGATCACTTTCGAAGTTGGAAATTGTGCAGTATATGTAGGAGAAGAGAACACCCACCACAAGTGAAGTTTCTTTAAGTCCCTTCACCGAATTTAACCAAAGTAAGGACAAAAGAGAAATGAACTTATTATGAAAAAAGAATAAAACAATTTTCTAAATGTCAATATATTATGAATAAAAATTTGCGTATACATAAGTATATTCTAATTGACTCGCGCTTCTCTCACCCCCCGAGGAAGTAGAGCGCCGCCACCCACCTCCCCGACCATCCTCCCCCTCCCTCTGCCTCGCGTCGCCGCCGCCGGCAGGGGCCTTTCCCCGTGCGCAGGGCAGCTAGGGTCGGGGCCCTCACTCTCTGGCGGCGGTCGTCCGACCTAGGCTGGGACGAGATGGCGCGGTTGCAGGCGGCGGGGCAGCGCGTCGCAGCTACGGTAGGCGGACCTCGGGGCTGGCTGCGCCATGGCGGCCTAGATCGGGCCCCTTTTGGCACGAATATGGGTAACACGGGCCAGACGGTTCTGCTTTGGCTGCGCTATAGATCAAGGCAGGTAGGGTGGATGGGATCCACGGTGTCCCCGGTCAACCTGTTGCAGCGTGGTTGCGGACTTTACGGGCCCGTCGGTGCCCCACCGGACCGCCATGAGACTGGTATGCCTCCGCGGAGGCTTTGCGGGCCCAGCGGGACCTGTCGGACCTATGGAGGACAGGTGTGTCTGTGGCCGTGTCTGGTCGACTACCGCCTCCGGTGGTGGAGGTCGTTCCCTCCCGCGCGGCTGCGGTACTATGGAATCTGTTTCACTTGTACATGTGCCTCGGTGTTGCAGACCTCGTGACTACTTGCTCGGTTAGATGGTGATGGCAGATTCAGGACCGGAGTGGGCGTCAAGTTTGGTGGTGGCGAGGTCTCACCCTCGAAGGTCTCCTGTGCAACAGATCATCCGGGGGTTGTGGATAGGGTTTTTGGGACAAATCCTTGTCGGCTCGACCAAAACCGATGCGCTGCCGCCCG
Source organism: Avena eriantha (assembly GCA_910589775.1). Lineage (NCBI taxonomy): Eukaryota > Viridiplantae > Streptophyta > Magnoliopsida > Poales > Poaceae > Avena > Avena eriantha. The sequence continues at coordinate 427,155,806 of OU342740.1, forward strand.
CGGGTGGCATCTTTCCTTCCTAGAGGGCGTCGTGGCTACCCTTAATCCACTCGCCTGTGTGTGCTGGGGGAAACCCTAGGGCTAGTCTCTGGTGCGGGCATCAACGCTGGCTTTCTCTCTTGAGGGTGTTGTTTGGCGCTTGACGAGTCGGGGCTAGGAGTCGGGTGGGAATTCTTCGGCGGGTGTAGCGGTTGCGGTTTTCCTTGTTTAGTTGATCCGCCTCCGTCTTCATTCCTTTTTGTTTTTCTTGCTTTCGTTCGGGCATGTGTGTGTTGCTTCCCCAGCATCTTGTCTTGTGTGGTGTCTCTTCCTTTGGGCGTTGTGCTGTCTGGCCAGCAGCGGTCACACCTGGGTGGTATTAATATAGCGGGGCGTATGCTTGTTTCGAGTAAGTATATTCTAATTCACGCACAAGTTTTCGGGTAAATGAACATTTTATATGGCTTGTGTAAAAAAGATAATGAATAGTCATGTTGGAGTATCAAAATTATAGCCTTTTACACAGGACACAAAAAAAGTTCTATACACGAAAACCTATGTGTTTACATAGAATGTCGAGACGTACATATGAATATTTGTTTCTGAACTTTTGGCATTTAAAAATGTCTGTTAAAACAATGGGTTTATTTGTATTTTGTGAGCGGAACTGGATTTCCGCAAAAGAGTTGAGTAAATAAAAAGTAGTTGCCGGGAAACAAGAACATTCCTGCGATGCCCTGCTAGAGCACGCGTCCATATTGCACAAGGATAATCACACTCACACATGCTACACACATGCCACCGAACTATCGACTAACTAACACACATTGTGAAATTGACACCATTGACCGAACTATCGAAAACCGTACACTATTTTAGTTACCGGTACCTGGTAGGTATGAAGTGCCAAACAATTGAATGTCATACCACGAGATGGGATTGGAGGTTGTCTTGTTCGTGTTGGAATTTTTGTTGATCTCATTTGGTTAAATTTTCAACGCACAAGATTTCGGTCACATCCAACTTTATCAGATTGAGCGAGGGATATTCCCGAGAGATGCCCAAAAGTGCATATGGTTGATGTCGTGGATGTCTTCTGTAGCTCCGTTCACCCTCCACCCTCCGTTGTGCGCAAATTGTAGTATGTATATATAGGAAAATTTGATCAAATGTCCTTCGTTGGTGCTCCTTATAGATGAATCTCTTGCATAATACTACGTGACAGCATGTCACCTTAAGACTAGGGAAAGAAGGAAATCTGAGAGAGCGGTCCACGAATCTGCAATTGTGCAGTTTGGGTAAGGGGAAATAAGAAAATTGCAAATAGCTTCTTAGCGCTTTTGGCTTATGGTAGTTCGATAATTCCGAACGTCCTTCAAAGCCTTACATATACTCATTCACTGCATGCCTGACTAGGTATTAGGCAATCAATGTGGACAAGAGTAGTGCTGGTCGCAGCGTACTTTGCACCATAATAGGGCAACATCTTTCTGAACAGATTTCAGGTGTCACCTAGATGCAGTTTTTATTCACTCTATTCTTGAACCTGGTAAGATTTCAGAAAACATGTTGTTGTAACATGACAATTAATATTTTGAAACAGAACATCTCCAAGCAGTATATCTCCGAGTTGTAGAGGAAACTATACCACTGCTGAAGGCAGAGAGGATCAAGGCATGGGAATTCGAATTGATGCCGAGGACTGGCTGCACGCAGATGCTCGCGTGAGGTAGTTCCCCAACCTTAGCATATCATTATGAACGGAGAGAAAATATTGTACGGTAAAATGCTTTCTTGGTCTCTCGATGGTATGACCAGCATGAACAATTCGTACTACATCTTTTCATTATACATGAAAAGTTTGGTATCATTCCTCGGCAGAGACGGTTACCAGCATGTACTTCCTTTCCAGTGTCTCCTATCCCTACATGCTCTCCTTTTATTTTTCCCATATATCATCATGTATTATGTTACACCTATATCTCTACATGAAAGTGTCAAAGCATATAGTAGTTTGGGAGGCGAGAGTGTTGGGTCTCAAAGAATATAAGGATAGAGCTTGATTTCTTTTGAAGTTGGAGATTGTGCAATATATGTAGGGAAGGAGAACACCTACCTCAAGCGAAGCATCTTAAACACCTTCTGTGCATTGAACCAACGTAGGCTAAAAGAGCAGAGCTGGTGTTTTGGCTTGTAGTTGCATGTGAACCTATTATTAAAAAAGGTATAAAAATAAATTTCAAAATTTCAAAAAAATCTGAGCAAAAACTGTGCGTATACATACAGGCATTCTCTATTTGCACACAAGTTTTCGTGAAAAGGGAAAGTTTTATATTGCTGGTGTAAAAAGATAGAAAAAAATGTGCCTGAAATAGTGTGTTGGAGCATCAAGATTGGCCTTTTTACACGGGAGACATAACGTGTTCGTTTTGTCGAAAACTTATGTGCGGATATAGAACAAATGTTTTTCTTTATTTTCATATGGATATATTCATTCTTATTCTTTTAATATTTTTTTAATTCAAGCAAGTATTTTGAAGTTTAAAATAAATATTCTTAAATGTTTTTAAGTGAAGAATAATATTTATAAAGTTCGGTTTGTCAACTTTAAAAATTATTTCAAAGTATTTTTTAAAATTTGTTTTCAATGGTTACTTAGAACTTAGTTATAATATGATTGATGTTTATATTATTTTCAGAACAAAATGATTTTATTTTATCTTTGAAGGAAATAGTTTATTTACCTCTTTTAAAATATTAATAAGGGATATTAAAGTAATTTAAATTTGTCTTTTAAGGAATAATACGATTAGGATTTATTTTATTCTAAATTTTTATTAAAGTCAAATGATTAAGATTTTTATGTTGATAGAAGGATCTTATTATTCAAAAGATTGTTTCCATATTATTTGTATTTTTCGGATTTGTGATGAATTTGTTGTTATGCATTTTCTAAGTTTAAATGATTTTTAGGAATTTTATTTTATAAAATTAGCTAATTCATACATGCACAAGTGTTGTCACTGACAGGTGGGTCCACGTCCATGTCCTGGTCCGTTGCTGAATGGGCAAGGGACTCGGTTAATTATTTTCCTCCGAAGCTAGTTGAGCTCTAGCTAGTTATCACTTACCAGTCCGGTATATGGCAGGTTGGATGCCACGTGAGCACACCGACCATGTTAACTGTGGGTGGGGTCTACGCAGTGATATCAGCTCGCCGGAACTTGACATCGGTGTGACGGTAGATGACAGCGTGACCGATTTATGGCATCCTAGGATGCGAGACTAGTTGACTCCAAGAGATGTGCCACGTTGAACCAACTACTCCAACAAACCAAGGGATCATTGGAATTGATGGCGCCGACCGCCTATTGCGATGGTGTACGAGTACGACGGCGCTCTATGAAACTACCCTACAGACTACCCTGTGCCGATCTGGAGGTTGATAGGTGTCCCCTCGCTCACCCTCTGGATGATAAACTAGCTATCGAGGTCCTATTACTAGTACAAACGCGTTACTTTGAGCGTCTATTGCCTATAGGTCTCTGGCGGTTTCTCGTTCCGGCTCAAATGCATAGCCTCAAAAAGAACACCACCTGAGCCGGTTTTTCTTTGCGGCTCTAAGAAATACGACCTCAGACGGTGCAAAAAGTGATAGCCTCTAAGATGTACAAGCTGGAGACGGCTAGTATTCATGACCGCTTGCAAGAACTCCTCACCCTCCTATGGCCCCATGTAAGGACCGTCTCCAATAATCACACACCTGGAGTCGGATTCAAATAAAGACCGTCTCCAAACCAAGAACGCCACTACACAGAGCAAATCCTCAAGCACAACATCTCACATGCGTCTTCACGATCCTCGAGGGCCTGAGGACCTCGTTGAGCTTCCCCCGGGAGGCGTCCGCCTAGCGCATGAGTATGCTTCCCAGCCGCTGCCACCCCGAGCACCTAACCTAGGGGGGACGGGGGCTCGACCGCTCGAGCTCTTGTCCATGATCCAGGTCGAGCCTTCAGAGCCGTCCTTGTGTGCTCGCCCCACCACCACGAGGTTGCTAGATAAGCGACATCGTGCATCCTGCCTATCTTTGCGTTGTATCTTCTGCCTCTATGTGATGCAACAGCTTCACGGGCGACGCCGTCATTTATCTCAGGCTGCATGGATGCGTCTGTAAACAGGGTGCTCAGGGCGGGAGGGATGCAGCCGGCGGCGGTGCTCATGGGAGGGAGCGGGGTACATGCATTAGCTCGGGTTAGCCGGTTAGGGGTATCGAGAGGTATAAGATTGGGAGGGAGAAGAGAGAAAGCCAAGCGGTGGACAAATCCTACACTTCTTAATAGCGACGGACAAAGGACAAAACCAATCATTCCTTTATTATTAGGTATAGGCGGGTATAGATGTAGATTTTTTCTTCAAAAAACAAATTAAATAGTTAAATGACTATTTTTTGAAAGAAACCCTAAACTACTTAAATTGTGAACCACAGGGAACACTTGCCATTTATGTTTATTAGTCATGCATAGTTCATGCAAGGACATCAACGAATCATTGTACATGTATGAAGATATAAGTATCATGCATGGCCATTAGTTTCACATAACGATATCGATAGGATGAATACTACCATATGAGTCGGGTCTGTAAATTGAGATAGTATCCACACACCACCCTTGGGTCAGTTCATCGAACATTTCACGGGATACACATGAACTTCGTCTCTGGGTCTCCATGCGGGTTGAGATATTAGAAGATAACTGATATGGTACTCTAAGCTAAGCATGTGTGGGAGCTTGCACAAGCGACTGCTGGAAGCTATAATGGTGTACGGATTTCCATGGCTGGCGTAGCAAAGCATAGTTGATCTCGGTGGTGTAATTATTCGTGGGCGCTGAGACACGACAACATATATTTTCTAGGCTTGACCAAACATCAACAACTGTAGGGGTCGCCTTTATTGTCGCCTATATGTATGCACTTGGAATGTGTGAGCAAAGCTGGCAATAGACGTTCGACTTTGGTGCATATTCCTAGAATGTAAAATTCTTTCTGTGGAGATACGGATTGTTGAACCGTCCAACTGACACCTCCCATGTAACCACCGGCTTTTTTCACTTGTATTGCTTTTGTATTATCTTCTACCATTTCTGATATAACTTCACTATATGCCTATAGTAGTTGTTCAGTTCGGTACAACTAGTATAGTTTAATTCTAAGATTCCTCTCTTGAATCTTGTGATACTTTGCTTGTAATACTCGATATGTACTTTATATGAATTTCTGACTGTAGAAAAAACTTTATAAAGGACAATAAAGGCCCTTGGCCGAGGGTAGCCATAGTTCTAGTATCATAAGGAGTATCATGCCACCTTAGTAAAAATCAGACGTGGCACCACAATCAATAAAGAGAGAGGTGTTAGTGGAATCATAACATGATACCGTATCATAGCACGTGGAACTGGGTAATTTCTTGGCAAATACATCTCATACACATAATTGCATTGTGATTGCATAAATAATTAAATATGATGGTACTATATGATATTACTACATGATAATTAGCACTCAGTAGTATAATATGCATTATACTAGTATATGATACTTTGCACTATCATCAACCAGATACTATCTTGCCCTCATGTTGATAACCTACGTGCCCTAAAATATACAGCTGCCAACCCCTAGGGTTTCTTTACAGGCGGCAACCGCATTGCTAGAAGCGTCTGTCCTTTTGCCGGAGAATTGAAGCCACGTGGACGCTAGCCCGTGCAATGTCGTTGTTGAAGGTGACAACCTCCACCGCCTACGGCGGTAGTCGACCGAACGCAGCCACAAGGCATACCAGTCCTAGTCGGGTCCGGCCAGGCCTAGCGGGCCCATAAAGCCTCCGCGGAGGCATACCAGTCCAAAGAAAGTCCGGACAGGGCCAAAGCGGCCCCATAAAGCCCGTTGCCACGCTGCAACCAGGGCAGCCACCGACAACGCTGAACCCAACGAGAGAAAACCCAGATCAAAGCACCTCCAGGGCAGACCCGCCCGTCCCAACCCAGATCGTGCCCAAACGGCAACACACACACTCAACGTTATGTAGGGATGCCACTATTGGCGGTGTGGTGCATTATTTCATGTGGAAGTTGCGGGTCTAGGGTTTTTGAGTTGTTTGCACGTGGATTGACCAATGGAGTATATAGAGTAATTGCATGTATTCATGCAAAAACCACATAGGTACACACCACCACACACACTCGGCGTGGTGTAATTTCGGCACACTGTAACTTGTGACTCGAACACGTACATTGTTGCCCTTGACCAAGCGCTGCATGCATGGAAATGGAGGACCAATGGGGCCCACCCACCTGTTGGTGTTGTGTTTGCTGCACCCTCCGAGACTTTCACCCAAGAGAAGGTCCAATCTCCTAATAGTTCCTTCAACAATGCGCCATTGCTAGGTACATCCACAGAAGGTCGGGCCTAGTGGTTTCACCCCAGAAATAAAGACCTCCAAGAATGAGGTCTGTCGGTGTAACCGCTCCAACCCGCTGAGATCAGTGCTGCAAAATTAATGCTGATGGCTCGACACGTATTCTTCTCTAATCTGGCCAATCAAGTATTGTTTCTTACATCATCGCCATCACGTAGAGGCAAGAGCTTTTGAAGCCGTGCACTTGTAATTTAGCTTGGGGGAGCTGTATATATGTTTTGGCGCACTGTAACTTGGGGCTCGAACACGTACTACTACATTTTTGCCTTTGACCAAGCGCTGCATGCATGGTCTTGTGTTTGCTGCACCAAAGATGTGACGCTAGAGGTCTCCCTGCCTACTGCTGCTAGGCATGCCTCTGTACCGTACGTACTTGACGTGCCAGGCAGGCAGGCACGTGCTGAAGCTCAAGCGCATCGCGTGTGAGCAAGTTCTGTTTTCTCTAACCCTGCATGCATCGCTCAATAAAAGGGCCACCAACCTTTTTTTTGAACGGGCAAGGGGTCTACAAGACCCCGAGCTGCATTAGTAACCAAGTGGCAGGTACAAATTACATGGAATCCCTTTAACAACAAGCACACTAGAAACCCTAGAAAATAAAGAAAAGGGCTTACAAATTTCAAAAAGAACCCCAGGAATGAAACTAAAAAAGCAATCAGGCCCTTGGGCACCTCTGTCACCATTCTCCGGCGACCTCCAGGCGATGGAGTAACCGAGATCGTGGAGGATTCTTGCTCATGACACTCCCGAAGCCGGAGAAGAAGCACTGCCGCCGGCCATCTCACTATCTCCGGGGACGAATCACTTGTCGAGGGCGAGACGTCGAGCTCCGGCATAGCGCTTCAGAGAAGGGACTCCAGAGGAGGTTGGATCCCAGAGTCGCCTTTCGACCAGAACGGGCGGCGGCTCGGCAGCATCACCGCCACCAAAGGACCACTGCGAAGAAGAACTCGCGGGCACAACTTCACGAACATCCGACCTCAGCGTCATCTTAGGCTTCAAGCCCTTCCCCCTTCTATCTCTCGCCCCCACGGCAGGCTGAGAGAAGGTTGAAGAACATGTTGCCGTCGACGCAGTGAAGAGGCCCACGAGCTTTATGACCGAGCCGCCAAGACCACTCCTCGTACCGCAGGCTCCATCCACTGGAGCATGAAGAAGGAAGAGACCTAGCAACCTCCCAACACCGCTCGCCAGCACGCAGGAGTAACTCGGAGACGACGTGCGATCCTGCCGCTCAGCAAAACTAGGTCCACTCCCCCCTCCTCCACGGCCGGCTAGAGCGAGATCCAGATCTGGGATCAGCAGCACCACACTCACATTCCAAGCAGCTTTATGCACGGTGACGGTGCTTGCCGCCATCGCCCCCCACCCACCATGGACGAGAAGGAGCCCGACGAAGAGCCCTAGGACGCGAGGGGATCTGGCTGCACAGAACCCTAGCTCCGCCTCCAACTACGGGCATGCAGCGCACTACCCGCACGAAGCCACTACGCCTATCCCTAGTTACTCCGGCGCCACCTCCTGTCCAACTCCAACTGGATATTCCGGCGGAGAGTACCCGAGAAGGGACTGGTCGACGGAGGAGAACGCTCAGGAACTGGAGCTATCGACAGAGAGAGGAGAAGGGTGTGTCTCAATCTGGGGAGGCAAGGTGAAGGGCACCAGCTCTACGCCACCAACCATTGAGTAGCTCAACCAGCTCAATGTAAAAGCTATACATGCATGTGTTAAACCTAAACACAATCTCCGTGACTAATTCAATCACAGGTATGGATTCCCCATAATCAGGGTCTCGGTCTGGATGGTTGCCCGCCCAGCAAGTAGTGCTCAGACATAATCCATGCATTTTTATTGTGTACAAGATAAAATATACAAGTCATAAAAAAGGAATGATTTAGATGACCAATCTGTGATAATGCGGAGATAACAAAACAAATAAGTACAACATTTTGTAGCTAGAGTGCGTATGGATTTAGATGACCAGTTTGGAATAGGAATTCTCCGTAGTAAATTTTATTAATAGGATATCAGCTGGTCGGGACACGTCAACTACTTTTGATGTTACACTTTTTTTTAGGTTTATTGATGCCACATCGAGTGCAAACGTTTTCATGCGAGAAGTCAACATACCATTGGTTTGAAAGTGGAAAGTTAATTATTGCCAGATATGAGCCTAACTCTAGGGATTTTTATGTTTTTCTAGTAAGCCTAGTATACCGAGAGGGGGACAGTTCATATTAATTAACCGGAAAACAATTTTACAAGGCAGTGGTGGGGGCATTTGCCCCCCTGATTCGAGTTGTCTCCTTACAGATTTGTAGTAAATTCTGATTGCATGTACACAAAATATAACATCATTGAAATAAGATGTCTCTTCTTTGCAACTAGAATGGTAAACGGTATCTCCGTTAGATGGACTCCCCCATGATAGAGTGCTCAAGTAAATGTCAACCAGAGTTGGTATCAAAGTTAGCTGGCTTCACACAAATCAATTCTGCAATAGTTGGCCTCCAATTACCCTCCTCATCTTCTTCCACGATCATGTTGTCCCACTTGTATAATCTGTTGATGGATTCTTTCTTTAACTCGTGTATTAAGTGACCCAAGGCCAAGATGGCATCCCACCAGCTGGTGTCAGGTTTATACTTTCTCGATGTACCCACGACCTGCAATTATACTCGGAGACTAGGGTGGCCCACTTGTGGTTAGAGACTATGGCTCCACGGACGGCCCAGTCAACGAAACAGACGGATGCGCAAAAGAGTTACAGAGGGCTGAAGTCAGAAGACTTGGAGTACAAGTTGTAATAGTTACTGACTATGTCGTAATCTGTGGCATAGCCGGATATGTTTCTCCATATAAGCCCTATGCCATATGATTATATAAGATGTGTCGCAAGTAAATCAACCTAAACCCTCTGTAACCTCCAGCATTGCCGATTATAGAGCATTGATGGCAGGAGTAGGATCTAGACACCGCAGTCAGATATGAACCTAGGTAAACTTGTGTGCACCCTGTCCCGGACATCCGGCCACGTTCTAAAACGGCGAGTTCCTAATAAACACAAGTCCGGTAAAACCCAATTATTCGAAAGCATTGCAAGGAAACATAAATCGCCTCAATCGGAGCCCGTATGCAATAGCATTGGGTCTCCCAAAATGCTGCCGACGCTTTGAAATCTCCAGACTAGAGAGTTGGGTGGGAACACCATACGATATTACGCCATTGCCGTCATATGGTTGAGAACTAAATATTTGGGTTGGATGGCTGCCAAAAGGTGAAAGCGGCCGTGTCTTAATCCCAAATACCAGAATCATTTGCCATTGCCTCCGAGGATAAGAACCATAGCACCACGGAATCTTTAGATAGCTGTGATCCATAGCGAGCCGCCATGGGCGACGAGACGGTAGATGGGATGACGGGACTCACGCCGCCATGCCATTCGTAAAATAAGTGTGCACGGCACGAGAAAATGCAACTGAGATGTAATGCATAAAATAAGGGTGTGTGTCACATGAATGGTTGTATGTATAGCAACTAATTTACCGGGCAAACAGTAAGCTTTGTCGAGCTCGGGTCATGATTAACAATCAAATTGATTTTGCAGGTTGTGGTGAAATACTGAGACCTAATTAAAATGTCAACTTAGGTAAACAAAAGAAAAAATATGGGCAACGAAGTGGATTAATTTGACTGCCCGAAGTTTTCTTTTATACGCATGTATTTCTATTGATTCTATTATTTGTGACACACATGTCATACCTGTCGACCGGAACAGAGCATCTTTGCATTGGGTATGATGAGTTCGACCATGCAGGTACATTTGCGTTTTGACACTTTGACATAGAAGTTAGCTAGGATGATGTCCATGTTTCGATTTGCCGTCCGCCGGACACGACAAGTGCGTGGTCGAGAAGATGATGATGATTCAACGTCCAGATGAAATGCAAGGAGAATAAATAAAAATATCGAGTAGATATTCAGCTAATGGTCAATGTTTTGTTTTTTGCGAAATTCCTCTGATTTATTAATAATCATCAATAACAGTACAAAGAAACCTAAAAGTAATAAATACAAATAGGTCCACGGACCACCTAGCGACGACTACAAACACTAGCACGAGCCGAAGGCACGACGCCGTCCTCGCCCCTCCATCACCGGAGCCAGGTAAAGCTTGTCGTAGTAGAGCTTGTTGTAGTAGACGGACGGGAAGTCATCGTGCTAAGGCCCAAAGGACCAACACACTAGAGCAGCAACCATCGCGAATGATGACATCTATAAATCGGAAGAGATTGACTTGAACTCACACCAACGCACACGAAAACGGACTAGATCCGAGGAGATCCGCCGGACACACGACTCCACGTGCCCTCCGTCGGGGCTAGATGCACCACCGGAGCGAGGATAGGGCGAAGAGCACCTTATTCTGACTTCAAGATGTAGCCGCCGCCTCAACATCCAGAGGAAGACACCAAAAAAAGAGCTAAACAAAGACCGAGAAACCTCCCGCTAGCGAGAGACCGTGGTCCGCCACACCCCCGAGGCCCAGAGGCCACGGGAGGCGGAGCAGACCGACGGCGTCGCCGGCGGGAGTACCAAACCCTAGATGGGTTTTACTCTTTCTCCACGATCGCTTTTCTCCAGCTAATGGTCAATGTTGGCTTAACTAACGAGCTTCTTCACCTATACATCCATGGATTTTGAGTGCGCCGAGTCCTGAGGGAATCGTGCGACCCAAGAAAATACATAGCCTTGCCCTCGTATTTCCATCTCTTTTTCTTGTCTTCCTTTGTGTCCCATATGAGATGAAAACCGTAGAAGATGACATATGACATAGTCTTTGTATATTAGCCTAAACTAATAAAAGCATTTAGCTAAACTAAAATATCAGATGAATACCGTAGAAAAAGTGATACGGAACCGAGATGAAAAATATGAGAAAGGCCCATTTAGCTCAGACAGAATAGACATACAATGCAATGATTTTACTTACTCAATTCAACCGTTAGGTGAGGCATATATATATATGTACTACAAGTAAAGAAACTGATGGATGGATTCAAGAAAGAAACCCCGTTCAGACAGAATCAACCTATCGATATCTATGAGCCTATGCTCCTCCGGATCATCGCGAAGCCACTCCATCACAAGCATGGCCGAGATGAACAGAAAACAGTACGCGAGGAGTAAAGCCAGCAACGCAACGACGATCACCATGACTTCCAGAGCTGTCATCGATGCCGGATGGGAGTCGCGGTAGTACTGCACCGTGTAGTGGAAGACGACGAGCAGCGCGGCGGGGGTGATGACCAGCAGGCACGTGTACATGCGCCGGCAGAACTCGGTAGGCTCCGTCTTGGCCGGGATCTCGCTGCCATCGATGTTGGCAACGTCGGTGTGGGACATAGCTGCGATCGATCGCTCCTCCTCATCATGCCGTAGGAGGTGTTTGTCACGTGGGGCCGGCGGACTCTTTTTGCTAGTTCCGGCATGTATCAGGTCAATGTTCCCGCGAATAAGAATCCAACTCGCAAACCGTATATCTCTTTGTTTCCATCAACTCCAATTAGGCTAAGCTCACAAGAAGAAAATAATAGGAAACGTGGACCAGGCAGCTTAATTAGTCCAACATTTGTTACGTCTCAACTCTCAATGCTGCATAAAGAGAATTCAAACGAGGGTTCAAAAGAGAATTCAAACGACGATTCAAAATAGAATTCAAACGAGGATTCAAAAGAGAATTTAAACTTACTAACCACCTTGATTGGAAAGAATGATTTAAAGTAAATGCAAACATGGTTTTAACAGGGTTCAAATTAAACTACTTAAACTGCAACTTAATTAACTAAACCAGGAATTAAAATCATTGTTGCTTGCCGAGCTGCCCCGTCACAGGGACGGAGTCAGAAACTGAGCTCAAGGGGGGCAAGACATGTGTGTGATCTCAATGAGGGGGCTAAGCTAGCTAAATTATCTCAAACAAGAAACTGCCATGGCTAAATTTCTAATGAAAATCACAAGCATATGGAGCTTAATCTAGACCTAATAATAAAGAACGGAACGCTTCTGTCAACCAGCCTTTTTTTGAACGGTTTTACCCTCCCACCAAATCACATATTACTGCATAATTGCCATCGTACGCGTATGTACCGGTTCGGTGTTCTTTTTCTATCTCGTCTCTCAGAGTGATTCCCTTCGCCAGTCAGAGAGGGGAGAGAAGGAGGAGCAGCGCGCGGTCCCGATGCCTGTTCGACTGAGCACTCCATCCGCAGCAAAATCCACCCGTCCCTCGCCGCTGATTTCTGTGCCACGCCGCCTATTGCGCTCAGTAGCTGCCTTCCCTGGTCAGGAGGAAGGTGGGACGCCTGGCAGCATACCGGAGGGCAGCGTCGCGCCGCGAGCTGCAGCCGTCGGAACGTGCGTTTGAGCGGCGTCGGTCTTTGCTCCTCCTCCCTGCCGCTCTCAAAGCCACGCTCCGCAGCGGCCAACCCTAGCGAGAAGGATGGTTGGGCGCAGGTAGTGTACCGCAGGGCAACGTTCGTCGCGCCTCGAGCTGCAGCTGCCGAACCAGGGGCGTGGGCGCGAGGAGGGAGGCGATTGTGTAGTAGGGCTTGCGCGCGTCAAGCGAAGGGGTCTGACTATGGGCTGCGGTCTTTTTGGGGTTGTGGTCCAGCCTGCAGGGATAGAGGCAAGGGGGGACGAGCGGGGGCGAGACCCCGCCAACCATCCCGTCGTTCCTCAGTAGCGATTAAATAAAACACTAATTTCTCCCGTGCTCGACTAATTTTGCCCGCCCACCCTATCTGCGTGTAAACTCACGTAAAGGATGCCCCCCCCCCCCCCCCCCAAGCCCATCTGATATGCCATGAGAGCTAGGCCCAAACCAGTAAACATATTAGAACTACTTAGTACTAGGCCTAAACGTGGCAATTAGCCCATTCGGGAGAAGGAATGAGGTCCAGGGAACACACCGAATGCAGCCGTCGGCGTTTCATTTGTTTTCCCTGTCCGATGTCTGTCTGCCGGCTAGAGATGTGGAGCCGTCTACAACAGTTTCCAGTCGCAAAATCGACGGAACACTGTATAACCAATGTGACAGCGATCCACGGGGCACCGCTATACGGGCACAACTAGTAGCTGGGGAGGGAATGAGGGAAAGAATTCAAGTTAGTTTACTCCCTCTAATTTTTATTGTCTCGGGAACTATCAAAGTATTTTAGATCTTCCATAGAAGTAGAATTTAGGAACAACGAGGGGCATGGGAACGACAAACATGGAAATTTGTTACTCCCTCTAGTTCACATTAATATTTTCGGATTTGTCTACATTCGGATGTATCTAGTCAAGTTTTAGTGCTAGATATATTCAAATCTAGATAAATCTAAGAATATTAATTTGGATAAGAGGGAGTAGCAAATATTATTTGGTTACTCACTTTACCTTCAACAAGATATGAAGAATTGTTCCACGTGAACATGATAGAAAAATACCAATTTGGATCGGACTGAGATCAATTATAAAAAATTCTAGACAATTGTTCAACGTGAGCATGATATTAATGCATATCCGAACGATTTTGCAAGTTAGTTTATAATTATAATAGTAGAACAATTCTAATCCTAGTGACGGCGATTTTCGTAATTGTCGAGCCAACTTCACCTTAATATATTCCAACTATCTGAACTCTATGATATTTACTGTGGCATGGGTCATTGGTTTTGAACTTTTGTTATCTCTCGTCACCCTTATCCGTGAATCCTGGCTCCGTCCCTGTCGGCCTGTCTGGCCAGCCGCGACCAGCGGCACGACCCAAATGTCCGCGGTTCACAAAAGACCCCTCACCGACACCGGCGCCGGTGTATTTCCACTGCGTTCCCGTCGCCCCACCGCCTCCTTCCTTTCTTTCCCGTCGATTCCGGCCTCTTCTGGGTGTTTCCCGCCGCGTCCAGTCAGGGCCATAAAAAGGGAGGCCAGCCGATGTAGGCACAACCAGAAATGGCGTCCCCACAGACCTCCATGTCTGGCCGTCCGCACCGCCGCAACGGCAACCACGACAATCGCCCAAAAACCCTACCGCCCCTGAGCGCCCGTTGTCGTCGTGGTGGCCAGACCCGCCGAAGGAACTAGACGTGTTGCCGCCTCTGGTTTCGGGGCCCCTCGGTGACAACTACAACAGGACCACCGACGAGCCTTTCTCGTGGGAGGTGATGGACCGCTTCTTTTTGCCAGAGCACCGGTAGCGTGTTGCGCTAGACGTGCGCGACGAGCTCCGGGATTCAGTGCAGGCCAATCCCGACGACGCATACCTACGTGTCCGCCTAGCCCAAGATGTAGAGGAGTTGTAGACGCTGGAAGAGATCTACCCCGCTGTCGAAGAATAGTGGGGTCTTGTCGACCCACCGGTGCTGCCAGAGCCCTAGGCGGCGTATAGTTCGAATGGCATTGTGTGCAGTTCGAGTGGTGTTTACTTGTAATATATTTGAAGACTCGAATAAAACTTTCCATTGCATTCTCTATGTTTCTACATCGTACATGGCAAATGGCGAGTGCATAGTCTAGCCTACTCGTCGGAGGAGTCGGAGTCGAATTCGGGATCGTAGCAGCGACGATACATGTTATCGTCGAAGATGCTAATGGCGAGCCTTCCTTCGCCATCGTTTTTGAACACGACGATGTTGCCCACTTCGATCTGGTGCGCGCGGTTGAACGCCTCCGAGCCGTTGGTGAGGAACATTTGGCCTAGTCGGTCGAACACCACCTCCACCGGGTACATGCTGGTATTGAAAACGGATGCCTGCAGAATGAATGGCTTGGGCGGTGCGTCGCCGACCAGCGACGGGAATTTGCAGGGGAGGAGCAACCTGTCGCGCGCCATGCCGGAGTGGATGGGCACGGCACACTCGATGCCAGTATCGAGAAATTCGGGCGACGACGGTGGTGAGGGAGAGCTTGGCGACGCGCTTCTTTGGGCGCGTCCTCCGCGCCTCCCTCGACGTTCACAGCCGGGACCCGGAGGTCATCCTAGCCGCCCTCCCCTCGATCCAATGCCGCCAGCCATGGCTAGCTACTAGGAGTGGAGGGTTGGGAGAGGAGGAGAGTGCGGCGCGTTGTTTAGGATGATGGCTGAGGGCAGCCAGTTAAAAAGGCCTGGCATCCGATGCCGGCGCGGAGGCCGAAGCGACGACATTGAAGCGTCGCGGTAGGATTGCAGGCGTCGTGCGGCGCCAGCAGCGGTGCCGCGAGCCTTTGGAGTATCCTTTCATTGGTGGCTAGTGGGATACATCCGTTGGGTCACTGGCAAGTGGGCCCTCGCCCCCCGAGGGAGGACACGGGAGGCCGCGCGCTGTCCGTGTCGACCCAACCGTTGCCCAAATTAGATGCACGGATGAGTCGAGCCGGACACGTCGATCGAATGGGTCGTGCCGTTGGAAAACCGCGCACGTCCCACACGTTCGCGCGGATGCGCCCGAGCGCGTTGGGTCGGACCGGTGGATGAAGATGCTCTTAGGCCGGTGGAGCTACCCTCATGCAAACGCAGGTCCTTCACGGACCGTCTGTGACCTACAGAATTCCGTCGGGGGTGCATATCGTCTGCCTTGAATAATGATGTTGCAGTAGGATATGTATGGCGCGGGAAATCTTGTTAAAATTGAAACGGATGCCAGCGAAGATGCTAAGTCATCCCACGAGGCGCATAGATCTTAGGGACCCACTACCACGCGGGGGCCAGTCTTGGGCTGGACCTTATAGCAGAGCCCCGGAGACCCAGATCATGACTCTCGTGTATTGGCTCTTGGGTTAACCCACATTCTGAACCCCGACGACTGTATGGGAAGTGCAACCTGGGCATCCTAGTCTTGTTGATGATCTAAAATGCATGATGTCCACTAGTAGAAAACAGACCTTTGGTCCAGGGGTATTAGCCCCGGTTTTGCTACAAACCGGGACTAATGCCCCGGTCCAACGGCTAGAACTGGCCCCAAGGGTGGCAGACAGTAGCCCCGGTTCGAACAGGACCTTTAGCCCCGGGTCGTGTAACAAACCGGGGCTACAGGGTTTCATGCAGGCCAGGTCGGGCATCATACCCTTTAGTCCCGGTTTGCTATACGACCCGCGGCTAAAGGTGGACCTTTAGCCCCGGTTCTAGACACGAACTGGGGCTAAAGGTCTGGCTATATCTTCTTCCCCTGCCCGAGCCACCATTCAAGATGGTGGCTCTCCTCTCTCTCTCTTTCTTGCTTCAAGCTCGAGTTCATGCCCTTTTTTCCTCAAGATTTGTCTATATTTTGTGGTGCCCCATCTTTCCAAAGGTTCTAAAAGGTGAGCAACTTCATCCTTTGAACTCTCATTGCTATATTAGCTCATTTCATGCTCTATCTTATAGATGGATTTGTGGATTTAGTTTGGTAGTAATTTTTGCAATGATAGCATGAGATCGATGTTTAGATTCTATCTATCTTGTATTAATGTAAGGAACTCTAAGGTAAATATCACAATATGTGGATTCTATCTATATATATATATCTTTTTTTGGCACATAGTCTCTAAATTTGATTTTAGAAGCACACACATGTGTGAGTTCATCATTCTAACTAGCTAGCTGGGAAAAATATCCTTCTTCGTCTACCTGCGTTCAACAAACTGAAAAAATTGTAACAAAGATAGGGTTAATTCATAAAAGCTTGATAAGAAGACATCACAATTCACATATTAGGGAGTGCCTCTATGGCGAGCTCCTCGAAGATGTCTGAGGACGGGATCCTAAGACATCTTCGAGAAGCTCTGCCGTAGTGGTGTCCCTACTCTCCCACACCATCTTTCGGTTTATATTTTCTCTAGCTAAATCAGTATGCTGGTGGAGCTAACTAATTTCACATATTAGAGAGTGCCTCTACGGCGAGCTCCTCGAAGATGTCTGAGGACGAGGTCCTAAGACATCTTCGAGAAGCTCCACCGTAGTGGTGTCCCTGGTCTCGCACACCATCTTGCAGCTCTTCACAAGAATGCATACATATTTATAGATTAAGCAGCACAACATAGTGTCGGGCACTGATGACATAATGTCGACACACTCACCCTGGCATAGTGCTGCCACCCACCCAAAATAGTGTCGGCATTTAATTTACTGGCTTAGTGTTGCCCACTGAGGACATAGTGTTGACATGTTGTCTCCACATCCACATTTAGTCCCGGTTGGTGCCTCCAACCGGGACTAAAGGTTCATCATATCTTTAGTCCCGGTTGCTGGTTTTAGATTAGTACTAATTAATTATGATTATGTTTGATGTACTTAATTGATTATATATTGCAGATGAACCGGCAATGGATGTACGCTGACCGACTCTCTAACGAGTTCATTAAAGGCATGCATTCTTTTCTTCTTATGGCCGAGGCAAATAAGCGGAATTGTTTTATGTCTTGTCCATGTGGTGTCTATCGAAATCATAAAGAATACTCTTCCTCAAGAGTCCTTCACAACCACCTGTTTCGGTCTGGTTTCATGAACGGCTATAATTGTTGGACCAAGCACGGAGAAAGAGGGGTTATGATGGAAGACAACAAAGAAGAAGAGAATGACAACGACTACCCTGAATATGATGGTACTACAATGGAAGACATTGATGAAGAAAAAAGATGAAGAACGGGCATCAGATCTACCCGATGATCTTAGTCGGGCCATTGCTGATGCCCAGGAAGAATGCGTAACTGAAAGGGAGAGGTTGAAGTTCAAGAAGATGTTAGAGGATCACAACAAATTGTTGTATCCAAATTGTACAGATGGGCACAAAAAACTGGGTAACACACTGGAATTGCTGCAATGGAAGGCAGAGAATGGTGTGACTGACAAAGGATTTGAAAAGTTGCTGAAAATAATGAAGAAGTTGTTTTCAAAGGATAACGAACTGCTCGCCAGTACCTACGAAGCAAAGAAGGTTGTCTACCCTCTAGGATTAGAGGTGCAGAAGATACATGCATGCATTAATGACTGCATCCTCTATTGCGCCGAGGAGTACGAGAATTTGGATGCATGCCCAGTATGCACTGCATTGCGGTATAAGATAAGACGAGATGACCCTGGTGATATTGAGGGCGAGCGCCGCATGAAGAGAGTTCCAGCCAAGGTGATGTGGTATGCTCCTATAATACCACGGTTGAAACGTTTATTAAGGAACAAAGAGCATGCCAAGTTGTTGCGATGGCACATGGAAGACCGTAAGAAAGACGAGATGTTGAGACACCCCGCTGATGGGTCGCAGTGGAGAAAAATCGAGAGAGAGTTTCCGGACTTTGCAGGTGATGCGAGGAACTTATGGTTTGGTCTAAGTACAAATAGCATGAATCCTTTTGGGGAGCAGAGCTGCAGTCATAGCACCTGGCCTGTGACTCTGTGTATCTATAACCTTCCTCCTTTGTTGTGCATGAAGCGGAAGTTCATTGTGATGCCATTGCTCATCCAAGGCCCGAAGCAACCCGGCAATGACATTGATGTGTACCTAAGGCCATTAGTTAACGAACTCTTATAGTTGTGGCACGGACAAGGTGTACGTGTGTGGGATGAGAACAATCAGGAAGAATTTGACCTACAAGTGTTGTTGTTCATAATAATCAATGATTGGCCTGCTCTTAGTAACATTTCAGGACAGATAAACAAGGGATACAATGCATGCACACACTGTTTAAACGATAATGAAGTATATATTTGGATAAATGTAAGAAGAATGTGTACCCGGTGAATCGTTGTTTTCTTTCGCCCTCGCACATCCTAAGAAAGAAAGGTAAGCATTTCAATGGTGAGGCAGATAGCCGGTGTAAGCCTATCAGCCGTACTAGTGATGATGTATTTGACATGGTGAAGGATTTAAAAGTAATCTTTGGAAAGGGTCCTAGTAGACAATCTGTTCCGAAGGACGATGTCGGACACGCACCCATGTGGAAAAAGAAATCTATATTTTGGGAGATACCCTATTAGAAAGTCCTAGAGGTCCGCTCTGCAATTGACGTGATGCACCTGATGAAGAATCTTTGCGTGACGCTGCTACGCTTCTTGGGCGTGTATGGGAAGAGAAAAGATACACCTGAAGCACGGCAGGACCAACAACGTATAAAAGACCGAGACGGCATGCATCCAGAGCTGTTTGAAGGTACTGCTAGCTACGCTCTTACCAAAGAAGAGAAGGAAATCTTTTTTGAAGTCCCTTACAGTATCAAGGTCCCGTCTGGTTTCTCGTCGAACATAAAGGAATAATAAATATGGCAGAGAAAAAATGACAAAACCTAAAGTCTCATGACTGCCACGTGCTTATGACCCAGATGCTTCCGATTGCATTGAGGGGACTCCTGCCAGAAAATGTTCGAGTACCCATTGTGAAGCTATGTGCGTTTCTCAATGCAATTTCTCAGAAGGTAATCAGTCTAGATAGTCTACTAAGGTTACAGAAAGATGTGGTCCAATGTCTTGTCATCTTTGAGTTGGTATTCCCACCATCCTTCAATATTATGACTCACCTCCTAGTTCACCTAGTCGATGAGATTAACATTCTTGGTCCTGTATTTCCACACAATATGTTCCCCTTTGAGAGGTTCATGGGAGTGTTAAAGAAATATGTTCATAACCGTGCTAGGCCAGAAGGAAGCATCTCAAAGGGATATGGAACAGAGGAGGTCATTGAGTTTTGTGTTGACTTTATTCCTGACCTTAAGCCCATCGGTGTTCCTGAATCACGACATGAGGGTAGAATTAGTGGAAAAGGCACGCTAGGAAAGAAAGCAAGGATATGTATGGATGGACATTCTCTCACTAAAGCACACTACACAGTTCTGCAAAGTTCCACGTTGGTGGCTCTGTATATCGAGGAACACAAGAATATTGTACACTCCAACAACCCGGGGAAGCCTGGCTCCTGGATTAGAGATAAACATATGAGGACTTTCGGCGGTTGGTTGCAGATAGATCTCATGAATGACATAAATGTTGGAGAGCAGTTGTACTTGTTGGCCAGTCACCATCTTCGACTATATTGACTTTCCAAGGGTACGAGATAAATGGGAATACATTTTACACGATCACCCAAGATAAAAAGAGCACCAATCAAAACAGTGGTGTCTGACTTGATGCAACAGACGAGAATGGGAAAAAGGATACATATTATGGTTACATAGAGGAGATATGGGAACTTGACTATGGACCTTTTTTAAGGTTCCTTTGTTTCGGTGCAAATGGGTCAAGCTGACAGGAGGCGGGGTTGAGGTAGACAAGAAATACGGAATGACAATAGTGGATCTCAACAACCTTGCATATAGAGATGAACCATTTGTCCTAGCCAATGATGTGGCTCAGGTTTTTTATGTGAAGGACATGTCTACCAAACCGAGAAAAAGGAAAGATAAGCAAAAGAATACACCATCCGATGAGCCAAAGCGCCACATAGTTCTTTCAGGGAAAAGAAACATCGTGGGGGTGGAGGATAAGACAGACATATCAGCCGATTATGATAAGTTTCATGAAATTCCGCCCTTCGCTATGAAGGATGACCCAAGCATCCCGTTAAGTAAGGAAGATGCTCCATGGTTACGGATTAGAAGAAAACCCTAACATGTGTGGATGTTGGTGATGTACAATATTATTAAACCTTTATTTTTAATGATCCTCTTATATGTATATGGATATGGACTATCTCGATCTCAATAGGTAGTATTGCAACTTGTTGTGGCCAGACATTTATTAATATTAAAACGTAAAAATTAGTCATAATCATATCTAGCCCTGTAGTACAGAACTTCTGGGTCATTTTCGGAATCTTCATCATCATCATCGTCGCTCGTAGCACGCAGATGGATCCTCAGCCCTTCCTCGTAGCACGCGGATGGATCCTTCGGCCTCGGATTCACGACGCGCGGGGGAGGAGGCTCCCGGATGACGACCCTAGTACGCCCTAGGCCTTCACCACCACCACCATTCTTGTGGCTATGCTGCTGGTGAAAGTGCGGGTACCTCAGGCGAGGATGATCTCCCATGGCGATGTAGTGCATCACAACGGCGATAGTCTGGTTCGCCCACTACAAGCGGCGACCAGCCTCGTTGTAGTTCACTGGGGGCAGGCCGTCACCCTCGTACCTGGCGAGCTCCCTTTATCGCCGGTTTGCGAAGAAGGCATTCTAGGTGTCGAGGTTGTCGGGATCCCAATGGGGATCCATCCGCTGCTCCGGCGTGAGCTCGAGGTAGAAGTGGTTCGTGATGGCCGCCTGGCGGGCCGAACCTTGAGGCACAGGAGGAACAGGAACCCCTCCAACACTCAGCATCCAGCCAGCGGGCAGCCGGTACCCCGACGGGCATGGGTAGCTGGAGGCGCACAGCGCCACGGTCTCCTCGAGCGTCAGAAAATCCCAATAAGCGGTGTCCATTTTTGTGAGAGAGAAGGTGTGGATGTGTGGATGGACATGGCGGTCGACCTAGATATAGAGGGACATGGCGGGAGAACATGGAGGGAAGCGGGGGAAATGGCAGGAGAACATGGCGGGAAGCGGGGGAAATGGCGGGAGAACATGGCGGGAAGCGGGGGAAATGGCGGGAAGCGAGGGAAAACTATATTTTTATTATTTTTTGTGAACATTTCTACTAAATATAATACTTGTTAAACAATAGATAATTTCATTTAAGTTGTATAATAAAGTATGATAATAGATTTAAATTATAGATCTTCTTTTTCTGAAAATTTTGATATATAATACATAATTTTCTGAAAACTATAAACTATTTTTGGCTTTGGCGCCAAAAACAACCTTTACAAACCGGGGCTAAAGACCTAAAGGTTTGTGGCGCACGGGAAGTGCGGCGGGCCGAAAACACCTTTAGCCCCGGGACGTAATACAAACCCAGGGCTAAAGGGGGGTTGTATAAATACCCCACCCCCACCCCGGGTCGTGCCACGACCCGGAGAGATAGTTTTCACCATTCGTTCTTAGAGGAGCTCGCTGCCGCTTCCCGCGCCGTCCGTCCCGTCTCCGCGCCGCCCGCCGCCGTCCGTGTCCCGTCTCCGCGCCGCCCGCCGCTGTCCGTGTCCCGTCTCCGGCCGCGCCGCCCGCACTGCCTCGCCGCCCTCAATTGGGTTAATTATGTGTTAATTTTGGTTAGTATTAGGTTAGTTTTAATTAGGTTAGTATTAGTATTTAGTATTAGTATTCGTATTAGTATTTGAAAGGGCATGTATGCCCCCATGTGTGGTTTTGGTAATTAATGACAATCCCTATGGACTAATGTGCAAATTGAGTTTCACTCGTAGGTTTGTCCATTGGCATCGCTTGGACCATGTGTTGGTTTCAAGGATGAAAAAGAAGAAGCATCGTCCAAGGGCTTTGTGCCTATTGGAATCAAGTAGAAGAAGAAGATCAAGTATGTCTTGAAGAAGAAGAAGACGGAGTTCCTCATGGCTATCTTCAAGACATCGTCAAGAATTGTTGTGCAAGCTCAAGATGCACCATCTCTATAAGATCTCATGCTTGGAGCTTGCCTCCTCCGCATTCATAGAGTGATGAAGACAAGGTCAAAGAAGAGGTTTGCCCATGGATTATGGGGGAGCCATTCGCAAGTCTTCATCAAGCAAGAGCAAGCACGAGCAATCAAGAAAGGTGTTCCATCTTGAAGGTGACAAGATCGTCTTCATCAAGCTCAAGTGGGATGCTCAAGGCAAAGGTATGATCTTGATAGGGTTTCTATTTTACCGGTCTCGTGTAGTGTTGGGAGACCAGGTTTAGGATAGATAGCCGTACTATCAAGAGGGGCTCTCGAGTGGGTGACTCGTTCGTATCTTTCGAAGAGAGCTCAAAATTTTGCATTCATAGCATCATCTTTCTTGGTTGTTGTTTAGTTCTTGTCCATGTGAGGTTCTAGAGCTTGTGGTTATCTTCATAACAAGCTCTAGTTCATCAAAAATGGATTTCCCTTGCATATCTTATTGTATTTTGGATCTTGCGGGTTTTCCGGCTCCACACCTTGGTATCTCATATATATCTTAATGGTATTTTTGTTGGATTCTACACGTCGTTATCTTTCCAACCAAATTGGTTTCATCTCGTTTGGAGTTCGGATGCAAAAGTTGTGGCATTTCTGGTTCTGAAGTTTCTCTCGCCTGAAGTACCGGCCACACGCCGGAAGTACCGCTCGGGCAGAAATGCCGCCGGTAGTACCGGTGTTCATACCGGCCCAACTTCCAGTGAGCACATTTTTGGTTCAGTATGCTCTCTGCCTGGTCTGCGCTATTTGTTGGAACTTGGATCGGATCTTTAGGCGGTAGTACCGCTAGGACATTCTTGCCACCGGTAGTTCCGGCGAAGCGGCGGTAGTACCGTCCAGGCTCGCGTTTTTTTTCTTTGCCTCGCTGTTTTCTGACCGTTGGCTGGGTGCCACCGGTAGTACCGGCCGTGCGCGATTCCGTGGGTAACGGGCAGATCTGGGAGCCCTTTAAAAGGAGCTCCCCTTTCCCCTTCGCCCCCAACTTGCTCTTTCTTTGTTCTTGTTCTCTCTCTCTCCTCCATTGTTGACCTGGAAGAGCTTGCCCTCTCCCCTTTCCCCTCCTATGATTCTTACATCCTTTTGAGGGATTTGAGAGAGGAGATCTAGATCTACAAGCCCCACCAAGCAAAATCCCTTCTCTGTGAAGGAATCCTTGGGATCTAGATCTTGGAGAGTTTTGTGTTCTCCTCTTGTGTTCTTCCTCCCTTATTCCCCCAATAGCTTTTGTAGCTTTGGTGGAATTTGAGAGAGAAGGACTTGCCTCTTGCATTTGGTGCATAGGTTTGAGTTCTCCTCGGAGATTCGGTGTGTTCAATCCCTTGGGATTGTTTCTCTTGGGTTCTTGGAACCCTAGACGGTTGTGGTTGGATAGTTGACCTTTTGTGGTCTTGTAGCCTTTTGTGGACTTTTTGCCTTTTGTGGCTTTGTAGCCTTTGTGGCATTGTTCTTGGGGCTCCAATTGAGTTGTGGACGTTCCCCAAGCTTGTTGCCTTTTGTGGCATTGTCGAGCCTTTGTGGCGTTTCTTGAGAGCCCTCCAATTGAGTTGTGGAGATTGCCCCAAGCCTTGTACGTGTTCGGTGACCGCCCTCAAGTGTCCCATAGTGGAACGTGAGTAGGCCTTTGCGGCGAGCTCACGGGAGAATAGGGTGAGCCTTTTGTGGCGTCGGTAAGTTGCGTGGCTTCGCATCCTTGGTGAGGCCTTGTGTGGCGTTGGGTGAGCATCGAGCCACCACACCTCGAGGTGAGCCATTTGTGGCATTCGAAGTTCATTGCGCCCCCGCACCTCTCCAACGGAGACGTAGCTTCTTTGGAAGTGAACTTCGGGAAACAAATCATCGTCTCCGCGTCCATCGGTTATCTCTCAACCGAGC
The DNA here is from genome assembly GCA_910589775.1 of Avena eriantha. Taxonomy (NCBI): domain Eukaryota; kingdom Viridiplantae; phylum Streptophyta; class Magnoliopsida; order Poales; family Poaceae; genus Avena; species Avena eriantha. The sequence goes on from OU342740.1 coordinate 427,180,645, forward strand.
CCTTTACCTATGCAATTTACATTGTGATAGCCTTCGTGCTTGAAGTACTATATCTTGCTATCACCTTGTTGCTTGTCTTGCTTAGCATAGGTTGTTGGTGCACTTAGTGAAACTAGTGGATATAGGTTTTGGCTTGATAAATTAAACGTTAAGTTTTATTCCGCATTTATTAGAGCCTAAACCGTAATAATTTTAAAATGCCTATTCACCCCCTCTAGGCGACGTCCATTTCCCTTTCAGTATTAGTATTAGTATTAGTATTTAATTAGTATTAGTATTTAATATTAGTATTAGTATTTAATATTAGTATTAGTATTAGTACTAGGTTAATTGTATAGGTTAGTATTATCTAGGGTTAGTTAGGGTTAGTTAGAATACTTAGTTAATTAGGTTTAGTTTAGTTAGTGTTAGGTTTAGGGTTAGTGTTATTAGTTTAGTTAGTTAATTATGTTTTATGATTGTAATTTATTGCTATTATTTAGTTATGCTGCGTCCACCTCGTCCGAGCCTACTGGACTCCGTCGGGGATGTCCTAGTCTGGGCTCCGCCGGGTTGGCACTAGGAGGTGCTACCTGTCGGGACTCGTACCTTGGTGAGGAATCCGGATATCATCGTCGACCCGGAGCTTCTTTGGTGGCGTCCACGAGGTCCAGGAGCGGTGCAGAGGGAGCCAGCCCCCAAGGAGGTGGTACGTCGTCGTATCAGGGAGGAGGACGAGCATGTCGGCGATACATGTATCATTTGGAGACTAAGTTCTCCAATATCTGGCAGGTTCACGAATCTCACTCGAGCTATTCTCCGGTGATGGTTCCTCTTTTGTGGCTGTAGAGCTCCCGTAGCACAGAACGTGGCATCCGCGTTCGCTAGTTTGATATGAGCGAGATGTATTAATAATGTACTTTATATTATGACCGAGATGTATTAATGATGTACTTTATCTTATATTATTGTACTTTATCTTAATCACTAAGTACTGTATCCGAGTTGTCGCAGTTGTAATATTCTTTTACTTAATGCAATATTCGTTTTCTGTATTAGTTAAGCTATGGACGGTAGACAGAATGAAGAGGAGCTTCTCAACATTATAGATGAGGGTACTGGGGGGTCTTATTATGATGGCTCCGAATATCTTAATTTGTCTGCAGGAGACGATGGTGGAGAAAATACTGGAGACGATGGTGCTGACCATGATGGAGACCATGGTGAAGACACCATAATAATGACAAACTCCGTCGAGGTATATAAAGCCTCTATCGATCGTTCACTAGTATAAATGCACTAATTGATTCGTATATATGTACTGACGAATGTTTCTTCTCTTAGACCTCCGCTTCCGGCCAATCTTCTACAAAGACAAGAGGCCCGACACATCAGATGCCTGCTGATGTCCGTTTCAGCATTGACTTAGTCTCTCCGCAGGGCCAACCGCTAGAGCCCAAAGAAGCTGCGAATGCATTTACAAGTCAATGCGGAGTGATTGTTAGAGACAAAGTCTCGATCACCATGGGAAATTGGAATAAGCCAGGAAAGAAAAAGAATCCAGCTAGGGCTAGTTTTGTAGATGACAGAGAGAAAGATACGATGTGGAATTCTCTCATGACACATTTCACCTACCAGTCTTGGAGACTGATGAGCTCACACAGCAAATGATGAGGAAAGTCAAGCACTTTGCTCTTAAGAAAATGGCCGAACTATTCAAGGAATGGAAAAAAAAGATTGTACCACAAGTATGTCTTGAAGAAAACAACTCCTCTATTCGTTGGCCCACTAGAGTTGCAGCAGGATAACTGGGCCGCATTTGTGGAATACAATACCTCGAAACCAGCTAAGGCAATATCAGCAAAAAATAAGTTAAATGTAGCCAAAAAGAAATATCACCATCATATGGGCACAGGTGGCTACAGGAGTGCCATGCCTAAGTGGGATAAAGCTGAGGCTAACCTGGAAGCTAAAGGGGTCACTCTAGCTACGTCTAGTTTCCCCTTGAGGTCAAGAAATTGTGTATTCGGGCATAGGACATCATTAGACCCAGAAACAGACGAGATTGTTGCAGCCGAAGGAATTTCTTCACCCAAGAAAGAACTTGTTAAAGTGATAAAAGAGGTTGAAGAGGGAAAGTTTGTTCCCGACAGTGAGAACGATGAGCTGACAAAGGCTCTCGGGAATCCTGAAAAGGCTAGACGAACAAGGGGTTCGGACCTTCTTATCCATGGGTTATCGGGTTTCTCGAGCACCGTGACACGTATAGAAGCCGATCGAGAAGAACAAAGCGGCAAACAAAGGAGGATACACAGCGGTTCGAGAGGTTTGAAGCCATGCTCCAGGAGCATCGCCAGGAGCTTAATGAACTTAAAGGACTCCGACAGAAAGATCCTACATCGAACAGTACAGTCGGCCCATCGCAACGGAAAAGCAGTGTGGCTTCAACGGAAGGCCACTGTAATGATGCAACGATGGATGTGTACCCCGTGGATGCAATTAAGGAGAATACTAGTTGTGAGCTACATGTTGAACTGAAGAATATTTCCATGAAGGTGGCGGTCGACTTTGCTTTACCTTCTGCACCGGGAGCGACCTACCATTGCAATCTGATTCCAGCTGGGTACGCTCGTGTTGGTGTGGATGAAATTCTACCTATGTGTCAGTCACTACAGCTTGACATCCCTGGAGGTGAAGGGGAGACGACACTGGGAGAAGTCACGACTGGCTTCATTCTTTGGAATAAAATACATCAAGTTTCCAGGCTCGACACCAAGGCCACCTTCTCCACCGAGAAACAATCCATCACCTCCAAAGCAACCGTCTCCTCCCAGTGCACCGTCTCCTCCAAGTCCACCTCCAAGTGCACCGTCTCCTCCCAGTAATAGTCCAATCCATGACCCCAACACGAGTCCATCTCCATGTACGCAGCCGCCTCCACCCACTAAGGGCCAAAAGCGGAAGAATATCACCGCTCCGTCGAGCGATAACCGACGCCCAAAGCGACAGTTGTCGCCCCTCCCAAGAGTACCGCCGGTTCCTCCCAAGAGGGCTTACGACCTGACCGATGAGGAGACCGATGCGGTCGTACGGGCCGAAGTGGATGCTCATTTTAAAAAGAAACAACCTGAGCCATAGGTCCACATAAAACCAGAAACCAAGGAGCACTTTAGGAATTTACTGACGCAGCCATCCCAAGCTCAGTTAAATGCGCCAGATGACTATACACGATGTCTTCAGAAGACACTGAAACAGAAGAGATCAAGCGGTAGAGGAAGCATCACAAAGAAGGTTCCCCAGCAGGGGGAACAAGCAAAACAATCGAGTGGTAGTGGAAGCATCAGAACAGACGTCCCCCAGCTGGGGAAACACGCAAAACAATCGAGTGGTAGCCGAAGAACCAAAAGAGATGTTCCCCAGCTAGGGAAACAAGCAAACCAATCGCTCCCCCCCACTCTAGGTGAACATACCCAAACCTCAACTATATGAGGTAGAACCTATGGATTCGGAAATGGCTAAGATATTGGCCGAGCAATGTAATGTCTATTCATGAAATTCTTCACGGCGATATGCCCAAGGCTGAGGTAGCACCCAAATTTGTTCACGGGGAGCCTCTGGTCAGTTCTGAGAGGCTTCGGGATATGCCAACACAAATGCGATGATTCCATGAATGGTACATGAAAGCATCAAAAGAACAAAAATATTGGCTCTTACTAAAAGTTCGTATTGTCTGTAAGTCATTACTTTATTTATGTAATTAGGTCTCTATCTCAGCTTGTTCAATTCATTGCCGGTAAGTATACTCACTATATTCTTTTGTACGCTATATATAATGATGCAGAATGAAGATGCTCAATTGTAAAAGAAAGGCTATCAATGGATTTGGGTTCATTGACCCACATCGAGTTCATGGAGCTATACTAAAGGATAAACAACTGGAGGTCGAGCACAACTTGTTGCGGTTTCTCACGAAACAACATTTCTGTAATGAAATACTATTTCCTTACCACGACGGCAAGTGAGTTTTTGTACACATTAACTTTTGCTTACTCGATGTTCAGTGTAAATGATGAGTTACTGACGTATGTAAACCTTGCGTAGGTACCACTGGATTCTTCTAAGCATTTCAGTTGATTTGGGAAGAGTTCACATCATGGACTCACTAAACAAAGACATTGAAAACTACCGCAGCATTATCGATGCGCTCTAGAGGTAATTTCAACCATTATCGCACTATATCGGTTTCTTTCATTGATTTTCAGGGATATCAAGTAGTTAATTTTCTTTGTCGGGTAGGGTTTGGACACAGTTCAAGAACCATGTCCGCGGGCAATGGCGTGAGGAGCTATTTTATAAATCACTCTCGGTAAGTAGTACGAGCTAAGTCCGCGCATCTATTTAATTCTAGTTTATGTGCATTTATCATGCTATCGTTATTATTTGATTGAATTCTATTCTTGTAAAGTGCGCGAGGCAGCCAGAGGGAACTAATCTATGTGGATTCTATGTGTGCGAGTTCATTCGCATCAGTATTGAGAAGCCCTCGGAAAATGTTCGAGTAAGTAAACAATATATTCACCCTTTATTTTTATTACAAAAAGTTGTGTTGAGTCTAATTCATACGATCTCCTTTTAATATAGTTGGACGCGATGCGGGACAAGCTCCTACTAGAGGACCGCCTAATAGCAATCCAAGAGGAATTTGCTGCATTTTTTATCGACGAGGTCATAGACCCACGCAGAGAATACTCTATACGTAGACCCTAAAGCATCCATGTAATGATCTCCAAATAATCAAATAGACATGCTCTGGACCCGGTTGGGACTCCATGTATGCTTGTAAGAGAAATTATATTATATATTGCTTCAATGTGTACAAGTACTGTGTAGTAGCGTTCTGTGTGTATATGAAAACTTGTTTCTAATGAAAACACAGAATGAAAAATAATTGAACACAAAACACAAAATCCTAAAACCCCATCCCCTGTCGCGGCAGCCAAATGACCCAAAATGCTGCCGCGGCAGGGAATCTTTAGTCCCGGTTCGTAATACGACCCGGGGCTAAATGTCCTGCCGCCCAGTGCGCCTAGCAGGCCACGTGGTTGGACCTCTAGCCCAAGCTTGGACCTTTAGTCCCGCTTTCGCAGTCCCGGTTCGCAATCCGGGGCTAAAGGCTGTTACGAACCGGGGCAGATGACCTAGTTTCTACTAGTGGTCCTATATAGCGTGCCAACTGATGAAGGCCGATATATTGGTCCATCAGCAATTATAATTCTGAACGTCAGAAGAGGGTTTATTTGGCCAGTGGCAGCTCGGTCCAAAAGGTTTGGATCAACGACAATGATGTATAAAATGATGATGGTCTCCTAGAATTTATTAATGGTGTGGTCACAAGATCGTACAACACTACACGTCGAGATCAGTGATATCTAGGGTTTATGGCTATATTTCCAATGTCTACTAAAACTTTAAAATAGCGTTAGTGAATGACTTGGACATAGATGAATGATCTTGTACAATTTGGAAGCATAGCAACACTTTGTTGTGGGCCAACAACACCGCGAGGACGGTGGACAGCTGCGCTAGTAGGAAATCCTCTATAGTAGTTATTTCGCTAGTGGCAATAAATAAATGCACGCCACACTGTAATGGTGTTCGAAAAATACCGAACACCACCAATAAAACTAGTAGTGACGCTCAGGAATATGCAAATGCCTCTAGTAAATGGGTTCCAGAGATGGAATTGCGACAACCTTTGTGGTGTCGTTCCAAGTCTAGAAACCACCACTATAAATCGTACAAGCGGCATTTCGCAAAAATTACCCCCACAGGCTGCGATAACCTTTTCTTCCACTGCAAACACATCTCTCACTCACTCCTCTACCCACGTGCACCACACACGAGACGTCGCTGCCTCCGCATCCGTTGTCCCGTCTCTGCCATCCACCTCTGCATCGGAAACCAACGAAAAGATACTCCTTTCATCGGAGACGATCTGCCCCGCAGAAGCGAGTTCGGAGGTAAAGCCCTTCATTTTGATAATATAGACGGCGGCGGAGTGATCTCGTTTCTTGGTGTTTGAGAGTGCAGCAGTTAGCATGTTGAGCCTGGTCTTCATCTGGGAAGAGAATATTCCCTCGATTGCGGCCCAGATCTCGGCCGCGTGCTCCAGGCAGAAAAAATTGGCACGAACTTCCTGGGAGATGGCCTTGACGAGGTAGCTCACCAGTTGTTGATCTCGTGAGATCCAGATCCCATAGGACAGATTGGAGACCATGGTTTTATGCCCCTCCGTGTCTTCAACCTTGACGGTTTTTGGAGGGGCGGGATCGGTACCATTAGGAGCCCCATGATCTATGCACCTAGAACAACCGGTAGGACTTGGCTTTTCCAGTAGAGGAAATTGGCTTGGGTAAGTTTTTCTGTGGGAGGGGCTCCAAGAGCCACTGCCAGATTTGTCCCCGCAAAAGCTTAGGTTTCCATTGTGGGGAGGGAGGTAGGGAGGGAGACAAAATTGTGTTGTTTTAGGATGTTGTTTTTCAGTGGTTGTGTGCGACGTCAGGGAAGAGATGCTCTGATTACCATGTTTGTTTAGGCAGAACCATACCCCATCTCTAGGGATCGGTTACGTGTTAAATTGTGATGGAATAGCCCCATCGGTGGCATTACAAAAGCAAGGTTCCAGTAGTAGTGTACTACACAATAAGAATAGGAACAAAAGAAGGAAAGGTAAAAATACATTTAACAAAGAAGGTGAATAGACCTACATGTGAAGTTTGCAATAGTGTTCCCATATGAATATTAACTTAACAATCTAGAGTTCTGCATTCATAAAATTCTGGATGAAGATAAGAGCACTCATGACCGGATTGATTCTGATGCATGGAGGAGGTCGACATGATGCATATCAACTTGGTACTCAAAGCTCAGCAAGGCCAATGACCTTTATTCAAGCCGAGCCAGTAGCCCACATGCCACCAACCGGATGTAGAGGAGAAAACGATGCACACTGCCGCCGACCTCGTTGGTTCGATCGCTGGACAGGAGCACATAGTTGAACAGACAACCTGGAAGGTCTTTGTCGCTTGTCTGCCCACCGTTGAGATGCTTGCCTAAGCGGTTGGACCACCGAATTTGGCACAGATCGGACAAAAAAATCCCGAGGACAGATAACCTAAGCGGCTTCCATGACCTTCCAGCTCATATCAGGCCCACGACAGGCACACAGCCCCCACCACATGACATTGCCACCGAGGTTCAGATGGCACTGCCGAGGGCCATCGCCTTGTCTGATCTACCCATTCCTAGCGCCGTCGCCACCTCGTCTTCACCTCCACATACCACACCACACACATGCCCACCGCCTTGCAACTCCACACTGATGCACCACCACTGGATTGCTCCTCTGCCCTTCGCCTTCGTTGAGCGGGTACCGCCACGGCCGCTGGCAGCAGCTAGGGGAAACAGGCCGAGGTTGGTGTTGGCCAGGATTCGGGAGGGCCTCAGAGGTGGGTTGTGCGGGAGTGACCCGGGAGGCACTAAGTTGTCTCATTTTTCCCCTTATGCGATCGGTTCCTTTTCCAAAATGGAGGTGTTACCCCCAGCCTCTGCATCAAAAAGACGCACACAACCTGCTTTATTTAGTATTCAACGAAATCTCACAAAGAGAATACAAAGATCAATCAGAGCCACCTCTCTAAAACAACTTGATGAAGGGGTGGCCATGTCAGAATACTCTAACCGCACACCAACACATCATCAAACATACCGTAGGTTCCGAAACCAGCTCACGGCGGATCTGGAGCACAAAACGGTCCAGATGATCCATAGCGTACACTATCGTGCACACTCAATCTTCTGCTGCCGCCATCTTCCCCCAACCCATCTTCATGAGAGATCAATGCAATGACCTTGCGAGGCCTGCCACCGACGCCGCCATGACGCCAGACGGTACCACCGCCCTGCGCACATCCATCAACAAGCACGTGCGAACGCCACCGAGACCTCTTGGTGCCATGCTGCTGAGTCTCGCCAACCGACGCAGCTAGAGACCTCCAGAAGATCCGTCGTCCGTAGCACCTACCACACTAGGAATGACTAAGCGTAGCACCTGGCGGTTAGGCGTGACTTGACATCTCCATGGTGATTTGGTTTACAAAGTGCCTTATACCTGACAAAGTAATTTTGTTTCTTGTTGACAAGGTTTCTGCAACATAAGTCTGATTTCATCTTTAATGGATGGGCAGTGCACCTTTCATTTTCCTTATACTACCACTAACAAGAAAATAGTCCGGTACGACAGTATGTGCATGTTTCCATGTGCACTGATGTGCGTCCAAGAATACAAGAAGTGTGTGTTGTTCGTTAAATAACTTTGATCAATGATTGGTTCAAGGAAAAGCAGATTAGCTGATCAAAACAGATATATTTCTCTAGGGTTTCTCCATACGAGTACGACAATACTCCTCCGTCGTAAAAATATAAGGCACCTAGGATTAGTGAAAAGTCAAATCTTACTAACTTTTACAAAATATGTTTTCATATTTGGTAATGATACATTAAGAAAATATACTTAACGGTGAACCTATCGATAATGATACATTATTGTAAAAGTTTATATTTTTTTGTATAATCTTGGTCAAACTTATAGAAAGTTCAATTTTGACTACCTTAGGCGCCTTATATTTTGGGACGGAGGGAGTACTCATTTTGTCCACATAATCGTCATATTGTGTCACTGTCAAACAAAATTTGGAAAATACGCTTGCCTCACTCGTATGATCAGAGGGATTAACTTAACTTCCCTAAAAAATGATGTAATTTCTCTTTGATGAATCTCCAAAGGTTTCCGTCGGCATAGCCGTAGCGAAGCTGAAGGTTTTTTTCAGGCCGCCGGCATATCTTAGCTACGCCGAGGGTGTCTGTCGAGGCTGCCTGTTGGCATAGATTCTGCCGTCGTCATTTAATCGTTTTCCTGTAGTGTCTGCCAGAGAAAGTTGTGACATGTCGTATACATTAAATGATTTTAGGCATCTGATGTTCATGCATGGTGGTTTATGAACCGTCAGGTATGAAGGCATGTGATGTTCATGCATATGGTAACTAGTTAGCTTGCATATTAAAAGCATGAGTACCCACCGTCTTTATAAGTTTGGGAGAGTGTCCACCATCCCTGAATCAGTTTTGCCGATATGTGCAACTGATATTAGGTTCTGTACTCACTTAATAATGTAGGATTTTTTTAAGGTATAGGTATACCCACAGTGAGATATTAGAGGACAACTGATATGTTATTACTTTGAGCTTGATCAGGAGGTTGTTCCTGTGGGTTGGAGGCTCTGATTAGGCGTGTAGGGGTAGCACACCATCCCCATCTCAATCTTCTCTAGCATGAGATAGATGCCCACCTTCGGGTCCTGCAATGCTGGGAGTAAGTCATGTGAGGAAGCAGCACCATCCTTCTGGATCCTCCTCCTCTGTACTTATGGCCTGATGGGGGCCATCGCAAGGCAGGAATGGAAAGCTAATGTTTCACTTGCTTTTGCAATTTTCACAACACGCCGTAACTGATAAACGAATATAGAGACCAACCTCCTACAAGTGTCACGCCAAGAAAAAACAAGTATCTACCGAGGACCAACATTCCCAAACAACAAGGCTTTTTTCATGCAACAACGAATTCTACTACTGCCTCTGGAGTCTTGCCCCAAATATTTTGTACTCTTGTCTACACTATCCTTACCTGTCCTGATTTCAGCACCGCTATAATCCAGTTGGCAACTAGTACTAGAAGGATGTTGTCTCTATTAGGAAACTACATTCGTACCCTAATTAAGTTGTGTGTTACTAGGCTTAGGAAGACGAGTAAGAGACTTGATCCGTTAATCCACGTTTTTTTGTCTTGGTTCTCCCATTTGCAACTTTCTCCCCGGACTGGAGATCCAACATTATCATTTTATGACTAAATTAAGAAAACTGCATGCTAGAAAATATTTGACTCGAAATACCAATTGCAGCACTCAGTGCAACCCAGGACAAACAACAATTAAGCATTTGCGAAAATTCATCTCAAGCTATTTCACCAGGAAGTAATATGGACATCGGTACAAGCTTGCATTATCTCCATGTCCTTTCCATTCTCACTGTTCTCTTCAGAGAGAAACAACGGTTAAGCATTACTATATCTGTCCAAACAATTTCCAAATAAGAAAACTCATCAAGACAATACAGAGTGGATGGAGGATTTGGAAAGTGATGATGCTTTAGTCCCGTACTTTCCAGCGGAATGTTAGCACACATATGTAATCGAGAAAATATTGAGCACACATTGTCAAGCGCTAAAGTACGGTATGCACTCTCTCATCAAACAGAGCTCTATTTGCACAGGCCCAAGTCGATGGGCAGTACTTCTTGGTATCAGTACTTTGGAATGGGTTGAGAGTATATAAATTTATTTATACTCTGAACCAGGCTACCTGACGGAGTGGTTGCTCCTAAACTTAGGCAGACATGAACGAACCATCATGCATGCATGTATGACGAACTATGCATCATCCATGTGTTCATTAGGTTTGCATGACTAAGTCCTGAATACCACCCTATCACTTGTCTCTATTAATAAAACTGAGGAAATATCGATACATGCATCAATTCGATACACATGAACTTCTTTTCAGGCATCTAAACATTTAAGCACGAATACATATATGTACATCGGATGATATATTAGAAAATAACTGATGGGTTACATTAGGTTGTTTATGCGAGTGGTTGGATCTGCTAAGGTGCACGAACTTTCATCCCGATGGCTGGTATGGCAGAACATGGCTCATCTCATCCGTGGACAGTCCGAGACGTCAACATATACTTTCTTTATGCACGAACAACATCCAAAAATGGCATCAAGTGTATAGGATTATGGTGTTCCTCCATAACTGAATATAGATCCAGTTAGGAAGTCATAGGACGAGATCTCGAGCGAAGAAAGGAGTTGTCAAATGTGTGACTGACTTTGGTTTTATCATTATACTATGTTACTGTAAAGTTTATTTGTGGGAGCTAGCATATTGCAACATTAAGCGACAACTCCTCTGTAACTAGCTTGCAGCCCTTAGATTTTTCCTCAACGGTGTTTCTATGGTACCGACAATAGTAAAAGGCAGTTGCAGCGGTAGTCAACGCGAGGTAGACGTAGATGGAGTTGTGGTAGTTGGGGTAGGCGACACGTCGTGCTGGGATTGGCAAATTTGGGAGCGCGCTAGGTACGAAGGTATGCTTCGGTGTTGCCAATACCGGACGTGCAAAGACAGGGACCATCACGAATCATGTGAACCAGAGTCGAAGGAAGCAGCAGACAAGACCTCCATTTATGCTCGGTAGCGCGTTGTATGCGCCGGAGTAGACGAAGTGGTTGGAAGAAGAAAATTGAGCACAAGCGGTGCAAATAAAGATTAGACGACCACTCTGCCTGCGCGGTTGTGGTGGACGAAAACGGAGAGGTGGTTGTCCATTGCGATTGAACTGTAGCAGTAGTAGATATCGGGGATCGAATCCGTTTTATTCATCCACATGCAATAGCTCTTTCTCTTTTGTTAAAGGAGAGGTTGTAGATGTTGAGGAACAAATCCATTTTATTCATATAGATGCAGGAGCGCAGCGAGTAGAAACCGCCGGCATTGAGGAAGGCTTTAATTGGTGGTGTGGCGACGATGTGGTACGTGCGGCGGAGTTGTTGGTGTAGAGTGTTCTCGGAAATGATGACCACATGCCGCGGTGGGCGATGCAATCTGATCTATGATCAGCAAAGCAAGAAGAACCATCGGTCAAGCAATGGGAGAGAATATTTTGATGATGTCTATTGGATCTAATCTACGAGTTGCACGGCCCCCGTGGAGATTGTTCTCCCCGTGAACAACGCGGCGGAAGCGGTGGGCTAAACTCTAGGTCGAGAAACGTTGTACTTGTATATTGATATTGCTTACTGTGTTGCGTGATTACATTGAGAGCCTTTGACTTTATATAGTAGTAGAATATTTGGGGACTAAGAAGCCTAGTAAAGATAGAGTCCTAAACTACTAAATATAGCAATCCATGATCTACTCTAATACCTCATCGTATACTCTAACACAAAACAATCCTCCATGACTTCTGCATCTTCTTTCTGATGAGACAATCAATGATCCGCCAAACGCAAAATACATCCTATCGTCAATGTCAAAGCAACTCGGTATAGATTATCGTCCTTATAACCACCTCCCAGTCAACCTCGACGGATTATATATGTGAATCTTGTCACCCATCCACTGCTAGTATACAACATGAGCTTTCGTGATCTCTATGTTTGTTGGAATGACGAGGCGACCCATGAAAGTCCAAACGCTAGCCCTCCGGCCAGTGATGTGAGGTGCCTTGATCGATCCGAACGCCCACATGAACCACCTCTTAGTCAATCCCAACACAACATATCAGTTATCCTCTAATACCTCACATTCTATGAGTATATATGCCCCTAGCTTCAGTAACACACAAAATTGTCATACGAGGGATACAAGAAGTCTGTGCAAACTTTGATACCCATATCAAAGCACCAAACTGACATATATAGCTTCTGAATTGATGCATATGTGGGCACTCTCTTCGTTTCATAGACTAGACGACGGGGTGGTATTCATGCTTCCGTTATGCAAATTAATGGACATGCATGTATGATGGTTCGAGTCGATGGCCATTCTACATATGGCCTATTGTCATGCATGCTGAATGCAACTGCACCGAAGGGAAATTATATCAACTTCTAATACCCCCTCTCTCTTCAAATTAGATGTCGCAAATTATATCTACACACTAAAACATGTCTAGATGCAAATAAATCTAGACAAATCTAAGTCACTTATTTTGGGACGGGAGTATGTATCTAGGCTTGTTTTAGTGTATAGATACATACAGAATTTGACAAATCGGAGACATCTTTTAAGAGAGCGAGTATTCATGTCCATATACGGCGTGCTCCTCATCATCTCCCCGGCCCCGGCCTAGCGTGGGGCGACATCTCGTCGTCTCCCCATCCCCGGAAATAAAAACCTCGCTCCCCCCTCCGCCGCCGTTGGCACCTGCCGCTGGGAGCGGCCCAGGTAGTGCCGGTGCCATCTTACTCTACCCCTCCCCCATGTTTTGTGGGTGCGCGCGGGGTGGCTCTTGTCGGGTAGTGCCCAGGGAGAGCTTTGGGCGTGGTTCCGGCCAAGGAGCAGGCATGCAACTGGTGTGCCTCTGTGGGGGCTTTACGGGTCTTCTGGACATGGTCAGATCCAACTAGGACTGGTATGTCCTTCTGCCGCGTCCGATCGACTACTGCCGAACGCCTTCGACGGTGGATGCAGCTCCCTCCTAGGCAACAACAGTACTACTGACACCGTGTCAGGAAACCTTTCACCTCTATTTTGATGGCCTCATGTTGATAGTTTCGGTGAGACAGAGATGGAGGCTCCATGACCATAGTGGCACATGCTGTTGGGCGATGAGTTTGGTGGTCGAGGCTTCGACCTCGCGGGGGTCTTGTGCAATAGATCATCCGGGGGTAGTGGATAGGATTTTTTCTAGAGAAATCCTTGTCGGCGATCCCGACACCAACATGGTGCCCTCTTCGGGTGGCACTATTCCTTCTTGGAGGGTATCGTGGATACCCTTCATCCACCTCCCTCTCTTTGCTAGAGGAAACCTAGGCCCAGTGGTTTGTCCTAGCCAGCAGTGTCGTCACTTGTTTTTTGAAGGTGCTGCTTGGTACTTGAGGAGCTGGTGCTATGAGCTTGGTGGGACATCTTCGGGGGCGCACAGCGGTTGCGGGTCTCCTTTGCTTAGTCGATCCGCCTTTGTCTCCTTTTTTTATTTTTCCTTTTGTGTTTGCTGCTTCCCGGCAATTGTACATACACGGGATAAGGAAAGGACCTGAGCCAACGCGACAAGGTGTTGATCTCATTATGGACTGCCGTCACTACTTAACGGGGCTGACGGATGCCCCGGCTACTAAGCAGGGCTTAAGCGGTCAAAATTGTAATCCCGCCTTAACTAAACCGACGGCCGTGGGCACATCCACTTACAGGGTGACCCACAATAGAGATTGAGTCGCAGTGGCGGGGATTATCGAGTCTGTCATATCGATCAGCAGATTGATTCGCCATTTTATACAAGCACATATCTCTTGGAGAGCAAGACTGCGGCAGCCCTGGCCTAAACTCATCTTTTTTTTACAATCAATAACACATATATTCATAGTAACAAATAGGACATCGTAGAAATACATAAACTGTCTTCAACGACTACAAAATAAAGTCAAAAAGAAAACAATGCATGTGCACATCTCCTATTTCCGATCAAGTCCGGGAACTTCTCTACCGCTTCATCTGATTAATTCCCTCACGGACTGCCTCCACCCGCTTCTGGTACAACCTGATCTTCAAATTGCATGCATGGTTTTGGTATATCGATCTTGGTTATCCGGCGGTGATATATTCTGCATACGGTCTCACCTACTTGTCACTTACTAGATTATACTCAGCAATTATTGCTCGACATACATATATAGTCCAGTCCAGGTCCAGCTAACTCCTATACATAGATGATTCAGGTTGCTGAAATCTTAGGCCTATCCTATAGTCCCCGTAAATATGGTTCCCACATAAATATGAATTTCGAGGACTGCAATCCATCATCTGCGAGATGATTACGAGAGTTGTATCCTAAGCAGCACAATAAAGTGGCTGATAAGAAAAATCTCAATTTCATTTTTTACATGGATCGGAAAATGTAATGATTTTTCGCATGACTAACAATACATAATCTTCTTTGTCGGCAGGGCACACTTCATAAATATGGCTCCACTTTTTTACCTGTTATTGGTATGTGACAAAGACTATGTGCATGTCGTCGAAGAAACAATCAACTGGAATTGACATCAGGATAAATTAAGGTTAGATCTTACATGCCTTACTACTGAATATATGCAGAGGTGTTCGCCATCTAAGAAGATATTGGTTCCAAAAATTTTAGAGGCCAATCATATAGTTATCCATACCAAGTATGTGGTTCCTATATGAATTTCAATTTTTGAGACTGCAATACAACATTTGCCAGATGGTTATGAGAATTTAATGATATGTAGCGAAATTAAATGGCGGGTAAAAATATACCCAACTTTTTTATTCTTACATGTATGAGAAAATTGTATGACTTTTCCGTTGACTAACATTATTTAATCTTCTCTGTTAGAGCTCCTCTTTTTACCTTCTATTGTTATGTGATATGTGCATGTTGTTGTTGAGACAAATGACTAGAACAACACAAATTCAATCTAGCGAGGTTAGATCTTATTGCCTTACTATTGAGTCTATGCAGAGGTGTCTCACCATCTTAGAAGATATTGTTTCCTTAAATTTTAGTCTACCATACATTCATCCATCATGAAGTAAGTTGTTCTTCCAAAACTGAACTTCCGAAACTACAATGCCTTATTATACTATAGCCTAAGCCGGAGCAAAAGTAAGTCATCTGAGGCCATCTACCCACACGGGCATTTCTGGCCGTCTGATCTTCACTCTAAGTCATCTCAACCTTGTAGTTTCGGGTGTTGACTGAAGCTTACTAGCTGGTCCATCCCGTCCCTGCCCCCACCCCGACCCCCATCTTGATCCTGTTCTCCTCCAACCGAGCTCCCGCCAATCCTAACCCCTCCTCCGTCTCCCCCCAGTAACATGTGATGCCCCCCCGCTCCCGAGCTCTTCCTCTCACCTCCACTCCTTCCACCCCTCCACTGACGAGGCCACCGCCTCCCGTCCAGGTCCCGCATCCAGCGTTAGTCTCCACTGCTCCCCTACCTCAAACCTGCCCAGTACCGACTCAACATCGCCCCCGACCTCGCGCACCCGCACATCACCACACTTTGCCAGTGGTGAGGAAGATAAGGAGGAGGTCCACACGTGGGACGGTGGGGGTGAGAGAGAGGGGCAGCGCGGGTAGAGACGATCCTATGAAGGACTACACGAAGATGTGGCATCATCCTCACCGCTTTGACTGGAAAAATGAG
Organism: Avena eriantha; assembly: GCA_910589775.1. Taxonomy (NCBI): domain Eukaryota; kingdom Viridiplantae; phylum Streptophyta; class Magnoliopsida; order Poales; family Poaceae; genus Avena; species Avena eriantha. Next base: position 427,196,699 of record OU342740.1, read on the forward strand.
GGATGGATGGCGGAAAAAAGGAATCGAAAAGGATAAGGCCCCCCTCTTCTCACGATCACTGTCTCTCACCTCCGCTCCTTCTGCCCCTCCACTCACGAGGCCACCGCCTCTCGTCTAGCTCCCACATCCAGCATCGTCCGCCTCTCCTTCCCCGCCTCAAACCTGCCCAGTAGTGATTCAACATCGCCCCCGACCTCGCGCACCTGTCTTCCGCCACGCTTTGCCGGTAGTGAGGAAGATAAGGAGGAGGTCAGTGCGTGGGATGGTGGGGGTGAAAAAGAGGGGGTGTCACGGGTAGAGACGCTCCAATGCGGGACGACACGAAGATGTCGGATCATCCTTACCGCTTTGACTGTAAAAATCACGGATGGATGGCGAAAGAAGGAATTGAAAAGGAGAAGACTCGTGAGGCATGTGATGATGCAACGCAAAGCGACTGGACATAACTTAGAATCTACAGTAACCAAATGGAAGAATCGTTGAACGGAAAGCGTGGAGCGCTAACAGGGCGATAAATGGTCGCTCCTTGCGAGAAACGGTCGCGTTTCATGTTACTTCAACAATTAACATGTATGTATTCCTGAAACGAAGCGGAATAAGCTGATTTTGACCCCTCTTAGGCTCTGCAACTAAATTTTCTTTTGAATATATTTGCATACATCGAGAATACATTGATTCTTGTGTAAATTGATACATGTTCTGCAATTTCTACACAAGTTAACAAATAATTCAGTGGCCCTTGACTTGGCATGCTCTATGATTAATAAACAAGCGGGTTCCATCGACTAAGTGGGTCCGAAACAAATGTCATAACTTCTATTTTCATTTTGATGTATAGAAATTATCAAACTTGATTACATATTAGATCTTGCTTTTGTGTAATGATTCATGGCAACTTCTAGCCATACCTTCTCTTTTAAAATTTATTGAACCAATGAATAATTTGGAATATATTAAGTATAACTCGTGCATAGAATTAGTATATATGCAATCTGGTTGTCTATATTGACCAAGCTAATCATTTAACAATCCATCCACTTATAAGTGTTGAATACAAAGTTGTACCTTCCCTTGGACCTCTGCAATCTAAATTGTTGCAAGCATCGATTTTGAGGCAGTCTATCAAGGTTATCGTGTGATCTTCATAAGTTAGCTTATTTTGACATCATCAGTTTTTTACCTTGATCATGTAACATGTCATTTTCTTGTGGTACTGAATTTGGTCTATTGCTCGATGTATTTTTGTTTAAAGTTTGTTTGATATACCTTTTTGTTTACTTGAAAAAACATTGGTACCCCTATATCGCTTATGAGCTTCAATATGAAATAAGGGCTCACTTCTTCCGTCTAAGGTTTAATCTCTCAGTTTCAGACAGTCTAACACGTAAATGACATGTTTATCTACTGATTAAAACACTCAACCCATAGATGCTCATATATTTAATTTATGATAACACAAACAAAATAAAATGTGTTATCAGAAGTGAGTATAATAATCCTACCACACTCTTCCAAATAGATAGTAGGCGGCGCAGCAAAGCGCACACGTCCACCTAGTCTGCTCTATGGTTTAGAGAATTCAATGTTATTTAGCAAAATAGTGTGGTCGCTAAGAATAATACGAAAAAGAACTTTTCTTAACTTGGACAGGACTCGAGTTTTCACCATAGAACTTTTCTTGCAACCCCTAATGATGACATAGGTCATTATTTCTAAACTAAAAAAGGTCTATGCCAAGGAGACCCTTTATCACCCATTCTTTTTAACCTTGTTGCAGATATGTTGGCACTTCTCATCGCAAGAGAAAATAGAAGATGGCCAAGTGAGTGGACTTATACCCTATCTAGTCACTACCGGAACTTGAGATTCTGATGGGTGTTTTCCTTTTTGCCGATTATTTAGACTTCGGATACTCGGCAAATAGTGATTTGCTATCATCCATGTGACACCAGGAACCACGTCATTCCCAACAAAGTAGCCCATTTGTCGTGTGTCCTATGGGAAAACACTCAGCAAAAATGGACATACATGCACAACCCTAAAATGCACTCGGTAAACATATGACACAGGGCAAACCACCATGGCACACGTCCTGCGTACCCCTAGCTGACGGCGTTAGGGTTTGCCGAGTGTCTTCAAACATATACATGGAAAAAATTTGGCGCAAAATTTTCTTCTCCCGCATGCGCGAATATCCTAGGGTTTGGGTCAACTCTATGCCGTGTATGGGAAGGCTTTGTTGTGTGTTGAACAAAAACACTCTGCAAGGAGGTGCTTTGTTGGGTTTCTTAATTGTTACCGAGTGTTTTTCTCTAATACACGATAAAATTAGCAGGAAATCTATAATTACTACCCCACTCATTCCACTTGTACCACACTCTGCAACTTGCACTGAACACCCGTAGCGCAAGTATGTCATTTTTTATCTCAAACATGTCACCCAAAATAGCGTTGCGCGTAGTTTTTCCATTTTTCTGACGGCCACGACGCATGTTTGTCTTGTAGGGGTTCCATGTATGAAAACAATAAAATGTTACCCTACGCTCCTGAACCCCTGATGTTGACAGGACCTATCTATTAGTAATACAGTAACGGGAGGGGCTTTTTGTGAACTTACCTTTGATGACCAAAAAGTGTTGTCAACGCTCAGGAGAGCGTGGTTGATGTAGACGAGCTGAAGCCGACCTCAAGGTCGTGATGAAGTCCTTGCGCTCCCGAGGCTCGAATGACTCCCGCTTCCCTGATCCAGCAGCAGTTGCGGAAGTAGAGCTCCTGGATCCGAATCCCACAGCACGATGCACTACTAGGAAACCCCTTATCAATGGCGCACCTTTTTTCACTATCCATGGCGCATATCTGATGCGCCACTGATACCTCGCCACTGATAACTATCTTCTGTGGCACATATTGAAATGCGCCACAGAAATCTCAAATTTCTATGGCGCATATGGCCAATATGCGCCATAGAAGTTATTTTCAAATTTCAAAAAAAAACCCGGGCCAGATCTAGATCTGGCCGGAGGTGGTGGTTGTGGTGGTGGTGGCTGGTGGCCGGTGGATGGTGGCTTGAGGAGGGCTAGGAGGAGGTCGCGGGAGTTAGTGGTGGAGGAGGAGGAGGTCGCCGGAGTTGGTGGAGGAGGAGGAGGATGTCGCCGGAGTTGGTGGTGGAGGAGGAGGAGGTCGCCGGAGGAGGAGGAGGTTGCCAGAGGTGGAGGTAGTCGGAGGTGGTGGAGGAAGATGTTGAGGTTGTCGAAGGTGGTGGAGGAAGAGGTTGAGGTTGCTGGAGGTGGTGGAGGAGGAGAAGGAGGAGGTCATCGTGGTAGAGGAGGTCACCAGGGTGGAGGTGGAGGTGGCCGGAGAGTGGAGAAGGAGGAGGGAGGAGAAGGGGAGAAGTATGGAGGGGAGGAGAACTAGGGAGGGGAGAAGAAGTGGGGGGAGAAAAAGGAAAAAGAGAGGGACAAGCGTGCCGACGGGATTCAAATTTCGAATCACGCCTAAGACTTCTGTGGCACATATGGGAGAAATGCGCCACGGAAGTTTCTCCCCCTTTTTTATTTTTTTGCAGGAAAAAATCTTTTTTGGGCCATAACTTTTTACTCTTTTCGAATTTGGGGATTCTGTAAAATCCAAAACGACCATAAGGTATTTTGAGACGATCATTTTGATATGTAAAAGATTTTTTCCGACATCGTATGCACAAGTTATGGCGATGTTATCTTGCCATGACCTATTTTTGCAAAATACATCGAATTTCATGTATTTCAATTTTCACTACAACTACACCCTAAAATATAACTACATCTCAAAGGAATTATGTTTTTGAAGTTCTTATTATTTTCATTTATTTTTTCCAAAACTGAAAAGGCGATCCACGGGGGATCTGTTTTTCCATATTCTGTGGCGCATACACCTATAGGCGCCACAGAAACATCACTTTCTGTGGCGCATATGGACATATGCGCCACAGAATTGTTTCCCGCTTTTTTGGCGCTGGGTCCCATCAACTTTCTGTGGTGCATACATCTATATGCGCCATAGAATCATCACTTTTTCTGGCGCACATGAAAATATGCGCCACCGAAATGTGGACTTATGTGGCGCATATTTGTTTCGTGCGCCACTGAACTGCCAAACTTCAGTGGTGTTTTTTCGTATGCGCCACTGATATTTATCTGTGGCGCATGGTTTTACATATGCGCCATAGAGTAGCTTGTCTACCTGTAGTTGTTTTCTTAGTAGTGACGACGCTCCGCGGTGAAGATGTCTCTTCTTCGCACAGTCCAAACTTGGGACCACTATCACGGGAGAGAGAGAGAGACAGAATATCAATTGGAGGTCTCCCCAAAAGAGAAGAAAGCTTTTATTGAATATTGTGTGTATTTATCTGGCCAAATACCCCCACTATATATAGGGGGAAGGGAGGTACTACCTCCCTCAAAGTCCTGGGGTGGGACTAAAGGAGAGGGAGACGGGGGGTAGCCGCCGGCCGGCCCTAGTGGGCCCCACGCGGGGGGGGGCTTGGCCCAGCCGACTACCCACATGCCCCTTCTCCCCTCTTGCCTTTCCCTCATGGGCCCTTCTCCCTCCGGAATTGGCCCATTAAGCCTTTTGACCATTTAATTGATTTTCTCTTTTATTAAATAAGTATGAATAAATGATTAAATCAATATTTAACATTCAATCTCCGTGGCTATGGAACACCTTCCACCTCCACTCCGGACATCCTCCAGACTTATCGAAACCCTTCCGATTTTCTTACTTTTCTTCTTTGGTGATCCTACCGACCATATAAACACTCTCTAAGCATCATCAAACCCTTAAGCGTGATACCCCACGGTTCAGGAACACTCCAAACATGGTCGGGACACTCCCGGACCAATGATCGATAGAGGGATCTGGATGGCCATGTGACCCCTGTGCATTCCACGAAGATCTTTCGTCGTTTGAACTGGGATAGTCGTGTCTTATTCTCTTTGTCTCTCGATACTTGAATTTCCCGAGATCTGATCAATGACATCACCATGTCGTGTTCAATCTCGTTACCGAACAATGCTACTTGACTCGTTCTGACAAGCGATATCCCTCTGATCAAATCACACATTGCGCAGCTATTACATATAACTTCTCCGAGTGGGCCCTAGAGTAACTTTCTGTCACGTGGATGGAGAAATCCCACTCTTGGCATATATTGCCTCTACGGTTCCTCTGAGTACCTGAACACACCTTTATAACCATTGTATTACCAAGTGGTGCTTGATGCTATCTAAGCACTCTCGGGAGACAGTGATTGGTATAGCCTCACGGTCTATGGAATAGTATATGAGGATCCATTTCTCATCATCGTTACTTGAACTTCGTGACATGATCAGGTCATGATGTTTAGGTTGGGTATAGATTTATCATCTAATTCTCAGAATGAGTTGACTCCATTTCCAACTAGCATAAATGCCACATGATTAGGAAACCTTGATCATCTGTTGACCAATGAACCAGTGACTAGAGTTTCACCGAGAACTCCTGGTTGTTTATATATCACACATGTATTGATGTTTCCTCTCAATACAGTTAACAAGGGAGGGGGCACCTGCCACTTTGGCCTCGGATTCTCGGCACGCGGGGGAGGGGGCTCCCGTATGACGACCCAGTATGCCATAGGCCTTCACCACCACCACCATTCTTGTGGATATGCGGCTGGTGAAAGTGCGGGTACCTCAGGCGAGGATGGTCTCCCATGGCGATGTAGCGCATCACGTCGGCGATAGTCCGGTTCACCCACCACAGGCGGCGACCGGCCTTGTTGTTGTTCACTGGGGGCGGGCCGTCACCCTCGTACCTAGCGAGCTCCCTTTCCTGCCGGTTTGCGAAGAAGGCATTCCAGGTTTCGAGGTTGTCGGGATCCCAATGGTGATCCATCCGCTGGTCCGTCGTGAGCTCGAGGTAGAACTGGTTCGTGATCGCCACCTGGCGGGCCGAACCTTGAGGCACAAGAGGAACAGGAACCCGTCCAGCGCTCAGCATCCAGCCGGCGTGTAGCTAGTACCCCGGCGGGCATGGTTAGCAGGAGGCGCACAGCGCCTCGGTCTCCTCGAGCATCAGAAAGGCCCAATAAGCAGTGTACATTGTTGTGAGAGAGAAGGTGTGGATGTGTGGATGGACATGGCGGTCAGCCTAGATATATAGGGAAATGGCGGGAAAACATGGCGGGAAGTGGGCGAAATGGCGGGAAAACATGGCGGGAAGCGGGAGATATGGCGGGAAAACATGGCGAGAAGCGGGGGAAATGGCGGGAAATATCTAGTCCCAGTTAGTGGCTCCAACCGGGACTAAAGGCCCCCGAAATATGTTTTAGTCCTAGTTACTAGTTTCAGTATAAATATTATATTTCTAATGAGTATATTATTTTTTGTGAATATTTTGATATATTATATGTATTTTTCTGTTTTTAAATAATAAACTATATCATTCCAACATTTGTACTAAATATAATACTTGTTAAACAATAGAGTATTTCATTTAAGTTGTATAATAAAGTATGATAATAGATTAAAATTATAGATCTTTTTTCTAAATGTTTTGATATATAATACATAATTTTCTGAAAACTATAAACCATTTTTCTGTTTGGTGCCAAAATAACACCTTTAGCCCTGGTTTTTAAAGGGGGACCTTTAGTCCCGGTTTGTATTATAAATCGGGGCTAAAGGTTGGGGGTATAAATACCCCAACCTCCACCCCGGGTCTAGCCACGACCCGGAGCAGCGCCCATCTTCTTTCCCGACGATGAACCGCCGCCGCCTGCGCTTGTGGAGGAGCACGCCGCACCACCGCCCGCGCCGCCGCCTGCTGAGGAGATCCAACCGGGCCACGACCCTCTCGACCACCCTCTACACCGCCCGCGCCAGCGCCCGCCGACGAGGAGCCAGCAGCGCCACCGCACGCGCCACCCGCGCCGCCCGTGGAGGAGCTCGCCGCTGCCGCGCCCTCCGCCGCACCTGCAGGTGATCAATTAGGGTTAGGTAGTTTAATTATTTAGTTAGTGTTAGGGATTTAATTAGTTAATTAGGTGTTAGAGATTTAGTTAGGGTTAGTGTTAGATATTTAGTTAGGGTTAGTGTTAGATATTTAGTTAGAGTTAGTATTAGAGATTTAGTTAGGGTTAGTGTTAGGGATTTAGTTAGGGTTAGTGCTATTAGGGATTTAGTTAGAATACTTAGTTAGTTAGGGATTTAGTTATATATATACTTAGTTAGTGTTAGGGATTTAGTATTAGGGTTAGTGTTAGAGATTTAGTTAGGGTTAATGTTAGAGATTTAGTTAGGGTTAGTGTTAGGGATTTAGTTAGAATACTTAGTTAGTGTTAGTGATTTATTAGGATTAGTGTTAGGGATTTAGTTAGAATACTTAGAATATTAGGTATTTAGTTAGAATACTTAGTTAGTTTTAGTGATTTAGTTAGGATTAGTGTTAGGGATTTAGTTACAATACTTAGTTAGTTAGGAATTTAGTTAGAATATATACTTAGTTAGTGTTATTAGGGAAATACTTAGTGATTTAGATACTATTTATGTTTTATGATTGTTTATTGCTATTATTTAGTTATGCCACGTCCTCCTCGTCTGAGCCTACTGGACTTCGTCGGTTTCGGGGATGTCCGAGCCTGGGCTCTGCCGGGTTGGCACTAGGAGGTGCTACCTGTCGGGACTCGTACCCTGGTGAGGAATCTGGGTATCATCGTCGACCCAGAGCTTCTTTGGTGGCGTCCACGATGTCCAGGAGCAGTGCAGAGGGAGCCGGCCTCCGAGGAGGAGGTATATCGTTGTATCAGGCAGGAGGACGAGCACGTATGGCGATATATGTATCTTTTGGAGACCAGGTTCTCCAATATCTCGCAGGTTCACGGATCTGATCACCCAAGCTATTCTCCGGTGTTGGTTCCTCTTCTCTGGGTGCAGAGCTACCGTGGCACAGAACGCGACAGCCGAGTTCACTAGTTTGATTATTATTGTACTTTAACTTATGAGCAAGATATGAGCGACATGTATTAATAATGTACTTTATCTTATATTATTGTACTTTATCTTAATGCAAAATTGTTTCATTATTAGTATGTAATCTTGTTTCTGTATCCGAGTTGTCGCAATTGTAATATTCTTTTTCTGTATTAGTTAAGCTATGGACGGTAGACAGAATGAAGATGAGATTTTCAGCATGATAGATGAGGGTACTGGGGGTTACGATGATGGCTCCTAGTATCTTAATTTGTCTTGAGGAGACGAGGTGGAGACGATAGTGGAGATGATGGTGTTGACCATGGTGGAGACCATGGTGAAGAAACCATCATAATAACAAACTCCGTCGAGGTATATAAAGCCTCTACCAATCAATCACTAGTATAGATGCACTAATTGATTCGTATATATGTACTGACGATTGTTTCTTCTCTTAGACCTCCCCATCCGGCCAATCTTCTACAAGGACAAGAGGCTCGACACAAAAGTTGCCCGCTGATGTTCGTTTTAGCATTGACTTTGTCTCTGCACTGGGTAAACCACTGGAGCCCAAAGAATCTATGAATGCATTTGTACATCAATGCGGAGTAATTGTTAGAGACAGCATCCCGATCACCACGCGAAATTGGAATAAGCCAGGAAAGAAAAGAGATCCAGCTGGGGCTAGTTTTGTAGATGAAAGAGCGAGAGATGCGATGTGGAATTCTCTCATGACACATTTCACCCTACCAGTCTTGGAGATTTATGAGCTCACACAGCAAATGACGAGGAAAGTCAAGAAGTGGGCTCTCAAGAAGATGAGTGAACTATTCAAGGACTAGAAGAAAAGATTGTACCACAAATATGTCAAGCAGAAAAAACTCCTCCATTCACTGGCCCACTAGAGATGCAGCAGGATAACTGGGCCGCATTTGTCGAATACAAGAACTCTGTACGAGCTGTGGCAATATCAGAAAAGAATAAGCTAAATGCAGCCAAAAAGAAATATCACCATCATATGGGCACAGGTAGCTACAAGAGTGCCATGCCTAAGTGGGATAAAGCCGAGGCCGACCTGGAGGCTAAAGGGGTCACTCCAGCTATGTCTCGTTGGCACAGGAGGTCAAGAAATTGTTACTCGGGCATGGGGCATGGTATGACCCAGAAACAGGCGAGACTATAGCAACCAAAGAAGTTGCTGCACCCAAAAATGATCTTATTAAAGTGATAAAAGAGGTTGAAGAGGGAAAGTTTGTTCCCGACAGAGAGAATGATGAGCCGAAAAAGGCCCTCGGGAACCTTGAAAAGGCTGGACGAACAAGAGGGTTCGGACCTTCTTGTCCATGGTCCATCAGATTTCCCGAGGACCTTGACACGTACAGAAGCCGATCGAGAAAAACAAAGCGGCAAAAAGAGGAGGATGCGGAGAGGTTCGCGAGGTTTGAAGCCATGCTACAGGAGCATCGACAGGAACTTAATGAACTTAAAGGCTCCGACAGCAAGATACTGCACCAGACAATACGGTCGGCCCATCGCAACAGAAAAGCAGCGTGACTTCCACGGACGGCCACGTTAATGATGCAACGATGGATGTGTACCCCGTGGATGCAATTAAGGAGAAGACTAGTTGTGAGCGCTGCATGTTGAACTAAAGAACATATCCATGAAGGTGGCGGTCGGCTTTGTTTTACCTTCTACACCGGGAGCGACCTACGATTACAATCCGATTCTAGCTGGCTATGCTCGCGTTGGTGTGGATGAAGTTCAGCCGTTGTGTCAGTCACTACTACTTGACTTCCCTGGAGGTGAAGGGGAGACAACAATGGGAGAACTCACGAGTGGCTTCATTCTTTGGAAAAAGGAATACATCAAGTTTTCAGGCTCGGCACCAAGGCCACCTTCTCTAGCGAGAAACACTCCATCACCTCCAAGGCCACCGTCTCCTTCGAGTAAAAGTCCACCTCCAAGGGCACCGTCTCCTCCTAGTAAAAGTCCACCACCTCCAAGTACAATCCATGACCCTAACACGGGTCCATATCAATCTACGTAGCCACCTCCACCCACTAAGGGCCAAAAGCGGAAGAATAGCACCGCTCTGTCGAGCGATAACCGAAGCCCAAAGCGATAGTTGTTGCAACTCCCAAGAGTACCGTCGGTTCCTCCCAAGAGGGGTTACGACCTGACCGATGAGGAGACTTATGCGGTCGTACGGGCCGAAGTGGATGCTCATTTTAAAAAGAAACAACCGGAGCCAGAGGTCCAAATAAAACTGGAAATCAAGGAGCACTTTAGGAAATTACTGATGCGGCCATCCCAAGCTCAGCTAAATGCGCCAGATGACTATACACGATGTATTCAGAAGACACTGAAACATAAGAGATCAAGTGGTAGAGGAAGCATCATAAAAGACGTTCCCAGCAGGGGGAATAAGCAAAACAATCGAGTGGTAGCGGAAGCATCAGAACGGACGTTCCCCAGCTAGGGAAATAAGAAAAACAATCAAGTGGTAGCCAAAAAAGCAAAAGAGACGTTCCCAGCTGGGGAAACAAGCAAATAAATCGCTCCCCCCGCTCCAGGTGTACGTACCCGAACCTCTATATGGGGGAGAACCTATGGATCCGGAAACGGCTAAGATATTGGCCGAGGAATGTAATATGTCTATTCATGACATTATTCATAGCTATCATATGCCCAAGGCTAAGGTAGCAACCAAATTTATTCACGGGTAGCCTCTAGTCAGTTCTGAGAGGCTTTGTGATATGTCAACAAAAATGCGACGATTGCATGAATGGTACATGAAAGTATCAAAAGAAGAGCGATACTGGCTCATAGTGAAAGTTAGAAAACATCATTACTTCGCTGAAGACGAGGTCCCTATTGAATTTACAAAATTCTTTCAGTTATTCAATCTAAAGGAACTCGACAAATCTATCCTCAGTTGCTATTGTCTGTAAGTGATTACTTTATTTATGTAATTAAGTCTATCTCAGCTTGTTCAATTCATTGCCGGTAATTATACTCACTGTATTCTTTTATACGCTATATATAATGATGCAGATTGAAGATTCTCGAATGTAGAAGAAAGGCTATCAATGGATTTGTGTTCATTGACCCACAAGGAGTTAATGGAGCTGTGCTAAGGGATAAGCCAATGGATACCGAGGAAAACTTGCTCCGGTTTCTCATGAACCAACATTTCTGTAATGAAATACTATTTCCTTACCTCGACGGCAAGTGAGTTCTTGTAGACATTAACTTTTGCTTACTCGATGTTCAGTGTAAATGATGAGTTACTGACGTATGTAAACCTTGCGTAGGTATCACTGGATTCTTCTAAGCATTTCAGTTGACTTTGGAAGAGTTCACATCATGGACTCACTAAACAAAGAAATTGAAGACTACCGCAGCATTATCGATATGCTCCAGAGGTAATTTCAACCATTATCGCACTATATCAGTTTCTTTCATTCATTTTCTGCGATATCAAGTAGTTATTAACTCAATCATTCATTTTCTTTGTCGGGTAGTGTTTGGACACGGTTCAAGAACAAGGTCCGCGGTCAATGGCGTGAGGAGCTATTTTTTAAATCGATCTCGTTAAGTAGTACGAGCTAAGTCCGCGCATCTATTTAATTCTAGTTTATGTGCATTTATCATGCTAGAGTTATTATTTAATTGAATTCTATTCTTGTAAAATGCGTGAGGCAGCCACGGGGGATAATCTATGTGGATTCTACGTGTGCGAGTTCATTCGCATCACTACTGAGAAGCCCTTGCAAACTGTTCGAGTAAGTAAACAATATATTCACCCTTTATTTTTATTACAAAAAGTTGTGTTGAGTCTAATTCATACGATCTTCTTTGTAGTTGGACGCGATGCGGGACAAGCTCCTACCAGAAGACCGCCTACTAGCAATCCAAGAGGAATTTGCTGGATTTTTGTCGACGAGGTCATAGACCCATATGGAGAATACTCTCTAGATAGACCCTAAAGCATCAGTGTAATAATCTCCATGTAATCAAATAGACAGGCTCTGTACCCGGTTGGGACTCCATGTAATGTTCGTCCTTCCATGCATGTATGCTTGTAAGAGAAATTATATTATATATATGCATCAATGTGTACAAGTACTGTGTAGTACCGTTCTGTATGTATATGAAAACTTGTTTCTAATGAAAACATAGAATGAAAAATAATTGAACACAAAACACAAAATGAAAAGAAAAACACAAAACCCTAAAACCCCATCTCCTGTCGCGGTAGCCAAATGGTCCAAAACGCTGCCGCGGCATGGAACCTTTAGTCCCGGTTCGTGTTACGAACCGGACTAAATGTGCTCTAGCTTAGCGCGGCTCGCGGGGCCACATGGTGGACCTCTAGTCCCGGTTCGTAACAGAACCGGGACTAAAGGCAGGACCTTTAGTCCTGCTTTGGCAGCCCTGTTTGCAGTCCGGGACTAAAGGTCCTTACGAACCGGGGCTAAAGGCCTGGTTTCTACTAGTGGTCTGTGTTGAGAAGCGAATGTTGTTTCGATCTCGGCTTTGCGAGCTCAAGGTTGTGGTCTCCTGGTCACTGCTTCCGACCATAGGATGACAAAATTTGTTTACACTTCGCTATTTCAGCTATGTATGGGGGCATGAACATAGTGGATTCGTAGATTCCTATAGTTGCACGTCAATTCAAGTTGATTTTGCACATTTTACTCTGGTAGCGTACATACAACATGTTAGTAAATTAAAATGAAAGTAAAATTTTCAAGGATTGCCAGTAGTAACAAATTTTCAAAATGTAGAATTGCAGTCTTGCAAACTTCAGTCCATCCATGATATATTGTCTTGCGAGCGCACAACAATATGACAATCCATGACATAATGTCGTGCGAGCGCACAACAATATGATTTGAATATGTTGCACTCAGGGGTCGGTGCTCATATGACATAACCTTTCTTTTAGGCATACATGCATGCATCTACTCCTAGATTAAATAGAAGAGGCCAGATATTAGAGGATATCTGGGAGGCTATGTGAGGGATTAGCTTTGCGAAGGAGAACAGCCGGCCAGAGAGGTTCATGTCACTCGTGTGCTATCCGCGTTTATTAACGAGAACATGTATCTATTTGGGTGCTTCGGTGTCCCCCCCCCCCCCCCCCCCCTCAACTTATTTTGATCTGTCGAAATCCATATCCAAGTCATGTATACCTATGTATAGGTGTACTCGGTCGAACTGGGTATACTCCGTGTCCCCACGGCCGATCCCACCTCCCCTTGTCGTGATATGCGTCTTTGCATGCCACGTTTTAAAATTTTCTTGCTGCTGCTATATACTTCCCGATTTCGACCTCCCGTGGGCATATTAGTATATGTGTATGGTGAGTATACATCTAAGCAGACCATCTGGGCATCGGGTGGGATCGTACGGTATTCGAAGTGAATCGATATCGTGCGATCTTGGCCGTCAACGAGCCTATGTTTGTCAAAGATTGAATAGGAGGGGGGCGGGGCACCGAAGCAAAAGTGATCGACAAATGGCCTGAAGTGTTAATCCACCAAACAAGATTTATCCTTAATCATCGGGGGCTCCTCCATGGTGCGCATGTCGTTGCCGTTGCAGTTCTCGGCACCGGGTTGCGCCGTAGAACCATGCGGGCAGCCTGCGCAAATGGGATCAGGAGAGGTGCAGGAGGGAGAGCTACTGTGATGGATCTCGCGAATCCCCCAGTGGCCCATGGTTCTTTTTCATTTTAATCCAGCCGGCTAGTTGAGATGATGGTTATTCCAACTTTATTCTATTCTACTACTCCGTAACTTCTTTCTTATAGGTATAAGTGATTTCTGATCGTCGCATCTCTGTCGTGTATATATGATTATACTAGCTGCTCCACATGATTTCCAATGTAAGCAGCTTTCACATTTCTGCCCGTCAGATATTTGTAGTTTTGACCATGCATATAGAACCAGATATTTGTAGTTTTGACCATGCATATAGAACAAATTACTGGCAAGACAAATATTGGACTGTTGTTTCTCGATTTGTCATGCAATATACTCACTCTGACCCAAATTAACTGCTTAAACTTTGTTTAGATATGGATGTAACTCTACACTAAAACAGGTCTAGATACATTCGTATCTAGATAAAACTGAGTTAGTTATTAGCACAGAGGGTGTACAAGAAAATAACAAGAGCGAGGAGGGATTCTACCAGGCTTTGGCATTAAGGTAGTGGTGAGTCTAAAACACGGGACCCTTATGCGCTCGGCACTGGCTACCACTAGCCCATGGAGGAGTTCTCAGCCATGAAATATAATCTCATGTTAGGTTGCCTAGATAGCCAACTTCATGCGTATTATGTGTTCATGCTCACGCGTGAAAAATAATGGACCATCATGCATGTAGGAGTAAGTATCATGCACGGGCATTAGTTTTCCATAACAAGAGCATGATTACTATCACACCAGCTGGGTCAATAGTTGTGGTAGTCTCTATGGACCAATGCATCAACTCGCAGCATATATAAATTGAGGTACACATGGACTTCGTTTCCAGATTCTAGGCAGACATGCATGCATGCATACGAAAAATATACATACGGGTGAGATATTAGAGGTTAACTGATGTGTTACGCTAAGCTTGTTTAATTGATCGGTTATGCCAAGGTCTGCAGCATAGCAAATGAGAGACGACAACCTTGTGCACATAGAGCTAGGCTATAGCTAGTTAGGTTAGATAGGTTGTTAGTAAAAAACGTATGGTAGGTACCGTATCGACAATGGTATAACAATTTGTAGCAACAATTCTATCTATCTTATCATGTGGGGAGTATATAAACATGAGACCGACGGTCGGTATTCACCACGGGAAATCATAAGTGTCACTTTCTATAAGAGCCTAGATCACATCTCTTCTTTTCCCGTCACCATGGTGGTTTCCTGGTCAAGCACGGCCATAGCCATCTCCTCCATCACTAGCCTCATCACCATCTTCTTGACCTGTCAAAATTTCTTGTCATGGAAGACTCGGGTAGCTCCTCTGCTGCATGTCGATCATTTGTATGGCTACATTGACTGCATCATCCTTGTTCCACCGCCCAATTGTCGAGGGCACCAGTGACAATGCCAAGCAAGTGGTTAACCTAGAGTATCTCCGGTCGCAGCATCAGCGGGTGCCCATCGCCCTCCTCTGTTCGATATCAGAGGATATGGTCGGGCCATAGACACACAAGTACATGTCGGAAATCATTAGGAGTGCCCTCAACAGCATGTTCCTCTCGCACCAGGATAGGGTAATGCAGTTGCCTTACCAGCTCTCCAACTTCAAGATGCCTTACCAGGATAGGGATATGTCTGCCTCCAAGTACTACAATCGAATGAAATGCTACACAGATGCCATAGGTTCCCCCGTGAAGCCAGCCAGTGACCAAATGATTCTGGGCTACATCTTAGCCAGGCTCTGTTCTGACTTCGAGCCGCTCATATCCTATATCACCTCTGGCAATGATTCAGTGACCCTGGACACCTTTAATGTATTTTTCTGAGCGCCGAGATTCTTCTTGAGCAGAAGGCATGTGCGGATGAGATCCATCCATCGACCAACACCGTCGACACTGGCTATGGCAATGCTAGCCACCGGCGATGGACACAACAAGGGTGGCAAACAAGGAGGAGGAGGACAAGGCGACCATGGCGGCTGCGGTGCCAGTGGCCGTGGGCGCACATCAGAATCAACGGGGAGGCGACGGCTCCCACCCTACATACCAGGTGTGTGGCATGTTCAGCCAAGATGCGTTATGATGCCACAATCGCTTTGACTTGACGTACCAGTCGGCGGAGCCGCGCCCTCGCAATGCCGACATTGGAAACTCAAACAGCTCGGTCGGCAACTGGTAATTAGACTCCGGTGCCCTGGATCACTTGACTTCTGACCTCGATCGCCTCAACATCTAGGAGCATTATCATGGCAAGAACTACGTGCATGTCCCTAACTGTGCAGGTCTGTTTGATTACCCATATTGCTCAATACCAAATTACTGGCTCATCGAGACCTCTTGTCCTCAAGAATATTCTCGGTGCTCCTGCCATGACTAAAAATCATGTATCCATGCATAAACTTGTTGATAATCATGCTTAAGGTGATGTTCACATGTTTCACTTTTATGTGATTGATCAAGAAACAATGTGGTCCCTTCTTCTTCACAGTAGATGCCACGATGTATGCTGCAAAAGATCATCAAGCAAGGAAGCAACCAATCGTCGTTGAAGGTTCCTAAACATGGAGCTTCTACCGTTGTTAGATGGATCATGGTCGCATCTGGCATGGAGGAGATAGCTAGGTCGTTGACTAGCAGTACAAAAAATTGTGCTCGATCCATGGATTGCAATAGAACGTGCTTTCTTCAGAATTTCGATCTTAAAGAATTAAGGGGAGATAAAACGACAGCCTACCAATACATTAACAACACTACTTAGACGATCCAAACCTGAAAGCGCGTGTTTACGCGAGTGATTGGCTCTGCGAAGGTGTTGACCTGTCCTAGTCGGCGATATAGAGGTTCATGTCGCCGTTGTGCTGTTGGCTCTCAGGAATGAGAACATGTATCTGTTTGGGTTCAAGTTTAACATCCACTAATGGCACGAGTGTTAATCCAACAAACAAGACTGATCATCAACTGTTAATGACAACCGTGCAAATGTGTCCATACTTTATTTCTTTACTTGATTTGAAGAGAATTGCCATTTTAACTTCTATCAGTAACAATTGTCTCACTTAGTGAGAATCCTTCTAAATTACCCTGTAAGAAAATTTAACTGACTTTTAACTATAGAAAATGGGACCAACACATGTCAATTCGACGTGGTGTGATAACTGACTTTGCTGCAAGCCTCCTTAGTCATTACGAAGAAGGCACCCACATGGCACGAGATATGGGATATTATTATTACGACCTCCCAGTCAAGGTATATAGATCTGCAACCAAACTTCAATTGTTGTGCTAATGCTTAACTATAAGAAAATATCATTGAAAATCCTATCAAAACGGGGTAGTAAAATTGTGAGCTATAACTCTTTTTAATCGTTGCGAAGGAAGTACAATAGAACCGTAGGTGTAGCCATTTTCTTTAAAAAAAATAAGTGGTGCAGTTTCTGTGATGAAATCGCCTTGTGTTAGAACAGACTTTAGGAATGAAGTACTACTGATTTGCAGAGCAAAAGCATGAATACCCACCGGCGTTGCTTCAGTCTATAAATTTGATGCGGTGTCCAAGAACGAATACATCAACTCACAATATATACAAGTATGTTCGACACTATGCTATGACCTATGTGCATCGTTTGTAATCATAAAAATGTACAGATGTTTTGTGTGTGCATTTGAATATTTCTACGTTTCCCTGGCATAGATTTAATTAGAGCTGAGATACTAGAAGATAACTGATGGGCTGCATCGAGTTTGATTAGATGGGAGGTGGGTCATGCTGGAGTTGGGGCCTTCATTGGCATTCATACCTCCACCGTTTCTGAAACAGCTAGGTAGGTCGCCGATAGTTTGGGCGACACAACAAACAATGGGTCTCCTGTAGGGCTCGTGTTCATGAATACCCACAAGTAACAGGACATGAAAAGTACTCCCAGCATTAGCAAATTGTGGCGCACTCTTGCTTGTTGGTATATCATATTGTTGTTTCGGTACTGGTACATTCTTTTCTGAGCAGCTTCTGCACATGTCTGCGATTAACTTTTCCCAGCATGTCTATTTGCTATATACATACTCTACCTCGGTTTACAAGGCCCGCTTCTAAAAAGATGCAATTTTAAAATGGTCTCCACCCGATTAAGACTAAATTGCATTAATATAGTGAAAAAAACAGATTTGGCCACCGGACGTATGTCTTACCATATGTTATCTCAAATCAGCTGCAACCTTGGTCCTGCTAAGGCCTTTGACAATGTGTATCTTAGCACTGTATCCTAAATACTTTGGTCATGTTCTTTTCGAGGGGAAAATACGTTGGTTATGTCGCACTATATTAAATGAGAAAATAGATTGAAGTTGTACCTTAGCCAAGATACACCTCTCGCACCAAATCTAATGCATGTATGATGGTAAAAAAAATTAGATACACCTCTATGAAATAATGCATTAGGGTGGTTGTCCCTTAAGATAAATCACTGCCTAGGATAGTGTGATATGAGACGATGCATTGTGAAAGGCCCAAATGAGCCTCTCAGAGAAGGAATGTTGTCGCAAACTTAAGTCTATAACTAGGTAGTGTTCGCCGGGCACTAAATGATGATATAGGCTTCTTATCCCCATATTAGGCAAGCTATTTAATTTTCTTAACTGGTCTAATGACAACACTTTGTATCATGAGGGTATATGGTTTCTGGACCAAGGGTGTTTCCTCCTTTCATCTTTTTATGGCCTTGTTAACATCAAGATTTTGGCTACTCCACACGAGCCGCATGTTGTTGTCATCGAAGGAGTCGGCCATCTAGTGGCGCAGTTAGGCTACTCACGGAGTCGGGGCAATCCCCATACGCAGGTATGGTGGCGAGCCTTCCCCCAAGAAAATCAGTATTAAGCATTGTAATTAAGCCTATCCTCAATGGAGAGTCACCAGACGAGCCCGGGCAGCTGTACAGGTCACTGGGAGCTAGGTCCGCATGTGCGATCAGCTTAGGCATAATGCCCACATTCCCATCGTTGAATCAGCTCGTAATCTCTCTATCTTTTTTAATAACTTCATCGTTGACTACAAATCGATTAGTCTCGTCCTAGTTGCATTCAACATGGTTGAGGTCTCTTTCCCTCTTACTAGTGTGGCATGATCATATCCTCTTCATCCCATCATTTTTCTGTAGTGACTCCTTTTTTATTGTTGCATTCTAGCATATCAACCCAATACTATGCTAAATCTGGTGAATTACTACTTATTGAGCTTACAGTGGCTATAGGTGTGTAATGCCGACACATCTCCACCGAGGAATCTCAGCATGCATCCGTGTATGGAGGCACATAGAGTCCATGTATGGTCATCAATTTCCACAACGAAAGCATGAATACCACTCATACATTATTTGGATCTATAAATTGAGGTGGCGTCCATCTATGCATTAGTCAGGAGGATGCATGTGTTAAAAATATGAAACCATGTATACATGTTATTTCGGAATAGGGTGTTTTCTCGTCTAGGACCTAGTGAGATTTTAGAGGATAACTGATTGGTTGTCTTAGTTCTTTTTGTACATTCATCCATGCGGATGTTATGCTCCATCAATGAGCCAGTATCGGCACCTTTGGCCTTGGTCTATGTTACTTGACCGCAAATAGGGATCACCTGCCCCCTTTTGTGGCAGAGTTGCCAGCATCGCTTTCCTTCACGTAGCTTTGATGCCATGAAAGAAAAAAGAGAAGAAAAATAATGGTTTTTACATATATGACGAGGACACATTGGTTGCCGTCCGAGAGGATAGAGATGTCGCGTCTAGGTTTTCAGAGAGACATCAACTAAGTGGGGTAGGCGATCGAAGAATTGGTCTGATATTCTCGTAGCATATGGGTATATGGTTAAAATATCCTATTTTTATAGTAGTAAATATATAGTAAGCAGAGGGATGTCGTTAATTTATGTTTAGGCTTTTGTTTTGTATTTATTTTGCTGCCTATTTTTATGGTGTCTGCTATATTCAAATGGACAAGATGTATATTTAATATATCAAAAAAATACTACAAAGATACATAGATTCATTTTACATACACATACTGTTTTATTAAAAAAAATACATTATTCTCGTAGCATATGGGTCTTTGGTTAAAATATCCTATTTTTATAGTAGTAAATATATACTAAGCAGAGGGATGTCATTAATTTATGTTTAGGATTTTGGTTTGTATTTATTTTGCTGCCTATTTTGATGGAGTCTGCTATATTCAAATGGACAAGATGTATATTTAATATTTCAAAAAAAATACTACAAAGATACATAGATTCATTTTACACACACATACTGTTTTATTAAAAAAATACATTAATCTGGAGGTTGCCCAAAAAACATATAAATGGTTACTAAAAGGAAATTGTAACACTATTTGAACCGTATATTTGTTATTCTTGTGTACTCAGAAAGTGAAATGATATATTAATTAATGAGAACATCTATACATCTACCATACATCAATCACCAGCAGGAAAACACGCTACAAGTAGTGTGCCATTTGGGCTACCAGTAGCACGAGGCACATGCTAGTGGTAAAAAGCAACTGATGATAATTACCCGTAGCAAGTATCAACGTTTTAGGCAGTACAACACATTGTTCTCTGCGTTGGTTTCATGTTAATATATCGGGGCTAACACAACCCGATTAGCAATTACAACCGAACGTAGAATGTATAGTATCTGAGAAGGAAAGTAATAATCGACCGGGCGAAGTACTACTTCATAACCGGTGTACAAAATACCAAGTACTACTTCATACTATCTAATATTGTTTAACAGCCCCCTTAATAACAACCTTCTGAAATGTTGATATTACGTTTGAACTCATGAAGATATTTGACTAGTAATGCCTTTGTGAATCTGTCTGTCACTTGATATTTGCTGGAAATATATCTGATGTCTAACATTTTGCTTGCAAATCATTCTCTAACAAAACGAAAATAAATCTCAATGTGTTTATTCCTTGCATGAAAAAAAGGATTAGCAGACATATATGTTGCTCCAAGGTTATCACACCATAGGCATGGTTTTTCTCTTAGTGTAACACCAAGTTCACCCAGCAAAGCTTACACCCATATCAATTCAGCTGTAGCATTTGCCAAGGACTTATATTCAGCTTCAATACTTGACCTTGAGACTGTTGGTTGCTTTCTAGCACTCCAAGAGATCAAATTTCGTCCAAAAAATATAGCAAAACCTCCTATGGACCTTCTATCATCATGAAAACATACCCAGTCTGCATCAGACAAAGCACTGAGCAAAGTGGATAAGGACTTCTCAAAAGTCAGTCCAGTCTTCAGAGTACCCTAAACATATCTCAATATTCTCTTAGCAGCTATCCAATGAGAGGTTGTTGGAGCATATAAGAACTAACATACCTTATTCACGGAGAAGGAAATATCAGGTCGTATTAGAGTTAAATATTGAATGCACCAACAATGCTTCTGTACTTAGCCATGTCATCACGGCCGAGAGGTGTTCCTTCACCAAGAGACAACTTCTTGGTGGAGGATAGAGGAGTAGGACATGGTGTGCACTGTCTCATTCCAACTTTTGCAGGTAAATCAGTAGCATTTTTTCTTGTGTAAGCAGTAAACCATTATTCACCTATTTTACCTCAATACCCAAAAAGAAATATAGATCTTCCAAATCCGTGAGAGCAAAGTCATCCTTAAGATCATGTAGCAAGATGGAGATGGCTTGATCTGATGAGGTAGTAACAATGATAACATCAACACAGATTAATACAAACATCATGATATCTGACTTGTTGTAAAGAAAAAGTGAGGTGTCAGCTATGCAGGGAACAAAACCAAGTGCTTGTAGCTTTGTACTTAGCCTAGAATACCATGGTCGAGGGGATTGTTTAAGACCATAGAGAGCTTTGTCAAGTTTGCATATGAAGTGTGGAGTTTTGGAGTCTTCAAAACCCGGTGGTTGTTTCATGTAGACCTCCTCTTCTACAACACCATGAAGAAACACGTTCTTGACATCTAGCTGCCTCAAAGTCCAGCCTCTAGAGACAGCTACAGATAGAACAAGTCTAATAGTAGCTGCCTTGACAACAGGGCTGAAGGTATCCTCATAATCAATTCCATATCTTTGCTTGAAGCCTTTTGCAATCAGACGGGCCTTGTATCTACCAACAGTACCATCTGCATTCCTTTTGACATGATACACCCATTTGCAGTCAATAAGATTATTGGTAGAGTTTGGAGGGACAAGCCTCCAAGATTTGTTCTCCACAAGAGCCTGATACTCTTCTAACATAGCCTTGCGCCATCGATCATCAAAGAGAGCTTCTGATAGTGTGTTTGGTTCACTTGTGGATGTAAACAATCCATAGAGAATAGTACCATCAGGGTACTGTTTCGTTTTCCTGATACCTTTTTTAAGCCATGTACGAGGTTCCACCACAGGCGCTGACAGAGGAGAACCAGCAGCCGAGGACACCACAGAAGATCAAGTACTACCCGATCCATCACCATCAATACGGTTTTCAGCATCATTGGTCAATGATTGTTCATCCGTGTCGCTATCCGTGTTGCTACTCCCTGCTTCCGTCGACACGGCATAGCACGTGGCGCTGCTTTCTTTGTCATTAAAGCAAGCTAAGGGTCCCAAGGCAGGCAATGGGGACCGTGCAGGTGACCGCTGCATGCCCGTGTCTATGCCATATGGCGCAGGAGACAGGGACCAGGCGGGAACTAAGAGATGGTGGCGACATGCGGGAATGCGTGTGCCTCGAGGAGGAATCTTCCTCATGATTTTTTTTGCACATGATCCAAGGGAGATGCCGAATCAACATCGTGTTCAGAACCAGTTTTGTCGTGTCCTGACGTTGTTTCTTCATTGTTTTGATTTGTTGCTTCGGCATTTGAGCTCAAATTAATTCTATTTTCTTGATGTACATCGATATTATCTACAATCACAACACCATCTGCAGTAACCTGATCATGAGTGGTAACATTTGGTATATCATGCAAATTCATATGATGATCAATGTGTGTCTCCCCATTATTTGTAGTTAATAGGAGCATGTCTTTTTTAAGACGTGAGCCAGCATTTGCGTTTTTCAAAAAGGATAAAATATTTAATATTTTTTGAACGGAGGGAGTATTTTTCAAATTCTTCGTTAGAATTGGGCGCCCTGAAGGTTGAATGAAAGTGTTCTTTCTAATGGATCAGTCCTGGTTACTGCTGACTGTCCCATCGATCCATCGACAGTGGAGAGTTCCTAGAGCTCGCACGCGAAGCATGGAAGGCCTCCTCTCCCTTGTCCTTCCCCCTCGTGTCGCGACCATCCATTGAGCGACCAGGAGATGGGTCTGTTGCAGGAGGAGCGGGTAGTTGGCCTGGTGAGCGTGGGAGCGCTATGAAAGGAAGCAAGGAGGCGCCCTGGTGAGGGTGGCGACCCTAGGGAAGTGGTCATCAAGGTGGCTGGGGATCGAGGTAGTTTGCATGAATATTGAGTTGATTAAATACTTCATTTTTAGACAAGTGGGTGGTGGGCATTGACGTTGGATCGCAGTTGCAGCTAATTTTTAGTTGAATGTTGCTTGGTGGTACAAATTACTAGTCTAAATAGATTTGTTTTGGCTGAAAAATAGATGGGAATCGATTTTGCTTCCAAATTTTGGCAGCTCCTACTGCAATTTGCAGAGAAACAGAGACAAGTTTGGGCTGCTACCATCGCAATTTTAAGTATATTGCTGATTATTTGTAGACAAGTAATTTTTCCCGTTGTTTGTACTTAGATTTGGAGGTACTAAATTGTGTGTTGCATATGCACGTGGCTTCCTATTTTACATCAAAATGGTGCACTATTTTAGGGCATCATTTGGAGTTGCTCTAAGTTGGGTCCTTCCTAAACCCACTTTCTTGTGTCAAGTTGACAGGTGGATGCGCCATCAGTAGTGGTGTTACTAGTAGCATGAGGTCACACGCTACTAATAACTACGTTGTCATGTAGCTCCCTCATACTTGTGGTATATACCATTTGTGGTCCACCACCACTAATTTTTTACTCATAGCATGTATCTTTTGTGGCGCACTACTAAAAATCTCTAAGCGCACTGTTCACATGTGACATGTCACTATCTCTTTCTTATTTCTCCTCACTTTTTCCTCCGCTCTCGTTCTTCATCTCTCAAACATGCCCATATGAAATCTATGTACTAGAAGATTTGCATATACTAGGAGCTAAGATATTAAAAGATTACTTATGCGTTTTGCCGAGCCTGAAAAGTTGGGACATGGTTTATCCCAGCATTGGGAACTCGCTTGGCATTAGGACAACCCACTAGCCGACTTGTAAGAGCAAGGCGCTATCTCAACGATGCAACCAAATGCGTGTAATGACATCAAGAACCTTTGCATCCCACCGATACAACCAACTATGGGTAATGGCCGGTGATGGCTTTGCATCCACGTGTAATCATGTTCAACAACAACACTACACGTGATAGAACAAGAAAGTTCTCTCCCGGTGATCTAAAATTGTAGACAAGTAACACTATTGTTTCGGCAATGTCGCTAAAGACTTCATTTCCCAAGCTGGCTGGCACCATATTAGTAGACTTCAAAATATATACTCACTCCATGCTGCTTTATTTTTTATTTTGTTTCCACCATTTGTGATCCATGATTGTAATACTCTGAATTTTTAAAATTCGTAATAAACCGGTTGTGTGTATCAATTGATGCACACAACCAGGTTTTGGTACTGGTATAGCCTCTTCGGAGCAGAGTCAACAATTTATGTAGTTAAATTTTGTAAGAGAGCTTTCTCATTTACATATGGAGGTCATTGGAAAATTAAGTATATAACACGGTAGAGTTCACCCTACACTAAATATAGACTTTTAAGCTGATGGTGAGGCAGCTTCAATTCGCCCTACACTAAATCAGTTCCATATGGTGTGACAAATGACGCTGTGACAAGCTTCTACAGTCATAACGAAGAAGGTGCTAACAATTCCTGAGATATGGGGTTGTCGTATGAGTGCTGGTCAAGATACATAAATCTGCAACCAAGTTTAGCTGTCACGCCCATGCCTAACTATAAGAAAATATCATTAAACTCTTACTCGGAAAATGGTACTGTAGCAAAAATGAGTTGTAAATCTTTTTAAATGTTCCGGTGGAAGTAACATAACCAGAGATGTAGCCATGCGTGTGAACTCTTTTTAAATGTTGTAAATCTTATTAAATGTTGTAACTCTTATCTAAGAAATAAGTTATTCAGTTTCTCTTTGGGGCGGACCTTTGTTTTATATATGACAGGACTAGTAAAACTGTCATGCGTGTGAACAGACTGTAGGCATCTGATTTTCATGCATGTCCTTGACGAACCATCAATGTGCAATGCAATGTAAGAGGGCATGCAATGCATGACGATTCATGTGCAAACTGAATACATGAATACCTGACCGCATTGCTTGGGTCTATAAATTGGACGCACAGTCCAAACATGCATCAATTCACAAGATCTACAAGTATGTTCGACGCTATGCTATGGCTTATGTGCATCCTTTGTAATCATAAATGTACGAACTTTGTGTATCTGCATTTGAAGATTTCTTTGTTTCCAAGTCATGCATATACTTAGAGCTGAGATATTAGAAGATAACTGATAGGTTGTGTCGAGCTTGAGTAGCTAGGAGGTGGGTCACACTCGCATTGGGGGATGATCTGGCATTCATGACTCCTCCCCTTCTGAGACGACTCAGGAGGTGGCGGATTGTCTCGGCAATACAACAAGATGTGGCCTGTTAGCGATAGAGTTTAGATTGAGTTGTATTCAACCTGTACACCTGTACCGTATATGTCTTGGACTCTGTAACTGCTAGCACCGCAATGTGCAACTATATTAACACGAAACCTGGGGCTCAGGATGTATCAAAGTAGAACCCTTTACCCTAGTCGTTTTGACATGGTATCGAGAGCTGGCCTCTCCATCGCGTCTACCTGATTGCATCTACCCTACCCACCCATCCCCAAGCAACGTCGCTGCCGCCGCTGTCCTCTCCACCGCCGCCGCTGCCTTCCAAGACCTAGTGTCATGGCTACCACAAGCAGCCCTTCCTCAAGCCTTGGTAACCCACTGTCACAAAAATTGACGTGCGAAAACTATCCGATCTGGCGATCGTTGGTACTACCTACGATCCGTGGAGCTCAGTTCCTTGGCCTCCTTGATGGCACCGATGAAGTTCCTCCCAAAACGCTGGTCCCAGAACCGGCGGACAAGACCACCTCTGCTCCTGCGACGATGACACCCAATCCGGCGTATGCAGCATGGCTGTCCCGCGATCAGCAGGTTCTATCATACCTGCTCTAGTCGCTCTCTCTCCAGATCCTGCCACATGTGCATCGGCTTGTGCACTCCCATGAAGTCTGGCAAGCCATTGAAGAGATGTTTGCCTCCCAGTGTGAGGCCAAGGTCAACAATCTGCTGATCGCCCTCGCCAACACCAAAACAATCCAGTTCAAAACCACAGCCGACTACCTGACAAAGATGCAGGGTTGTGCCGATGAACTTGTTGATGCTGGACGAGTTCTATCTACCAAGGACAACGTGTCCTATATCCTTGCCGGACTTGGATCTGGCTATGATGCCCTTGTGGCCGCCCTCCGTGTGGTTACCACGCCGATCTCCCTCAGTATGTTGTCTGCTCAACTCGATGAGTATGATCAACGACAAGATATGCATCATGGTGCCCCCATGGGAGACTTCGAGACTTAATCCAATTCCGCCTCTCGCCAAAGCCAGCCTCTCTTCCCCAACAACAACAAACCCCGTGGTGATCGTCGGGATGATTTTCGCCCTGACCGTCGTGACAATCGCCGAGATGATGGTCCTCCTCAGCACGGTCGTGGGGGTGGCCACGCGTCTCTAGGCGGGGGGCGTTGACGTGGCTGCGGACGTCGTTGTACCACTCCGTGGGTCGACGTCACATGCCAAATCTGCTACAAGGAAGGACATGCTGCCGAGGATTGTTGGCACTGATTCAATGAGGAGGATGATGATGATTTTGGTAACAAACAAGTTCATGCTGCCTCCTATGGTGTTGATACCAACTGGTATGGTGATACTGGCGCTACTCATCATGTCACCGGTGAACTCAACAATCTGACCGTCTGTGACAACTACAGAGGCTATGACGAGGTCAACACGGCCAACGGGTAAGGTATGAGTATTTCCCATATTGGTCATTCAATATTTCGTAGCCCTACTCAAAATTTTCACCTTCGAAATATCTTACATGTTCCTATAGCATCCAAAAATTTACTATTTGTTCATAGATTCACTTATGACAATCATGTCTTTATTGAGTTTCACCCTTCCTTCTTTCTAATCAAGGATCAGGCATGGAGTCACCCTCATCGTCGAAGCACGCCTTCCTTGCCGCCAAGCCCTCTCATTCATCGTGGCACAGTTGCCTTGGTCACCCATATTTAGTTATTGTTAAGAAAATTATTAGCAACAATAAACTCCCCCATATTACAGATTTGAGTATTCAGTCTATCTGTGATTCCTGTCAACGTGCTAAGAGTCATTGATACATTACAAATGTATCTATAATTTTTGATGTTTCATGCTTAGTTTTATCCACTTTCTTGTGTTTTGTTCCAACTTTGGAGTACTTTTATTATGATTTCTTGGACTAACCTATTCACAAGAGCCACAGTCCTAGCTACCTGTTTTCTGCTGTTTTTGGTTCCAGGAAAGTCAGAAAATGGATATTCTCGGAATTGGACGGGACAAAAGCCAAAGTGCCTATTTTTCCGGAAGGGATCAAGTGCCAGAATACGATACGGAGAGGGGCCAGGGACCGGCCACACCACCTGGCCGCGCGGCCAGGCTTGGCCTGCGCCAGGGGGTGGTCTGGCCGACCCCAGCACCCCTCGGCCTCTCCTTCCGCCTATAAGTTGCCCTCGGGATGAAAACCGTAGGGACCCGATCAAAAATCCACGAAAGAGTCTGTAGCCGTCGTCTCTATCCCTAGATCGGGGGGGATCTGAAGCTCTTCTCGGCACCCTGCCGGAGAGGGGAATTCACCCTGGAGGCCTTCTTCATCACCATGCAAGCCTCCGGTGTGATGCGTGAGTAGTTCATCCTTGGACTACGGATCTATGTAGTAGCTAGATGGCTTGTTTCTCCTCCTTTGCGCTTTCATGTTTAGATCTTGTGAGCTCCGTTCATGATCAAGATCATCTTTTTGTAATCCATACATGTTGTATTTGCGGGGATCCGATGGATATTGAGATGCTATTTCAGATTGATTATTGATTCTATCATGTCTTTGTTATTTGAGATCTTGCATGCTTTTCGTTGTTAGTAGCTATCTTGGCCAAGTAGATGCTAGCAACTCCAAGAGTTAGTATTTATGCTCGATAGTGGGTTCATGCCTCTGGTAATTTGGGGAAGTGACAGAAATCTCTAAGGTACTAGATGTGATGTTGCTACTAGGGAGAAAACAACGATCCTTTGTTCATAGAACAATTGTATTGTTTACTTTACACGCAGTTCGTAAAGCAATAATTTGTTGCTTGCAACTTAATACCGGAGAGGGTTCAGATGATAACCTGAAGGTGGATTATTAGTCATAGATGCAGTTGGATGACGGTCTATGTATTATGTTGTAATGCCCAATCAAGTCTCAGAGGAGTCAAGATGATTAGTATATGCATGTATTGCTTTCTCGGTGTTTGTCAATTACCCCGCTTTAATTTGTTCACCCAACATGTTATCTATCTAAGGAGAGCCACCTCTAGTGAACTATGGATCCCGGTCCTTTTTCTTTACATACAATCTGCAACTGTTTACTGCTTTGTGTTTACTTTCTGTAAACTTTTACTTCTTTCCATTCGATACGTTTAATCCTTTGTTTTCCGTAAAACACGGTGAGATTGACAACCTCATCGCAAATTGGGGACAAAGTTCTGTGGTTGTGTTGTGCAGGTCTCCATGTTGCTACTAGCACTGGTAGTGCGCCCTGCCAAAGCTCAGCTAGTAACACCTTTGAGGTGTTTCCTTGCTCCTACTGGTTCGATTAAACCTTGGTTTCATAACTAAGGGAAGACTTGCTTCTATATTCATCGTACCTTCCTCTTGGGGTTCCCAACGAGCTCTACGTCGAAAGTCGAGCGCATCAGTCATCAGCTTCCCTATCCTATCTCCACCAGTGTATCTACAGTTCCCCTTCAATTAGTTTTCTCTGATGTATGGGGCCCTGCACCTACTTATGTTGGTCTCCATGATTATTATGTAAGATTTATTGATGATTATAGTAAGTTTACTTGGATATACTTGCTTAAGAAAAAATTGGATGCTCTTGCTGCATTTATCAATTTCCAAAACCTTGTTGAAAGGAAGTTTGATAGAAAAATTCTTACCGTTCAATCTGATGGAGGAGGAGAATATGTTAAATTGAACTCTCTTTTTCAAACCCAGTGAATTTCCCATCATATGTCATGTCCTCATGCTCATCAATAGAATGGCTCCGCTGAGCGGAAACACCGCCATATTGTTGAGGTTGGACTTTCTCTCCTCGCAAATGCATCTATGCCCCTTAAATTTTGGGACGAGGCTTTTCTTACTGCCACATATCTTATTAATATGCTCCCTCACAAAGTCATCAATAATGATACATCGGTGCATCGTCTTCTTGGCACACACCCAGACTACTCATCTCTCCGTGTGTTTGGTTGTGCCTGCTGGCCATACCTTCGCCCTTATAACAAGCGCAAACTTGCCTTTCGCTCCACTCAATGTGTGTTCCTAGGCTATAGCCCACGTCATAAAGGGGTCATATGTCCTGAAGTGTCCACTGGTCGTGTCTATATTTCTCGTGATGTCATTTTTGATGAGGATGTTTTCCCTTTCAAATATATGCATCCTAATGTTGGAGCCCTTCTTCGCAAATAAATCCTTCTCTTTGATCCACTCTTCACAACTATTCACAAGGGGACAATACTATTGATGACACTAATATGGCTAATGCTCATACTACTCACACTGTTGTTAGTCATGTTTGCACTACTGTGCAGGGAACAAGACGTCAAGATACAACACAGGTGAAAATTCCAACCAAAACAGTGCTACTATGAGCTTAAACAACTCACATGAAATTACAGCAGAAGGGGGCAACAGCTATGAAAACGAGACTAATTCTCTGGCAGAATCACTCTCGGGATCACCCAGGACCGCCTCAGTTCAGACGTTTCCTTGCAAATCGTCTTCCCTCGCGTGGTCTCCAATCATGGAAGCGGGTACGTCGCATCGCGTGGGCAAGCGGTCCCCGGCAATAGCTCGGTCCCCCTCCAGTGTCAGCGCGTCGCGATCTTCTGGCCAGAATAGGCCAATACGCCTCCGCGCTCCACTCGTTCTGCCACACAGTCGACTACAGGATCTCATGTGGCCACCCCTGTCTCATCGTCTGTGCATGCAACGAATTCCTCATAATCTCCCGGACACAACAGTTCAACCACTTGAGGATCCTCGACATCAGGCCAGTCTGTGCATCAGCCTTTGGCCGAGTCTACAAGACCTTACACACGAGCTTCCAACGGTTTTAAGCAAAGATATGGCATTGACTATGAGTATACATTTAACCATGTTATCAAAATTGCAACTATTCGTCTTGTCTTCATGGTGTTCTGGAAGAGGAGGTCTACATGATACAACCACTAGGGTATGAGGATAACAGAAACCCACATTTCATTTGCAAACTTGACAAGGGTGAAACAATTACCTCGGGCATTGTACTCTCGGTTGAGCACTCAATTAATTGATTTTGGTTTTGTTGCTTCCAAGTCTGACACATCATTATTCATCTAACATAAGTCCAACACCACCATCTTCATGCTCATTTATGTGGATGATATTATTGTTGCTAGTTCTTCTCCAGCTGCAACTGATTCTCTGTTAAAGGATCTAAGTCAGGAGTTTGCATTAAAGGATCTTGGTGATCTTCATTACTTTCTTCAAATTGAAGTTAAAAAGGTAAATAATAGATTAGTCCTGAATCAAGCCGAATATGCACATGATGTACTTGCACGAGTTTTCATGGCAGACTGTACATGTACTCCTACACCATTGTCTTCGTCAGAGAAGATTACTTCAAGAGAAGGTGTTTTATTGGGTCGTGAAGACAACACCAAATATCCAAGTATGGTAGATGCACTTTAGTATCTCACGCTCACAAGGCCTGATATTTCCTATGTAGTGAACAAAGTGTGTCAGTACTTGCATGCTCCCACTACAGTACATTGGACAGCTGCTAAACCCATTCTGAGGTATGTTAAGAGCACAATTACATTTGGCTAACATTCACAAAATCCTCCTCTACAGTGGTCAGTGGATTTTCTGATGCTGACTGGGCTGGTTGTGCTGATGATTGTCGATCAACTAGAGGATTTGCTGTATTCTTTGGGCCTAAGTTAATATCTTGGAGTGCTAAGAAACAAGCCACAGTTTTAAGGTCCAGCACAGAGGCAGAATATAAATCAGTAGCAAATGCCACAACATAAATGATATGGGTGCAGTCTCTTCTTGAAGAACTGGAGTCAAACAAGTACATACACCTTGTTTATGGTGTGATAATATGGGAGCTACATATTTGTCAGCTAATCCTGTGTTTCATGCAAGAGGAAAGCACATTGAGATAAATTTCCACTTTGTTAGAGAACGAGTACTTAGTAAACAACTTGAGATCCTCTTCATTTCCTCAAAGGACCAAGTTGCTGATGGTTTTACAAAACCTTTGCCATGCAGAGCCTTTGAAGCATTCAAGTATAATCTCAACTTGACTAAGTTGTGATTAAAAGGGGGGGGGGGGGTAGCGATAGAGTTTAGATTGAATTGTATTCAACCTATACACCTGAACCATATATGTCTTGGACTCTGTCACTGCTAGCACCGCAATGTGCAACTATATTAACACGAAACATGGGGCTCAGGATGTATCCGAGTAGAACCCTTTACCCTAGTCGTTTTGACATGGGCAATGCCAGATGCTACCTTTGCATCCTCCTGTAGTGTTGGTGTTCACTAACAACACCCACAAGTAGGAGATCATGAAAAATGTAATGTTTTCCAGTGTTAGTAAATTGTGGACCACTCTTGCATTCCCATCGTTAGTAAATTGTGGACCACTCTTGCTGGATGGAAGTCATATGTTGCATCCATACTGGTAAGCTCTCTTCTTTCTACCATCGATACTGGTAAGCTCTCTTCTTTCTACCATCGACACTGGTAAGCTCTCTTCTTTCTACCTTCGTCAATGAGCCAATCTACACATCCTTGGCCATGGTCTGAGTTACTTGATACGCAAATAGGGCTAACATCTCATGGTTTTTACTTATGGTCTTCCACGATCACGGTCGGCAAGTGTCACATGGTATGGAACAACTATTTATAGACTCATGCCACGCTAGGATTGAGTTGTGATAGCATACGTAGTTGAATGCATCTATTGGAAATAATATTGTGTCTAGCCGTAGACAAAAAATTGTATGTTTTAGCAACTATTGCTGAATTAAGTCAATGATGCACAACAAGTTGATTATGTAACCCCAACAATTTCACATCGATTAAATTAAAATCTTATATGATCTCCATATTTTTGCTGATTTCAAGAATTTTCTCGCATATTAATCAGTTTGGCACAACTGCACAAGTAACATGGAGTTGCCAAATTGCATTCCGGTTGGGTCATCTATTTGTTCTTAAAATATTTTTGCCACAGTTGTTAAATCTTCTCATTTTGTGGTCATCGTTTACTTGGAATAGGTTACCAAGGAGTGAAGAGTTAGTTAGAATTATGCACTTCTGCTCTAATTTTATGTAAGTGGCACTTGGGAGCGAGTTCAAAACGAATTGTCAGTATGGTAACTAGCAGCATGGCCCTCGCAAATCTGAGGGAAACCTCTATATCGAATGAAGTGATATATGCATATATGAGCCCAAGTTTGAACATAACCTAAATTGATCGGAACTCACTCTCCATCCCTACTCTTTCCTCATACATAACTGGTTTTTGAGGCCGGAGATTAACTCAACTCGCATTCACTTGCTAGGAAAAGGAGAGTGGACCAGGCTACGACTGAGATTGAGGATTGGTCACATGATGGATGAGGTAAAGTATTCCAAAGAGGAGGATTTCAGCCCGTGAAGTAGGGCTTGTAAAAGTGGGTAAATCTAGCTTGTATGTGTAGTTATGTGGGACTAATCAACATTTCATTATTGTTATGTTTCCATTGAAAAAATATTGAAGCTAACATGGGAAGCATTTGTAACTATCTTCAATTTGTAAACTAACCAGAAATATAATTCGGCTCATGGGTGAAAATGAACCTATTGTGTGAAAACATATTTCAAAATTTCAAAAAAAAAATAGAAAAAAATATATTTGCATGCACATCCAAACACTAAATGTTCATACACAAGTTTGAAGGTGAAAATAACATTTTAGATATCCCATGTATATAAGAAAATATTCAGTGCTCCAACGTGTCTATTCACGAACATATATTTTTTTCTTTTTTACACAAGACACATAAAGTGTTCATTATTTCTGAAAACTTTTGTATGGTCATAGATTGTTCGGATGTATATGCAAAATTCTTGTTTTGATTTTTTGACAATTTAAATTTATTTTTTATGTATTTTTCGTAATAGGTTCATTTGTACGTAACATGCTTTTGTTATCACTATACTCCCTCTGGGAAATCCAATTCTCTCAGAGGTGCAAATGAACTCATTGTAAGAAAGACAATTCGGTGTTGTACTTTGTTTATTCAAGGAAAATTGTTTTGTGTTTTTTACACAAGCCACATAAAACATTCGTTTTTCCTGAAAACTTGTGTATAAACATAAAATGTCTAGATGTACATGCAAAATTTTCGTTCACAATTTTTTGATATTTTAATTTTTTAATGCATGTTTTTCATAATAGGTTCATTTGTACATGGGAGGAAACTCCTACTCTCTTTATTTCACAATAACGACCAACATAAGGAAAAGTTGTGAGTTCCAAAATATTTATCAATACTCCAGACATGATACTCGAAAATCATACATGTCTATTTTTTTGGGATCAAATTAGAGATTCATCATTAATCAACTTCGAATGTGTCATGTTTCATATAACTAATTTTCTTTTCTTTCAAAATAGGTACTACCTCAAGTTGACAGATACTCACTGCTTGAGATATCGGCTATGCCTACAAAATTTTATTTTTAAAACTAATTTATGTTGCAACAGTATTGTCGTTTTAGATAACATTTGTGAATATAAAATGTTATTATATAAGTTATTTTGTAATGAAGCCTAGTCATATTTTGATGCAAATCTACGTCCATGTTCTTTTTCATATTTGTAAGTGTTATTTTATGATCAAAATCGAAAAATATTAATTTCAAGTAGATCTAAAATGATAATCTTAAACAAAGTCTGTTGATTTATGGTACTCCGTACCAATTATTATGTACATCCAAAGTACTACACAGTTATTTTTCTATTTCCAAATATTATTTCAAGAGTAAAATAGCAAAAGGTTGATCCAAAAAACTACTAATTTAGACATTATTTCCCCTTGCTGAGTGCTATCCCTTATCTAATTTTTTTGTCTACCAGCTGGAAACTTGAAAGGCTTACCATTGGATCAGAGGCAGAAGAACTTTTAATATCGGCTAGAGGGGAACTATGAACTACTCCCATATCCCATTGGCTGCACGGGAACCCAATATTATTAGAATGTCTTCATTCATTCTAAATCTATAACAACACCATTGATGGTCAAGGGGTGAAATTTGAGATTTTGAGCTAAAACCGCGGTTCTTTTATGTTTCTAAATGTTTTCAGGTTTAATATTACAAAATATTGACTTCGCCAATATTTGGCAAAAATAGTGAGCTTGAACCGAAAAATATTTATTTTTATGTGAGCAATTATTACGTAGATACAAAGTACTCCATAATATTATTTTATTTATCTCTAATATTTTTTTTGATGATAATAGTAAATTTTGCATTAAAGCAATTATTATATGCAAATAAAAATTACTCCACAATTTATTTGTATTTGTAAATAATTCTTTGTGGAATCAAAATAGCAAAAGATTTTCTTCACTTTCCTCACTTATACTCCCTTCGTCCCAAAATAAGTGACACGGTTTTGTCTAGACACTCATGTGAAACTAAAACGTGTCTAAATACATACATATTTCATAATTTTAGACAATGCTGCGTATGAAATATCTAAAACAATGAGAATAACAGATGTTGGTTGTTCTCCCAGCCCACCAGAGTTCAAACCTTAGGTTTGACGATGTGTGTTAGATAAATGGTGGAATATTCTTTCTGTGGGAGACGACGTTCCCGTTGACAGCGAGGCGTCCATGGTGACTTCGTCAATCTCAAGACCCGATTCGCCGGCTCAGACTATCGGAGGTG
Organism: Avena eriantha; assembly: GCA_910589775.1. Lineage (NCBI taxonomy): Eukaryota > Viridiplantae > Streptophyta > Magnoliopsida > Poales > Poaceae > Avena > Avena eriantha. The sequence continues at coordinate 427,231,864 of OU342740.1, forward strand.
ATCATAGGCGTAGGGTGTGTGTGTGCGCGTTCATAGGTGTGGGTGCATGTACGTGTTATCAACGTCTACGATTGTATTGTGTTTCTCAAAAAAACAGATGCTGTGATTTATTCGAGCAATTAGTATGTATATGTACATACAAAATTCAAAAATCTAACACTCTACCAGGAATACTTAACTTGCTAAGAGTATCATTCTGTTTTATGCATCACACGATCTGTACGTATCTGTCCATGTTACGTTATTAGTCAAGAGTCTCGGTGATTGAAAATTACTCATTTGGATGACATACATCTATCATACGCTAGTCCTAGTTGCTTTCCCTCGCTCAATCAAGTGGAAGCGCATACATTCATCTAGCTACAGACCGCTGTCCCTCCATTAATGGCTGCATGGAATCTCATTGTTAGTTCTTATCGCACCTGATCCTTCCGATCCTGCTGGTCATGGCGGCCGCCCAGGGACAAGATGACTCGGTACATGAGAAAAAAATTAGAGCACGTCCTCCGACCGGACTCTTTTGTTTGTTTTCCGTTAGACTCCTTTGCTCGGTTCTTTGTATCTTGGAAAAATCTATAGGGAGGCATCGCACCACGCGCCCATGCGGCCCGTGAAGATTCGGAAATACGCATCGTGCTGTCGCAACAATCGGTCTTACCTGGCTAAAAAAAAATTGATCTTGCCTCCTTTATCACGCTTCCAGCTTATCCCCTCGCGAGTGCTCTACACCACATAATCTCTCTCTCTCTCTGAAACCACCATGGAGGCAGCGCAGTGCCAGCGCACGGAGCAGGAGAGGCCGCCGCGGAGCATGGAGTAGCAAGGGAGGCCTCCACCACCGAACACACAGCAACGGGGGAGGCCACCGCCGCGGAGCACGGAACGGGGAGGTGCGTGCCGACAAGCACATCGAGCCACGCTCGCCAGGAGTCCCGATTTTGTTCGTGATCTGCGCCATGTGGGCGCCCTTACCGGCGACGAGGACGCGAGAGCGAGGGTCTCTCCACAAGTGACCTGGGCAGCGTCCGCGGGCGCGCTCCGTCAATGGCAGCCGGCAAGCATGCTTAGTCGGGGAAATCGATGTGGAGGCTTGGAAGCTTGTTAACGAGGTCGCGCGACAGCTCCAGAAAGCTCGAATCAGCTAACTGCCGCACCGGTAAGCAATGGGCCGACGGCCCGACGGAGAATGCCGTTGTGACGCTCTTCTGTTGCTCGGGACGGATTCTTGTTTGGTGTATGACAGCAGACATGCCGGAGTGGCAAGCAGCAGCAGCGCGGCGTGCATCTTGGCCTCCATCCATGCACGATCTGCTCCTTTTGTGCTTGAGCGGACGTCAGTCGTTGTAGGCTCGCGGCGAGGCACTAGTCTCTTGTTCCATTTCAATCAGCTTCACGATGCACCGGAAGGAGATTAGATAGAGCATCTCAAGAGGCAATTTGGCTTACTTAATCTGAAAATTTGATTTACTTAAACTGACAATTAGGCTAACTTAATCTGGTAATTATTACTATTGCAACTAGCACCTAATTAAGGTGGTCCTTATTCAAGCTTAAACCTGGCAACTAGAAGTAGTTAATCTGGCAGATAGGAACTAATTATGTGGTAGTTAGTAACAATTTAACCTGATAAACTGGGCCTAATTATCCTCTCAATTGGTAATCTGACAACGGTGGCTAATTAACCTGGCAATTATGCTGGCATATTACTACTACCTGTAATTAATCGTGTACTGTGATATGAATAGTACATAGAGACGTGCATGTAATAATTTTACTCATCTTAATATACTAGTAGTACTATTGTAGTGATGTGACATGGACTGCAGTCTGCAGGGATGCATATGAAACACTACGAAAACTATGTGGGAGAACTTGACTGTTGTAAAAAAATATGTTGATGAGATTTTTGGTTAGACACAGCTGCATCGTACAAGCTGTCACATGCATATGCAGCTAGCTTTCGAGAACCCGAATGCACGTGGTTCCCTGCCACAGACAGCGCAGTGCGCGGGTCTAGGAGGCGCCGCACGGCCGCGCAAATATGCAGCGCCGCTATATAGCACTGTCCTTTATCTTTTTTGACACCCAGTACAAACTCGGAGGCTCACGGATATGCACGGGGAGACAAATCTCATGATCGGGTGCTTCCAATTCCGCGTGGAGGAACCCGGAAACTTCTGCCTTTCAGCCCTGATCTATTCGGGTCGTCGGCCATAGCAACAACGCCTACGGCGACAGCTGCATCTTCTGTCGGTTCATCTGAAAAAACCACAGCTCTGTCGATGAACATCGAGGAAAAATGCGAAAACTCTGCAGATCTAGGGATTTGGCCGATCTATATGATGGCCTCTCCTTCGGGTCAGATTCCTAGCTAATGCCACCACGCGGCTCAAGCCCAGCAAACGTCAAACTCGACGAAACTGAGGAAAGCGTGGACTCCATATTCAGGAAGGTTGAATCTTATCCGTAACAGAATCCGTGGGATTTCACTGGTTTCCAAGACAGTATCTCCTATGGATTGGATAGCGATAGCAGCAACCTATATATGACGCATCATCAAGTATGTGTAATCATTGGAGAAGGAATCTCAATGGCTCAAGAGTCCAACGGTAACGCGATTATTGATCCCGAAGATATTTTATCAGATGACAATACAGGGCACCGTGAGAACAGGGAGGAAACCCTAGAAAACAATCGCGTCGTGCCAGGAGGAGGAAGAGCGCGCTATGGCGAGCGGCTAACACTTCATCTAACACCGGAAACATGGAAGAAGGCAAAAGACGCTATTTCGGATGCGGTACCAATGACGGAAGATGCCACGCGCGAAGAACTGATGACCTACCACTACCTCCTCCACCACAAAAGAATAGATATGCTCACACTACCAGAAACATGACTTAGCATGTGTGCCGGATTGTTTTCCTATCGGTCCCGTAGCTGGAGCATGGAAAAATGTACATTCCGTCGTGCGGGAGACCACGCACAGGAAAATCGCTTCTATTCCCGTGGGCGAAAAAGGAACTCTCAGGTTCATTATATTCCCCTGCGTTTCGGCCCACAGAAAAAGACTGCTTGGCCCCTGGCAAATCCACGTCCATCTAGACAGGCCTTCTGGTGGTAAACTTTTCGGTGGCGCGCGCTCTACAATTTGGCCTCCCGCCAGTTTCTATTTTACATGTGCGTAACGGGGTCACGGAAAAAGGCCGAGTAGAGAAAGGAAATAACCAGAAGCCCGCGATCCCCAAATCAGGACCCCCAGTGCTTCTCTCCTCCCCGAGTTCCGCTGCCACTTAACTTGACTCTCGCCACAGATCCAACAACATCGTTCGTCGCCTCTGTCGTCTCAGCTCACTGTTGCATCTTCTGGCCGCTGCATCAAACCTTGTGGCTGCCGTCCCACCTAGCTGCCCGTCATTCTCGCTAGCCGAACGCCCCACCGTGTGCCCGCACCCGCCCCAGTGAGCGCTCAAGCGCCTCCTCCCCCCTCTCCCTCCACGAGTCGTCACCACCAGAGGCAAGCAACGGTGAGGATTTATCCAATCCCTCCCTCTCCCTCCTCCTTTCTGCGTCCCCTAGCAGATCCAACAACCACCTCCTTTCATAGATCCGTCGTATCACCTAGGCGCCATAGGCGGCGGCTTCAAGATAGAAGACTCGGCCCTGGTGATGGAGAGACAAGGGAAGATGATGGCGCCTTGGGCATGGAGTACTATCAGGTATAGGAACTTTCCAACGAGCTCACTGGAGTAAAGGAAGGTTACCTTCTCTCCTGCTACCCTGCATCTTTATTCTTGCCGGTCTAGGTATAAGAATATTTTGTTAAAAGGCTTGCGTGCAACTTGATTTGTTGTTTTTTCCCTAAAAAAATGACTTGTGTTGTTCTTAACTCCTCCTATGGATACGGCTGAGGCTACGCGCCCTGCCCCCAGCTTACGGCTACGGCGCCACTCCTTCGTCACCAGCACCATCATCACCGGCTCTATCAACCGCCTCGTGGGATCAGTCCGCGCTCATGCACCAGTTCCAGACAATGCGCTTACAAGCACCCACTGAATGGGTAACGGACACTGGCGCCTCCTCCGACTTCGCGGCCAACCCCGGTATGCTCACCTCCGTGTCTCCCCCTACCTCTTCTATTCGTGCTGTTGTTGTCGGTAACGGCTCCACTCTTCAAATCAGCGCTACCGGACATGCACGTTTTATTATTTCCACCTCCGAGCGTCCCCTTCATCTTCGTAATGTTTAATTGCTCCTACAGTAGCACGAGGGACACGCTAGTGGTAAAGCGCCAATGATGATAATTACCTGTAGCATGTATCAATGTTTTAGGCAGTAACAACGCATTGTTCTCTGCGTTGGTTTCATGTTAATATATCGGGGCTAACACAACCCGATCAACAATTACAACCGAACGTACAAGGTATAGTATCTGAGAAGGAAAGTAATAAGAGACCGGGTGAAGTACTATTTCATAACCGATGTACAAAATACCAAACATCTAATATTGTTTAACAGGCCCCCTTAACCACAACCTTCTGAAAGATTGAGATTACGTTTGAACTCATGAAGATCTTGTTAGGTCCATAGCATAGAAAACAAAAAAATTCCAACGATGAGAACTATACGCCAAGATCTATCTACTAGATACAGAGAAACAGGTGGACATATATCCATCGAGAACTTACCTCGAAGAAAATGAGTTTTGTTAACGAGTAGGAACTCGTGGTTGATGTAGTCGTACACTTGCCGATCTCAAGATCGTGTGGATGTCCGAGCGTCGCAAATCAGCAGCGCATCCGTCCTCGCACACACGTTCATGCCACCGGACAACCTCCACCTCCTCGCTCCAGCGATGCAGCGGAAGCATCAACTCCTTCCAGACGAAATGCCACCGGGAACATGTATCTCGCTAATATGAGACCATGGGCGAATCATTCTAGAGGGGGAGAGAGATCCTTCACGAGGAGGTGTGAGGAAGAAGGAGGAAGAGGGGGGCCTTTTATAGGAGGAGGGGGTGCCCCTCCCCATGGCCGGTGCCTCATGGGGGGTGACCCCTCACCTCCCCCATTCAAGTGGTGGTAACCCCTCCACATTAAAATGCCTCTTCACATTCTCTTTTAAAGTCTCCACTTTAAATGCATTAAAATTCTCTATGTTTAATGCTCTCTCATTTAATAAAACTCTTCTATTATATTTATTCAGATTTTTTGTTAATTACTTTAATTAACAAACATTCACATAAAACCCCTTGCAACATTTCAATATCACATGCAGAACCACTTTCTGCAATTTCACCCGAAACAATTCCAGTTTCTATCGAAACAATTCCTGTGCTTTGCAATTCTTTCGTCTGAAACATATGTGCTCAAAAATGGTGTCCGACAACTCTTAAGTGTGTCACCCTACGGTTCGTGAATAATGCAGACATGATTGAGACTCCTCTTAGATCAATAATCAGAAGCGGGACCTGGAGATCCATACTGACTCCTGCATATTCAATGGTGACTTCTGTGATCGTGAGAACCTTTAACGCCGTGATATAATACATGTCCGAGATTCGATCATAGGTATCCAAATACCTAGTTTGATCTCGTTACCAACATGCACTCTTTTCTCGTTCCCGTGATATAACATTCTAGTGATCACATCACTTGCTTGGAAGCTATCTCAATGTGATATCACCGAGAGGGCCCAGAGTATATCTATCCGTCATCGGGATTGACAAATTCCACTCTTGATCCATGAGCCTCAACATAACACCTTCGTAGCACTGAACCCATCTTTATAGTCACCCTGTTACAGTGTGACGTTTGATGTTATCAAGATACTCTTCTGGTGTTAGCAATTAACATGATCTGATGGTCTAAAGATAAAGATTACTTCATATGATGTTTATAGCAATGTAAACATAATGACTTGATCGTAATGCTATACTTCAGATGTATGTTCATCACATCATTTCACAAATGCTGTCACCTTGTTATTAACAATATCCAATGTCTATGATCAGGAAACCATGATCATCTTGTTAATCAACAAGCTAGTCTATAAGAGAGGCATAACTAGGTACCCTTTTTGTTTATTAAACACACATGTATTAACGTTTCCGATCAATACAATTATAGCATGCAAAATAAACATCTATCATATACGAGGAATATATAAGAACAACTTTATTATTGCCTCTCAGGGCATATTTCCCTCAGTCTCCCACTTGCACTAGAGACAATATCTAGTTCACATAGTGATAAATCTAACACCCATGGAGTTCTGGTGTTGATCATGTTTTTCTCTAGGGAGAACTTTAGACAACGGGTCTGCTACATTTAGGTCCGTGTGTACTTTACAAATCTTTATATCTCCATCCTTGACATGCTCGCGGATGGAGTGAAACCGGCGCTTAATATGCTTGGAATTCTTGTGAGACCTCGGTTCCTTGGCGTTGGCAATGGCTCCATTGTTGTTAGAATAGATCACCATTGGGTCCAATGCACTAGGAACCACACCTAGTTCTGGTATGAACTCTTTCAACCAAACCGCTTCCTACACCACTTCTGAAGAAGCAACGTATTCCGCCTCCATTGTTGATCCAGCCACCACAAGTTGTTTGGAACTCCTCGAACTAACTGCTGCTCCGTTCAAGAGAAATACGTATCCGGATTGAGACTTAGAGTCATCCGGATCGGTGTCAAAGCTAGCATCGACATAACACTTAGCGACTAGCTCTTCTTCCCCTCCGTATATAAGAAACATATCCCTAGTTCTTTTCAAGTACTTAAGGATATTCTTGACCACTATCCAGTGTTCCGAACCTGGATCAGATTGGTACCTACTAGTCAAACTAAAATCATGTGCCACATCCGGTCTTGTACATAGCATGGCATACATTATAGAGCCTATAGCCGAGGCATAGGGGATCTTATCCATTATCTCTCTTTCTTCCACCGTAGCCGGACTTTGAGTCTTGCTCAATGTCTTACCTTGCAACATAGGTAAGAACCCCTTCTTACTTCCGTCCATATTAAACTTCTTTAATATCTTATCAAGGCATGTACTCTGCATAGCCCAATTAGGCGCCTTGATCTATCTCTATAGATTTTAATGCCTAATATATATGACGCTTCACCAAGGTCTTTCATCGAAAATTTGCTATTTAGATAACTTTTAACACTGTGTAAAAGATCTATATCATTTCCAATCAATAATATGTCATCCACATATAATATCAGAAATGCCACATTTCTCCCACTCACTTTCTTGTAAATACAAGCCTCTCCATAAGTTTGGACAAATCCAAACTCTTTGATCACATCATCAAAGCGGAGATTCCAACTCCGGGATGCTTGCTTCAGTCCATAGATGGATCGCTGAAGTTTGCATACCTTATCAGCATCCTTAGGATCGACAAAACCCTTAGATTGTATCATATACAACTCTTCTTCAATATTACCATTTGAGGAACGTAGTTTTGACATCCATCTGCCATATTTGATAATCGAAATATGCAGCAATTGCTAACACAATCCTAACCGACTTTAGCATCGCTACGGGAGAGAATGTCTCATCATAGTCAACTCCTTGAATTTGTCGAAACCCCTTTGCGACAAGTCGAGCCTTATAGATGGTCACATTACCATCAGCATCAATTTTTCTTTTGAAAATCCATTTATTCTCAACGGCCTTTCGATCGTGAGGTAAGTCTACCAAGGTCCAAACCTGTTTTTCGTACATGGATTCCATCTCGGATTTCATGGCTTCTAGCCATTTATTGGAATCCGGGCTCATCATCGCTTCTTCATACGTCACAAGATCTTCCATTAGGTGAACCACTTGCAACATTTCGATATCACATGGAGAACCACTTTCTGCAATTTCACCCAAAACAATTCCCGCGCTTTCGTCTGAAACGTATGTGCTCCAAAATGGTGTCCAACAACTCTTAAGTGTGTCACCCTACGGTTCGTGAATAATGCAGACATGATTGAGACTCCTCTCAGATCAATAATCAGAAGCGGGACCTGGAGATCCATACTGACTCCTCCATATTCAACGATGACTTCTGTGATCGTGAGAACCTTTAACGCTATTAATTTAATCCCTTTGTCTCATAATATAATACATGTCTAAGATTCGATCATCGGTATCCAAATACCTAGTTTGATCTTGTTACCGACATGCACTCTTTTCTCGCTCCCGTGATATAACATTCTAGTGATCACATCACTTGCTTGCAAGCTATCTTAATGTGATATCATCGAGAGGGCCCAGAGTATATCTATCCACCATCGGGATTGACAAATTCCAACCTTTATCCATGAGCCTCAACATAACACCTTCGTAGCACTGAACCCATCTTTATAGTCCCCCTGTTACAGTGTGATGTTTGATGTTATCAAGATACTCTTCTAGTGTTAGCAATTACCATGATCTCATTGTCTAAGGATAAAGATTACTTCGTATGATGTTTATAGAAATGTACAGATAATGGCTTGATCATAATGCTATACTTGGGATGAATGTTCATCACATCATTTCACAAATGTTGTGCCCTTGTTATTAACAACATCCAATGTTTATGATCAGGAAACCTTGATCATCTTGTTAATCAACAAGCTAGTCTATAAGAGAGGCATAACTAGGAACCCTTTTTGTTTGTTAAACACACATGTATTGATGTTTCCGATCAATACAATTATAGCATGCAAAATAAACATCTATCATATACGAGGAATATATAATAACAACTTTATTATTGCCTCTCAGGGCATATTTCCTTCAGATCTTTAACTGGTAGTGCCTTTGTGAATCCGTCTGCCACTTGATCTTTGCTGGAAATATATCTGATGTCTAACATTTTTGTTGCAACTCTTTCTCTAACAAAATGAAAATCAATCTCAATGTGTTTATTCCTTGCATGAAAAATAGGATTAGCATACATATATGTTGCTCCATGGTTATCACACCATAGGCATGGTTTTTCACTTAGTGTAACACTAAGTTCACCAAGCAAAGCTTAAACCCATATCAATTCAGCTGTAGCATTTGCCAAGGACTTATATTCAACTTCAGTACTTGACCTTGGTCCAAAAAATATAGCAAACCTCCTGTGGACCTTTTTATCATCATGATAACCTACCCAGTCTGCATCAGAAAAAGCACTGAGAAAAGTGGATGAGGACTTCTGGTCTTCAGAGTATCCTAAACATATCTTAATATTCTCTTGGCAGCTATCTAATGAGAGGTTGTTTGAGCATATAAGAACTGCCATGCCTTGTTCACGGAGAAGGAAATATCAGGTCGTGTCAGAGTTAAATACTGCAATGGACCAACAATGATTTTGTACTCAGTCATGGCATTAGGGACGAGAGGTGTTCCTTCACCAAGAGACAACTTCTTGGTGGAGGATAGAGGAGTAGGACATGGTGTGCACTGTCTCATTCCAACTTTTGTAGGTAAATCAATACCATATTTTTCTTGTGTAAGCAGTAAACCATTATTCACCTGTTTTACCTCAATACCCAAAAATAAATGTAGATCTCCCAAATCCTTGAAAGCAAAGTCATCCTTGAGATCATGTAGCAAGATGGAGATGGATTGATCTCATGAGCTAGTAACAATGATATCATCAACATAGATTAAGACTAACATCATGATACCTGACTTGTTGTAAAGAAAAAGTGAGGTGTCGGCTATGGAGGGGAAAAACCAAGTGCTTGTAGCTTTGTACTTAGCCTAGAATACAATGCTCGAGGGGCTTGTTTAAGACCATAGAGAGCGTTGTCAAGTTTGCATATGAAGTGTGAAGTTTTGGAGTATTCAAAACCTGGTAGTTGTTTCATGTAGACCTCCTCTTCCGCAACAACATGAAGAAACACGTTCTTGATATCTAGCTGCCTCAAAGTCTAGCATCTAGAGACATCTATAGATAGAACAAGTCTAATAGTACCTGCCTTGACAACAAGGCTAAAGGTATACTCATAATAAATGCCATATGTTTGCTTGAAGCCTTTTGCAATCAGACGGTCCTTGTATCTATCAACATTACCATATGCATTCCTTTTGACACGATACACCCATTTGTACTCAATAATATTCTTGGTAGAGTTTGGAGGGACAAGCCTCCAAGTTTTGTTTTCCATAAGAGACGGATACTGTTATATCATAGTCTTGCGCCATCGATCATCAAAGTGAGCTTCTGATAGTGTGTTTGGTTCACTTGTGGATGTAAACAATCCATAGCAAATAGTACCATCAGTATACTGTTGAGGTTTTCTTATATCTTTTTGAAGCCATGTACGAGGTTCCACCATATGCGCTGACACAGGAGACCCAACAGCCGAGGACACCACAGAAGATCTTGGACTCCTAGATCCAACACCATCAGTACGGTTTTAAGCATCATTATACAATGATTGTTCATCCGTGTCGCTATCCGTGTTGCTACTCCCTACTTCTGTTGACGCGGCACAGCGCGTGGCGCTGCTTTCTTCGTCATTAAAGCAGGGTGAGGGTCCCAAGGCAGGCGTTGGGGACCGTGCAAGTGACCGCTGCATGCCTGTGTCTGTGTCATCTGGCGCAGGAGACAGGGACCAAGCGGGAACTAGAGATGGCGACGGGCGGGAATGTGTGTGCCTCAACGAGGAATCTTCTTCGGGTTTTGTGTTCACATGATCCAAGGGAGATGCCGAATCAACATCGCGTTCAGAACCAGTTTTGTTGTGTTCTGACATTGTTTCTTCATTGTTTTGATTTGTTGCTTCAGCATTTGAGCTCAAATTAATTGTAGTTTCTGGCTGTACATCGATATTATCTGCAATTACAACACCATCTGCAGTAACCTAATCATGAGTGGTAACATTTGGTATATCATGCAAATTTATATGATCATCAATGTGTGTCTCCCCGTTATTTGTAGATAATAGGAGAATGTCTTTTTTAAGACGTGAGCCAACATTTGGATATAGACAGGCAAAGGGAAAAACATTTTCATCAAATACCACATCTCGTGAGATATAAACACATCCAGTTTTAGTGTCAAGACATTTAACACCTTTGTGATGAGGGTTGTAGCAAAAAAGCACACACTTTGTCGAATAGAAGGCGAGCTTCCTTTTATTGTAGGGATGAAGATTAGGCCAACATGCACAACCAAAAACTCTAAGAGACTCATAGTTAGGATTTGTGTGGAGAAGACTAATGGCTCGTGTTGATGTAAAGCTCGTTGGGAACCCCAAGAGGAAGGTATGATGAGCACAACAACAAGTTTCCCTTAGTTATGAAACGAAGGTTTAATCGAACCGGTAGGAGCAAGGAAACACCCCAAAGGTGTTGCTAGCTGAGCCTTGGCAGGGCGCACTACCGGTGCTAGTAGCAATGTGCAGACCTGCACAACACAACCACAGAAATTTGTCCCCAACTTGCGATGAGGTTGTCAATCTCACCGTGTTTTGCTGAAAACAAAGGATTAAACGTATCGAATGGAAAGAAGCAATAGTTTGTAGAAAGTAAACACAAAGCAGTAAACAGTTTGTAGATTGTATGTAAAGAAAGAGGACCGGGATCCATAGTTCACTAAAAGTGGCTCTCCTTAAGATAGATAACATGCTGGGTGAACAAATTACAGCGGGGCAATTGACAAACATCGAGAAAGCAATACATGCATATACTAATCATCTTGACTCCTTTGAGACTTGATTGGGCATTACAACATTATACATAGACCGCCATCCAACTGCATCTATGACTAATAATCCACCTTCAGGTTATCATCCGAACCCCCTCCAGTATTAAGCAAGCAACGGATTATTGCGTTATGAATTGTGTGTAATGTAAACAATACGATTGTTCTATGAACAAAGGATTGTTGTTTTCTCCCTAGTAGCAACAGCACATCTAGTACCTTAGAGATTTCTGTCACTTCCCTAGATTACCAGAGGCATGAACCCACTATCGAGCATAAATACTAACTCTTGGAGTTGCTAGCATCTACTTGGCCATGATAGCTACTAACAACGGAAAGCATGCAAGATCACAAATAATAAAGACCTGTTAGAATCAATAATCAATCTGAAATAGCATCTCAATATCCATCGGATCCCCGCAAACACATCATGCAGAATTACAAATAGATGATCTTGATCATGAACGGAGCTCACAAGATCTAGACATGAAAGCACAAAGGAGGAGAAGCAGCCATCTAGCTAGTGCATGGATTCGTAGTCCAAGGATGAAGTACTCATGCATCACACCAGAGGCTTGCATGGTGATGAAGAAGGCCTCCAGGGTGAACTCCCCTCTCCGGCAGGGTGCCAGGAAGAGCTTCAGATCCCTCCCGGTCTACCGATGGAGATGACGACGGCTACAGACTCTTTCGTGGATTTTTGATCGGGTACATAGGGTTTTTGTCCCCAGGGCACCTTATAGGCGGAAGGAGAGGCCAAGGGGGTGCTGGGGTCGGCCAGACAACCCCCAGGCACGGACCAGGCCTGGCCGCACGGCCAGGTGGTGTGGCCGGCCCCCAACCCTTCTCTGTCTCGTATTCTGGCATCTGATGACTTCTGGAAAAATAGGCACTTGGCTTTTGTTTCGTCCAATTCCGAGAATATTCATTTTCTGACTTTCCTCGAACAAAAAATAGCAGAAAACAGGCAGCTGGCACTATGGCTCTTGTTAATAGGTTAGTCCAAGAAATCATATGAAAAGTACTCCAAAGTGTGGACAAAACACAAGAAAGTGGATAAAACCAAGCATGGAACATCAAAAATTATAGATACATTTGCAATGTATCAACATCCCCAAGCTTAACTCCTGCTCGTCCTCGAGTAGGTAAGTGATAAAAAGAAAGAATAATTTTTGAGGTGACATGCACCATCAAAGACTTGATCAAAGTATATGTAAAACATTCAAAGCTGGGATCATAGTACTTCAATCATAGCATTAAAAGACAAAGTTCTAGCAATAAGACAAAGAAACTATGACGCAACATGAAATGGCACAAACAAAAGGTTCATGAATAACAATGCTTTGCAAGACGTTTGTCTATTTCACATAAAGAAAAAATAGAATAATAGTATTCAGCTTGTCCCTCATAGAGTAGCAAATATAAATGCATAGGACACCTTCAAAGTTCATAACAGTGACTAGATACAAATAGTTTAAAACAAGCAATATCAAGTTATGCATCAATCAACTAGTCTTGGGACAATGCACATAGAACTAAGAATGGCCACTATGCTCTCAAAGTAGGTGCATAAAGGTAGAAGGTGGAGACTCAATATAATGGTGGAAGAAAGGCCTTCATAAAAGGAAGTAGGGATTCAAGTCTCATAAAGAGGTTCCGAAAATTATGGTACTTATAGCTTTCAGCTCTCATTGCCCCTATCATAAGCATCTTGAAGGTGATTAAGGTTAAAGTGACATAACTAAGAGGATATGCTTCACAAGTTATAAACCGAAATCTCATGCCCCTTACTTATGAAGGCCGAACCTCATGATACTCAACTTTAGTCACAAGTAAGTGAAGGAAATATGCCCTGAGAGGCAATAATAAATTTGTTATTATGTATTACTCGTATATGATAGATGTTTAGTTTGCATGCTATAATTGCATTGATCAGAAACGTCAATACATGTGTGTTCAATAAACAAAAAGGGTTCCTAGTTATGCCTCTCTTATAGACTGTCTTGTTGATTAACGAGATGATCAAGGTTTCCTGATCATAGACATTGGATGTTGTTAATAACAAGGTCACAACATTTGTGAAATGTTGTGATGAACATTCATCCGAACTATAGCATTACGATCAAGTCATTATGTTTACATTGCTATAAACATCATACAAAGTAATCTATATCCTTAGACCATGAGATAATATTAATTGCTAACACCAGAAGAGTATCTTGATAACATCAAACATCACACCGTAACAAGGTGACTATAAAGATGGGTTCAGTGCTACGAAGGTGTTATGTTGACGCTCATGGATCAAGAGTGGAATTTGTCAATCCCGATGATGGATAGATATACTCTGGTGCCTCTCTGTGATATCACATTAAGATAGCTTGCAAGTGATGTGATCACTAGAATGTTATATCACGGGAACAAGAAAAGAGTGCATGTCGGTAACAAGATCAAACTAGGTATTTGGATACCGATGATCGAATCTCGGACATGTATTATATCATAAGACAAATGGATTAAGTTGCTAGCTTTAAAGGTTCCCACGATCCTAGAAGTCATCGTTGAATATGTAGGAGTCAGTATGGATCTCTAGGTCCCGCTTCTGATTATTGATCTGAGAGGAGTCTCAATCATGTCTGCATTATTCGCGAACCGTAGGGTGACACACTTAAGAGTTACCGGACACCATTTTGGACCACATATGTTTCAGACGAAAGAATTGCAAAGCGCAGGAATTGTGTCGATAGAAACCGGAATTGTTTTGGGTGAAATTGCAGAAAGTGGTTCCGCATGTGATATTGAAATGTTGCAAGGGGTTTTATGTGAATGTTTGTTAATTAAAGTAATTAACAAAATTCTGAATAAATATAATAAAAGAGTTCTATTAAATGAGAGAGCATTAAACTTAGAGAATTTTAATGCATTTAAAGTGGAGACTTTAAAAGGGAATGTGAAGAGGCATTTTAATGTGGAGGGGTTACCACCACATGAATGAGGGAGAGGAGGGGTCACCCCCCATGAGGCGCCGACCATGGGGAGGGGCACCCCCTCCTCCTATAAAAGGCCCCCCTCTTCCTCCTTCTTCCACACACCTCCTCATGAAGGATCTCTCCCCCCTCTAGAATTATTCCCCCATGGTCTCGGATTAGCGAGATACATGTTCCCAGTGGCATTTCGTCTGGAAGGAGTTGCTGCTTCTGCTGCATCGCTGGAGCGAGGAGGTGGAGGTTGTCCGGTGGCTTGAACGTGTGTGCGAGGACGGATGCGCTGCTGATTTGCGGCGCTCAGACTTCCACACGATCTTGAGATTGGCAAGTGTACGACTACATCAACCACGAGTGCCTACTCGTTAACAAAACTCGCTGTCTTCGAGGGTAAGTTCTCGATGGATGTATGTCCACCCGTTGCTCTATATCTAGTAGATAGATCTTGGCGTGTAGTTCTCATCGTAGGAAAAACTTTGTTTTCTATGTTGCGGACCCAATAGTGGTATCAGAGCCTGATCTATGCGTAGGTGCTTTGCACGGGTAGTACACATATGTTTATATGTGGGCGATGATGATCATGTTATTGCATCTTCTATGTATTTTGGATATTGGTGGCACAGTGGGATGAAGCGGCCCGGACCAACCTTACATGTCATCGTACATGAGACCGGTTCCACGACTGACATGCAACTTGTTTTGCATAAGTGGACGGTGGGTGTCTGTCTCTCCTACTATAGTCAATATCTGATTTACAACTAGTTGCTAATAACTTGGTTATCCTTGTTGTGGATCATGTTTGTAGGTAAGACCGGTTCTATCTCCAAAAGCCCTAAGCCACGTAAAACTTGCAATTGCTAAATTAGAGGCGTCTAGTTTAGATCGTTGCTGGGCTAGTGTCTTGTTATGGTATTGTTGTAAGTAGATGTATGATAGATACTCTTACAACACACTCAACGTGTAAGTTCCATAGACCTTGGCCTTACACACAAAGGAATGATAGAGATCATACCACAATGCAAATGATAGAGATCAAATGGATGGACCATATCATCTCACTTTACACATTAGATGTTAGCATCTTATACTGCTAGTTTGGCGCTTTTGTAGCATTGTAAGATGATCCCTCATTTAAATATCAAGATAAAATGTGTTCTTCCTTAAGTATGCACCGTTCTGTGGATCGTGTTTTGAGACATCACGTGATGATCGGGTGTACTCGACTCTACGCTTTCATAAGAACGCGTGTAAGACAGTTTTACACACGCAAATACTACGGTTCTTACTTGGCGAGCCTTGCATGTACAGACATGGCCTCGGAACACGGACCGAAAGGTTAAGCATGAGTCATATAGTTGATATGATGCCCATATAGATGCTCTCCTTTGAAGCTACATCAACTCACGTGATGATCGGACTTGGTGTAGTGGATTTGGTTCATGTAATCACCAAAAGGACACGAGGGATGTCGTTTTTGAGTGGGAGTTCATTAGTAATTTCGATTAGTTGAACTCACTCTATCATAAATTTAGTCTAAATAAACTTTACAAATTCTGTTGTAGATGGCACCAGCGGCTTTTAATTTCAATGTGTTCATGGAGAAAGAGAAACTTGCTGTGAATGGTAGCAACTTCACCAACTGGGGTATGAATTTGAGGATTCTCCTCACTACTGCACAAAAGCAATATGTTCTAGAGGCGCCGCTAGGCCCCCCACCAGCTCCTGATGCCCCTGACGAGGAGAAGAATGTCTATGTGACTCGTCAGGAGGACCACAACTTAGTTCATTGCGGCATACTGTATGGGTTAGAGCTAGAACTTCGAAAGTGTTTCGAAAATGGCAATGCCTTTGATACCATGGGAGAATTGAAAATGATTTTCAATACCCATGCTACCGTAGAGAGTTATAATGGCACCAGAAAAATGTGGGCACGGTGTTGATGTAGAGCTCGTTGGGAACCCCAAGAGGAAGGTATGATGAGCACAGCAGCAAGTTTCCCGCAGTTATGAAACCAAGGTTTAATCGAACCAGTAGGAGCAAGGAAACACCCCAAAGGTGTTACTAGCTGAGACATGGCAGGGCGCACTACCGGTGCTAGTAGCAACGTGGAGACCTGGAGAACACAACCACAGAAATTTGTCCCCAACTTGCGATGAGGTTGTCAATCTCACCGTGTTTTGCTGAAAAAAAAGGATTAAATGTATCGAATGGAAAGAAGCAATAGTTTGTAGAAAGTAAACACAAAGCAGTAAACATTTTGTAGATTGTATGTAAATAAAGAGGACCGGGATCCATAGTTCACTAAAAGTGGCTCTCCTTAAGATAGATAACATGCTGGGTGAACAAATTACAGCGGGGCAATTGACAAACATCGAGAAAGCAATACATGCATATACTAATCATCTTGACTCCTTTGAGACTTGATTGGGCATTACAACATTATACATAGACCGCCATCCAACTGCATCTATGACTAATAATCCACCTTCAGGTTATCATCCGAACCTCCTCCAGTATTAAGTTGCAAGCAACGGATTATTGCGTTACGAACTGCGTATAAAGTAAACAATACGATTGTTCTATGAACAAAGGATTGTTGTTTTCTCCCTAGTAGCAACAGCACATCTAGTACCTTAGAGATTTCTGTCACTTCCCTAGATTACCAGAGGCATGATCCCACTATCGAGCATAAATACTAACTCTTGGAGTTGCTAGCATCTACTTGGACAAGATAGCTACTAACAACAGAAAGCATGCAGGATCACAAATAACAAAGACATGATAGAATCAATAATCAATCTGAAATACCATCTCAATATCCATCGGATCCCCGCAAACACAACATGCAGAATTACAAATAGATGATCTTGATCATGAACGGAGCTCACAAGATCTTGACATGAAAGCACAAAGGAGGAGAACCAGCCATCTAGCTACTACATGGACCTGTAGTCCAAGGATGAAATACTCACGCATCACACCGGAGGCTTGCATGATGATGAAGAAGGCCTCCAGGGTGAATTCCCCTCTCCGGCAGGGTGCCAGGAAGAGCTTCAGATCCCTCCCGATCTAGGGATGGAGATGACGGCGGCTACAAACTCTTTCGTGGATTTTTGATCGGGCCCTTAGGGTTTTCGTCCCGTGGGAATCTTATAGGCGGGGGTGCCGGAGGCGGCCAGACCACCCCCTGGCGCGGGCCAGGCTGGGCCGCGTGGCCAGGTGGTGTGGTGGCCCCCTGGCCCCTCTCCATCTCGTACTCTGGCATCTGATGACTTCCGGATCAGTAGGCACTTTGGCTTTTGTCCCGTCCAATTCCGAGAATATTCATTTTCTGACTTTCCTGGAACCAAAAATAGCAGAAAACAAGTAGCTGGCACTGTGGCTCTTGTTAATAGGTTAGTCCAAGAAAACATATGAAAAGTACTCCAAAGTGTGGACAAAACACAAGAAAGTGGATAAAACCAAGCATGGAACATCAAAAATTATAGATACATTTGCAATGTATCAACATCCCCAAGCTTAACTCCTGCTCGTCCTCGAGTAGGTAAGTGATAAAAAGAAAGAATAATTTTTGAGGTGACATGCACCATCAAAGACTTGATCAAAGTATATATAAAACATTTAAAGCTGGGATCATAGTACTTCAATCATAACATGAAAGACAAAGTTCTAGCAATAAGACAAAGAAACTATGATGCAACATGGAAAGGCACAAACAAAAGATTCATGAATAACAATGCTTTGCAAGACGTTTGTTTGTTTCACATAAAGAAAACATAGCATAATAGTATTCAGCTTGTCCCTCATAGAGTAGCAAAACATAAATGCATACGACACCTTCAAAGTTCATAAGAGTGACTAGATACAAATAGTTTAAAACAAGCAATATCAAGTTATGCATCAATCAACTAGTCTTGGGACAATGCACATAGAACTAAGAATGGCCAATATGCTCTCAAAGTAGGTGCATAAAGATAGAAGGTGGAGACTCGGTGGAAGAAAGGCCTTCATGGAAGGAAGTAGGGATTCAAGTCTCATAAAGAGCTTCCAAAAATTATGGTACTTATAGCTTTCAGCTCTCATTGCCCCTATCATAAGCATGTTTAAGGTGATTAAGGTTAAAGTGACACAATAAGAGGATATGCTTGACAAGTTATAAACCGAAATCTTATGCCCCTTACTTACGAAGACCGATCCTCATGCTACTGAACTTTAGTCACAAGTAAGCTCTTGTCATTGTAAGTACATATGTATTATAAAGAACCGCCAACGGGGTACCCCTTGCGCATGATACATGAGCTATCCCATAATCAAAATGACAAGGCAAGCAGACAATGAGCATCCCAAAAATCTTTTCATTTGCTATTTGCATAGGTTTTTATTGAGGATGCTTCATAGAGTGCTCATTACGGTGATGCTGCAAGTTTCCACCATGATTAGGCATGGCTTAGGCTAACGGCCTGATGTCTACGCACTTCTATTCTTGTAGATAGTTGTTGGGCCTCCAAGTGCAGAGGTTGGTAGAACAGCAGCAAGTTTTCCCTTAAGTGGATCAATCAAACTCACGGAGGAAGTGGTCAAAGGTATTCCCTCTCAATCAACCCTGCAATCAAGATAGAAGAAGTATCTTGTGTCCCCAACACACCCAATACACTTGTTTGGTGTATAGGTGCACTAGTTCGGCGAAGAGATAGTGAACTACAAGTGGTATGGATATAAAATAATGGTGCTAGAAAATAACTTGATGGCGTGGAAAAGACTAAAGGAAAACTGAAATAAAGATGGAAGCAAGCAAACATGTAACATATCTAATTGCAAACGGTGTATCAATGCTTAGAAACAAGGCCTAGGGATCATACTTTCACTAGTGAACACTCTCATATAAATATCTTCTCTTTATGATACTACTCTTAACTACTCTCCGGTTGAACAGTCTAATCGATGGTAGGGCTATAACAGCACACCTCAAAGCTCATCTTTCCCATCTAGAAAACCCCACACTGTCACCTTGAGTACTAGATGAGTCCAACAAACACCACAATTTCATAAAGACATCCAACTCCAAATATAACTCATAACAAGTATCTGTAATCTCTAGCCTAAGTGCCACCATGGTGAGCACGCTGTCACTTTCACACAGATGGGGAGAGCAGAGATCTAATAAAGCACTTGAGTAGCAAGGTAGATCTACTTGATTACAAAGCTCATGATCACAATATGATCATGCATAGAGAGAGAGATGAACACATAGCTACCGGTAGAACCCTTAGCCTCGAGAGAGAACTACTCCCTCCTCATCATGGGAATCAGCAATGGTGATGGATATGGCGGTGGAGATCGATGGAGATGGCTCCGGGGGCACTTCCGTATCCCGGCAGGGTGCCGAAATAGAGACTTTCTGTCCCCCGAATCTCCCCTTCGGTGGCGGCAGCGCTGTGGAAATTTTCGTGGCTGGAGGCTTGATGATTTAGGGTTTATGCCTCGGGAGGCTTCTTATAGGCCAGAGGGCAAGGTCGGTGAGCGGCCAGGGGGCCCAAACCATGCCCTGGCGCGGCCTGGGGGGACCCTCGCCATGGGGTGTTGTGGCCACCCTGTGGCCCCTCTCCGACTCTCCTTCTAGCTCCGTGAGTCTTCCGGGAAAATATCAACTTTGGCTTTTGTCTGGTCCAATTCTGAGAATATTGATTTTCTGACTTTCTTGGAACCAAAAACAGCATAAAACATGCAACTGGCACTGTGGCTCTTGTTAATAGGTTCGTCCAAGAAATCATATGAAAAGTACTCGAAAGTATGGACAAAACATAAGAAAGTGGATAAAACCAAGCATGGAACATCAAAAATTATAGATACATTTGCAATGTATCAACATACCCAAGCTTAACTCCTGCTCTTCCTCGAGTAGGTAAGTGATAAAAAGAATAATAATTTTTGAGGTGACATGCACCATCAAAGAGTTGATCAAAGTATTTGTAAAACATTCAAAGCTGGGATCATAGTACTTCAATCATAACATGAAAGACAAAGTTCTAGCAATAAGACAAAGAAACTATGATGCAATATGAAAAGGCACAAACAAAAGATTCATGAATAACAATGCTTTGCAAGACATTTGTTTGTTTCACATAAAGAAAACATAGCATAATTGCATTCAGCTTGTCGCTCATAGAGTAGCAAATATAAATGCATAGGACACCTTCAAAGTTCATAAGTGTGACTAGATACAAATAGTTTAAAACAAGAAATATCAAAGTTATGCATCAATCAACAAGTCTTTGGACAATGCACATAGAACTAAGAATGGACACTATGCTCTCAAAGTAGGTGCATAAAGGTAGAAGGTGGAGAATCAATATAAAAGTGGAAGAAAGGCTTTCATAGAAGGAAGCAGAGATTCAAGTTTCATAAAGAGCTTCCAAAAATTATGGTACTTATAGCTTTCAGCTCTCATTGCCCCTATCATAAGCATCTTGAAGTGATTAAGGTTAAAGTGAACAAACTATGGTGTACATGTTTGATGAAGTATAAGTTAGAAATCTCATGTCCCTTGAATACGAGGGCCGCTCCTCATGCTACTCAAGTTTAGTCACGGGTAAGTTCTTGTCATCATAAGTACATGTGTATCATAGAGAACCACCAACGGGGTACCCCTTGCCCGATGATACGGAAGAATCCCCGTATCAAAATGACAAGGCAAGCAGACAACGAGCATCTCAACAATCTTCTTATTTACCATGTGAATATGGTGCTTTTTTCTCTCTTTCCTCTTTTCATAATCTCATTTTTTCTTTTTCTCTTTTTTTCTCAATATATCACTCTTTTTTTATAAGAAGAATGCTTCATAGACAGGTCATTATGGTTACGCTGCAGGTTTCCACCATGTCAGCATGGATTAGACCAGCGGCCCAGGCATTCCTCTAACACATATACATAACTCCATGGACTTACAAGCTCCCCTTTCATTTCACACCGACGACATCCATATACAAAAGAGCATGATATCAACTAGGTACAAGTACCAAGTGCAATGTTGAAAGTGTTCCCCATGACAACATGGTTCTGCTAATTCCCAACAAATAAGTGCAAGCATATACAACATAGACGACACAATGGTTCAAGATTATTAAGGGCAAGAAAAGTAAAGTGTGCCATCAAGTTCGTGAGAGCTTTAATCACTAGTTTTCTCATAACAAGTTTAATTCGGAAGGTAAACAAAAGCATGAATATACTTGGAATAGCATATGCTAGTAGGTAGGTATGGTGGACTCTTTGGAATAACTTGGTTTAGCGAGTTGGATGCATGAGTGGAACTCATACTTGGTTGTGGAGGCTAGCAAAAGACTGGGAACGACAAAATAAGAGAGCAATAATGGCCATAATCACGCAGAGCGACAAAACATCATTGATCAAAGCATAAAGTGATACTACAAGTTGAAAACTAAAAGATCATAAAGGCTTATGGTGACTTGAGATAGTCATAACAGGGTGTGAGCATCCGCCAAGTCAACCGAAATAAAGCATCAAAGGAGAATACCACTATAATATGCTTTAATATGCTAAAACAACGCATGATTCATCCAAGGCACATTAAGCAGTCTCAATTGTTTATAACAAGTCATGCTACAGCAAAGAATACTAAGCATAAAGCCAAAACAATATCAAGCATGGCATGACAAAGCATAGGCCATAGTCAAGAACAAGCTCTCTTTACCACTTAAGCATGCACTTTCCTACTCTTTTCCAAACCAAACCAAACTATTTGAAAACCAATGTATGAAAGAGGGGGTCCAACCAATTTATTCAGAAAACTAAGCAAACAAAAGCAAACTAAAAACCAAAACGAAAACGAAAAAGAAGACGCTCCAAGAACAATACAATTGTGCATCAAACAATGAAAATGAAGCGTTTGGAAGAAACTTGTGATTTTTATTGATGAAGAAGGGGATGCCTTGGGCATACCCAAGCTTTGGCGCTTGTACTTCTTGGATATTTCTTGGGGTGACACGTGTGGCATCCCCAAGCTTGAGCTTTAGTCCATCCTTCATCTCATTACTCATTCCTTCCAGACACCTGAAATTTTTCCTTCATACAAAACTTCACACAATCTTTATTAGCAACATTAGTGCACTCAAGATAAATAAGTCTTACGGTTCAGTTCTAACACCAAATAAACTTCCATTAGAACACTAGCAACTGTAGCACTTCCCTCAAAAAGCTCAATTCCCCAAAAGAACTCAAAAAGGAACCAACAAGAAGCAAATGCAAATAATGGCAGAAATCTGTCAAAATAGACCAGCAGGTAAAGACGAAGTCTTTCGAATACCTTCTGTTGCTCCAATAAAAAAGTGTTGATCTAACGAAAGTTAGATAACAACCTGGGGCAGAAGCACAAAAATTGACGCCTCAAATCGACGTACAGAGATTTTACACGAATTTGTACGGTGAAGCACAAAAATCTGTTTCAGGCCAACAACTTTCCCAATCATTACTTCTCTCTCATTAGAGGTTACTCTTGGCACAAAAAGCAAATAAAAAGGATAAGGAGCGGTTATTACTGAAGTAATAACTTCCAAGACTCATCTAAAACTTTTGGGTTATCTCCCAATAAGTATTTTTCTTTAATGCCTTTAAGTTAGGCTTGATAGTTTGAGAAGATGCTCACATAAGAAATATGAATTGAAGTAAAAGAGAGCATCAAGAAGCAAATTCAAAACACATTTAAGTCTAACCCACATCCTATGCGTAGGAATCTTGTAAAGAAATAAGTCATGACATCACAAAGCAATAAGCATAGGAAAGCAAAACAAGTGCAACTTCAAAATTTTCAACATAAAGAGGGGAAACTTAATATTATTGAGATGCATAGAAACATGTTTCCCTCTCTCATAATAACTTTCCGTAGAAATATGAATAAAATTAACAATATAACTATCACATAAAACATTCTTATCATGAGCCACATGCATAAAAGAATTAATACTCCCCACATAAACATTGTCATTCTTATTAATTGTAGTGGGGGAAAATTCAACAAAATATCTATCATTATTATTCTCATCACCATAATCATCAAATATAGGAGGCATATTGTAATCATTAATTTTCTCCTCAATAGTAGGTGGACTGAAAATGTCATATTCATCATTGTAATCATCATATATTGGAGGTTTTGTATCATCATAAGCAATAGAATAGCTATCTTCCAAAGCTGGGGAACTAAAAAGATCATTTTCATAAAAACTAGCTTCCCCAAGCTTAGAATTTTCCATAGCATTAGCAATAATGGTGTCCAAAGAATTCATACTAACAACATTGCTATTAGCATGCACATAAAGTTCCATAGGTTTTTTAATTTGTCTCTTCAAACAGTATAAAGTTCAAGATAAATACTATAAAGCTCTCTAATTTTTTTGTTATTTTCCATTAAGCCTAACTAGTGAAAACAAGAAACAAAAAGACAAAATTGCAGAATCTAAAGGAAATAACTTCGAGCACTCACATCGGAGGATGTGAGTACCTTTTACCTTACCTCCCCGGCAACGGCGCCAGAAAATAGGCGTTTGCCGTGGGAGGTTCTTCTTCTTTAATCCTTCGGTGTGAATACCTTTTACCTTACCTCCCCAGCAACAGAGCTAGAAAATAGCTTGATGTCTACGCACGTCTATTCTTGTAGACAGTTGTTGGGCCTCCAAGTGCAGAGGTTTGTAGAACAGCAGCAAGTTTTCCCTTAAGTGGATCACCCAAGGTTTATCAAACTCAGGGAGGAAGTGGTCAAAGGTATTCCCTCTCAAGCAACCCTGCAATCAAGATACAAGAAGTCTCTTGCGTCCCCAACACACCCAATACACTTGTCAGGTGTATAGGTGCACTAGTTGGCGAAGAGATAGTGAAATACAAGTGGTATGGATATAAAATAATGGTGCTAGAAAATAACTTGATGGCGTGGAAAAGACTAAAGGCAAACTGAAATAAAGATGGAAGCAAGCAAACATGTAACAGATCTAATTGCAAACGGTGTATCAATGCTTCGAAACAAGGCTAGGGATCATACTTTTACTAGTGAACACTCTCATATAAATATCTTCTCTTTATGATACTACTCTTAACTACTCTCTGGTTGAACACTCTAATCGATGGTAGGGCTATAACAGCACACCTCAAAGCTCATCTTTCCCATCTAGAAAACCCCACACTGTCACCTTGAGTACTAGATGAGTCCAACAAACACCACAATTTCATAAAGACATCCAACTCCAAATATAACTCATAACAAGTATTTGTAATCTCTAGCCTAAGTGCCACCATGGTGAGCACGCTGTCACTTTCACACACATGGGGAGAGCAGAGATCTAATAAAGCACTTGAGTAGGAAGGTAGATCTACTTGATTACAAAGCTCATGATCACAATATGATCATGCATAGAGAGAGATGAACACATAGCTACCGGTAGAACCCTTAGCCTCGAGAGAGAACTACTCCCTTCTTATCATGGGAATCAGCAATGGTGATGGAGATGGCGGTGGAGATTGATGGAGATGGCTCCAGGGGCACTTCCCCGTCCCGACAGGGTGCCGAAATAGAGACTTTCTGTCCCCCAAATCTCCCCTTCGGTGGCGGCGGCGCTGCAGAACTTTTCGTGGCTGGAGGCTTGATGATCTAGGGTTTATGCCTCGGGAGGCTTCTTATAGGCCAGAGGGCAAGGTCGGTGGGCGCCCAGGGGGCCCACACCATGCCCTGGCGCGGCCTGGGGGACCCGCGTGATACGTCCAAAACGTATCTACTTTCCCGAACACTTTTGCTATTGTTTCTCCTCTATACTGGTGTGATTTGGATGCAACTAATGCGAACTGACGCTGTTTTTAGCAGAGTTGCCTTGGTGTCTACTTTTTGTGCAGAAAATCAACTATCAGGAAAAATCCCGGAAAATATGCCAAAAATCCTATTTCACCCGAAGACTCCAGGAGCCAGAATACAAGACGGAGAAGAGACCTAGGGTGGCCACACCACTTGGTGGCACGGGCCAGGCCAGGCCGCGCCAGGGGGTGGTGTGGGCCCCCCAGGCACCCCCTCGGCCTCTCTCTTCGCCTATAAGGAGCCTTCTGACCTAAAAACTTCGGGGGGTTCGACGTTTTTCCAGAAGGAGTTCCGCTCCACCGCCACCACCAGATTCCACGAAACAGCACCATAAACTCCGTTCTGGCACCCTGCCGGGACGGGGAATTGGAGGAGATCATCGCCATCATCATCACCATCGCTTCTCCATCGACCATCCATGTTTCCCCCATCTATGAGTGAGTAATCCCCCGCTGTAGGCTATGGGGATGGTAGGGATTGGATGAGATTGTTCATGTAATGGCATCAGATTGTTAGGGCATGGTGCCTAGTATCTTTTATTAGTGCTTGATGACTTTGTTGCGACTTGTTGTGCTTAATGCTTATCACTAGGGCCCGAGTGCCATGATTTCAGACCTGAACTTATTATTGATTCATTATGATAGTATTTTTCTTGGTCTTATCTGCAAGTTGTATACACACGTTGTTGTCCGGAACCTATGGCCCCGAAGTGACAGATATCGGGATAACCGGAAGGGAATGGCTTTGATGTGAGGATCACATGTGTTCACGGAGTGTTAATGCTTTGCTCCGGTGCTCTATTAAAAGGAGCACCTTAATTGCTAGTAGTTCCCTAGAGGCCCCGCTGCAAACGGGCTGGCAGGACAAAAGATGTTGTGCAAGTTCTCATTGCGAGCACGTTTGACTATATATGGAACACATGCCTAGGATTGTCTAGTACTTGGGTGCTTTATCTTATTTATCTAAAATTGCCCTATGTTCTGATTGCTATGTGAATTGTCTTGTCCATGCAACGCCCGTCCATCCATCCATATGCCTACCACACTCGAATCCCACTGTTTACTGCTTTCGTTACTACTGTCTTTACTTTACTACTGCTGTTACTTTACTATTCCTACTATAAAACTGTTGCTACTGATAAACTGCTGTGAGCAAGATTGTTTCCAGGTGCAGCTGAATTGACAACTCAGTTATTAAGGCTTATAAATATTCTTTGGCTCCCCTTGTGTCGAATCAACAAATTGGGTTTCACTTCCCTCGAAAATACTGTGATACACCCCCTATACTTGTGGGTCATCACCGCGCCATGGGGTGGTGTGGCCACCCTATGGCCCCTCTCCGACTCTCCTTCTAGCTCCGTGAGTCTTCTGGGAACATATCAATTTTGGCTTTTGTCCGGTCCAATTCCAAGAATATTGATTTTCTGACTTTCCTGGAACCAAAAACAGCATAAAACAGGCAACTGGCACTGTGGCTCTCGTTAATAGGTTCGTCCAAGAAATCATATGAAAAGTACTCCAAAGTATGGACAAAACATAAGAAAGTGGATAAAACCAATCATGGAACATCAAAAATTATAGATACATTTGCAATGTATCACGGCCCAGGCGTTTCTCTAACACACATACAAATTCCACGATCTCACAAGTTCCACTTTTATTTCACACCGCCGGGATCCGTACGCAAAAGAACATGATATCAACGGGGTACAAAGTACAAGTGCAATGTTGAAAGCGTTCCCCATGATACATGGTTCTGCTAATTTCAACTTATAAAGCGCAAGCATATACGCAACTAAGAAGGACCCAATGGTTCAAGTTTATTAGATGCAAAAAAGTAAAGTGTGCCATCAAGTTCGTGAGAGCTTTAATCACTAGTTTACTCATAACAAGTTTAATTTGGAAGATAAACAAAAGCATGTATATACTTGGAATAGCATAAGCTAGTAGGTAGGTATGGTGGACTCTTTGGAATAACTTGGTTTAGGGAGTTGGATGCATGAGTAGAACTCATACTTGGTTGTGGAGGCTAGCAAAAGACTGGGAGCGACAAACTAAGAGAGCAATAATGGCCATAATCATCCAGAGCGACAAAACATCATTGATCAAAGCATAAAGTGATACTACAAGTTGAAAACTAAAGGATCATAAAGGCTATGGTTACTTGAGATAGTCATAACATGGTGTGAGCATGCGCCAAGTCAACCCAAATAAAGCATCAAAGGAGAATACCACTATACTATGCTTTAATATGCTAAAACAACGCATGATTCATCCAAGGAACATTAAGCAATCTCAATTGTTTATAACAAGTCATGCTACAGCAAAGAATACTAAGCATAAAGCGAAAACAATATCAAGCATGGCATGACAAAGCATAGGCCACAGTCAAAAACGAGCTCTTTTTACCACATAAGCATGAACTTTCCTACTCTTTTCCAAACCAAACCAAACTATTTACAAACCAATGTATGAAAGAGGGGGTCCAACCAATTATTCAGAAAACTAAGCAAACAAAGAAAGCGAAAAACCAAAATGAAAACGAAAAAGAAGACGCTCCAAGAACAACACAATTGTGCATGAAACAATAAAAATGAAGCATTTGGAAGAAACCTGGGATTTTTATTGATGAAGAAGGGGATACCTTGGGCATCTACAAACTTTGACGCTTCTACTTCTTGGATATTTCTTGGGGTGACACGCGTGGCATCCCCAAGCTTGAGCATTAGTCCATTCTTTATCTCATTACTCATTCCTTCCATACACCTGAAATTTTTCCTTCATACAAAACTTCACACAATCTTTATTAGCAACATTAGCACACTCAAGATAAATAAGTCTTAAGGTTCAGTTATAACACCAAATAAAATTCCATTAGAACACTAGCTACTGTAGCACTTCCCTAAAAAAGCTCAATTCCCCAAAATAACTCAAAAAGGAACCAACAAGAAGCAAATGCAGAAAATGGCAGAAATTTGTCAAAACAGACGAGCAGGTAAAGACGAATTATTTCGAAGACCTTCTGTTGCTCAAATCACAAAGTGTTGAGCTAACAAAAGTTAGATAACAACCTGGTGCATAAGCACAAAAATTCACGCCTCAAAATAACGTTCAGAGATTTTACACGAATTTTTACGGTGAAGCACAGAAATCTGTTTCAGGACAGCAACTTTCCCAATCATTACTTCTCTTTCATTAGAGGTTACTCTTGGCACAAAAAGCAAATAAAAAGGATAAGGAGCGGTTATTACTGAAGTAAAAACTTCCAAGACTCATCTAAAACTTTTGGGTTATCTCCCAATAAGTACTTTTCTTTAACGCCTTTAAGTTAGGCATAAGAAGTAAGAAAAAGAATCGAGTGTTCTCAAATGAAGAAGCATTAAGACCAAATTTTGTTTTCATAGGAGAAGCAAAACAAATCTTCTCTCTCTTCTTGGGGAAGTGTTCTATACCTTTCTTGAGTGGGAGTTGATATTTAATGGTGCCTTCTTTCATATTAATAATGGCACCAACAGTTCTAAGAAAAGGTCTTCCTAATGTAATAGGACAATAAGCATTGTATTCAACATCCAAAACATAGAAACAGGGACATAGGCATTGTTAACCATAATATGAACATCATTAAGACTCCCCATGAGTTTCTTTTTAGCATTATCATCAAGTGGGACATTCAAATAACAATCTTCAAGTGGAGGCAAATCAAGCATATCATAAATCATTCTAGGCATAATAGAAACACTACTATCAAGATCACACAAAGCTTTGAAATCAAAGTCATTCACTTTCATATTAATGATGGGTTCCCAACCATCTTCTTGTTTTATAGGAATAGAAGCTTTATGTTTCCTCTTTTCTTCTTTAATCTTTATGAGAGCATCAGTAATGTGTTTTGTAAAGGCCATGTTCATAGCACTAGCATTAGGACTTTTAGCAAGCTTTTGTAGGAACTTAATAACTTCAGAGATATTGCAACCATCAAGATCAAAATCAAAATTATTATCTAAAGTAGTGGAACTATTACTAGCCTCAACACTAGTGGTGGTAATAGTAGAATCACTAATGTTTCTAGCAATTTGGTCTTCTCTTTCCCACTTATCATGTAATCCAGCTAATAGTCTAACATTTTCATCAATTCTTACTTGTATGGAATTAGTAGCTGCAAAGGGATTATCATTAGTTTCAGGTTTAGCAGCTCTTTTATTAAAAGAAGATTGAGCTTCAGCCAAAGATGCTATATTTCTTTCAGCATTAGAGAGTTTTTCCTCAATAGTTTTATTGAAAGCAGTTTGTTTACTAATAAAGTCCTTAAGCATAACATCAAGTTCAGAGGGAGCACTCCTATTATTGTTGTAGGAACTTCCATAAGCATTACCATTGTTAGGAGGATATGGCTTATAATTGTTGTTACCAAAATTGTTCCTATAAGCATTATTGCCAAAGTTGTTATTTCTTATGAAGATCACATCAACTTGCTCTTCTTGAGCAACCAAAGAGGCTAAAGGAACATTATTTGGATCAATATGGGCTTTCCCATTAACAAGCATAGACATAATAATATCAATCTGATCACTCGAGGAGGAAGTTTCCTCAATAGAACTTACCTTCCTACCTTGTGGAGCTCTCTCAGTATGCCATTCAGAATAATTAACCATCATATTGTCCAGAAGTTTTGTTGCAGCACCCAAAGTAATGGTCATAAAGGTACCTCCAGCAGCAGAGTCCAATAGGTTCCTTGAGCAATAGTTCAATCCTGCATAAAAAGTTTGGATGATCATCCAAGCAGTCAGTCCATGAGTGGGACAATTCTTTACCAAAGATTTCATTCTTTCCCAAGATTGAGCAACATGTTCATTATCAGATTGTTTAAACTTCATTATTTCACTTCTCATAGATATAATCTTAGCAGGAGGATAGTACTTTCCAATGAAAGCATCTTTGCACTTAGTCCAAGAATCAATACTATTCCTAGTTAAGGAATTCAACCATTCTTTAGCTTTTCCTCTCAAAGAGAAAGGAAACAATTTCAGCTTAATAATATCACCATCTATATCCCTATGTTTTGCATCTCACAAAGTTCAACAAAGTTATTTAGATGGGTAGCATCATTTTCATTACCAATACCAGAAAATTGTTCTCTCATAACAAGATTGAGCAAAACAGGTTTTATCTCAAAGAAAGTATCTTCAGGCACAGATGGAGCAATAGGTGTGATCATAAAATCATTGTTGTTGGTGCTAGTGAAGTCACACGACTTAGTGTTTTCAAGAGTAGTCATTTTTTTGTGTTTTCAAATAAGAAAGCAAACTAGTAAAACTATTTTTTTGTGTTTTTGATAAAGAAACAAGAAAACAAAACAAAAAGAAACTAAGCAAAATAAAAATAACAAAGTAAAGAGATTGGTTACGAGGGACTCCCCTTGTGAAGAGGTCCTTGACTCCCCGGCAATGGCGCCAGAAAAATGCTTGATGGCTCTGTAATGGCACCAGAAAAATGCTGGCACGGTGTTGATGTAGAGCTCGTTGGGAACCCAAAGAGGAAGGTATGATGAGCACAGCAGCAAGTTTCCCTCAGTTATGAAACCAAGGTTTAATCGAACCAGTAAGAGCAAGGAAACACCCCAAAGGTGTTACTAACTGAGCCTTAGCAGGGTGCACTACCGGTGCTAGTAGCAACATGGAGACCTGCACAACACAACCATAGAACTTTGTCCCCAACTTGCGATGAGGTTGTCAATCTCACCGTGTTTTGCTTAAAACAAAGGATTAAACGTATCGAATGGAAAGAAGTAATAGTTTGCAGAAAGTAAACACAAAGCAGTAAATAGTTTGTAGATTGTATGTAAAGAAAGAGGACAGGGATCCATACTTCACTAGAGGTGGCTCTCCTTATGATAGATAACATGATGGGTGAACAAATTACAGCGAGGCAATTGACAAACATCGCGAAAGCAATACATGCATAGACTAATCATCTTGACTCCTTTGAGACTTGATTGGGCATTACCACATTATACATAGACCGCCATCCAACTGCATCTATGACTAATAATCCACCATCAGGTTATCGTCCGAACCCCCTCCAGTATTAAGTTGCAAGCAACAGATTATTGCTTTACGAACTACATGTAAAGTAAACAATATGATTGTTCTATGAACAAAGGATTGTTGTTTTCTCCCTAGTAGCAACATCACATCTAGTACCTTAGATATTTCTGTCACTTCCCCAGATTACCAGAGGCATGAACCTACTATCGAGCATAAATACTAACTCTTGGAGGTGCTAGCATCTACTTGGCCAAGATAGCTACTAACAACGGAAAGCATGCAAGATCACAAATAACAAAGACATGATAGAATCAATAATCAATCTGAAATAGCATCTCAATATCCATCGGATCCCCGCAAACACAACATGCAGAATTACAAATAGATGATCTTGATCATGAACGGAGCTCACAAGATCTAGACATGAAAGCAAAAAGGAGGAGAACCACCCATCTAGCTACTACATGGACCCGTGGTCCAAGGATGAACTACTCACGCATCACACCGGAGGCTTGCATGGTGATGAAGAAGGCCTCCAGGGTGAATTCCCCTCTTCGGCAGGGTGCCTGTAAGAGCTTCAGATCCCTCCCGATCTAGGGATGGAGATGACGGCGACTACAGACTCTTTCGTGGATTTTTGATCGGGCCCTTAGGGTTTTCGTCCCGAGGGCATCTTATAGGCGGAAGGGGAGGCCGAGGGGGTGCCGAAGGCGGCCAGACCACCCCCTAGCGTGGGCCAGGCTGGGCCGCGTGGCCAGGTGGTGTGGTGGCCCCCTGGCCCCTCTTTGTCTTGTACTCTGGCATCTGATGACTTTTGGAAAAATAGGAACTTTGGCTTTTGTCCTGTCTAATTCCGAGAATATTCATTTTCTGACTTGCCTGGAACAAAAAACAGCAGAAAACAGGCAGCTGGAACTGTGGATCTTGTTAATAGGTTAGTCTAGGAAATCATATGAAAAGTACTCCAAAGTGTGGACAAAACACAAGAAGTGGATAAAACCAAGCATGGAACATCAAAAATTATAGATACATTTGCAATGTATCATGCCACACCTGAAAAGAAACCCTGAGCTGGCCCTAAGTCTGACACCGAGTGTTACTATTGCAAGGGGACTGGACATTGGAAGTGCAATTGCCCCTAGTATTTGGCAGACAAGAAGGCCGACAAGGCAAACAAAGGTATATGTGATATACATGTTATTGATGTGTACTTGACTAGTCCTTGCAGTAGCACCTAGGTATTTGATACTAGATCGGTTGCTAATATATGTAAATCGGTTCAGGGGCTGCGGAACAAGCGACAAGTACCAAGGAATGAGGTCATGATGCGAGTCGGCAATGGATCAAGAGTTGATGTGATCGCCGTCGAGAAGCTACCTCTCCATATGCCATCGGGATTAGTTATAATCTGAATAATTGTTACTTGGTGCCTGCACTAAGCATGAACATTGTATCCGGATCGTGTTTGATGCAAAGTGGTTATTCCTTTAAATATGAAAACAATGGTTGTTTGATTTATAAGAATGATATCTTTTATGGTCATGCACCTGTTTTGAATGGTTTATTTCTATTAGATCTCGATAGTAGTATTACGCATATTCATAATGTTGATGCTAAAAGAATTAAACTTAATAATGATATATCTTCATATATGTGGCACTACCGTCTAGGTCATATTGGCATTAAACGCATGAAGAAACTCCATTCTGATGGAATTTTGGAATCACTTGATTTTGAATCATTTGATACATGTGAGCCATGCCTTATGGGCAAGATGACTAGATGCCGTTTTCCGGTTCAATGGAATGGGCGACAGATTTATTGGAAATCATGCATACTGATGTGTTTGGACCAATGAGTGTGTCGGCGCGAGGTGGATATCGTTAATTTGTTACTTTCGCGGATGATTTGAGTAGATACGGGTATATCTATTTGATGAAACACAAGTCTAAAACCTTTGAAAACTTCAAAGA
The DNA here is from genome assembly GCA_910589775.1 of Avena eriantha. Taxonomy (NCBI): domain Eukaryota; kingdom Viridiplantae; phylum Streptophyta; class Magnoliopsida; order Poales; family Poaceae; genus Avena; species Avena eriantha. Next base: position 427,265,396 of record OU342740.1, read on the forward strand.
ATTTCAGAATGAAGTGGAAAATCATCGTAACAAAAAGATCAAATTTGTGCGGTCCGACCGTGGAGGTGAGTATCTAAGTTACGAGTTTAGCACACACCTGAAAGAATGTGGAATAGTTTCACAACTCACGCCTGCTAGAACACCACAACGTAATGGTGTGTCGGAACGTCGTAATCGTACTTTATTGGATATGGTTCGAACTATGATGTCTCTGACTAACTTGCCACTGTCATTTTGGGGTTATGCACTAGAAACCGCTGCATTCACTTTAAATCGAGCACCATCTAAATCCGTTGAAATGACACCATATGAATTATGGTTTGGAAACAATTGTCATTTCTTAAAGTTTGGGGATGCAATGTTTATGTGAAGAAACTTCAGCCGGATAAACTCGAACTCAAAGCGGAAAAATGCGTCTTCATAGGATACCATAAGGAAACGATTGGGTATACCTTCTATCACAGATCTGAGGGCAAGGTTTTTGTTGCCAAGAATGGATCCTTTCTTGAGAAGGAGTTTCTCGCGAAAGGTGTGAGTAGTCGGAAGGTAGAACTCGAAGAGGTTATTGAACCTTCTCTTCATGAAATGGCGAGTAGCGCAGCACCGAAAATTGTTTCGGAGTTGACTTCACCTAATGAAGAGAGAGCTAATGATATTGATCATGAAACTCCGAAAGAGGACACTACCGAACCTCGCAGGTCAAGTAGGACACGTGCAGCTCCTGAACTGTACGGCAATCCTGTTATGAATTTTATGGTTGATGAAATGGATGACCCTGCGACGTATGCAGAGGTGATGATGAGGCCGGATTCCAATAAATGGCTAGAAGCCATGAAATCCAGGATGGAATCCATGTACGAAAACCAGGTTTGGACCTTGGTAAACTTACCTCACGATCGAAAGGCCGTTGAGAATAAATGGATTTTCAAAAGAAAAACTAATGCTGATGGTAATGTGACCATCTATAAGGCTCGACTTGTCGCAAACGGGTTTCAAAAAATTCAAGGAGTTGACTACGATGAGAGATTCTCTCCCGTAGCGATGCTAAAGTCGGTTAGGTTTATGTTAGCAATTGCTGCATATTTCGATTATGAAATATGGCAGATGGATGTCAAAACTGCGTTCCTCAATGGTAATTTTGAAGAAGAGTTGTATATGATACAACCTAAGGGTTTTGTCGATCCTAAGGATTCTAATAAGGTATGCAAACTTCAGCGATCCATCTATGGACTGAAGCAAGCATCCCAGAGTTGGAATCTCCGCTTTGATGAGCTGATCAAAGAGTTTGGATTTGTCCAAACTTATGGAGAGGCTTGTATTTACAAGAAAGTGAGTGGGAGCAATGTGGCATTTCTGATATTATATGTGGATGACCTATTATTGATTGGAAATATATATAGATCTTTTAAACAATGTTAAAAGTTATCTAAACAGCAAATTTTCGATGAAAGACCTTGGTGAAGCGTCATATATATTAGGAATTAAAATCTATAGAGATAGATTAAGGCGCCTAATGGGGCTATCACAGAGTACATACCTTGATAAGATATTAAAGAAGTTTAATATGGACGAAAGTAAGAAGGGGTTCTTACCTATGTTGCAAGGAAAGACAATGAGAAAGACTCAAAGTCCGGCTACGGCGGAAGAAAGAGAGATAATGGATAAGATCCCCTATGCCTCGGCCATAGGCTTTATAATGTATGCCATGCTATGTACAATACCGGATGTGGCACATGCTATTAGTTTGACTAGCAGGTACCAATTTGATCCAGGTTCGGAACACTGGATAGCGGTCAAGAATATCCTTAAGTACTTGAGAAGAACTAGGGATATGTTTCTTATATACGGAGGTGAAGAAGAGCTAGTCGCTAAGTGTTATGTGGATGCTAGCTTTGGCACCGATCCGGATGACTCTAAGTCTCAATCCGGATACGTATTTCTCTTGAACGGAGCATCAGTTAGTTGGAGGAGTTCCAAACGACCTATGGTGGCTGGATCAACGACGAAGGCGGACTATGTTGCTGCTTCAGAAGCGGCGCAGGAAGCGGTTTGGATGAAAGAGTTCATCACGGAACTAGGTGTGGTTCCTAGTGCATTGGACCCAATGGTGATCTATTGTGACAACAATGGATCCATAGCCAACGCCAAGGAACCGAGGTCTCACAAGAATTCCAAGCATATTAAGCGCCGGTTTCACTCCATCCGCGAGCATGGCAAGGATGGAGATATAAAGATTTGTAAAGTACACACAGACCTAAATTAGCAGATCCGTTGACTAAAGTTCTCCCTAGGGCAAAACATGATCAACACCAGAACTCCATGGGTGTGAGATTTATCACTATGTGAACTAGATTATTGTCTCTAGTGCAAGTGGGAGACTGAAGGAAATATGCCCTAAGAGGCAATAATAAAGTTGTTATTATGTATTCCTCGTATATGATAGATGTTTATTTTGCATGCTATAATTGTATTGATCGAAAACATCAATACATGTGTGTTTAATAAACAAAAAGGGTTCCTAGTTATGCCTCTCTTATAGACTAGCTTGTTGATTAACAAGATGATCAAGGTTTCCTGATCATAGACATTGGATGTTGTTAATAACAAGGTCACAGCATTTGTGAAATGATGTGATGAACATTCATCCGAAGTATAGCATTACGATCAAGTCACTATGTTTACATTGCTATAAACATCATACGAAGTAATCTTTATCCTTAGACCATGAGATCATGTTAATTGCTAACACCAGAAGAGTATCTTGATAACATAAAACGTGACACCGTAACAGGGTGACTATAAAGATGGGTTCAGTGCTATGAAGGTGTTATGTTCAGGCTCATGGATCAAGAGTGGAATTTGTCAATCCCGATGACGGATAGATATACTCTGGGCCCTCTCGGTGATATCACATTAAGATACCTTGAAAGCAAGTGATGTGATCACTAGAATGTTATATCACGGGAACAAGAAAAGAATGCATGTCGGTAAAGAGATCAAACTAGGTATTTGGATACCGATGATCGAATCTGGGACATGTATTATATCATGAGACAAAGGGATTAAGTCACTAGCGTTAAAGGTTCTCATGATCATAGAAGTCATCGTTGAATATGCAGGAGTCAGTATGGATCTCTAGGTCCCGCTTCTGATTATTGATCTGAGAGGAGTCTCAATCATGTCTGCATTATTCGCAAACCGTAGGGTGACACACTTAAGAGTTACCGGACACCATTTTGGAGCACATATGTTTCAGACGAAAGAATTGCAAAGCGCAGGAATTGTTCTGATAGAAACTGGAATTGTTTCGGGTGAAATTGCAGAAAGTGGTTCTGCATGTGATGTTGGAATGTTGCAAGGGGTTTTATGTGAATGTTTGTTAATTAAATTAATTAACATAATTCTGAATAAATATAATAAAAGAGTTTTATTAAATGAGAGAGCATTAAACTTAGAGAATTTTAATGCATTTGAAGTGGAGACTGTAACTACCTCGGTGAATTACGCTCTTAGTTACATGCCTGGATGAACGAAAGTGGTTAAAATAGTACGGTGAGGCCCGGGGCCACTCACGGTAGACCTTTCGGCCGTCCTAACCACTTTCATACAACGGGACAAGAACGAGCGGCGTAATCGGCAGGCGAAGGGATCAACTACATACACAAATGAGTATGTATGCAAGCCACATACAACAGTCCTCAGAGCCATTCCATCTAAAAGAAGTAGAAATATTGCAACGCCATACGGCAAGATCCAAATGTCCTAGATAGATATAATAATTTGGGATAGCTCCTCATACATCACACATCAGAGTATCAGGCGGAAGCGGAAAACAAGATCCGAGTACGGATAAGAAGAAAATTGGCATAAGATGCCCCATAAATAAACACATCCCGCCCACAGATCTCACGGATCCCCGCTCCCGGAATCTCTACACCGAATGATCGTTGCCAACATCATCTGACTCTTCCACCCAGTATCCATCTTGCGGGTACTCCTGTTCATCTGAATCAAACAATTTATCGTGTGAGACCCTAGGGGTACTCATCAAGTCTTTATGCCGCTAAAGGGGACACAACCTGGGGTGACGCAATTGCAGCAAAAGATAATACCTAACAATTCTACAGATACTCGCTAACCTTCTGCCTAACCAATGATAGACGGAAGTCCGTGAATTAAGAACAACAATTATAACAGTATAATTAACAGATCCATCCTCCTCCTCGCTTACCAACGAGGAAGCGGACGAACAACCCCCATCACCCGTTGGCAGTTTTAATTAACCATTCCATGAGTATTGCACTATTTACTAGTCAAGTGTTTAGTCAAATTAAAAGCGGTACTTTAGTTATACTTGTCTATGATCGAGAAACTGTGCTCCAAGTCATCCATAACCGCGGACACGGCTTTCAGAAAGATTTACCCTGCAGGGGTGCACAAATAGCAACACCCACTCGATCAACCTCGGAAAAACCAAATCAAAACCCAACGAGGCATTCACGACAAAGCAATCACAGGATTCAGAAATATTTCAGGGGGCCACCCCATTAAGCTACCCGCAACGAAGTTGGCCAGCTCCGAGACGGACCCAAGGTTTGTGTCAATGGCTGTAAACGATTGGGAACCCGAAAGTGTGACTAGGCTTGTCGATACCGCGAAAACATTCCACGATCCAAAACAGTACAGGTGCTCCACGCACAATCTTAATAAAGCAGTAACATGGCATAAGTACAGGATAGTAATAAAACTCCAAACTACTTTGTGGCCCCAAGAAATAAGAATGAATCAAGCTCTGGCTCAGGGGGGTCCATAAGGCCTCCCGGATGTGGATAGTGCGAATAAACAAGGAACAGGAATCAAGTACTCGGGGTCCTACGGGACACAAGTGATCATGAAAAACCAAATAGCAGATATTGCTCACCTGTGCCTCTTTCATTAGTTATCCCATTACTACTCCGGTTAAGTTGTTTAGGTACCTCGTTATTCATCAGACACCCACATACCCTACACATGCTTTTCTACGACTCGCATGGCTCAAACAACTCCTGTAGTAATGGCTCATGGGATGGAGGAACAAGCTTCGGTGGGGGTTTAAAAGTAAAGGCTATGCAGTACTTGGGATTCAGTTTAATGCATTCGCGACTCAATGATGCAAGAATAAGATAGAGGCAATAGGCACTGTATGCATGCAAGCATGTGGTAGTGCTTTCCTGGTAGCTCAGTTGAAGCGAGAGATGGATCTGGGTAGTACTCCTGTGATTCCTGGTAATTCTCCTGTTGGGCGTCTATTCGAAGAAGAACCAAACAAACAGGGGCCAACATAAATAAAGTGCACAAGCATATGAATTAAAAATGTGACAAGCAAACAAGCATGCCATGATGAATGATGCACAATTTGCATGGCATTAAAGTAGCATGGCAAAGGTGAGGTGTGGATACAAGAAATAAAGCATTTTATTATTTATTTAACCAAGTTTTATTGTTATAAACAGTTCAGATTTTAAATAACAAGATGATGCATGCTTCAATTCAGAACAAGGACTGCATAAATAGAACGGGCTCGTCGCGCTGATCGATTTAGACATATTATTTGCCCGATTTGGAGTTATAGAATTAAAGTTATTAATTAATTAAGGAAACGGGCATTTTATTGTAATTCTATTCGTCTCGAAAATTAAAGTGCTCAAACATTATTTTTAATGTCATATTTGAATTCCTCACATTTTCCTGATTCCAAAACATATATTACTTGTATTATTTGGATTTATATTTGAAAAGTTTTTTAAAACTGAATTGAATTTGAATTTAAAACAATTTTTGAAAAGGTTTAATTAAAACAGGCACAGGAAATACTTTTGTCACCCACGCGAATCTAGCCACAGCCGCTGACGGTGGGCCAGCTGCTGACTGGGCGAGACCCGCGCATGAAAACCCTTTTACACCACGGCTCTGGCTAGCCCGAGGGACTGCGAGGTGGGGCCAACTGGCCACAGCCCACGTGACAGCGGTGGGGATGGCAGAGACTGACAGGTGGGGTGCAAGCTGGACCGCGGGTCATGGCCCGAGGAACCTGGGGGTTTTCGGCAAGATTGCCAGGGCGGCTGACTAGTGGGCCACGAGGTACCGCGGGTTGAGAGAGAAATAAAAAGGGGGGGCTAAATGTAATACGACCACGGCCCGGTACTGTTCTTCGTTCTCTTCTTTCTGACAGGAAAACAGCGGGCAGCGCAGAGCGGGGGATCGAACCCGGGTCATGGGCGCCCGCGCTGAGGGGGCTAGCCAGCGCGGCGGGGCTAGGGGAGTTGACAGGAGGGGGTTTGGGGCCTAGGTAAGGCTCGCTGCGGCGCGGAAAGCTTGCACACACCAGCGAGCTCTGGCGCACGGAGGGCGTTCGGCGATACGAGCGGGCACGCTAGACGGCGTCGGCGAAGCGGAGGATGTCAGGGCGGTAGTACTGCTCACCACGGAGGGGACGGTGGAGTTGGATCGGGCGGGGAGGCACCGGAGCGGCGAGGACGCAGGCGCTCCCGGCGTTAGGGTTTCAGACGGCGAGGCGCAGGATCCGGCGGTGCTGGGGCTTCTTGTCCAAGTTGGCGCGTACGGGGGGCAGTAGGGAGGTCCTCTCGGTCGCCCAGGCCACCTCCACGATGTGCACGCCGGCTGGAACAAACAGGAGCAGAGGTAGACGGCGGCGACTGGCGGCAGGAGCTGGCGTCGGCGAGGAAGAAGGGGAAGGCGAGGTCGACTTTGGGGTGGATCTGGGAGCTGCCAGGAGGCATGTGGAGTAGGGGAAAATGAGGGGGAGGGAGGAGATAGCGTGTGGGCGCAGGGCAGGTAAAGTACCCTCGGCCCTTTTCCCACGTGAGGGGCTAGGTTAGGGAGAGGGCTGCAGGTGGGCCAGGTGGGGACGGGGAGGAGCAGCAGCTGGGGCCAGCATGGCAGGTACAAGAAGAGAGAGGGGAGGGGTAGCTCGGGCTAGGGTAGGGTAGCCTCGGGTTAGGGTTTTTGTGTAGGGTTAGATGGGGTAGAGAGAGAGGTAGCTGGGGTGGGGCTAGGGAGAGAGAGGGAGTCAGGTGGCCCTCATGGTAGAGAGAGAGATAGAGAGAGAGAGGTGAGGCTAATGTTAGGTTTTAGTGTAGGACTAGTGTTAGGAGAGAAGTAGAGAGAGATAGCTAGGTTAGGTTTGATTAGGGTTTAGATTTTAAAACTTGTGCAAAAGATCGACCCAAGTGGAACATAGTGAGGCTTGCTCAAGTTAAGATGAGATGAAGAAGAACCCAAGAAAAGAGAAAGAAAGATTATGAGAAGAAGCCCCATTTGGATCATGCATGGAGAAGAAAAAGAATAAAAGGAACAGCTATGGATGAGAATATGGGGAGGGTGGAATGGAAGAAGATGGTGCACAAAGAAAATATCCATTGAAATAAAAGATAAATCAATGGGGTAAAGGTGGTGGTACTCTTGCATGGCCCATGCAAAATAATAATGCCATGATTTATTTTGTGAAAACAATAATAATATTATGGCATTATTCTTATGTATTTCCAAGAAGTGGAATTAAATCCAAGCAAAAGAATTTAAAAGATTTGATCCACCCCAAACCACATGAGCTAGAATAAAAATATCAAAAGAAAAAGAAATACAAGCTCATGGTTAATGGGATGGTGGAATTATAAGGTGGTGAAAGAAAGGTGGTGGAGTTGAAATAAAAGATATGCCCCCAACTCAACTTAGGCATTTAAACAATATATCAATAACCAAATACAATATCAAGAGGCAAATACAATTTATAATGCATATGAGAGAAGAACCAAAAGAACAGGGGTTTTATATGATGCTCAGATGCAAGGTGGCATGATGACATGAGCATGATATAATTATGATGCAACAATTGTATATAGGAAGTAGCCAATATCTTACTAGAACAAGTATCATTACAATTGTTAGACAATTGGGATGCTACAACTCTCCCCCACTAAACAGGAATCTCGCCCCGAGATTCTAGGAAGAAGAAGAAGACTCAAAGAGGGTAGGGTGCTTGGCACGGAGCTCATCTTCACGTTCCCAGGTGGCTTCATCAACGGAATGGTGTGACCACTACACCTTGCAGAACTTGATGGACTTGTTGTGAGTCCTTCTTTCTGCGACTTCAAGAATGTTTGTGGGGTGTTCTTGATAAGACAGATCTTCTTGGAGATTGATGAGTTCATGGTCCACGGTCCTACCGGGATCCTTGAAGCACTTCTTGAGTTGAGAGATGTGGAAAACATCATGGACTTTGAGTTGTTCAGGGAGCTCAAGAGCATAAGCAACTTCTCCTCTTCTTCCACGAATTTTGAAAGGACCGATGTATCTAGGAGCCAACTTTCCTTTGATACCAAAGCGGTGCGTGCCTCTCATGGGAGTGACACGAAGGTAAACGAGATCACCAGGGACATACTCCATGTCCGTGTGCTTTCTGTCATAATTGCTCTTCTGGCGACTTTGAGCAATCTTCAGATTTTCAAGAATGATGTGAACTTTCTCCTCCGCTTGAGTTACAATGTCGGGGCCAAACAATATTCTTTCACCTGCGCCCGACCAACCAATCGGAGTTCTGCATTTGCGACCATAGAGAGCCTCAAATGGTGCCATCTTGAGACTTTTCTGGAAACTGTTGTTGTAAGAGAATTCAGCATAAGGAAGACATTCTTCCCACTTCATGCCGAAAGAGATAACGCAAGCACGAAGCATATCTTCCAGAATCTGATTGATCCTTTCAACTTGTCCTTGCGACTGAGGGTGGTAAGCTGTGCTGAAGTTAAGTTTTGTTCCCAAAGCATTTTGGAAACTTCCCCAAAACTTGGAAGTGAAGATGCTTCCACGGTCTGAACTGATCTCAAGAGGAACTCCATACAGAGAGACAATTCTGTTGATATAGAGCTCAGCCAACTGAATTGCAGAAATTGTTTCCTTGACTGGAAAGAAGTGAGCTACTTTGGAAAGCCTGTCAATGACAACAAAGATTGTATTGTTGCCCTTCTGCGACCTTGGAAAACCAGTGATGAAGTCCATCTCTACTTTCTCCCATTTCCATTCCGGAGGCTTCAATGGCTGTAGAAGACCGGAAGGTTTCTGATGGACAGCTTTAACTCTGCAATAGACATCGCACTCCGAGACATACTTGGCACAATATCGTTTCAAACCAGGCCACCAATATTGTGTTTTCAAGTCCATGTACATCTTAGTGCTTCTAGGGTGGATAGAAAGAACAGAATCATGCGCCTCCTTGAGAACTTGCTCTCTTAAACCCGGGTAGTTCGGAACAAACATCCGGTGTTCGAAGAAAAGAGTGCCTTGGTCATCTACGTGGAAAGACTCGTACTTTGCAAGTTGAATGTTGGAGATGATCTTTTTAGTGTAAGGATCCCCAAGTTGAATGGAAAGGACCTTTTCTTCCAAGAGAGGTGTTGCTAGAAGGTTCAGATATCCTTGATCCATAATTTCAAGGTTTAGCTTGCGGAATTCCTCGCACAAGAGAGGCTGTTGTTCTTCCACCATGAGGTTGTTGACAAGCTTTTCGGCTGAGAGCATCTGCCATGACATTGGCTTTGCCTGGGGTGTAGTTGATGGTCAAGTCGAAATCATTGATTGTTTCAATCCACCTCCTCTGACGAAGGTTGAGATCAGGTTGTGTGAAGATATACTTCAGACTCTTGTGATCAGAAAAGATCTCACAATGGTTGCCAAGCAAGTAATGCCTCCATACTTTCAAAGCAAAGACAACTGCTGCGAGTTCGAGGTCATGTGTAGGATAGTTGATCTCATGCGTCTTCAACTGACGTGATGCATAAGCAACAACTTGTTTTTCTTGCATAAGGACCGCACCCAATCCTTGCAATGAGGCATCACAGAAAATCTGTAAAGGCTTTGATGTATCTGGAGGAACCAAGACTAGTGTGGAAGTGAGCTTCTCTTTGAGTGTTTCAAAGCTTGCTTGACATGCAGGAGTCCAAAGGTATTTCTTGCCTTTCTTGAGGAGATCGGTAAGAGGCTTCGCAATCTTTGAGAAGTTTTGAACGAATCGACGGCAGTAACTGGCCAAACCAAGGAAACTTCGGACTTCTTTGACATTTATGGGTGGAAGCCAGTCCATAATTGTCTTAATAGTTTCTGGGTTGACGGCAATGCCCTTGGCAAAGATGACGTGACCAAGGTATGTGACTTGAGGCAGCCAAGACTCACACTTGGAGAACTTTGCATATAGGCGGTTCTCACGAAGCTTGTTTAGGACACACCGAAGGTGTTCTTCATGTTCTTCCTTAGACTTAGAATAGACTAGAATGTCATCCAGATAGACCACAACAAACTTATCAAGATACTCCATGAAAACCGAGTTCATAAGCCTCGAGAAAGTGGCAGGTGCATTGGTGAGACCGAAAGACATGACCGTGTACTCATACAGGCCATAACGGGTGGTGAAAGCTGTTTTAGGAACATCTTCCTTGCGAATTTTGATTTGATGGTAACCACTTCTCAAATCAAACTTGGAGAATACCACAGCTCCAGCTAGCTGATCGAAGAGATCATTAATCCGTGGAAGGGGATATTTATTCTTGATGGTTTTAGCATTGAGTGCCCGATAGTCAACACAAAGTCTATCAGTCTTGTCTCGCTTCTTCACAAAGATGGTTGGACTACCCCAAGAAGAAGTACTGTGCTGAATGAACCCCAACTTCTCTTGTTCATCCAAGTGACGTTTGAGTTCCGCCAACTCAGCAGGACCCATTTTATAAGGCCGCTTGGAGATAGGAGCGGTACCAGGTTCAAGTTCAATGACAAACTCAACCTCACGATCTGGAGGCATACCTGGCAACTCTCCAGGAAAAACATCTGGGAACTCACAGACTACAGGAACACTCTGAATACCTTCCATAGCATCATCATTCCGAGCCGCCAAAGAATAAAGCTGAATTGTAGGAGTCAGACTTGGAGAATATACTATATGGCCTTCAGGAATTTTCAGAGAAACCGAACGTTCAGCACAATCAATCACAGCTGCATTTGCTGTTAACCAATCCATGCCCAAGATAACATCAATATCAGAATTGCCCAGAACAATTAAGGAAGCCGGAAACGAAGAACCACCAATCTCGATTTGATTGCCATGGCTGATCTTAGTAGATAACAATCTTGCCCCGGGAGAAAGAACCATTAACTTTTTATCCAGCTCGTCTATAACAAGCTCATGCTCATTTGCAAATTTGTGAGAAACGAAAGAATGTGAAGCGCCAGAATCAAACAAAACTCGTGCAGGAACTGAGTTAACAGGAAGCATACCCATGACAACTCCAGGTGCATGCTCAGCGTGAGCGACGTTGACACGGTTGGCACGAGCAACCATAGACCCCGGCTTAGTGTTGATGTTGAGAGCCCGAGGTGGAGGTGCACGAATCATAGGAGCACTTGCCGCAGGTCTGGGAGGTGGTGGTGGAAGAGCTTTGTTGTTCATTGGGCAATTTCAGTGCTGATGCCCAGTGTTTCCACAAGTATAGCAAGCACCAGGTGGACGTGGAGCAACGTAGCCAGGGACTCCGCCAGGCGCTCTAGGGTAGTTGTGGTTGTAGCCCCTGGGAGCCGCAGTGAAGGAGTTTAGTGGCCTTGGTGCATAGCTTGACGGTCTTGGTGGAGCAGGTAGCGACGGTGGGGTGTTAGGAACCCAGACACGATGCTTAGAAGGAGCTGTCATAGCAGAAGAGCTTGCTGTATCACGGCTGTGTTTCTTTGACTCCTCAAACACTTTCCTACTTGCTTCTTCCTGCAGAGCTGTGTGTTGGAGTTCCAGAAAAGATGCCGGCCTTGCATGAGTGATTGCATATTTGATGGAAGCATTGAGGCCTTGCCGAAACCTCTTTTGCTTCTTCTTGTCATCAGAGATCTCATCGCCACCATACCGAGAAAGGTTCATGAAGTTTCTGATGTAGGGATTGACATTGTCAGTGCCCTGCTTGAGGTTGAGAAACACTTCCTTCATCCTTTCCATGACAATTTCTGACAAATATTGCTCTTTGAAAGCAGCAGTGAACCGCTCCCAAGTAGGCTGAAAACCAGAAAGATCTGCCTTGAGGTAATTTTCCCACCAGAGAGCTGCATCTCCCTTCAGAAGGTGAGTAGCACACTTGACCCATTCTTGCTCGGGAACATCCGCAGTCATCAGCAACCTTGACAATTCACGAAGCCAATCATCCGCATCAAGTGGCTGATCAGACACCTCAAATTGGCGTGGGTTGAACTTGAGAAAACTCTTGATGTCTCCTTACTTGGGAGGTGGAGGTAGCGGAGCAAACTCATTCCTCCTCACGCGTTCCTCGAAGCGCTGCTAGTTCTGCTGCATAGTGCCCAAAGCATTTGCAATACTTGCCAAAGCAGCCCCGAGTTCAGGTGGTATGTCCTCCTCAGAATGGCGTGGTGGTGCCATCCTGTGATTGATATAAAACACAAGTCAGTACTATAATGGAGAATGATAATAATCCAAAATAGTACCAAAATGGAATTAATCAGGATTAAAGAATGCAATTCACTAAGATGATATTAAAATATCAACAAAGTTCAAGGCAACTAGAAGATATTAAGCATAACGCACACGACTGAACAAGGAGTGTGGTACACAACTAACAAAGAAAATTTTTCCGCAAATTTCGGCATTAAAATATCACTATATGCGCAAAACCACTTCACGAATCAAGATTAGTAACTCTACTAGTTCAACATACAAGAGCAAATGATAACAGTAGTGGTATGGTCGCGACTCCATCCCGCACTCAAATCATTACTCCGCACATGAATCAGTAAAACACATATCCCAATACCTTCTTCTAACGATGAACCTAAAGATTAGTAACTACGGAAAAGAACACCCCAACAAGATAACGTCGGATAACAAAGAGTAAGATAGATCGCATCGGTGTACAACGAATCAGAATAGATCGCGTCGGTTTACAAAGGCCTGTCGGTATGGAATGTACCAACAGTTGATAACCAAAAGGCAGATAGTGATAACATTTGGATGCAACAGATAGACAAGGAATCCACACACACACACACACACAACCTATGGTACTACGGAACCCAGAACACGTGAATCCTAGTTTGAATTTTAGAAGAGGATTGAAAACGTTACACTTCCTTACCAGAAAAGGGTCGGTGGGTGGGTAAGAAGAAAAATGGAAGCATTCCTACTCTCATGATTGTTTTTCCCTAGTATACATAACTACCAAAATATTTGCTAGACTGACAACGACCATTTTGGCTGAGACCCTGAAAGGCAGGATGGCTCTGATACCAATTGAAACTACCTCGGTGAATTACTCTCTTAGTTACATGCCTAGATGAACGAAAGCGGTTAAAATAGTATGGTGGGGCCCGGGGCCACTCACGGTAGACCTTTCGGCCGTCCTAACCACTTTCAGACAACGGGACAAGAACGAGCGGTGTAATCGGCAGGCGAAGGGATCAACTACATACACAAATGAGTATGTATGCAAGCCACATACAACAGTCCTCGGAGCCATTCCATCTAAAAGAAATAGAAATATTGCAACGCCATACGGCAAGATCCAAATGTCCTAGATAGATATAATAATTTGGGATAGCTCCTCATACATCACACATCAGAGTATCAGGCGGAAGCGGAAAACAAGATCCGAGTACGGATAAGAAGCAAATTGGCATAAGATGCCCCATAAATAAACACATCCCGCCCACAGATCTCATGGATCCCCGCTCCCGGAATCTCTACACCGAATGATCGTTGCCAACATCATCTGACTCTTCCACCCAGTATCCATCTTGCGGGTACTCCTGTTCATCTGAATCAAACAATTTATCGTGTGAGACCCTAGGGGTACTCAGCAAGTCTTTATGCCGCTAAAGGGGACACAACCTGGGGTGACGCAATTGCAGCAAAAGATAATACCTAACAATTCTACAGATACTCGCTAACCTTCCGCCTAACCAATGATAGACGGAAGTCCGTGAATTAAGAACAATAGTTATAACAGTATAATTAACAGATCCATCCTCCTCCTCGCTTACCACGAGGAAGCGGACGAACAACCCCCATCACCCGTTGGCAGTTTTAATTAACCATTCCATGAGTATTGCACTATTTACTAGTCAAGTGTTTAGTCAAATTAAAAGCGGTACTTTAGTTATACTTGTCTATGATCGAGAAACTGTGCTCCAAGTCGTCCATAACCGCGGACACGGCTTTCAGAAAGATTTACCCTGCAGGGGTGCACGAATAGCAACACACACTCGATCAACCTCGGAAAAACCAAATCAAAACCCAACAAGGCATTCACGACAAAGCAATCACAGGATTCAGAAATATTTCAGGGGGCCACCCCATTAAGCTACCCGCAACGAAGTTGGCCGTCTCCGAGACGGACCCAAGGTTTGTGTCAATGGCTGTAAACGACTGGGAACCCGAAAGTGTGACCGGGCTTGTCGATACCGCGAAAACATTCCACGATCCAAAACAGTACAGGTGCTCCACGCACAATCTTAATAAAGCAGTAACATGGCATAAGTACAGGATAGTAATAAAATCCCAAACTACCTTGTGGCCCCAAGAAATAAGAATGAATCAAGCTCTGGCTCAGGGGGGTCCATAAGGCCTCCCGGATGTGGATAGTGCGAATAAACAAGGAACAGGAATCAAGTACTCGGGGTCCTACGGGACACAAGTGAGCATGAAAAACCAAATAGCAGATGTTGCTCACCAGTGCCTCTTTCATTAGTTATCCCATTACTACTCCGGTTAAGTTGTTTAGGTATCTCGTTATTCATCAGACACTCACATACCCTACACATGCTTTTCTACGACTCGCATGGCTCAAACAACTCCTGTAGTAATGGCTCATGGGATGGAGGAACAAGCTTCGGTGGGGGTTTAAAAGTAAAAGCTATGCAGTACTTGGGATTCAGTTTAATGCATTCGCGACTCAATGATGCAAGAATAAGATAGAGGCAATAGGTACTGTATGTATGCAAGCATGTGGTAGTGCTTGCCTGGCAGCTCAGTTGAAGCGAGAGATGGATTTGGGTAGTACTCCTCTGATTCCTGGTAATTCTCCTGCTGGGCGTCTATTCGAAGAAAAACCAAACAAACATGGGCCAACATAAATAAAGTGCACAAGCATATGAATTAAAAATGCGACAAGCAAACAAGCATGCCATGATGAATGATGCACAATTTGCATGGCATTAAACTAGCATGGCAAAGGTGAGGTGTGGATACAGAAAATAAAGCATTTTATTATTTATTTAACCAAGTTTTATTGTCATAAACAGTTCAGATTTTAACTAACAACATAATGCATGCTTCAATTCAGAACAAGGACTGCATAAATAGAACGGGCTCGTCGCGCTGATCGAACTAGACATATTATTTGCCCGATTTGGAGTTATAGAATTAAAGTTATTAATTAATTAAGGAAAAAGGCAGTTTATTGTAATTCTATTCATCTCGAAAATTAAAGTGCTCAAACATTATTTTTGATGTCATATTTGAATTCCTCACATTTTCCTGATTCCAAAACATATATTACTTGTATTATTTGGATTTATATTTGAAAAGTTAATTAAAACTGAATTCAATTTGAATTTAAAACAATTTTTGAAAAGGTTTAATTAAAACAGGCACAGGAAATACTTTTGTCACCCAGGCAAATCTAGCCACAACCACTGACGGTGGGCCAGCTTCTGACTGGGCGAGACCCGCGCGTGAAAACCCTTTTACACCGCGGCTCTGGCTAGCCCGAGCGACTGCGAGGTGGGGCCAACTGGCCACGGCCCACGTGACAGCGGTGGGGATGGCAGAGACTAACATGTGGGGTGCAAGCTGGACCGCGGGTTATGGCCCGAGGAACCTAGGTGGTTTTCGGCAAGATTGCCAGGGCGGCTGACTAGTGGGCCACGAGGTACCGCGGGTTGAGAGCGAAATAAAAAGGGGAGGCTAAATGTAATACGACCACGGCCCGGTACTGTTCTTCGTTCTCTTCGGTCTGACGGGAAAACAGCGCGCGGCGCAGAGCGGGGGATCGAACCCGGGTCGCGGGCGCCCGCGCTGAGGGGGCTAGCCAGCGCGCCGGGGCTAGGGGAGTTGACAGGAGGGGGTTTGGGGCCTAGGTAAGGCTCGCTGCGGCGCGGAAAGCTTGCACACACCAGCGAGCTCTGGCGCACGGAGGGCGTTCGGCGATACGAGCGGGCATGCTAGACGGCGTCGGCGAAGCGGAGGATGTCAGGGCGGTAGTACTGCTCACCACGGAGGGGACGGTGGAGTTGGATCGGGCGGGGAGGCACCGGAGCGGCGAGGACGCAGGCGCTCCCGGCGTTAGGGTTTCGGACGGCGAGGCGCAAGATCCGGCGGTGCTGGGGCTTCTCGTCCAAGTTGGCGCGTACGGGGGGCAGCAGGGAGGTCCTCTCGGTCGCCCAGGCCACCTCCACGACGTGCACGCCGGCTGGAACGAAGAGGAGCAGAGGTAGACGGCGGCGACTGGCGGCAGGAGCTGGCGTCGACGAGGAAGAAGGGGAAGGCGAGGCCAACTTTGGGGTGGATCTGGGAGCTGCCAGGAGGCGTGTGGAGGAGGGGAAAATGATGGGGAGGGAGGAGATGGCGTGTGGGCGCAGGGCAGGTAAAGTAGGCTCGGCCCTTTTCCTCCTTCTCCTCGGGCACGTGCTTGCCGTGAGGGGCTAGGTTAGGGAGAGGGCTGCAAGTGGGCCAGGTGGGGACGGGGAGGAGCAGCAGCTGGGGCCAGCATGGCAGGTACAAGAAGAGAGAGGGGAGGGGTAGCTCGGGCTAGGGTAGGGTAGCCTCGGGTTAGGGTTTTCGTGTAGGGTTAGATGGGGTAGAGAGAGAGGTAGCTGGGGTGGGGCCAGGGAGAGAGAGGGAGTCAGGTGGCCCTCATGGTAGAGAGAGAGATAGAGAGAGAGGTGAGGCTAATGTTAGGTTTTAGTGTAGGACTAGTTTTAGGAGAGAATTAGAGAGAGAGAGAGCTAGGTTAGGTTTGATTAGGGTTTAGATTTTAAAACTTGTCCAAAAGATCAACCCAAGTGGAACATAGTGAGGCTTGATCAAGTTAAGATGAGATGAAGAAGAACCCAAGAAAAGAGAAAGAAAGGTTATGAGAAGAAGCCCCATTTGGATCATGCATGGAGAAGAAAAAGAATAAAAGGAATAGCTATGGATGAGAATATGGGGAGGGTGGAATAGAAGAAGATGGTGCACAAAGAAAATATCCATTGAAATAAAAGATAAATCAATGGGGTAAAGGTGGTGGTACTCTTGCATGGCCCATGCAAAATAATAATGCCATGATTTATTTTGTGAAAACAATAATAATATTATGGCATTATTCTTATGTATTTCCAAGAAGTGGAATTAAAGCCAAGCAAAAGAATTTAAAAGATCAAAATCAAATTTATCATCTAAAGTAGTAGCACTATTACTAGCCTCAACACTAGTGGTGGTAATAGTAGAAACACTAATGTTTCTAGCAACTTCATCTTCTCTTTCCCAGTTAGCATGTAATTCAGCTAATAGTCTAACATTTCATCAATTCTTACTTGTATAGCATTAGTAGCTGCAAAGGGATTATCATTAGTTTCAGGTTTAGCAGCCATTTTATTAATCAATGAAGATTGAGCTTCAGACAGAGATGCTATATTTCTTTCAGCATTAGAGAGTTTTTCCTCAGTATTTTTATTGAAAGCAGTTTGCTTACTAATAAAGTCTTTAAGCATAACTTCAAGTTCAGAGGGTGCACTCCTATTATTGTTGTAAGAATTTCCATAAGCATTACCATTGTTGGGAGGATATGGCTTATAATTGTTGTTACCAAAATTGTTCCTATAAGCATTATTGCCAAAATTATTATTTCTTATGAAGTTCATATCAACTTGCTCTTCTTGAGCAACCAAAGAGGCTAAAGGAACATTATTTGGATCGACATGGGCTTTCCCATTCACAAGCATAGACATAATAATATCAATTTTATCACTCAAGGAGGAGGTTTCCTCAATAGAACTTACCTTCCTACCTTGTGGAGCTCTCTCAGTATGCCATTCAGAATAATTAACCATCATATTATCTAGAAGTTTTGTTGCAGCACCCAAAGTAATGGTCATAAAGGTCCCTCCAGCAGCAGAGTCCAATAGGTTCCTTGAAGAATAGTTCAATCCTGCATAAAAAGTTTGGATGATCATCCAAGCAGTCAGTCCATGAGTGGGACAATTCTTTACCAAAGATTTCATTCTTTCCCAAGCTTAAGCAACATGTTCATTATTAGATTGTTTAAACTTCATTCTTTCCCAAGAATCAATACTATTCCTAGTTAAGGAATTCAACCATTCTTTAGCTTTTCCTCTCAAAGAGAAAGGAAACAATTTCAGCTTAATAATATCACCATCTATATCTCTATGCTTTTGCATCTCACAAAGTTCAACAAAGTTATTTAGATGGCCAGCAACATCTTCATTACCAATACCAGAAAATTGTTGTCTCATAACAAGATTGAGTAAAGCAGGTTTTATCTCAAAGAAAGTATCTTCAGGGGCAGGTGGAGCAATAGGTGTGCTCATAAAATCATTGTTGTTGGTGCTAGTGAAGTCACACAACTTAGTGTTTCAAGAGTAGTCATTTTTTTGGGTTTTCAAATAAGAAAGCAAACTAGTAGAACTAATTTTTTGTGTGTTTTTGATAAAGAAACAAGCAAACAAAGCAAAAAGAAACTAAGCAAAACAAAAATAACAAAGTAAAGAGATTGGTTGTGAGGGACTCCCCTTGTGAAGATGTCCTTGACTCCCGGGCAACAGCGCCAGAAAAGTACTTGATGGCTCGTGTTGATGTAGAGCTCGTTGGGAACCCCAAGAGGAAGGTATGATGAGCACAACAACAAGTTTACCTCAGTTATGAAACCAAGGTTTAATCGAACCAGTAGGAGCAATGAAACACCCCAAAGGTGATACTAGCTGAGCTTTGGCAGGGAACACTGCCGGTGCTAGTAGCAACGTGGAGACCTGCACAACACAACCACAGAACTCTGTCCCCAACCTGCGATGAGGTTGTCAATCTCACCGTGTTTTGCTGAAAATAAAGGATTAAACGCATTGAATGGAAGGAAGTAATAGTTTGCAGAAAGTAAACACAAAGCAGTAAAAAGTTTATAGATTGTATGTAAAAGAAAAGGATCGGGATCCATAGTTCACTAGAGGTGGCTCTTCTTAAGATAGATAACATGCTGGGTGAACAAATTATAGCGAGGCAATTGACAAACATCGATAAAGCAATACATGCATATACTATTCATCTTGACTCCTTTGGAACTTGATTGGGTATTACAACATTATACATAGACCGCCATCCAACTGCATCTATGACTAATAGTCCACCTTCAGGTTATCATCTGAACCCCCTCTAGTATTAAGTTGCAAGCAACAGATTATTGCTTTACGAATTGCGTGTAATGTAAACAATACGATTGTTCTATGAACAAAGGATTGTTGTTTTCTCCCTAGTAGCAACATCACATCTAGTACCTTAGAGATTTCTATCACTTCCCCAGTTTACCAAAGACATGAACCCACTATCGAGCATAAATACTAACTCTTGGAGTTGCTAGCATCTACTTGGCCAAGATAGCTACTAACAATGGAAAGCATGCAAGATCACAAATAACAGACATGATAGAATCAATAATCAATCTTAAATAGCATCTCAATCGGATCCCCGCAAACACAACATGCAGAATTACAAATAGATGATCTTGATCATGAACGGAGCTCACAAGATCTAGACATGAAAGCACAAAGGATGAGAACCAACCATCTAGCTACTACATGGACCCGTAGTCCAAGGATGAACTACTCACGCATCACACCGGAGGCTTGCATGGTGATGAAGAAGGCCTCCAGGGTGAACTCCCCTCTCTGGCAGGGTGCCGGGAAGAGCTTCAGATCCCTCCCAATCTAGGGATGGAGATGACGGCAGCTACAAACTCTTTCGTGGATTGTTGATCGGGTACTTAGGGTTTTCATCCCGAGGGCATCTTATGGCGGAAGGAGAGGCCGAGGGGCTGCTTGGGTCGGCCAAACCACCCCCTGGCGTGGGCCAGGCCTAGCCGTGCGGCCAGGTGGTGTGGCCGGCCCCCAACCCTTCTCCGTCTCGTATTCTGGCATCTGATAACTTCCGAAAAATAGGCACTTTGGCTTTTGTCCCGTCCAATTCCGAGAATATTCATTTTCTGACTTTCGTGGAACCAAAAACAGCAGAAAATAGGCAGCTGGCACTGTGGCTCTTGTTAATAGGTTAGTCAAAGAAATCATATGAAAAGTACTCCAAAGTGTGGACAAAACACAAGAAAGTGGATAAAACCAAGCATGGAACATCAAAAATTATAGATACATTTGCAATGTATCAAAGACATTCAACCGGGTTATCAAAATTTATCACCATAATAGGAAGTAAGTTAATAAGGAAAGTGGATGTAAGAAAAGCTTCATCCCAAAACTTAAGTGGCATCGATGCATTTGCAAGAAGATCAAGACCTACTTCAACAATATGACAGTGTTTCCGTTCTGCTGAGCCATTATGTTGATGTGCATGGGGACAAGAAACATGATTAGTGAGGCCCACTTTTTGAAAGAAACCGTGGAGTTTTTCGTATTCACCACCCCAGTCAGTTTGCACGGTAATGATTTTTCTACCAAATTTTCTCTCAACAAGTTGCTGAATGTTAAGAAAAACTTGGTAAACCTCAGAACGATTCTTAAGCAAATATATCATGTAAACTTACTAAAATCATCACTGAAGCTTACATAGTTTACCAACATAAGCAGGTGCTGGTCACCATACATCAGAGAAGACTTGCTCCAAAGGAATAGTGGATACACTAGTATAGACATGCTATGGTAAGTGATGACTCTTATCTAGTTGACAAGAATCACAAATGTATGGGTTTATTTCAGGTGAATCAGAAATATGTTGTTTCTTAAGAATTTGTTGCACCACAAAGGATTATGGATGTACTAAGCGGCGATGCCATGTGGAAGACGGCGACTTTATTGTGACAAAGGCTTGCTTGCAGGAGCCAGTAGACAAAGGCACTGGCGGGTAGAGACCATCATGCAAGGACCCTCAAAAATAATTCTCCTTATGATCTGATCCTTAATCATAAAAAATATGGGTGAAATTCAAGGAAGACTTCTATATCTAGTGTAAGTTTGTGTACTGAAAAAAAGTTTTTGGATTTGGCTAGAACATGAAGAATGTTTTTGAGGTGTAGAGAACTATGGGGAGTGTGCAACATTGAATGACCAATATGAGAAATTTGCATACCTTTACCACTGGCTGTGTGAACTTGATCATGTCCTGCATACTTCTCTTGAGTAGAAATCTTGGAGAGCGACTAACAAAAGGGCGCCCTCCACGGAGTGTGCGAGATGCGGAGCAAGCAGCGCATGGAGCTTCTCCATGAGCGACACGTGTCTGCACGTGCGTGGCCGCGTGTAGGACCACGTATCCGTGCTGGCGAGCATGATCCAGTACGTGAGAATCGATCAGGAATCAATCGTACATGTACACACGTATTTTCTCAGTAACAATCTGCTTTAAACTTTTTTTATGTACACTGAACTATGCAAAAAAATAAAAATAAAAATAAAAATACAACGGAAGGTAGTGCAACGCACTACAACAAGGCAGTGCGCGGGTGGTGCACTGCCAAGACAGCGCGCAGTGCACCACGACTGTAGGTAGTGCAGCGCAGTGATGTCAATGCACTTCTATTCTTGTAGACAGTTGCTGGGCCTCCAAGTGTAGAGGTTTGTAGAACAGCAACAAGTTTTCCCTTAAGTGGATCACCCAAGGTTTATTGAACTCAGGGAGGAAGTGGTCAAAGGTATCCCCTCTCAAGCAACCCTGCAATCAAGATACAAGAAGTCTCTTGTGTCCCCAACACACCCAATAAACTTGTTAGGTGTATAGGTGCACTAGTTCGGCGAAGAGATAGTGAATTACAAGTGTTATGGATAATTATAAGTGGTAACGGTGATAGAAAATAGCTTGATGGCGTGGAAAAGACTAACGGTAGACTGAAATAAAGATGGAAATACGCAAACATGTAACAGATCTAATTGCAAACAGTGTTTCAATCCTTAGAAACAAGGCCTAGGGATCATACTTTCACTAGTGAACACTCTCATATAAATATATTATCTCCATGATACTACTCTGAACTACTCTCCGGTTGGACACTCTAACCCATGGTAGGGCTATAACAGCAGACCTCAAAGTAAGCCTTTCCCATCTAGATAACCCCACATTGTCACCTTGAGCACTATATGGTTCCAACAAACACCACAATTTCATAAAGACATCCAACTCCAAATATAACTCATAACAAGTATTTGTAATCTCTAGCCTAAGTGACACCATGGTGTCCACGCTATCACTTTCACACACATGGGGAGAGCAGAGATCTAATAAAGCACTTGAGTAGCAAGGTAGATCTACTTGATTACAAAGCTCATGATCACAATATGGTCATGCATAGAGAGAGATGAACACATAGCTACCGGTAGAAGCCTTAGCCTTGAGAGAGAACTACTCCCTCCTCATCATGGGAATCAGCAATGGTGATGGAGATGGTGGTGGAGATCGATGGAGATGGCTCCCGGGGCACTTCCCCGTCCTGGCAGGGTGCCGGAACAGAGACTTTCTGTCCCCCGAATCTCCCCTTTGTTGGCGGCGGCACTGCGGAACTTTTCGTGGCTGGAGGCTTGATGATTTAGGGTTTTTGCATCGGGAGGCTTCTTATAGGCGAAGAGGCAAGGTCGGTGGGTGGCCAGGGGGCCCACACCACCTGGTGGCGCGCCTAGGGCTAGCCCACGCCACCACATGGTGTGGCCGCCCTGTGGCCACTCTCCGTCTCGTCTTCTGGCTCCGTGAGTCTTCCGGTAAAATATCAACTTTGGCTTTTGTCCCGTCCAATTCTGAGAATATTCATTTTCTGACTTCGTGGAACCAAAAACAGCAGAAAACAGGCAACTGGCACTGTGGCATCTTTTTAATAGGTTAATCCCAGAAAGTGTATAAAAAGTACTCTAAAGTTGGAACAAAACATAAGAAAGTAGATAAAACCAAGCATGGACCATCAAAAAGTATAGATACATTTGCAATGTATCACGCAGTACAACAAGACAGTGCACGGGTGGTGCACTGCCAGAACACCACGCAGTGCACTGCTGCCAAAGGCAGTGTAACATATTAAAACAAGGCAATGCACTGGCGGTGCACTGCCAAGACACCGCGTAGTGTACTACGACCAAAGACAGTGCAACATAGTACAACAAGGCACGGGAGGTGCACTGTCAGAACACCGCGGAGTGCACTGCGGCCAAAGGTAGTGCAACACAGTACAACAAGGCAGTGCACGGCCGATGCATTGCTAGAACACCGCGCAGTGCACTGCAGTCGAAGGCAATGCAATGCAGTACAACAAGGAAGTGCACGGGTGGTTCACTGCTAGAACACCGTGCAGTGTACTGCAGCCGAAGGCACTTCAACACAATACAAAAAGGCAGTGCACAGGTGGTGCACTGCCAGAACATCGCGCAGTGCACTGCGGCCGAAGGCAGTGCAATGTGGTACAACAAGACAGTGCATGGGTGGTGCACTGCCAAGACACCGCGCAGTGCACTGTGACCGTAGGCAGTGCAATGCAGTACAACAAGGCAGTGCGAACAAAAAGTTTGTCGAAACCTCTCAATATGTGATCTAGTTTTGTAGATCTTGACGCGACAAGTGCAGGCGTGAAAATGGGTCGTGATTTTTACACTCGGTTGAAAGATATTTATTTTTTCGTATTCCATTCCAGAAAAGAAAAATAGAAAAACAAGCCGTGCACGCTCCACCAGCCTCACCAGACGAGTTGTTGCTGAATAGCCACGTGTCGTGCAGGGACAAAGTGACTGGAGCCGTGAAACGCACCAGGTGCCTCCACGTGTAGGCAGCAGAATAGGTCATGTGCGCTCTCCCGGGAGCGCGCCCTTTTTCTAGTGTTTTCGGAAATCTTGCTCATCTCATTTGCAACATGATTTGTAGCACCAGTGTCAGAGTACCAGTTTGTGTCCACACCATAAGAGAATATGTTGGCACCCTTCTCATCAAGACGATCACGATCCTCAGCACGGCGATGACGGTTACTCTGGAACTTCCACCAGTAGTTATTAGCAGGGTGACCATGAATTTTGCAGATTTGACAGGTGACATTAACATAAGGAGTGGGAGCACGTCCATGATGGCACCCATCATCACTACGCCCACCATCATCTCGATGGCTGCCAACATCATCATCACGACGACGAGGGCGATTATTATAGCCACGACGCTCAACATATCCACCGTAACAAGCACGATCATCCTGGTGACCACGATCCTCAAAACGTCGATCATCATAACCACGGCGACGATCCTCCTGGTAGCCATGGCGATCGTCCTGGTAACCTCGGTCATCCTGGCGCACATGGGCAGCTGGTCTACAACCGTGTCTTGCCATGTTGGCAGAAGAGACAAATGCGTCTCCACAATCATCCATATTATGGACCTGATCAAATGTTTGTACCTGACTGAACAAATCACTGAGAGTAGTATTGGGATTGGCATTATCAGGTGTTTTCAGAGTATTGTAAGAATCACCAACACCATGCAATATGGACCAAATCAACTCATCAGCATCCAAAGGTTTTCCAGCAGCGGCAAGTTCATAGGCTATGTTTTTAATATTGGCAAGTACTTTTGAGTTGTGAGATCACCTTTTTTGGGGCAAACACAACCCAATCATCAATTACAACCGAATGTACAAGGTATCGGATCTGATAAGGAAAGTAATAAGAGACCGCGTGAAGTACTACCTCATAACCGGTGTACAAAATGTCAAGTACAAAATACCAAACATCTAATAGTGTTTAACAGCATGCCATCCGCATGCTACCGATAACATAGTTACTAGTACCGTGTCCCCAATTCCACACACTATTGGTAACATAGCACGTGCGTAAATGGGAGCCTGGGCAGTGTAACGAAAGACAACTGCTAGACATTTCGCCATGGAACTACTAATCATTTTCTTGATCCCTAGCATAGTTTACATGTAGATTCGTGGGCAGAGCCTGCGAAGCTGCCCAGGGCCATTGGGAGGGGCTCACCACTGACAAGGAGTTGCATAGTCAATTCAATGGTTTGCTCGTATAAGAGTTCTTGAATCACTACAGAAATATCCTCCGTGTCCGACAATATTTTGGAGCGACACAAACGAAAACTACCTACAAAAGTTGGTTAACCGGTAGATGGGCATTCGAGGCACCATTTTGTCGCGACAACCTCTTATATGCCATGAAAGAGTTGATACCACTACATATTAGTGACATGCTATGTGGTACGCAACCGCTACTAAATGGCTAGCTGACAGGTGTGGCCCACCAATGCCCACCCGAGCCTTGTCTATTATGTGTGTTTGAAATTGCATAGAATACCGTGACAGCTGGAACACACATTTCCATGGTAATTACTTTATAAAAAATAATAAAGAATGGGCCCACTTGTAGGATCCCCACCGTCGCTGCTAGAGATCGACTAATGACCCTTTAGTACAATTCGGCACATGTGACAAGCCGCACTGGTTCTACAATCCAAGTAACATAACCTAGATATTACCAACTGCCATGTCCCGTTTGGTATATAATACATAAAATATTTACTCCCCATTCATGTATCTGTCCGTACGACGCGTGTTCCTGGCAACCCTTAGCCAATTCCCTTAGATCTAAAAATATCATAATATCTCACCAACTCTCATCTCTGCTACTATCGTCCTTCATAAAGTTGGTGATGCCTAGGAAGCTAAATAGTTGTAGGCTGGGTACTTACTACTGATATGACGCAGCCTCCACGTAGGAATCAACCCAGCATATTACTTATTCTCATAATCTCATCTACATACTGATCTGATGTTTAATCGGTCTTGTTATTGTTCTTGTTCTTTCTCACCATGGTGCATCTTGTGCTTTCTATAATTGATTTGTTGTCTCTTTCAAATCCACAGCGATGTCAGCGTTAGGCGCGGAGAGGATAGCGGCCATGCCATTGCAGCAGTCAGCACAGGGAGGACGATGGGCCCGTCACGATACGAGGCTCATGGGATGGTGGCGTGTTGCTTCGCCCGTAAAAGTACCCGGTGCGGAGGATGGTGCTCACGTAGCCGCGGCGACCATCATCGTAGTGTGAGTACAATAGAGAGGGGGTAGGGGGACTCCACTTATCCTTAATTAGTTTTAATTTTTTCTTTTGGAATAAATTCTTTATTTGAAGTTGACAAAAAGAGAGGGGCTCCAATCTTATGACGAAAATGTAATTTATCTTAATTTTATGGTAATTTTCGATTTCAATGGAATTAGCAAACCTATTTTGATTACTGTTATTGTGATTGATTTTCTGTATCGCTAATGGTAGAAAGCACGACATGCACAATAGGTGACACAATACTATATTTGTGTCATCTTCCGTTATGTACCCGAGTAACTTCCTCTGTGGTGACCCGGAAGCGCTTGGTCGGTGGATGACGATGTGCCGAACAAAAAAAGCGCAACTGATATGCTTTCGCCGACACAATTATCCCTAGCAGCCTTTTTTACGCGTCAGCGTGAGGACAGTGATTAGCCGTGTGCCCTAGTGTCTATAAGCGTCAGGGACCAACGTCCATGTTATAGTGAATGCATGTATGAGAATTAAGATGCACCTTTCAGCTTCACTCTCTTGGACCGATCAATGTGAACACCTTTCAATATAAATATGACGCAATTGTACTGTCTCATAGTCAAATATAATTGCCAGAAACATACTTTCCTTAAGTCTATGGTTAGGGGATTAACTTTACTTCTCTAAAAAAAATGATGTAATTGTAATTTCTCTCTAAGAGCGACAGTTGTTACAAGGTTTGCACTAAACTGATTTTAGGCATGTGACGTTCATGCATGGTGATTTGCGAACCTTCATGTATGAAGGCGTGTTCATGCATATGTTAGCTTGCATAGTAAAAGCATGAATACCCATCGGCTCTATAAATTTACGTGAGTTCCACTATCTCTGAACCACTTTTGCTGATATGTGCAAATGATATTATGTTACGTACAGTTTATAATGTAGGATTTTTGTTGAAGGTATACACATATGCACGGTGAGATAATAGAGGACAACTGATATGATATTACTTCGAGCTTGATCGAGAGGCTGTTCATGCAAGCGGTAGGCTCTGCTTAGGCATGTAGGGTAGCATACAATCCCCATATCTTGCTTGTCCCGCATTTGATGGATGCGTACGTTCGTATCCTTCATCGCTGCGAGGCCACTCTTCTCCAAGTTAGAAAACTCATCACGTAGCATGTTGCACTCAGCATGGAGCTCGAGGACACCACTCCTTGCCGGCTACAAGTTTCACACGAGGAAACACCAGTATATATCGAGAACCAGCATTCTCAAATGGCCACGCTTTTATCACGCAACAAAGAAGTCTACAGTTGTTTCTCGAGTCTTGCCCCAAATATTTTCTACTTCTCCTTACTTTCCTATCTGATTTTAAAACCGCTGCAATCGAGATTTCAACTAGTACTAGTTAGAAGGATGGTGTCTGAATTAAAAAAACACATTTGCACCCTAATAAATTTGTGTGATCCTAGGCTTTTAAGAAGATGAGTAAGATGCTTGATCCATTATTAATCCACGTTTTCTCTTGTCTTGGTTCTCCATTTTGCAACTTTCTCAAAATGATACAAACAAATTAAGAAACTGCATGCAAGAAAAAATTCTATCGAAAAAAATCTATGGCAGCACCTCCTTGCCCTTGCTTTCAATGCACTCGTACCAAGGACACAATTAACTATTTGGAAATATTCCCGCAAGATATTTCATATGGAAATAAATGTTGTGCGCAAAAATAACCTGTGAAATATGTATCATGGTACTGTACAATCCTTTAGAGCATGTCCACTCGTTCGGCGTTCCCAGGCCCAAATTCAGCACTAGTTAGCGCCAATGGATGAAGCATTCGCCTGGGAATAGCCGAATTTCCAGTCGCGATCCCAGGTCGAGTTCCCGGATTTGGCCAAAATTTCGCAAAACATGGCGAAATTTAGACTAATTTGAGGGGTTGCATTAACATATAGATGAGTTCGTACATATTATGTCAAATTCGGACATATACCCGAACTTTTACTGCAGTAGGCTAAGAAAAACTTAAAAATTATTGAAAAAAGTAAATAAACTAGCCAATGCCGAGGGAACCGATGCGACGGGATGAGGAAGACTCGGTTCACACACTGACAGGATGGTCCACATAGCGGGTTTTTATTTCCCGCCGATTCTGCCACATCTGGCGATCTCAGACGACTCCAGGCGCGCCAGGTTCGTCCTAGGAACCCCGGATGTAAAATAGACCGAATCCGGGGAAAACTGGGCGCCTGGACGAATACTCACCGTCAGGATAAAAAAACGGCCTAGAAATGCTAGTGTAGATGCTCTTACCATTTTCATTGTTTTCTTACGAACGAAGACAAAATACACTTAAGCGTTCCAATATCGTTCCAATATCTGTCCAATGTCTTTTCAAATAAGATACTCATCGAGACAAGAGTGATCATCCTATAGTCTCATACTTCTCAGCAGCACATTTTTTCCATACAATCCTCAACCTGAGGATCGGGTTCCACTATCATCACATAAGGGAACAGAAACAAGGTCACTGCCTTATGTTTCTCAGTGGCACGTTAGCATGAACAAATTAAGTATCCCCGGTATACAATAGCTAGCGGCCAGGTGGGAAGACTGAGAAATTCCTCAACTGGCTCATCCAGACCTCTTGTCTTCAAGAATATTCTCCGTGTTTCTGCCACAACCAAACATATTTTTGTTAAGGTGTATTAGTATTGGTCTAGGAGTCCGTATTAGTATTGGTCTAGGAGTCCGTATTTGTCTAGACTTATCTTCTTGTACCTCAAGTCAGATGTACTATATATTGTGGCCTTTGGCCCCCAGATAATACAAGTTGCACAAGTTGCTTATTCCTAACATGGTATCAGAGCGTGTCGCTCCTTGGCCTACGTTTTAGCCACCGCCTCCGCCGCGCCGCCCCCGGCGAGGTCGATCTCCATGATCTCCGTCGGGGGCATCGCATCTCGTAGCTAGTAGCCGTAAGGCCTTTTTTTTCTCCCTCGTAGCCGCCGCCGCCGCTCGCCCCGGCACCCCGCCGCCGCGCCCGGCCGCCGCCTCCGCCTCCGCCGTTAGCAACTTCCGGTCGCTGGCTCCTTTCCGGTAATTCATGCCGGTGTTTCTTCCTTTCCGGTAATTCATGCCGGTGTTTCTTCCGTTAAATTCTCCGAGCCTTCCTTCCTTACTTCGTCACTCTATGTCGACTCTCGTGGCTTTCTTCACGCGGTTATGACCGCCTTTTGCCGACTTTGTCTTTGTCGGCGCACCGCTCTACGTCGACACTCGCGGTTTCTTCACGCGGCTATGACCGCCTTTCGTCCACTTTGTCTTTGTTGGCACGCCTCTCTACTTCGACTCTCGCGGCTTCTTCATGCGGTTATGACCGCCTTTCGCCGACTTTGTCTTTGTTGGCACGCCGCTCTACTTCGACTTCTGCGTCTTCTATTCTTTCTGCTCTTCGCTCTCTTATTTCTCTTGTCCGTGTTATCACGGCTGATGGTACCTCTCTTCCTGTTTCCAGTCGAGGCACCCTCTCTACTTCCTCTTTCTCTTTTTCCTGATACATCTCTCGCTATCTCTACTCCTCCACCTTCTCCTTCTGATGCGTCTCCTTTGTTTTTGGCGCCATCCTCTCCTCCGTCTAGTTCCTCTAGTTCTTCTCTCCGGCCACCGCCGCTCTCTCTTCCTCACTCTTCGGTGCTATTCTTCTGACCGCCTCTTGGTCTGTGTCGATCTCTTCTTCGATCGACTGTGGCTTGACTCTATAGGTTTTGAAGACTATTCATGCTATGGCGACACTTTGAAGACGCGGATTTTGGATTATCATTTTTTTTTTGGTTTTGTTTTCACTTCTTCAAATGCAATGCTATTGCATACGCTTTGCATTTGAGGGGGGGTGTTAAGGTGTATTAGTATTGGTCTAGGAGTCCGTATTAGTATTGGTCTAGGAGTCCGTATTTGTCTAGACTTATCTTCTTGTACCTCAAGTCAGATGTACTATATATTGTGGCCTTTGGCCCCCAGATAATACAAGTTGCACAAGTTGCTTATTCCTAACAATTTTATCCATGCATAATATTGTTGATAATCATTCTTAATCTAAGGTTCACCTATTTCACTTTTATGTGACGGATCAAGCAACAATGTGGCCCCTGTGATGTTTTAGGGTTTTAATGGTGCATTAGCCTCTGCACCGGTTCCTTGTTAACATGATCGAGGGGAGACACCCCATCGATAGATCCTACAAGTGTAGGAATCGTGTGCGTGTTGGAGTACTACTCCATACAGTGCAGCACGTATATTACATGTATAAAATACTATCATTAACAGCCCCTTCTTTTTCGCAGTAGATGCCACGATGTATGGTGCACAAGATCCTCAAGAAACCCATCGTCATTGGGCATTCGTGAACAAGCTCCTACCATTGTTAGATGGAGCATGATATCATCTTGCATGGAAGAGATCGCTAGCTCGCTAACTAGTGATAGAGAAATTCGTGCACGATCCATGTATTCCAATAGAACATAATTTCTATCAGAATTTCGATAGGATACCATATTACTACTCAAACTTGATAAAACAGCTCCTACATGTTACGTAGCCGCGTGACACTTTTTTTTGGAACTCATCTACATGGGCACTTGGGCAGGCATCCTTGTACGGTGCCGTAGCTGTGCATGTGACCTTCATCTGCATAGGCCGCCGGCATGTTTGAGGAGCCCAAGGGTGCCATCTTCAACATTGCCAAATCGGATTATCAATAAAAGAATTAAGGGGGGAGAAAACGAAAGCCTGTGGAACTGAGTGGACGGCAGGTCTACAAGCTACAACACCAATACAGTTACAACAATACTATAGACGTTCCAAACCAGGGAGCACATGTTTACGGGAGCGATTGGCTCTGCGACGGTGTAGAGCCAGCCAGCCAGTGGTATAGAGGTTCATGTCGCTGATGTTCTGTTGGCGGCACTGAGAAATGAGAACAGGTATCTATTTGCGTTCAAGTTTAACATCTCACTTAGTGAAAATCCTTCTAAATTATCCTTTAAGAAACATTTAATTGACTTTTACACAATTTTAATTATAGAAAATAGGACCAACCACTACCGGAAATCGAGATTCTCCCGGTTGTTTTTCTTTTTGCCGAATGTTTAGACTCCGGATACTCCTGACAAACCACTTTGAACTTTGTAAGATTACATCATTTTAACTCATGCTTGTGTACTTTGAACTTTGTAGGATTACAGCGAGGAAGGCCATGTCATAGTGGAACATGCTTTCCATTGATGGAGCTATGTACCACATGCTAGAGAAGAACTTGTGTGCCACTTGGTTATGTGCATGGATTTGTGAACTACAATTCAAATGTTTGTTAAACTTGCGAAATTTGTATGCATGTTTGATGTACTAGTGCACTTTGTGAACCTTTTATGTGAGTCCTTGTTGTGTTATATGCCTGTTGTGAGTCTACATATGAATATTTGTTCTTATTCGTTTTGAAATGCAGGATATAATAGAAAAAAGGAAAATCCTGTCAATTTTTTCATGGAATTTGCCATGTATCCCGGCAAAGCTAGTGAACACGACACAAAGCTAAATTTTGCCGAGTGTCCAAGAAATACACTCGGAAAAGAGGAAGCATTTAGTGTGTTTTACCATATGGAACACTCGACAAAGTGGAAAACGTTGCCATGTATTGCTGTGAGGAACACAAGGCAAAATCCATTTTTTCCATGTATTTTGACGAGAGACACTCGACAAAGAATAAGAGGAGACGTGGCAAAATCTTGGCCATTTATCTTTGTCGTGTATCTAATGGAGACACTCGGCAAAGGCTAGATGCCGTCGCGTTTCCGGCGCGCCATGAACTCTTGGGTTGCTGAGTGTCCAGGTTTAAACACTCGACAAAGGTATTTTCCGAGTATCTGGTATTTAAACACTTGGCAAACTCGGCTTTACAGACGCGGTGTTTGCTGTCTTCTCTTTACTGAGTTCTTATACACAACAAAATTATGCCGAGTATTTATTGTCCTCAGCAAAATTTTGTTTTACCGTAGTGAACGCATGTAAGTTCAACGTGGTGTGAATGTGTGATAACTAACACTGCTATGGGATGGTAGTTCGACTGACCGGTCAAGGTGTATAGATATGCAACCAACTTCAATTGCTGCGCTCATGCCTAACTTTAAGAAAATATCATTGAAAATCCGAACAAAAAGGGGTCGTAAATTTTGAGCTATAACTCTTTTTGATCTTTGCAAAGGAAGTACAACATAACCATAGGCGTAGCCCTTTTCTTTAAAAAACAAGTGGTGCGGTTTCTTCTTTTGTGTAGCCCTTTGTTTTATGTATGACAGAACGACTTAAGTCGCCTTGTGTTAGAACAGACTTTAGGAATGTGATATTTCATGCATGGCCTTGACCAACCATCATGCATATAAGAGGGCTTGTGATGAATGACGTACTGTTGATTTGCAAAGCAAAAGCATGCATACCCACCGCATTGCTTCAGTCTATAAATTTGACTCGGTGTCCAACAATACATCAATTCACAAGATATACAAGTATGTTCGACACTATGCTATGACCTATGTGCATCCTTTGTAATCATAAAAATGTACAAATGTTTTGTGCGTGCATTTGAAGATTTCTACGTTTCCAAGGCATGCATATAATTAGAGCTGAGATACTAGAAGATAACTGATGGGTTGTGTCGAATTTGACTTGATGGGAGGTTGGTCACGGCAGATTGAGGACCTCCCTTGGCATTCATACCTCCACCGTTGGTGAAACGGCTAGGTAGTTTGCCGATAGTTTGGACGATGCAACAAACTATGGGTCTCCTGTAGGTCTCTCGTGTGCATGAACACTAACAGAACATAAAAAGTATAATGTTTCGCCCAAAGCATTAGCAAATTGTGGAGCACTCTTGCTTTTTGATATATCATCTTGTTGTTGTACTGATAAATCACTGCCTAGGATAGTGTGCTATGAGACGATGCATTGTGAAAGGCCTAATGAGCCTCCCAGAGAGGGAATTTTGTTGCAAACTTAAGTCTATAACGAGGTAGTGTTCTCCACGCACTAAATGACGATGTAGGCTTCTCATTCTTCCCACATTAGGCCAGCTAGTTAATTTTCATAAGTGATCTCATGACGGCGCTGCGTATCATGAGGGTATATGGTTTCTAGACCTATGGTTTATGGCCTCGTTAACATCAAGATTTTGGCTGCTCCGCACGAGCCGCCTGTTGTTGTCATCGAAGAAGTCGCCCAGCCAGTGGCGCAGCTAGGATACTCACGGAGTCGGGGCAATCCCCATATATACGCAGGTATGGTGGTGAGCCTTCCCCCAAGAAAATCAGTACTAAGCACTGTAATTAAGCTTATCCTCAGCTGCCCATGTCACCGGGAGCTAGCTCCGCCCCTCGGCCAGCTTAGGCATAATACCCACATTCCAATCGTTGAATCAGCTCGTAATCTCTCCATCTTTTTTAATCACTTCATCGTTCACTACAAACCGATTAGTCTCGTCCTTGTTGCATTCAACATGGTTGAGGTCTCTTTCCCTCCTACTAGTGTTGCATGACCATAACCTCGACATCCCTTTATTTTTCTGCAGTGACTCCTTTTTGATTGTTGCATGCTAGCATATCAACTCAATACTACGCTAAATCTCGTGAATTACTACTTGCTGAGCTTACGGTGGCTATATGCGTGTAATGTTGACACGTGTCCACTCAGGAAACCCATCACGCATGCGTGTATGGGGCACGTAGAGTCCATGTATGGCCATCAGTTTGCACAGCGAAAGCATGAATACCACTCGTCCATTAGTTGTATCTATAAATTGTGGTGGCGTCCGTCTATGCATCAGTAATGAGGATGCATGTGCTAAGCATATGAAACCATGTAGAGTACATATTGTTTTGGGATATGGAGTTTTTCCTTCTAGGACCTGGTGAGATATTAGAGGATAACTGATAGGTTGCCTTAGTGTTTTTTGTACATTAGCCCATTAAGGATATTATAACCGAGACAAAGTGTAAGCCTCTCACAGCCTGACTCTTTTCAGCCGTACGATCTAACTACCTGACTCTTTTTGGCCGTTGGATCTCTAGCAGTTCCGGAATTGAGCCGATAGTCCTTGTGCCAGCTATTCTGGATGTCAAATCGCTCCTCTCTGGCGAATTGGGCCTCGGCTCCCCATTAAAGCCCAACTTGGTTAAGTCTAGATTGGACTGATTCCGAAGTGGACCGCTAAGTGGAACGGAGGAACCTGATATAGAGGGAAAGCGGCGATCCAGGAGGCAGGCTCTTCCCAAGCCTTTGTGGGCCTCTGTAAGAAATCTAGGGTTTGGAGTTAGCCGGTCTACCCTCTATTCCTCTACCTTATCGGTGGTGCCGCTCACAATGCATATTGAGGCTAGTGGGGGGACCTTTATATAGACTCCAAGTTCCAGATATTTCTATCTGTTTCCAGTTAAGACTCGTGACTAGTTAAACCAACCACAATCATTAACAGTCAGTAACCAAGCCTAATACTGTTAATCAATTAGGTCCCAGCATGCACGTGTGACTCGTGCGCTGAGTTTGAATTCAAAATCAAACTCGCAGGCTTTAACAATCCATAGAGCCAATCCTACAGACAACCTGGCGTTCCACCCTATACTATTCCCGGGTATAATTCCAGCATATTCATATATACTGTATTTCAGTATAGCTGTACCGACTTCCTTAAGTATATTTCCTTAAGTACAATTCCACATCAATTATTTCCTGTTATTTCCATGAATACTTCCGCATCGAGGTTTTAATTCCGGGAGTATAACAATGTAGTGCACATATAAAATATTGCAAGCCACAAATTCCTACATCTCCCACTTGGCTGAAAATATTTTTATCCAAAGTGAATTCCCACGCTATTAACATGGTCAGAAGATAATTCCTTCCCTCGATACATTCACGTTGCATATAAACCTTGTGACCTTTGGAGTCGTATTATCACAAAGTAACAGGTTATGATGTTCCTTCCACGACCATAATTCCTTTAGCTACGTGCCTTCCTTTGATGCTTTAAGTGCATCAAAGTATTCATCTTTTATAAAGAAATAAACTTTAAATCTTGTTTCCTTTCAGCACCATAAGGGCCTACAAAACAATTATTAAAACATAACATAAAAATATGTTACCTTTCATGGAGATTCTCTTTACAAAAAACAACATCAATATATCCAAACGTGTAGCTGAAAGTTGTGACCGTCAAATATAATGAATAATCCAGGAATCCTTGACATTGCGCCATACTCATTTCCGATGATTCCAGCAATATTTTATGTATTCGTCTTCCACTTGCTAAGACTTCCAACAAGTGTGAATTACCATGCTAATAAAAATAGCAATATTCCAGTGGCATCGCTAAGATTAGGTCGCATGAATAGTGTCCCAAAATAGTTATTGGATGACAATAATTCTTCCTCATGAGTTCAAACATAATTTCTCATAGAGTGCAATTCCCTTTATCAAAGGTACTTGACAGGTTTGCAATTTTCCATAGAAAATATTTCAAAATATTATCTATGTAATTCCACTCCCAACACATAGGAAGCGTTGAAGATACCTTTCATATGAAAGTTAGAGGATAACCAAGCTTTCACTTCCATCAATGTGATATTTATAAACAATAAGAACACTATTAGCACATATAGTTATAACACAAAACAATCCACACTAACCTTTATATATGACCATCTTCCAGGATTGAGCAAACCATATGACCTAATATAGCATTGATGTAAAGCTTGTGCCATGAACAAGTATTGATCTCTTAAATTAGCAAACCTTGTCTGTATTCCCACTTTCTCTAAATTCCAGAGAAGCAAACACTCCCATAGGAGAAACAGTTTCCACAAAGTATAAATATTTCCTTTGTGTAAAGCATTTAACAACATGCCTAGAATTGTAATTTCCAATAAGCATGTTGCATTAATCTTCCCAGTAATAAATTCACTTACTACATACAGGCTTGACGTTGTTTGGTAAATTAACAAGTTCCCAAATTTTTATTCTTCCTCATTGAGTGTATCTCTTCCTGCAATGCTTCCGCTCATAGTTGACATTAGTAACAATTTCAAGTGATTCGTCTGAGCTTAATGTTCCTCTAAAATATAGAGTTATTTCCACAAAAAGAAAACAATGACATAGATATGATAGTTCATGGTGATTCCTCCCACTTTTCCTAAGCATGTTAGTGTTGGGAGTTTGACTTGTGTATAATAGTATTTTGCATGAGACTATGGTCCCACTTTTCCAACCTTGATAAAATATATTGTATTCCTACTTTCCACCATGATTCCTTTTCCAGATCAAAAATGAAACCATTTGATCCACTAGTAAATTCAATAAAAATAACAGCTGGTGTGCTATGTAGAAATAACAATTCCATCCATACTATTAAAACATGAATAGAATACTTTGTTCCAGTCAACAAAACATAAGTAGTGACTGTAAAGGATGACAAATTATAGAACAAATAGTAATATGTATTGCTTTTCCAATAATCATAAAAATAACCAAGTGTTATATTCCTCCATTCAACTGAGGAGTATACACCATATTACAGTGGTGGATAATTTCATGATCTTTATATAAATTTCAATTAATAATATTCCTGAAGTGTACTTCCCCCACTAATCAGTCATCAAACCTTTAAATCCTTTGATGGACTGATTTTCCACTTCAGTATGAGATGTACAACAAAGATCTTCCGACTTGTATTGTAAAACATAGAAATAAGCAATATTAAGTGCAAACATGAAGGGGAAATAATTGGCCTCTAGTGGGAGTATCCATAAATAAATACCATAAAGAATCTGATGAAGTACCTTAATCCTCCCACTAAAATTTAGAATTCCATAATTAATATGCCACTTAATTATGTTTCTTGATATGCGACCAAGTCGTAAATAAAAGAAAACAATTGAACCTCCAGTGGGAGTATAAAAGAAATAATACAAATGCCACTCTAAATATGATATTACTCCCACTTAAAACTTGTAATTCTAGAATTTTCAAGCCTTGTAATTCTGTTTGTAGAGTATGACCTCAAGTCGTAAATACCATCAGTTATAAAATTCCGAGCATGTGTTCCTATAAATAATATTCCTCCACACGGAGTTATCTTCACCAAATAAATGATTTGGTCATCAACTTCCAGTGGATCATCAAGAGAATTAAGACCATTGTGTTAACATCCATAATGCACTAATTTCCATTGAACAATTATTCCACTCTTCCTTATCCAAATAGCATGTCATAATCAATAAATTCCTTCCCATTTCAGATGAATATAATTTCATACAAAAAATAATAATAATACTTTTCCTCCACAAGGGAGTTTGATTACATAATTCCAAATTTCCAATTCCAAAGTATATCGGATTTACCACTAGTGCCTAAGCACGCAATACATAACTTTCCTTTGGAATTGTTGAAATCTCAATAGGTATACTATTATTCCGTCAAATTTTGACGTAGAGATAAAATCCATAATCCTACTGTATGGAAAAGCAGTGATAAACAAATATTAGTGCAAACATATAAGTGGACATAACGTTGAGTAAGGTGTTGAATTCCCTTTTCCATGGAGTGTCCCTCATTTTCCTCCAAAAATAACTGATGCCAATTTCAATACTAGAAACTTGCTTGATGTCATTACGGCGAAGAATTCCGGTAAATTATTAAGTACTCCAATATATACGAGAGTACGCTAATGAATGCTATTTTTTTTTTCTGATGATGAGGTCAATCACGCGGCAATTGGAAACTCAATAGACAAAACAAAATCCATACAACCAAGAATTTAATTCCTTTTCCTTGGAGTGTGTTCCAATTTCCTCCAAAATCAAATGATGTAAAATCAATCAGGGAAACCAGCGATGATCTTGACATGCAGGCTTCACGCATGAAATTAATTCCTTGTTCTATGTTCTGATGGACTAGTACTCCTCGATCCGAGCCAGTAAACTTATGGATTTGATGCGTTTGCTTTGTGCTCAGCTTTCCAGGATTAATCAGGTCATGGCGCGCGGGCACGCAAGGAGCTCGTGAGTGAAGACACAACAATCGTTGAAAAACAGCAAGGCTGGAGCAGACAGTGTCCTAGTATGATCGCCGCCTGACCGAAGAACAATCAAAGGGGCATGACACACTACTATCTCTATTCCCGTACGCAACTCTCCAAGCTTCCTAGATCTTTGTATGTGAACTACTCCCTCAGTTTATAAATATAAGATGTTTTAGGTTTGTGAAACAAATGTATCTAGACATCTTTTAGTGTGTAGATGAAAAACGGAGGGATGGGAGTATCTTGCTGCTTGATTTCCTTCCTCGTCCCTTGAGCGAAAATTACGCCAGCGTCTCCGTACATGCCCGCGCAACGAAGCACACCACGTGGGCACCGGATTCCGCGATCGACACACGCGTCGACAGCCAACCGATCTGACACGCAAGAAGAGAGGCTTGATTTGCCGCAGCGGAACAACACGGGCGACCGGCAGGGTTCCCAGCGGCAGAGTAGTCGCGACAGCAGTTTAGCATCTTTGTCTTCCTTGCGAGCGACATGACAGAACTTGTATACTCCTTGATTCCATGCGGGTACAGCAGTTTGCACATACGAAAAAATAAAGTCCTTGGAGCGATTGCCAACTCCTGCTTGTATCTTTGCTCAAAACAGTTAGCTGCCATTGAGAATCAATTCATGTGCATGCTTTGGCATCAGAGAGCCACGGCAATCAACGCCGCACCACAACAGCAATCGATCTGAACAGCAGACGGCGGACACAGCTCGCCACGATCTTAGGCTAGAGACTGCAGCGATCCGATCGAGATGACTGCACAGCGGAACAAAGCGGCGATGCGACGGAAGAGTTGCAGCGGATCTATGGCAGCACTCGATCCGACCAAAGCTCTGATACCAATGTAAGAAATCTAGGGTTTGGAGCTAGCCGGTCTACCCTCTATTCCTCTGCCTTATCGGTGGTGCCGCTCACAATGCATATTGAGGCTAGAGGGTGGGACCTTTATATAGACTCCAAGTTCCAGATATTTCTATATGTTTCCAGTTAGGACTCGTGACTAGTTAAACCAATCACAATCATTAACAGTCAGTATCCGAGCCTAATACTGTTAATCAATTAGGTCTCAGCATGCACGTGTGAGTCGTGCGCCGAGTTTGAATTCAAAATCAAACTCGCAGGCTTTAACAATCCATAGAGCCAATCCTACGGACAACCTGGCGTTTCACCCTATACTGTTCCCGGTATAATTCCAGCATATTCATATATACTGTATTCCAGTATAGCTGTACCGGCTTCCTTAAGTACAATTCCACATCAATTATTTCATGTTATTTCCATGAATACTTCCACATCGAGGTTTTAATTCCGGGAGTATAACAATGTAGTGCACATATGAAATATTGCAAGCCACAAATTCCTACAGCCTCGGCAGCTGATGCGGCAGGAAGAGGAGCATCACGTTGATTGGAGCCGAATCGGTTGCTAGAAGCCATTAATGGCAGCTCGGGTACACCACTCACCGGTGGCGAGTTATAGAGATACGTTCCTTTCAGTCCTGTGCCTATAAATTGTGGGTTACCCTAGCGAGCAAGTGGCGGCCATCCTTTGGCCAGGATCGGCGGCAGAGGTGGATGAGGGGATTCCGAATTCAGGAGGGGAGAGTGCCAACCCTCGATCTCCACGCCGGTAGGAGCATCAACGGCACACCACACCACAGGCCGCTCCCCGTGTGTCGATGCAGATGGCCGCTGCCGCTCAGTCGAAGTCGATTACCATGGCCTCACCACGACGCGACGGCTACATCTGTAACTCCTTCGACCTTAGCACCGAGATAATTTCAGACTGTTGTGCTGTAGACGTTTAGTAATAAACGAAGGAAACTCCCCATCTTTCAATATGTACTTTTTTTAACCTTTTTTCCTTCCGAATTTTGCCTTATATTTTTAACCTGATGGGGCGAACTGTATGCTTTGTTGAACATCTGCTAGCTGGATTAGGTTCGTGAATTTTAAGAGATTTGGTGTTCGCCTCATGTTCTTCGTCAGCCCACTGCTTCCATTTGTCCCTCCCAAGAGCATGGGAGAGCGAATCAATCTTGAATAAGGTAGAGGCCAGTGGTTTGTGACGCTGCTGGTCATGGCAGTCAATGGCCAGCATCTCCTGAGTGGTGTGCTTGCACCTGGTTGATGCCACTATGCCTTTTCTACGCTTTGGCACAGGTTCAGAAAATCTTTCCTTCTTATCTAACACTGCAGCTAATGTGGTATGTTCAGTTTCCTTTGTTTTTTACTTAACTTTCTACTACTACGAAACATGGTAATCCCAGTGGTCTCTGCGCTCCCTGCTGAAGCAAAGAACATTAGTACAGATTACGCAAAAAAAAAAAGATTAGTACAGATTTGGTGGAGTAGTAAGTTCATGTGGAAGAACAAGAGAACAATGTCCGTTCTTGTTAGTAATTCAACAATATACCAAGAATGGATCTTCTACAAACTAATCTGCCAACTGTTCAAAAGTGCGTTTATGTCATTTGTTAACATGTCATACTTCCATGCCGAACTTGACTTTTGTTTAACTCGTGCCACCATGTCATTCGTGTAAATCTGGTATTTTCTAACAATTTTTTATGTGTAGGAAACATCTGCTCATTAGGTAAACACATATTATGTCAGAAAATTTGTGTGTCATCAGTTTCATCGCATGATCAACTGTTCGAAGCAGATACTCCGG
Source organism: Avena eriantha (assembly GCA_910589775.1). Classification (NCBI taxonomy): domain Eukaryota; kingdom Viridiplantae; phylum Streptophyta; class Magnoliopsida; order Poales; family Poaceae; genus Avena; species Avena eriantha. The sequence continues at coordinate 427,306,502 of OU342740.1, forward strand.
GTGAAATTTTGATTCAGTAGTACTGGATATTTGGGAAGTTCTAAAAGAAACATTATGCAGGAATAGGAATATTATCAAACTATTAGATAGTGTCGATCCTTTCTAGATCTTCTATGATAATTATTCTATGCAACATATATGATATGTATGGTTGGTCGACATACCTTTATTCATATTTTCTTTTTTCTTTACAATGTTGATATAATCATTTTTATTGCAAGAATATACGGGCGCAGCAACGCGCGCTTACATGATCTAGTGTGGACGTTATGCTCCATCAGTGAGGCAGTCTCCGCACATTTGGCCTTGGTCCGAGTTACTTGACCCGCAAATAGGGATCACCCGCCCGCTTTTGCGGTAGAGTTGGCAACATCTCTTTCCCCCGCGTAGCTTTGATGCCATGAAAAAAGCAGAAAAAAGACAAGAAAAGGAATGGGTTTTACTGATATGATGGGGACCCATTGGTTGCCGGCCGAGACAGAAGAGATGTTGCATCTAGGTTTTCAAAGGAGAGGCACCGACTGAGTGGAATTACCGACCGAAGAATTGGTCCGGTATTCTCGTTGCATATGGATCTTTGTTTATAATATCCTATTTGTTATAGTTCTAAATATACTACTGTTTAGGTTTTTTGTGGGTGTTTATTTTGCTGCCTATTTTCATGTAGTATGCTATATTCAAATGCACAAGATGTATATTTAATATTTCAAAAACAAAATTACATATACATACTATTTCATTGAAGAATACATTGATTTGGATGCTTCCCAAAAAATTATACGGTTACTTAAAGGAAATTGTAACTTTATTTGATCGTATATTTATTATTCTTGTGTACCCAAAAAGATGAAATGATATATTAATTAATGAGAACAACTATACACATAGTACACATCAATAACTCGCACGAAACACCATTGTAGTAGTGTGCCTTTTTTTGCGCACGCTACTAATCACATGCCACTGACAAATCAACCATGAGAACCTCGACTCGCAAGGTGATTTATCGTGCCACGGCTATCCTACGATCATGGACTACTCTCCAACGTATGGAGTTTCGCGACTTATTTGCGGCGGGGTGTACGCGATTGGAGGCCACGGCAAGGGATATTTTCTTCTGACATGGATGGCAGCGTGACCTGCGGATAGACATGCCTTTGATCGACGTGTGTAGTCGTTTTTTATCAGCATTTTTGTAACGTTGATACTTTTGTTCTGGTTACTTTCTCTTAGTTTGATCGGCTGTGTGCATCCTAACTATGTAGAGGCCGGGTGTAAACATTATGGACAATAATAAAGCGCCCATTTCCAAAAAAAAGCAACATGCCCCCAGTCCCACACACACTACAGGTAACATAGCCCATGCCTACATGGAGCCTGTGCAGAGTAACGAAAGGCATCCAGCTGACGGACAGTTGGCCATGGAACTACTAATCATTTTCCTTATCCCTAGCATAGTTTACATGAAGGACATTCGGTTCCACTTGTACCAAATCTCCCAAGAGGCCAGGTGTAGCCACTGAGTTAACGTGTCAATGCATGCCCAAGAATTCGGTTGCAGGCCCGCCTAATAGGCCAAGGAAGACCATACTCTCCTCGACCAAGGGCATTCAGTGAGCAGGTGTAGCGGTGTTTCTAGGTTGCGAACACACAAATGGCAGAAATAGTCGTTTTTCCCAGCCGTGTCTTTGCAAGGCATCAGCTGTTAGGATTTAGCCTAGCATAGCCATCTACATGAAAAACTTGCATTTTCCAGGTGCCCAACATTTCCAGATTGGGGAGCAGAAGTTCGATGAGACTACACCACTGAATTGTATCATGTATGCTGAGCGAGCCGTGTATTCCTGCTAAACTTGATTAATGTTCAATCTGAACTCGGTCGAAAGTTTTATTAACAACAAAGAGAAATTTACCCAGAGTTAATCAAAATAGTAGAATGGCGGATTGATGATAGCTTTGTTGATAATTATGTTTGAGTAAATAATCCTTAAAATTGCATTTCATAAGTGATTCATTTTTAGAAAAAAAACATATCGTGTAGTATAAGTCACCAGCATGGCAAGCTCATAATTGAGAAATTTTAACCTCTAGGCATCCAACGACTCCTATTTTTACTGTTGCGTGCTAGTCGATCAACTAGAAAATACTCCCTCCGATCCATATTACTTGTCGCTAAAATAGATGTATCTAGTATTACAACATGTCTAGATAAAGGATGTGAATCATGTGAATCATCACTAGCTTGTCGTGAGTTGCAATGGCTTTAGGCCTGACCGTACTGTCGACGCATAGCCATCATGCATGCATGTATGAAGGCACACACAGCGTTTATGTGTTTCCATTAGTTTGCACAAGGAAAACATGAATATCACCCCATTAGTTCGATCTATAAATTGATGTGGTGTCCTCCTGTACATTTGTACAATTTGTGTTGGCATGTGGAGTTTTTTATTCGTATAACGAGCTTGGTCGGCTATTAGAGGATAACTGATATGTTATGTCGAACTGTTTTGGCAGATATACCATATGGGCATTGTGTTCCATCTAGGTGCTAGTCTGATGTTCGTAGTACGCGGTCTGAGTTATTTGATCTGCGAACAGGGATGATAGATGATTTTACTTGTTAGCATCGATTGACAGGATCAGCAATCATCACAATTTGGAACAATTGTTTTGTGAGTCCTACTGAGTTGTGTAATATGTCAGTTGGAAAGAAATTTTTGTCAACATATATGCATCCTAGTCTTTGCGTAATGTGTTTTTGGAAATAAGATTGCCAGTGTCATTGGCTTATTACTAGTAAACTAAGTCCATGACGAGCAACAAGTTGTTTATGTAACCCCCATCTCACCTTGGCTGTTTTAATCATTGAATGCTTTCTTTCTTCTTCTTTTTTTGAGGTAAGGCTATCATCAACAACTTTTATTAATTTAAACAATAGTCACATCATTTATGAGTTTGGAGAAAGGAAAGTCGAGGTGCTCATCAACCCAATTATATTAAAAATTTACTAAAACAAACTCTAGTTATCTCTTGAGCTAGTCCATTCCCCTCCCTCGGAGAGTGCTTGAAGTTGACCTTCCCTGTAATTGCAGTCAAGTTCACACAATCAGCAAACACCGCAGCCTAATCATTCCACCATGCTTCTTGCCACGCACAAGCTTCAATGGACTCCAAAGAATCCAATTCTGCCGTGATGGAATTGCATCCAATCAAATGTTTTAGAGTGAGTCCGTTCCATATTTCAATAGCCTACGCCATCACCGCATTAGTTACCTGTGACAGAGCCATGCTCGACACCCTACGAATTTTCCATGATTTTCACGTGAGACTGCTACAATAGCCCCTGCGCCATCTTGAGCATGAAAGGAAGCATCAAAATTTATTTTTATTTTCTTCACTTCAGCTCACGTCCATCTGATGTTTGAAAAGGTATTGGAGTAGTGCGTTTCTTCGAGGAAATTTGATGTCAGCGCCAAAATAGACATTATGTAGTGTATGCTTTCTATTTTTCGGCTTTTCGGTGATTCCAAGATTTTTATCACATGTTGATCAGTTTGGCACAACTTTACAAGTAGCATTGAGTTGTCAAATCCTTTTCCGATGTGTCATATATCCATCCTTAAACTTTGTTTGCGCCAATTGTCGCATCTTCCCGATATGTCTCAATGTACTTAGAAGAGGTTGCCTAAAAGTGTTAGCCGGAACTATGCATATATGTTCTAGTTTTTTATAAGTTGCAGTTGGAATTAGTTCATAACGAATTTTTATTATGTTATTATTGAGTGGCTTCAAAAAACTAAGCCCCTGCGATTAAGTTCATCCTGAGAAACATTAAGTAGATCCTATTATGCTTAGAACCCAAAAAAAGGTTATGTGTTAAGGTAAGCAACTTACACACTCAAACCACAACTGAATGACCTCGTTAACCTTCATGCAGAGCACTTTAGATGTGTAATATTTACGCATGGCCACCGAAGAGAGCCATCATGCTTGCATGTATGGGCATTAGTTTGTATAACTGATGCATGAATACCAGTCCATTAGCTAGTTCTATAAAATAAAGTGGTGTCCGCGTAGGCATTAGTAGGGAGGATGCCTGTGTTACACTTACATACCATGTACATGTTTTCTTTGGCATGTACAGATTTTTTGTTGTGAAACCTAGTGGGAAATTAGAGGATAACTGACATGTTCAGTCAAACTATTTTGTCAGATTGTTCGAGTGGGCGTTTTGCTCTATCAAGGTGCCAGTCCCGGGTCTTTGTTGTCGATTTGATGCCCTTGATCTGTGAATAGGGCTCACAGATGATGGTTTTTACTTGCTGGGTTCCACGAGCATTTGTACAATATCACCCCATTAGTTCGATCTATAAATTGATGTGGTGTCGGCCTGTGCATTTGTACAATTCTTGTTAGCATGTGGAGGTTTTTAGTCGTATAACGAGCTTGGTGGGATATTAGAGGATAACTGATATGTTGTGTTGAACTGTTTTAGCAGATTGACCATGTGGGCGTTGTGTTCCATCTAGGTGCCAGTCTGATGTTCGTCATTCGCGGTCCGAGTTATTTGATCTGCGAACAGGGATTATAGATGATTTTACCTATTGGCATCGATGGACAGGATCAGCAACCATCACAATATGGAACAATTGTTTTTGCGTAATGTGTTTTGTCAACATATAAGCATCGTAGTCTTTGCGTAATGTGTTTCTGGAAACAAGATTGCGTCTAGTGTCATTGACAGTGGACCGTGTAAATGTCCTTATGATTATTACTAAACTAAGTCCATGACGAGCAACAAGTTGCTTATGTAACCACCATCTCACCTCTGGTGTTTTAAGCATCGAATGCTTTCTTTCTTGAGGGAAGTCCATCATGGACAGCTTTCATACATTTAAACAATAGTCACATCATTTATGAATTCGGAGAAAATAAAGTCGAGGGGCTCATCGACCTGAATATATAAAAAAATACTAAAACTAACTCTAGCAATACCATGACTAGTCCATTCCTCTCCCTCGAGGGGCTCATCGAGGGGCAGTGCTCGAAGTTGACCTCCCTATAATCAGCAAACACCGTAGCCGAATCATTCCACACAATCAGCAAACACCGCAGCCAAATCATTCCACACAATCAGCAAACACCGCAGCCGAATCATTCCACCATGCTTCTTGCCCCGTACAAGCTTCAATGGCCTCGAAGGAATCCAATTCTTCCGTGATGGAATTGCATCCAGTCAAATGTTTTAGGGCGAGTCCATTCCTCTACGCAATAACCTACGCCATCGACGCCCCTACAAATTTTCCATGATCATCGCCTGCGACTTCTACAGTAGCCCCTGCACCATCTTCAGTGTGAAAGAAAGCATCAACATTTATTTTTATTTCCTTGGGTTCAGGTCAGGTCCGTCTGATGTTTGAAAAGGTATTGCATTGGAGCAGTGCGTTTCTTTGACGAAATTTGATGTCAGCACCAAAATAGACATTTTGTAGTTGTACGCTTTCTATTTTTCGCTGATTCCAAGATTTTCATCACACGTTTGGTCATTTTGGCACAACTTTACAAGTAACATTGAGTTGTCAAATTCCTTTTCCGACGTGTCATGTATCCATCCTTAAACTTTCTTTCCGCCAATTGTCACATCTTTCTGATTTGTCGCAATGTACATCGAAGAGGTTACCTGAAAGTGTTTGTCGGAACTATGCATATATGTTCTAGTTTTTATAAGTAGCAGTTGGAGGTAGTTCATGATGAATTTTCATTATGCTTGAAAAACATAAGTCCCTGTTATCAAGTTCATCCCAGGGGGACCTAATTAAATACGTTGTTATCCAAGCACGTTTAATCCGTTGGTGGAGAGATCTCATCTACCTCCTTGAATCAAGCTTTCGCCCAGCTATATTAATATAGCAACCGTTTGAGACCGCTGCTGGGCCAGATAGTTAAACCTCCAAAGAAAAATAACAAAGAAAACACAAAAGAAATAAAAAGAGAAAATAAAGTCGACAACAGTGGCTCGGCGAAAACGAGAATGACCCGCAACCGCTGCGCCCTCTGAAAAATTCACCACGCTCCAAGCGCTCCGGAGCATCACGTACCAAGAAACACCTCCAAGAAGGAAAACGGCGGTAACGACGCTGCTGCCGGACTGGTCATAGGGTTTCCCCCAATACGTTACGGAATGTGGGGAATAGATACACCCGACGCCCTTCCGGAAGGACGGCGACACCAGCAGATGACGCCACGTCGGTGTCAAGTTGACAAGGATTTCTCCTGACCTCTCAAAAAACCACACTCCCGGACACTTCGAATTGCTACACCAAACTCGCCGCCCACCAGCACATGCCACCACGGTCTTGCAGTCACCCCCGTCGTCTCACCGTGACCCACGATGTGAGGCTGGTACAACCTAAGAGCAGCAACTAATGCGAAGGTCGGCGATACAATGACAAGCGACAGGGAACTACCTCCACCACCGGAGGGCGATAGCCGACCAGATGTAAGAACAAGGTCAAACCAGGCCCTCTCTGGCCCGGCCGAGCCCAAAAGGACTCGTGAAGCCCCGCCGACACACTGCAGAAATGGTGTAACCATCACCACAAACCCTAGCGCTAGTCCCTGCTCCTCCGTCCACCTGTGAATCAGCCGCCATCGCAGATCCACGCTGCCAAGCAGCAACACCATCACCAACATGGTCACCCGGGTCAACCGGACCGCCACCGGTCTCAGAGTCACCACTTGAGTCCGACAGGGCGAGGACGACGGATCATGGCGCACATGGCACCTCCGTGCAGCCCACGGGCCATACCGAGTAGGTCAGACGGCCACCAGATCTAGGCTAGCCCGGCCCCGATCTAGTGTCCCGGCCGCACCGCAGCCAGGAGGGGGCACCTGCCGCCCACCGAAACCCGGCGACCAAGGAATCCACCGCCCGGACCTCCAGCCTCGACTGCCGCCCTCCCTACAAGGCTAGCCCGCCGCCACACCGTGTAGAGCTGCCATGCCTGCCCAGCTCGACGCGCCGCCGCCCCTCATGACCCGATGAGGTTAGCCGCCGCCAGTAGCAGAAACCGCGCTTCTACCGTCGCCGCCGGGGAAAAGGAGGCCCACCGCCGCCGGCACCGCATGGGCCTTGCCTGGCGACTCGCGCCGACGGTGGCAGGGAAGGAGGTGATAGGAGGGGCTCGGGGTTGGTGGCGCTGGAGCACTCATCCCGTCGCCCGCGGGGGGAAGAGAGACGAGCCTGAGGCTTTTCCTGTCGCACCGATTGCTTTGTGACATCATCCAGGTCTCATCTACCTAACAACATAAAGCCTGCAAGGGATCATTCCCATTGGTCAATGTTTCAAGTTCATCTCGAGAAACATTAACTAGATCCTAGTATGCTTAACACCAAAAAAAATATGCGTTAAGTTAAGCAAGTTACACACTCAAACCACAACTGAATGACCTTGTTAACCTTCATTTAGAACTCGTTAGGCGCGTAACATTTACTTATGGCCACTAAGAAGAGCCATCATGCTTGCATATATAGGCATTAGTCTTTTTTTTTCCGAGAAACACATTACAATAGTAGACGCTTACAACACGTGCATGCACATACCAATGAACGTACACACCCTACACTTATGAGCACCTCTAAAAGACTGAGTCGGTGGATCGAGTCTTGAGATTGACGAAGTCACCACGGACGCTTCGCTGTCGACGGGAAAAGGCGTAGCCAGTCATGAGTCACGCCCCGGGCCAACTATACTGCTACAGTTCTAAACAATATCAACTAGTGTAAATATAGCTACAGTTAAGAAAGGAATTTACCAAGACGCTCCAGGCCAAGGCTCCCGTTGTCTGGGGCCTGGCTACGCCCCTGTCGACGGGAACGTCGTCTCCCACTGAAAGGATATTCCGCCTTTTATGCAACACACAGTGTCAAACCTGTGGTTTGAACTCTGATATGCTGGGGGTACCACCACCCTCCTAACCACCCAAGCACAGGTTGGTTTGCATGTATGATCATTAGTTTGCATAACTAATGCATGAATATCTGTCCATTAGCTAGTTCTATAAAATAAAGTGGTGTCCGCGTATGCATTAGTAGTGAGGATGCCTGTGTTACACACCACGTACATGTTTTTTTTTGGCATGTAGAGATTTTTTGTTGTAAAATCTAGTGGGATATTAGAGGATAACTGAACTGTATTGTCAGATTCTTCGAGTGGACGTTTTGCTCTATCATGGTGCCAGTCGCTGGTCTTTGATGTCGATCTGATGCCCCTGATTTGTGAATAGGGCTCACAGATGATCGTTTTTACTTGCTGGCTTCCACGGATAAGATCCACACCCATAATTCTATGCAACATTTTTCTTTCAGAGTCATGTCACAATAAAATGGAGTTGTCTTATCAGACTTTGTGGATTGTGTCTCTTAGAAAGTAAATTGTGTCCATGAGTTAAACAGTTCTTGGGATAATTGCTGAATTTGAGTCCATACCGAAGAAGGAGTTTCTTATTTCATCTGGCGTGTTTTTTTTCATTATTTGCTTTCTATTTTCGCAAGAATTCTCTCGCATATTCAGCTTGGTCCAGTTAACTATGGTGGCCAGCGGATTAGTTAACTTCTATGCATGCATGCAAAATCAGAGCCCGCATAAGAGGCCCCTCCAACCCTACGAATAACGGGACTTGCCTAATTTCTTATCCGTTCAGTGATCTATTCGTCCATAAACTTTGTTCTTGATTTGTGGTGACTTACTCGATCAGAAGAGTCATTCCAAACAGTATCATAAATTTATCATTGTTACACTTTTATGTTCTTGATTGATTTGTTCTAGTTGCATTTGAGTACTCCCTCCGACCCAAATTAATTGACCTGGATTTGTATAGATTCGAATGTATCTAGACATGTTTTAGTGCTAGATACATCCGAATGTAGGAAAATTCAAGTCAATTGAACTACCCTGTTTTGATCCTAGAACGGACTCGGTTGCTTGCTTTGGATCGGAGGGAGTACTAGTTTTGTAAGTAGCAATTGGAGCTCGTCCGGAACGAATTGTCAGTGTGTTATTTTATGTTAGCTTGAACGAACAAGAGCCTGATATGTTTCTTTGCTAAGTTAATCTTCTTAGGCAAGTTAGTCACCTAGAACCAGAATTGAATGATGTATTAATCTTCACATGTAGGACTGCCATATAATAAGCATGAAGAACTCCGCAGCTATTATCCCTAGTACAGATCTGTCCTACTACGTGCCCCATCTCACATAAGGTCCTTTTCATGTGTGGTGCGGAAGATCGCTGCCGCCGTAAAATTTTGACCTTCTGCACATCCAGCCATGTTCCTTCGCTAGGACATCGCACACATAAAGTTTCCTGAAATCGTAACAGATAAATCGCACATGGCCCATTGTGCGAAAATCGATTACATGGTGGCCACATCCCCCATGATTTAAAACCTAGCAATCTTGTGGCTGATTTTCGCAATGTTTCGTTTAGTTTTTAGCGTTTCTTTTTTTGTGCCCCTTCCCACCCTTGGAGTCCTAAATATATTTTGGGCATTCTGTCCTTCCGCGGTTTTACCGTTTTCGTTTGAAATGCTAACTTGCATACTGTTCGTGTTGTTTCCCCTCACCTAGAATGATGAATGTTGGATGATGTTTTAATAAAGGCTGTGTGCATAAACCGATGCAGAGGCCGGGGTTTTATTCCCCTTTTCGAAAAAACATAATCTTTTCACTGGTTGCCTATCTCATCAACACCATGTCTCCTTGCGAATCCATTGTCGGTTAAATCGATCTCGGTATGTCTGATGTCGAGGAGGAGCATTTCTCAAAGCACAATCCCGGGGAGACGTCGTCGACCTCACTAGGTCTGATTCGTAGAAGGAGCATGGTCCAGAGGCGGTTGAACTGGATGGGTTGCAGACAGAGGACTTGTAGGAGCATATGGTGGTGGAGGACCCCATCGCGTCTGCGCAGCGTGAGGAAACCGCGTGTGCTGGGGTTACAACCACCCTCCTAGTCACCCAAGCACAAGTTGGTTTGCATGTATGGTCATTGGTTTGCATAACTAATGCATGAATAACAGTCCGTTAGCTAGTTCTATAAAATAAAATGGTGTCCACGTAGGCATTAGTAGGAAGGATGCCTGGGTTACACTTACACACCACGTACATGTTTTTTTTTGGCATGTAGAGATTTTTTGTTGGAAAACCTAGTAGTAGGATATTAGAGGATAACTGATATGTTGAGTCAAACTGTCTTGTCAGATTGTCTGAGTGGACGTTTTGCTCTATCAAAGGTGCCAGTCGCGGGTCTTTGTGTCGATCTGATGCCCTTGATCTGTGAATAGGGCTCACAGATGATGGTTTTTACTTGCTGGCTTCCACGAATATGATCTACACCCAGCATTCTATGCAGCATTTTTTTTCAGAGTCATGTCACCATAAGATGGAGTTGTCTTATCAGATTTTGTGGAGTGTGTCTCTTGGAAAGAAACTTGTGTCCATCAGTTAAACAGTAGGCATCATTTTTGCATGTGTTTGGGATAATTGCAAAATTTGAATCCATACTGAAGAAGGAGTTCATTTCATCTTGCGTGTTTTTATCATTATTTGCTTTCTATTTTCCCAAGAATTCTCTCCCATGCTCAGCTTGGTCCAAGTAACTATGGTTGCCAGCGGATTAGTTAACTTCTATGCATGCATACTAATTAAAAGTACAGGGAATATGTCAGCGAAATGTTTTTTCATCTGGTGCTGGCGATCTGTGAGGCAACCTAGGTCAGCAACGCTGCCAGCGGCGGCTGCTATTCCGTGTGCACTGCCTGGTATTCTTCCCCGATTAGGGTTTTTTCCTCTCCATGGACTTTGTCCTGCGTTGAGTTTTTCTTCCTTCCCTGGATTCGTCCGGCGGTGAGGTTCAGAGTATTCATTCGAGATTGTTAGGTTTGTGAGAAAAGGCTCCATCCAGATCGGATCTGAGCTAGTTCGTGAACAAGCTGAAGCTGACTTGTGTTGGTCTTGGTCCACGTAAAAGTTCTAGTCCGTTCTCTTGGCCGTTCTAGGTTTGGGGAGAAGCTTGGACGGCTTGTGCTTTAAGCAAGCAAGGTTACAGTCATGTTCTGGTTGAAGGATCTGATTTGTCTGAGGATCAGCGTGGTTTCGTTTTGGTTGATCTGTAATCTTCTACAACGTGCTCTGCCTGGTTCAATGAATTGGGGAGGCTGGAACTGCCGCGGGATCGGAAACTCCGCTACAGTTCACGAGCTTTGTGTTCTTTCAAGGACTCATCGTTTTCAGTTGGTTGTTTTGTGTGAGACTCGACAGAAGTGTGAGCGAATTAAACGCTTTCGGAGTAGATTAGGTCTCCGAGGTTTTTCTGGGCAAGATTGTAATGGGATGAGTGGTGGATTAGCTCTCTTTTGGCATGAGAGCTTCTATGTGGATATTAAGGAAATTACTGATCGTTATATTGATGCTTACATCCGGACTTCACCCGATGAACCTCTATTTCATGTGACGTTTGTTTATGGAGAACCGAGGGCAGAGCATCGACATCGTATGTGGGCTCAGCTTTCCCTTCTTAAGTCATCATCAAACCTCCCGTGGGTCCTGCTTGGTGATTTTAATGAAGCTCTATGGCAATATGAACATTTTTCTTCTCATCCACGTGCTGAATCACAGATGGTTGCTTTTAGAGATTGTCTGCAAGTGTGTGAACTTAAAGACTTGGGTTTTTCCGGACATCCTTATACCTACGACAATAAGAGGGCTGGAGTTAACAATGTACGTGTCCGCTTGGACCGTGTTCTTGCTGATGATAGTTGGCGTGACATTTTCTCAGCCGCAACGGTGGTACACATTGTATCACCGTGTTCGGATCATAGTGCTCTCCTGTTTTCTTTGGCAGCAGAAGTACGTGACAGACCAAACGCTCGGTGCATGCAATATGAAATATTCTGGGAATGTGAACCGGCTCTAAAAGAAGTGATTGATCGTGAGTGGAGGGGCCTAGGAAGGATGCATGATCTAGGAGATATCAACTATGGACTTGGTTTGCTCATGCATAAGCTGCAGCGGTGGGGAAAAGAAAAATTTGGAAATATTACTCGGCAACTTGATCAACTTAGTGAAAAGCTGAGGTTGTTACATGCGAGCAATGCTACGAGGGAGGAAATACGTGTAGTCACTGATTTAATGAATGATGTCTTGTATCGTGAAGAAATGATTTGGCTTCAACGGTCTTGGATCGACTGATTTAATGAATGAAGTCTTGCAACACTAAGTTTTTTCATAGCCGTGCAGTGTGGAGGGCACGTAGGAATAAAATTTCTAAACTCAGAGATTATAATGGTGTGGTACAAACTGTGCCTACTAAGATGCAGAGGATGGCAGTCTCGTATTTCAAGTCTTTATTTACTAGAGATCCCTCTCTTTAGAATGAGGCAATTACAAACCTGGACTCTGGCAAATTAGTGAGGACATGAACATGCAGCTGTGTAAGGAATTCTCTGATGATGAGATTGGGGATGCCCTCTTTCAGATTGGTCCCTTCAAAGCGCCTAGACCGATGGCTTTCATGACAGGTTCTATCAACGGAATTGGGAGCTGCTGTGAGCGGATGTTATTCCTGCGGTCAAGCATTTTTTTACCACGGGGCTTATGCCGAATGGGGTGAATGACAGTTCCATAGTTCTTATCCCTAAAATTTATAACCCAACGGAATTAAAAGACTTTCGCCCCATAGGGCTTTGTAACGTGCTTTACAAGGTGGTGTCAAAGTGCCTTGTTAATATGCTTCGTCCTATTCTGGGAGAAGTAATATCAGAGGATCAAAGTGCATTCGTTCCTGGGCATATGATCACAGACAACACCCTTCTTGCTTTTGAGTGCATGCATTTTATGGAGCATGGTACGTCAGTTAATTCCTCGTACTGTTCATATAAGCTAGATCTTTCTAAAGCCTATGATAGGGTGGACTGGTCCTTTCTGGAGAATACAATGCATAAGATGGGTTTCTCGCACCAATGGGTACAGTGGAGTATGTCACGTGTTACCTCGGTGAAATTTAATAGGAACCTTTTGGAAGCATTCTCTCCTATTCGAGGGCTACGACAAGGGGACCCTCTTTCCCCTTTTCTCTTCCTATTTGTCGCAGATGGTCTATCTACTCTATTGAAACATGAGGTGGATAGTAACAGAATTACACCGATTAAGGTGTGTCGGAGAGCTCCTGGTATTTCTCAACTTCTTTTTGCGGATGATACATTATTATTCTTTAAAGCAACATAGGAGGAATCATTATGTGTGAAGAATACCTTGGATAAGTATGCATTGTGTACAGGGAAGCTTATTAACCCTAACAAATGCTCTATCATGTTTAATTCTCTTTGTCCCCGGAATACCCAATCAGAAATTCGATCTATATTGCATGTGGAGAAGGATGGGTTCGAAGAGAAATATCTAGGCCTACCAACCCTAGATGGTCGGATGCATAAGGGACGTTTTGAAAATCTCCAATCTACCTTATCTAAAAGGTTGATTGAATGGAATAATGGGTTGCTTTCGCAAAGTGCACATGAGGTATTTATTAGAGCTATTGCTCAAGCATTACCTGCCTACATTATGGAGGTCTTTAAATTACCCATGCCAGTTTGCGATGATCTGACGAAGCTTATACGTGATTATTGGTGGGGATCCGAGCAAGGTAAAAGGAAAATACATTGGATAAGTTGGCCAAAGTTAAATCGATCTAAACATCAAGGAGGTATTCATTTTTTTCATGATATGCGACTATTTAATCAGGCGCTACTGGCTAGGCAAGCCTGGAGACTTTTAGCGTTCCCTGACAGCTTATGTGCGAGAGTTTTAAAGGTAAGGTATTATCCAAATGGGGATCTTGTGGATAGAGTATTTACTGGTAAACCCTCTTCAACCTGGACAGCTATTTCATATGGGCTGGAATTGTTAAAGAAGGGTTTAATTTGGCGAGTTGGAAACGGGCAAAGTATTGGAGTGTGGAGGGATAGTTGGATACCTTGTACATCGTACGGTAAAACCCTCACCCCACGGGGCAACCGCCGTGTACGCCGTGTCTCTAAATTGCTGGATGGTTAGGGGAGGTGGGATGTAGTAAAAATTGGCCAAATATCTGTACCCATCGATGCTGATATAATCTTGAAGATTAAGTTACCTCGACATACGTGTGATGACTCCTTAGCCTAGCAACCTGAGGCCTCAGGGTTTTTTTCCTATGAAGAGTGCATACAAGCTTGCCCTATCTGAGCATCCGGATCAATGTGCTATGTCAGCGTGTAGTGCAAGACCAGCTGGAGATGATCCTTGTTGGACAAAAAATTGGCGCTCTTCTGTTCCACCGAAAGTGAAAATATTTGCTTGGAAGGTTGCTTCTAATGGATTGGCAATAGAGGAACATAAACTACAGAGACATATGCGAGTTATACGCTACTGTAACATCTATTGTAGGGAGTTAGAGGATGTGGATCATGCTTTATGTCATTGCCCGCTTGCTCATAACATGTGGACAAAGATGCGGAAGAGCTGGACTTTGCCTTCAGATGCTGACCTTTCGGTGCCCCCTTTCGATTGGTTTAGAACAGTAATTGCTGAAATTCCAAATAATATGGTGGAGATGACATTGTTAGTTGCGTGGATAGCATGGTATGACCGGAATGAAGCTACTCATGTAAACCCCTACCATCTCTAGAAGGCTCAAGGAGATTTCTAAGAAGTTATTTGAAACTGATCGGTGATGTTAAGCATGCTTCTACAGATACATTGATTAAAGGAAAACAACCAATTCTGGAGGATGGGATTACACAACTACCTGGTAAGGAGAAATCCTTGATCAAACTATGGTCCAAACCACCGGATGGATGGGTCAAACTGTCTGTTGATGGGTCCTTCCGAATAGTTGACCACATGGCAGGAATTGGGATGGTTCTTCGTGATAATGAGGGATCTCCGATCTTCTCTTCATGCAGATTCCTAGATGATTGTGCTTCCCCTCTCGAAGCATAGCTGCAAGCATGTCTTGAAGGGCTGGAACGTTCCACTCATTTTAGCCAATTGCTGATCATCGTTGAGTCAGATTGTGCCCAGATGATTGAAGCAGTAAAGTCAAGAGAACAGGACAGATCGCCTTTTCTCTATCTTATTGCAGAAATAAGAACCTTATCGAGTCAAAATAGAGTGATTCATTTGGTAAAAGTGGAACTATCGCAGGTTAGGGTCAGCCACTGCCATGCAAACTTTGCTAGGTCGGAACGCCATACTGCTACTTGGTTAGGGTCTGGACCTGATGTTATTCTTCAGGATCTAGAACATGACCATATTGTAACCCTCCATGTTTAATAAAGTTCCTATTTAATCGCAAAAAAACTTCTATGCATGCATGCAAAATCAGAGGCCGCATAAGCGTCGCCCTCCAACCCTACAAATAACGGGACTTGCCCAATTTCTTATCCATTGAGTGATCTATTCGTCCATAAACTTTGTTTGTTCCAGCCGCAATATGTTCTTGATTTGTGGTGACCTACTCGATCAGAAGAGGCATTCCAAGCATTATCACAAATTTATCATTGTTACACTTTTATGTTCTTGATTTGTTCCAGTTGCAACATTTGAGTACTAGTTTTGTAAGTAGCAATTGGAGCTCGTCCGGAACGAATTATCATTGTGTTATTTTATGTTAGCTTGAACGAACAAGAGCCTAATATGCTTTTTCGCTAAGTTAAGCTGCTTAGGCAAGTTAGTCACCCAGAACAAAAAATTAATGATGCATTAGTCTTCACATGTAGGACTGCCATATAATAAGCATGAAGAACTCCTTAGCTAGTATCCTTAGTACAGATAGGGCCTACTAAGTGGCCATCGCACATAAGGTCCTTCTCATGTGTGGTGCGGAAGATCGTTGCCGCCGTAAAATTTTGACTGTCTGCCCATCCAGCCATGTTCCTTCGCTAGGACATCGCACATAGAAAGTATCCTAAAACCGTAATAGATAAATCACACATGGCCCGTTGTATGAAAATCGTTTACCTAGTGAAACCACATCCCCCATGATTTAAAACCTAGCAATCTTGTGGCTGATTTTCGCAATGTTTCATTTAGTTTTTAGCGTTTCTTTTTTATGTGCCCCTTCTCACACTAGGAGTCCTAAATCGTTTTGTGTTAGTGTATATTTTAGTCATTCTGTCCTGCCACGGTATTACCCTTTTTGTTTGAAATGCAAACTTGCATACTGTTCGCGCTGTTTCCCCTAGCCCATAAAATGCATCACATAATGTCATCAACACCATGTCTCCTTGTGAATCCACTCTTGGTCAAATCGATCTCGATCTGTCTAATGTCGAGGAGGAAAATTTCTCAAATCATAATCCCGGGGAGACGTCGTTGACCTCACTAGGTCTAATTCGTAGGAGGAGCATGGTCTAGGGGCGGATGAACTAGATGGGTTGCAGACAGAGGACTTGTAGGACCATATGGTGGTGGAGGACCCCATCGCGTCTGCGCAGCGTGAGGAAATAGCGGTGCATCACATGGTGGAGTAGTCTTTCAAGACTCTCTGCGAGGACTGAGTGCGTGCATGGTTGCACGCTAAGAAGAAAGGAAAGAAGATGGCTGGTCGAGCAGCGATATGTTCACAGTTTCCCTGCAGCGGGTTCGATGAGATTGTGGCAATTTGGATGGCAGTCATGGCAATTTGCAAGGCCACATGGGAGTTGGGCGCATTGTCGGGCATCATCAACCCTTTCGTCGAGGCATCATGATTTGGGTTGGGCGTCGAAGCTTCCGATGATGCATAGGCATAAGGCACCGATGATGGCATCATCGACATCTCTTCTCATCATGAGGAGGACATTTAGTACATAGATATTTCTGTTTTATTAGGCCATATATATGTATGTAATGTGATGTTAGCATTCTTTTTATAACAGGATGGGCAATCATGTTTGATTGGAGACCTTTTCATGGATGCCCAAGTATTATTAACTGTCTTTTGTAACCGGAAGGACAAGCATGTTTGATTGGTTCGCACCGTTCTAGCCAAATATTATAAACCGTTCTTGAAGCTTCATATCAAAAATGGTTATTTCCTCAATGAACCATGTGCTACCTTCTCACACGGTTATCTAGAAGATAACCGTGTGCGATGTGAAAGGCCCTTGGGGCCCATTTAGTGAAACCCTGCCATTATAGAGATGACCAGACATCCCCATACGACACCACGCTCCACCAGAGACGGCATTTCCTATTGTGTGCTTACCTACATCCAGGAAGCACACCAGGTCAGATCTACGTCGGCGAGGCGCTACATCAACAATTGTCTAGAGGTTCTCTAGTGCAATATTCATCCACATCGGTGAGGCGATGGATCTGCGTCTAAACGATCCCTTCGTCCACATGGCATGGTATGGCTGGCCTCCCGACGTACTACGCACGGTGGTAGGTGTCATCAGCGTCGTGGCTGCTCTCTGTGAAAGGTTGTTAAATTATTCACATGCACTAGGTAATCCTTTTTAATCCATTCAAATGCATCGTGGATTTGGTAATTACTCTAGTGTTAATGTGGTCGTTCACTTTAGATCTAAATATGCACTAGGCTGACCTTGTGTTTGTCCTTTTCAATTACATCAAATTCACGGTGAATTTGTTAATTACTTTTTTATTAGCCAGGTTGTATACTTTAAATGTACATATGTCCTTTTCTATTTCTGTTGGTCTTTTCTAATTCCTTAAAATGCACGGTGGATTTGTTAATTACTTTGCACTTAGTGTGGTTGTGCATTTTAGATCTACATATGCACTAGGTTGACGTTGTGTTAGCCTTTTTTTAATCCCTTCAAATGCACAACGGATTTGCTAATTACTTTGTTGTTCGTGTGGTTGTCTACTTTAGATGTACATATGCACTTTTATATTTATTTTTTTGTTTCTACAAATTCATGGTCAATATGTATAACCATCCATATTAATATGTTTTGTAATAATTAAAAATGTTGTATCCATTCAGTAAACTTTGCAATAAATATTATAACTAAACTTTGCAATAAACAAAAGGTTGTGTGCATCACTTGATGCAGGGGCCAGGGCTATGCTCCCCATTTAGAAAAAGCATAACTTGTTGATAATCATGCTTAAGCTGAGGTTCACCTATTTCACTTTTATGTGACATATAAGAAACTATGTAGCCCCGTCTTCTTCGCGGTAGATGCCACGATGTATGGTGCACAACTCAAGCAACCTATCATCATTGGATATTTCTGAACACATATCTCCTACCATCATTACCTGGTGGAACATGGTATCATCTCGCATGGAGGAGATCCGGAAATAGCTAGCTGGCTAACTAGCGGAAGAGAAATTCGTGCTCGATCCATGGATTGCAATAGGACGTGTTTTTTTCAGAATTTCGATCGGATGCCATATTAGTAATCAAACTTGATAAGAAAACTCCTACATGCTATGTAGTGGCGCGACACTTTGTTTTGTGACTCGTCTGTATGGGTGGGCGGCCTCGTAAAGTTCTGTAGCTTCACCTGCATAGGCTGGCCGGCCGGCTTTCGAAGCCTAATCCTTGGACAAAATTTCTGCCTCCACCACTACCCCAAGGATGACCGCCTCCGATGGCATGTTCAGCTTTGCCACCTCGGAGCATAGTTTTCTCGCATCAATAATAGAATTAGTTAAATTGTCATGCGTTAGAACAGATTTTAGGCATGTGAATTAATGGATGGACTTGATGAACCATTATGCATGTAAGAGGGATTGTAATGCATGATGATTGATTTGCAAAAAAATCATGAATACCCACCGCAGTGCTTTGGTCTGTAAATTTGATGCAGTGTTGAACTCTACATCAATTTGCAGATATACAAGTATGTTCGACATTATGATATGACATAAGTACAACCTTTTTAATCATGAATGTACAAAAGTTTTGTGTGTTCATTTGAAGAATCCAATGTTTCTAAATCATGTGTATACTTAGAGTTGAGATATTAGAAGATAACTGATAGGTTGTGCTGAGACTGACAAGTTTGGAAATGAGTCACACAATCACCAGGGGCTCATCTGGCATTCAGTCCTCCACCTCTTCTGAGACGGCTCAGCATATGGCCGATTATCTTGGCTATACAACCAGTTGTGGTCAATGGAAGATGTTACCTTTGCATCCCGGTCTATTGTTGGTGTTCACCAAGAACACCCACAAGTAGAAAAATATGAAAAATGTAATGTTTCCTAGTGTTAGCAAATTGTGAACCACAATTGCTGGTTGGGAAGTCATACTGTTGTATAGGTACTGGTAAGCTATTTTATTTGTACCTTCGTCCATGTGTATGTTGTGATCCGTCAATGAGTTACTTGATCTACTAATAAGGCCCACATATGGTGGCTTTTTACTTACGGTCTTCCACGATCACGATTATCAACCGTCAAATGGTATGGAACAACTATTTATAGACTCGTGGCATGCTAGTACTAACTACTCATATCATACATAGTGGAGTGTGTCTATTGGAAAGAGAATTTATTCCAACCGTAGATAATAGTTTTGTATGTTTTAGCGACTATTGCCAAATTAAGTCAACGATGCACAACATGTTGCTTATGTAACCCTAACAATTATAGCTGACCCAGCATATCACTGCATGTTGTAGTACGTAAGTCTTTGCTATAAAAGTCACGGAACACCGTTCTGCAAACATTACATCCCTTCAAGTGGTAGAACAGAAACAAAGCAGGTTCACAAAACAAACATTTATTATTAATACCAGAAATTTACACGACGACTTTGAGATCCTCCTAGGTTCATTGAGGTTATCCCGAGGACTCATCCTTAAGATATAACAACTTAAAGAAGCAAACTAAACATTAATATAATATATACTTAACATCTTATTATATGATAGAGATCTATAGTACTAGACTCAACTAGATATTTTTGACACATCTTTGCTTCAAAGTTTTTGGCCTGGATTGCATAGATGTTTTCGTAGCTTATTCCTTCGATGTTTCCAGATATCTCTGACTCCTCATAGTAGAATTATGTTTGGTCTTCTACTGAGTAAAGTGTTGTCTCTTCTTGGCCTTCAATCTTTTCACAATCTAGCAAGTGTTAAGAAGGTATGGTTGAGTACGAGAGTTCATTAAAAAGGATTGTTTGATGCACTAACTATAGCCACAGACCATAGGTCGTAGCCTATGCTGGTTTTCGTAAACATTTCTTAAAATGTTGCTTTTATTCTGAAGATCTATGTTTGTTATCCTTCATAGGTTGATTAGAACTTCGCGGGGTTCCTTTCCTGCCGCGTTCGTAGTTCCTTCCTGGAACAAGGAGTGATAAGATGCAATTTGAATACTCTACAAAGGTGCGTTACTTTACCCATGAGATATCCTTATCCATGTTGCACAATCGGGCAGCTTACCTGTTCACACTTCCTTTGGTATGGGGCCCGTTATAAGGACCCAAGCCAACCACTTCCCTTCTTCGCGGCCCCATATGCCCACCCATTTGCTCGCTCAGAACAGCCATGCCAGTTTACACTCATGAACGGAACAACCCATCATAGACAACAAGTACCACGTGACTTAAGAGATCCCACCCGTGTGAATGTGTCTAATATAGGAACACAACTCCGATAAAGTTATCTGTTGACATACGAAAGGAAGAAGATCCAACTAACTTCCCAGAACCATGTAGATCTCATGGTTAACATGTAATATATTGCGCAAGAATTACTAGAAATATTTGTTATTAATCGTAGATGATACTTTTTCGTGCAAATGGAGCCTCCACCAATCACATACTATACCATGGTTCCAGTGCCAGCCATAATAGATTATCACCACTCGGTACAATAATCAATAAGTCATATTATTATGAAAATAGTATTTTATTTCACTGTTTTCGAAACGTGAGTGATAACATTAATATATTGCAAATACTTGATAGAAAATAACCAAAGTAATGAGAAAATATGAAACTTGCCTTGGTATTGCGAAGTAATGTATTCGTGTGTTCTGACTTGACCCTGGACCTCGGGTCCTACAAGATACCATCATTGCCCGCTAAGGAATATGTTGTTATTTATAAGTAATGACATGCTTTTTTGTAAAGACTTAAAGTAAACTCTTATATTATGTGTGTGTTAAGTTTGGTTTATTTCTTAAGTATTTTGTTTATCTTCAAGTGTATCACAACTGAAAGTATATGCTAAGACTTTAAGAGCAATACACAATGTTTAAAACTAAAGCACAATAATTAATTAATGCCTGAAGTTAATTGGTATCCACTTTAATGAGTGGTCATATTTTAAGTTAATGAGACTTGGAAAAGTAATGCAATGCTTTTGTTTGATGTGGCAAAAATAATAACTTTTGAAGATAATGTTTCTTATACTAAGTTAAGCAACTCTTAAAGGGTTATCATGATGCATCTCACTGGTGCTAGCATAATTCTAGTGATTTAAAATAACGGACTTGTATTGGTATATATGACCAAAGTTAATTATAAAAAAAAGTGAACTTAAGACATAGTGCCTTCCTAGTGTTTCTAATTTCCAGGGCGTTTCATAAGATTAAGGATATGTGATCTTCAACTCTTCACGAAGGTGGATGAAAGGCTTGGAATTGTAAGTCACTACTTTACATTTAGATGTAAATTTTAGAAAGGATACTATTTAAGCAAGGCTATTTACCTAAAGAAATTAGCTTTATAGAACTTCCTATTTGATTTATTATTATAGGAACAATTGATGTCATAGGATTTATAATACATTGTTATTTATCACTTAATCTAGTTATCCTTCTTTGTGTGTTTTACCCAAATTATCAATGTGAAAATAGTTTTATCCTATTTATCAAAAGAAAACTAACTTATAATATAACAAACACTTTATTTAGAAAACAATTTATTTTAATATAGTAATAATTCCAAGTGATTTTAACAAAGATAAAAGAATTTATGTTGGTATTGATAAAATAAAATACATTCTCTGCTGTAAGAAATAAATATTAAAATCCATTTTATAATTCTTTATTTTAGTAACATCAAAATTAGTTAGGAATTTCATATTTAGCAATTTTCTAGGTTAGTAGATTATTTTTAATACACAAAGGTGATTTTTATTTATTGTTGGGATTTTTCTTTATATTTCTATGTACTAATTTGTTAAAATTATTTAAAGAAATACAATTTAAAATAGAGTTTGTAATCTTCAAAATTTTCTACAACTTAAATTCATCTCAAATCTTCTTTTCTATATTTTCGGAAAACACTAGAAGATTTATAACACATTAATAGGATATTTATTTATTTTTATTCATTTTTATTGATGTATTAAAATTGTGTAAAGTCTCACTTCATTTATAGTAATTTTGTTAATTGAAATCCTGTTACTAAAAAGAAAAAGAACAATCTTAGACAGGCCCCATGGCCCAGCTCGATCCTACTAGTCTAGCTCGACTACAAGGTCCAGTTAGGCACGAGTCAACCCCGACCCATCCCAACACTCGCCCTCACTTACACTCACACTAGCTCGCACACGCTCGCTCTCGATCATCCTTCCGGCGGCTTCGACTGCCCGATTGTGGCAATGTTGGTCGCTATGGACATCGCTGCCGGAAGCAAAAGCTCTGCTATTCTTCATCCATCCTCCCCATCCTTTCCGACTAAGGTCATGTTGAGCTCGCCCCTAACCTATATTTCCCCCAGTTTTGGTGACCCCGTCACGCCACCACGTGTCGGTGTTGCTCCGGCCATTCCCCTGGCAAGGTTGAAGATACCCTGGTGGCCTTGGTGTGCTGGTGCTAGTGTGGCTTGGTGCAGGTAGCTGTTAGGCCAGCGGTTTCAAGAGTACCACGGCCCACCTGTTGCTAGGCACAACTACAAGTTTCATTCTCTTCCGGAAGGATGATGCTCCAAAGCCTCGGCAAGAATCCTCCAGGAGGTGCCCCCTCAAGGATGCGCCTCCTAGAGAGAAACTCATCGAGGAGGGACCTCGCAAAACACAATTGGGTGGCAGCGCCCCAACCTTGAGGATGAGAAGGGACCACTAGCCTACCCCTTCCACAACAAAGGCATCTTCCCCTTCACCAAGCCAGTAGTGGCCGACAAGACCTACACTAGGAGTGGACCACCTCCCTCTCTAGTACAGGAGGAACATGCAGGAGGCAAAAGACAAGATGCTCACGACATCCTACGGTGGACCGAGTCCACATAGAAGAACAGTTGTAGATTACCTTCCCCCTCCTTTGTTGCCATGTGGAAACCCTTCCAGCTAGATGGCGGTAAGATGACCCAGGTGCCTATAAAAGGGGGAGGGAAGCACCATAGAGGAGAGGCCCAATATTATCCTACCTCTAGAAACCCTAGCTTTCACCTAGCTAGGAACCCTAGACCTGATCACCTAATCATCACCTTGTATTGTAAACCTCACCAAGAAGTACAAGCTATCCAGACAAGCAGGAGTACACACGGTGGCCTGAACCTTGCTAAAATCTATGTGTCCCTCTGTCGTGTTTTTTATGTTTCCTCACCAAACTCACTAGGGTTTGGCGAGATCATGTTCAACCCCCTGCGTTAGATTTTATCCTATTTTGAGTGGTACCCTGCAGGGAAAATCTCCGACATTTGGCGTGCCAGGTAGGGGGCTGAGAGGCATCTCCCACTCCCTTATCAACATGGTAGGGTTGACCAGCAAGCAGCATGCTCGTCCGCGGGCCATCGCTATTGATGCCAATACCTAGGCGGGACCGAACCCCAGCGGCAACAATAGCCGTGCCAACGTATCTCCACCTAGACAAGATCAAGGAGTAGGAAACAAGGAGGTTCACTTCTCCACCACTAAAGATCAGCAGCAGCCGTGCACCACGTCTGCCTCTAGAGGGGGCACAAGAGCGATCCCTCTCCAAAAGCCGTGCTTCTTGTGGCTACATCGCATCACCGAGCTTGTCAACATCACCTGTGTGGCCCGCGCATGCTCCTGATCCACGATGCCGCTACCAAAATGGGTCCTGCAGGCATACCAGGCCACGCGTGGCGCCCCGCCAGCACCACTACCTCAAGATGGTAAAAACATGGGTCAAGGGAGAACACACCTAGGTATCATAACGTCTCCTCACCGCAAGTCATTGAGAGATCTCTGGAGGATGCCCGTGTATCCATCGAAAAACATTGCGAGCGCTAGGTGCACACCATTGCAGGAGCCGTGGAAGCAGGCCATGGCAACTACATTGCCCTCGACTGCAAAACCGTCTCGCATAGCAATGGTTGCCTCGCCTTCACAAAGGAGCTGCGTAAGGTGGTATGGACCCCTAAGTTCATGTCGGTCCTTCCTCCACACTACGACGGCAAGGACAGCCCCGTCAAGTTTTTGCATCTCTACAGGATGGGTATCTAGGTAGCCGGTGGCAATGAAAAAATCATTGCTAATTGGTTTGAAATGGCCATCAAGGATGCAACTGGCTCATGGTTGAAGAATAACATCCCCGATGAATCTGTCACATCATGGAAGGACCTATGTGAGAAGTTCATCGCAAACTTCAAGGGTAATTACACCCATCCATACACACTCAACAACCTCCGTGCTACGCGATGGCAGCCCGACGAGACACTCTGGAAGTACATCTAGTGCTTCAGCCACGTGTGCAACAAGATACCATGGGTAACCGATGAGGCCATCATCGTTATATGCTCAGCGGGAATCTCTAACATCGGGATGCTGGAGAATCTCTCCATGAACGATTAGATCTGTTCAGTAGCCGAACTCTTTGAGATGGCAGACGGTGCGCCAAGGCCAAAGAAGGATGTATGTCGAAGTGTGGTGACACCAACACTTTTGCCACTGCTGCACCCACCAAAAATAAGGACAAAGACCCAAGCGCAAGATACTAGCCGTGCTCGCGGCCGAGCCTGAGAAAGGGTACCAATGCAGCACTAACATCAAGAAAAAGGATGGTCGCCCCTACTACCTATTCCACAAGGCTCACTCTCGTAGCACGGAAAATTTCTTCGAGATCAAGAAGCTGCACGGCGAGCGCGAAAGAAGAAGGCGTCGTGGCAGTGGTCACGACTATGGTCATGGCGGTGACCAAGCTAGCAGTCGCCAGAATGACCTCTACTACAACAACAACAACCACATACCAAACCAGCAGACCAAGGTCACCCAACATCCCCTTGGCGAGGGAAACAAGAACCTCCCTAAGGGTCATCCAGGAGATTTCCAACGGCCGCGAGCCATGGCATGCATTTTTGGCAGAGCGCAGGCACCACTCTCCAACCAACAGCTTATGAAGTTCACCCAAGAGATAGTTGTCGCAATCCCTACGGTAGGCAACCCCAAGCTCAAGTGGTCTCAGTTCCCCATAACATTCAATGACAGGGTTTACCCCAAGTCCACAAGGACCATGGGCACCATTCCTATGGTGTGCAAATTTACCATCTACAATGTCTCCATCACCAAGATGATAATCGACGAAGGTGCATGCCTCAACGTCATCTCCATAGAAACATTAAAGAAGATATAAGTACCATACGAGCACCCTCATGCCAACTATGCCATTCTCGGGAGTGTCTGATGGAACAACCACACCCTTGGGATCCACAGAAACTACCAGACCGAGCTCATCGACTTTGATGTGGTGCACCTAGCCTTGCTGTACAACGCCATCCTCGGCTACCCTGCACTGGCAAAATTCACGGCAGTAGCGCACCACGCCTACAACCTCGTCAAGCTACTAGGCTGCAGTGGCACCATCGCCATTCATGGCGACAAGAACGACTTGAGGCGCTCTGTCGATGCATCGTAAGGAGACAAAAGAGGGAACCACCTTGCCGGGCACAAAGCCCCAGGAAGTCACCATCGACCACAACATCAAGCGCACTGGGTACCAATGCTCAACAAGGGATGCACCATCACAGACCTAAGGAAAGGCATGATGCTACTCTATGTCGTCCACCCTCACTAGAAAACAAAAATCTATGGTGACCCCAAGTACGTCACCACGAGCAAGAGCCTTCAACCCCATGCCAAGCAAATTCTATAGCTCACAAACGCTAGTAGCTCGGGGCAGGGCACCTCGTGAAGCACTCTCACTCGTGCTTGGGGCTACCAACACCTCCGCATCCTAGAAGACTTTTCTCACCACATGGCACACTTGTGCTGAATATCTTCATACAAGCAAATAAAGTATGGACTTCCGCTAATGGCAGAGCAAACACCCTTACCCCTAGTAAGTGGATTCTCAAGTTGTATGCGCTCATGGTCTCCCTATTGTGCATCACACGAGCGGGGGATGGGTATGGTGCCTATATTTGGGTCTGTCTCACAAGACCAAGTGACTAGAGCTCTTATTCGTGGGACTGATCACCCCGCATGTGTCACCTCACCAAGGTCATTGGCACTTGAACTGCTCGTGTAACAGACATACAGGAACCAAAGAAGCGCATACCAACATCTTGCACGCAACCTTCTGGCATGACGATGCCCCATAGCAGAATGCAATAGGCGGTCCTACTCCACAAGGAAGTAGCTTGGGACCTCACAAGAGGTCCCACCCGCGCCCAACAAGTTGTCCTCATCGTAGACTTGCCTAATTAGCAAAACAAAGCAGAAGAAAGTTCTCCAAGGAAGGCCATCATGTGATGAGCTTCGCGAGGCCTCACGAGAGGTCCTCATTGAGACGCCACGTGGCTTCTGTACGGGTTCCGCGTAGGAAAACAATAATTTTTACCCTATGCCCCAGAACCCCTGATGCTGCCAGGACCTATTTATTAGTAATACAGTAACGGGAGGGGCTTTTCGCGAACTTACCCTTGAAGACCAAAAAGCATTGTCAATGCTCAGGAGAGCGTGGTTGATGTAGACGAGCCGAAGCCGACCTCAAGGTCATGATGAAGTCCTTGCGCTCCCTTGGCTCCAACGACTTGAGTGCCTGAAGTGCGACACCTCGCAGAGAGTTACATACGTCCGGTGCCTGACAATGACTCCCGCTTCCCCGATCCAGCAGCAGTTGCGGAAGTAGAGCTCCTGGATCCGAATCCCGCAGCGCGACGGCGCTCCGCGGTGAAGATATCTCTCGCTCGCGCAGCCCGAACTTGGGACCACGGTCACGAGAGGGAGAGAGAGAGAGAGAGAGAGAGAGAATATCAATTGGGGGTCTTCCCAAAAGTGAGAAGACCTTTATTGAATATTGTGTTATTTATCTGGCCAAATACCCACACTATATATAGGGGAAAAGGAGGTTCTACCTCCCTCAAAGTCCCAGGGTGGGACTAAAGGAGAGGAGGGGGGGCAGCCACCGGCCAGCCCTAGTGGGCCCCGTGCGGGGGGGGGGGGGGGGGGGGCTTGGCCCAGCCAGCCACCCCCTTGCCCCTTCTCCCTCTCTACTTTCCCCAATGGGCCCTCTCCCCTCCGGGAATTGGCCCATTAAGCCCTTTGACCATTTCATTGATTTTCTCTTTTATTAAATAATTATGAATAAATGATTAAATCAATATTTAACATTCATTCATATATTATTCAATCTCCATGGCTATGGAGTACCTTCCATCTCCACTCCGGACATCCTTCGGACTTACCGATACCCTTCCGGTTTCTCTCTACTATTCTTCGGTGATTCTTCCGATCCTATAAACATTCTCTAAGCATCATCAAACCCTTAAGCGTGATACCCTACGGTTTGGGAACACTCTAGACATGGTCAAGACACTCCCGAACCAGTGAGCAACAGAGGGGCCTGGATGGCCATGTGAGCCCTATGCGTTCCACGAAGATCTTTCGTCATTTGAACCAGGACAGTCGTGTCTTTTTACCTTTGTCTCTCGATACTTGCATTTCCTGAGATCTGATCAATGACATCACCATGTCATGTTCAATCTCGTTACCGAACAATGCTACTTGACTCACTCTGACAAGTGATATCCCTGTGATCAAATCACACGTTGTGCAGCTATTGGATATAACTTCTTCGAGTGGGCCCTTGAGTATCTTTCCGTCACATGGATGGACAAATCCCGCTCTTGACATATATTGCCTCTTCGGTTTCCTCCGAGTACCTGAACACACCTTTATAACCACTGTATTACCAAGTGGCTCTTGATGCTATCAAAGCACTCTCGGGAGAAAGTGATTGATATAGCCGCACGGTCTAAGGAATAGTATACAAGGATCCATTTCTAATCATCGTAACTTGAAATTCGTGACATGATAGGGTCATGATGTTTAGGTTGGGTATTGGTTCACCATCTCATTCTCAGAATGATTTGACTCCATTTCCAAATGGCATAAATGCCACATGATCAGGAAACTTGATCATCTGTTGACTAATGAACTAGTGACTAGAGTTTCGCTGCGATCCCCTGGTTGTTTATATATCACACGTGTATTGATATTTTGACTCAATACAGTTATAGCATGATATAAAACTTAATCATAAACTATATGAAATATGATAATAGTCCTTATTACTATTTGTCTCTAGGGCATATTTCCAATAGTCTCCCACTTGCACTAGAGTACAAATACACTAGCTCTATTGGTTCTTAATCATTGGCACCATATATTCGGTACCCTGAACATGCTTGCTCATGGAAGAGGTTGAGTCTTGGGTCTGTACTTTGTAGTCCCAAATCCTTTGCAACTTACTAATGTCACCTTGATTGACAGTAATACTTTATCATCACACGATAACATCTATGTGTATGCATCATCGCTATGGCAGCAGAACGAGGCCTGATTTCAGGAGCCTACAGTGACTTTAGATCAACCTCGAGGGCTTTCTCATGGGCATTGTGCCCTGGGACACATCATTCTACGTTAAAAGCGAACTAGCCCCGCCACAACATTAAACAACACTTTAGGTGGTACCATTATGTATTATTATAAATGTAATCGTCGAAACACTAGTGCACTCTGTGCAACTTTTGATGTTTTTGTTCACCTTGCTTCCTACTTGACTATAATCGGTATTACGCGAGTTTCCAACATATTCCCTTATAACATAACCCTTTATGCTTTAAGATATGTCATCCTTTAAGGATTTGGAAAATGTGTCATCCTTGACTATAGCTCAACATTCCGTGATTCAAACTTAATCACTTTTAAACGTTGCACAATGGCTTTGCAGTCATTTGGGAAAATTCAAGTAACCCCTTTTAGTTGTGAGATTCAGCAACGAATTGCTTTCTAATCTCAAGTGAATTTTGCTTCTATGATTTCTCATAATTCTAGTTTACCATTATTTCCTTAGTAGTTCGTAGGTATGTGATATTCCAAGAATCATGAAAAATGATTCACAAATGTCTCCATACAAGATATGGGTTACATTTTGAATCCTACTTCATGTAGTGAAAACACCAGTGGGGAAAACACAGTGATCATTATCATTGATTCTTTCCTTTGTGAAGAGAATCGTTCAGGAACGTTTTCCGTTCCGCTTCTTAACATTCTGATGCAGGGATTTGAATCCTCATTGTGTTTTTCACTATCTTCCATTTGCTCCATAATCGATAAATATCACTTAAAGCGAGCTTTCTCAAGAATGCACCAAAATCCAAGCACTACAAGTTTTGCTTTTCTTTTGGTTTCAGCTATGGATTTCGTATTCAAAGTTTCCAATGAATACTCTACAAGGACTTATTTTCTATTGTTTTGGTTATATCGAATAACCCCAAAACTTTTACGATGATCCATACTAGATATGGAGTCGCTTTCACGAATTTAGATGGTTCACTATATTTTCTAATTGAGTGCTAACTATTTCTAACTAATGGTTTCTACATCTACACTACAACGATTTATTTTTGGTGCCATCTATTCACCCATTTTGATATCTAATATCACATTGTGATGCTTTGCATTTTGACATTTCAAAACACTTTGGATCCCACAATTTATTTATGCCATTCTCATAAAGTCGAATTTCATTACTATTGATAGTAATTAGATTCTCTTTTATACTTATACCCTTTGTTAATGAAACACTTTGATAAAATCAAATAATTTCATGTTCATGTTTCCTTTCGTAAACTTATTTACACATTTAAACAATCATATAATGATAATTACCATTTTCGATAAAACACAATACATCGCGTATGTATTTACTTTTAACAATTCATTAAACACTTTGTATTCAAGTAATACATGGTATTCAAGTTATTTTGTCGAACTTAGGCATGATTTATATGTGATAAGAAATTGAATGTCTTCCACATATTATCAACATAACTTTGGAATTCAAACAATGGTTTCATTTATTAATGAAATATCATTAACTTGGGTATTTTTCAATGCATTTCAATATTTTACAAATGTTCATGTATTATCAATTAGTTTTAACGAACAAGGATAATTCACATATTATCAAACAAGATATGAACACAAATAGAAATCATTCATAAAAGTAGAACAACTGTTTGTTACAAACTGATATGAATAACCGTCTCACAAAATGTGAGACACACTAAAGAAGTTCACAATCTTTTGATTACAATAATCATCCTAAACGTAAACTAAATGATAAATGTTGAGGGAGAGCATCGTTGGCCATCATCATCATGCTCGCTATCAACACGCAATGTCACCTCCTCTCCAGCAAGCACCTCTCATGAAGAAGGATCTATTTTCAGCAAAACAGAACAAGTATCAAATATACTTAACACTTCAAATGTTTTTGCAAGATTATAACAATTATAAAATTGTATATCAAATATATACCTTTGTCATCGATGACCTCTCCGGTGATTGATTCAACTTTTACGTTCCTGAAGCGTAATATGAACTCTTGGAAATCCAATGTTTCCATATCACCACTCATGATGCTACTCCGGACATGTCCTTCGTAGCTGGGAGGTAACGATTGAAGCAGCACGCCTATCGCTAACGGATCATCCATCCAGTAG
The DNA here is from genome assembly GCA_910589775.1 of Avena eriantha. Taxonomy (NCBI): domain Eukaryota; kingdom Viridiplantae; phylum Streptophyta; class Magnoliopsida; order Poales; family Poaceae; genus Avena; species Avena eriantha. The sequence goes on from OU342740.1 coordinate 427,337,427, forward strand.
TCCATGAAGTGGACCAGTCTCATGTGTGCATTATGCATGCACTCCAAGTGACCCTTCAGACATGTGTGCTCCTCCATCTGTATGGAAAGAAACTCTCCAAGCAGCTCGTGCTTCCACATGCGCACATGGCTTATGAACTCTGCTCTCAGCTGATCCACCATCGAATATGGATCAAGATCACCCATGAGCGGATGGAGTTCATCCACCATCCCGTAAGGCATTATTATCTGAATGTAGGTGGACATCTCTTGACGGTAGTAGCAGTCTGCCAGCTCTTGCGCGGTCTCATAGTGGTCTGGCTCAGTCAAATCCATCATGTGGCATATGTATTCTACCACATGATTCCTAGTAAGGAGATCATTCAGGCGCACAAGCCAACTAGGGAAGTTGGATCCATCAAGTCTAAGTTTCTCACCGATTACACATTCCTCAATGACAAAGTAAGCTTCACAGTGAGCCATCTCTACATTTATGATTGCAAAAAGGAATTTAGACTAAGTTTATAATTAAATGGGTTAATAATAACTCCACTCAGAAACATCTATCCCTAGAAGGGTTCCTAGTGATAACACGACCCCTATCAGTCACATCTCCCTCGATCATTAGGGCCATCAATGTGGGTTCAAGGGTGGACGCTAAACGTTGGTCACATCATTCATGCGACTCGTGCTCGATCTTTCGACCATCCGTGTTCCGAGGCCATGTCTCTACATGCTAGGCTCGCCAACTTAACCTTAGTGTATTTGGTATGAAACATGGCTTACACCCACTGTATGTGAACGTAGATATGTCTGACACCCGATCATCACAGCCTGCCTCAGGCTGTGATACTTTCTTAGTGGTGCAGATAAGGGGGAACACAATCATTGGTTATTTTAACAGGATCATCTTATTAGGCTACCGTCGAGAATCTAATACTAGCACACAATAAGACATACAAACAATAACATTGAATGTAAATGCGATGTAATATGGTCCTTCACGTCATGATCTCCATCCGTCGTCACCGGATTCCGGCGCCAGGGTTTCGGCGCCGTAGACACCAGGTACCGGTGTCTTTCTAGCATGGTAGTCCGTCACCTCCATGACTATCTACTACTACGTAACATAAGGTAATTACTTTACCTTTGTCATAACCATAACACAAAGCAAAGCCCTCTACAAAACAAAGTTAGACGCCTCTACTTTATCTTTGCATGTTTTACATGGCTGAATGGGCTTTCGCACAAGAACCGTTCTTACCTACGAACTTTCAGCACAACGTTGATCAAGTAGTTGTCTCTACGACACCCCTTTGGGGGCCCTCCGTTGCAAATGGCATACCAACTAATACGAGAGATACAGACACCCCCCCCCCCTAAGCCAATTTATACGGTACAAGCCGTATGTCAAGCGTGGACCAGTCTCGTGAATGAACGCGTAAAGTCGGTTAGGGGCCGCTTCATCAAGCATTACTACGGTATACACAAGTACATGTGGGAGGGTAACAACTAAAAGATTAATGCCCACATGCTACATCTTGTGTTTTCTACCCGTACTAGCATTACTACGCATAGATCTAGGTCTGATACCACTGTAGGGGTTCCGTGTATGAAAACAATAATTTTTACCCTACGCCCCTAAACCCCTGATGCTGCCAGGACCTATCTGTTAGTAATATAGTAACGGGAGGGGCTTTTCGCGAACTTACCCTTGAAGACCGAAAAGCGTTGTCGATGCTCAGGAGAGCGTGGTTGATGTATACGAGCCGCAGCCGACCTCAAGGTCGTGATGAAGTCCTTGTGCTCCCTTGGCTCCAATGACTTGAGTGCCTCAAGTGTGACACCTCGCAGGGAGTTACACATGTTCGTTGTCTGACGATGACTCCCGCTTCCCTGATCTAGCAGCAGTTGCGGAAGTAGAGCTCCTGGATCCGAATCCCGTAGCGCGATGGCGCTCCGCGGTGAAGATGTCTCTCGTTCGTGCAGTCTGAACTTGGGATCACAGTCACGAGAGAGAGAGAGAGAAAGAGAGAGAGAGATAATATCAATTGGGGGTCTTCCCAAAAGTGAGAAGACCTTTATTGAATATTGTGTGTATTTATCTGGCCAAATACCCCCACTATATATAGGGGAAAAGGAGGTACTACCTCCCTCAAAGTCCTGGGGTGGGACTACAGGAGAGGAGGGGGAGCGGGCAGCCGCTGGCCGGCCCTAGTGGGCCCAGCGCGGGGGGCGGCTTGGCCCAGCAGGCCACCCCCTTGCCCCTTCTCCCTCTCTCCTTTCCCTAGTGGGCCGTCTCCCCTCCGGGAATTGGCCTATTAAGCCCTTTGACCATTTAATTGTTTTTCTATTTTATTAAATAATTATGAATAAATGATTAAATCAATATTTAACATTCATTCATATATTCTTCAATCTCCGTGGCTATGGAACACCTTCCATCTCCACTCTGGACATCCTCCGGACTTACCGAAACCCTTCCGGTTTTCTCTCTATTATTCCTCAGTGATTTTTCCGATCCTATAAACACTCTCTAAGCATCATCAAACCCTTAAGCGTGATACACTACGGTTCGGGAACACTCCAGACATGGTCGGGACACTCCCGGACCAATGATCAACAGAGGGACCTGGATGGCCATGTGACCCCTGTGCGTTCCACGAAGATCTTTCGTTGTTTGAACCGGGACAGTCGTGTCTTATTCCCTTTGTCTCTCGATACTTGCATTGCCCGAGATATGATCAATGGTATCACCATGTCATGTTCAATCTTGTTACCGTACAATGCTACTTGACTCGTTCCGACAAGTGATATCCATGTGATCAAATCACACGTTGTGCAGCTATTGGATATAACTTCTCTGAGTGGGCCCGTGAGTATCTTTTCGTCACATGGATGGACAAATCCCTCTCTTGACATATATTGCCTCTTCGGTTTCCTCCGAGTACCTGAACACACCTTTATAACCACTGTATTACCAAGTGGCGCTTGATGATATCAAAGCACTCTCGGGAGACAGTGATTGATATAGCCTCACAGTCTAAGGAATAGTCTACGAGGATCCATTTCTAATAATCGTAACTTGAACTTCGTGGCATGATCGGGTCATGATGTTTAGGTTGGGTATTTGTTCACCATCTCATTCTCAGAATGAGTTGACTCCATTTCCAACTGGCATAAATGCCACATGATCAAGAAAGTTGATCCTATGTTGACCAACGAACCAGTAACTAGAATTTCACTAGGAACCCCTGGTTGTTTATATATCACACGTGTATTGATGTTTCCACTCAATACAGTTATAGCATGATATAAAACTTAATCATAAACTATATAAAATATGATAATAGTCCTTATTACTATTTGTCTCTAGGGCATATTTCCAACAGCTTCCTCGCCTAAGCCTCATAGGTGGTTTATTTCTAAGGGGCGTCACGAAACGTGCACCACAAGGGCCCTTATCGAGGCCCACAAGGTACCCTCGCCTAGGTCTCACCAGAGACTACCTCTCATGACCTCACGAGAGGACCACTTCGAGGCCAAACAAGGTGCCCTCATCGGGGATGCGCCTCTTCTAGCAAGGCAGAGCATGAGGCGTCTCCCCAGTGGAGGCTATAACGAGATGTTCTTCGCGAGGCGCCATGCGGTGTCCTCGTAGAGGCCCACAAGGTGCCCTCGCCTAAGCCTCGCAAGAGGTGTATCCTCAGGGATGCCATCACGAGATGTACTTCGTGAGGCGGCACGAGGTGTCCTCGCTGAGGCCCACAAGGTATAAGTCTCTAGCATGGCAAGCTCATAGCCTTGGCTCCATGGGTAATTGACAAATTTAAAACTCTAGGCATCCAACGACTCATGCTTTTACTGTTGCTTGCTTCCATAAACTAGAAAATAGTTAAAGCATGTGAATCATCACTAGCTTGTCGCGTGTTGAAGTGGCTTTATGCACGCATGTATGAAGGCACACCCAGAGTCTATGTATTCCCATTAGTTTGCAAGGAAATCATGAATACCAACCCGTTAGTTTGTTCTATAAATTGATGTGGTGTCCGCATGTGCATTTTTACAATTTTGGTTGGCATGTGGAGTTTTTTAGTCGTATAATGAGCTTGGTGGGGTATTAGAGGATAACTGATATTCTGTGTTGAACTGTTTTGGCAGATTGACAATGTGGGCGCTATGTTCCATCTAGGTGCCAGTCCGCTGTCCATCGTTGATGGTCTGACTTACTTGATGTGCGAACAGGGCTGATAGATGATTTTACTTGTTGGCATCGACGAACAAGATCAGCAACCATCACAATATGGATTTTTTTTGTGAGCCTCAGTTGTGTAATGTGTCGGTTGGAAAGAATTTTGTGTCAACATATATGAGCCGTTGGATGCCGATGTCAATGTAGCTGGAAGTGAGGTGCTGTAGTCATGGTTGATGGTGTTGTTGGTGATGTAGTCGTCATTGATGAAGTCGATGAGGTTGATGTTGTCATGGTGTTGTGGTCGATGTCGTTGTTGAGCCTAGAGAAGTTTCCGTAGTAGTTGAGGTAGACGTAGCTAGAGTCGGAGTAGTCGAGGTAGGTGACACGCCTTGTCGAGCTTGCCAAACTCGGGAGCGCGTCGGGGATGAAGGCACGCGTTGGTGTTGCCAACACCGGACGTGTGAAGATAGGGACCATCACGAGCCATGAGATCCAGGGCCAGAGGGAGCAGCAGAGAAATTCTCCATGAATGTTTAGTGCGTAGAAGTTGTCCGCCGATGTGTCAGAGTAGATGAAGTAGTTGCAAGAATAAAATTGATTTAGTGCAAAATAAAAAATAGACTGCGACTCTGGCGGAGAGGTCGTGGTGGACGAAGACAACGAAGTAGTTGTTGATGGCGATTGAACTGTAGTGGTAGTAGATTTCGGGGATTAGACATGTATTATCCTCTTGTAGTTGCACGGAGGCGCTAGTGGAGGAGAAGAAGATTTTGTTGGCGTTGACATTGACACGTTGACCAATATCGGTGGTGGCGGCCATGATGTGGCGATGTTGTTGGTGTAGATGGTTGTCGGCGATGATGACCACAGGTGATGGAAGTGCAACCCTTTGTTGACGGCGAGGCACGTACTCGGGGACATGCATCCCGGTCGATGTTGGCAAAGACGGACCGGCGTGGTGACGACGTGATGACGGAGTAGCCGGCGCAGCGCGTGAAGACGTCTCTTGGGGCGCCGCGCGGAGCCTCCTTGACACGATCGTTGACGATAATTTGCCAGAGTTGAGTCGACGCCGAGGTTGAAGTAGAGGCATGTAACGCCATGCGATTGTGGAAGACGCAATGCGATCTATGATCTGTGAAAGAGAAAGAAACACCGGTTAAGCGGCCGGCGAGAAACTTTTTGCAAAGCAAGATCTAATCTACTAGTTGCGCGGCCCCCGATGGAGAACGGTCTCCCCGGGGGCGGGGGGGGGGGGCGGAAGTGGTGGGTGGCTAAACCCTAGGTCGAGAAATGAGATGCTCTGATACCATGAAAGATTGCAGAATATAGATTGTACTGATATTGATTGTTTACATTGAGAGCCCTTGGGATGTTTATATAATACTAGAAAACTTGGAGGGAAAGAATACTAATAGAGATAGAATTGGATTACAAACAAAAACTACCAAATATAGTGCAGCAGTGATATACTCTACCATTACTAAACTAAGTCAATGACGAGCAACAAGTTGCTTATGCAACCACCATCTCACCTCAGGTATTTTAATCGTTGAATGCTTTCTTTCTTCTTTTTTGAGGGAAGGCCATCATGGACAGCTTTTATTTATTTAAACAATAGTCACATCATTTATGAATTTGGAGAAAAGAAAGTTGAGGGGCTCATCGACCCAATTATATTAAAAATTACTAAAACTAACTCTAGTTGTACAATGAGCTAGTCCATTCCTCTCCTTAGACAGTGCTTGAAGTTGACCTTCCCTATCATCGCAGTCAAATCCACACAATCAACAAACCTTGCAGCCGAATCATTCCACCATACTTCTTGCCCTGTACAAGCTTCAATTGTCTCCAAAGGATCCGATTCTGTCATGATGGAATTGCGTCCAATCAAATGTTTTAGGGCGAGTGCATTTTCCATGATCATAGCGTGAGACTGCTACAGTAGCCCATGTACCATCTTCAGCATGAAAGGAAGCATCAACATTTATTTTCATTTTCTGGGGTTCATGTCACGTCCATCTGATGTTTGAAGAGGTATTGGAGCAGTGCGTTTCTTTGACGAAATTTGATGTCAGCACCAAAATAGACATTATGTAGTTTATCTTTCTATTTTTCACTGATTCCAAGATTTTTTATCACATATTGATCAGTTTGGCACAACTTACAAGTAGCATTGAGTTGTCAAGTTCCTTTTCGATGTCTCATGTATCCCCCCTTAAACTTTGTCTGCGCCAATTGTCACATCTTCCCGAGTTTTCACAATGTACTTCAAAGAGGTTACCAGAAAGTGTTAGTCAGAACATTGCATATGTGTTCTATTTTTTTATTAGTAGCATTTGTAGCTAGTTCATAATGAATTTTCATTATGTTAGTAATATTGAGTTGGCTTCAAAAACCTAAGCCCCTGCTGTCAAGTTCATCCCGAGAAACATTAACTAGATCATATTATGCTTAAAACCAAAAAAAACTGTATGCCTTAATTTAAGCAAGTTACACACCAAAACCACAACTGAGTGACCCCGTTAACCTTCATGCAGAACTCGTTAGGCGTGTAACATTTACGCATGACCACTGAGGAAAGCCATCATACATGCATGTATGGGCATTAGTTTGCATAACTGATGCATGAATACCAGTCCATTAGCTAGTTCTATAAAATAAAGTGGTGTCCGCATATGCATTAGTAGAGGATGCCTATGTTACACACCACGTACATGTTTTTTTTTGGCATGCTGAGTTTTTTTGTTGTAGAACCAAGTGGGATATTAGAGGACAACTGATATGTTGAGTCAAACTGTTTTGTCAGATTGTCCGAGTGGACGTTTTGCTCCATCAAGGTGCCAGTTGCTGGGTCTTTGGTGTCGATCCGATGCCCTTGATCTGTAAATACGGCTTACAGATGATGGTTTGTACTTGTTGGATTCGACAAATAAAACCAATACCTTACAGGATGGGCTGTAATTGTTTTTAGAGTCATGTCACGATAAGATGGAGTTGCCTTATCAGACTTTGTGGAGTGTGTCTCTTGGAAATAAAATTTTGACCATCAGTAAAACAGTGGGCATCATTTTTGCATGCTCTTCGGATAATTGTTAAATTTGAGTCCATACTGATGAACGAGCTCCAGTTGCTTATTTAATTATTTCCATTTCATCTCCCGTGTCTTTATCATTATATGCTTTCTATTTTTCCAAGAATTCTCTCGCGCGCATATTCAGCTTGGTACAAGTAACTATGTTTGCCAGCGGATAAGACCTGCAAAATCAGAGGCTAGTTAGTTCCATCGCTGATACGGATTAGTGAACTTGTATGCATGCATGCAAAATCAGAGCCCGCATAAGCGCCGCTCTATGACCCTCCAAATAATGGGACTTGCCTAATTTTTTATTCGTCCATAAACTTTGTTTGTTCCAACCGCAATAGGTTCTTGATTTGTGGTGACTTACACTTTTATGTTCCTGATTTTTTCCAGTTGCAACATTTGAGTTCTTGTTTTGTAAGTAGCAATTGGAGCTAGTTCGGAACGAATTGTCGTTGTGTTATTTTTATGTTAGCTTGAACGGACAGGAGCCTATTATGTTTTTTCCTAAGTTAAGCTGCCTAGGCAAGTTAGTCACCCATAACCAGAACTGAATGACGCATTAATCTTCACATGTAGGACTGCCATATAATAAGCATGAAGAACTCCGCAGATAGTATCTCTTGTACATATCGGGCCTACTAAGTGCCCCATCATCACACATAAGGTCATTTTCATGTGTGGTGTGGAAGATCCCTCACACCATAAAACTTTGGCCATCTGCCAGTCCATCCATGTTCCTTCACGGGGACATCGCACATAGAAAGTTTCCTAAAACCGTAATAGATAAATTGCACACGACCCATTGTGTGAAAATCGTCTGCCTAGTGAAACCACATCCCCACGATTTAAAGCCTAGCAATCGTGTGGCTGATTTTAGCGACATTTTGTCTAGTTTTCACTGTTTATTTTCATGTGCCCCTTCACACTGTGAGTCCTAAATCATTGGGTTAGTGAATATTTTGATCGTTCTGTCTTGCAGTGGTTTTACCGTTTTCATTCTAAATGCGAACTTGCATATTGTCCGTGTTGTTTACCCCCGCCTATAAAGTATCTCGTATGTTGGTTGTCTGTCTCATCAACACCATGCCTCCTTGTGAATCCACTCTCGGTTACATCGACCCCGAGCCGTCTGATGGCGAGGAGGAGCATTCCTCAAAGCACAATGCTAGAGGAAGCATCATCGACCTCACTAGGTCTAATTCGGAGGTCGAGCACTATCCAAAGGAGGATGACCTTGACGGGTTGCATGCGGAGGACTTGCGGGAGAATATGGTGGCGGAGGATTCCATCGCGTCTGCGCGGCATGGGGAAGAAGCAGTTCATCGTGTGTTGGAGGAGTCCTTCGAGACTCTCCATGGGGATCGGGTGCGTGCATGGTTATGTGCCAAGAAGCAAGGTAAAAGAAGGCCAGCCATGCAGCACATGTTTGCAGTTTCCTAGCAGTGGGTTCGACGAGATTGCGGCGATTTGGATGGTTATCGCGGCAAGGCGCAAGGCCACCGTCTGGGAATTGGGCGCGTCGTCGAGCACCATCAACCCTTTCGCCGAGGCATTAGGGTCTACAAAGGGTGGCAGAGCCTCCGATGATGCATAGGCATAAGACACCGATGACGACGTCATCGGCATTTCTTCTGGTGACGAGGAGACATATAGTACAAAGATATTTCAGTTTTATTAGGCCATATATATATATGTATGTATGTATGTATGTATGTAATGTGATGTTAGCGGTCTTTTTATAATAGGAAGGGCAACCATGTTTGATTGGAGCCCTTTGGGACGATGACTAAATATTATTAGTGCTCTTTTGTAACAGGAAGGACAAACATGTTGGATTGGTTAGCACCCTTCCCACGGAATATTATATACGGTTCTTGAAGTTTCATATCGCAAATGGTTCTTGAAGTTTCATATCGCAAAAGTTTCATATCGATGTGCTCATCCACCCAATTATATAAAAGACTTACTAAAACAAACTCTAGTTATCTCATGAGCTATTCCATTCCTCTCCCTCGGACAGTGCTTGAAGTTGACCTTCACTATAATTGCAGTCAAGTCCACACAATCAGCAAACACCGCAGCCTAATCATTCCACCATGCTTCTTGCCACGTACAAGCTTCTACGGTCTCCAAAGAATCCAAATCTTCCGTGATGGAATTGCATCCAATCAAATGTTTTCAGGCGCCGTGTCCATTCCTCATCTCAATAGCCTACGCCATCGCCGCATTAGCTATTTGTGACAAAGCCATGCTCGACACCCTACGGATTTTCCATGATTATCGTGTGAGACTACTACAGTAGCCCATCAAAAATTTCCATGACCGCATTATCATCTTGAGCATGAAAGGAAGCATCAAAATTTATTTTTATTTTCTTCAGTTCAGCTCACGTCCATCTGATGTTTGAAAATGTATTGGAGTAGTGCGTTTCTTTGAGGAAATTAGATGTCAGCGCCAAAATAGACATTATGTAGTGTAGACCTGATATTCAATTCGGCTCGCAGGAGCAAATGCACCATTACGAGAAAACAATTTTCGAAATGTCAAAAAATTCGAAAAACAAATCCGCATATGCATTCGAACATTTTATGTTGGTTCGCAAGTTTTCGGGATTAAAGAGCATTTTATATGTCGTGAATAAAAAAGACAAAAATATGTCATAGGAATACGACTATTCACGTGACATTTTTTGTCTTTTTATACACGACACAGAAAATGTTCTTTCATCCCGAAAACTTGTGAACCAACATAAAATGTTCGAATGTATATGTAGAATTGTTTTTCGAATTTTTTGACATTTCGAAAAATGTTTTCACGCAATGGGTGCATTTGCACCTGGGAGACGAATTGCCGCCCTAGTGTATACTTTCTATTTTTCATCTTTTCGCTTATTCCAATATTTTTATCACATGTTGATCAGTTTGGCACAACTTTACAAGTAACATTGAGTTGTCAAATCCTTTTCCGATGTGTCATGTATCCATCCTTAAACTTTGTTTGCGCCAATTGTCACATCTTCCCGATATGTCTCAATGTACTTAGAAGAGGTTACCTAAAAGTGTTAGCCGGAACTATGCATATATGTTCTAGTTTTTTATAAGTTGCAGTTGGAACTAGTTCATCACGAATTTTCATTAGTTATTATTGAGTTGGCTTCAAAAAAACTAAGCCCCTGCGATTAAGTTCATCCCGGGAAACACTAAGTAGATCCTATTATGCTTAAAACCCAAAAAAAGGTTATGTGTTAAGGTAAGCAAGTTACACACTCAAACCACAACTGAATGACCTCGCTAACCTTCTTGCAGAACACTTTAGACGTGTAACATTTACGCATGGCCACTGAAGAGAGCCATCCTGCATGCATGTATGGGCATTAGTTTGCATAACTGATGCATGAATACCAGTCCATTAGCTAGTTCTATAAAATAAAGTGGTGTCCGCATATGCGTTAGTAGAGGATGCCTGTGTTACACACCACGTACATTTTTTTTTGTTGTAGAACCAAGTGGGATATTAGAGGACAACTGATACGTTGAGTCAAACTGTTTTGTCAGATTGTCCGAGTGGACGTTTTGCTCCATCAAGGTGCCAGTTGTTGGGTCTTTGGTGTCGATCCGATGCCCTTGATCTGTAAATAGGGCTTACAGATGATGGTTTGTACTTGTTGGATTCGACAAATAAAACCAATACCTTACAGGATGGGCTGCAATTGTTTTTAGAGTCATGTCACGATAAGATGGAGTTGCCTTTTGTGTCTCTTGGAAATAAAATTCTGTCCATCAGTAAAACAATGGGCATCATTTTTGCATGCTCTTCGGATAATTGTTAAATTTGAGTCCATACTAATGAACGAGCTCCAGTTGCTTATTTAATTATTTCCATTTCATCTCCCGTGTCTTTATCATTATATGCTTTCTATTTTTCCAAGAATTCTCTCGCGCGCATTTTCAGCTTGGTACAAGTAACTATGGTTGCCAGCGGATAAGACCTGCAAAATCAGAGGCTAGTTAGTTCCATCGCTGATACGGATTAGTGAACTTCTATGCATGCATGCAAAATCAGAGACCGCATAAGTGCCACTCTACGACCCTCCAAATAATGGGACTTGCCTAATTTTTTATTCGTCCATAAACTTTGTTTGTTCCAACCGCAATAGGTTCTTGATTTGTGGTGACTTACACTTTTATGTACCTGATTTTTTCCAGTTGCAACATTTGAGTTCTTGTTTTATAAGTAGCAACTGGAGCTAGTTCGGAACGAATTGTCGTTGTGTTATTTTTATGTTAGCTTGAACGGACAGGAGCCTATTATGTTTTTTCGCTAAGTTAAGATGCCTAGGCAAGTTAGTCACCCAGAACCAGAACTGAATGACGCATTAATCTTCACATGTAGGACTGCCATATAATAAGCATGAAGAACTCCGCAGCTAGTATCCCTAGTACATATCGGGCCTACTAAGTGCCCCATCATCACACATAAGGTCATTTTCATGTGTGGTGTGGAAGATCCCTCACACCATAAAACTTTGGCCATCTGCCAGTCCATCCATGTTCCTTCACGGGGACATCGCACACAGAAAGTTTCCTAAAACCGTAATAGATAAATTGCACACGACCCATTGTGTGAAAATCGTCTGCCTAGTGAAACCACATCCCCACGATTTAAAGCCTAGCAACCGTGTGGCTGATTTTAGCGACATTTTGTCTAGTTTTCACCGTTTATTTTCATGTGCCCCTTCTCACACTGTGAGTCCTAAATCATTGGGTTAGTGAATATTTTGATCGTTCTGTCTTGCAGTGGTTTTACCGTTTTCATTCTAAATGCGAACTTGCATATTGTCCGTGTTGTTTACCCCCGCCTATAAAGTATCTCGCATAATCTTTTTGTTGGTTGTCTGTCGAATCAACACCATGCCTACTTGTGAATCCACTCTCGGTTACATCGACCCCGAGCCGTCTGATGGCGAGGAGGAGCATTCCTCAAAGCACAATGCTAGAGGAAGCGTCATCGACCTCACTAGGTCTATTTCGGAGGTCGAGCACTATCCAAAGGAGGATGACCTTGACGGGTTGCATGCGGAGGACTTGCGGGAGAATATGGTGGCGGAGGATTCCATCGCGTCTACGCGGCGTGGGGAAGAAGCAGTTCATCGTGTGTTGGAGGAGTCCTTCAAGACTCTCCACGAGGACCGGGTGCGTGCATGGTTGTGTGCCAAGAAGCAAGGTAAAAGAAGGCTAGCCATGCAGCACATGTCTGCAGTTTCCTAGCAGTGGGTTCGACGAGATTGCGGCGATTTGGATGGTTATCGCGGCAAGGCGCAAGGCCACCGCCTGGGAATTGGGCGTGTCGTCGAGCACCATCAACCCTTTCGCCGAGGCATTAGGGTCTACAAAGGGTGTCGGAGCCTCCGATGATGCATAGGCATAAGGCACCGATGACGATGTCATCGGCATTTCTTCTAGTGACGAGGAGGACGCTATAGTACTAAGATATTTCAGTTTTATTAGGCCATATATATATATATATATATATATATATGTATGTATGTAATGTGATGTGATGTTAGCGGTCTTTTGATAATAGGAAGGGCAACCATGTTTGATTGGAGCCCTTTCGGACGATGACTAAATATTATTAGTGGTCTTTTGTAACAGGAAGGACAAACATGTTTGATTGGTTAGCACCCTTCCTACGGAATATTATAAACGGTTCGTTAAGTTTCATATCGCAAATGGTTCTTGAAGTTTCATATCGCAAAAGTTTCATATCGAGGTGCTCATCCACCCAATTATATAAAAGACTTACTAAAACAAACTCTAGTTATCTCATGAGCTATTCCATTCCTCTCCCTCGGACAGTGCTTGAAGTTGACCTTCACTATAATTGCAGTCAATTCCACACAATCAGCAAACACCGCAGCCTAATCATTCCACCATGCTTCTTGCCACGTACAAGCTTCTACGGTCTCCAAAGAATCCAAATCTTCCGTGATGGAATTGCATCCAATCAAATGTTTTCATGCGCCGCGTCCATTCCTCATCTCAATAGCCTACGCCATCGCCGCATTTGCTATTTGTGACAGAGCCATGCTCGACACCCTACGAATTTTCCATGATTACCGCGTGATACTGCTACAGTAGCCTATCAAAAAATTCCATGACCGCATTATCATCTTGAGCATGAAAGGAAGCATCAAAATTTATTTTTATTTTCTTCGGTTCAGCTCACGTCCATCTGATGTTTGAAAATGTATTGGAGTAGTGCGTTTCTTTGAGGAAATTTGATGTCAGCGCCAAAATAGACATTATGTAGTGTAGACCGGATATTCAATTCGGCTCGCAGGAGCAAATGCACCATTACGAGAAAACAATTTCGAAATGTCAAAAAATTCGAAAAAAAAATCCGCATATGCATTCGAACATTTTATGTTGGTTCGCAAGTTTTCAGGATTAAAGAGCATTTTATATGTCGTGTATAAAAAAGACAAAATATATCATAGGAATACGACTATTCACGTGACATTTTTTGTCTTTTTATACACGACACAGAAAATGTTCTTTCATCCCGAAAACTTGTGAACCAACATAAAATGTTCGAATGTATATGTAGAATTGTTTTTTGAATTTTTTGACATTTCGAAAAATGTTTTCACGCAATGGGTGCATTTGCACCTAGGAGACGAATTGCCGCCCTAGTGTATACTTTCTATTTTTCATCTTTTCGCTGATTCCAATATTTTTACCACGGTCAAGAGAGAGAGAGATAGAGAGAATATCAATTGGGGGTCTTCCCAAAATTGAGAAGACCTTTATTGTATATTGTGTTATTTATCTCGCCAAATACCCACACTATATATAGGGGAAAAGGAGGTACTACCTCCCTCAAAGTCCTGGGGTGGGACTAAAGGAGAGGAGGGGGAGGGGTAGCCGCCGGCCAGCCCTAGTGGGCCCCGCGCAGGGAGGCTTGGCCCAGCCGGCCACCCCCTTGCCCCTTCTCCAATGGACCCTCTCCCTTCCGGGAATTGGCCCATTAAGCCCTTTGACCATTTAATTGATTTTCTATTTTATTAAATAATTATGAATAAATGATTAAATCAATATTTAACATTCATTCATATATTATTCAATCTCCGTGGCTATGGAGCACCTTCCATCTCCACTCCGGATATCCTTCGGACTTACCGATACCCTTCCGGTTTTTTCTCTACTATTCTTCGGTGATTCTTCCAATCCTATAAACATTCTCTAAGCATCATCAAACCCTTAAGCGTGATACCCTACGGTTCGGGAACACTCCAGACATGGTCAGGACACTCCCGGACCAATGAGCAAAAGAGGGACCTGGATGGCCATGTGAGCCATGTGCGTTCCACGAAGATCTTTCGTCATTTGAACCGGGACAGTCGTGTCTTTTTACCTTTGTCTATCGATACTTGCATTTCCCGAGATCTGATCAATGAAATCACCATGTCATGTTCAATCTCGTTACCGAACAATGCTACTTGACTCGCTCCGACAAGTGATATCACTGTGATCAAATCACACGTTGTGCAGCTATTGGATATAATTTCTTCGAGTGGGCCCTTGAGTATCTTTTCGTCACATGGATGGACAAATCCCGCTCTTGACATATATTGCCTCTTCGGTTTCCTCCGAGTACCTGAACACACCTTAATAACCACTGTATTACCAAGTGGCGCTTGATGCTATCAAAGCACTCTCGGGAGGCAGTGATTGATATAGCCGCACGGTCTAAGGAATAGTATACAATGATCCATTTCTAATCATCGTAACTTGAAATTCCTGACATGATAGGGTCATGATGTTTAGGTTGGGTATTGGTTCACTATCTCATTCTCAGAATGATTTGACTCCATTTCCAAATGGCATAAATGCCACATGATCAGGAAACTTGATCATCTGTTGACTAATGAACCAGTGACTAGAGTTTCGCTGGGATCCCCTGGTTGTTTATATATCACACGTGTATTGATGTTTCGACTCAATACAGTTATAGCATGATATAAAACTTAATCATAAACTATATGAAATATGATAATAGTCCTTATTACTATTTGTCTCTAGGGCATATTTCCAATAGTCTCCCACTTGCACTAGAGTACAAATACACTAGCTGCATTGGTTCTTAATCATTGGCACCATATATCCGGTACCCTGAACATGCTTGCTCATGGAAGAGGTTGAGTCTTGGGTCTGTACTTTGTAGTCCCAAATCATTTGCAACTTACTAATGTCACCTTGATTGACAGTAATACTTTATCATCACATGATAACATCTATGTGTATGCATCGTCGCTATGGCTGCAGAACGATGCCTAATTTCAGGAGCCTTCAGTGACTTTAGATCAACCTCGAGGGCTTTCTCATGGGCACTGTGCCTTGGGACACATCATTCTACGTTAAAAGAGAACTAGCCCCGCCAGAACATTAAACAACACTTTATGTGGTACCATTATGTATTATTATAAATGTAATCATCGAAGCACTAGTGCACTCTATGCAACTTTTGATATTTTTGTTCACCTTGCTTCCTACTTGACTATAATCGGTATTACGGGAGTTTCCAACATATTCCCTTATAACATAACCCTTTATGCTTTAAGATATGTCATCCTTTAAGGATTTTGAAAATGTGTCTGCAGTTCTCTATTAGACACTGCACACAAACTTAGCTCAACATTCCGTGATTCAAACTTAATCACTTTTAAACTGTTCCTTATTGGATCATATATTATGCTAAGTTATCATCATGGTTTTCTAAGATAGAACCTATGTCTCAACATAGTGGATGATGATCATCCTTTTCTTTCTTTCAACCATTGATGTTAAACTTAATACTATTCATAACTTGGGTTATTAAGGACTAGTTCCTTAATTAACTTCTATTCTGAAACCCTTTTCAAAATCCCTTAAGGAATACTGCATACTATCATAATACACTTATTATCCATTCCTACGAACTGTAAAACATATTTGTTGTGCGAATTTTTGACATTCAAAACAGTTTTACGCAATGGGTGTTGCACCTAGGAGGAATTGCCTCCTATGTACTTCTATTTCTCTTTCGTATCCTATTTTTATCACATTTTGGTTTGGACAACTTTACAGAAACATTTTGTCAAACCTTTCCGACTGTGTCATGCCACTTAACTTTGTTTGCGCCATTGTCCATCTTCCCGATATGTCTCAATGTACTTAGAAGAGGTTACCTAAAGTGTTAGCCGGAACTATGCATATTGTTCTAGTTTTTTATAAGTTGCACTTGGAACTAGTTCATCACGAATTTCATTAGTTATTATTGAGTTGGCTTCAAAAAAACTAGCCCCTGCGATTAAGTTCATCCCGGGAAAACACTAAGTAGACCTATTATGCTTAAAGAACCCAAAAAAAGGTTATGTGTTAAGGTAAGCAAGTTACACACTCAAACCACAACTGAATGACCTCGCTAACCTTCTTGCAGAACACTTTAGACGTGTAACATTACGCATGGCCACTGAAGAGAGCCATCCTGCATGCATGTATGGGCATTAGTTTGCATAACTGATGCATGAATACCAGTCCATTAGCTAGTTCTATAAAATAAAGTGGTGTCCGCATATGCGTTAGTAGAGGATGCCTGTGTTACACACCACGTACATTTTTTTTTGTTGTAGAACCAAGTGGGATATTAGAGGACAACTGATACGTTGAGTCAAACTGTTTTGTCAGATTGTCCGAGTGGACGTTTTGCTCCATCAAGGTGCCAGTTGTTGGGTCTTTGGTGTCGATCCGATGCCCTTGATCTGTAAATAGGGCTTACAGATGATGGTTTGTACTTGTTGGATTCGACAAATAAAACCAATACCTTACAGGATGGGCTGCAATTGTTTTTAGAGTCATGTCACGATAAGATGGAGTTGCCTTATCAGACATTGTGGAGTGTGTCTCTTGGAAATAAAATTCTGTCCATCAGTAAAACAATGGGCATCATTTTTGCATGCTCTTCGGATAATTGTTAAATTTGAGTCCATACTAATGAACGAGCTCCAGTTGCTTATTTAATTATTTCCATTTCATCTCCCGTGTCTTTATCATTATATGCTTTCTATTTTTCCAAGAATTCTCTCGCGCGCATTTTCAGCTTGGTACAAGTAACTATGGTTGCCAGCGGATAAGACCTGCAAAATCAGAGGCTAGTTAGTTCCATCGCTGATACGGATTAGTGAACTTCTATGCATGCATGCAAAATCAGAGACCGCATAAGTGCCACTCTACGACCCTCCAAATAATGGGACTTGCCTAATTTTTTATTCGTCCATAAACTTTGTTTGTTCCAACCGCAATAGGTTCTTGATTTGTGGTGACTTACACTTTTATGTACCTGATTTTTTCCAGTTGCAACATTTGAGTTCTTGTTTTATAAGTAGCAACTGGAGCTAGTTCGGAACGAATTGTCGTTGTGTTATTTTTATGTTAGCTTGAACGGACAGGAGCCTATTATGTTTTTTCGCTAAGTTAAGATGCCTAGGCAAGTTAGTCACCCAGAACCAGAACTGAATGACGCATTAATCTTCACATGTAGGACTGCCATATAATAAGCATGAAGAACTCCGCAGCTAGTATCCCTAGTACATATCGGGCCTACTAAGTGCCCCATCATCACACATAAGGTCATTTTCATGTGTGGTGTGGAAGATCCCTCACACCATAAAACTTTGGCCATCTGCCAGTCCATCCATGTTCCTTCACGGGGACATCGCACACAGAAAGTTTCCTAAAACCGTAATAGATAAATTGCACACGACCCATTGTGTGAAAATCGTCTGCCTAGTGAAACCACATCCCCACGATTTAAAGCCTAGCAACCGTGTGGCTGATTTTAGCGACATTTTGTCTAGTTTTCACCGTTTATTTTCATGTGCCCCTTCTCACACTGTGAGTCCTAAATCATTGGGTTAGTGAATATTTTGATCGTTCTGTCTTGCAGTGGTTTTACCGTTTTCATTCTAAATGCGAACTTGCATATTGTCCGTGTTGTTTACCCCCGCCTATAAAGTATCTCGCATAATCTTTTTGTTGGTTGTCTGTCGAATCAACACCATGCCTACTTGTGAATCCACTCTCGGTTACATCGACCCCGAGCCGTCTGATGGCGAGGAGGAGCATTCCTCAAAGCACAATGCTAGAGGAAGCGTCATCGACCTCACTAGGTCTATTTCGGAGGTCGAGCACTATCCAAAGGAGGATGACCTTGACGGGTTGCATGCGGAGGACTTGCGGGAGAATATGGTGGCGGAGGATTCCATCGCGTCTACGCGGCGTGGGGAAGAAGCAGTTCATCGTGTGTTGGAGGAGTCCTTCAAGACTCTCCACGAGGACCGGGTGCGTGCATGGTTGTGTGCCAAGAAGCAAGGTAAAAGAAGGCTAGCCATGCAGCACATGTCTGCAGTTTCCTAGCAGTGGGTTCGACGAGATTGCGGCGATTTGGATGGTTATCGCGGCAAGGCGCAAGGCCACCGCCTGGGAATTGGGCGTGTCGTCGAGCACCATCAACCCTTTCGCCGAGGCATTAGGGTCTACAAAGGGTGTCGGAGCCTCCGATGATGCATAGGCATAAGGCACCGATGACGATGTCATCGGCATTTCTTCTAGTGACGAGGAGGACGCTATAGTACTAAGATATTTCAGTTTTATTAGGCCATATATATATATATATATATATATATGTATGTATGTAATGTGATGTGATGTTAGCGGTCTTTTGATAATAGGAAGGGCAACCATGTTTGATTGGAGCCCTTTCGGACGATGACTAAATATTGTTAGTGGTCTTTTGTAACAGGAAGGACAAACATGTTTGATTGGTTAGCACCCTTCCTACGGAATATTATAAACGGTTCGTTAAGTTTCATATCGCAAATGGTTCTTGAAGTTTCATATCGCAAAAGTTTCATATCGAGGTGCTCATCCACCCAATTATATAAAAGACTTACTAAAACAAACTCTAGTTATCTCATGAGCTATTCCATTCCTCTCCCTCGGACAGTGCTTGAAGTTGACCTTCACTATAATTGCAGTCAATTCCACACAATCAGCAAACACCGCAGCCTAATCATTCCACCATGCTTCTTGCCACGTACAAGCTTCTACGGTCTCCAAAGAATCCAAATCTTCCGTGATGGAATTGCATCCAATCAAATGTTTTCATGCGCCGCGTCCATTCCTCATCTCAATAGCCTACGCCATCGCCGCATTTGCTATTTGTGACAGAGCCATGCTCGACACCCTACGAATTTTCCATGATTACCGCGTGATACTGCTACAGTAGCCTATCAAAAAATTCCATGACCGCATTATCATCTTGAGCATGAAAGGAAGCATCAAAATTTATTTTTATTTTCTTCGGTTCAGCTCACGTCCATCTGATGTTTGAAAATGTATTGGAGTAGTGCGTTTCTTTGAGGAAATTTGATGTCAGCGCCAAAATAGACATTATGTAGTGTAGACCGGATATTCAATTCGGCTCGCAGGAGCAAATGCACCATTACGAGAAAACAATTTCGAAATGTCAAAAAATTCGAAAAAAAAATCCGCATATGCATTCGAACATTTTATGTTGGTTCGCAAGTTTTCAGGATTAAAGAGCATTTTATATGTCGTGTATAAAAAAGACAAAATATATCATAGGAATACGACTATTCACGTGACATTTTTTGTCTTTTTATACACGACACAGAAAATGTTCTTTCATCCCGAAAACTTGTGAACCAACATAAAATGTTCGAATGTATATGTAGAATTGTTTTTTGAATTTTTTGACATTTCGAAAAATGTTTTCACGCAATGGGTGCATTTGCACCTAGGAGACGAATTGCCGCCCTAGTGTATACTTTCTATTTTTCATCTTTTCGCTGATTCCAATATTTTTACCACGGTCAAGAGAGAGAGAGATAGAGAGAATATCAATTGGGGGTCTTCCCAAAATTGAGAAGACCTTTATTGTATATTGTGTTATTTATCTCGCCAAATACCCACACTATATATAGGGGAAAAGGAGGTACTACCTCCCTCAAAGTCCTGGGGTGGGACTAAAGGAGAGGAGGGGGAGGGGTAGCCGCCGGCCAGCCCTAGTGGGCCCCGCGCAGGGAGGCTTGGCCCAGCCGGCCACCCCCTTGCCCCTTCTCCAATGGACCCTCTCCCTTCCGGGAATTGGCCCATTAAGCCCTTTGACCATTTAATTGATTTTCTATTTTATTAAATAATTATGAATAAATGATTAAATCAATATTTAACATTCATTCATATATTATTCAATCTCCGTGGCTATGGAGCACCTTCCATCTCCACTCCGGATATCCTTCGGACTTACCGATACCCTTCCGGTTTTTTCTCTACTATTCTTCGGTGATTCTTCCAATCCTATAAACATTCTCTAAGCATCATCAAACCCTTAAGCGTGATACCCTACGGTTCGGGAACACTCCAGACATGGTCAGGACACTCCCGGACCAATGAGCAAAAGAGGGACCTGGATGGCCATGTGAGCCATGTGCGTTCCACGAAGATCTTTCGTCATTTGAACCGGGACAGTCGTGTCTTTTTACCTTTGTCTATCGATACTTGCATTTCCCGAGATCTGATCAATGAAATCACCATGTCATGTTCAATCTCGTTACCGAACAATGCTACTTGACTCGCTCCGACAAGTGATATCCCTGTGATCAAATCACACGTTGTGCAGCTATTGGATATAATTTCTTCGAGTGGGCCCTTGAGTATCTTTTCGTCACATGGATGGACAAATCCCGCTCTTGACATATATTGCCTCTTCGGTTTCCTCCGAGTACCTGAACACACCTTAATAACCACTGTATTACCAAGTGGTGCTTGATGCTATCAAAGCACTCTCGGGAGACAGTGATTGATATAGCCGCACGGTCTAAGGAATAGTATACAATGATCCATTTCTAATCATCGTAACTTGAAATTCCTGACATGATAGGGTCATGATGTTTAGGTTGGGTATTGGTTCACTATCTCATTCTCAGAATGATTTGACTCCATTTCCAAATGGCATAAATGCCACATGATCAGGAAACTTGATCATCTGTTGACTAATGAACCAGTGACTAGAGTTTCGCTGGGATCCCCTGGTTGTTTATATATCACACGTGTATTGATGTTTCGACTCAATACAGTTATAGCATGATATAAAACTTAATCATAAACTATATGAAATATGATAATAGTCCTTATTACTATTTGTCTCTAGGGCATATTTCCAATAGTCTCCCACTTGCACTAGAGTACAAATACACTAGCTGCATTGGTTCTTAATCATTGGCACCATATATCCGGTACCCTGAACATGCTTGCTCATGGAAGAGGTTGAGTCTTGGGTCTGTACTTTGTAGTCCCAAATCATTTGCAACTTACTAATGTCACCTTGATTGACAGTAATACTTTATCATCACATGATAACATCTATGTGTATGCATCGTCGCTATGGCTGCAGAACGATGCCTAATTTCAGGAGCCTTCAGTGACTTTAGATCAACCTCGAGGGCTTTCTCATGGGCACTGTGCCTTGGGACACATCATTCTACGTTAAAAGAGAACTAGCCCCGCCAGAACATTAAACAACACTTTATGTGGTACCATTATGTATTATTATAAATGTAATCATCGAAGCACTAGTGCACTCTATGCAACTTTTGATATTTTTGTTCACCTTGCTTCCTACTTGACTATAATCGGTATTACGGGAGTTTCCAACATATTCCCTTATAACATAACCCTTTATGCTTTAAGATATGTCATCCTTTAAGGATTTTGAAAATGTGTCTGCAGTTCTCTATTAGACACTGCACACAAACTTAGCTCAACATTCCGTGATTCAAACTTAATCACTTTTAAACTGTTCCTTATTGGATCATATATTATGCTAAGTTATCATCATGGTTTTCTAAGATAGAACCTATGTCTCAACATAGTGGATGATGATCATCCTTTTCTTTCTTTCAACCATTGATGTTAAACTTAATACTATTCATAACTTGGGTTATTAAGGACTAGTTCCTTAATTAACTTCTATTCTGAAACCCTTTTCAAAATCCCTTAAGGAATACTGCATACTATCATAATACACTTATTATCAACTTCTACACCTTATAAATCATTATTTATAAGTACTTGCGCTTTTATTCTTAACACACTTAAGAATCATTCTATAAGCTCCCACGCAAAATATGTTTCTAACATATTTGGGTATGCGTCACTACTCTTACTCAAACTATGTTCCTACATATTTGAATTTGAGACTTATATTGCTCCCACTCAAAAATATGTCATTCACATATTGTTTTACGAAGACTTTCATGCTCCCACTCTATTTCATGCAAATTGCATATCTATTCACTATTTTGACCAACTTCAAATCCTTTCATTAAATATCAAAGTGAGAGTTTTACTATGAGACACTAATACTTTTACTAGTTTTAAATCCACTAGAGATTAAGCACACATGAAACAAATTCATTTGAATTTGTCCAATACTTGACAAATTGTGCTTTCGTCATTCACCCCATTTTCCACTATGGCTTTGCAGTCATTTGGGAAAATTCAAGTAACCCATTTTACTTGTGAGATTCAGCAACGAATTGCTTTCCAATCTCAAGTGAATTTTGCTTCTAGGATTTCTCATAATTCTAGTTTACCATTATTTCCTTAGTAGTTCGTAGGTATGTGATATTCCAAGAATCGTGAAAAATGATTCACAAATTTCTCCATAAAAGATATGGGTTACATTTTGAATCCTACTTCATGTAGTGAAAACAGCAGTGGGGAAAACACAATCATCATTATCATTGATTCTTTCCTTTGTGAAGAGAATCGTTCAAGAACGTTTTCGGTTGCGCTTCTTAACATTCTGATGCAGGGATTTGAATCCTCATTGTGTTTTTCACTATCTTCCATTTGCTCCATAATCGATAAATATCACTTAAAGCGAGCTTTCTCAAGAATGCACCAAAATCCAAGCACTACAAGTTTTGCTTCTCTTTTGGTTTCAGCTATGGATTTCGTATTCAAAGTTTCCAATGAATACTCTACAAGGACTTATTTTCTATTGTTTTGGTTATATCAAATAACCCCAAAACTTTTACGATGATCCATACTAGATATGGAGTCGCTTTCACGAATTTAGATGGTTCACTATATTTTCTAATTGAGTGCTAACTATTTCTAACTAATGGTTTCTACATCTACACAACAACGATTTATTTTTGGTGCCATCTATTCACCCATTTTGATATCTAATATCACATTGTGATGCTTTGCATTTTGACATTTCAAAACACTTTGGATCCGACAATTTATTTATGCCATTCTTATAAAGTCGAATTTCATTACTATTGATAGTAATTAGATTCTCTTTTATACTTATATCCTTTGTTGATGAAACACTTTGATAAAATCAAATAATTTCATGTTCATGTTTCCTTTGGTAAACTTATTTACACATTTAAACAATCATATAATGATAATTACCATTTTCGATAAAACACAATACATCGCGTATGTATTTACTTTTAACAATTCATTAAACACTTTGTATTCAAGTAATACATGGTATTCAAGTTATTTTGCCAAACTTAGGCATGATTTATATGTGATAAGAAATCGAATGTATTTCACATATTATCAACATAACTTTGGAATTCAAACAATGGTTTCATTTATTAATAAAATATCATTAAGTTGGGTAGTTTTCAATGCATTTCAATATTTTACAAATGTTCATGTATTATCAATTAGTTTCAACTAACAAGGATAATTCACATATTATCAAACAAGATATGAACACAAATAGAAATCATTCATAAAAGTAGAACAACTGTTTGTTACAAACTGATATGAATAACCGTCTCACAAAATGTGAGACACACTAAAGAAGTTCACAATCTTTTGATTACAATAATCATCCTAAACGTAAACTAAATGATAAATGTTGAGGGAGAGCGTCATTGCCCATCAGCATCATGCTCGCTATCAACACGCAATGTCACATCCTCTCCAGCAAGCACCTCTCATGAAGAAGGATCTGTTTTCAGCAAAACAGAACAAGTATCAAATATACTTAACACTTCAAATGTTTTTGCAAGATTATAACAATTATAAAATGGTATATCAAATATATACCTTTGTCATCGATGACCTCTCCGGTGATTGATTCAACTTTTACGTTCCTGAAGCGTAATATGAACTCTTGGAAATCCAATGTTTCCATATCACCACTCATGATGCTACTCCGGACATGTCCTTCGTAGCTGGGAGGTAACGATTGAAGCAGCACGCCTATCGCAAACGGATCATCCATCCAGTAGTCCATGAAGTGGACCAGTCTCATGTGTGCATTATGCATGCACTCCAAGTGACCCTTCAGACATGTGTGCTCCTCCATCTGTATGGAAAGAAACTCTCCAAGCAGCTCGTGCTTCCACATGCGCACATGGCTTATGAACTCTGCTCTCAGCTGATCCACCATCGAATATGGATCAAGATCACCCATGAGCGGATGGAGTTCATCCACCATCCCGTAAGGGATTATTATCTGAATGTAGGTGGACATCTCTTGACGGTAGTAGCAGTCTGCCAGCTCTTGCGCGGTCTCATAGTGGTCTGGCTCAGTCAAATCCATCATGTGGCGTATGTATTCTACCACATGATTCCTAGTAAGGAGATCATTCAGGCGCACAAGCCAACTAGGGAAGTTGGATCCATCAAGTCTAAGTTTCTCACCGATTACACATTCCTCAATGACAAAGTAAGCTTCACAGTGAGCCATCTCTACATTTATGATTGCAAAAAGGAATTTAGACTAAGTTTATAATTAAATGGGTTAATAATAACTCCACTCAGAAACACCTATCCCTAGAAGGGTTCCTAGTGATAACACGACCCCTATCAGTCACATCTCCCTCGATCATCAGGGCCATCAATGTGGGTTCAAGGGTGGACGCTAAACGTTGGTCACATCATTCATGCGACTCGTGCTCGATCTTTCGACCATCCGTGTTCCGAGGCCATGTTTCTACATGCTAGGCTCGCCAACTTAACCTTAGTGTATTTGGTATGAAACATGGCTTACACCCACTGTATGTGAACGTAGATATGTCTGACACCCGATCATCACAGCCTGCCTCAGGCTGTGATACTTTCTTAGTGGTGCAGATAAGGGGGAACACAATCATTGGTTATTTTAACAGGATCGTCTTATTAGGCTACCGTCGAGAATCTAATACTAGCACACAATAAGACATACAAAAAATAACATTGAATGTAAATGCGATGTAATATGGTCCTTCACGTCATGATCTCCATCCGTCGTCACCGGATTCCGGCGCCAGGGTTTCGGCGCCGTAGACACCAGGTACCGGTGTCTTTCTAGCATGGTAGTCCGTCACCTCCATGACTATCTACTACTACGTAACATAAGGTAATTACTTTACCTTTGCCATAACCATAACACAAAGCAACGCCCTCTACAAAACAAAGTTAGACACCTCTACTTTATCTTTGCATGTTTTACATGGCTGAATGGGCTTTCGCACAAGAACCGTTCTTACCTACGAACTTTCAGCACAACGTTGATCAAGTAGTTGTCTCTACGACACCCCTTTGGGGGCCCTCCATTGCAAATGGCATACCAACTAATACGAGAGATACAGACACCCCCCCTAAGCCAATTTATACGGTACAAGCCGTATGTCAAGCGTGGACCAGTCTCGTGAATGAACGCGTAAAGTCGGTTGGGGGCCGCTTCATCAAGCATTACTACGGTATACACAAGTACATGTGGGAGGGTAACAACTAAAAGATTAATGCCCACATGCTACATCTTGTGTGTTCTACCCGTACTAGCATTACTACGCATAGATCTAGGTCTGATACCACTGTAGGGGTTCCGTGTATGAAAACAATAATTTTTACCCTACGCCCCTAAACCCCTGATGCTGCCAGGACCTATCTGTTAGTAATATAGTAACGGGAGGGGCTTTTCGCGAACTTACCCTTGAAGACCGAAAAGCGTTGTCGATGCTCAGGAGAGCGTGGTTGATGTATACGAGCCGAAGCCGACCTCAAGGTCGTGATGAAGTCCTTGTGCTCCCTTGGCTCCAATGACTTGAGTGCCTCAAGTGTGACACCTCGCAGGGAGTTACACACGTTCGTTGTCTGACGATGACTCCCGCTTCCCTGATCTAGCAGCAGTTGCGGAAGTAGAGCTCCTAGATCCGAATCCCGTAGCGCGATGGCGCTCCGCGGTGAAGATGTCTCTCGTTCGTGCAGTCTGAACTTGGGATCACAGTCACGAGAGAGAGAGAGAGAGAAAGAGAGAGAGAGATAATATCAATTGGGGGTCTTCCCAAAAGTGAGAAGACCTTTATTGAATATTGTGTGTATTTATCTGGCCAAATACCCCCACTATATATAGGGGAAAAGGAGGTACTACCTCCCTCAAAGTCCTGGGGTGGGACTACAGGAGAGGAGGGGGAGCGGGCAGCCGCTGGCCGGCCCTAGTGGGCCCAGCGCGGGGGGCGGCTTGGCCCAGCAGGCCACCCCCTTGCCCCTTCTCCCTCTCTCCTTTCCCTAGTGGGCCGTCTCCCCTCCGGGAATTGGCCTATTAAGCCCTTTGACCATTTAATTGTTTTTCTATTTTATTAAATAATTATGAATAAATGATTAAATCAATATTTAACATTCATTCATATATTCTTCAATCTCCGTGGCTATGGAACACCTTCCATCTCCACTCTGGACATCCTCCGGACTTACCGAAACCCTTCCGGTTTTCTCTCTATTATTCCTCAGTGATTTTTCCGATCCTATAAACACTCTCTAAGCATCATCAAACCCTTAAGCGTGATACACTACGGTTCGGGAACACTCCAGACATGGTCGGGACACTCCCGGACCAATGATCAACAGAGGGACCTGGATGGCCATGTGACCCCTGTGCGTTCCACGAAGATCTTTCGTTGTTTGAACCGGGACAGTCGTGTCTTATTCCCTTTGTCTCTCGATACTTGCATTGCCCGAGATATGATCAATGGTATCACCATGTCATGTTCAATCTTGTTACCGTACAATGCTACTTGACTCGTTCCGACAAGTGATATCCATGTGATCAAATCACACGTTGTGCAGCTATTGGATATAACTTCTCTGAGTGGGCCCGTGAGTATCTTTTCGTCACATGGATGGACAAATCCCTCTCTTGACATATATTGCCTCTTCGGTTTCCTCCGAGTACCTGAACACACCTTTATAACCACTGTATTACCAAGTGGCGCTTGATGATATCAAAGCACTCTCGGGAGACAGTGATTGATATAGCCTCACAGTCTAAGGAATAGTCTACGAGGATCCATTTCTAATAATCGTAACTTGAACTTCGTGGCATGATCGGGTCATGATGTTTAGGTTGGGTATTTGTTCACCATCTCATTCTCAGAATGAGTTGACTCCATTTCCAACTGGCATAAATGCCACATGATCAAGAAAGTTGATCCTATGTTGACCAACGAACCAGTAACTAGAATTTCACTAGGAACCCCTGGTTGTTTATATATCACACGTGTATTGATGTTTCCACTCAATACAGTTATAGCATGATATAAAACTTAATCATAAACTATATAAAATATGATAATAGTCCTTATTACTATTTGTCTCTAGGGCATATTTCCAACAGCTTCCTCGCCTAAGCCTCATAGGTGGTTTATTTCTAAGGGGCGTCACGAAACGTGCACCACAAGGGCCCTTATCGAGGCCCACAAGGTACCCTCGCCTAGGTCTCACCAGAGACTACCTCTCATGACCTCACGAGAGGACCACTTCGAGGCCAAACAAGGTGCCCTCATCGGGGATGCGCCTCTTCTAGCAAGGCAGAGCATGAGGCGTCTCCCCAGTGGAGGCTATAACGAGATGTTCTTCGCGAGGCGCCATGCGGTGTCCTCGTAGAGGCCCACAAGGTGCCCTCGCCTAAGCCTCGCAAGAGGTGTATCCTCAGGGATGCCATCACGAGATGTACTTCGTGAGGCGGCACGAGGTGTCCTCGCTGAGGCCCACAAGGTATAAGTCTCTAGCATGGCAAGCTCATAGCCTTGGCTCCATGGGTAATTGACAAATTTAAAACTCTAGGCATCCAACGACTCATGCTTTTACTGTTGCTTGCTTCCATAAACTAGAAAATAGTTAAAGCATGTGAATCATCACTAGCTTGTCGCGTGTTGAAGTGGCTTTATGCACGCATGTATGAAGGCACACCCAGAGTCTATGTATTCCCATTAGTTTGCAAGGAAATCATGAATACCAACCCGTTAGTTTGTTCTATAAATTGATGTGGTGTCCGCATGTGCATTTTTACAATTTTGGTTGGCATGTGGAGTTTTTTAGTCGTATAATGAGCTTGGTGGGGTATTAGAGGATAACTGATATTCTGTGTTGAACTGTTTTGGCAGATTGACAATGTGGGCGCTATGTTCCATCTAGGTGCCAGTCCGCTGTCCATCGTTGATGGTCTGACTTACTTGATGTGCGAACAGGGCTGATAGATGATTTTACTTGTTGGCATCGACGAACAAGATCAGCAACCATCACAATATGGATTTTTTTTGTGAGCCTCAGTTGTGTAATGTGTCGGTTGGAAAGAATTTTGTGTCAACATATATGAGCCGTTGGATGCCGATGTCAATGTAGCTGGAAGTGAGGTGCTGTAGTCATGGTTGATGGTGTTGTTGGTGATGTAGTCGTCATTGATGAAGTCGATGAGGTTGATGTTGTCATGGTGTTGTGGTCGATGTCGTTGTTGAGCCTAGAGAAGTTTCCGTAGTAGTTGAGGTAGACGTAGCTAGAGTCGGAGTAGTCGAGGTAGGTGACACGCCTTGTCGAGCTTGCCAAACTCGGGAGCGCGTCGGGGATGAAGGCACGCGTTGGTGTTGCCAACACCGGACGTGTGAAGATAGGGACCATCACGAGCCATGAGATCCAGGGCCAGAGGGAGCAGCAGAGAAATTCTCCATGAATGTTTAGTGCGTAGAAGTTGTCCGCCGATGTGTCAGAGTAGATGAAGTAGTTGCAAGAATAAAATTGATTTAGTGCAAAATAAAAAATAGACTGCGACTCTGGCGGAGAGGTCGTGGTGGACGAAGACAACGAAGTAGTTGTTGATGGCGATTGAACTGTAGTGGTAGTAGATTTCGGGGATTAGACATGTATTATCCTCTTGTAGTTGCACGGAGGCGCTAGTGGAGGAGAAGAAGATTTTGTTGGCGTTGACATTGACACGTTGACCAATATCGGTGGTGGCGGCCATGATGTGGCGATGTTGTTGGTGTAGATGGTTGTCGGCGATGATGACCACAGGTGATGGAAGTGCAACCCTTTGTTGACGGCGAGGCACGTACTCGGGGACATGCATCCCGGTCGATGTTGGCAAAGACGGACCGGCGTGGTGACGACGTGATGACGGAGTAGCCGGCGCAGCGCGTGAAGACGTCTCTTGGGGCGCCGCGCGGAGCCTCCTTGACACGATCGTTGACGATAATTTGCCAGAGTTGAGTCGACGCCGAGGTTGAAGTAGAGGCATGTAACGCCATGCGATTGTGGAAGACGCAATGCGATCTATGATCTGTGAAAGAGAAAGAAACACCGGTTAAGCGGCCGGCGAGAAACTTTTTGCAAAGCAAGATCTAATCTACTAGTTGCGCGGCCCCCGATGGAGAACGGTCTCCCCGGGGGCGGGGGGGGGGGGGGGGCGGAAGTGGTGGGTGGCTAAACCCTAGGTCGAGAAATGAGATGCTCTGATACCATGAAAGATTGCAGAATATAGATTGTACTGATATTGATTGTTTACATTGAGAGCCCTTGGGATGTTTATATAATACTAGAAAACTTGGAGGGAAAGAATACTAATAGAGATAGAATTGGATTACAAACAAAAACTACCAAATATAGTGCAGCAGTGATATACTCTACCATTACTAAACTAAGTCAATGACGAGCAACAAGTTGCTTATGCAACCACCATCTCACCTCAGGTATTTTAATCGTTGAATGCTTTCTTTCTTCTTTTTTGAGGGAAGGCCATCATGGACAGCTTTTATTTATTTAAACAATAGTCACATCATTTATGAATTTGGAGAAAAGAAAGTTGAGGGGCTCATCGACCCAATTATATTAAAAATTACTAAAACTAACTCTAGTTGTACAATGAGCTAGTCCATTCCTCTCCTTAGACAGTGCTTGAAGTTGACCTTCCCTATCATCGCAGTCAAATCCACACAATCAACAAACCTTGCAGCCGAATCATTCCACCATACTTCTTGCCCTGTACAAGCTTCAATTGTCTCCAAAGGATCCGATTCTGTCATGATGGAATTGCGTCCAATCAAATGTTTTAGGGCGAGTGCATTTTCCATGATCATAGCGTGAGACTGCTACAGTAGCCCATGTACCATCTTCAGCATGAAAGGAAGCATCAACATTTATTTTCATTTTCTGGGGTTCATGTCACGTCCATCTGATGTTTGAAGAGGTATTGGAGCAGTGCGTTTCTTTGACGAAATTTGATGTCAGCACCAAAATAGACATTATGTAGTTTATCTTTCTATTTTTCACTGATTCCAAGATTTTTTATCACATATTGATCAGTTTGGCACAACTTACAAGTAGCATTGAGTTGTCAAGTTCCTTTTCGATGTCTCATGTATCCCCCCTTAAACTTTGTCTGCGCCAATTGTCACATCTTCCCGAGTTTTCACAATGTACTTCAAAGAGGTTACCAGAAAGTGTTAGTCAGAACATTGCATATGTGTTCTATTTTTTTATTAGTAGCATTTGTAGCTAGTTCATAATGAATTTTCATTATGTTAGTAATATTGAGTTGGCTTCAAAAACCTAAGCCCCTGCTGTCAAGTTCATCCCGAGAAACATTAACTAGATCATATTATGCTTAAAACCAAAAAAAACTGTATGCCTTAATTTAAGCAAGTTACACACCAAAACCACAACTGAGTGACCCCGTTAACCTTCATGCAGAACTCGTTAGGCGTGTAACATTTACGCATGACCACTGAGGAAAGCCATCATACATGCATGTATGGGCATTAGTTTGCATAACTGATGCATGAATACCAGTCCATTAGCTAGTTCTATAAAATAAAGTGGTGTCCGCATATGCATTAGTAGAGGATGCCTATGTTACACACCACGTACATGTTTTTTTTTGGCATGCTGAGTTTTTTTGTTGTAGAACCAAGTGGGATATTAGAGGACAACTGATATGTTGAGTCAAACTGTTTTGTCAGATTGTCCGAGTGGACGTTTTGCTCCATCAAGGTGCCAGTTGCTGGGTCTTTGGTGTCGATCCGATGCCCTTGATCTGTAAATACGGCTTACAGATGATGGTTTGTACTTGTTGGATTCGACAAATAAAACCAATACCTTACAGGATGGGCTGTAATTGTTTTTAGAGTCATGTCACGATAAGATGGAGTTGCCTTATCAGACTTTGTGGAGTGTGTCTCTTGGAAATAAAATTTTGACCATCAGTAAAACAGTGGGCATCATTTTTGCATGCTCTTCGGATAATTGTTAAATTTGAGTCCATACTGATGAACGAGCTCCAGTTGCTTATTTAATTATTTCCATTTCATCTCCCGTGTCTTTATCATTATATGCTTTCTATTTTTCCAAGAATTCTCTCGCGCGCATATTCAGCTTGGTACAAGTAACTATGTTTGCCAGCGGATAAGACCTGCAAAATCAGAGGCTAGTTAGTTCCATCGCTGATACGGATTAGTGAACTTGTATGCATGCATGCAAAATCAGAGCCCGCATAAGCGCCGCTCTATGACCCTCCAAATAATGGGACTTGCCTAATTTTTTATTCGTCCATAAACTTTGTTTGTTCCAACCGCAATAGGTTCTTGATTTGTGGTGACTTACACTTTTATGTTCCTGATTTTTTCCAGTTGCAACATTTGAGTTCTTGTTTTGTAAGTAGCAATTGGAGCTAGTTCGGAACGAATTGTCGTTGTGTTATTTTTATGTTAGCTTGAACGGACAGGAGCCTATTATGTTTTTTCCTAAGTTAAGCTGCCTAGGCAAGTTAGTCACCCATAACCAGAACTGAATGACGCATTAATCTTCACATGTAGGACTGCCATATAATAAGCATGAAGAACTCCGCAGATAGTATCTCTTGTACATATCGGGCCTACTAAGTGCCCCATCATCACACATAAGGTCATTTTCATGTGTGGTGTGGAAGATCCCTCACACCATAAAACTTTGGCCATCTGCCAGTCCATCCATGTTCCTTCACGGGGACATCGCACATAGAAAGTTTCCTAAAACCGTAATAGATAAATTGCACACGACCCATTGTGTGAAAATCGTCTGCCTAGTGAAACCACATCCCCACGATTTAAAGCCTAGCAATCGTGTGGCTGATTTTAGCGACATTTTGTCTAGTTTTCACTGTTTATTTTCATGTGCCCCTTCACACTGTGAGTCCTAAATCATTGGGTTAGTGAATATTTTGATCGTTCTGTCTTGCAGTGGTTTTACCGTTTTCATTCTAAATGCGAACTTGCATATTGTCCGTGTTGTTTACCCCCGCCTATAAAGTATCTCGTATGTTGGTTGTCTGTCTCATCAACACCATGCCTCCTTGTGAATCCACTCTCGGTTACATCGACCCCGAGCCGTCTGATGGCGAGGAGGAGCATTCCTCAAAGCACAATGCTAGAGGAAGCATCATCGACCTCACTAGGTCTAATTCGGAG
This sequence comes from Avena eriantha, assembly GCA_910589775.1. Lineage (NCBI taxonomy): Eukaryota > Viridiplantae > Streptophyta > Magnoliopsida > Poales > Poaceae > Avena > Avena eriantha. The sequence continues at coordinate 427,370,534 of OU342740.1, forward strand.
GTCGAGCACTATCCAAAGGAGGATGACCTTGACGGGTTGCATGCGGAGGACTTGTGGGAGAATATGGTGGCGGAGGATTCCATCGCGTCTGCGCGGCATGGGGAAGAAGCAGTTCATCGTGTGTTGGAGGAGTCCTTCGAGACTCTCCACGAGGATCGGGTGCGTGCATGGTTGTGTGCCAAGAAGCAAGGTAAAAGAAGGCCAGCCATGCAGCACATGTCTGCAGTTTCCTAGCAGTGGGTTCGACGAGATTGCGGCGATTTGGATGGTTATAGCGGCAAGGCGCAAGGCCACCGCCTGGGAATTGGGCGCGTCGTCCAGCACCATCAACCCTTTCGCCGAGGCATTAGGGTCTACGAAGGGTGGCAGAGCCTCCGATGATGCATAGGCATAAGGCACCGATGACGACGTCATCGGCATCTCTTCTGGTGACGAGGAGGACGTATAGTACTAAGATATTTCAGTTTAATTAGGCCATATATATGTGTGTGTGTGTGTATGTAATGTGATGTTAGCGGCCTTTTTATAATAGGAAGGGCAACCATGTTTGATTGGAGCCCTTCCGGACGATGACTAAATATTATTAGTGGTCTTTTGTAACAGGAAGGACAAACATGTTTGATTGGTTAGCACCCTTCCTACGGATTATAAACGGTTCTTGAAGTTTCATATCGCAAATGGTTCTTGAAGTTTCATATCGCAAAAGTTTCATATCGAGGTGCTCATCCACCCAATTATATAAAAGACTTACTAAAACAAACTCTAGTTATCTCATGAGCTATTCCATTCCTCTCCCTCGGACAATGCTTGAAGTTGACCTTCACTATAATTGCAGTCAAGTCCACACAATCAGCAAACACCGCAGCCTAATCATTCCACCATGCTTCTTGCCACGTACAAGCTTCTACGGTATCCAAAGAATCCAAATCTTCCGTGATGGAATTGCATCCAATCAAATGTTTTCAGGCGCCGCGTCCATTCCTCATCTCAATAGCCTACGCCATCGCCGCATTAGCTATTTGTGACAGAGCCATGCTCGACACCCTACGAATTTTCCATGATTATCGCGTGAGACTGCTACAGTAGCCCATCAAAAATTTCCATGACCGCATTATCATCTTGAGCATGAAAGGAAGCATCAAAATTTATTTTTATTTTCTTCGGTTCATCTCACGTCCATCTGATGTTTGAAAAGGTACTGGAGTAGTGCGTTTCTTTGAGGAAATTTGATGTCAGCGCCAAAATAGACATTATGTAGTGTATACCAGATATTCAATTCGGCTCGCAGGTGCAAATGCACCATTACGAGAAAACAATTTTCGAAATGTCAAAAAATTCGAAAAAAAAATCCGCATATGCATTCGAACATTTTATGTTGGTTCGCAAGTTTTCGGGATAAAAGACCATTTTATATGTCGTGTATAAAAAAGAAAAAATATGTCATAGGAATACGACTATTCACGTGACATTTTTTGTCTTTCTATACACGACACAGAAAATGTTCTTTCATCCCGAAAACTTGTGAACCAACATAAAATGTTCGAATGTATATGTAGAATTGTTTTTCGAATTTTTTGACATTTCAAAAAATGTTTTCACGCAATGGGTGCATTTGCACCTAGGAGGCGAATTGCCGCCCTAGTGTATACTTTCTATTTTTCATCTTTTCGCTTATTCCAATATTTTTATCACATGTTGATCGGTTTGGCACAACTTTACAAGTAACATTGAGTTGTCAAATCCTTTTCCGATGTGTCATGTATCCATCCTTAAACTTTGTTTGCGCCAATTGTCACATCTTCCCGATATGTCTCAATGTACTTAGAAGAGGTTACCTAAAAGTGTTAGCCGGAACTATGCATATATGTGCTAGTTTTTTATAAGTTGCAGTTGGAACTAGTTCATAACGAATTTTCATTAGTTATTATTGAGTTGGCTTCAAAAAAACTAAGCCCCTGCGATTAAGTTCATCCCGGGAAACACTAAGTAGATCCTATTATGCTTAAAACCCAAAAAAAGGTTATGTGTTAAGGTAAGCAAGTTACACAATCAAACCACAACTGAATGACCTCGTTAACCTTCATGCAGAACACTTTAGACGTGTAACATTTACGCATGGCCACTGAAGAGAGCCATCATGCATGCATGTATGGGCATTAGTTTGCATAACTGATGCATGAATACCAGTCCATTAGCTAGTTCTATAAAATAAAGTGGTGTCCGCATATGCGTTAGTAGAGGATGCCTGTGTCACCACGTACATTTTTTTTGTTGTAGAACCAAGTGGGATATTAGAGGACAACTGATATGTTGAGTCAAACTGTTTTGTCAGATTGTCCGAGTGGACGTTTTGCTCCATCAAGATGCCAGTTGTTGGGTCTTTGGTGTCGATCCGAGGCCCTTGATCTGTAAATACGGCTTACAGATGATGGTTTGTACTTGTTGGATTCGACCAATAAGACCAATACCTTACAGGATGGGCTGCAATTGTTTTTCGAGTCATGTCACGATAAGATGGAGTTGCCTTACCAGACTTTGTGGAGTGTGTCTCTTGGAAATAAAATTTTGTCCATCAGTAAAACAGTGGGCATCATTTTTGCATGCTCTTCGGATAATTGTTAAATTTGAGTCCATACTGATGAACGAGCTCCAGTTGCTTATTTAATTATTTCCATTTCATCTCCCGTGTTTTTGTCATTATATGCTTTCTATTTTTCCAAGAATTCTCTTGCGCGCATATTCAGCTTGGTACAAGCAACTATTGTTGCCAGCGGATAAGACCTGCAAAATCAGAGGCTAGTTAGTTCCATCGCTGATACGGATTAGCGAATTTCTATGCATGCATGCAAAATCAGAGCCCGCATAAGCGCCGCTCTACGACCCTCCAAATAACGGGACTTGCCTAATTTTTTATTCGTCCATAAACTTTGTTTGTTCCAACCGCAATACGCTTCTTGATTTGTGGTGACTTACACTTTTATGTTCCTGATTTTTTCCAGTTGCAACATTTGAGTTCTTGTTTTGTAAGTAGCAACTGGAGCTAGTTCGGAACGAATTGTCGTTGTGTTATTTTTATGTTAGCTTGAACGAACAGGAGCCTATTATGTTTTTTCGCTAAGTTAAGCTGCCTAGGCAAGTTAGTCACCCAGAACCAGAACTGAATGACGCATTAATCTTCACATGTAGGACTGCCATATAATAAGCATGAAGAACTCCGCAGCTAGTATCCCTAGTACATATCGGGCCTACTAAGTGCCCCATCATCACACATAAGGTCATTTTCATGTGTGGTGTGGAAGATCCCTCACACCATAAAACTTTGGCCATCTGCCAGTCCATCCATGTTCCTTCACGGGGACATCGCACACAGAAAGTTTCCTAAAACAGTAATAGATAAATCGCACTCGGCCCATTGTGTGAAAATCGTCGGCCTAGTGAAACCACATCCCCACGATTGAAAGCCTAGCAATCGTGTGGCTGATTTTTGTGACATTTTGTCTAGTTTTCACCGTTTATTTTCATGTGCCCCTTCTCACACTGTGAGTCCTAAATCATTGGGTTAGTGAAAAAATTTATCGTTCTGTCTTGCAGTGGTTTTACCGTTTTCATTCTAAATGCGAACTTGTATATTGTCCGTGTTGTTTACCCCCGCCTATAAAGTATCTCGCATAATCTTTCTGTTGGTTGTCTGTCTTATCAACACCATGCCTCCTTGTGAATCCACTCTCGGTTACATCGACCCCGAGCGATGGTAAGGAGGAGGATTCCTCAAAGCACAATGCTAGAGGAAGCGTCATCGACCTCACTATGTCTAATTCGGAGGTCGAGCACTATCCAAAGGAGGATGACCTTGACGGGTTGCATGCGGAGGACTTGCGGGAGAATATGGTGGTGGAGGATTCCATCGCGTCTGCGCGGCATGGGGAAGAAGCAGTTCATCGTGTGTTGGAGGAGTCCTTCGAGACTCTCCACGTGGACCGGGTGCGTGCATGGTTGTGTGCCAAAAAGCAAGGTAAAAGAAGGCCAGTCATGCAGCACATGTCTGTAGTTTCCTAGCAGTGGGTTCGAAGAGATTGCGGTGATTTGGATTGTTATCGCGGCAAGGCGCAAGGCCACCTCTTGGGAATTGGGTGCGTCGTCGAGCACCATCAACCCTTTCGCCGAGGCATTAGGGTCTACAAAGGGTGTCGGAGCCTCCGATGATGCATAGGCATAAGGCACCGATGACGACGTCATCGGCATCTCTTCTGGTGACGTGGAGGACATATAGTACTAAGATATTTCAGTTTTATTAGGCCATATATATATATATATATGTATGTATGTATGTATGTATGTAATGTGATGTTAGCGGTCTTTTTATAATAGGAAGGGCAACCATGTTTGATTGGAGCCCTTTCGGACGATGACTAAATATTATTAGTGGTCTTTTGTAACAGGAAGGACAAACATGTTTGATTGGTTAGCACCGTTCCTACAGAATATTATAAACGGTTCTTGAAGTTTCATATCGCAAATGGTTCTTGAAGTTTCATATCGCAAAAGTTTCATATCGAGGTGCTCATCCACCCAATTATATAAAAGACTTACTAAAACAAACTCTAGTTATCTCATGAGCTATTCCATTCCTCTCCCTCGGACAGTGCTTGAAGTTGACCTTCACTATAATTGCAGTCAAGTCCACACAATCAGCAAACACCGCAGCCTAATCATTCCACCATGCTTCTTGCCACGTACAAGCTTCTACGGTCTCCAAAGAATCCAAATCTTCCGTGACGGAATTGCATCCAATCAAATGTTTTCAGGCGCCGCGTCCATTCCTCATCTCAATAGCCTACGCCATCGCCGCATTTGCTATTTGTGACAGAGCCATGCTCGACACCCTACGAATTTTCCATGATTATCGCGTGAGACTGCTACGGTAGCCCATCAAAAATTTCCATGACCGCATTATCATCTTGAGCATGAAAGGAAGCATCAAAATTTATTTTTATTTTCTTCGGTTCAGCTCACGTCCATCTGATGTTTGAAAAGGTACTGGAGTAGTGCGTTTCTTTGAGGAAATTTGATGTCAGTGCCAAAATAGACATTATGTAGTGTATACCGGATATTCAATTCGGCTCGCAGGTGCAAATGCACCATTACGAGAAAACAATTTTCGAAATGTCAAAAAATTCGAAAAAGAATCCGCATATGCATTCGAACATTTTATGTTGGTTCGCAAGTTTTCGGGATTAAAGAGCATTTTATATGTCGTGTATAAAAAAGACAAAATATGTCATAGGAATACGACTATTCACGTGACATTTTTTGTCTTTTTATACACGACACAGAAAATGTTCTTTCATCCCGAAAACTTGTAAACCAACATAAGATTTTCGAATGTATATGTAGAATTGTTTTTCGAATTTTTTGACATTTCGAAAAATGTTTTCACGCAATGGGTGCATTTGCACCTGGGAGACGAATTGCCGCCCTAGTGTATACTTTCTATTTTTCATCTTTTCGCTGATTCCAATATTTTTATCACATGTTGATCAGTTTGGCACAACTTTACAAGTAACATTGAGTTGTCAAATCCTTTTCCGATGTGTCATGTATCCATCCTTAAACTTTGCTTGCGCCAATTGTCACATCTTCCCGATATGTCTCAATGTACTTAGAAGAGGTTACCTAAAAGTGTTAGCCGGAACTATGCATATATGTTCTAGTTTTTTATAAGTTGCAGTTGGAACTAGTTCATAACGAATTTTCATTAGTTATTATTGAGTTGGCTTCAAAAAACTAAGCCCCTGCGATTAAGTTCATCCCGGGAAACATTAAGTAGATCCTATTATGCTTAAAACCCAAAAAAGGTTATGTGTTAAGGTAAGCAAGTTACACACTCAAACCACAACTGAATGACCTCGTTAACCTTCATGCAGAACACTTTAGACGTGTAACATTTACGCATGGCCACTGAAGAGAGCCATCATGCATGCATGTATGGGCATTAGTTTGCATAACTGATGCATGCATACCAGTCCATTAGCTAGTTCTATAAAATAAAGTGGTGTCCGCATATGCGTTAGGAGAGGATGCCTGTGTTACACACCACGTACATTTTTTTTGTTGTAGAACCAAGTGGGATATTAGAGGACAACTGATATGTTAAGTCAAACTGTTTTGTCAGATAGTCCGAGTGGACGTTTTGCTCCATCAAGATGCCAGTTGCTGGGTCTTTGGTGTCGATCCGAGGCCCATGATATGTAAATACGGCTTACAGATGATGGTTTGTACTTGTTGGATTCGACAAATAAGACCAATACCTTACAGGATGGGCTGCAATTGTTTTTAGAGTCATGTCACGATAAGATGGAGTTGCCTTATCAGACATTGTGGAGTGTGTCTCTTGGAAATAAAATTTTGTCCATCAGTAAAACAGTGGGCATCACTTTTGCATGCTCTTCGGATAATTGTTAAATTTGAGTCCATACTGATGAACGAGCTCCAGTTGCTTCTTTAATTATTTCCATTTCATCTCCCGTGTTTTTATCATTATATGCTTTCTATTTTTCCAAGAATTCTCTCGCGCGCATATTCAGCTTGGTACAAGTAACTATGGTAGCCAGCGGATAAGACCTGCAAAATCAGAGGCTAGTTAGTTCCATCGCTGATACGGATTAGTGAACTTCTATGCTTGCATGCAAAATCAGAGCCCGCATAAGCGCCGCTCTACGACCCTCCAAATAACGGGACTTGCCCAATTTTTTATTCGTCCATAAACTTTGTTTGTTCCAACCGCAATACGTTCTTGATTTGTGATGACCTACTCGATTAGAAGAGTCAGTCCAAACTGTATCTCAAATTTATCATCGTTACACTTTTATGTTCTTGATTTTTTTCCAGTTGCAACATTTGAGTTCTTGTTTTGTAAGTAGCAACTGGAGCTAGTTCGGAACGAATTGTCGTGGTGTTATTTTTACGTTAGCTTGAACGAACAGGAGCCTATTATGTTTTTTCACTAAGTTAAGCTGCCTAGGCAAGTTAGTCACCCAGAACCAGAACTGAATGACGCATTAATCTTCACATGTAGGACTGCCATATAATAAGCATGAAGAACTCCGGAGCTAGTATCCCTAGTACAGACCAGGCCTACTAAGTGCCACATCGCACATAAGATCATTTTCATGTGCGGTGTGGAAGATCGCTGACACCGTAAAATTTTGACCATCTGCCAGTCCAGCCATGTTCCTTCACGGGGACATCGCACACAGAAAGTTTCCTAAAACCGTAATTGATAAATCGCACACGGCACATTGTGTGAAAATCGTCTGCCTAGTGAAACCACATCCCCACGATTTAAAACCTAGCAATCGTGTGGCTGATTTTTGTGACATTTTGTCTAGTTTTTACCGTCTCTTTTTCTGTGCTCATTCTCACGCTATGAGTCCTAAACAATTGTGTGTTAGTGAATATTTTGATCGTTCTGTCTTGCCATGGTTTTACCGTTTTCATTCTAAATGTTAACTTGCATACTGTTCGTCCTTGCCTATAAAATATCTCGCATAATGTTTCTGCTGGTTGTCAGTCTCATCAACACCATGCCTCCCAGCGAATCCACTCTCGGTTAAATTGACCTCGAGACGTCTGATGACAAGGAGGAGCATTCCTCAATGCAGAATGATGGGGGAAGCGTCATCGACCTCATTGGGTCTGATTTGTAGGAGGAGCATGCTCTAGAAGAGGAGGAGGAGCACGGTCCAGAGGTGGATGAGCTGGACGGGTTGCAGACGGAGGACTTGCACTAGTACAAATGTGGTACTTAGAGACGTCAATTGCCCATAGGCCTTAGCCGGTTTCTCATTCCGGCTCAAGCGCATAGCTTTTAAGAGCACATCACCTAAGCCGGTTTTTCTTTGCGGCTCTAAGATACGCCACCTCAGACGGTGCAAAAAATAAAATGCCTCTAACATGTACAAGCTGGAGACAACTAATATTTCTGACCGCTTGCAAGAACTCTTCAACCTCAGACAACCTATTATAGCGATCGTCTCCAATAGTTAGGTAACCAAAGTCGGATTTTAACAAAGACCGTCTCCGAAACTAGTGTGCCTCGAAGCAGCTTTTAAAGTGACCGTCTCCAGTATGTGTAAACCATTTTAAATAATAACATGCTAATTCGAACTCGATCATAGCTCAAACATGACACATAATCATGATTCCGCAGACAGGTAGACACATTAAATAAAGAACTTATAGCAACTCGATCACGGTAACATTAGCCAGATAGTTGGGGAAATCCATGCAGATTTAGCCATTACACATTATGGCAGTACATACAAAGTGCAGTCCATAAACCAACCAGCTAACACAATTAGTAATCTCTAACAAACTAGCATTGCATTTATAATCGACCGTCCGGTGGAAGTTGCTGAACCAGAATATGTCCCTCTCCATTATCTTTTTCATCAAAGCAAAAAAGGACAATGCTATCCTTCTTTAGGTTGAAGGTTCTCGCGACCTTCTCCCATCCAGTCGTCAAGATTGCATTTGACCTAGCTCCCATCTTCATCCTAACCATCTTTGCCTTTTTTCTCTTCATTTGCCAAACATGGACATCAATAGGTTCATCAAGGCGATTCTTTAGGAATTTACTTGTGAACTCAGCTCCGAATGTTTGGGCAAAGTACAGAGAATTAAAGAATTGGCATGCTTGTGATTACTGGAAGTATTTAAATATCACAGTGTAGTTTGTTGATAGCATGATCAAGAATATATCATATTACCAGCTCGCACTTCTTTTTCATGACAGATGAATAGGGCAGCATGTAGACTTAGTACTTGATTTTGGTGGAAATTTGGGTTCACATCAATCTAAGAGGAAGTCTACGTGAACTTCTTTCAGATACATGTCGTTTCCAAAAAGGCTCTAGTTATCAAAATCAGTATCCCCCTTGTCTTGAGGCCCTGATGCAACAACACCTAAATTTTTTAATGTGCTGGAATATTAATGTCTACTGTCTAAACGCATACAAAACAGATGACTGCAATTTTGATGTTTTTTATACCTTTAAACTCAATCCTCTCAGTGGACTCTTCATCTGTTGACTGGAATTCAAAACCACCAAAGTTAATGAGAAAACTGTCATCGATATAGAGCGTTACTGCATTGTCACTTCAGGTTCCCATCTGTTAAATAGATACAGACAAAGAGCATCTTAATACAATCAAGATGCATGCAGACTAATGAAGTGACAATTAAATCTCTATTGCTGGAAGTGACAATTAAATCTCTATTGCTAGAAGTGACAATTGCATATTTTGAGATTTATACAAGGCTAAAAGAGTTGGGACAGATGCATGCCGACTAGGGGAGGCGCTCCCGATGGCGCCTTCGGGTCTTTGCAGCTTGGTAGCCCTGAACCTTAAATTCGAGAAGCAAAAAGGCAAATTCCATGGCAAAATTCCTAAATCAAAGCTACTGATTTAGGGTTTGGGGGGTTTGGTTTTCATGCATACCTACCTGGACGACGAAGGAATCCTCGGAGGCGATGGAGAGCGTCTGCACTGCAGGGGATCAGAGGCAGGGGACCGGAGGCGGCAGTGGTGGAGGGCGGCGCGGTGGGCAGTGGTCTGGGCGAGCGGGGAAGAACAAAAGTGGCACAGATCTGAAATATTTGTCCAAATATTTTCAGATATTTTCCAGAAAGTACTAGCCTCAAACAGCTTTAAGTGTAAAATGTCTCTAAGAACATCCCTTCTCTGAATATTTCACATTTTAGCGCCAAGTATTAGACGAGTAGTAATTTGAAAAGAGCTAATATTCGGAACTCTGGATATATTTGGAACTCCGGCGTTTTATTATCCTCAAATTTCAGAATTATTCATAATGTAAAGGAAAATAAAGGTGTGTATACATGCTTGCTAGAGTTAAATTGAGTCCCCTAAGACTAAATGAGGTTCATAAATTGAAGAAAATAATTGGCGTAGTACAAACCTTGAATCATTACCCTGAAAGGCATGAAGACTAGTGTTCATGCGCTTTGCTGTAGAGAAATAAGGTGGAAGTGTTTTAAATTTGACTAATACAAATGTTTAATCACGAAGTGAGATCATTTGGTTTCTTAATTATGAAATTTTCACCAGTATAACCTTTTTTCATGTATTCTTTGAAGGAAATCTCATTGAGTGAATATTCGGACATCCGGATATATTTAGAACTCCAGATTTTGTTAAACCTAAATTTTGAGAATAAAGGCACATGAAGGTGTTTACACATGCTTGCTAGAGTGAAATTGAGTCCTAAGAGTAAACGAGGTTCATACATCGAAGAAAATATATGGCATAGTACATATATACATCGAAGAGTGAAACTGAGTCCTAAGAGTAAATGAGGTTCATACATGCTGCAGAGCAATAAGGTGCAACTATTTTGAATTTGACTAATTCAAATATTTAATACCGATGTGAGATCTTTAGTTACTTCAATACGAATTTTCGACCAATTTAAAATCTTATTGATGTATTCCTTGACAATTATAATATAATCGAGCACTAGAAATATTTGGTAGTATGCATGAGCATGATCAGTAATATAATTAAACACTAGAAATTTTAAAAAACTCCATATAAAGTGTAGATTAATATATATATATATAGACAAGGTTCTTATAATTAATAGTTCAACAACCACCAGAGACACCATGGATATTGTCTTACATGCAACCAGGTAATAACTAACTTAAACATAATATAAGCAGGGCAGCAGCAGGAGGGACACAGAGACGCCTAGAAGGGGCAGCAGTAGGAGCATGCATCAGCCTACTCAAGGGGAAACAGGCCAGTCATGACGTATTTCCGGAGGAATTTGTCGTAGGCTGCGTGTCGCGCCAAGGTCTTCGGCTGGTGCTTTCGATCTTGGCTTTTGCCAATGTCCACCGTGTGCTGGATCATGTTGTTGAGGTCCGTGTCGATGGCTCTGCCACAAAATGGGCAAAACAGTTCCCTCTATGGTAAAAAAGAATTTGCCCACACCATAATCGCTTCTCAGCATGTAGCGGCTCTTATTGTCCCTGGAGTACCTGCTAGAATCCGCATTAGAATCCTCATGTTGATTTTTAAAAACATAACTTAGAACTCATACATATGATTGAATTGTATTACAACTCAAGAATTGACAATATATGTAAGACAATATTAAATTTATATCAAAGAGAATGCATCTCGGCAATAGTTTGATCAGTTCATATATCATTTCATCTCAACAAAATGACAATTAATTGGATCAGAGTATATGTAGACAAAAGATTGCGGCCTCATAAGTTTCTTTGGGGATGGCGTAAGCGAACCAAGTACCAATTGCACAACCTATTGGTCTTATACATTGCCCCGGGTTCGCTAACTCATCGTTGAAAAAATCTGACACTAATTTATCTGCCTCTCTTCTACAGAAAATTTGAATCATTGGCCACAATAAGAAATTGAAATATAATCCTACGAAACAATATTCAGGGATATACATATTCAGGTACAAAAACAATCCTAAATATTATAATTACAAATAAAAAAAACTAGACAATCTCCAGGTACATGTAGAAACAACTTATGATCAAAACCATGCATATACATATGCATCATACGAATCATTCAAAGCTCAGAAACAATTCAAAGATCATATATATAGTTCCATATAAGAATAAATCAAGGGCGTCAAAAACTTTTCAGAGATGGAGTTGGCGAACCAATGTACCAACGTCAGAACCTATATTATTTATGTACACTCTTGCCTCGGGTTCAGTAACCCATCCCTAAAAAACAACACCAACAAATATGTCACCGCTGCACTCTTTTGGGGAAATTTTCAATCATCGGCCTCAGTGAAAAACTGAAATGTAATTCGTGTACACTATGAATGCATGCAATAACAATTCAAAGATCATAGTTCTATGAATATAGAATAAATCTAGGAGCCTCATAAAAAATTTCACAGACGGATAAGAGAACCAAAGTACCAATAACACAACCGATATTGTTTGTGTGTCACCCCTGCAATCTTTTGGGGCAAATTTCAATCACTGACGTCAGTGAGAAACAGTTCAAAGATCATAGTTTATATGTTTATAATAAATATAGGGCCTCATACATTTTTTAGAGATGGAGTTAGCGAATCAAAGTACCAATTGCACAATGCATGAGGTTCACTAACCATCGCTAAAGAAATATGACACCATCATATGTGTCTCCCCTTGCACTATTTTGGGGGGAAATTTAATCATTAGCCTCAATAAGGAATAGAAATGTAATATTATATGCATGTTGTGTATCGAAATCAACACTCAGCTTGTAATCCCTAAAACCCCTAAAATCAAATGTTATAGATGGATTAAATTTACAGCAATAGAAGAACCGTATGAACAACAACAAGTTAAGCAAATGTAGATTTACTAGATGGCAGATGAGCAAATCTAATTAAATCTCCAAAACAATCGACCGTTCAAACCATATATATTCTCTACATCAAGGGAAAAATAATCTATAGATTTTTTTCCATAAAATCCCCATAACATAGGGATCGGGTTCCACTATCATCAGATAATGGAACAAACACCACACGCCAGACACACATATCCACAGGTTTCAAGCTCCTGGAGCTACCTGATACGACCATTTTGCATCACTATTCTATATCATAATTTACTGTTATTCATTGATATATTTCATATTAAGAGATGATACTTATGTAATTTCTTCTATTTTTGCATGGTTGATGACTTTTGGAGGATGGACCACTACAGTCAGGATTCTGATGGAAAATGTGCTATTTGGAGGCGAAATTCGCGAAGATCAGAAAATCCAGGAAAATATATGGAAATTCTATTTTTCTAGAAGGGGGAGTGAGATGGACCATTGGGGGCCCACACCACCCCTGGCGCGGGAAGCCCTAGGTTGCGCCAGCAGGTGGTGTGGCCGCCCTGGCCCACTCCAGGCTCTCCCCTTTGGTGTATATTATCCCCACGGAACCCTAATACTGGCAGAGAGACCACAGAAAGATTCCGCCTCCTCTGCGGGGCGGAAAACACCGAGAGAGAAAGATCTCTCCGGCAGACAGAATTCTGCTGGGGGAATTCCTTCTTGGAGAGGGGAGATCGTCGCCATCAACACCACCATCAAGCTAGACTTCATCGGGATCATCATCATCATCACCACCACCATCATCTCCACCACCACCATCATCACCACTTCATACTGCTGTAACAACTGGGTTGAATCTTGCATAGTTCTTAGGGGAATCTTTCCTGGTGTTGATTACTCCTTGTAGTTGATGCTATTGAGTGAACCATTGAATTATCGTTTCTGTTCAGATTGTTACATATCATTATATCATCTCTGATCTTGATCCATTTGATGTCTTGTGAGTAGTTCATTTAGTTCTTGAGGACATGGGAGAAGTCATGTTGTTAGTAGTGGAATTGTGTTGAGAAAGATTCAATGGTTTGATATTTAAGTTGTGGTGTATTTCTTCTAGTGGTGTCATGTGAACATCGACTACATGACACTTCACCTATATGGGTTGTGTATTTGGCTACTAATCATAGGGGTTGCCGGAGTAACAGAAACCTGAACCCCCGTTAGGAAACCCTTGCACAAGGGATGTTAGGGTCTTAGAGTTTAAAGCAGTGGTTAGGTTTCCACATTAATTACTTTCTTGTACTTGCGGATGCTTGCAAGGGGTATAATCATAACTATGTATTAGTCCTAGGAAGGTCGGTACATTAGCACAGGTTCACCCACACAAAACTTAGCAAACTAAAGAAGATTAATCAACTAGATGAAGTGAAAGCACTTGACGATATTCACGTGTGTCCTCGAGAACGTTTGGTCATCTTAAGTAATACAACTGGCTTGTCCTTTGCTAAAGAAAGGATTAGGCCACTCGCTGCATTTATTATTATTGTCTTTTATTTACTCATACTTTATTTACCTACATTATCAAAAAAAACCCTAAAAATCCGTTTGCTAAGTATTTACAGAGAATTCCTGCTCCAAGCCACTCGTCAACGTCTTCTGCTCCTCGTTTGGTTCGACACTCATACTTATCGAAAATACTACGATACACCCCCTATACTTGTGGGTCATCAAGACTATTTTCTGGCGCCGTTGCCGGGAAGTGAAGCGCTATTGGAGAGTGGCACTGGTAAAGGAAACTTCTACTGTGAGTATTGTTTACTTATGTTAGTTGCTTTATTTTCAATATGGATAATTTGCTGAGTTTCTTATTTCATAATGCTACTACCACTGCTAAGGTAGTAGATGAACCACCACCTACTGAGAATGATACTTTAAAAATACCTACAAGAATTATTGATCGTGTTATGGATAACCATTATGTTGGAGATGGAACTGTCCATCCCGGTGATCATTTGCTCTTTATGCACGAATTATGCGGGTTGTTCAAGTGTGCAGGTATTACAACAGATCAAGTCAAGAAGAAGTTATTCTCATTATCACTAAAAGCAAGAGCTGAAGAATGGTATAAGCTGCTAAAGAATGGTCAAGCTCTTGAATGGTAGGAAATAGTGCCTCTCTTTTATTCAAAATTTTATCCTCCTAGTGAGATTCATAAAGATCGGAATCAAATATACAACTTTTGGCCTCTCGGTGGAGGGAGTACAGCTCAAGCTTGGGGGAGATTGAAGTTACTAATGCTCAAATGTCCTATTCATGAGCTCCCTCACAATATTATTATCAATAACTTTTATGCAAGGCTTTCTCTCCATGATAAGGATTTATTAGATGCTTCTTGTGATGGATCATTACGCATGGAAGAAGAAGCTAAATGGGATCTTCTAGACAGTATCCAAGACAATGTTGAAGCGTGGGAGAATGACAAAGGAAGGAAGTTAGGTATAAATTATGATTATGACTGCATTGAATATTTTATGGGAACTGATGACTTTCATAATATTAGTAATGCTTATGGTCTTGATTCTCAGGCTATTGTAACTTATTTTAAGGCTTTTTCTTCCTTTATTGAAGTTCCTAAAAAGAAGTGGAATAAGTATCATGCACCTTATAAAGACATTGTTAGTAGTGTTCCTGCAAGAATTACTGAAGTTTATACTGCTAATCATGTTTTACCTGAACCTTACATTGAGAAAATACCTTTCCCAGTTAAGATAAAGGAACATTCTAGGATAGCTAGTATGGTTAATCAATGTACAAATAAAGCTGTTGAACCTGATAAACGAATGGATGATGAACCTATAATAGCAAATGTGAAAGACTTTGTCACTAAATATGTAGAAGAGGGAAACACTATCCTTTGTAAGAATACCCCTAATATTGTTTCACAAAGTAGTGTTATGAGAGCTAATGTCCTTATGTTTTCTATTAGGATAAGTGATCATTGCTGCAATGGTTCTTGTGATAGTTATATCATTAAATATATGCATGATACTGAAAGTTATTATGAGAGAGGGAAGATGGTTCTAATGCATCTCAATAATATCAAGTTTCCTCATTTTATGCTGAAAGTTTTTATTATGCACTTGTTTTGCCTTCCTATGCTAGTAGCCTCTGGTTTCAACAATTTATTTTCTTACAAAATTCCCTTGCATAGGAAGAGGGTTAGACTTAAACATGTATATTTTTTCTTCTTGATGCTCTCTTTCACGTCAATTCATATTCTTATGTGAGCATCATCGAAATTATTATGCCCATCTTAATGGCTATAAAGAAAGACCTTTTTGGGAGACAACCCAATATATTTTTGCTTTCAGTTTTTTTATTTGAGTCTTGGAAGTTATTACTTCGGTAATAACCTCTCCTTATCCTTTTTGTTTGGTTTTTATGTAAAGATCAACCTCTAATGAGAGAGAAGTAAGATTTGGGTAAGTTGTTGTCCCGAAACAGATTTTTGTGCTTCACCGTAAAATATCGTGAGAGATGTCTATATGTTGGATTGAGCTTAAATTTTTTGTGCTTCTGCCCCAGGTTGTTATTTAACTTTAGTTAGTTTTGCACTTTTTGATTTGAGCAACAGAAGACTTTCGACAAAATTGATCTTTACCTGCTGGTCTGTTTTGACAGATTTTTGCCACTTTCTCATTTGCCTTTTAAATCGATTTCCTTTTTGAATTCTTTTGGGTTTATGGAAGGAGTTGTTTCAGTAGCTTATGTTTTGATGGATTTCAGTTGAAATTGAACTTAAAAGGTTAATTACCTCGCTTATACTAATGTTGCTAATGAGAATTGTGTGAACTTTTGTGTGAAAGAAATTTCCAGGTTATCGGAGAAAATGGTGTAATAAGAAAGTGAAAGGTCTCATGACTCGAGAAATATGGGTATGAAGATGAAGATATTGATGTTATTCAAGCGGTGACTCCGGAAGAATCTACTAAAGACCAAACTCAGAGACCCGCAGAGTCCGTTTTCGAATAGGTAACAGTTCTGGAAAGAAAAGTTAAAATTCTGTCATGTTATATTTTTGCAGTTTTTTATCCAACAAGGAAAGCAACGAAGCGAAATAGGGAGAGAAACGGAGCCAGGCTGGCTCACACCACCCCCTGGCATGGCCCCCCTGCCACGCCAGCAGGTGGTGTGGCCACCTCGGACTCCGTCTCTGACCTGTTTCTCCCAGTACCTTCCTTTTGTTGTAAAACTTCATAATATATAATCCCCCGGATCCCCCGAGGTCTGTATATCGTGTTCTCATTGTGTTTTTGTTTTGGTATATTTTGTTCATATGTCGTTCAGGGGTTCATCTTCAAAGGATTACGAGCTGCGACGGCGTCGCGAGCTCCATCGTAATCTTGAGCAGGAGACTCTCGTGGGACAGGTGAAACAAGAAAGGATCGCAACTAAGTGCGAAGACATGGATCGGAACGTCAGGGAGGAAGTAAAGGACTTTACAGCAGGCATGGAGGGGCTGATACCTCCAACTCTAGATCTCAGTTCCTGCCCTGCAGCAGTGGAAGCTCTACGAGTAACTAATGAGTTCTGCGACAAGTACCGAGTCTTGAGGAGGAAGGTGGATATGCCTCAAGAGGAGAATAATAGGCTTCGCAAGATATTAGAAGATTTCCTCGCACTAATCAAGAGAACACCACCACCACCGAAGGAGTAATTCGTCATCGGGTTTTGGCATCCACTTGGTTTGTTCCAAGATTGGGGGAGTGCCGCAGTATCACATCACTATCTTCTATCTTTTTACCTTTTTAGTAGAGTCGTATCATGAATAGAGAATTTATCATGTAGGATGGTTTGCATTATGGAAGTGTCCCCCCTCTCGTTAGATATCTATGTATTCCTTGGTGTGAGTGCCGTTATGGAATATTAATGAGAAGTTCTATCATTTACTCTTTTGCATATCTTATATTAGTTTTCAATTTATGATTATATGATTGATCTTGTCTTTCGTATTGGTATCACTTTGGGATCATTGAGTAAATTTAGTTGGTTTTGGCAAAGCTGGCTCGGTTAGTAGCAACACTATTTTGAGAATTGAATGAAAAGATAAAAGTACTCTAAAGAAATATAATTTCATCATCTTTCTTTCTTGATTTGCTCGTAAGCTCAGTATTCTCTAGTTAATATCGTTTGTGCTTCCAAGGAAGATTGCATGTTTGTTTTTTATCACTTGTATGTTTGTTTGTTTCCTTCAACTCTTATGCTTGCTACCAGCCTTGCTAGCCATAAACCTATACTGAGAGGGAATGCTTCTCGTGCATCTAATCCTTAAACCAAAACCTATGCCATTTGTGTCCACCATACCTACCTACTAGCACTATTTCTATTCCAAGTAAATTCATGTTTTTATCTACCTTCCGAATTAAACTTGTTATGAGAAAATTAGTGATTAAAGCTCTCACGAACTTGATGGCACACTTTACTTTCTTGCACTTAATAAACTTTAACCATTGTGTCCATCTTTGTTGCGTATATGCATGCGCTTTATAAGTTCAACTTAGCAGAACCATGTATCATGTGGAACGCTTTTAACATTGCACTTATATTCCGTTGATATCATGATTCTTTTGCTTATGGATCCCTGTGGTGTGAAATAAAAGGGGAACTTGTAAGATCATGGAGTTTGTATGTGTGTTAGACAAACGCCTGGGCCGCTAGCCTAAGCCATGCCTAATCATGGTGGAAACTTGCAGCATAACCATAATGAGCACTCTATGAAGCATCCTCACTAAAAACCTATTCAAATAGCAAATAAAAAGATCGCTGAGATGCTCATTGTTTGCTTTCCTTGTCATTTTGATTATGGGATAGCTCCTATATCATGTGCAAGGGGTACCCCGTTCGCGGTTCTCTATGATACATATGTATTTACAATGACAAGAGCTTACTTGTGACTGAAGTTGAGTAGCATGAGGTTCAGTACTCCTAAGTAAGGGGCGTGAGATTTCAACTTATAACTTGTCAAGCATATCCTCTTAGTTGTGTCACTTTAACCTTAATCACCTAAAGATGCCTATGATAGGGGCAATGAGAGCTGAAAGCTAGTAAGTACCATAATTTTTGGAAGCTCTTTATGAAACTTGAAATCCCTGATTTCCTCTGCGAAGGGCCTATCTTTTACTTTTTAGTTGAGTCAGTAAACCTATTCCCTTTTATCTCAGCAAGTATTTTGAGTTGTCGTGTTTCATTCATTCATATGATGATTTATTCAATCATGTTTCTTATGTTCCTTGTTTTGCACATTGCTCTTATCATAGAGAGTATTACTTTGAAAGCTATCATTGAAAACCCCCTTTATGTTTGAACTCCTACAAATTGTCACCTATTCTTCGACCAAGAGCTAAGTTTGCCATTACCAATTGTTATTTACTTTATGTATCTTTATTGTGTTTCCTTTACTTATTGCAAGTTAAGTTATATAATAGTGAGTTGTCTTCTTTTATGATTTGTGTATTGATGAATGTGATGCTTCTTGTCCGTATTATTTTATCAACTCTTCACTCCATAAACCTGAGGTCATGTTTATTGAGCCCAGTTTTCGCTTGGGGACAAGCGAAGTCTAAGCTTGGGGGATTTGATACGTCCATTTTGCATCACTATTCTATATCATAATTTACGGTTATTCATTGATATATTTCATATTAAGAGATGATACTTATGTAGTTTCATCTATTTTTGCATGTTTGATGACTTTTGGAGCATGGACCACTGTAGTCAGGATTCTGATGAAAAAGGTGCTATTTGGAGGCGAAATTCGCGAAGATCATAAAATCCGGGAAAATACATGGAAAATTCTATTTTTCTAGAAGACAAAGATTGCCAGAAGGGGGAGTGGAGATGGGCCACAAGGGGCCCTGATACGTCCAAAACGTATCTACTTTCCCGAACACTTTTGCTGCTGTTTTTCCTCTAAACTAACACGGACTAACGCTGTTTTTAGCAGAATTGCCTTAGTGTCTAGTTTGCAGAAAATCAACTATCAGGAAAATTCCCGGAAAATATGCCAAAAATCCTATTTCACCAGAAGACACAGGGAACCAGAATACGACACGGAGTGGGGCTGGGGCCTGGCCACACCACCTGGCCACGCGAGCCAGGCTTGGCCGCACCAGGGGTGGTCTGGCCGCCCCAGACACCCCTTCGGTCTCCCTCTTCGCCTATAAGTTGCCTTTTGACCTAAAAACTCAGGGGGTTCGACGTTTTTCTAGAAGGAGTTCCACTCTGCCGCCACCACCAGATTCCACGGAACAGCACCAGAAACTCCGTTCTGGCACCCTGTCGGGACGGGGAATTGGAGGAGATCATCGTCACCATTACTTCTCCATCGACCATCTATGTTTCCCCCATCTATGAGTGAGTAATCCCCTGTTGTAGGATATGGGGGTGGTAGGGATTGGATGAGATCGTTCATGTAATGGCATCGGATTGTTAGGGCATGGTGCCTAGTATCTATTATTAGTGCTTTTTGACTTTGTTGCATCTTGTTATGCTTAATGCTTGTCACTAGGGCCCGAGTGCCATGATTTCAGATCTGAACATGTTATTGATTCATTATGATAGTATTGTTTTTGGTCTTACCTACAAGTTGTATACACACTTTATTGTCTCGAACCAATGGCCTCGAAGTGACAGCAATCGGGATAACCGGAGGGAATGGCTTTGATTTGAGGATCCCATGTGTTCACGGAGTGTTAATGCTTTGCTCCGGTGCTCTATTAAAAGGATCACCTTAATTGCCAGTAGTTCCCTTGAGGCCCCGCTACAAACGGGCTGGCAGGACAAAAGATGTTGTGCAAGTTCTCATTGCGAGCACGTATGACTATATATGGAACACATGCCTATGATTATCTAGTACTTGGATGCTTTATCTTATTTATCTGCAATTGCCCTATGTTCTGATTGCTATGTGAATTGTATTGTCCATGCAACGCCCATCCAACCATCCCTATGCCTACCACGCTCTAATCCTACTATTTACTGCAATTATTACTACTGTCTTACTTTTACTACTGCTGTTACTTTACTATTGCTACTACAAAACTGTTGCTACTGAAAAAACTGCTTTGAGCAAGATTGTTTCCAGGTGCAGTTGAATTGACAACTCAGTTGTTAAGGCTTATAAATATTCTTTGGCTCCCCTTGTGTCGAATCAATAAACTGGGTTTCACTTCCCTCGAAAATACTGCGATACACCCCCCTATACTTGTGGGTCATCAAGACTATTTTCTAGCATCATTGCCGGGGAGCATAGCTTTATTTGTCAACTCCACTTGGAATCATTATTGTTCGCTGCCATCCATCCATCATGGGTAAGTCTCGTGATGGCAAGGTTCCTATTTTACCATCCACTATGAGGAGAGGTATGGTTCGTAACACCTCTGTTGCTCTTGATTCACCATCTGTTATGAGTAAGCTCCTTACACCACCACATACACATGCTACACACACTGATACTACTCCTGAATCTAAAACTTCTGATACTTATGATGTTGCTTCTACTGTGCTTGATAAGAGTGGTTCATTAGGTCCTTTCCTAGATCCTACGATCGCTAGAACTATAGCTGGAAATACTAAAACTCCTAATGAAGACACTACTACACCTATTAGTTCACCTGAGTCTAGAGATAGCTATGATATTGAGGACGGTTATATTGAGATGACCGATGAATTTATTAAAGAATGGCAAAACACCCATGATAGGAGTGCTGCTAAGAGTCTCCTTGAGAGGCGTACTATTAAACCCAAATTGTCTCCTAATGCTAAGTTTGCTGGATCTCCCATAAACATTAAAGATAAAGATTATGATTTCTCTCTTGATTTATCTTATATAGCTATTGTTGAGAAAGAACCGTTTGGTGGGACTAAGAATGAAAGTGCGGTAGCACATATGAATGAGCTTTCTACCATGAGTGGCCTATTTTCTGATGATATTAAGATGCACACCTACTTTGTTGCTAAGATTTTCCCCTTTTCACTGAAAGGAGAAGCTAAAACTTTGTTTAATAATTTACCTCCTAGATAGCCCTGATTGCTTGATTAGTACTTTCCTGCAGAAATATTTTCCTCCTAGTGCTAGACATGCTATTTTGCAGGAACTTTTTGATTTTAAACAGGGAGAAAAGGAGATATTGCCTGAATCATGGGCAAGATTTTGTGCTTTGATTCATGCACAGGCTAGATGTCCATTACCTAAGAATGAGCTTCTTGATATATTTTACAATGGACTGACTGAAGAATCTAGGACATACCTGGATAGTTGTTCTGATTGTGTTTTCAGGAATAGGACTCCCAAGGAAGCTGGGGAATTAATGGCTAAAATAAGCAAGAACTATGAACATTGGACTCCTTCTGAACCAGCTATACCTGAAACAATTATACATGAACCAGCCATACCTGCGCCTATACCATCATCTAAGAAGAGGGGAGTTATTGAACTAAATGATGAAGTGATGAAGGAAGCTAAGAAATGTCTTAAGGAGAAGGGAATCAAAGCTGCAGATGTCAAGAATTTACCTCCTATAGAAGAATTATGTAAGCCTATCCCCCATTCATCCACTATTGAGGTACACTCTCTCCAACACTTTGATGAAGGTGATGTTCCTTACCTTAAACCTCCTGATCAATGCTTAGAAGAATTCGATATTTTTATTGTTAAGCAAGATAATTTTAATAAAAGGGTGCAAAATCATCTAATGGAAACCACTAGAGCTATTGATGAGTTAAAAGATATTGTGGAAAGAACCTCTAATGATGTTAAAATGATTGTTAAACATTTTCAAATGGTTCAAACTCAAATAGATCAACTTATTAAAATGGTGCAAAAAGACTTGCTAGTTAATGCTGCCAAAGAAAAACATGCTTATGAAATTAGAACTAGAAGTGGAGCTGCTACCCAGGATCCTCTATATCCTGAGGGGCATCCCAAAAGAATTGAGCAGGACTCTCAACAAGCTAAAAATAGTGGTACTACTCCTAAGAAAAGAAAGAATGTCATGGTGGTGTCACGGCAGATGCCATGGATAGGCTAAAGGTGGGGCCAATATGCACTAGAGGAATCCAGGGAGGGATAGTGTGGTGATTCCACACACAGATGCCTTGTATTCTCCAAGTTCACTAAGTTTACAGGTGCTCCATGAGCTGTATTGGGGAGAGCGGGAAGAAGAAACCCTCTTACTCTCACCACTACTATCACCCAAAGAACCAACTACACATGCGCCAACCAGCCAGCCCCAATTACAGAGGCCCTAGTGTCCCTTATAAAGGGGAGGCTAGGTCTCTAGTTAGGGCATACGTGGAGGCATATTACTGGGAATATGCCTCTCCTAAAATAGCAAACCGACCGGGTCTCCTTTTCCCTTCGTAAGCCATGCAGAGGCTATGTAAGCCTCTGTGGCGCCAGCGTCAACCGACATAGGCTGCATCACCTTTGTCGGCCACGCCTCGTTGGTCCCTCCCTTCGTTCGCTTCGCTCACGCTCCAGTGCACAGAGGTCACCTTTTGACCAGCGAGATACCTTCCTTCTCTTGCAAGCCTAGTGTAACCCGGCTCAGGCCTAGTTAACCCGGCCTCGTGGGTACCTGCATACAAGTTACAAATAGCCTGCCGACATACGACATACGTGTGGTTAAATAGGGGTGGGGGTGCGCCCCTTGGGTGTTTTCCCCTTCTCGCACCCCTTAGCCTCTCTGCTTCTTCTTCCTCCTTGCGACAGCACCACCGCCGCCGCTTCTTCTCCGCAGCGCCGCCACTGCACCGTGCTTCTTCGCATTAGCCTCGCTGCCGCTCCTGCGCTTCTTCTACGTGACGGGTCCGCGCCAATCCAAGCCTCTGCCCCCCACCTCTGATCGGGCCGGTGAGGACAGTGACCTGGAGATGACCGAGGAGGACCTCACCGTCGCCAAGGAAGAAGAGATGGAGGAGTAGGGCGAAACCCTGGAGCGCGGTTCCTAGGCCGATTCTTGGGTGTGCCAGGACGATCTCGACTGGCTCTACCGCACCCGCCGCATCCCCGAGGGCGTGATTTCCCGCCTTGCCTCCGAGGAGCTCACTCCCTCACCCAATCCGGGTGAGTTCGTCGTCTTCCTGTCTCACTTCCAGCGTGGCTTTCGCCTGCCCGTGAGTGACTTCTTCCATGATTTTGTCAACATCTACGAACTCCAACCTCACCATCTTCCAGCGAATGCCATTACATCCCTCTCCTCTTTCGCATCCGCCGTAGAAGGGTACCTTGTGGCCCACCAAAGAGCTTTGGATCCGGTTCTTTGGTTTGTGGAGGAACGTCATTCTGGATAAGGAGTGTGCCCCGAAGGACAAGCAC
Organism: Avena eriantha; assembly: GCA_910589775.1. Taxonomy (NCBI): domain Eukaryota; kingdom Viridiplantae; phylum Streptophyta; class Magnoliopsida; order Poales; family Poaceae; genus Avena; species Avena eriantha. The sequence goes on from OU342740.1 coordinate 427,394,301, forward strand.
CTGACCCAATGTGGTGCGGCCTCCATCTCACCCCGGAAACAATCTGTCTTCCCCCAGGTCACGGGGCCTTAATCTTGTAAGGGCTGGGCCCAGACCTTCTTCTATGTGAGGAATGGTACGGATGAGGATATGATCCGGCTGCTCCCCTTCGCGATGGGTCCTCCTAATCTGGCTCTTTGGGACCGAGTTCCCAAGAAACAAACTGTCTTGGCGAATTAGGTCAATAAGCGGTTCAAGGAACTGAAGGATCTGGGGCTGCGCAATGAGGATGTGATGATCACATTCGTCCGCAGCCGGATTTCCCCCCTTCAGAAGCGCACACACAAACTTTGCCATATGAGCTGGCGACTTGACCCCAACCGGACCTCCTCCTTCGAGTTGAGCACCACTGAGATCTTTCGCCGGGTCAAGGCCCTCTTCACGACCGACAAGAACTTGAGCGCTGAGTGGGAGTGGGGGCTGGAGCATTACTGCCGGGACAAGCCTCCTCCTACGGTAAATCTCATTACCCCATCCTTCTTAGAGTTATATCCTATGTCGGATCATGCTATTTATTTGATCCCTTTGCATTTTCCTTTTAGTTGTTTCTTCAACAAACCATTGAAGATGGCATCGATCCTTCCCTCAAATGGGGAAAGGATGGACTTGTTCCCGATGAGGAGGAGTCGGATCAAGAAATGTTCTTGCCTACCCCGGATGCAACCAAGCGGCCTTCTGGTAACTTCTTTTCCTTAAGGAATTGGCCTGACGATGAGGATGATTCTGACATTGAAGTTGTGGAGGTATTTAACCCGGTGCCCCTTTCTTACGCGTTTCCGGTTTCAGCTAACCTGGCTGCGCAGATCCATGAAGATCCCCCCTCTCGCTACGGGTGAGATGGTTCTTGCCGCGTCTAAGAAACGGGTCGCTGCCTCGGCTGCTTCTTCCAAGCCTCCCCAAGCAACCAAACAGCGGAAGAAGTCTGCTCACAAGGCCGCTACCAAGCCTCCGACTAAGGCCATAGTCCGGAGAGCTCGAATGCCTAGGGAGCCTTTGACTTCTGACGAGTAAGTAACTTGTTATAACTTGTCCAATTCTCTGCTTCATGCTTCTCTGTCTATATGCCTTTCTTTTTGTTGTAACATGTTATTCGTTGTTTGATTCGTCAAGGCTGCGATGGAGGTTCCCCAGAGCGGCTCCAGTATCGCCTCCTCTTTCCGGTGCACCCCATCTCCCCCTCGTGGTGATGACACACGCCCACTGAGCCTAATTCAGGAGGGTTCGGCGGCTGCTCTGGGTCATATCTCACCTCGTCCAGAGGAGGGCAACCTCGGAGCAGGGGGAAGTGGCATGGCCGAGGTAGCGGATGCTCCCAGCTCTTCATTGGCTCAGCTGCAACCCGTCACTTCCAAGGTACCAGCAGCAACTGCAGCACCCCCGTCAACACCAGCAACAGTACAAGTATCAGCACCAATACCACCAGCAACATCGGCAGCACCAGTAGCAACACAAGCACCAGCACCAGCACCAACTCCTTCTGCCTCGTCCAAGTCTTCCAAGAGCCGGCGAGAAGACCCCGCTAGCACTAAGGCTGCACCCAAGTCCAAATCTGATACACCAGCCTCAGCCTCCCAACAGCAACCCAAGGGTAAGAAAAGTTCTGGTGCCACCAAGGCAACATCCATCGAGGCTGGACAGCGCACGCTCGTGTCCATGCTTTCGAAGAGAGATGCCTCCTCAGGGTCAGCTAGCAGCAAGCAACTTTCACTGCATACCAGCCCTGCTGCCGCCCAAGTTACGAGGAGGAAGGCCCATGCCAAAGGCTTGGTTGCGCCTCACCTGCTTAGTGGGGAGAGTTATCCTCAAGCTTTGATTGAATACATTGAAAATTGGAACAAAGCGGAGTTCGTCGATCCAAACGACGATCTCCTGGAGAAGTTTGGACCCGCTGAATTTAGCGCACAAATGAACACAGCAGCCAAGGCTATCAACATTGTTGGTCGGATGATGGAGGTATGCTACTTTGTCTTTTCCTTAATACGCACAAGTACTTAGAGACATATCCATTAGTCCCCGAGCCTCCGGGGGAGTAACTTGTTACTCGGCCGGATGCTCCTTAGAGAACTTGCGTAGCTCCTTAGTAACTTCGAATATGCACACACCTAGAGCCTGGTTAAGTTCCACTTGGCCCGGATTTTGTACACTTCGAATATTTACACACCTAGAGCCGGGTTAAGTTCCACTTGGCCCGGATTTTGTACACTTGGCATATGCACACACCTAGAGCCGGGTTAAGTTCCACTTGGCCCGGATTTTGTATATTTCGAATATGCACACACCTAGAGCCGGGTTAAGTTCCACTTGGCCTGGATTTTGTACACTTGGCATATGCACACACCTAGAGCCAGGTTAAGTTCCGCTTGGCCCGGATTTTGTACACTTCAAATATGCACACACCTAGAGCCGGGTTAAGTTCCACTTGGCCCGGATTTTGTACACTTCAAATATGCACACACCTAGAGCCGGGTTAAGTTCCACTTGGCCCGGATTTTGTACACTTCGTATATGCACACACCTAGAGCCGGGTTAGGTTCCACTTGGCACGGATTTTGTACACTTCAAATATCCACACACCTAGAGCCGGGTTAAGTTCCACTTGGCCCGGATTTTGTACACTTCAAATATGCACATAGCTGAGCGGAATTTGCTCTCTTCAAATCACTACCAATTGTCGAACTGCTGAGTTTCAGCGCCTCCTGGACTCACACAAGGTGCTGCGCTCGAAACATGCTGCTCTTCTTGCTGACTGCAAGAAAAAGGGGAGGTTTTCTCTTTGACTTCTCCCCCCATCTTTCTTTGTCTTTTCCCGCCGAACTAATCTGTCATTCGGATTGCACAGCCGGAGTGGAGGCCGAAAATACAATTATGAGGAAAACGTTGGACCAGATAAAAGGTAATTCGCTTGGGTTACTCATTTTCCGTGCTTTCTCTCCTTTCTCCTAGGCTCGGTAGATATTCATACCTCGGCTCTGCCGGGTCAACAAATCGTTGCAGCATCCCTTGAAGATAGTGTGGCTGTGCCTGATATGATGCTGCATTTTCTCGAACAAGCAGGGCAACATTTGGCCGAGCTCAAGAAGAAGGATGGCGGACTTGCCAAACTCTAAGCCAAGGATAATGAACTTGCAAAGCTCAAAGCAGAGATGAAAAAACTCAAAGAGCTCCACAAGACTAAGATGGACAAGGCTGGCCAAGACTTCACCGAGGAGCGAGAACGTCTCAGCCTTCAACTTGCAAAAGATCAAGAGCTACTGAAGGAGGCCGACGTCAAGCTTGACTCGCAAAATGTTGAATTTGAGCAGCTCCGGAAGAGGCATGCTGATTGCACCAAAGAGCTGACCCGGATCCATAGTCATATCTCCCATAAGCTCTTTTCCTTCAGCTGACATGTATTTCTCCGGGTTAAACTCTTTTACTTATCTCACTTGTTCTGTTTTCGGGCAAATTTCTAGAGGGCGATGTCATTGCGTCTGCTGCCGTTGCCAAGTTTCGTCAGCATAGGGGTACCCCAACTGGTCCTGGCTCTGAGGGTATTCCTTATGACATGGAGGACCTGCTGGTCAGCTTATCCTCCCGAATCGAAATTATCAAGAACTTCTGTTCGGGCATCTTGGATTCAGCCATCCGGATCTTTCGTGCACTTTGGCCTGGCGAGGATCCTCCGGAGGGATCCACTACTCTGATCAACAAATTGATGGATTGCGAGACCCAGCTCGACCTCTGGAGGGAATCCGCCGCACGTGCCGGAGCTGAAACTGTCCTCCATTTTGTGCTCTCCTGGTATGAAAAGCTAGATTTGAAGGTTCTCGAGCGCCTGCGCACCGGGTCCAGGTGGTCAAGCGATCCGGATTGGATTGCTCGGCGCAACGCTTGTGCCCACAACCTTATTCAGTTTGCCCATGTCCATCAATGGAACGAAGGACCAAGCTTCCTCGACGTCGTGGACGAAGAGTACGTCGAAGATGGTTCGGGTGAAGAGGACGAAGCCTCGGATCTCGAAGACACCAAAGATGATGACGAAACTGAAGCCGGAGTTCCACCTGCTGGCACCGAGTTACCTCCTCCTGCAGCTGCTGCTCCTTGAGTATTAAAAACACTTTGAAATTTATCAGATGCCCGATATGCCGGGTGCAGATGTATTAAGCATACTGATTATGTTTTGCTACTAAGTTTTTCACGCCGGATTAACTTGGGCGTAGTCCTCGAGTTTGAATTTCTTGTTTCTTCAATTTCATGGCTCGGCTCGCGTCTACCTTGATTCGGTTTTATGACTTACGAGTACGAGTTTCAAAAATTGACTTAACAATACTAGGAAACTTTAGGATTAGCTCAAAATAACCAGCATAGTAAAGGTAAAGTAAACATAGGGTTAGTCCGAAAAATAAATGTCAGCTTGATTACGTTCTTTTCCTTAGTCGTTTTTCGTGTGCTTCGCAATTCCAAACTTGTTCTCTTGCTTGCCATGAAGCCAATTCTTGTTGGACAGCAGCAAGTCGAAGAGTTGAGTTTTGGTGCTCACACACTACTAATCCGGCTTAGGTAGAAGCAACTTAAGCTAGCCGACATTAAAATAAATAACAAACAAAGAAGACAACAAATATTACTAAGGCAATCCCCGAGTTACTGCTCGAGGTGCCACGATTTCATTGATAAACTCATTGCCGGCATACATACTGACATACGAGAGACTCAGATACATACACTTATTTGTTAAGTGTAGAACGGACGAAGTAGGGCTACATTCCATGGACGCTTAGATTCCTCACCGGACATGTCCGCCTTGTTCTTCTCCTGTGATTGTGCATCAATGAGATAATAAGAGTCATTGTGCAATGCTTTGCTTACAATGAATGGCCCTTCCCATGGGGGGATAACTTATGCATGCCAGCAGTACGCTACACCAACCGGAGTACCAGATCGCCTTCCCGGAAGACTCGGGGGTTTACTTTCCGGCTATGATAGCGTCGGATATTTTGCTGATATATGGCGGATCTGGACAATGCCAATTCTCTTGCTTCTTCCAGCAGATCAACATCATTTTGCCGGGCTTCTCGCACTTCGGCTTCTGTGTATTGGGTGACCCTAGGCGAATCATCCTCTAAGTCGGCTGGTAATACAGCTTCTGCCCCATATACCCAAAAAAATGGTGTATAGCCTGTTGATCGATTCGGAGTTGTTCTTAAACTCCATAGTACCGCTGGTAGTTCTTCTATCCAGCACCTCGCTGATCTTTGCAGCGGCTCAATGAGCCAGGGTTTTATCCCGGATAATACTAATCTGTTGGATCTTTCCACTTGTTCGTTCGATGCGGGGTGAGCTACTGAAGCAACGTCCAGCCGGATCTTCTTATCCTGGTAGAATCGCGCAAATGCTTCTTCAGCAAAATTGGTCTTGTTATCTGTTATGATACTATGAGGATAGCCATATCTCAGAATGATATCTTTGAGGAATGACACGGCTGTAGCCCCATCACAATTTTCTTATCGGCTTTACTTCTATCCATTTGGTAAACTTATCAACCATAACCAAGATATGGGTCATATTTCCTCTTGCCGGCTTAAGTGGGCCAACCATATCCAAACACCATACGGCAAATGGCCAGGTAATCGGTATGGTATTGAGCTCCGACATTGGCATGTGTGTCTTGGTAGCATACCTCTGACAACCATTGCATTTTCTTACTAGATCCTCTGCTTTCTCCAAGGCACTTGGCCAGTAAAACCCATGCCGGAAAGCTTTTGCTACTAAGGCTCTGGATGAGGCGTGATGCCCACATTCCCCCTGATGTATATCTCGTAGGATGTCAAGCCCCTCTTCCGTCTCAACACATTGTTGGAGGACATTCGTGACACTCCTTTTGTATAGCTATGCGTTGATAATCGTGTATGCCTTTGTGCGCCTCTGAATTTGCCTTGAAAGTACTTCTTCATTGGGCAAAGATCCATCCTTCAGGAACTAGAATATGTGCAGTGCCCAAGCTGGTTTGGCTCGCACCGGAAACACATCCTCGTCAATTTCCATTTGATCCACCGACATAACCTCTGCCAGATCACGCTACGCAGTCCCCGGGTTCTGTGAAGTAGTCCCCGGGTTTTCCAAAGCAGTCCCTGGGTTTCTTGAACCACTTCCCACATCAATTTCCATGGGCACAGCTCCGGACTCCGGATCGGCCGGTATATAGATTGACTCGGACTCCGGGGATGGCCTGATAGATGGCTTTCTAAGGTGTTCTAGTGCTACACCTGGCGAGATCGCTTGTCGAGTTGATCTGAGCTTCGACAGTATGTCGGCAGCCTCATTTTCCAGCCGAGGTACATGGTGAAACTCACATCCCTCGAAGTATCCTGATATCTTCTGCACATGAAATTTGTATAATGCCATTTTTGCATCCAAAGCATCCCATTGCCCTGAGACTTGCTGAACCACCAAATCTGAGTCACCGAAGCACTGGATCCGACGTATTCCAATTTCTTTTGCTACTTTGAGTCCATGCACAAGTGCTTCATATTTTGCAACATTGTTTGATGCTGCGAAGTGGATCTGCAGCACATATTTCAGCTGGTCTTTCTTGGGAGAGGTAAGCACAACTCCAGCGCCTAACCCGGTTTTCGTTTTTGATTCGTCAAAATGTATTCTCCAGTAATTCGGATCTAGCAATGGTGGTTCATATTGCATCTCGGCCCAATCTACGAAAAAGTCAGCCACTGCCTGAGACTTGATCGCATCTCTTCTGTCGAATTGTGGAGCATAAGGGGCTAGCTCAATTGCCCATTTTGCAATCCGGCCACTTGCATCCTTGTTGCTCATTATCTCAGATATGGGGGCTTCATATATCACTTTGATGGTGTGCTCTTCAAAATAATGCTTTAGCTTCTTTGCCGCCATATACACACCATATGCCATCTTCTGATAGTGAGGATAGTTTTGCTTTGATGCTGATAATACCTCGCTCAGGTAATAGACTAGCCTTTGCACTGACTTACCCTCTTCGTCGCGTTCTACCACTATTACTACACTTACAGCTCGGTTGGTTGCGGCTATGTAGAGCAACATTGGCTCTTTGGATAGTGGAGAGGCTAACACTGGTGCAGTAGCTAGCATTTTCTTTAACTGGATGAAGGCTTCATTGGCCTGCGGCGTCCAAACGAACTTGTCCGACTTTTTCATTAGTTGATAGAGAGGCAGTGCCTTTTCTCCCAACCGACATACAAACCGACTTAAGGGTGCCAGGCAACCAGTGAACTTCTGCACATCGTTAAGACACTTCGGTAATTCCATTCGCTCTATGGCTCGGATTTTAGTTGGGTTAGCTTCGATACCTCGGCTAGAGACAAGAAATCTGAGTAATTTTCCAACCGGGACACCGAAGGTACACTTCTCCAGGTTAAGCTTCATTCGGAACCTCGTTAGGTTCGCGAATGTTTGCCTGATATCATCAAGGAGCGTTTTTCTTTCCTTGGTTTTTATAACCACATCGTCAACATACACTTGCATATTTCGACCAATTTGATCGTGTAGGCATTTTTGTATACATCTTTGATACATTGCCCCTACATTACGTAAACCAAAAGGATAGTGTGATAGCAATAAGCCTCGTACGGGGTGATAAATGCAGTCTTTATTTGATCATCTGGGTTCAGGGGTATCTAGTGGAAACCAGAATATGCGTCTATGAACGACAATAACTCACACCCCGCAGTAGTATCTATGACCTAATCTATCCTTCGCAATGGGAATGGATCTTTTGGGCACACCTTATTCAGGTTCGTGTAATCGATGCACATACGCCAACCACTGCCACATTCAGATCATCTTTCTTCTTTTCCACCAGTACCGGATTAGATAGCCAATCTGGGTAAAGTACTTCCATGATGAACCCGGCTGCGAGGAGCCAAGCTATCTCATCTCCAATGACTTTTCTCCTGTCTTCGGCGAAACGGTGGAGAGGTTGCTTCACCGGCTTTGCTCCGGGTCTCACATTCAAAGAGTGCTAGGCCAATTCCCTCAGAACACCTTGCAGCTCCTGTGTGGACCAAGCAAAGATATCCCGATTCTCACGGAGGAAATTGACGAGCTCGCTTTCCTATTTCTCAGTTAACCCGGCAACAATTGTTATGGTGCGCTCTGGGAAGACATCATCAACAGGCACTTTCTTTGTATCCTTTGTTGCTTGAAATGAGACACTTCAATGCGGGTTACTTAGTGCCGGCATGTATTGCTACGCAGACTGAGCCAATGCCGCTACTTCTTGTGCAATCACAAGTGACTCGGCCAGGTTAGACCCGGCCGACGCACACTCAATGGAACGTCGGAAATCCCCAGCTATGGTGATTACTCCATTTGGCCCGGGCAACTTCATCTTCAGGTAACTGATGTGAGTACTTTCCATGAATTTGTTCAGGGCTGGCCTGCCGAGTAACGCGTGATATGCGCTTTCTAAGTTCACAACTTCAAATTCCAAATTCTCAGTTCGGAAGTTATCTCTCGTGCCGAATAACACATCAACCCGGACTTCGCCAATGGGTTCACAGGAAATACCTGGCACAATGCCATGGAAAGTTGTCCTTGTGGCTTGGAGCATGTTCTCCGAGATACCCAACTTGCGCACTGTATCCACATACATAATATTGATGTTCCTGCCATTGTCAATCAGCACCTTAGAGAACCTCACATTGATATTTGTCCCGATGAACGTTGGGTCCAGCACTAATGCATACGAACCAGGACTTGGCATGAGCTTGGGATGGTCCTCGATGCTCCAGGTAATTTCCAGATCTGACCAAGGCATATACCTCGTCACTACCGGCATAACCGCATTCACTTCCATATGCCGGCGTTGCAAGCTCTTTCTATCCATTTCCTCCGTGGTAAACACACAGTAACTCTGGTGATGCTCTTTGTATTCATTTCTCCCCTCATTGTCGGGATACCTTTGATCTGGCTGATGCTGGTTTTCCACCTAATGCACTGCATCCCTTCTTTCGTGATTCTCATACCTCGGTGGAGGTGGTGGTAACATTAGTTGTTGCGTATTTGCTTCGAAGAGCAATTGCTGTCGAGGTAACTCCTATCGAGGTTGATCGTTCCGAGGTGCCTGAGCATTCCTCGAGCCACTTTGCTCTATCTTCCTCATCCACTCACATTGCCGGGTTGTATGACCCGCTGGGTTACTCGAATTTGGCGTGTGAAATTTGGACGGCTGATCCAGCATCGCCTCATATGTATACCTCGGCCGGTCTTTCTTTTCCTGCCACTGTCTCTTCTACTCGGGCGTCCAAGTTTTCTTGCCATCATTTCTTGGATTCCACTGTTGCCCCCCAGTTTTCTGACGCTGATTACTCCCTGCTCCGGGTTGATCTTGATTTACAGCAGCAACTTGTTGCGAACTGTACCTATAATCCGGTCTATCATCTCTTCTCTTACCCGGTAGTCATTTCGCCGGGATGATCCGGCTCCGTCTCGCTGGTAGTACTCCTCATTTGACTCGTTTGACACTAGCCGGGGTTCAGTTGGATCACCCAAAGCATACGAATCGGCAATCCGGATTGTCTCTGCTAGTGTAGTTGGCATATCCTTTTGTAACCTTTGCCACATCATGCTTGCATATCTACAGCCTTGTGCAAACCAAGCTATGGCCTAAGACTCAATCACGCCTTCACATGAGTTTCTCACGTTGCACCAGCGAGTTAGAAACTCCCGGTCTATTTCATTTGGTCTCTGCTTGCACATTGCCAAGGTCTGTGGCCTATTCGGCCTCTGATACGTTCTTGAGAAGTTACTGACGAACATTTCCTCAAAATCTAGCCAACAGTTGATACTACCGGCTGGTAAATTGTTTAACCATACCCTCCCTGGCCCCTCCAGCATCTGAGGTACGTATCTCACTGCCCATCTCAAATTTCCTGTCGCAATTTTTACTGCCATTGCGTAGTTGATTAACCAATCGTCCAGCTTGGTGCTATCATCATATGTTTTCGTGCCTCTGGGTAACTGGAAGTTAGGTACCGAGGCTCTTTCATGATCTGGGGCCCAAAGCACGCTGGACCCGAAGGACCTTGCTCCTCAATTTGCTCCGACCTGTAGAGCCGATCCAGCTTTAACCTTGCGTCATCGGGCAGCAAGTTCCTGCTTCCCAATCTTGACCCTATCACATGATGATCCGGCCTATGGTATCATGCATTCACCATTTCTGAATCACCGTCATTGTATCTGTCTTGTTCTTGTCGAGCACCATTTTGCCGCATACCCTGGCCGGCACTCTGCTCTTGCCGAGGTACATTCCGCTACTGCTGTTGCCGAGGTTGGTTTTGCCCTGCACCTACCGAGTTACGTTGTCCGGCATTGCCGTTTTCAGTGTTTCTCTGACCTGCATTGCCTTGGTTGTGGTTACCTCGGCCAGCTTCACCTCAGCTGACACTTTGTCAATCCTCATTTCCATGTATTGCTTTTCCTTTTCCTGCCCTTGCCGGGTCATACGAGACTATCTGTTTGTTTCTCCTTGCCGAGGTTACCACTTCCTCTCTTCTAGGGCCATCCGGAGGGGATGATGCAGCTCCAGCAGATTTCTCCGGGTTACCCACTGCCGAATAAACAACCTTGGAAGCCCTAGCTCTTGCCGGGTTAGCCCGGAGCAACTCTTCATTCTATATGTTAGTGATCCAAACTAACTCGTTGACCCTCTCCTGTTGTCTTTGTCGGGTTTCACCTGTCAAACCTTCTAGTTCAGACGCAGCCGCATCCGCAGCTCTGAGGTTCTTTGCTGGGGTGATGTACTTCGGCAGCCCCATGGACAACAGGTTCTTTGATTCCTCAACTCTAGTCTCACCCTCTTTGTCCATTTCACTGATGAGCTTTCTCCCTTTTACTTTTACAGCATCTACCTTATTTGCTCTTGCATACTCACGCAACGTCATGTTCAACGACTGCTGAGCCGCGGCTATCGTTTTCACACCCTCTAGTATTTTCTGCCTAGTTTCCTCTAACTCAGCATGTGCCCGAGCCGGATCTACCACAGGTGCTATGGGGCTTGCCAAGCAATCTATCGCCTGCTGCAGCACGTTTTCTGGCCTCTCTAGCGGAGGACCTCTACTTTTCCTCGGCGCCTTGGGTGTTACCTCTAGATCTGGTGCCGGGTCCTTGCTCGCGCCAACGTCAGGCGTTGTCATCATCACCTCAGCACGGTTAGGAGAGCGAGTGATACGCACACTGTAAACTGCGCTAAGGGGTGGCTCGCCTCCTTCGACGACGTGCTACGGGTGAACGCATGACACATCGACGCCGACGTAGATCTTGTGGGCGCCAAGCTTGACGAAGAGGACATTGCGCAGAGGAGGTCGCTTGCCGAAGCTACCCGCATTGTCGCTGACGTAGTCCAGCGCCCCAAAGCGCTGAACGAGCCTAGAGATGATGCGCTCGCCATTGCCGATGATGTTTCCCGTCCGGATCTTCTCCCCTGCTAGCGCAGCTAGCCCCACGGTGGGCGCCAACTATCGTGGTGGTGTCACGACAAATGCCATGGATAGGCTAAAGGTGGGGCCAATATGCACTAGAGGAATCCAGGGAGGGATAGTGTGGTGATTCCACACACGGATGCCTTGTATTCTCCAAGTTCACTAAGTTTACAGATGCTCCTTGAGCTGTATTGGGGAGAGGAGGAAGAAGAAGCCCTCTTACTCTCACCACTACTATCACCCAAAGAACCAACTACCCATGCGCCAACCAGCCAACCCCAATTATAGAGGCCCTAGTGTACCTTATAAAGGGGAGGCTAGGTCTCTAGTTAGGGCATACGTGGAGGCATATTCCTGGGAATATGCCTCTCCTAAAATAGCAAACAGACCGGGTCTCCTTTTCCCATCGTAAGCCGTGCAGAGGCTACGTAAGCCTCTACGGCGCCAGCGTCAGCCGACATAGGCTGCGTCACCTTTGTCGGCCACGCCTCGTTGGTCCCTCCCTCTGTTCGCTCCGCTCACGCTCCAGTGCACATAGGTCACCTTTTGACCAGCGAGATACCTTCCTTCTCTTGCAAGCCTGGTGTAACCCGGCTCAAGCCTAGTTAACCCGGCCCCGTGTTTACCTGCATACAAGTTACAAATAGCCTGCTGGCATACGACATACGTCGGCCGGGACTCAGTTAGGTGCACATCCTCTGGTCCGGATTACTCCGTAAGTCGGCCTGCCTTGAGGTGACCCGGCCAGCTTTCACTTTGACCTTGCCATACCTCGACTAACTCGACCTCTATACCCCGGTGTGACCCTACCCGGGGGTATCCCCCCAACAAAGAAGAAATGTAAAACTATTGTAGAACCCTCTGAACCTGCTAAAGATCCTAATAGTATATCTGTCTCCGATGCTGAAACTAAAAGTGGTAATGAAGAAAATGATGTTCCTGATAAAGAAAAAGTTGAAGAAGAACCTAAAAGGCACACTAAGAATACTAAATACACTAAAGAAGTTTTTGTTGCTAAGAAACATGGTAGTGAGAGAGAGCCTTGGGTCCAAAAACCTATGTCTTTCCCTGATAAGAAACACAAGTCAAAGGAAGACGAACACTATAATAAGTTTTGTGAGTGGATGAAACCCTTATTCTTGCAAATTCCTTTAACTGATGCTATTAAATTGCCTCCCTATTCAAAGTATATGAAGGATATTGTCTCGAATAAAAGGAAGATCCCTAATGAAGAAATTTCTACTTTGCTTGCTAATTATTCCTTTAATGGTAAGGTTCCAAAGAAACTTGTAGACCCAAGGATTCCAACTGTTCCTTGCTCTATTAAGAATAGTTATGTTAGAATTACTGTGTGTGATTTGGGAGCAGGAGTTAGTGTTATGCCTTTTTCTCTTTACAAGAGACTTCAACTGGAAAAACTAATACCAACCGATATATCTTTGCAAATGGCTGATCAATCTACTACTATTCCTATTGGTATATGTGAGGATGTGCCTGTTCAAGTGGCTCATAATTGCTTGATATTAACTGATTTTGTTGTGCTTGAAATGCCTAAAGATGATAATATGTCTATTATTCTTGGGAGACCTTTTCTTAATACTGCAGGAGCTGTTATTAATTGTAATCAAGGAAAGGTGACTTTTAATGTTAATGACAAGGAACATACTGTCTATTTCCCCAAAAATATTGATAAGACTTATGGTTTGAATTCAATTGAACATGTTGAGGGCATTCAAGTTGAAGAGATATATTGTCCTATACCAAGATAAAAATTTGAAACTATTATGATTGGGACCATTGCTATCAAGGTTGAGGTAACATAATCATTAGTGGAATACAAAGTTTTGTTTCATATAAAATTGTTTTGGTAACAAGACCTGATTAACCTTGTTAACAAAAGGATTTAATTGAACAAAACAATGTTTTCACCATGATTATCTCTGCTTACTTCTATTCTATCCATTTTTAGTTTTTGCTTTCGTTTATTTTACTTTTCCTTTGATAGTTTTCTTGAATGTTAGAGTGTCTTAGAACTTATGAAGTTCTAGCCTTGTTTTGTCATTGCATCATTCCAAAAAATCTTTCTATCAGAAAATCATTCATCTATACCTAAAAATTACTCAAAAATAAAGTGTCTCAAAAAATTCCAGAAAATTTTGATTAAATTTTTATGTGCAAAAAGGAGCAGAGGAGTGCCTGGAAGGTACCAGGGGGGGCCCCAGGCAGGCACACCACCTGGTGGCGCGGCCAGCCCAGGGGCGCACCTGGCCATGGTGTGGGCCACCCCTAGCCCTCCACTCACTATCTCACTTCCCACTTTCTTCTCTCTCCCGAGAAAACACTAGTTCATTGCTCGAAATCGTGTTCTTGCTGTTCTTGCCCTCAATTTTTCGATCTCCTTGCTCAGCCCATCTTTGCTGCTGAAATTTGGAGCATTTATTCTCCGGTATGTGACTCCTCCGCTTGTCCAAGTAGATTTGTGTTTAGTGGTTTATATCTTGAGTATTTTGCTGCTATAGGTGACAAGTTTTGAGTGCTTGTAAGCTTGTTCAATGCTTAGAGATATAGTTTTGATGCATGTTTAGGCCTCTACAAGTCCCTATGAGTAGTGCCCTTCATTATATATTCACTTTGCAATCACTTGTTTAATAGATGTTTAAATTTCAGAATATCAAACCATACCTTTGGAGAAATATTTGAGAAAGAGACACCTAGGAGGTCAAGGCCCTCAAGATCAGCGTCTCAGTTTAGGCCATCATACAATGAAGATCTCATTGCACCTTGCATTGGTAATGAAGGAGATGATGGGGATGCTCACCCATCTACTTTTCCTTGTTTTACCTTCTTGCAAGTTGCAGGGATTCTTGATGATTTCTTACTATTGATTCTGAGGGTTGGTTTGACCTCATATATGCAAGATGAGAGTGAGCAATACGCTATGCTCACCAAAACTTCTGTTGAGAGTTTCGTTTTTACTAACACCCCCTATCAGTCAATTGTCTCTTTCAGAATTTATAATCTGCCTCTTACCATGCCATTGGAAAGATTTTGCAGCATTATTGGTATAGGCATGGCAGGGACCGTGAAGAAGATTCAAGGGCGACCCGCTGATTTGCTGGAGCTCTATCGAGGGGTGACCAATGACGATGACAGCGTAGCTCAGCGCGGGAAGATAAGAAACATCCAACTGCCTGCTCTTAGATACTTTGCCTATTATCTTGCTACTAGCATTCTTGGTAGGGAGAATACGAGTAATATTTCCAATTATCATTTAGCCTTCCTCGCTGCTGCGCTGAACAATGATTCTCGGTACAATCTTGGCTCTCTTATTGCTCCCCGCCTTGCATCTAGGGGACCTATTTATGGGGGCATCATCGCTTCACGTATGGTCAATTCATTAGAGCTTTCGGTGGATCCAAATGATACTATATTGGCACCACAAAGGCTTGACCTTGCTGCCATGAAAACACATCACTTCGTCACTTCTAACTCGGATATGGACAATCTAGTTTACAGGATGTTGTTTACTGACGGGGATGAAGGGAGATTCCTTTGCCGCAATCTACTTTGTTCAGTGTTCACAGGAGGTTGTGGTCGCGCTCTAAGGAGGACGTGGACGAGCAGCTCCGCTTGCTGGGGTTCCACAGGTAGCACCAGGAGGATGTGCCTTCCTACGATTACTCTGTGCACTATGGAGGGACGTACTCGAGCTCGCACCAGGACGAGAGTACCTCCTCGTCGTACCACGGAGACACTTCATCTTGGCCAGCTTGGGGGAGGTACACCGACATCGCACTCATCTCCATATCATTATGCGTCGGTACTTTGTATATTCATGTTTCGTTTTATTTTTAGTTTTCGTTATTTCTTTGTTTTTGCTTTCTAAAACACAAAAAGACCAAAAATATTTCTATTGTTTCTCTTAGTTTGCTTCTTCTTCTTTTTGCCTTAGTTTGTTTCTTCCGTTTGGTTTTGTTTTGATTATTCCAAAAACCCAAAAAGATTTTTGCTTTGCTTGTTCTTCCTTTTCTTTCTTGCCTTTAAAACTCAAAAACAGCAAAAATATTTGTTGTTCTTCTTTGGTTTTGTGAGTTTGTTGCAGGGTTCAGCGGTCCTCAGTGGAATTGGGTTTCATGTTATTATTCAAGTCACACAAGTGAAGGGCAATAATGAGGATTAACTACGACTTGAGGTGTGGTAAGAGGATGGTAACGAACTCTATTTGTTTTCATTTTTGTACATATACTCATCATTTTGGGCATGCTTAGCCTGTTCATGTAGGGTGTATGTTATTTATGGATGCTTAGTAGTTCTTTCTTCCTTATGATTAGCTCCAACTTGCTAATAGTTTGTAGCATGTTATATGAATTTTTTTCTTGCATTGCTCTATTCATAAATTGGTATGACACTGTGGTATCCTCCTCTGAATGTTTCACTTGAATTAACTTGGCACATGCTCACGCATGCATATGACTGAAAGAATCAGTTAAGCCTCGATGAATTATTTTTCCTCAGGGGTCTTGAATCACTTTCATGCCATAATTAGTCATGTTTTGTTGCAAGCATGATTATGACAGTTATCGCTCTCTCGTTTGTCGCTCCCTCTCTATTGCTAGCCTTCACTTGTGTTGAGTATAAGCTTTACTCGTGCATCCGTTTCCCCAAAACCAGTATTGCCAAAAGTGTCCACCATACCTACCTATTAGCATCATTTTCTATTCTGTGCATATTAAGTATGCCTTGTTTTCTTCCGAATAAAATGTTTGCTTGTTATGAGAAAGTTAGTTAGTAAAGCTCTCACGAACTTGATGGCATACCTTATTTTCTTCCACTTAATAGACCTGAACCATTGCGTCCTTCTTTGTTGCGTATATGCTTGCGCTTTATGAGTTGAAGGTACCAGAACCATGTATCATGGGGAACTCTTTCGACACTGCACTGGTACTTAGTACCTCGTTGATATCATGTTCTTTTGCTTATGGATCCCGGCGGTGTGAAATAAAAGTGGAACTCGTAAGATCATGGATTTTGTATGTGTGTTAGAGAAACGCCTGGGCCCCTAGCCGAAGCCATGCATAATCATGGTGGAAACTTGCAGCATAACCATAATGAACATTCTATGAAGCATCCTCAATAAAAATATATGCACATAGTAAATAAAAAGATCATTGAGATGCTCATTGTCTGCTTGCCTTGTCATTTTGATTATGGGTTAGCTCCTGTATCATGTGCAAGGGGTGCCCCTTTGGCGGTTCTCTATGATATATATGTACTTACAATGACAAGAGCTTACTTGTGACTGAAGTTGCGTAGCATGAGGTTCGGTCTTCGTAAGTAAGGGGCATGAGACTTAGATTTATAACTTGTCAAGCATATCCTATTAGTTGTGTCACTTTAACCTTAACCACTTAAAGATGCTTATTATAGGGGCAATGAGAGCTCAAAGCTAACGAGTACCATACTTTCAGCATTTGGAAGCCTTTCAAACTTTTCAAAACCTGTTCATTTCCTTGTTGAGTCTCCACACATTCTTTGAGCACTTTCTTGAGAGCATGGTTGTCATTCTTAGTGTAATGTGCTTGTCTCAAAACTTGATTAATTGTGTTACAATTTTGATGCTTGTATCTTTGATATCTTTACTTCTAGTTTTCACTTGAACTTCAGAGGTGCCTTAGCATCTATGGTTGCTCTACAATCAAAGGCAAGCGAGATACCACTCTATCATACCTTGTTATGAGCATTGCAATGTTGCTTATGTTTATGTTTCATGCTACTTATTATTTTTGAGTTGGGATCTCTTCATAACTTGCAATGACTATTAAGTAAACTCAGTAGCATACTCCTTATTATGAATTACCTAAGTGGTTGATCACATGCTGAGAATATATACATCATATGAGGCAAATGTGTTCGTGAAAGTTTCTTTTATCGCACTCAGTTTTCAACTGAATTGCTTGAGGACAAGCAATAAGCTAAGCTTGGGGGGAGTTGATACGTCCAAAACGTATCTATTTTCCCGAACACTTTTGTTGTTGTTTTCCTCTAAACTTGTGTGATTTTGATACAACTAACATGGACTGGCGCTGTTTTCAGCAGAATTACCTTGGTGTCTAGTTTTTGTGTAGAAAATCAACTACCAGGAAAAATTCCGGAAAATATGCCAAAAATCCTATTTCACCAGAAGACTCACGGAACCATAATACGAGACGGAGTGGGTCTGGGGCCTGGCCACACCACCTGGTCGCACGGGCCAGGCTTGGCCCCGCCAGGGGGTGGTCTGGCCGCCCCAGACACCCCCTCGGTCTCTCTCTTCGCCTATAAGTTGCCTTCTGACCTAAAAACTCAGGGGGGTCGATGTTTTTCCAGAAGGAGTTCCGCTCTGCTGCCACCACCAGATTCCATGAAAAAGCACTAGAAACTCCGTTCTGGCACCCTGTCGGGACGGGAAATTGGAGGATATCATCGTCACCATCTCTTCTCCATCGACCATCTATGTTTCCCCCATCTATGAGTGAGTAATCCCCCGCTGTAGGCTATGGGGATGGTAGGGATTGCATGAGATCGTTCATGTCATGGCATCGGATTGTTAGGGCATGGTGCCTAGTATCTATTACCAGTGCTTTTTGACTTTTTTGCAACTTGTTATGCTTAATGCTTGTCACTAGGGCCCGAGTGCCATGATTTCAGATCTGAACATGCCTATGATTATCTAGTACTTGGATGCTTTATCTTATTTATCTGCAATTGCCCTATTTTCTGATTGCTATGTGAATTGTCTTGTCCATGCAACGCCCATCCATCCATCCCTATGCCTACCACGCTCTAATCCTACTGTTTACTATAATTGTTACTACTGTCTTACTTTTACTACTCTTGTTACTTTACTATTGCTATTACAAAACTATTACTACTGATAAACTGCTGTGAGAAAGATTGTTTCTAGGTGCAGCTGAATTGACAACTCAGTTGTTAAGGCTTATAAATATTCTTTGGCTCCCCTTGTGTGGAATCAATAAAATGGGTTTCACTTCCCTCGAAAATACTGTGATACACCCCCTATACTTGTGGGTCATCAGGCCCACACCACCCCCCGGCGCGGCCAGCCCTAGGCCACGCCAGCAGGTGGTGTGGCCGCCCTGGCCCACTCCAGGCTCTCCCCTTTGGCGTATATTATCCCCACGGAACCCTAATACTGGGGGAGAGACCACAGATAGATTCCGCCGCCTCTGCAGGGCGGAAAACACCGAGAGAGAAAGATCTCTCCGGTAGATAGAATTCTGCCGGGGGAATTCCTTCCCGGAGAGGGGAGATCGTCGCCATCAACACCACCATCAAGATAGACTTCATCGGGATCATCATCATCACCACCATCATCTCCACCAGCACCATCATCACCACTTCATACCACTGTAACAATTGAGTTGAATCTTGCATAGTTCTTAGGGGAAACTTTCCCGGTGTTGATTACTCCTTGTAGTTGATGCTATTGAGTGAACCATTGAATTATCATTTATGTTCAGATTATTACATATCATTATATCATCTCTGATCTTGATCCATATGATGTCTTGTGAGTACTTCGTTTGGTCCTTGAGGACATGGGAGAAGTCATGTTGTTAGTAGTGGAATTATGTTGAGAAAGATTCAATGGTTTGATATTTAAGTTGTGGTGTATTTCTTCTAGTGGTGTCATGTGAACGTCGACTACATGACACTTCACCTATATGGGCATAGGGAATGCATTGTGTATTTGGCACTAATCGTAGGGGTTGTCGGAGTGACAGAAACCTGAACCCCCGTTAGGAAACCTTTGCACAAGGGATGTCAGGATCTTAGAGTTTAAAGCTGTGGTTAGTTTTCAACCTTAATTACTTTCTTATACTTGCGGATTCTTGCAAGGGGTATAATCACAAGTATGTATTAGTCCTAGGAAGGTCGGTACATTAGCACAGGTTCACCCACACAACACTTAGCAAACTAAAGAATATTAATAAACTACATGAAGCGAAAGCACTTGACGATATTCCTGTGTGTCCTTGAGAACGTTTGGTCATCTTAAGTAATACAACCGGCTTGTCCTTTGCTAAAGAAAGGATTGGGCCACTCGCTACATTTATTATTATTGTCTTTTATTTACTCGTACTTTATTTACCTGCATTATCAAAAACCCCTAAAAATCCGTTTGTTAAGTATTTATAGAGAATTCCTGCTCCAAGCCACTCGCCAACACCTTCTGCTCCTCGTTGGGTTCGACACTCTTACTTATCGAAAATACTGCGATACACCCCTATACTTGTGGGTCATCACTACCCACTATATACACTATATACAAACAAAACATAAAGGAAATATGTGGGGGGGGGGGGGGTTGGAGAGAGGGACGCAAGAGACCACCGCATTACGATAGTATTTATACAAGGAACAAACAGGGAAAGAAGAGGCACCAGACACTCTCCTCTCACAAAAGGATACCAAAAGCACCATCGAGCAAAGTTTTCAAATGACATCCAAGTCTCCCTTGCTTCTTTCCCCCTTCACACTTTTCACGCTCATTCCAACAACCATCACTTCTCATCCTCATCATCTTCTGGTGATCTTGCATGTTTACGGCTGGTAGATGGCAGTCCCAATAGAGTAACTGGGGTTGCATCCATGGCCTCAGCATCTTCTAGAGCGTTCCTTTGCAGTACATCAGCTCCACTCCTTAGTGCCTCCCTCTCATCATCATTGTGAAGGCATGCCCAATATTTGATAAAAACACAAGCATACATAATTAGATCAACAAGGGAGCTAATCAACTTTAGCTCAAAACAAGCTCTATTCCTGAGTTTTCAAATGGCCCAACAAATAGAGGCTAGGGTCGTGATATGTATGTTACAACTAGCAGCAAGATATCGTGGGATCCACCAGAAGTACTGAGAAAAGGACCCATGCCTATTCACAACACCCACTGATTTCGCCACTACCCCCACATATATTTTGCAGCCCCACAAGTAAAGAAAAGATGACAAATAGACTCCTCCTGGTAACAAAACCTGCACCTTGTATCACCATTCCATTTTCGTCTTTTCATATTATCCTTCGTTGGTATTGCATTGTGCTAGATAAGCCACAACCATATCTTGATTTTCAACGGGAAATTGGCCTTCCACAGGTGCTTAAAGCTCCTATCCACACCCCTGTTGGATAGATGATTATACATTGATTCCACAGTAAAAGTGCCATTTTTATTCCACAACCTTCTAGGTCTATCCACTTCAGATGACAAAGCAACCCCATTTACAATCGTTTGCATTCTGTTGTATTTTTCCTACTTGGCATCACTCAACCACCTCCTGAAAGAGCAGTGCCAATTTCTCACAGCCATTGCAGCAACTGACACATTCTGATCTTGACATATATCAAACAGTTCAGGGAATATGACTTTCAAGGGGGCATCCATACACCAGGCATCTCCCCAAAAGTTTGTCCTCATTCCATTTCCAACAATCATCCTTCTGTCTGATAGGTATATGTCCTTTACTTTCAACAAGTCAGACCAACAGGCAGAGTCAGACTGTTTGTGTTTCACAGAGAAAATTCCCCCACTACCCAGATATTTCTTTCTCACAAAAACTTGCCAAGGTACTTCTTAAGCTTCCAACCTCCACCACCATTTCCACAGTAAGCTGATATTGAAAATCCTTATATTTTTTATACCCAAACCACCATTCTTTTTAGGCCTGCAGATATATTTCCATTTCACCAATTGGTATTTTTTTCTACCTGATTTTCCATACCAGAAGAAAGCTCTGGTAGGTTTCTCTATTTCTTCCACATTTGTTTTGTGTAAAAGGAACATAGACATAGGATAAACAACTATACTTGACACACAGGCAGTAATCTTAACATATCCCCCCCCCCCCACACACACACACAAAAAGAGCACCTCCCATCCAACCATCCATCTTATTACACAGTTTCTCTCCAATGAACTTTAACTCAGCTACATAGCATTTTCTACTACACACAGGCAAGCCCAGGTATTTGATTGGCCATTCTCCAGTTTGACAATTAAACAAATTTGCATACATATCCAGTTTTTCATCATCTTCTATAATCATTAGCACCTCACTTTTTCAAAATTAATTTTCAGGCCATACTATCTTCAAAGAGATATAGAAGCAGTTTCAAATTCCTAGCCCCCTCCACATCATCTTTGATGAACATAATAGTATCATCAGCATATTGTAGAATAGAAATCCCTTTGTCAAACAAGTTGTTAGCCAAACCAGTTATGAGTCCACTTGCCTGAGCATTCAACACCATTTTAGCCAAGCAATCTCCTGCCATATTGAACAAGAAAGGAGAAAAGGGATCTCCCTGTCTGACTCCTTTAAAACTCCCAAAATATGGACCCATTTCACCATTCACTCTCACATTTTAGTGTCCCCAGTGTAACAGCACTCTTTAGGCAGATCAGCCAATCCTCACTAAAACCTTTCTGCTTACAGCAATGGAACAAAAACTTCCAGTTGACTTTGTCATATGCCTTCTCAAAATCTAATTTCATAACTACCCCCTGTTGTTTCTGTAACTTGGATTCTTTCAGAATCTCATGCAAAACGGTGACCCCATCTGTAATGAATCTCCCCTTGATAAAAGTTGTCTGACAGGTATCTATCAACTTATGCATTACAGGCTCAGTTCTGATAGTGAGAGTTTTTGTAAAAATCTTAATCAGCACCTGCAGCAAACAAATAGGTCTGAATTTCTATATAACATCAGCATCCTCACTTTTTGGTATCAAAGTAATTGTACCATAGTTGATGCTACTCAAATCAATTTTGTGTGAATGAAAATCTGCAAAGGCTTCCAAAATATCACTCTTGATTAAATGCCAACAAAGTTGATAGAACTGCACTGGCATCCCATCAGGACCAGCCGTCGTATTATTTTCCATCTGATCCACCACATTTCTAATTTCCTCCTCTGTGAAAGACCTGCTCATCTTTTCTCTATCATTTTCATCCAGTTTTTCTCAACTTTCCCAGTTATCAACAGATAGCCTAATGGAAAAACCATCAGCAGGGCCAAACAATTTTTTGTAGTAATCAGTGGCATAATTCAAGAGATCATAGGTCCCTTTAATCTCACCACCTTCACTTTTCATAGAATATATCATTTTCTTCCTTCTGACACCATTAGCCACCCTATGGAACTATTCTGTGTTACTGTCTCCTTTTAAAAGCCACGAATCTCTTGATCTCTGTTGCCAATATTGCTCTTCCTTTTCATAAATTTGAAAAAGTTGTTGTTGAACCTGAGCTTTACGAATTTGTTGTTCTTTGTTGAGAAAAATTAGCTCCTCAATGTCTTCAAGCTCCTGTAATTCATTAGTTAACTGTTTTCTGAGTTTCTTCTCCTGTCCCCTGATATGAGCACCCCATCCTTTAAGATCATTCCTAATATTTTTCAATTTCCTCTGCAACCGGTCCAAAGTGTTTCTACATCTGACAGGCTTATTCCAGATTTTCTCTACTCTATGCAAAAAATCAGGATTGGCCAGCCACCCCTTCTCAAACCGAACTCTTTTTCCCCCCAACACGTCCTTCCATAGTATCTATAATCAGAGGACTATGATCAGAAATCTCCCTAGTTAATTTGTGTACAGTATCCAAGGGAAAAAGATGTTCCCAATTTTTACAAATGAGAATCATGTCTAGTTTATCTAAAATGGGAATTCTCTGATTATTTGACCAAGTATATTGTCCTCCTGACATCTGTAACTCTCTCAAACCATAAGTGTTGATGATGCTATTGAACATATGGCTCCATGTACCTAGGACACGGTTCTTGTTTTTCTCAGAAGCAAATCTCATGATGTTAAAATCCCCTCCCAGCAGCAAGGGGAGAGATTGATCTCTACAGATTTCAGCTAAAAAGCTTCCTTATGCTCATCTTGAGCTGCACCAGATGCCAATGTATCTGGAGCTTAATATCAAACACCTTTATCTTGACATGAAATCTCCTCATAGATGATCCACAATTATCCAGTCTAGAGGATCTTAGACCCCAGAATACCTCCAGATTTTTTAACAGATGGCAACCAACTCCAGGAAAATTGATTCAACTCCTGAAAAACTTAGCAGAAAAATCTTTCTTCATAGTTTCATGCAACCCTATAAAGTCCAGATGCTCTTGCTGCATTAAATTTATCAGATAGGAACTCATCCCTTTCTTACCAACCCCTCTACAATTTAAAATACCACCTATCGTAATACTTTTTCACTATCTTGTTCCAGTTACATCACCACTCATAGGGTGGTAGTTGTTAACTTTCATAGCAGCCGCTTTTCACTTACCTTGACTACCTCCAGCAATACCAACTAGCTTCTTCTTTTTCTTCTGTTTTCTAGACATCACTGGAGTAAACTCCTCCTCAGCTTCATGATCACTCTTCCATCCTAGGAACTCTACCTACGTATCCTGTTCTACCATTTTTTTATATTTTCATTTTTTTCCCAGCTAAATTATGCATGGCAATTTCTAGATCTTTCAAGGAACTAATAAATTCAAGAGATAAAGAAGAAGGATCCACACCCATTTCCAAAGCCCTATTGATAATGTCATCATCATCTAACATAGCAAAGGAATTATAGAAAGTTAGATTAGTACCTAATAGATCTCTTTGGGTACTCTGCATCATGGTTCTTTCATTCATATTAGGTGCCCCTAGATGATTGAGCAAATCCAGCATATGAACAGTGAAATATGCGGCTGCGACTAGAGAAGATAGCAAAGTAGTACCTCGGACGCCTCATCGGAAACCTCCCCCTCGAACTTGTTTTTCTCCGCGATTGCGTCGAGGATTTGTTTGTGGAGGATGGTGTCGTTGACATAGAGCACCGGGTTGCCTCCTCGTGTCGCATGCCCCTCATCCATATCTGCCGCTGGCACCACGACGTTGTCGGTCACCTGCTGCTCGACGGTGACGGCGACTGGCTGGACGGAGCCCAAAGCCTCGACGGCGTGGTGACGAGCGGCGTGCATGCCCCAAGAAGCCACCTCCGCCTGCTCGGCGACGACCAAGCCCTCTGCTGATGCGCCTCCAACTGGCTTCACCTCCGGCTCATCTCCATGTGTACGCTTCATGGCGCAACTAGGGAGGGCGGTGGTGCAAGCGAAGGAGCTTCGGTGCGCGCAGAAGGTGCAGCTTGGGATTTTGTGACTAGACAAATTGGGGAAAATGACACGAGCTCGTGGAAGAAGAAGGCCGAGCGGGTTTATATACGCGGTACCGTTGGTAGTCCTCGAGTGGACACGTGGGTGTGGACTCGTGTGGACAGGGGGTAGTGCATGATCTCCAATTTCTAACTGCATTAACAACACGCGCAGCTACCTCGTGAACGTGCACGGTGCCAATTTTCGAGACGGGCGGCCTAATGGTCCGCCTCAGTAGACACCTAGAGGCGATTAATATGTCTGACCGGCTGCGATTGAGTGATCTAGAGAGACGGCCAATAATTTCCATCGTCTCAGGTTTAATATAGAGGCGATTTGTTTTAAAGACCAGCTGAGGGGGGACCCGAACTAGAGACGGTGCAGATTAACAACCGTCTGAGGTTAGATTTAGAGGCGGTCAAAAAATATGACTGCCTAAGGGTGATGAACACAGCCGGTGGTTTGTATTTTTAGGGTAAACCGGCTCTAGGGACAGTCTCTAAGTAACGAGTTTGTACTAGTGTTGTAGGAGCATATGGTGGTGGAGGACTCCATTGCGTCTGCGTGACGTGAGGAAGAAGCAGTGCATGGCGTGGTGGAGGAATCCTTCGAGACTCTCTGCAAGGACTGGGTGCGTGTATTGTTGCACGCCAAGAAGAAGGGTATGAAGAAGGAAAGTTGCGCAGTGACATATCCACAGTTTCCCCGCAGCGGGTTCAATAAGATTGTGGAAATTAGGATGGATGTCACGGCGAGGCGCAAGGCATCCTGGGAATTGGGCATGTCATCGGGCACCATCAACCCTTTCGCCGAGTCATTAGGATCTCCAGAAGGCGTGGGACCCTCCGATGATGCATAGGCATAATGCACCGATGATGAAGTTATTGACATCTCTTCTGGTGACGAGGAAGACGTTTAGTACTTTTTATTAGGCCATATATATGTATGTAATGTGATGTTAGCAGTCTTTTTTGTAATAGGAAGAGCAACCATGTTTGACTGCACCTAGTCTATGCCCAGATTTATTATCGGTCTTTTGTAACAGGAAGGATAAGCATGTTTGATTGGTTTGCCCTTCCGGCCAAATATTATAAACCATTCTTGAAGTTTCATATCGCAAATGTTTATTCCTTCAATGAACCATGTGCTACCTTCACACACGGTTATCTAGCAGATAATTGTGTGCGGGTGGAAGACCCATCACAGCCCATTTAGTGGAACCGTACCATTATAGAGATGACCAGACATCCCCATACTACATCACTCCCCACCACAGCCAGCATTTCCTATTTTGTGCTTACCTACACCCAAGAAGTACACCTGGTCAAAGCTACGTCGGGGAGGTGCTACATCAGCAATTCTTTGACGGTTCTCTGGTGCGATATTTATCCATGTAGGCTAGGTGAGGGATCTGTGTGTGGACATTCTCTTCATCCACGCGACATGGGATGGCCAGCCTCTCGACATACTACGCACGGTGGTAGGTGTCAATGGAAACGCGGATGCATCCTGCCAAAGGTTGTTAAATTCTTCACATGCACTAGGTAGTCCTTCTTAATCCCTTCAAATGCAGGGTGTATTTATTAATTACTTTCGTGTTGGTGTGATTGTACACTTTAAATATACATACGCACTAGGCTTCTCTTGTGTTGGTCTTTTTCAATTCCTTCAAATGCACGATGAATTTGTTAATTACTTTGTTGTCTGTGTGGTTATATACTTTAAATGTACATATGCACTTTTCTGTTTATATAGGTCTTTTTAATTCCTTCAATGTATGGTGAATTTGTGGAGGCGGCAATTCGGCTCATAGGTGCAAATGCACCCATTGTGAGAAAACTTATTTTGAAATGTCAAAAAAATTGAAAAACAATTCTACATATAAATTAGAACAGTTTATGTTGGCTCACAAGTTTTCGGGTTGAAAGATCATTTTATGTGTTGTGTATAAAAAAGACAAAAATATCATGTGAATAGTCGTATTCCTATGACATATTTTGTCTTTTTTATACACGACACATAAAATGTTCTTTCATCCTGAAAACTTGTGAACCAACATAAAATGTTCTAATATATATGTGGATTTTATTTTTGAATTTTTTGACATTTCGAAATATGTTTTCTCATAATGGGTGTATTTGCACCTGCGAGCTGAAGTGAATATCCGGTGGATTTGTTAACTACTTTGCTATTAGTGCGTTTGTGCACTTCGGATCTACATATGGACGAGTCTGACCTTGTGTTGGTCGTTTTTAATTCCTTCGAATGCACAATCGATTTGATAATTACTTTTTTGTTAGTGTGGTTGTGTACTTCAGATTTACATATACACTTTTCTATTTCTATAGGTATTTTTTGGTTCCTTCAAATTTACGGTCAATGTGTATAACATCTATATTAATATGCTTTTAATCTACTTGTGTAATAGTAATCTTATTTTGGAAACACTGTGTAAGAAGAAGAAAAAGAAACAAGGTGTGATATGTCGTGAACGCATCTTGCCCTCTTGAAGGAAGAGTTGGCGTAACGTTTGCAATGAGGATCAGAGTGTTTCACCTCTTTTTTTCGCAAAATGGAGTTCCATACACTCAATTTCCTTCCCATGGCTACCACAAATTCCACCGTTAAGTGACTAATCATTATGAATTTGAATTTATTTAGTTTAGTTCTTTTTATTTATATATGTTCTCACAATGAAGAATGTTTTTCTACAGAAAAAACCTTCAGCAGGAGCTAATGGTAAAATTTGTGTTGTCTACTCTTTCGAGAAGATGCCATGATTGGAAGTTGCAGTACTGTGGAGAGAACCTTCCTTTTTATCACTACAAGGTTTATCATCGGGACTAAATCAAAGACTTAACCAAGAAATAGATAGATATTCACTTCTTATTTGTGTATCGTTCTGCTAACTACCAAATGAAGCTATGCCACAAATGTATGTAAACATTTGATGTATTTAATGTGCAATCAAATAAAATTGAGGTTTGTTGTCATATTTGTATACATCTACTAGCATCCTGGGTCTGCACTAGAGAGGGTTTAGAGTAAAAATGTTTGCAATGTCTGGATTAAGCATATGGCTCGTTATAACTAATAGTGTGTGAATTGATATGAATACATACGAAGAAACAACATTATTTGTATAAGGAATACACATTTGCGAATTAGTAGATGGTGGAATTCATGGAATTGTATGCCCCTTCGCACACGGTTACATAAACCATGTGCACAATAGAGAAGCATCGCACACCAATCGAGAGCGGTGATTATAAAATGTGTGTGCAACAGGCGTTTTCACTGTGTGCGAAAACATGTTCTGTATTAGTGTATTTTTGTTGAGGCTCGCAAGATAGCTTGTGGCCATTAAAGTTGTCCAATCATATACATGGATCCATGTGCAGGATGCGTGAGCACAGGCTATCTAATCAGTTCTTACCTATGCTTTTCAGTTGTGACAAAAAGTTGCTTGAACGTAAGGATTTTAGTTCCGTGAAACTACGAGTGTTAGAAATATCAGGCCCAATTCATGTGTCCAGTCAGGGTTATTGCATTACTTGTAGTAGTAAATGTTATTTATAAAGTTCATCCCTTGGAAGATTTAAGGATGGAAACAACACAACCACGCAGCCACATTGTCAGTGAGGTCATGCCCGCACCTAAAACGGCGTTTGGAAATAGTCTACACTATAAGTTGCTAGAATAATAGTAAAAAACTAAAGCAAGAGAGTGTTTATGAAGTGTGGTGTAATGTGATTGAGGGGTTCTCAAGTAGAGTAGGATTCACCGATAGCATGAGAGAATTATGTATGATTAGGATAACCTATATCTTTTGTTATGACATGTGTAGAGAGAGATCCATAATAAGATGTTCACTACAAGTCTCGTGTCCAGCCGCTTCTATGAGTCAAGTATTGAGGTCATCTCTAAATAACCACTGTGATGCCTGCGCGTAAATCACTTCTACAGACCACCACAATTAAGGGTTTTCCCATGGATATCGTAATGAGCTTAGTGAATCTCTCCTGATCCCCCATTGACAGTGTAAGTTATAAGCTAATGCTTACAGTCACAAATAGCACTGGACATACTCCCATACATGTGCCAAGAGTAGCTCCCTATCTTTAGTCCCGAAAGAAAATGCTATGTGGTCGACTTAAAAACATACCATATAAAGAGAGAGCTCTAACACATTATCATAAATCAATAGATCAAGGACCAAAGTTATAGATCATCTTTATTTCAAAGCATAATAATACTAGGGTTTCTCCATCTCTCCCCAAGAACAAGGCAATTAATCATACATGAAGAGGATCAACATCATGACAATAATATGGATGCTATACGAAGGTACAATTTAATACAAGTTCAAATCCGCAATAGAGTTTGGATTACAACAAAGTAGACAAAGGGGGTCGATGTTGGAGCCGTCATTGATGAAGATGATGATGAAGATCGATGTGTATCCTTTAAAGACGCAAGCATCATATTCCTCTTGAGTGGTGTGGTGGTGAAGATCTTGTGTGAGGCGGCTATGGAGGTGGTGGAGCAGCACGGCTCCATCCCCAAGGCGTGGATGGATTGAGTTGGAGGCGGCTAGGGTTTCCCTCTCTAAATAGGCATTCTAGAGGTCGGTTTTGCGAACCGGCAAAGCTCGGGGCCGAATATGCCTATTGCGCCTTCAAAAATATTGTTCCATTTGACAAAACAAAGTCGACGGAGGTTAGTACGACCGTACAGTACGGGCGGGCACTTCCCATACCACAGGTCATTAAACCCTCTGTACTCTACCGTATTTTGGCCCCCATTTCTTTATACGGATTCCGATTGAGGTATTCTTTGGCTGGTTGGATTCGTATGGACGAGGGATACAACACCATGGTCTTGGATCAGCAATATGAGATGATTGAAAATATAACTTTTCCACATCTCATATGGCTAAGTGTGACGCATGTAACCTCTCCATATTGAATTCTCTTGGCTCCTTTTATCCATGAATTTCCATCACACCTCCACACAAGTCAAACACAAGAAAAAAGTAATAAAATCCTAATAAAACTATTAGTTGTGAAAAGTCCATATGAAAATGAATGAGAACTAGTAATCATACATAATGGGCATAGTTGTAGCAAGATATAGCATGTGATGTGTGACGGTACGAATAATTTGTATGCTTAAATATGGATCATATTTGCACGCATCAACATCCCCAAGCTAAACGTTGCTCGTCCTCGAGCAAGAGAGTTGATAAAAATTAATGCTATCATCTAGCTTACCATAGAAGATCAGAGTAAGATAGAACATATTCATACAAGGCAACACAAGCTCAGTTATGTCAATCCATAAATGATCAATTACAACTTTAATGCTCCATGTCAAAAGTAAATCTAGCTGGAAAGAAAACTTGTGATCCTCCTAATGAGCCTTTTATATTTTTATATATTAAGTGCGAGAGATCATGTAAAAAAGAAGCATAACAAATGGAGTATTTCATTAACTCCCACATCAATATATCAAGGCTATCAAAACACTTTTTTTCTATTCATTGTCTTCCAAAAAATCCATTTAATAGTAATGAGGCCATGCCAAAAACTTCTAGGTGCTTCATTTGGCTTCCTTAAGAGTTTCCAGTTGTCGTCAGAATTCATGACCTTGGCAACATTTTGCACAACCCTTAAGAGTACCAATACTTTTTCCCATTTGTAGCAGTTGCTACTAATGTCATCAACTTGTAGCCGAAATTAGGGGTTGTACGATAGATCGTTTAAAGGCCAGTGGAGTTGTTGGCATCCCAAGGGTGTGCGTCACAATTTGTAGACAAGCTTTAAGCAGTATCATACTTTTTGAATCACAACTTTCAGTTTTGGCATGCACCTCAATCACTGCTAAACTTCATTTCCTTCAAACAACTCCTTTTAAGAGTGTTATCAACTCTATCATTATATCTATGGGGTTGAGTATCTTAAAGGTTAAACTCTTAAGACAAATAAACATTGCACTACTCACAATCGGAAACTTTTTCTTATTGTATTTGATTGTCCCAAGTGTAGAAATTAAGGCAATGTATTAAACAGGATCAAAATATTCTTCTCAAGATGGATAAAGATTTGAATAAAATGCATCAAAGATCTAACTCAACTCTTATGAAGCCTAACAAAAGAAAGTGCACCCCTTATATAAATGTGAAACATAACTTACCTAAGCAAGCATTCAAAAGCAGCGGGTTACATAATTGCACAAAAACTTTATCGGATAAGAACATTAAACAAGACTCTACACATGCATGAGTAACTTCTCCAAGCTAGGATTTTGCAAGAACCAATCTTGAATAGATCACCAAAAGAAAAGAGCAAATGCAGTTTCAAAAGAGAGTGTGGAAAGTTGTTACCTCCCCAAGCTTGATGAAAGCAAGGGTAACACACTTTATCGTTGAGATACAAATAACCTCTGTTTCAATGGACAAGAACATTTGCTTCAAATGAATATTCTTAATATGGCATGGTGGTTGCCTTCCTAGAGAACCTTCCTGGAAAGTAAAAAGAAAACAAAATATTTGTGTGCTTTTGGAAGCACGAGGTTAGCTCAGAAGTGATGAAAGCATAAGTCTCACGAGGTCGGTTCATCAACCTAAGCACCACACTTAAGCCAACAAACTAATTCTAAGAGTTGTACAAACTTTTAGATTTGATGAAGTGAAAGTGAGACAAGATATGAGACACGAGTGTGCAGCCCTATATGCTCCGTTAAAAAGGAGGGGTGTCACTTAAGGTAGGAATCTCGCTACTATAACTTTATTGAGCAAGGTTCTGGTTGGAAGGTTTTACCATTACTATTGATAGAGCATGTAGAAGTGAAACAACCAAGTGGCTAGTGTGGGTGTTTGAATGATTGGCACATACCATCAATGCCTCTACACAAGGTTCAAACCTCTGCGAAAATAACAAACAAAGTAAAAGCAAATGATTCAGTGCAAGAACGGAGTCCGTTCACCCAACAGCGAAAACAAAAGAAAAAGAAGACATGAAACACTATAGAGGATTATAGGCTAGGGAGTTTCCAAGATAGATGAATTAAAATGAAGTATAATGGAACATGTAGGAAGTAACCTACTAACCTTAGTTTGTTAAGATAAAAAAGTTTAAGGTCCTTTTTCCTTTTTGTACTTGTCTCTATCCTTGCTGCGCGATCTGGCCTCCTGGTACGGGCAGATGTGCACGTACGGGCGCTCGTTATCTCCTCTGTAAATTCTTCATGTTTTCTGCGCCCAGTAACGAGGTTGGTATGGGTGGGTGGTACGTACGCGTCCCATGGTACCGATGCTTGTTCCGCTTACAGTAACTTTGTTGGAAAATTTTCTGACTTGAAAAATCGCGGAGCGAAGCTGGTACGGTCGCGTGGTACGAGCAAATGCGCCTGTACCGACGCTCGCTATCCTTGTAGTGATTCTTCTAGAAAAAATCTGCTTCTTACGAAACATCACATGAGTGGTACAGGCGCACGGTACGGATGGTTCTGCCCGTACTGCTACTCGTTAAACTCACATTAAGCTTTGGAGCAAGTTATTTTCTCCAAAATTTTTACTATAGGGGATCCGCAGCTGAAAACAAAAAATGTCCTACGTTGGAACCCCAAAAACTGCCTAGGATCTATCTATATAGTAATGCGGTAATAGCCAATGCGTATAGAATACATACCCTTGTAGACCGTACGAGGTTAACGTTCCGCAGGGAACGTGGTTGATATAGTCGTACTTGTAGCCAACCTCAAGGTCGCGAAGCTCCTTGCAGGTCACCCCTTGCTCCTTATTCATCTTCATCGTAAAGCAGCTCCGGCTCATGATATTTAAGCGCCCTAAGTGTTACGTCTCGTGTCTTCGTAAACATCCGGTGCACGATGAGATCTCCGGCTCCCCAATTCTGCCGGGAGTGCGGAAGTTGATATCCGGCTAGGAATCCCTGCAGTGCAGCGGCGTACTGCAGGTGTGCCTCATTCGCACAGCCCAGACTTGGGGCCATGGTCAGAAGGGCTAGAAGAGAGGGAAGGAGGAAGTCAATCAAAGGACTTCTCCAATTGATGGTGTGTTTTAATCCCACCCATGGGCACCCCTTTATATAGGCGGAGGGGGTGTGCTCACCCCACTAGGTTAGCCATGTGGGACTATTAGTAAAGGAAAAATCGGCAGGATTTTCGTCCAGCCGGATGGGCTGAATCTAGGCAGCCCAAACAGCAACAAGTGTCAATCCCGGGTGGGCCTAGGCGGCTTCTGGTGGCCCATCTCGCGGGCAAGATGGAGGCAAAGGGAGGGCCAGCCCAGGTGGGCCGAAAGCTCTCGGCGGCCCACCAGCCGTCCGCCCCTAGCACCCCAATCGGCCGCCCACGGTGGCAGCAACCCGGCTGGGCCAGCCTGGCGCGCGCCGGCCTGCTCGGGTGGGCTTCTCGTCGGCCGCGGCCCGCAGGGGCCTGGGCGATCTGGTCCGCCTGCTGCACCCGTGCGGCGGTTAATAAAAACCGCCCACGTGGGCTGTTTCAAAAACAGCCTGTTTCTACTATTTGCTGTATTCTTTTTCTTACGCCAATTTCCTCTGGGATTTTGGCCTAACGATAAAGTTACTTTATAAATCTTAATTTAAATATTATTTAGAATATATTAATTCACAATTAACATATACTAAATGTATATTCAAATACCCATTTATTCGAAAACACTTTTCCGGTCTTTTCCTTCATTCTTTCCCGAACAATTTCGGATCTCTCTACGGAACATTTCCGGCTTTCTCTTTCTCTACTGTGATTCCGTCTTACGAATGATCGATGTCATCACACCCTTAAGTGTATCCTCTCACGGCTCGGGAATGCTCTAGACATGATCTGTATCAATGATCGGTAGAGGGACCAGGGACATCCATATGACCCCTATGCATTTCTGATGGCAATGCCGTTTGAACCGCTAAATGTAGCATCAAATTCCTTTTGTTTCTTGATACGACTTGTTCGACATCCGATCATTGGTATCACATACCTTGTTCAATCTCATTCACAACAAGTTATGTTTTCTTGTTACCGTGATATTACATCCCCGTGACCGAGTTACATGTTACAACATTAATGGATGTAATCTCACCAAGCCGGTCGTATGTATCTTTACCCGTCATGTGGGTGAACAAATCCCGGTCTTGCAGTCACATGTCATCTACAGTTCCTTCAGAATACCCAATGTACACCTTTATGGACACCGTATTACCAGATGACGGTTGATGCAGTCTAAGCAACCTCGGGAAACAGCGAGTAATATGAGCTCACGGTCGAAGGAAAAGGAGTCTAGGTATAGCTGTTGCAACAATGAACTTATATGACTTGATCATGTTGCAATCCTTCGAGGAATGTCCATCACATCATTCTCCAATGATATGACCCCGTTGTCAATCGGCATAAATACCCATGATCTTGAAACCCAGATCATCCTCATGACCAACGAACTAGTATGAATAGAGGCTACTAGGGACTTGGTTGTTTCATACCACACATGTACCAATATTTCTACTTAGCACAGTTATAGAACAATATGAAACTATTATAAACTAATTGAGATATGACAATAAAACCTATTTATTATTTGCCTCTAAGGTATATCTTCTTCAGTTTTACCCAAGATATGCAACACATGATTAGAGAAACAAGCAATTCTACCTTTTGAAAATAGTCCAAGCCAACTCTAATGGGAAATCATATATACAAGTGCCAATGCAACACGAATGCAACTAAACTCAAGACACAAAATTAAGAAATACACCTAATGACTTCTAGGTTACCTTCCGAGAAGCGATTTCTTTAAATCCATATAGCTAGGCTTAGATTCTCCATTAAATTGGGATATCAATTCGATGTGTCATGGTACTTACCTCCAGCAAAGGGTTGGAGCATCCAATAGTAGAGTACGGTCGAAGTCGTACCCTCTTGTGGTGCATCAGCATCATATATATGAATAAGGTCTTGCTTTCAAGCAAGTACTGATGCACCATGTGTCGTGATCATGCCTCCTTATGTAGATACCACTACAACATGGAGCTCGGACGCTGGCGCTTATAGACGCCAAGGAACAGCTTTAGACGCCGTGCTCAGGTGGAAAAAAAGCCGTCGCGGATAACTGTGTCGGGATTCACGAACGACAGCGGATTTTTTGGCCCGGCACAATGTTATCTGCCGAACTAGCGCTTCCGCGGTGCGGCAGAGGATGTTCCATGTTACATTACTAAAGATGGTGTAACTTTAATGTCGTGTCACGTATTGCAAATTTCGTGGTCTGTACAACATGACCTATCAAGATAATTAATTATAGTACCATTCAATGGTGAGGAAATCGGTAATCGTTAACTGCTCGGTCGGCTTGGGAGTAGTGAATAATTAGAATTCGGGTGATTAACTGATTTAATCGGTCGACTATTAATCGGTGTAACCTAAACAAATTAGCACTTAAAACATGAGTATATAAGAAATAAATAGTATATGGTCCTTTATATGCCCAACCCTACTTATTTAGAGCCCAAAAGCCCATTAAAACACATATGATTCTCCTTTCTGACCTAATCTTCAAGGTCATGGGCGACTCTTCTCCCACCACCTACCCAGGGTACCGGTTGGTGTTGGCGGGAATCGAGCTCTTGGAGGCGGGAATCAAGCGGGAGCTTCGCAAAACCTACTTCACTGGGGAGGGCTAGCGGTTGGACGGGCAATATGCGTTGAAAATTTTGCAACTCTTTTGACCAAGTGTAGTATTTTATCGGGAATATACCTAGTAATCAGTCTGTCAGAGCTATTGGTCGGTCTAAAAGATTAACACAACCGATTAGTGGTAATCTACACAGTTAGGTACCTAGTACCGATTATTCGGCCTATTAATCGCTGATTCGAATGAATTTTTGAACAGTGGTACCATTAATAAAAGTAAGGAGTTTACATTTATTAATTTAGGTAGCTAATTGCATTCAAGTTGAAAATTAAATTTTATTGAAAGGATATTTATTACATCATATTACACTACAACCACTTATTACACTTATCTTCTAGCAAATTATGAAAATAAAGAACTAAAAACCCTATCTACAACTAACCTAATTCTTCCACTTATCAAACGATAAGTGGAAAAATTGACCTAATATAAATCTTCAGCGTTTCTCTATTTTCCCAACACCCTACTGTAAGAAATGCAGCAACAGGGCCACCATCCTCGAACGAGAATGCTTTCATCCCGATGGCGACAGCGACAAAGATGGAGGCAGTGACGGTGACGGAGGCGGCAACGACAGCAACGGCTACAGAGGCGGCAGCTACGGAGGCGATGGCTAAGGAGGCGATAGCTATGGATGTGGCAGCGACGGCAGCGATAGAGGCATGTCCGTAATCCTCCACATGAGCTACGTGACCGTGTTGCCATGGATCTGAAAGAGATAGCATATCGATTAGAGAAAGAACATGATGCAACTGCACATCGATTAGAGAAATAACAAGATAAAACATCAGATCGACTAGAGAAGACAATGATGCAACAACAGATCGATTAGAGAAAGAACAAGATCCAACATCGAATCGATTAGAGAAAGAACAAGATGTAACATCAGATCGACTAGACAAGACCATCATGCAACTGCAGGATCGATTAGAGAAAGAACAATATGCAACATAAGATTGACTAGAGAAGACCATGATGCAACAATAGATCGATTAGAGAAAGAACAATATCCAACATCAAATCGATTAGAGAAAGAACAAGGTGCAACATCAAATGGATTAGACAAATAACAATATGCAACATCAAACTGATTGAGAAAGAACCTTAGACTCGGAGGACTCCAGTGCAGAGCCAGTACTTGTGACGCATCACCACATTTAGAAGGGCCGATAGTAGTAGAGATGGGAGTTGGTGAGATCATACGGTATTTTTGGAACTTACTATGTTAAGATCTAGGGTTTGCCTTGCTGGGAGAGTGGGTGCGGCGCCGTACGGAGAGAGGAGTTGAGAGAGCGGGGACTAAGGACTCCATGTATTATATAAGAAACAGGGTGGGCTGTTGGTGAGATGTAGTGTTTGCTTTATAGGCTGTATAACACATGCGGCCAATAACGTGGGACGAATTTGTTCATACTACCTTCGTCTCAAGGCTTAAGGCATATAATTTTTTTCAAAAGTCAAACCAACTAAAGTTTGACCAAGTTTTTAGAGAAAACTATTAATATTTACACTATGTAATCCATACCTTTTCATACATCATGAAATATATATTTTCACATGGTATCTATATAATATAATAGTTCTTGATAGTTTTTTCTAAAAATTTGGTCAAACTTTACATGGCTTGACTTTTCAAAAAAATTATATGCCTTAAGCCTTGAGATGGAGGGAGTAGAACCCATACGTCATCTCCAGCAAGCAGTGGTGGTCTGCACCTGTCAACGACACAAGCCTAACCAATCAGCGGGCAGTGATTGACCATTCTCACACGGGCATCAACAATTAATGGCACTTGAAATGGACGGAAGAAATTGGGAATTCCTCCGTTGGCCAAGCGGGTACAAAAAACCGCCACCTTCCCCGGCCATGTACCATGACACAAAAATCCGCCGCTATTGGCCGCCATAACAAAGTGGTTCCACGATTGCCCATCCGCCGCGCATCCAAATTTTACAGGTACTTTTCGCTTGCGCCGCCTGAAAAATTTGTCGGGTATGGGGGTATTTTTGTAGTGTACATCGAAAGGATTAAAGATTCATATATAACCATTAAACTTCTACCTTGGTTATCATTGTAGGGGAACACTTCATAGTATTGTTCCTTTGCAACAAGGAGTAAATCACGTCCCTCCATATTAGCATCGAAAGATTCATTGCAAGGTTCTATCTCTAGTTAATCATTAGTAATGCTCTCCTCATGAGTGCCTAGGCACAAGGCCTTTGCAGATAAGTTATAATCAGTTTTAGCATTATAAGAATCATTACTAGAGAGAGAGGCATCATAAACAAATATAGTATTTGTAGGCCGCTTTTTGTCAACCTCACCCTTTTGTGCGCCTTCTCTTTATCTTGACGTTCCTACAAATGGTTATATTCGGGCACTACGGTTTTAGATCATGCCCTACTCTCCACCACATGTGGATTACCACTAAGACGTTCTTGACAATAAGATTGTAACATTGGTAACAAATTTGTAAGTTTCATGTGAAGCATACTATCACTACTCATACTCATAATGGATTTTCTTAAGAGTAGATCATCGACACATTTATAAACCAAAAACTCTAAGACTTCAACTCTAGTGTAAGATACTAGGTATTCTTCAAGAGTAGTGGAACATTAAAAACTAAGGTGATCAACTGCCATACATTTATCATAAATCTCATAATATGAATTACAAAATGATTTTGCACAACCATCTAACAGATCGTACAAGTTAAATAAATCCATACCAGAAGAAATAGTATGTTCACTACGGTGTATATCCTTTTCCTCTTTCTTCTATGAGTCCTGCAAAAGGTTACTCCCTTCCACGGCAGAAGTGGGCAATAATGCATTACTACTCAAGTTATCATAACAATAAGAATATATATCATGTACTAGTCAATAGATTCTATCTAGTGCTTTATATTCTTCATTTATATTTCTCATGTGAGCTAGTGACTCACAACAACTAGTAAAAATTACATATTCTAAAACCTCCACATCAACAAAGCGTTCATTACTTTTATTGTAAGATGCTAATGTGGTTTCAATGCTACGCTCATATTGATAATTAATATGATCTATGGATCTGCAATTTTCACAAACAAACTTGTATGAGGCACATAATATGGAGGAATAATCATTCAACCATTATTCTAATGTATTTTGCCTCGTAACATAATATCCAAAAGTTCCGAATTTCGTCTCCTCCATTGCTAGCTTTATCTGTTCAAAAAAATTAAACTCTAAAGACATGATTAGTAGCCAAAGTTTTTTATAGATTTTTGTATTATAATTTGTTTGTTCTTTTCAATATATATAAGCAGTAAGATAACAACAACAAACAAAAATAAATTATGTGCGAATGAGTAGGTAACAACCAATCATTATGCTCCCGACAATCACGCCAATTTGATGGCTGGGTTCTTGCATAAACCAGGGTTATTGTAGTACTTGTACCAGCAAATGTTATTTATAAAGTTCGTCCCTTGGAAGCTTTGAGGATGTAAACAACACAACCACGCATCCACATTGTCAGTGAGGGCACGCTCGCACCCAATACAATGTTTGAAAATAGTCTACACTATAAGTTGCTAGAATAATGGTAAACAAGAGAGATTTAAAGTAACTAGTAACAGAGTAAATAACAAAAGTAAACTAAAGCAAGAGAGTGTTTATAAAGTGTGGTGTGATGTGATTGAGCGGTTCTCAAGGAGTGTAGGATTCACCACTAGCATAGGATAATTATGTATGATTAGGATAACTTATATCTTTCGTCATGATGTGTGTAGAGAGAGCTCTATAATAAGATGTTTATTACAAGTCTCATGAGCAATGGCTTCTACGAGTCAAGTATTGAGCTCATCTCTAAATAACCAATGCGATACCTATGAGCAAATCACTTCTACAGACTACCACAATTAAGGGTTTCCCTATGGATATCGTAATGATCTTAGTGAACCTCTCTTGACCCCCCTTTGACTGTGTAGGTTATAAGCCAATGCTTACAGTCAGAAAATAGCACTAGACATACTCTCATATACATCCGAAGGGTATCTCTCTCTCTTTAGTCCCGAAGGAAAATGCTATGTGGTCGACTTCACATACCAGCTAAAGAGAGAGATCTAATACAATATCATAAATCAATTTTATAGATCAAGAACCAAAGTTATAGATCATCTTTATTTCAATGCATAATAATACTAGGGTTTCTCCATCTCTTCCAAAGAACAAGGCAACTACACATACATGAAGGGGATCAATATCATGGCAATAATATGGATGATATATGAAGGTACAATTGAATACAAGTGCAAATCCACAATAGAGTTTAGATTACAACAAAGTAGACAAAGGGGGTCGATGTTGGAGACATTGTTGATGAAGATGATGATGAAGATCGATGCGTATCCCTTCAAGATGCAAGCCAAATCTTTCTCTTGAGTGGTGTTGTGGTGACGATCTTGTGTGTGGCAGCTACGGAGGTGTGAATGGATTGATTTGGAGGCGGCTAGGGTTTCCCTCTCTAAATAGGCATTCTGGAGGTCGGTTTTGCGAACCGACGACGCTCGGGGTCGAATATGCTCATTGGGACTTCACAAATGTTGTTTTGTTTGACGAATCAAAGCCAACAGAGGTCCCGTACGGTACGGGTGGGCTCTGTCCGTACCGCAGGTCATTAAACCCTCAGTACTCTACGGTATTTTTGGCCCCCATTTTTTCATACTGACTCAGATTGAGGTGTTTTTTGGCTTGTTTGATACGTATGGACGAGGGATACAACACCATGGTCTTGGATCAGCAATATGAGATGATGGAAAATATGACTTTTCCACATCTCATATGGCTAAGTCTGACGCATGTAACTTCTCTATATTGAATCCTATTGGCTCCTTTTATCCATGATTGTCCATAGAGCCTACACACAAGTCAAAGTCGATAAAAAGTAATAAAATCCTACTAAAACTACTAGTTGTGCAAAGTCCATATGAAAATGAATGAGAACTAGTAATCATGCATAATGTGCATACTTTTAGCTAGATATCGCATGTGATGAGTGACAATATGAATAATTTGTGTGCTTAAATATACATCATATTTGCACTCATCACCAATGTAGAATTCAATTTTTTCCTAAATATCAAGGTCCATGTTTTTGATAGATCAAGTGTGTGGCAAGAGGAGTGAAGCCTAACTTTATTCCCACATGAATAGTTGGGAGAGAGAAAAGTTGGGAGAGAGTCGAACGACCTTATAAGGGGGAGTGTTCCACCGGTTGGTAAAGCGAGTGAGAGAAAGAGTGATACACGGGTGCTCCACTTACATCGCCACTCACTCGACCAGAAGTGACGTGCATGCTGCAAAAAGTTTCGTGAATGATCCGGGAATTTTTTTGTTGCTCACAAAAAATTGCGGTTTTGACGGACATGTCATAGGACATGCCAAATGGACTCGACCCACATTATAGTCGTCAGGGTATCCTACAGTCTTGCGCGACCTACGCTATAGGACATACGTTATGGTTTTTACACCTCTCTTCTTGCTACACCTTCGTATAATACTCAATCCCGAGAGCCAGTACTATACGGGAGAGCAGGTCTACGGAATCACTCACCTTTATGATCTTGTACGTGAGAGGGAAAATTATGTTTTTGGGAAGCGTTGCACGCGACTTCTCGCGATGTTCATCACGGTCCGGCTACCAAAGTTGGGTGTTACTAAGTTTTGTCATCTCCATCATTGAACCTCTATTCCAACCACGACTAATCTATCTACAAATGATCAATATTTGTGATATGCTCCTCTTTACTATTCAAATATGTATTTCGAGTACATGTTTTGCTACTACATGTCTATGTTCATCATGTTGTCAAAATCATCTAGTATGTTCTAGTTAGATGTGGTAGTAATTGGTTTTTTCATGATTTATATTATAGAATTAATCATGGAATTATTCCCTA
Organism: Avena eriantha; assembly: GCA_910589775.1. Lineage (NCBI taxonomy): Eukaryota > Viridiplantae > Streptophyta > Magnoliopsida > Poales > Poaceae > Avena > Avena eriantha. Next base: position 427,435,660 of record OU342740.1, read on the forward strand.
ATCATCCAATCAATCCAAAAACCCAATTGTAGGCAATTTCTCGAAACCATGGCTAGCTTTTCCGATGCACCAAGGCCGATAAGTTTACCACTATGCACTTCAAGAGATGGAAAGTTAAGGCCATGTTCTGGGTTATCTCTCCGAAAGTATATGTGGTTAGTAAAGGCAAACCTGAAGAGGCTATGTTTGATGATGATCATAGAAAGTTCGAGGAAGCCAATATTATCTTCGTGATATGTGTTTTAATTTGAGTGTTCTTCCTGGTCATATTTGTGATGTTTACTTCCATAAAACAGATTGAAAAGAGATTTGGGAGGCACCAAACATAAAGTTTGGTCCAAGAGATGCATGCAATGAACTGGATATCATGGAGAGCTTTCATGACTATAGGATGGTGACAATTGTTTTGTGGTTGAACAACCTCATGAGATATAGTGCATTAGTAGAGATCTCGAACTCCTTAAATGTGCCTTATGTGACAAGTTTGTCGCTGGATGCATTATTGAAAAAATTCCCCTTCATGGAGGAACTTCACCACAACTCTCAAACACAAGATATATGAGATACCATTTGAAAATTTTATAGTGTCTCTTGATCTTGAGGAGATGCCTCGGGCTAGGAGACTATTGAGAAAGGAGGTGAGAGTTAGTCTAGTGCAAACATAGTGGAGATAAAAACCTTCTACGCGAACAAAGGGAATAACAAGCCCACCTTCAACAAGCTTTCAAAGACTACTACCATCAACAAGAAGAATCCGAACAAGACCAAGAGCTAGGTTGTTTCACCTGTGGAGGGATCAACCAGTTTTCCAAGGACTCTCCAGATCGTGTAGGCCATACGGGAAAAATGGAAAGACTATCTATGTCCTGACCACTAGCAACACTAACGGGTATGGCAAGTTACATTTCCATCTCCATGTTGGTGGATTGATACGGGTGCTATGTTCATCATTCGGTATTTCAATATCCATGTTGGTGAACTAGTACATGTGATAATGTTCATGTGTGTCCTAACATCTCTATATTCACTTCTTATAAGACCAAACTAGATTCGTCTGTCCTAATAGGGAATGGGCCACATACTTCTCTTCATGATGTTGGCACAGAGGATCTCAAGTTCACTTTGGAAAGGATTGTGTAGCAAAGGAATATGCAACATGTGCCACTATGAAACATAATCTCGTTAGCCGCTCCCTTCATGTAGAGATCGGTTTAATATCATTTTAGAGTCAAATAAGGTAGTAGTTTTGAAGCATGGACAATTTATTGGTAAATTTTATGCATTTGGAGGCTTGTTTCAATATTATTTTTTCAGAATTTTGTAATAAGTATGTGAACCTTATTTGTGGCGGTGTTAATGATGTTACTAGTGTTCGGCTCTCTCGTTTAGATTACATTAATTTTGATTTAATGTCTCGGCTATCTAGTATGAGTTTAATTTTGAATTTAACTATGGAAAAATGTTCTAAGTGTCATAGTTGTGTGCAATCAAAGCAACCTCGAAAACCACACAAGACAACTGAGGAGAGAAACTTGCCACTTCTAGGACTCCCAGATTCTAATCTATGCAAGATGAATGGTGTGTTCACCAAATGAGGAGAGAGATATTTCATGATCTTCATTGATGAAGCATTTAGATTTTGCTATGTTTAATAATTTATTGCAAACAGAAGATGAAGCTTTAGACTAGTTTAAAATTTATAAAGACAAAGATAATAATAAACTAGAGAGAAACATCAAGCGTCTTAGGTCGGATCATGGTGGTGAGTATTTTTCCTAAATATTTGAGAATTATGTGAGGACCATAGTATTAATCATGAGAGGATGCCTCGCTACTCACCCAATCAAACATGGTTGCCAAGAGGAAAAGATGCACATTGATTGAATTAGTGAATTCCATGTTAGCCATTGTTGATTTATCTAAGGCATGGTGGGGGAGGCTTTGTTGACTTCATGTCATGACCCGGAATAGAGTTCCTAACAAAAATAGGGTGATAAACCCCTTTATCAGGAGTGGGCTCGGAGAAAACCATCACTTCCTTACTTCACACTTGGATGTGTTTGGCAAAGGTAAACATACCAATTCCCAAAAATGGAAGATTTGACCAAAGACAGTGAATTGTGTCTTTCTAGGATATGCTGGTATTTTTAGTAATTAAATCGATCCTATAATGAAATCTTGTGATGCATCATATTTTGGGAATATGTTTTCTACGAAATATATGCATATTATGCATGTAAAATGCATACATAAAATTAGCCGCTGGCTCTAGAGGAGCCGCCGTCGCCCGTCGCCACCACACATAACATGTTTGATGAAATGTCACAAAGGTGAATTACCGAATGTTTTTCTCAATTTTCTTTTTATCTTTCACACTAATGATAAATGTTGAATGAAATGTGTTACACAATGGTGACATGGAAAGAACCATGCGATTCGGCAATGGTGACATGGAAGGAGTCTCCGATGCCATTGGAGGATTCTCCGATCCCAATATTGCTAGTGAAGATGAAGCAAAACATGGAGATGGAAGTGATGGCAATGATGCCAAGTGATGATCTTTGATTGTGGTGTGTATGTGTTTATCTAAAACTATGCTTTTGTTTGTGTTTCGGTAGCACTATTATATGGTCCGAATTTGAATTTGATAGGTGGATTTGAACTACAATGATGTGTGGTGATTTTTTCAATGTTTAAATTCTATGTATACCTCATTTTGTTTCAATGTGTATTTTGTGAAGAACAACCACATAGGTAAGATGCCCTGTTTTATGTCATCTTATACAACTGAACAAAATTTTGTGACCTAATTTATTACATCATCTTATACTCCCTCTGTTCGAAAAAATAAGACGTTTTAGCTTTGTGAATCGAATGTATGTAGACGTCTTTTGGTGTATAGGTTCATAAAGGTTCGGAGTGAACCTATACACAAAAAAGTGTCTAGATATACTCATTTTACAAAGTTAAAATGTCTTATATTTCTGAACGGAAGGAGTACATCAGAATAAAATTTGGTGCCCTAAAAGCTCCTTTTGATGCGCTAACTTTTCCTACGCGCCCCTAAAATATGTCATCTATTGAAGATGCTCTCATACAACACTTGCAAACACCAGCTTTGTTTCGTGTTTGAGCCATGCACTCACGTACGCACATCGCTTGCAACATACTGCCCCACAAAATGGAGGAAAGCATCCGTCCGTAAAACATGCTCAAACTTGCACCTACCATTTGGAGAAGAAATATGACGAAAGCTACGAGCAATGATGAAAATGATCTGCACCCACCCAACACCAAACCAATCCATACCAAACCCCACGAATAGGTCCAATAAAATGATTTCTCCCACACTATAGATTGCATGATTGTATATCCATGTATAAATTATAAGTGCCTAGTCATTCTGAAACATGATGAGCCTTGATTACTTTGCGGGCCTTACTATTTTCTTTTGGGATATATGTCTTCTAAAATGGTACTACTAATATTAGTTGTAGTTACTTTTTCTGAAATATTGATAGAGAAAGCATCCCGTGGAAACCAAGTTAAAATGAATACTTGGTGGAAACCACAACTCAAAGTTTCCAAAAATTCGGAAAAATTATGGTGTACTTGAAACATGATCTTTAATGAACATATGATATTTGAAATTCAAACTCATATTCATTTCAGAGGTAAGAAAAAACAAATTATGCATGATTAGCATTGTTGTACTATTGCCACTTTTCATTGTTGAGTCTTTTCAGAATTTGACGTTCAAATTAAAATTTCACACGTTTGGCCTTTCCAACATACTAGGTTTTTTTCAAACAAAAATTCAGGAACTTTGAGATGAAATATGTTTTCTACTTTGTTTTCACCAGTAAATTTAAATTCTAACTATACCTCTTTATAAATTTGTTCCCACATGACATTTCCCATTCCGTAATGTAAATTTGAGTTAGATTTTGTAATGTTTATGTTCTGGCAACCCAAAAAAAAAGGGGGACATGGGCGGGGATGGACAGGTCCACATAGGATGAGCCTTCTCGGAGAAGGTAGAATAAGAAAAGACACTATTTTAGACTATGTCTAGCAGCTGTAGTGCTGCAAAACGCGGGTGCGGTGTATTGCAAAGCTGTTTATTATATGAAAAACGTCGGCGCGAAATAGATGCCGCATATACATACCGCAAAACAAAATATACTCTCAAATATTCTGTCGTCTTCTTCCTCTCGTCCGCACACGGTGCACCAGTCCATGTTGGACGCCGGCGTCCCGCATCTTCCGGTAGACCCCGGTGGCGTTATCCATGCAGGCGAGTTCACGGGTGCGGGCGAGGGCGCCGCACGCGTGCCTGCCGGAGTGGCGTCGATAGAACTCCTCCTACGGCGACGACACGTGAGCTCGCGAGACGGGGCTCCCGCCACGGCGCGGACAAGCGCCGCCGCGTCCGCCCAAATTGCGGCACGATTGGCCAGCCATGGGTAGGTGGGGGGCTGGGAGGGGGTAGATGACGGCGATTTTAGTTCCGACGGCGGCGGTGATAGGAATCGGAGCGAAAGCACGGATGCACAAGGGTTTCTGTGCGGGGGTGGTGGGGAAAAATGAATGCAGTTTACCCCATTTCGGACCCCTGCACCGAATATATGTGGGACGGACGGGTCGGAACGTGGAAAACCGCAAAAAATTATGGGTTTGAGCCATTTGCGGTAACTGAAAAAGCCATATTTTCCCTTTGCTACTGGCACAAAAATTTGCGGGCCAACCCATATGCATTAACTAGAGATGCTCTTATGACAGAATTTTCAGAATAAATAAAAGGTATAGTTACCGAGCAGGTTAAAAATACAAAATAGCGATGTAATCAGAATGATCTATTTTATATATTCTCTTCGTCCTAAAATAAGACTTAGATTTTGTCTAGGTTCACATTCAATCTACTCCCTCCGCTTAGAAATATAATATGTTTTAGCTTTGTGAAATGAATGTATCTAGACGCCTTTTAGTGTATAGTTTCATTCCGAACCTCTACGAATCTATACACTAAAAGACATCTAGATATATTCTATTCATAAAGCTAAAATATCTTATATTTCTAAACGGAGGGAGTATATACTAAAACATGTTGACAAATCGAATTCACTTATTAATACCGTTTGAGTACTTTTTTCCCTAGCGGAAAGCTAGGGTTTCTCCTTCCTCCGGCGGCGCCTTGCTTCCGTGAGTCTGGATCATAGCTAATACCGTTTGATCGACGTGGTCGCAGCGATCTGCTCGCTCCCGCCCTTTCGATCTAGCCTGTGGTTGATGGATCAGGAGAAACCCACGGAGGGGATGGAGGAAGGCTCGGCAAGCGGGCTAGGCGGAGAGAGTAAGGAAGCAGTTGAGGATCTGCTAGGGAGGTTACAACTCCATGAACATGAGACCGAGGATTTCGTCTAGGAAGACGAGGCGGAGGAACCTGGAATTATAGCGAAGTGGCTAGCCATCGCTAGGGTTCATACCACGAAGCTAGGGTTCAGTCAGAGTGCTATATTTGCGGATATGCGCTCATCATGGAATCTGGCAAAGGAGGTTACATGGCATAGATTGGATGACAACTTGTTCACGATACAGTTTCATTGTCTTGCGGACTGGAATAAAGCCATGCACCAAGGCCCTTGGCTGTTTAGAGATCAAGCATTAATTATGGAGGAGTATGATGGGTTTACGAACCCTAGGTCGGTGAAGCTGGATAAAGTGAGAGTGTGGGCTCAAGTTCACCAGCTTCCTGATAACTATTTGAAGGAACCGATTGTCAAAGGCATGTGCCGCAGGGTAGGGGAAGTCAAAGAGGTCCAGATTAAACTCCCATCAGGGTTCGTCGGTAGCTTTGTTCGTATAAAGGTGAAGCTTGGTGTTACTAAAAAACTTAGCAGATTTGCTTCGATAACAAAGGACAAGAAGGAGTTTTATCAGGTGAAGTATGAAAAGATGCCTATTTTCTGTGGGAACTGTGGACATATTGGTCATTGGCATGAGGAGTGCGGGTCGGGAGAGCATGATTTATCAAAGTTGGAGTGGGGAAATTTTATCCTAGCTGATGGTGGTCGTGGAAGAGGTCGTGGCCGAGGACCTGGTAGAGGTCGTGGTGGCGGGGGGAGAGATGGAGGTCCCTGGGGCCGTGGTATGGGCCGTGGTACCTACACTAGTGAGGAAGAGGGAGGTTGGGACAGAACTAAGGAGAATGTTTCAGCTGAGATGGAAGTGGATGGTTATGCTCTACACAATCCACTTGTTAGGAAAAGGCTGGCAATGAATTCAGCGAGTGGTGCTGACTTGGGGACTGCTTATGATGATGCAGATGGAGGAAGAAGAGTTAGTTCAGGAGTATTGGCGATTGTAGGCCAGTTGAAGGGGATAACCATAATGAAGCTTCGCTTGAGTCCCATCCGAGAAATTTGAATAAGGAAAACCCTGCGGGATTAGGAACGCCGGGCAAAATCCAACCACCGAAGCGTTCTAGAATAGATGGTGAACCAGTTAACTCTTAGATATCGGCGGCCTCTAACTTGGAGGCTGACCGGAGGCAATGAAAATCTTAAGCCTCAATAGCCGTGGTGTTCAGAAAGCCACGGCGGTCAGGGCACTGACGGAGGTCCAGAAGCGATATAACCCTGATATGTTATTTCTGATGGAGACTCATTTGGATGATTGGGCGGCAGAGTGCTTGCGTAGAACTTTGCGGTTTGATTATAAAGAAGTTGTGAGAAGCGATGGTAGGAAAGGAGGCCTTATGTTGCTCTAGAAGAAGGAGGTTGTGGTGTCTTTACGTTATAAGACAGAGAACTACATTGATGTTTTTATCGGTGTTGGACAGGATAATATCTGGCGCTTTACTAGTTTCTATGGGGAACCAAGATGGAGTGATAAACATAAATCTTGGGAACGTATGGGTGAGCTTGCAACTGTTAGCACTATGCCGTGGCTCATTATGGGGGACCTGAATGAGATACTATATCCTTTTGAGAAAGAGGGGGGCAAACCAAGACCGTCTCAGTATATGCAAGCATTTAGAGACGCTCTGAGTGATTGTGGCCTCTCTGACATGGGCTACTTTGGGGATAAGTTCACTTGGCATAGAGCAGGTATTCGTGAAAGGTTGGATAGAGGCATTTGTAATGATGCTTGGCAACAAAAGTTTGATGATGCAGTTCTGCTAAATTGCGACTATAGTCGGTCTGATCATAGACCTATTCTTATGAGCTTTGGAGAGGAATCGGCAGAGGTTCAAAGTGGGCCAAAAATTCTTCGCTTTGAGGCAAGATGGTTAAAGGAGCCTAGATTTCATGAAGTGGTACAAGATGCTTCGGATCTTTCGGCGGAGCAACCTGGCCGAACCGATCTAGTAGGAAGGTTACGGATGGTTCATGATCGTATGCATCGTTGGGACCGTACAGTGCTTAAAATCTCTAAGCGTAAACTTAATACGCTAAAACGAGAGCTGGAGGAGGTGATCCGCAGTGAGCTTTCTGAGGCCAATGTGATGAAGGAGAGAGAACTCGCTTTTGAAATAGAAAAGCTCCTAGAACAAGAAGAGATTCACTGGTCTCAAAGGAGCAGGGTTGACTGGTTAAAATTCAGAGACAGGAATACCGAATTCTTCCACAAATTTGCATCGGCTCGCCACCTCAGGAATAAGATTTCTCGTCTGAAGGACGATTCGGGTAACTGGCAGGAAGGTATAGCGTATCTTAATCCTATGATTTCTGATTATTTTGCTGGGTTGTTTTCTACAGAAGTTGATGAACCTGATCCGGGGTTGATTGGGCTGGTCAATCCTAGGGTTTCCGATAGCATGAATGAGTCGATGATGAGACCCTACACGGGGGATGATGTGAAAAAGGCTCTGTTCTCAATCGGGGACACGAAAGCACCTGGCCCGGATGGGTTACATGCTATCTTCTTCAAGAAGTGTTGGGGTATTCTTGGTGAGCTGCTAACAGAAGAGGTGCTGGAGGCTGTAAACAAAAAAGAGGTTCCAGAAGGCAGGCTGGAATGATACTGTCATTGTCCTTATTCCTAAAGTTCAATCTCCGGAGAAAATTACACAATATAGGCCGATTAGTCTTTGCAATGTTCTTTATAAAGTGATCTCGAAAATGATTGCTTTTCGGCTAAAGTCTATCCTTGATGATATTATCTCACAGGTTATGAGAGTATGCATACTATCAAGAATAAGAAGAAAGGGAAAGAAGGCTTTTGCGCAGTGAAGCTAGATATGCACAAAGCCTATGACAAAGTTGAGTGGATTTTCTTGGAACGGATGTTATCTCGGTTGGGTTTTCATAAAGAAGTCGTTGATTTGTTAATGGCATGTGTCAGGTCGGTGAAGTACAAGGTTCGATACAATGATTAGGAAACTGAGGAGTTCATCCCAACAAGGGGGCTACGCCAAGGGGACCCTTTGTCACCGTATTTGTTCTTGATCTGTGCAGAAGGTTTATCTAGTGCTTTGGCTCATAGAGAGGAAGTTCGTGGCATTGAAGGTGTTCGGGTGTGCAGAAATGCGCCATCAGTATCTCATCTATTATTTGCTGATGATTCCCTTATACTTATGAAGGCAAACATGAATAATGCAACTTCATTGAGACAAGTTCTGGATTTATATTGTGCAAGCTCAGGCCAATTGGTGAGTAAATCAAAATGTAGTATCTTTTTCAGTCCTAATGTGGATGTTGCTTTGAAGGCTCATATTTTTGAGGAACTTAATATTATGACAGAGGCTATTTCAGATACCTACCTTGGGCTTCCCGCTCTAGTGGGGCTTAATAGATATGAATCTTTTGTTTATCTTTTGGAAAGAATTATACAAAGTTTGAAAGGATGGAAGGAGCGCTTCCTGTCCTTGGGGGGAAAAGAAGTTCTCTTGAAAGCAATCATTCAGTCAATTCCTATGTATGCAATGGCAGTGTTCAAAATTCCAATATCATTATGTAAAGAGATAAATGAAGCAATGGCAGAATTCTGGTGGGGGGATACCGAAGAGAATAAGAAGATGCACTGGTTCTCTTGGTGGAGGATGTGTATCCCGAAGAAGATGGGCGGCATGGGATTTCGTGACCTCCACTCTTTTAACCTTACAATGCTAGCTAAGCAAAGCTGGCGTCTTCTGTCTAATCCTGATACTTTATGTTCTCAGGTGCTTAGGGCTAAATACTATCCGGATGGTAAGCTTCTAAATGCTGGATCCAAACCTGGGGCATCTCTTACATGGCAGAGTATCGTGGCGGGTCTACATACTTTTAAGCGTGGTCATATTTGGCGTATTGGATCTGGTACCAATGTTAACATATGGGAGGACCACTGGATCCCGAACAGTCCTACAAGGAAGGTTCTATCTAGGCGAGGGTAGTGCATTCTCCGAACGGTTGATGAACTAAATGATCCAGTCACTGGACAATGGGACGAGGCTATTATTAGAGAGAACCTCTGGGGAGTGGATGCTGAGAGAATTCTAAAGATACCTCTGAGTGCTCATTTGACTGATGATTTTGTAGCATGGAGCTTCACTAAAAGTTATATCTTCTCGGTTCGTTCTGCCTATCATTTGGAGTGGAATCATCAATTTGGCGCACGAACTAGAAGGAGTGATGGCCAGGGAGCCTCTTCAAGTAATCCGGTTTGGGAGAAGCTTTGGAATCTTAATGTTCCACCTAAAGTTAAAATTTTCTTGTGGAGAGCTTTGCATGGTTCGATACCTGGGATATCTATTCTTGCTGATTGGCATATGAGAGTAAATCCAGAATGCCCCGTTTGTCATAGTGGACCAGAAGATATTAAGCATCTCTTGTTCTCATGTACAAGAGCAAGAGAGGTATGGAAAGAACTTGGCCTCTGGAAAGTTATTGCGCAGACTATGCAAGATGATCAATCTGGTTCGGTATGTCTTGAAAAACTTCTTTGCAATCAGTCAAGTAAATCACCGGTTCTAGGCAGTTGGGGCTACGGGAGACAATTGGTGTTGGCGGATGGTATATTTGGTGGCAGCGACGGGAAATTGTTAGAGGCGTCCAGGTTAAGAAACCATCTAGTACGGCATTTGCAATCAATTCCCTAACTGCAAATTTTGGAGTTGCTCGGCCTTCGGCGGAACGAAAAATGTTGACATGGAGTAAGCCTATTATGGGAGATTTGAAGCTTAACATAGAGGCATCTTTCCATAGTGATGGTTCAGGGTCGGTGGGTGCTATTTTACGTGATCACAAGGGTGAGGTAATGGGAAGCTCATTTGGTCCTATATCGCATGTGTTGGATGCTACTACAGCGGAGGCTTTGGAGTTACAAAAGGGTCTCGATTTTCTTGAAAATATTGGATGTTCTCGTGTGATCATTGAGTCAGATTCTTCAGACCTAATCAAATCTTGTAACGGAGAAGCAGAGATATGGAGCCCCTACTCAGCAATCTTGGCGGAGTGCTTTCAAAAAATTGGAGCTATGGCAGAAGTTCGATTTCTATTTTGTCCGAGAAAGGCGAACCAGGTGGCGCATGAACTAGCTAAATTTGCTTACTCTTCAAAAGAGAATCGTAGTTGGGAGGGTGATCCCCAAGGCTTTATTTTGCCTTTTGTAATTCGAGATGTAACTCTGTTTTAACTTGGGAGCAGCAAGTTTCAGACGCACTCTTTTCCTTCTAAGGTATCTAAGGGGACTAGAAGGTTTTTAATGAGACGGCTTGCTTGCTCAATATATTGTGTTTGTCAAAAAAAATCGAATTCACTTATTTCTGGACCGAGAAAACTGTATTAGAAATTGTTTGTCATGATGGATCGATCCCAACAACCAGCTTGAGTGAAATCACGAGATATTTCCCTCTCTTTTTTCCTTCGAAAAAAAGCAAAGATTGAGGAGAGAGAAAGGTCAATAAAAAGGCTCTCCGCCTCTCTTTCCCCATTCCCACTCAGTGTCCCCGGCCGGCGCCCACATCCCTCCCCCACGTCGCCGGCGGCGGGAGGAGTCGTCGCCTGAGCCTCCCCCGCCGCCACCACCGCGGCCGAACTCGGAGCTGAGGGTGTGGCCATGGGTCACGGGGTGAGCTGCGCCCGCACCGGCGACGAGCACGACTTCTTCCGCGCGGCGCAGCTCGGGGACCTCGACGCGCTGGCCGCCCTCCTCGCCGCCAACGGCTCCCTCGCCCGCCGCGCCACCCTCTACGACCGTCTCTCCCCGCTCCACATCGCCGCCGCCAATGGCCACCTCGAGGTAAGCATCCGGCTCCTCCCCACCTCGCCGGATCCAATCCGCTTGCTACTGGTCTCTGAGCTTTCTTCCTCCTCGCAGGCGCTTTCCATGTTCCTGGACCGCGGGGCGCAGCCGGACGCGGTGGATCGGCACAAGCAGGTGCGAGATCCCATTCAAAATCTCCTAGTATTTTTTGAGCACCTGGCCGGCGTAACCGCCAACAAGCTTCCCCAAAAATCTCACCAATTTCGTTTCTTGTCTTGCTCCAGACTCCCTTGATGCTGGCCGCCATGCACGGCAAGATCGGCTGCGTGCTCAAGCTCCTCCAGGCCGGCGCAAATGTGAGCAAAATCTGGAAACCCCTCAATGCAATTCTGCTTGCAAACATCACCCACTAACCATGGAGCTTACCTGCGAATCAGATCTTGATGTTCGACTCGGTGCACGCGCGGACCTGCCTCCACCACGCGGCATACTACGGCCACGTCGATTGCCTGGATGCCATCCTCTGCGCCGCGCAGACCACGTCGGTGGCCGATTCATGGTGAGATCCTGCTCCCCAGTCTGTGGCTGAGAGTGGCGTTTGGTTGCTTGTTTGCGGGACTGCTCACCGGCTGCTGTCGAAGCTTTGCAGGGGGTTTGCCCGGTTCGTCAACGTCAGGGATGACCACGGCGCAACGCCGCTGCATCTCGCCGCCAGGCAGGGGCGGCCAGAGTGTTTGCAGGTGCTATTGGAGAACGGCGCCATCGTGTCTGCTTTGACCGGATCATATGGGTAATGTTGGTTATTGGTGATCAAACAATTGGTTATTTGATTACACAAATGCTGATCCATGTTTTGTTGTTGCAGCTTCCCTGGTAGCACATCATTGCATTTGGCTGCTCGCGGCGGGAGCTTGGATTGCATCCGGAAGCTGCTCGCCTGGGGAGCTGATCGGCTCCAAAGGGACTCAGCAGGGTGAGAACTAGATCCCTTTCATGCAGCTCATATCGCAGTTGCTCAATGCCGTAAACATTGTTTGTGTATGTAGCAGCACAGATTTAGGTGCTCTTTTGGTTTTCACCAATGGTTTCTGCTGTCCGTAATTAGTAGAACTCAACTTGCCACATCACAAGTGAACACACTAAGCATTTGTTGAATCCACATTTGGAAAGTTCACCTAGCACTACCACTATCAAGAAACATAGATATGTTGTTTTCATGAGTTACCATGTTCGTCCTGCTGAAATCTTATGTCAAATGTTGTTATTATTATCCCGCAGGAGAATACCGTTTTCTGTTGCGCTGAAGCGCAAACATGGGGCGTGTGCAGCATTGCTAGACCCTTCATCGGCAGAGCCCATGGTGTGGCCTTCCCCGCTCAAGTTCATCAGCGAGCTCGACCCAGAAGCGAAAGCTCTGCTGGAAGCAGCCCTGATGGAAACCAACAGGGCGAGGGAGAAAAAGATCTTGAAGAACGCGAAGTACGCAATGTCATCCCCTTCACATTACGACGATAGCATCGACGACGACACTTGCTCGGAGGTATATATCTATATATGTTGCTTAGTTCGCATAAACACATAATCAGATGATTTATTTGTGTTCAGGTCTTTGTGTAGCGAGACTGAATGGATGTAATTTGCGTGGTGCAGGTGAGTGACACGGAGCTGTGCTGCATCTGCTTCGACCATGCGTGCACCATCGAGGTGCAGGACTGCGGGCACCAGATGTGCGCGCCCTGCACGCTGGCGCTGTGCTGCCACCACAAGCCGAACCCCACGACGCTGAGCCTGCCCTCGCCGGCCTGCCCGTTCTGCCGCGGCGGCATCTCGCGGCTCGTGGTGGCGCAGACCAGGACAGACGGCGACCTTGAGAAGCCAGCCTCCCCACAGCTCGCCCCGAGGAGGTCCCGGCGCTCCCACAACCTCAGCGATGGCGGCAGCAGCAGCTTCAAAGGGCTGTCCTCGGCCATCTCAAAGATCGCCCGTGGCTCGAGCCGGATGGCCAGCGGCGATAGCAGTGAAACGGACAAGCCCGAGCACGATCCGTGAGACAGACATCGATCGGCACCAATCTCAAACATCCTCAAGCTTTTGGACCCAGATGAGAAATCCAATGCCCCGTTGATCCATGGAAGTTCTAGGTAGGAACTAAATAAGTATCCTCCGTTTCCATCTGCCATATATAATTTTTGGAATCGCCAGGCCAGGCTTAGCAGTTAGCGGTGCTGTGAGAGAGAGAGACCAGAGAGGAGCTGTTCATCATCATCATCATCATAGAGTCTGGTACTGGTGAATGAATCTGCTGCAGAGGCGTGAGGACTGCTACTGCTAATGCTGCAGCTGGTTCGCAGTGGATCTCTGAAATGCCATGCCGTGCCATGTGACCGTGTTCCCCGGCGTTGTCCTGTGCGAGCGTAATGGCCCGTTTTTGGCCCTTGATGTCTGGCGTTAATGCCGCGGTTCGTTGTGTACTGGCAGCAAGCAGGGGGGTGGTCCTTGGATCGCCATGAAATCTGCTGCCATGCCTAGATGAGTAGATGACATTGTGTGGGTTGTACTGGCTGTCGTCCGGGTCCTCTGTCACTGTCACTGTCCGGTTACTGCTTGTGATGTTTACCTCTGTTGTACGTGCAGTGTTCTTGTGGGATCTACTGCATATCAGTAACCAAAAATTTTACAAGTTTGAAAAATTAAAAATAAATCCTGTGCATAGTCAATGTTGTATCCTACAAGCATGAGAAATGGTAACCCGAAATTCTTTATATTATGGTCTACACAAAAATGGCAGAGTCTGATAAATTTTGAAGTCATAATAAAAAGTATTTGCGGAATACATCATTGGCTACATAAGTTTTTTTTATTTTCAAATTATTCAAACTAAAAATATATAATTTTCATTTTTTAAAGGTGGTCACCAAATGTCCACTCTATTCTATCGGTGGCAAAATGGCCAAAATATGCGTAAGACAAGACATGGGAGCTGTAGCTTTCGTTCAACCTACCAGGCAGCACGCGGCATGGCGCAAAGCCACCGTTCACGTCAGGCGATTGACACGAGCGGCATATTGGTGGAGCTCGCTCGTCATCCTACACTACACTGCATTCCGGCGGCGTATTATTATTTATCGCTTCGAGAAGAAAATATCTGGGCTGGTTTGGGTGGTGAAGCAGCTCGTGATAAGCTGACAAAAGAAGAACTCGTCTGTGTTAAGTAAAGTAAGTAAGACATCGAGTGGGGTTGATGTTGATGCTGATGGGTTAGTTAGTGATAGTCGCTCACCAGAAACTGGAGTGCTTCCAAATTGTGTAGATGGACCAACCTGCTGTCGCTTCTGCGTCTCTACTCCGTTTATATCATGATTTTCGACTTTTCGTCTCATTACCTATTTATTATTTAAGCTAGCTATCATGACTATTGAGCGTGCAAATCTGATGATCAAATTGAAGATGCGATTCTTCATCTAGTAGATGGAGTCTTATATATCCTTCGGTATGTCGACGATATAATTCTGTTTATGGAACAGGACCTTGAAAAAGCAAATAAAATCAGAAACTGGTACTCTAAGCTTTTGAGCAAATTTCGGGGTCTCAAAATTAACTTTCATAAAAGTGAATTGTTCTGTTTTAGCCAGGCTCAGGATGCAGTTAGTCTATATGCTGAGATTTTTGGCTGTAGTCAGGGCGTTTTTCCGATTAGGTGTTTGGGCATTCTAGTTCACTACCGGAGGCTCACAAATGCTGAATCAAAGATCGTCGAGGAAAGACTACAGTTAAGACTAAGTAGTTGGAAAGGTAAACTGCTCTCCCTAGGGGGTACATATCTTACCGCTAATCCGATGTTTTATTCTAGGTCAAAACATACTGAGGCGATTTTCATTTTGTTAGAAAGAAGGTAGTTCTTGATGCTATTGACGTTAGATTTGTCTTCTCCGGTGATTAACTAGTTGATGATTTTACTAAGTCAGTAACTAAAACAAATGCTAACACCATTATGCTACAATCTGAATGTTGTATCTAATAGTTTAGATTGATGGGGAATGTAAGACGTAATCATTAGCATATCGTGTAGATATGGTAGTTGTAGATTTGATATAAATCAACGTTAATCATTGAGATTGTAACCTTGATGTACAAGTTAACACTGATATAAAATTATAAATATGACCGGAGACCGACCCAGTTGGGTATGGCAAAAAAAATCCATTAGAGCCCACGCCCTCTCTCCACCTTGTGCGCCGGCACTCGTGCACTTAGAGCACGCATCAAATCAGCACTGTTCTCGGCAACCTTATCCCCTCCCCCGTGCTTTTCCCCTCGCCCCCTTGAGAGTCAGCCGCCATCAACCGGCCCTCCCCGCCGCCCTCCCCGCCGGAATAGCCGGCCGGGGGTGGGATCGGAGAGGCGCCAGAGCTAGGCCAAGATTTGGTAGGTGTAGGTTGTGGCATGATGCCGAGTTTTGGCGTACTGTCGGGAGTTGAACAAGAGCTCTTCGGGCCGTGCTGTTACCTTGCCTAATGGTGGTCCTCCCCCTTTGGCTCCGGTGGCCGGAGCTGTTGGTGGAGGGCGGCCATGGCAGCTCCACGAATAAGGACTTGGGTGTCCTCTTGCCTGTGGTGCCTCCTCTGCTTCTCCTTGCCCTGTTGGCTGGCCGTGGTGGCGAGGGACGGAGGGGAGAGTGTTAGATGATGTATAGGGCTTTTCCCTTTATCTTTGTATACCGTATGCATTGTATACGGATACCCCAAACATTATGTACACTTGTGTCCTACGAGGCCAAGTACCGTTCCACGCAAACGCAAATATGGTATTAGAGTTGGTATCTTCCGAGACCTAGCTGCCCTAGCCGCCACCGCTGGACCCTCAACCGCCGCCGCCACAACAAAGATCGCCGCCGCCGCTACAAAACCCTACAACATCTACAACCTGCCTCCGCCGCTGGACCCTCAGCGCCGCCACCACACAGATCTACAACACGACCGCTGCCGCCGCTTCTTCAGCCGCTGCCGCATCTACAACCATCCACACATCTGCCGCTGTCGCTGCCTTACAACCGCCGTCGCTTACAAGATCTACATCTCCGACACGTGATCAAGATCACCTCGCCACCATGAGTACCTCGTCATCAACATCTTCACTGGCTGCGTCCCTCGGAGCGCCTCGTGCCCAACTGCTCAACAACACCAACCACCTCGCTTGGAAGGCCCTTCTCCTCCCGGCATTTCCTGGTTCTCGCGTCATGGGCCTCCTTGATGGCACAGACGCTGTACCGCCTGAGTACATCGAGGTTGAAGATGAAAACAAGAACACTACTAGAGAAAGGCTTATGGATAGATTTATTATTAGTGGAGCATTTTTTTGAATATGCTCCACTGATAACTATCAGTGGCGCATTTAAAAATATGCTTCATTAATATTTTGTTTAACCAGTGGCGTACATTAGCAAAAATGCGCCACTGATAATGTGGGCCCGGCACCCCGAAGGGTTGTGGACCAAATGTCAATGGCGCATATGACCATATGTGTCATTGATATATCCACTCCAATGGCGCATATTCCACAAAATGCACCATTGATAATTTGTGGGCCCCACCTGGATCCCACCACTCAGAAAGGTGGCAGGATTATCAATGGCACATATTAGAGATGCGCCACTGACATTTTTTCCAATGATGTTGCAAAATATGCGCCACAGATGTTTGACACTTAGCCAAAAATACCGATCGGCCTCTCTCTCTTTCTTCTCACTCTCGCTCTCACAGCCACGCACATTGACGAAATCAGTTCCTAGAGCTTTCTCTCCCAGCTCTCCCCTCTTGCCACTGTTGAGAGTCGACTCCCTTCCTCTCCTACCGCCCCTTGCCTTCTCCCTCTCCGGCGGCCCTGCTAGCCGATGAGGAGATGTTCTAGGTGGTTTGGATGTAGTACTTACTCTTAGTTTAGGATTTAGATCTGGTTTTCCTTTATGGACTCTGGGCTATATACTCAT
The DNA here is from genome assembly GCA_910589775.1 of Avena eriantha. NCBI lineage: Eukaryota > Viridiplantae > Streptophyta > Magnoliopsida > Poales > Poaceae > Avena > Avena eriantha. Next base: position 427,452,833 of record OU342740.1, read on the forward strand.
CTGGAGTGAGTCCTCGGGTCGCGTGGGCCAGATCAGATGGCTCCCTTTGCTCGTCGCCCTCTCTATGGTGCTCTAGTGGGTAGAGCCGAAAGTGGAGGTGACTGACAACTTCGGGATCTCCTTCAATAAGCTCGCGTCCTCCCTAGATCGAGGCAAAGCTGCTGCTGCTCCTCTTCAATACCAGCATGGTGTCGGAGCCGGAGAGAAGCGGTGGAGTGCGTCTACCCTTTGCCGATCTGTGGAGCGGGAAGATGTGAAGACGGCTGCAATCCTCAGGAGCAGATCCTCGGCGGCCTTCCGCCAGCCTGATGTTGGCTCCCCGCCGACTCTTATAGCCGAATGGCGGCTGCTCAGAGTTCTGGTGCCCGCTTTTGTCTGGCTCCATCTCATCTTCAACTTCTAGGCCAACGTGCTGTTTCGGAGGCCCTTTTCAAGCTGCATTGCGGGAACCTCCACCTACACCACCCTAAGTGGTCTTGTCCCCGGCGGTGGAGTCGACGTCCGCAATCTGGAGCTCATGTTCGACTCTGGTGGAGAGGGACCTGATGGCTTTTTTCATTTTAATTTTGAGGTCCTGAGCGTAAAGTTGGAGGCCTATGTAATATTTTTGTTTTCTTCTGAGGTCTTGTAAAGTGTAATCCCACCGCTGATGGTTAATGCAGTCGTCTAGGCCCTTCGGGTCCCTTCCCTAGTTAAAAAAACTCTCACAGCCATACACAGGAACCCTATCGCACCCTGTCGCCCGCTGCCGCCGCCTGCCACCGGAGTAACCCTGCCGCCCCACCACCTGGGAGCCTCCCCAACCTCTCCCCCTCCCCTTCTCTCCCCTCCCTTCCCCTGATCTCGAGCTCCGCCTCCTCTACCCCTGCAGCACCGACCGTCGTTGCCTTGGGTCCCCTCAATATGCAGAGAAGAAGTCGGCGCCGATTAGGAGGGTGCAGTGCGGGACTCAGGGCATCGGGAGTTTAGTCGTTGGGCTCCAGCCTTCGAGGTGCTGCCGGCGGGCCCCATGGAGCCAAAGCCACCGACCACGCCACACAGCGACGGGCCGCCGGCGGAGGCCCCACGCCTTCGCGGCGGTGGTGGCAAGCGCAAGGCGGCTGGGTCGTCGTTCACGCCATCCAAGAGGCACGCCAAGGAGCGCAACGCCGCCTTCCACGTTCCCCAACACCTTCTGCACAGCGGGCCGCTCACCTGCGCCGCGCGCCACTCGCCACACAAGCTCTCGGGCATGCCCCCTGATGCAGCTCCCGTGGCGACCGGGGCTTGCGGATCGGGGAAGGGCGAGAGCGACGTGATTCCCCTTGATGGGGAGCAAACGCCCGCCGAGGAAACGCCGCTGGTGGACGAGGTGTTCGAAGCCGTTCGATCCCACGACACCGGTGTCCAAGTGGTCCCTACCTTCGCCTATGAGCCCTCTACCCGCGTAAATTAGCTCGATCTCTCGTCTGGCCTGGTGAATCGCTGAATTTCTCGTTCCAGGCGGTGAATCGCTGAAACGTGACTGTTTGAGTAGAAGCGTTCAGTAAATGACTAGTTCATTGCGAATGCTTTCGTGCTATTTAAAAACTTTACCAGAATAAACCCTTAGCACATAGGAGAGAAGTAGTATAATTAAGGGGTTAACATTGGTGCCCTGGGTAAGCTAAATTAGACCACCTACTTTGAACAATGATGTGTCGATTGTAGTTTCTCGTGGTAGACTTAGCTATAATCTGTTATTTCCATTGCTTAATGTAAAGGGGTTTGAAGCCTGGTTTGGAGATTTAACTCAATCTGAGCCCATGCTCATTCTGTTCATTTAACTTCTTGAGATAAGAATTTATTACATTGTGTTGCCTTCAATACTTTTAGTATGTAGTGGTGAACCGTTGATATTCTGCCTTTTTCTTGATGTTGCCTGCTGTGTGCAAATGATATGGTGAGTACTCATTATTTTGCTTTTGCCTTTTGCTTGGAGTATGTCTTATTATCTTTTGGGAGGTAATTGCTCTTGTAAGTATTTTAAACATAGAACAATCTTCTTACATTACCAGATAAGAGAAATATCAACTATGGTAGATCTTAATAACATATAAGAGAAAGCACGGCGGCAGATCTTAATAATACAGTAAACAACTGTCTCTTGTGTAATTGAAATATGCCAGCAACAATGTACATAAATGACTATTACTGGCATAACCAATTCATTTCTATAATATATTGCATTTTTCTTTTGAGGCATATATCAAGTAGCACCCACTTTATGTTATTGATCTTTGCATAGTCTCTTATTTTCCTGCAATGTCTATTCTTTTTCTAGTCAAACGTCAGGTCATGCCATCACAATTTTCTTCAGAGCTTAAATATTTAGCAGAAAATATGTTCTGTTGTTTCATATGTTGCCTTTCAAGTTTCCTACCCTAATGAGTTAATTATGGTGACCCTTGTATACTTTCCTCTTTATTTTGTTGTTGAAGCAAACGTTGCCTTCGTTCTTTAATAGCAAATATGAGAAGCGGACACCAAAGATTTACTTGGGGATTAGAAATTCCATTGTGATGAAATTCCATGCGAATCCTCAGCTACAGCTGGAGTCCAAAGATTTAGCCGAGCTATCAACTTGGGAGGGTCCCAGGAGTCTACGACGAGTGAGAGGATTGTCACAAGCAAGTGAACAAGTTCAGTGGCAACAGATACAAAGGGTACCCGACGAGAGAACATGCGGAAGCTGGGTGAAGGAACCACCTCCTTGGAGAGCAGAGAGACAGGAACCAGATGAAGACCTTGATAATCGTACTCCCCGTCTTACTCATCACCACCATTGTGGTTGTACTCTACTCGGTCCTTTAGTAGTTTAGGACTTGGCTAATGATGATGATCAACTTGTTGTAATGTGTAATGTATGAGATGATGATCAACTTGTTGTAGACTTGTATAATATGGAATTGATTATTATGATGTTATTCTCACGTGAGGAAGTACTATAAGTGTATTTATTTTTGTGTTCTTTTAGCTTCCTAAATACCCCAACCTCGAGGGAGTAGGCGTAAGCTTTCACGGAGAGGGTGGAAGTGGCGATGATGGTGCATGGCTCTACTAGAGTTGTACCTGGTTGCCTGGCTAAGGCGATGGGCATAGAAGACAATGATGACACACCTGACGATGGGAGCACGCTGTGAACATGCTAAAGAGTTGTTCTAGTGAATCACGATTCCGTTGCAACGCACGGGCCTTTTCCTAGTAATAGTAAAGATAGATAAAATGTTTGATGTCCTCCAAAGTAAATCTTCTGGCATGAAGTGATGTGATATTCTCATGAACAAAGATATACAAACAACAATGTTACGATGAAAACTGACAATTTTGTGACGATGCATATCTCGTAGCCTATCGTAGGTTATGGGTCGATTCAGTGTTCTTGCTCTGTCAATAGTTTGTGATGAAAACTTTCTCTCGGTATATCACCTAGTTTGTGATAACGGTATCTTTGTTTTTGTTTTGAACAAGGGGAAGGACCACGAAGGGTCAGAGCTGCAATTAATCGGTAGGAACAGTTACAAACAGGGCCTTAAAGAAACACAAAATAATAACCAGGCCCTGGTCTTTTACAAAAAGGACCTCAAAGAAAAACCAAGAAACGCCATCAGGTCCTTCTCTACCGAGCTCGAAGACATGCTCGCCATCGCGGCCGGCAACGCCGACGCCGGGGACGGAACCACTTGACGACGACGCAACCAAGGTGGCCGTGACAGGGATGCAGAGGGGCCTCCAATTAGGCATAGCCAGGAGGTTGAAGAAGCTGTAGATCGCCTGGATCCACAGCGCGGAGTGGCCTCTCAGACCAGGGATAACGACGGCGCCAAATCACCGCCATTTGGGATCTCAGTATCTTTGTTGAGTTTCACCTATATTATTTTCTTGTTTAGGATCATGCCAAGAAGGTGGTGTTGTTTCACGGTAGAAGCTAGGACAGTCTTTACCCCATACCACATCCTCGCGGCAAGTTCTGTCGACTAGCAAGATCTCTTCATCCAATGGCACCAACAACTATCCATCAAATAATATTTTGTTCAGTTGTTAGGTCCAATAATCATTCATGTTCATCTACTAATGAGTCTTCCATTTATGATGTGTGTCAATGCATAAAGAGTCAATAGCTACCTTATAGTTCATCGAGTCGTGTAACCACTGTCCCTCTTGAACTTATTCATACTAATGTTTGGGGTCCAACTTACAACCCATTAGCAGCACGAGACAACTGCCCCCGCATCCACCGGAGAGCTAGTCGCTGAGATAGCTCCAGCGTCGACCACCAAGATGGTTGCACAAACAGGTTAAGTTCTGTCTAAATGTGCTTCTGTGATGTCTCCATCTACCGCAGTTGGCCCACGCTCCAGCCGTGGTTGAGTACTTTAGCCAAAAAGATATGGAAACATCCGTTAGAATCCCACCAAGCATGCCTTCTTTGCCACGCCTATCTCCCACCATGATGCATTAGCAGATCCAACATGGGGAATGCCATGGAAGCAAAGTATGTCGCTCTTCAGCGAAATCATTCCTAGAGACTCGTTCCTCGGCCTGCAGGTATGAACATTGTCAGCCGTAAGTGGATTTTTGAAGTAAAACAACGTTTTGATTGTTCTCTTTACAAATTCAAAGACCGCCTAGTTGCCCGAGGTTTTACACAATAATATGTAATTGATTATTCTAACACATTCAATGATGTTGTTGAGGTAGCCATGGTTCGTCTGGTTCTTACAGTTGCGGTGTTTTAAGGCTGGATTTTGTGGCAAGTTGATGTCAGCAACGCCTTTCTGCATGGTCTCCTGGATGAGGATGTTTGCATGCACCAGCCACCTGGTTTTGAAGATGCCTCTCACCTGTCGTTTGTGCTTAAATTACAGAAATACATCTATGGGCTCAAGGAGCCTCCACAGGCATGGTACTATCGTCTTAGTGACAAGTTATATCAGTCAGGTTTTAGTCCATCTACCGTTGATACCTCTATTTTTGTATTTCGTCATGATGCTATGACCGTTTGAATGTTGGTGTATGTGGACGACATTGTCATTGTTGGATCATATTTTGCTGTAGTTGATTGTTTTCTCCATGCTCTATTGTAAGATTTTCCTATCAAGGATCTTGGTTCTCTTAAATATTTCCTTGGCCTTGAGGTTGCTCACATTTCTGGGGGTATGATCTTGTCACAACTTAAATATGCACTTGATTTTCTTCATAGAGCTTGTATGGAGAATTGTAAGTCGGTCACTATACCCATGTCTGTTGTTGAGAAGTTGTCTGTTGCATTCGGTCAACCTTTATCTAGTGACGACGCCTTCAAGTATCAGAGTATTGCCAGAGGACTATAGTACTTAACACTCACTAGACCCAATATTTCATTTGTAGTTAACAATATTTGTGAGTTCTTCTCCAGACCTACTGATGTTCTTTCAAAGGCTGGTAATCATATATTGCGCTATGTCAAGGGTACTAGTGACACAGGGATACAAATCAAGAGACCACCATCCACATTGTTAAGTGTGTTTACTGATGCGGATTGGCTTTGGTAGTATGGATGACCGGCGTTATACAAGAGGGTTTGTAGTATTTTTTTGGTTCCACGCTTGTCTCATGGAGCTATCGCAAACAACCCACTGTATCACAATCAAGTACCAAGGCAGAGTAGAAGACACTAGCTAATGGTGTAGTTAAAGTAACATGGATTGGTCACTATTAAAGGAACTACATGTTCCACAGCCAAGAGCACCTATTTGTGGTGTGACAAACTAGGGGGTACGTATCTTACCGCTAATCCGATGTTTTATGCCAGGTCAAAACAATCTGAGGTGATTTTCATTTTGTTCGAGAGAAGGTAGTTCTTGATGTTCTTGACGTCAGATTTGTCTCCTCCGGTGATCAACTAGTTGATGATTTTACTAAGCCAGCTAATAGACAAATGCTAACACCATTATACTACAATCTGAATGTCGTATCTAATAGTTTAGATTGTTGGGGAATGCAAGACGTAATCATTAGCATACCGTGTAGATATGGTAGTTGTAGATTTGATATAAATCAACGTTAATCATTGAGATTGTAACCTTGATGTACAAGTTAACTCTGATATAAATATGACCGGAGTTCCTCTAAAAAAAAAGACCGGAGACCAACCCAGTTGGGTATGGCAAAAAAAAAAACATTTGACTTGGTATTAGTGCACACCCTCTCTCCACCTTGTGCGACGCCATCCCTATGTAAAACAATCCTTTTGACTAGAGATACATCAAAATTTTGTAACGAGGGGATCCTTAAAGAATGAGAACCAATTGATCAATGTATTCACGTAGTAAGTTTTACATCTTCCGTAGGAACACATTGTTAGATTTATAGGGGCTGCGGCCCATGTAGGCAACACATGTAGTATAATAAATTCTGAAATCTCAAGTCTCGTCTACTATGACAGCTTGGGTGATGTGTGAGACATAAAGTTTAGTCCCACATTGCTAGGTGGAAGAGAGTTATACCAACTTATAAGATGAACTGTTTCACTCTCACTAGGTGGGTGAGAAGAGAAGGAGTCCAAGCGTACTCCTCCTCCGTCGCCCGCACACACGTCGCATTTCATGAATCAAGTTCGAGTTAGAAATTTGTTTTGTGGAAGGCTAATTTTTTGCATTGTGCACTAGCTATTAGGTATGTGTCAATATTCGCGTGTATGTTTGACGAGTGTCTTTATCTTTCACCGCGTGGCGACTCGGTCGGCTCACCCTCTAGGCTATAGAGGGAGAGACATTACTGTTCTAGAAGTAACTTGTTCTAAATCATTGATCTGAACCAATTGTACGGCTGGGGACCTGGGGATGGAAAGTTTCCATCCCCGGGGACGCATAGCACCCTTCGTAAAATGATCCTTTTGATTTGAGATACATCAAAATTTTGTTACGAGAGTATCCTTAAATAGAATGAGAACCAATTGATCAATGTATTCACGTACTCTCTCTGACCCATATTAGTTGACTTAAATTTGTCTAAATTCGGATGTATCTAGACATGTTTTAATACTAGATACATCCGAATCTAGATAAATTCAAGTCATCTAATATGGGTCGGAGGGAGTAGTAAGTTTTACATCTTCCGTAGGAATACGTGGGCATTAATCTATAGTTATATTACATAATACTGCTCACCAGTATATAGTTGTTCCATCATCTCCGAAGTACACATTTATTTACACATATAGTTGACAATTAAATCCAAGTAGACTAAACTAATTATAAAAATGATAGCACGCACGCAACAAGCTTAATAAACAATCTCAAACCAACTAGCAAAAAGATTTCCAAGAAAGTGCGGTGTAAAAATGTGAATAATGGTTACTCATAGTAGAATAATTTTTTTGGAAAATGTGAGCTCAAGGTGTGGGGTAGTAGGGAGCCCGTAAAACATGAGGATTGGCTCGACCTCCAAACCGCACGTTTACCGGGCCATCGTCTCGGCGGCACATATTTGAATCGCCCCAGCCGCATATACCAGATACAAACATGGCGAGTGCCTGGAGAAGCCCCTGGACCGTCGGGCCGCCGTCGTATGCTGCCTTATCATAGTAAATGAAATCGCAGTTGGCCATCATCTGCGCTTCCGGGCACGCCATGCCACTGCTCCAGACCGCAGACCACCATGGGAGCGCGACGGCGACGCGCGCGGGTTTGCTAGCGTCCCGCCCCTTGTTTCTCCGTGGCACGTCGACTAGACCGTGCCCGGCGTCGGTGCGCGCTCGGCCGGCGGCGACCGGTCCGTCGTCTGTCCACGGCACGTTGAGTACACCGTGTCTGGCGGCGGTGCGTGAAGGCCCCGCGTGGCCGCGTGGCACGCCCACGTCGTGTCCTCCGTCGGTTCGCGCCCGGCTGCCGGCCTTGATTCCCTGCCCGCCGACGAGACTGCAGGCGCTGTCCTGGCCGTCGCGCGCGTGGTAGGTGATCGTGTCCGGAAGATCCGCGAGGAAGCTGTGCGTGATGGTGTGTCCGGCGCACCGGGTGGTCGTCACGACGCACTCCGTCGACGGCGCCATGGAGCCTTTGAGGTTGCTTAACTGCCGGTGGTTTGACTGGATCTTTCTGTCTGTTTGTCTCTCTGACAATGGGCTATTATCTGCAATATATATTGTTGGGGATATCGTAGGGAGGAAGGCTCGATCGCAGCTTGCCGTGCGTGTTACACGTTGAAGCCAGAACCGACGTGGACGACCGGGTGATTCAAAGAAACACGCCAGCGTTAAGTAAGCAGCCAACTGTCTTCCTTAATTAATCACGACTAATCTTCCCTTGATGAGTCTATCTAGTTTACACGAGAGAGCTCACTCGGCTGTTCGTTGGAAGTATAAATGATCATCAACTATATATGAAAATTGATTCATGTCCCAACGTGGCTAGCGAACCTTGAAGTTGTAGACCAAAGATAAATCAAACCCCAAACTTTGAATCATGGAAATTGGCACTCAGAATTCTCAAATCCCGGTCTACTTTGCAACCTAGACCCGTTTGGTGCACCAGGAATGCTACAATCCCGGCCGGGATAATGTGATCCTCTCGCTGACATGTGGGGCCACATGTCATTCCCATCCTCTTCCTAGATCTCTCTCACATTCATCTCGGCATCCTCTGTCCTCTCCTCGGATTTACCTCCATCCCGTGCGCCCCCTCCCTAGCTGTGTCCGCAACGCACCCCAAAGTCGCGTGGGACGTGGAGCTGGACGGTGCTGCCTAGAGCTCGCTCGCGCTGCTTGGCCCGGAGCTCGCTGACACGGCCGGCAGCGCGGCTCGCGACTTGAACTTGGAGCAACCGTTGGGCGCCTCCACCTTGCAGTCCCCATGCGAGCGTCGCCGGCCTACTGTTAACATGCTCGCCTGCCTCCTCCACGATGGAGTCACCGTCATATGGGGTCGGCGCCGCGCTCGCCTACCTTCTTAATGATCGCACGGTGATCTGCCCGTCCTAGTAGATTTACACGGCTTGTGTATCAACCGCAGACAAACATGACGCGCGGCTATGGTTACAAGGAAAATAGCAGCCGCATGCATCGTCGGGCAACATCACTCGCCTATCTCCGAGCTCTCAATCTAGATCAAGTTCAGAATCGCACACGCACATAGATCTAATTTTGTCCTAACTAAACAACATCTTAGTCAAGCTGGCGCGAGATGTGTCACAGGACTTCCTGCGGTGGTGTGGCAGAGCATAAGCAGAGGCAGCGGCGAGTGCGAGAGGCCCCGACGACGATGCCTGTTCTTTTCGTTCTTTCCATTCCCCCAACTGTTACGAATGATGAAATATGTGAAAGAACATTTCATGAGTTTCCAGGTTTTGTATGTTAGATAACAATACCATGGATTATTCTAATATGCACTTAAGTGTTACATGAAGTTTTGAGAATTTTGGGGACCGGATTATCCGCCCCCATCATGGGACGGATAATCCGGCTAGACCACCTTGGGCAAGGATGGCTCTGTGCAAGTCTCTGTCTGGGGGCATATTTTCCCCCGGAAAATTCCGGCTCTGGGGCAGATTTTCTCCCTGGACCGGATAATCCGGCCCTCTTGTTGGGGCGGATAATCTGGCCCCAGGGAAATCGCCCAAGAGAGCTCCTGCGCAAGCTTCTGTCTGGGGGCGGAATTTCCCCCGGATATTTCGTGGCTCAGGCGGATTTTTTCCCCAGCCGGATAATCCGGCCCTCCCTAGGCTGGATAATCCGGTCCCTAGAAGAAAGTTTGAAGGGCAAATCTGTGTGAGCTTCTGTCCGTGGCCGGTTTTTCTGCCGAATAATCCAAGTCTGGGGCAGAGTTTTCCCCAGGCCGGATAATCCATCCCTCACTTGGGCCGGATAATCCGGCCCCCGAAAGCTCCAACAGCTTGGTTTTGGAAGGGGTATAAATATCCCTTCTTCCCCAATGAGCAGAACTCTTGATTCACTCGAAATTGTTCAGACCCTTTGAAAGAGCTCCCATTCTAGATCTCCCACTTCAACCACCCGAAGGCTTCGATCTTTGGGGGAATTGAAGGAGGAGAGAATCTTCATCATCATCACAAATCAAGCGCATCAACTCCTCTCCATTCATTTGGAGAAATCCTTGATCTAGTATTCTTGTCAATATCTAGATTTTGTTCTTTGTTATTGATAACTTGTTCCTGTGGCATCTTGTTGTCATTATGGGAGCCTCCAAGTTGATTGTGGATTTGTGCCCCGCTAGTTGTGTAAAGGCACCGATACCCGCCTCGAAGGGTCCCTATAGTGGAAAGGTGGATCAAGCCTTTGGTGGCGGGATCCATCAGAGAACAGGGTGAGGCATATTGTGGCATCGTGGTCTTAGTACCACCCACCCCTCCAACACAGACGTACTTCCCTTAACAAGGAAGGAACTGCGTTCAAACAAATCATGTGTCTCCGCGTGCTTCACTACAGTTCACTCGTTCCTCTTCCACTCGCTCTTTACTCGCTAGTAGATAGGTTGGCATATAGGGAAATTTCATCTAATAGTTTATCTAGAGAATTTACCCTTTGTGTTAAGCCTAAATTGAAAAAGCATTAATTTCAAGTAGCACCTATTCACCTCCCCTCTAGGTGCCCATACGATCCATTTCAATTGGTATCAGAGCCCCGACTCTTTATTCAGGCTTAACCGCCTAAGAGAAGTATGGGCACCAAGGGAGATGGTGATGAGGCTGTGGATAAGGTCACAATGGATGATCTCAAGACGTTGTAAACAACCTTGTTGAAATCCTTTGAGGCCAAGATGGAGGAGATGAATCAAATGATTGCTCGCCTCACATCATCCATAGCTCCATCTCCATCCTCCTCTGAGGCCGCCACACCATCATCCAAGAATAAGGCTAACACCGTATCGAAGGATGATGAAGTGGTAGGTGAAAAACATAATGGTTCCACCTCCAAGAAGGGAAGTGGTAAGGAGGAATATAGTGAGGTTCGTCACGTATATTCCCCCAACCCACCTATCCCTCACCCTCATATAAACAGTAGGGGTGATCCACCCAAGCTTACTGCATCCTCTTTTAATCAATGGCAATTCTTAATGAAGTCTCGTGTTTGTAGCTCCTCTATTGAACTTTGGAGGATTATTGAAGAGGGTCTTCATATCGGCGATCATACCAACCTGACAAGAAGAAAAGTTGTGGGCAGCCAATTAAATGCTACGGCTCTCCACATGATACATCTCGGTGTGGGTCCCAATGACATACCCCACATTGAACATCTCAACACAGCTAAAGAAGCTTGGGATGCCCTCACCGATCTCTTTATTGGGAATGAAAGCATGAGAAGGAATAGGTACGATGCCCTCAGTAATGAAGTTAAAGGATTCTACATGTTGGATGGTGAAAACCATGAACACATGTATAGAAGACTCAAGGGCATTGCAACAATATTTAGAAAGCATGGAGCCACTCACATTGATGATGCATGGATAACGAGAAAATATGTGAGTGCCTTAATGCCTTTCGAGCTAACGGACTTGAAGAGATTGCAAGGTAGACACAACTATCATCAAATGACATCCAATGAAGTCATGCAAGAAATGGCATCATTCAAAGTTGCTGCAAAGAACGCGGAAGATGCCCGTGCCCGTGCCATTGGAATGCAAAAGGGGGTCAATGTTGCTCTAAAGGCTAATATTGTTGAGTAAAAGGAGGATGAAAGAGCTTTTGAGGGGGCCTCCATGGACTGCCCGAATGAAGTCAAACGTGCTCATGGTGAGTTGATGTCTACGCACTTCTATTCTTGTAGACAATTGTTGGCCCTCCAAGTGCAGAGGTTTGTAGAACAGCAGAAAGTTTTCCCTTAAGTGGATCACCCAAGGTTTATCGAACTCAGGGTGGAAGTGGTCAAAGGTATCCCCTCTCAAGAAATCCTACAATCAAGATACAAGAAGTCTCTTGTGTCCCCAACACACCCAATACACTTGTTAGGTGTATAGGTGCACTAGTTCGGCGAAGAGATAGTGAAATACAAGTGGTATGGATAATTATAAGTGGTAACGGTGATAGAAAATAACTTGATGGCGTGGAAAAGACTAAAGACAAACTGAAATAAAGATGGAAGCAAGCAAACATGTAAACTATCTAATTGCAAACGGTGTATCAATGCTTAGAAACAAGGCCTAGGGATCATACTTTCACTAGTGAACACTCTCATATAAATATCTTCTCTTTATGATACTACTCTTAACTACTCTCTGGTTGGGCACTCTAATCGATGGTAGGGCTATAACAACACACCTCAAAGTAAGCCTTTCCCATCTAGATAACCCCACACTGTCACCTTGAGTACTAGATGAGTCCAACAAACACCACATTTTCATAAAGACACCCAACTCCAAATATAACTCATAACAAGTATTTGTAAACTCTAGCCTAAGTGCCACCATGGTGAGCACGCTGTCACTTTCACACACATGGGGAGAGCAAAGATTCATTAAAGCACTTGAGTAGCAGAATAGATCTACAGATTACAAGCTCGTGATCTCAATAAGATCATGCATAGAGAGAGAGATTAACACATAGCTACCGGTAGAACCCTTAGCCTCGAGAGAGAACTACTCCCGCCTCATCATGGGAATCAGCAATGGTGATGGAGATCGATGGAGATGGCTCCGGGGGCACTTCCCCGTCCTGGCAGGGTGCCGGAACAGAGACTTTATGTCTCCCGAATCTCTCCTTCGGTGGCGGCGGCGCTGCGGAACTTTTCGTGCCTAGAGACTTGATTATTTAGGGTTTTGGTATCGGAAGGCTCTTATAGGCGAAGGAGGCAAGGTCGGTGGAGTGCCAGGGGGCCCACACCACCTGGTGGAGCGGCCAGGGCTAGCCCGCGCCACCACATGGTGTGGCCAGGCCTTGGCCCTCCTCCGTCTCGTATTCTGGCTCCGTGAGGCTTCCGATAAAATAGGAACTTTGGCTTTTGTCCCATCCAATTATGAGAATATTCATTTTCTGACTTTCTGGAACCAAAAACAGCAGAAAACAGGCAACTGGCACTGTGGCATCTTGTTAATATGTTAGTCCAAGAAATCAGAAGAAAAGTACTCCAAAGTTGGAACAAAACACAATAAAGTGGATAAAACCAAGCATGGAACATCAAAAATTATAGATACATTTTCAATGTATCAACATCCCCAAGCTTAACTCCTGCTCGTCCTCGAGTAGGTAAGTGATAGAAAGAAAGAATAATTTTTGAGGTGACATGCACCATCATAAACTTGATCAAAGTACTTGTAAAACATTCTGGGATCATAGTACTTCAATCATAACATGAAAGACAAAGTTCTAGCAATAAGACAAAGAAACTATGATGCAACATGAAAAGGCACAAACAAAAGATTCATGAATAACAATGCTTTGCAAGACGTTTGCTTGTTTCACATAAAGAAAACATAGCATAATAGTATTCAGCTTGTCCCTCATAGAGTAGCAAATATAAATGCATAGGACACCTTCAAAGTTCATAAGAGTGACTAGATACAATAGTTTAAAACAAGCAATATCAAAGTATGCATCAATCAACTAGTCTTGGGACAATGCACATAGAACTAAGAATGGCCACTATGCTCTCAAAGTAGGTGCATAAAGATAGAAGGTGGAGACTCAATATAATGGTGGAAGAAAAGCCTTTGTAAAAGGAAGTAGGGATTCAAGTCTCATAAAGAGCTTCCAAAAATTATGGTACTTATAGCTTTCAGCTCTCATTTCCCCTATCATAAGCATCTTGAAGTGATTAAGGTTAAAGTGAACAAACTATGGTGTACATGCTTGACGAAGTATAAGTCAGAAATCTCATGTACCTTGTATACAAGGGCCGCTCCTCATGCTACTCAAGTTTAGTCACCGGTAAGTTCTTGTCATCGTAAGTACATGTGTATCATAGAGAACCGCCAACAGGGTACCCCTTGCCCGATGGTACGGAAGAATCCCCATATCAAAATGACAAGGCAAGCAGACAACGAGCATCTCAGCAATCTTCTTATTTACCATGGGAATATGGTTCTTTTTTCTCTCTTTCCTCTTTTCATGATATCTCTTTTTTTCTCAATATAGGACTCTTTTTTTATAAGAAGAATGCTTCATAGACAGCTCATTATGGTTATGCTGCAGGTTTCCACCATGTCAGCATGGATTAGACCAGCGGCCCAGGCGTTTCTCTAACACATATACATAACTCCATGGACTTACAAGCTCCCCTTTCATTTCACACCGACGACATCCATATACAAAAGAGCATGATATCAACTAGGTACAAGTACCAAGTGCAATGTTGAAAGCGTTCCCCACGAAAGCATGGTTCTGCTAATTCCCAACAAATAAGTGCAAGCATATACAACATAGAAGACACAATGGTTCAAGTTTATTAAGGGCAAGTAAAGTAAAGTGTGCCATCAAGTTCGTGAGAGCTTTAATCACTAGTTTTCTCATAACAAGTGGAAGGTAAACAAAACCATGAATGTACTTGGACTAGCATAAGCTAGTAGGTAGGTATGGTGGACTCTTTGAAATAACTTGGTTTAGGGAGTTGGATGCATGAGTGGAACTCATATTTTGTTGTGGAGGCTAGCAAAAGACTGGGAGCGACAAACTAAGAGAGCAATAATGGCCATAATCATGCAGAGCGACAAAACATCATTGATCAAAGCATAAAGTGATACTAAACGTTGAAAACTAAAGGATCATACAGGCTATGGTAACTTGAGATAGTCATAACATGGTGTGAGCATGCGCCAAGTCAAACCAAATAAAGCATCAAAGGAGAATACCACTATACTATGCTTTAATATGCTAAAACAACGCATGATTCATCCAAGGCACATTAAGCAATCTCAATCGTTTATAACAAGTCATGCTACAGCAAAGACTACTAAGCATAAAGCCAAAACAATATCAAGCATGGTATGACAAAGCGTAGGCCACAGTCAAAAACAAACTCTTTTTACCACATAAGCATGAACTTTCCTACTCTTTTCCAAACCAAACCAAACTATTTGCAAACCAATGTATGAAAGAGTAGGTCCAACCAATTTATTCATAAAACCAAGGCAAACGAAAACCAAAACAAAAACGAAAACGAAAAAGAAGACGCTCCAAGAAAAACACAACTGTGCATGAAACAATAAAAATGAAGCGTTTGGAAGAAACCTGTGATTTTTATTGATGAAGAAGGGGATGCCTTGGGCATCCCCAAGCTTTGACGCTTGTACTTCTTAGATATTTCTTAGATATTTCTTGGTGGAGATCGATAGAGATGGCTCCGGGGGCACTTCCCCGTCCTGGCAGGGTGCCGGAACAGAGACTTTCTGTCCCCCGAATCTCCACTTCGGTGGCGGCGGCGCTGCGGAACTTTTCGTGGCTGGAGACTTGATTATTTAGGGTTTTGGTATCAGAAGGCTCTTATAGGCGAAGGAGGCAAGGTCGGTGGAGTGCCAGGGGGGCCACACCACCTGGTGGCACGGCCAGGGCTAGCCCGCGCCACCACATGATGTGGCCAGGCCCTGGCCCTCCTCCGTCTCGTATTCTGGCTCCGTGAGTCTTCCGGTAAAATAGGAACTTTGGCTTTTGTCCCGTCCAATTCTGAGAATATTCATTTTCTGACTTCCTAGAACCAAAAACAGCAGAAAACAGGCAACTAGCACTGTGGCATCTTGTTAATATGTTAGTCCAAGAAATCAGAAGAAAAGTACTCCAAAGATGGAACAAAACACAAGAAAGTGGATAAAACCAAGCATGGAACATCAAAAATTATAGATACATTTGCATTGTATCATGAGTACATGGCATTTTACGCGAGTAACTTTTGGAAGGATCCTGCCAAGGCCAAGTCAGAACTCGAGCGCAAGAATGGGTCAAGTGGAAGAAGAGAAAGTGGCCCAAAACTGAGGACATGCTACAATTGTGGAGATAGGCTGCACTTCATAGCCGAATGTCCATATCAAAATAGATAAGACAATGGTGGCAGGCTCATCCTTAAAGAAAAATCCAAGGCACCTAAGAAGAAGCCATTTATCAAAAAGAATGGTCCCTACAAGAAGCAACCCAAGATTGTCTTGGTGGCACAAGAAGAATACTCCTCTGTAAGTGAAGATGAAGAGGATGAAGATAGTTCTCGTGAGGTGGCTCCTATAGCCACCACATCCACTCCATCATATCTCTTCGAATTACCAAACGAGAACATCATCAACAACAACGCTACTTACCTTATGGCAAGAGGGTCCGATGTATCAAGTTCTAGCTCTTCATTTCCTAAGACTAACATAAACTTGGATATGGATGATCATACTAGTCTTAAAATGAAAGAAGAAGTTATTGCTTTGGACAACTTTTTCACTAACCTACAAGGTGAGAACAAACTTCATTTTGATACTCTTATGAGTCAACTTGCTCAAGCTGAAGATCTTCTTGAAGAAAAGGGCAGAATTGAAAGAGAAGATGCCCTGGAGATAGCTTCTTTGAAGAATGCTTTGGAAGAAGAAGAGGAAGCTCGAGTGTCTTTGGAAGAGAGACTCGAATCCATTGAGGAGTCACAGGAAGAAGTTGTGGCACAGCTCATCAAAGAACATGACAATGCTCTTGCCAAGGTAAAGAAACTAAAGAAAGAAAAAAATTGAATTTGGGGCTGCTCATGCTAGACTCTCGGAGAAGTTTGATAAACTTGACAGTGCTCACAAGGCATTGGAGAGTGATCACTCTACTCTAAATGAGTCTCATGATGAGCTCCAAACTCAATTGAAGTTGTATGATGTGCCAAGTACCTCCACATCATCTTATGGAAAAGAAGATCTTGCAAGAGGTTCTCAACACAAAGGTAAAGAAGTTCTTGATGAGATACTGAGCAAGCAAAGGACAAACAATAGAAAAGAAGGTCTTGGTTACATTCCCAAGACAAAGAACAAGAAAAACAACAAGAAGAATAAGAAGAGCAAGACTGCTCAACCAATGACTAGCAACATCACCAATGACAAGTCTAATCATGATGGTTTTGCAGGGGATAACAATCCTAACTTTGAGTTATATTGCGATTATTATGGTGATGTTTATACTAGTTATGTAGGTCCTTATGATTGTTACATTCCTTGGTCTATTTGGGTCCCCAAGACCCTTTTCACTAACATGAGAGGACCCATTGAAAAATGGGTACCTAAAACCAAGAAGTAACTTTCTTGCAGGGCTATGCTTCTGGTGGGTCTAAATGGGTACTCGATAGCGATTTCACGAGTCACATGACCGGAAGCAAGGAGATCATCACGGAGATGCGGCCAAATCTTGATCATATAACCGTCTCCTATGGTGACAAGTCAAAATTTGAGGTATTGGGTCTCGGCAAAGTCGTGGTGCCCACGATATATCTCTCGTGGACGTCATGCTTGTTGAGACCCTAGGGTACAATTTACATTCAGTCCGCGCCCTTGGTAAGATGGGCTTTGCAGTTTATATTGATGTTGATTTGGTGGTACTCTTGGGAAGCAAGTCTCTAAAAGTCGCTTTCGTGGGATATGTCGAAAATGACCTGTACATGGTGGACTTTTCAGGGAAAACCACTACAGGCCCGATGTGTCTTTTCGGAAAGGCTGACGTGGGTTGGTTATGGCATCGCCGACTAGCCCACCTCAATATGAGAACTTTGCAAAGTCTCCACAAGGGTGGCCACATTCTTGGACTAAAAGAAAATGTCTCCTTTGCCAAATATCGTGTTTGCAGGGATTGTGTTGAAGGGAAAATGCATGACTCTCCTCATCGAAGGAAGACTATTATCTCGACAAAAAGGATCTTAGAGCTCCTTCATGTGGACCTCTTTGGACCTCCATCTCATGCAAGCCTCGGTGGGAAGAAGTACTGTCTTGTGATCGTGGATGATTACTCAAGATACACTTGGGTTTATTTCTTCAAGTTGAAGAGTGAAACTCAACAAACGGTCATCGACTTCGCCAATGAGGTTCAACGTTAACACAATGTCCCTATTCTGGCTATAAGAAGGGATAACGGCTCCGAGTTCAAGAACTACACCTTAAATGAGTTCCTAAGTGAAGAGGGCATAAGACTTGAATATTCCGCTGCATACAGCCCCCCCCCCCCCAAACAAAATGGTGTAGCCAAGAGGAAGAATCGGACTCTAATGGATATGGCAAGGTCAATGCTAGCCGAATTCAAGTCTCCATATAACTTTTGGGCTGAAGCAATCTCAACCGCGTGTCATTCATCCAACCGGTTATACCTCTGTAAAATCTTGGACAAGACTCCATATGAAATACTTACCGGCAACAAGCCAAACATCTCATACTTTCGGGTATTCGGGTGTAAGTGTTTCTTTCTCATCAAGGGAGTTCGTTTATCTAAATTTGAATCTAGGGCTCTAGAAGATATTTTTGTTGGTTATGGTGCCGAATCCCACACTTATAGAGTCTACAATAAGCTCTCAGGAATTGCTGTAGAATCTTGTAGTGTGGTGTTCGAAGAAAATGACGGCTCCCGTGCGGTGCAAGTTGATGTTTGTGATACAGATGTTGAAATACCCCAAGACGCAATAAGAAGAATGAGCGTGGGATTTTTCTGCCCTATTGAGGAACCCCTTGTGGCGGATCGGGAAGGACAATGCTCTACTCATGAAGAGCCCTCATCTACACATACTCAACATGTTCCAACCACGGGAGTAACTTCTACACCATCTCCATCATTTGCTAAAGGTCATGTTGCCCCAGAAAGCACCAGGCCAAATTATCCGGTGGACACTGGATTATCCGATCTCCCCTCCCCTGACGAACAACCTGTTCGTGGTGTTGAAGAAATCGCTGCAAGCTCCAGGCCGGATTTTCCGGCTGACCCCGGATTATCCGACCCCTCGCCAGCTCAAGCAAATCTCAGGCAGTCTGATGAAGCTGCAACAAGTTCTCCTAGGCCGGATTATCCAGCCTCACCCTCGGCCGGATTATCCGGCCCTGAATCACTAGTTGTTCAGCAGCCTCCTGTTTCGGCTACTGACCCTCCTCAAGGACATGCTTCATCGCCTCCTACTTCTGTTAACCCAGATTCTAATCAAGGTCGAGCAAATGATTCCAATGAAGATTCAAGTGATGAAACTTTTCCACCAAGAGACAACAAGCTTATTGAACTTCGTCGCAAGGCTTGTGCTGATCGGAACCTTGAGTTAAGGGGTCACACCCTCGACAAGGTTGTAGGTGACCTTCGACGAAGAGTTTCTACAAGAAGGGAATTGGCAAGTTTTGGTGAGCATCAAGCTCACATCTCAATGGTGGAACCCAAGAAAGTTTTTGAAGCTCTTGAAGATCTGGACTGGGTTGTTGCTATGCATGAAGAATTGAATAATTTCGAGCACAACAAGGTCTATAAACTCGTGGAGAAGCCCAAAGATTGCCGCAATGTTACCGACACTAAATGGATATTTAAAAATAAGCAAGATGAGAATGGCATTATTGTGAGGAACAAGGCGAGACTTGTGGCACAAGGCTACTCTCAAGTTGAGGGCATTGACTTCGGCGAGACCTATGCTCCTGTGGCTCGGCTTGAGTCCATCCGTATCCTTCTTGCCTATGCTGCTCATAACAATTTTAAATTGCAGCAAATGGACGTCAAGAGTGCTTTCCTTAATGGTCCTCTACATGAGTTGGTATATGTGAAGCAACCCCCGGGATTTAAGGATCCTAACTTCCCGAACCATGTCTACAAATTCGATAAGGCAATCTATGGACTTAAACAAGCCCCATGTGCGTGGTATGAGCACCTTAAAGAGTGATCCCTGCTTAGAGACATGACCGCGAACTGTTTGTTACCTTTTGCTAGACCGTGGCTTCGAAGTTGGGCAAATCGATCCCACTCTTTTTACTAAGAAGGTTAAGGGGGAGCTCTTCATATGCCAACTATATGTAGACGATATTATCTTTGGTTCTACTAATAAAGCTTTTAATGATGAATTTTCAAAGCTTATGACTGACAGGTTTGAGATGTCTATGATAGAGGAATTATGGTTCTTTCTTGGATTCGAGATCAAGCAACTTAGAGAAGGAACCTTCATCAATGAAGCAAAGTACATCCAACACATGCTCAAGAGATTCAAGATAACGGATTTTAATGGTATCGCCACTCTGATGCAAACAAGGGTGCTAAGGGTGGAGTAGTGCTAGGATGCGTGATCGACCGGTAAGTTTGACCATAAGTGCAATTTGACCTAAGATTAAATATAGTTAGTGTTAAAAATGTTCCAAGTGAGAGATTAACGAGTTAGACAATTCAAAAGTTCAAAAAAATTGAATTTTTTTTGAAAATAAATTCGAAAAAGATCTTTAGTCCCGCTTCGTAATACAACCTGGGGCTAAAGGTCGCCCGCGCTCGACCGCAGTCTCGTGAGGGCCTTTAGTCCCGGTTTGTGGCTGATCAGGACTAAAGGAAGGTCTTTAATCCCGATTTCGTAGTCCTGGTTGGACAACCAGGACTAAAGGCCCTTACGAACCGGGACTGTAGACCCGTTTTCCACTAGTGAAGGCAACATTTTAATTAGCTAATTAGTACAACGCAACAAATAAAAAGGAGCCCGGATCCAACATGTCCCGGATTGGACTGGTAGTATGGATGACCAGCGTTCTACAGGAAGGTTGTAGTATTTTTGGTTCAACAGTTGTCTCGCGGAGTCTCGCAAACAACCAACCGTATCATGATCAATTACCAAGATAGAGTATAAGGCAGAAGTGACATGGATTTAGTCAGTATTAGAGTAACTACATGTTCCACAGCCAAGAGCACCTATTTTGTGGTGTGACACCCTAGGGGCTATGTATCTTAGCGCTAATCCGGTGTTTCAATGCAGGTCAAAACATATTAAAGTGAATTTTTTTTTTCGGGAGAAGGTAGCTCTTGATCCTCTTGATGTTAGATTTGTCTCCGCAGGTGATCAACTAGCTGATGATTTTACTAAACCTGTTGCTGACACGGTTATGCTACAATTGGAATCTTGTGTCGAATAGTTCAGATTGAGGAGTGTAAACCGTAGTCATTAGCATATCATGTAGATACGGTAGTTGTAGATTTTATATCGATCAATGTTAATCATTGAGATGAACAAGTTAACTCTGATATAAATATGACCGGAGGGCAACCTTGTTAGGTACACGGGAAAACAATCCTTTTGACTGAAGATACATAAACATTTTGTTACAAGAGAGGATCCTTAAATAGAATGAGAACACATTGATCAATCTATTCATATACTAGTAAGTTTTTACATCTTCCGTAGCAACATATGGGCATTAATCTAGTAGTAATATTAGATAATTTTGTTCACCAATATATAGTTGTTCCATCATCTGAAGTACACCTTTGTTTAGGCATGCAGTACACAATGAAATCCATGTACACTAAAATAACCATAAAAAAGGCATCACACAACACGAAAATACAGCCGTGAACCCGGATGCGTGCATACCCTATATTGCAAATAAAAAATAGTAAGTTAAAAAAGGTTTAAATTTTTTTAAATGTCCAGTCAGGTTTTCGATTTCAAGTATTGTACCCGTATAAAAGATTTTGCCAACAAAACGACTTTTATTCCAACCTGGGTGAAGGATTTTTTTTAAAACAACACGATATTAACGTTACGCGCACGCTATATACATCAGAAATTTCACCTTTTTGCCTGGCTTTGTATATGAGTCATTTTTTGGTCAAATTTTTTATACAACTACAATACATGATTATCTTTGACACAATTTTTTTTCAAAATTTTGCGATATGTTTTCTAATTTCTATATTTTTCTACGTATATAAGGTGCGCACGGACAAGCCTAATAAGCAATCTCAATTCTCAAACCAACGAGCAAATAGATTTCCAAAGAAGTACAGCCGCAACCAAAAAAAAAGATTACTAACTCGATGTCCAAGTGCAGTGGCAACACAAAAAGTACGGGTGTAAAAAACGTGAAAAATGCTTATTTACAGTAGAGTTTTTTTTTTAGAAAATATGATCTCAAGGTGTGGGGAAGTACGGAGCCCGTGCACTGTGAGGATTCGCTCGGCCTCCAAACAAGGCGTTTAACGGGCCATCGTCTCGGCGGCGCATATCTGGGTCGCGGCGGCCGCATATACCGGCCAGTGCCGAAGCGGACCACTGGAGCAGCCCCTGGACCGGCGGACCGCCTTCGTATCCTGCCTCATCGTAGTAGATGACAGAGCAGTCGGCCATCATCTGCGCCTCCGGGCACGCCATGCCACTGCTCCAGAGCGCAGACCACCATGGGAGCGCGACGGCGACGCGCACGGGTCTGCCAGCGGCCGGCCCCTTGTTTCTCCGTGGCACGTTGACTAGACCATGTCCGGCCTCGGTGCGCGCCAGGCCGCCGGTGGCTGAACACTCGCTTCTCCGCGGTACGTTGAGTACATCGTGCTTGGCGGCGGCGCGCGACGGACCGGCGTGGATGTGTCGCTCGCGGACATCGCGTCCGGCGTGGATGTGTCGCTCGCGGACATCGCGTCTGGCGTCGGTGTGCGCCCGGCCGCCGGCCTGGATTCCCTGCCCGTCGGAGAGACTGCAGGCGCGGTCGCGGCCGTCGCGCGCGTGGTAGGTGATCGTGTTCGGAAGATCCGCGAGGAAGCTGTGCGTGATCGTGGTCGTCACGACGCACTCCGTCGACGGTGCCATGGAGCCTTTGGTGGTTGTTTAGCCGCCGGTGGTTTGACTGGATCTTTCTGTCTGTCTACGTGTCTGTTTGTCTCTCTGACAACGGGGCATTATCTGTAATATATAGCTAGAGATATCGTATGGAGGAAGGCTCGCATTGCAGCTTGCAGAGCCGTCCGATCGCCTCCCGTGTGTGTTGCACGTTGAAGCCAGAACCGACGTGGACGACCATGTGATCCAAAGAAACACCGCCAGCAATTAGTTCCAACAAGCACTCAACTGTCTTCCTTAATTAATCCCGACTAATCTTCCCTTAATGAGTCTATCTAGTTCACACGAGAGAGATCACTCGGCTGTTCCTTCGAAGTATAAGTGATCATCAACTGGGGTACTAGCTAGAACAAAAGATTATTATGAGTTAATTGGTACGATTTATAGTAAGATTTTTTTTAAAAAAATTCACCGATCTATTAATACTCATCAACAGCAGTATAAAGAGCACTAAAAATGATAAATATTACAAATACTTTTTTTGCGAAATTTTACCGATCTATTAATAATCAACAACAGTAGTACAAAGAGACCTAAAAGTAAAAAAAATTACAAGTAGGTCAACCCCCTAGCGACGAGTACAAACACTAGCACGAGCCGAAGGCTCACCACTCCATCACTGGATCCGGGAAAAGCTTATCGAGTAGAGCTTGTTGTAGTAGACAGACGTGAAGTCATCATGCTAAGGCCCCAAAGAACCAGCGCACTACAGCAGTGTAACATCCCAAAACTTTAATCAAGGTTATTAAGATCCAAATCATCAAATTTAGGGTTAACAAAAACTTTTCCAATTAAAATTATTAAAGCATTCATATGTGTGTGCATTTAAAATAGGAGTTGATTTGAATTGCCATGATTAAGTGATCCATTGCTTGTAAAATGATTCTTAGGTGAAATAAACATCATCTAAATCATTCCCAAACAAATCTCAAAGAAAAACAAATCAAAATGAATAAAAGAAGGTAATGGTCATTTGTGCCAAATTAACTACCATGCCTACTTGGCTATTCCTAATACTCAAAACCTAACATAAACAAATGTGGATCTTTGCACTCCTTGCTAGTATACATAATGTTGTACCAAGGCCCACTTTGTGATCTGCCAAACACATTCAAACACTAAATTTAAATGGCAGTTGAAAATTGAATCTATTTCATATGGGAAGATCCCACTATTTCAAAAACCATTCAAATGAGCTCAAAATTCAAAACCGAAGCACCCACAGAGTCTCAAGCTTAATACTAGCACACCCACCAAAAATATTTTCAAAATTCAAAAAGAAAGTTCTTGTGGCCATTTCATTAAACACATGGCAGACAGAATCAAACACTAATAGCTAGCTCACTGTTTTGCACAGGGTTTTGCCCCCAAATAATCTTCATTTAATCCCTTTATTCCCTCTTGATGCAACCAAGGCCTAACCAACCCATCCCCTACCCCATAGCAGCATGGCCATGCCAAGCCGAGCACATGCTAGCCGGCCGATCATGCCATCGCCGTAGCAGACCGTCCCCCTCCCTCTCGCCATGTCTACGAGCTAGCTCTCACCTCACTGCCACCCTCTGTCCCCTCCCCGAGCCAAGCCAGAGCATGGACCACTGCCAACGTGTCGCGCACTGCCTGTCTGCGCCATGCCGAGCACGCGCCAGAGCGCCGCGCCCGAAACGCGTGTACACGCCGCCCCTCGACCGCATCCCGCGTCCACCGCTCCGCCATGACCCCAGGAACACGCCAGACATGCCCATTCGCCGCCCAACGCACCACAGTCACCGCTCGCCGTGGAAGCCGCCGCCTCTGCCGTTCAGAGCGCGCGCACCGCCCGACCGCATACCACCGCCCCTAGTCCCGCATTGATCACGTAGAGCACCGCCAGGAGACCACCGACCGCCCCTACCTCGCGCCACGCCGCTAGCATGTTGTGCAACCCTCGCCGGAACCGCCCGCCCATGCCTCTCGGTCGTGTCATCGTCCTATAAATAGAGGCCACCCCCAGCCATTCTCTGCACACCACTCACCTCCCCTCACCTCACTGACTGTTCCCCACCTCTAGCCGGAGCAAGGCGAGCAACCGTTCGTCGGAATTGCAGCGGAGCAGGCCGCCTCTAGAGGAGAAGGGCGCCGCTGATTGCGACCACCCCCGGAGCTTCCTCGACCGTCCCTGAGCTCGCCGTCGTCCACCAATTCATTTTACCCCATCGCCGTCGTCGCTGGAGCCCTGGTACGTCCCCTGAGCACCCCCACCGAGACACTAGGGTTAGAGTTCGCCGGTGACAGGTCCGTCGTCGATGATGAGCCCCCGCCATTGATCCCTGTTCTAATCTAACGGCACACATCGCCCTGTACCGCTTCGCGCGTTATGAGCCTCTAACCGGTGGACCCCCCAATCAGCTGTGCCCCGCGTCGCGTAGTGTCACGAGGCCGGCCTGTTTGTTTTCCCGCGCGACCCATTTAGTTTGAATTAAGATTTTCCTTTTTAGTTTGAACTTAGTTCTGTTCCCTAGTTTGAAATCCAATTCAAAGAGATTTAAAAATCCAAATGGAGTGATTCCAATTTTGCTAGAAAGCTACTGAAAAGATCTACCCAAGCTCGTTGGATTTAATTCAATTAGAGTTAGAGATCTCTCCTAGTAAAAATAACAAGATAGAAGCATTTGCACCTTGCAACATTTTTATAAAATCAACCATGATAGCTTTTGAGTTGATTCCAACTCTCAAAAATCACATTTCACGATAGCTATCTGAATATGTAATAATATTAAGGTTTACATACAGTGACTTTGGACTAGTACCAAAATTATGCTATATAGGCATTTCTAGTCACTTTAAATCATTAAATAATGAGCTTAAACCAAAGTAATTGTGATCCAACCTTTAAATCACATTCCCACATGTTAGAATATGTGGTGATGACATGTGTCCACATGATCCCATATTTTAAGTGGTGAATATTAAATCTTAGTTAATTTTTCAATGAGTAGAAATTACTTTTCTAAAATAAAAAGAATGAAACTATTGAATGAAACTTGTGATGTTTGTGATGATAATAGATCATCAAATGTGTGAGTGCTACTTAGACTATTTAAGTATTGTTGGTGATTGTGTACTCCGTGTGTATTTATAGACGATAGTACCGACCAAGCTTTCGAGGAGGAGGAGTTCTACCAAGAAGAAGAGGAGGAAAACTTCAACTACACTGCACAAGGCAAGCCGTCATTAACAATGCAAGCTAACACTTGCAAGTATAATGCTTAGAAAGTTAGGATTAAACTAGATGGTTTAGCAAAGATGCTTTAGGCATGCTTTGGTTACACTACCTTGACTAGTATTTACCCCAAGTATTAATTTCAAGCTTTACTTCCTTTACTTTACACAAAGTTCTTTACTTGTTTTAAAGGTAGCATAAAGAGTATAAAACTTGACCTATTTAGATAACTTTAGATGTCATTCTATGGCATGAGATTGACCCCCATCTTTCCACCTTAGTGAACACTCTTAACTTAGTAGTTTAGAGTAGATAAAAACTTGAGTCACTCTAGATGGGAATACTTAGTGAAAATGAGTTATGAAAACCTTGGAATGATGAGTCATTCTATTGAGATGTTTTGACATGTGTTGAGAAGCACAAATGGTTTATGATGGTGAAAATGTTGAGGCATGAGCCTTAACCCTTTTACAAAATTGATGGTTAGATTCGGATGCGATACCATTCCAAATTTACCGTACAACCACATTACCTGAATTGGGTAAGGCTTAGCCGGAAGTTTATATGCATTAGTATTAGTTCCCTCGCGGGAGAGGTTTGAGCTGAGGCTACTTCTCAATATTGTCAACCTATGCAGTGCCCAAGATGACAGATGGTCATGGTTGGGAGGCCATGCTCATAGGAGAGGTGATTATACTAGGGTGTGTAAAGGAAAGGTTATGTTTGATTATCTTCATACTAAGTATGATGATTCCGGGTTATCCCTGATAGATGTATCGAATATTGTGGTGAAAGTGTACCACCTCTGCAGAGTGTCAAACTATTCGAATAGCCGCGTCCGCGGTTATGGACAGTTGGAATGGCCATACTGTTTCGTTGTCAGATGTTTTCAAAATGACTTATGAAAGAAATAATGAATCTTGACTTGACCACAACAGGGTTGTGTTTATGACAATAGCTTCCCAACTTAAGTGATTCTAGAACTTTATTTTATCTTTCTTTGCTTCTGAACTCAGCTTAGGTTTCAAACTTAACCTTATAGTTAAACTTAGAGTTAGCACTTTACTTTAGAACTATCCTACTTGTTAGTGGTAGTTTGCGAGTACTTAAAGAATACTCATGGCTTTTGTCCCTAGCTATTCTCATGGCCAGACTATGAAGGAGACTACCAAGATGATGGCCAGCAGGATGGCTATGATAACTAGGACTATATGCCTTTGTCAGCATTGCCTGTGCCCTTGAAGATGGACCCCACCGCTACGCTTATCTTTTATTTCCATTGCTTGTTGTATTAAGACTTGATCATGAGATCCTTATTTGTGTAAGACCTTATGTATGGTTTGTAATGGATGATGTACTGTGATATCCAATCTGTTATGTCTCGCAAAAATGGTAATCCTGGGATTGTGATGAATGGCATAACAGGCATCTGGGATTAAAAATCCGGGTGTTGACAAGTTGGTATCAGAGCCATCCTGGCCATAGGAGACCCTAGTTAGAATGGACGTCCAAACAAAAACTTAGTTTCAAAACCAAAGTGAGTATTTATGAAAAACTATTTCCTCCGTTATCCTTCGGAATTCATTCTTCTCAAAAATTCATGTCCTCAAAATTTCTTACATTACTACTTAAAATTTGACACACTTGATCACTTCACTAATTTCCTCATCCTGAATTCTTGTAGATGGAGACTCAGTTCAGCAAGTTCTACCAGTTGGGAAACGGAGGTCAGCTGATCTTCGAGAGGGATCTGGATTCACTGTCGGAGTTACTGGGACGCCCAAATCCGGAGTTTCTTGGAGCTCAACTTCCAGGACCCCCAGGAGGAGACTTACAGTGCCTAGTCACCAATGATCTTAGAGGAAGCATCGAAGCACCAACATCTGGGAGAATCTAGTTCTCCGTGAGAGAGAACAAATGGCTAGATGGATTAGCCAGGGCAATGCATGAAGCTCTCGCACGTCTATGTGCCCTCAACGTCAACCAAATCCAAGGAACCTGTTTTGCTCACTATGCAAGACGTGACTTCATGGGAATGCTGATGGAGATGCCAAGTCACCCAGAGTTGAGGCGTCAAATGGAGAATCTTGACTTCTTGCTGCACGATAGACAGTAGGAACTAGACAACGCTAGGGAGTTCGCCAACCACAACCGTGTCATTGCCGCCCAGAAGGCCCAGACTTTCTCACTACTTGTCAAGGACCGTTAGTCTCCTCGCCTCCAGCGCGATAAGAAGGATCGCACCATCGCCCGTCTTCGCAAGAAGGTAGCCGACCTCGAGAAGACCGTCAAGGAGAAGGAAGCTCAGCTTGCAGTAAAGGAGGAAGAAGAGGAGGGTGAAGACATCCAGGGAGACATGGATTCTTACCTCAGCAATGATGATGCCTTTCGGGAGGAGGATGTCGTGGACTTCTACACTGACGATGAGGACTCCGACTTCATCGACGATGAGTAGATGCACTAGAGCACTGTTGTAGCATGAGATGTATCGGTCCCAATGTATCGTAGGTTGCAGAATGTTTCTTCAAACCATCTGTTTTCTTTTGATTGTTGTGGTGTGTGTTGTATCGTGTGTTGCTTGCATGAATGAAATTAAGTTATTTGCAAAACCTGAGTCAAACTCAAAGTTTTAGCTTTGAAACCAAAAACATGAACCTTAGAACTTTCCCTCTTACCCCTGTATCTACCTCAATCTTCAGATGACTCGTGGAAACCAAGGAGGGAGCAGCTCGTCGCAAGACCCAATGCTGCAGATCTTGCAGAATCTCATCGCAGACCGTGAAGCAAGCAGGGCAGAGCGCCAAGCCAACTTAGCAACACGGCAACATATCGCCAAGATGGCTCTCAACAATCAAGGGCATGGAAATCAGGATCATCAAGGATCCAAGCTGAAGAACTTTTAGAATACCAATCCCCCAATCTTTATCACGTCAGAGAACCCACTGGATGCTGATGATTGGTTGCAGACAATGGAAAACAACTTAGAAGTTGCAGGAGTGGATGCCAACGAGAAAGTTCTTTTTTCCACCCACTATCTGGCAGGAGATGCAAGAGCATGGTGGAACAGTATCCGCCTGATGAACCATGGTCAAGTTATGACATGGGAAGCATTCAAAGTCAAGTTCAGCCGCACCCACGTGCCGCAGGGTCTAGTCACCCGAATGAGGGATGAGTTCAGAGAGTTGAAGCAAGGCAGAATGACTGTGGTGGAATACCGTGACAGATTCCTGTCACTTGCCAAATATGCACCTGATGAGATCAACACGGAGGCCAAGAAGAAGGAGAGATTACTAAACGGGCTGCATGATGAGATGTAGACTGTCCTCGTCAACATCCGCTTCGAGGATCTCAAAGGGCTAGTGGACTCTGCCATTCAGATGGAAGGGAAGATTAACCAGGCAAATGACAACCGCAAACGTCGTATGATGCAGCAATCTGGATCTAGCAGTCACCAGAAGTACCGTCCCATCCCCTCACCAGGATATGCACCAAGGAACAATCGACCCCCAATGTCTCGCCCAAGCTACCCCAACCGTAGCGGAGGCAATGTGAAGTCCGGAGGAAACAATCACAACTTCGGCAATACCAACAACTTCAACCGTGCACCTCCCAAGAGCAACAACAACAACGCAGCACCCAGAACTAGCAGTAATGATGTATCTTTAGCAGCAAAGGACAAGTCCCAAATCACTTGTTTCAAGTGTGGAGTGAAGGGTCACTATTCCAATGAGTGTCCCAAGAAGACTACAGCCACTGCCAATGTGAATGCCCCAGCTCAACAACAGCGTCGTGTTCAACCAAGAAGAAGATTTGCCCTAGGGAACCCTCACAACCGCAACGGTCGTCTCTTCCACATGAACGCATAAGAAGCCCAAGAAGCGCCAGATGTAGTGCTGGGTATGTTTTCTGTCAACTCAGTTTTAGCCAGAGTATTGTTTGATTCGGGAGCATCGCATTCATTTGTCACCAAAAAATTTGCATGCAATAGTAAGATTCACCCAACCAACCTGAAGCATGTCATGATAGTTCAAATCCCCGGTTCAACAACCAAAGCTAGGAAAATTTGCAAAGCTGTGCCTATCAGAATACATGGGATAGATTTTTATGCCAACCTAATTGTACTTGGAACCAAAGGATTGGAAGTAGTACTAGGTATGGACTGGATGTCAAGGCATAAAGGACTGATAGACTGTGCTAAGAAAGCCATCACCATGACTAGTAGCTCTGGAGTAACAGTTGAGCATATCTCTGAAACCTTACCTCGTCAATTCAAGTGCAACAAGAGTCTAGCCCTACCCACCATAGACCAAGTCAGAGTAGTCTCTGAATACCCCGATGTATTCCCAGATGAATTGCCAGGTATGCCCCCGGATAGGGATATTGAGTTCATTATCGAACTAATCCTCGGAACTGGACCCATAGCCCAGAGACCCTACAACATGAACCCCTCAGAGTTAGTGGAACTGAAGAAGCAGTTGGATGCTATGTTAGCAAAAGGCTTGATTCAACCAAGCGCATCGCCATGGAGATCACCAGTGTTATTCGTCAACAAGAAAGATGGAGGCAATCGTTTGTGCACAGATTACAGAAAGTTGAATGATGTCACCATCAAGAACAAGTACCCCCTTTCCAAAGATAGAGGATCTATTTGATCAGTTGGCTGGAGCCCAGGTATTCTCAAAGATTGATCTTAGGACTGGTTATCACCAACTTAAGATTCGTGCAACGGATATTTCGAAGACCGCCTTTACTACTCGTTATGGTTTATACGAGTATACGGTTATGTCTTTTGGATTAACTAATGCCCCTTCTTATTTCATGAATCTCATGAATAAGATCTTTATGAATTTCCCAGATAAGTTTGTAGTTGTGCTTATCAACGACATCCTTATCTACTCCAAGTCAGAAGAAGAGCATGAGCAACATCTGAGAATCATCCTAGAAACCCTGAGAGAGCATCGGTTATATGCCAAGTTCAGCAAGTGTGAGTTTTGGCTGAAAGAAGTAGGATTCCTAGGACATATTGTGTCTGCCGGAGGAGTCTCTGTTGATCCCACCAAGATCAAAGATGTCGAAGAATGGGAAGCCCCAACCACTCAAACCCAAGTCCGTGCATTTCTCGGATTAGCGGGATACTATCGCAAGTTTGTAGAAGGATTCTCGAGCATCGCCAAACCCATGACCCAATTGCTGAAGAAGGAAAAGAAGTTTGAATGGACAGACAAATCTGAAGCCAGTTTTCAAGAACTAAAGAAGAGATTGATATCAGCCCCAGTATTGATCATGCCAGATATCAAGAAGCCATTTGATGTATATTGTGATGCATCCAAGATTGGTCTCGGATGTGTATTGATGCAAGAAGGCAAAGCCATCGCTTATCTGTCTCGACAACTGAAGCAGCATGAGTAGAACTATCCGACCCATGATCTTGAATTAGCAGCTGTAGTTTTGGCATTGAAGACATGGCATCATTATCTGATGGGTAATCGCTGTGAGATTTACTCAGATCACAAGAGCTTGAAGTATATTTTCACTCAGAAGGAGATAAATATGAGACAAAGGAGATGGATAGAGTTAATCAAGGATTATGACCTTGACATTCACTATCACCCCGGCAAAGCCAATGTGGTAGCGGATGCTCTTAGTAGATTACCGTGTAGGCTAAACACCATGATCAAGGAGAAGCAACCAAGTTTGTATGAGGAGTGGGAGCAGTTCAGGACTGAATTAGTTAGCAAAGGATTCTTAGCTAGCATTGAACTTCAACCCACTTTGATTAGCCAAATCAAGGAAGCCCAGAAGGGGAATGAAAGTATCGACGGAATCAAACGTCGTATTGGTACAGGAAAGGTACCTGGATTCACTGAAGACGAAGAAGGAGTTCTATGGTACAAAGGACGTATATGTGTGCCAGCAGATTCAGAGCTGAAGCAAGTTATCATGAAGGAAGCTCATGATACTCTTTATTCTATCCACCCCGGAGGAACGAAGATGTATCAAGATTTGAAAGAGCAATTTTGGTGGCACAAGATGAAGAGAGAAATCGGAAGCTACATCACTAAGTGTGACATCTGTCAAAGAGTCAAAGCAGAGCACCGGAGACCTGCAGGACTGTTGCAACCATTGCAGATTCCTGAATGGAAATGGGATTCCGTCAGAATGGACTTTATCACCGGTTTGCCTACTTCTAGTAGGGGAAATGACTCAATCTGGGTCGTAGTTGATAGACTGTCCAAGGTAGCCCACTTCATACCTTTCAAGACAACCTACCAAAGTTCGAAGCTAGCAGAGCTGTATATTGCTAGGATTCTTAGTCTGCATGGAACCCCCAAGACCATAGTATCAGATCGAGGAACCCAGTTTACCTCGAGATTTTGGCAGAAAGTTCAGGAAGGATTGGGAACCAAGTTGAAATTCAGCATCGCTTATCACCCGCAAACTGATGGACAGACTGAGAGAGTCAACTAGATCCTAGAGGATATGTTAAGAGCTTGTGTGTTGGAATACGGATCGAAATGGGAAGACTGCCTGCCTTTCGCAGAATTCTTATATAACAACAGTTATCAAGCTAGTTTACAGATGGCACCATTTGAATTCCTATACAGAAGAAAGTGTCGTACCCCTTTGAATTGGTCGCAAGTAGGAGAGAGTCAGATCTTTGGGCCCGACATTCTCCGAGAAGCCGAAGAGAAGGTTCACAAAGTCCGTGAGGACCTCAAGACCGCCCAATCCAGACAGAGGAGATATGCTGACAAGAGAAGGAGAGACCTGACTTTCAATGTCGGAGATTTTGTATATCTCAAGGTTTCCCTGTTGAAGGGAGCCCAACGCTTTAGTCTGAAAGGAAAATTAGCCCCCAGATATATCGGGCCCTTCAAGATTCTGAACCGTCAAGGAGAAGTATCGTATCAACTAGAACTACCTGAAGAGATGTCAGCCATCCACAATGTGTTCCATATCTCGTTACTTCGCAAATGCCTAGAAGTGCCAGAGAAGACTGGAGTTTTCAAGAACACCGATCACAGAGTGATGCGCTCGACTTTCGACATAGAGCTCGTTGGGAACCCCAAGAGGAAGGTACGATGAATACAGCAGCAAGTCTTCCCTCAGTTATGAAACCAAGGTTTAATCGAACTAGTAGGAGCAAGGAAACACCCCAAAGGTGTTACTAGCTGAGCTTTGGCAGGGCGCACTACCGGTGCTAGTAGCAACGTGGAGACCTGCACAACACAACCACAGAACTTTGTCCCCAACTTGCGATGAGGTTGTCAATCTCATCGTGTTTTGCGGAAAACAAAGGATTAAACGTATCGAATGGAAAGAAGTAAAAGTTTGCAGAAAGTAAACACAAAGCAGTAAAAGATTGTAGATTGTATGTAAAGTAAAAGGACCGGGATCCATAGTTCACTAGAGGTGGCTCTCTTTAGATAGATAACATGCTGGATGAACAAATTACAGCGGGGCAATTGACAAACACCGAGAAAGCAATACATGCATATACTAATCATATTGACTCCTCCGAGACATGATTGCGCATTACAACATAATACATAGACTGCCATCCAACTGCATCTATGACTAATAATCCACCTTCAGGTTATCATCCGAACCCCCTCCAGTATTAAGTTGCAAGCAACGGATTATTGCTTTACGAACTGTGTGTAAAGTAAACAATACGATTGTTCTATGAACAAAGGATTGTTGTTTTCTCCCTAGTAGCAACAACACATCTAGTACCTTAGAGATTTCTGTCACTTCCCCAGATTACCAGAGGCATGAACCCACTATCGAGCATAAATACTAACTCTTGGAGTTGCTAGCATCTACTTGGCCAAGATAGCTACTAACAAAGACATGATAGAATCAATAATCAATCTGAAATAGCATCTCAATATCCATCGGATCCCTGCAAACACAACATGTATGAATTACAATAGATGATCTTGATCATGAACGGAGCTCACAAGATCTAAACTTGAAAGCACAAAGGACGAGAAACCAGCCATCTAGCTACTACATGGATCCGTAGTCCAAGGATGAACTACTCACGCATCACATCGGAGGCTTGCATGGTGATGAAGAAGGCCTCCAGGGTGAATTCCCCTCTCCGGTAGGGTGCCGGGAAGAGCTTCAGACCCCCCGATCTAGGGACAGAGATGACGGCGGCTACAGACTCTTTCGTGGATTTTTGATAAGGTACTTAGGGTTTTCGTCCCGAGGGCAACTTATAGGCGGAAGGAGAGGCCGGGGGGGTGCTGGGGTCGGCCAGACCACCCCCTGGCACGGGCCAGGCCTGGCCGCACGGCCAGGTGGTGTGGACGGCCCCCAGCCCTTCTCCGTCTCGTATTCTAGCACTTGATCCCTTCCGAAAAAATAGGCACTTTGGCTTTTGTCCCGTCCAATTCCGAGAATATTCATTTTTTGACTTTCCTGGAACCAAAAATAGCAGAAAACACGCAGCTGGCACTGTGGCTGTTGTTAATAGGTTAGTCCAAGAAATCATAATAAAAGTACTCCAAAGTTGGAACAAAACACAAGAAAGTGGATAAAACCAAGCATGGAACATCAAAAATTATAGATACATTTGCAATGTATCAACATCCCCAAGCTTCACTCCTGCTCGTCCTCGAGTAGGTAAGTGATAAAAAGAAATAATTTTTGAGGTGACATGCACCATCAAAGACTTGATCAAAGTATTTGCAAAACATTCATAGCTGGGGTCATAGTACTTCAATCATAACATGAAAGACAAAGTTCTAGCAATAAGCAAAGAAACTATGATGCAACATGAAAAGGCACAAATAAAAGATTCATGAATAACAATGCTTTGCAAGACGTTTGTTTGTTTCACATAAAGAAAACATAGCATAATAGCATTCAGCTTGTCCCTCAATAGAGTAGCAAATATAAATGCATAGGACACCTTCAAAGTTCATAAGAGTGACTAGATACAATAGTTTCAAACAAGCAATAACAAGTTATGCATCAATCAACTAGTCTTGGGACAATGCACATAGAACTAAGAATGGCCACTATGCTCTCAAAGTAGGTGCATAAAGATAGAAGGTGGAGACTCAATATAATGGTGGAAGAAAGGCCCTTGTAAAAGGAAGTAGGGATTCAAGTCTCATAAAGAGCTTCCAAAAATTATAGTACTTATAGTTTTCAGCTCTCATTGCCCCTATCATAAGCATCTTGAAGTGATTAAGGTTAAAGTGAACAAACTATGGTGTACATGCTTGACGAAGTATAAGTCAGAAATCTCATGTCCCTTGTATATGAGGGCCGCTCCTCATGCTACTCAAGTTTAGTCGCCGGTAAGTTCTTGTCATCGTAAGTACATGTGTATCATTGAGAACCGCCAACGGGGTACCCCTTGCCCGATGATACGGAAGAATCCCCATATCAAAATGACAAAGGTAAGCATACAACGAGCATCTCAGCATTCTTCTTATTTACCAAGGGAATATGGTGCTTTTTCCTCTCTTTCCTCTTTTCATAGTATCTCTTTTTTTCTCTTTTCTCTTTTTTTCTCAATGTAGGACTCTTTTTTTATAAGAAGAATGCTTCATAGACAGCTCATTATGGTTATGCTGCAGGTTTCCACCATGTCAGCATGGATTAGACCGGCGGCCCAGGCGTTTCTCTAACACATATACATAACTACATGGACTTACAAGCTCCCCTTTCATTTCACACCGACGACATCCATATACAAAAGAGCATGATATCAACTAGGTACAAGTACCAAGTGCAATGTTGAAAGCGTTCCCCATGAAAGCATGGTTCTGCTAATTCCCAACAAATAAGTGCAAGCATATACAACATAGAAGACACAATGGTTCAAGTTTATTAAGGGCAAGTAAAGTAAAGTGTGCCATCAAGTTCGTAAGAGCTTTAATCACTAGTTTTCTCATAACAAGTGGAAGGTAAACAAAAGCATGAATATACTTGGAATAGCATAAGCTAGTGGGTAGGTATGGTGGACTCTTTGGAATAACTTGGTTTAGGGAGTTGGATGCATGAGTGGAACTCATACTTTGTTGTGGCGGCTAGCAAAAGACTGGGAGCGACAAACTAAGAGAGCAATAATGGCCATAATCATGCAGAGCGACAAAACATCATTGATCAAAGCATAAAGTGATACTACAAGTTGAAAACTAAAGGATCATAAAGGCTATGGTGACTTGTGATAGTCATAACATGGTGTGAGCATGTGCCAAGTCAACCCAAATAAAGCATCAAAGGAGAATACCACTATACTATGCTTTAATATGCTAAAACAACGCATGATTCATCCAAGGCACATTAAGCAATCTCAATTGTTTATAACAAGTCATGCTACAGCAAAGAATACTAAGCATAAAGCCAAAACAATATCAAGCATGGCATGACAAAGCATAGGCCACAGTCAAAAACGAGCTCTTTTTACCACAAAAGCATGAACTTTCCTAGTCTTTTCCAAACCAAACCAAACTATTTGCAAACCAAAGTATGAAAGAGGGGGTCCAACCAACTTATTCAGAAAACTAATCAAACAAAGCAAACTAAAAACCAAAACGAAAAAGAAGATGCTCCAAGAGAAACACAACTGTGCATGAAACAATAAAAATGAAGCGTTTGGAAGAAACCTGAAATTTTTATTGATGAAGAAGGGGATGCCTTGGACATCCCCAAGCTTTGACGCTTGTACTTCTTAGATATTTCTTGGGGTGACATGCGTGGCATCCCCAAGCTTGAGATTTAGTCCATCCTTCATCTCGTTACTCATTCCTTCCATACACCTGAAAATTTTCCTTCATACAAAACTTCACACAATCTTATTAGCAACATTAGTGCACTTAAGGTAAATAAGTCTCAAGGTTCAGTTATAACACCAAATAAACTTCCATTAGAACACTAGATACTGTAGCACTTCCCTCAAAAAGCTCAATTCCCCAAAGGAACTCAAGAAGGAACTAACAAGAAGCAAATGCAGAAAAATGGCAGAAATCTGTCAAAATAGACCAGTAGGTAAAGACGAATTTTTTCGAGGACCTTCTGTTGCTCAACTCAAAAAGTGTTTAACTAACGAAAGTTAGAAAACAACCTGGGGCAGAAGCACAAAACATTACAGCTCAATCAGATGTACAAAGCTCTCTCACGAATTTTTACGGTGAAGCACAAAAATCTGTTTCGGGACAACAACTTTCCCAATCATTACTTCCCTCTCATTAGAGGTTACTCTTGGCACAAAAAGCAAATAAAAAGGATAAGGAGAGGTTATTACAGAGGTAATAACTTCCAAGCCTCATCTAAAACTCTTGGGTTATCTCCCAACAAGTACTTTTCTTTAACGCCTTTAAGTTAGGCATAAGAAGCAAAGAAAGAATCAAGTGTTCTCAAATGAAGAAGCATTAAGACCAAATTTTGTTTTCATAGGAGAAGCAAAATAAATCTTTTCTCTCTTTTTAGGGAAGTGTTCTATACCTTTCTTGAGTGGGAGTTGATATTTAATGGTGCCTTCTTTCATATCAATGATGGCACCAACAGTTCTAAGAAAAGGTCTTCCCAAAGTAATAGGACAAGAAGCATTGTATTCAACATCCAAAACATAGAAATCAACGGGGACATAGGAATCGTTAACCATAATAAGAACATCATTAAGACTCCCCATGAGTTTATTTTTAGCATTAGCATCAAGTGGGACATTTAAATAACAATCTTCAAGAGGAGGAAAATCAAGCATATCATAAATCCTTCTAGGCATAATAGAAACACTACTATCAAGATCACATAAAGCTTTGAAATCAAAGTCATTCACTTTCATATTAATGATGGGTTCCCAACCATCTTCTTGTTTTATAGGAATAGAAGCTTTATGTTTCATCTTTTCTCCTTTAATCTTTATGAGAGCATCAGTAATGTGTTTTGTAAAAGCCATGTTCATAGCACTAGCATTAGGAATTTTAGCAATCTTTTGCAGGAACTTAATAACTTCAGAGATGTTGCAACCATCAAGATCAAAATCAACTTTATCATCTAAAGTAGTAGAACTATTGTTAGCCTCAACACTAGTGGTGGTGATAGTAGAAACACTAATGTTTCTAGCAATTTCATCTTCTCTTTCCCACTTAGCATGTAATTCAGCTAATAGTCTAACATTTTCATCAATTCTTACTTGTATAGCATTAGTAGATGCAAAGGGATTCTCATTAGTTTTAGGTTTAGCAGCCATTTTATTCAAAGTAGATTGAGCTTCAGCCAAAGATGCTATATTTCTTTCAGCATTAGAGAGTTTTTCCTCAATAGTTTTATTGAAAGCAGTTTGTTTACTAATAAACTCTTTAAGCATAACTTCAAGTTCAGAGGGAGCACTCTTATTATTGTTGTAAGAATTTCCATAAGCATTACCATTGTTGGGAGGATAAGGTTTATAATTGTTGTTACCAAAATTGTTCCTATAAGCATTATTACCATAAGCATTGTTGCCAAAATTGTTATTTCTTATGAAGTTCACATCAACTTGCTCTTCTTGAGCAACCAAAGAGGCTAAATGAACATTATTTGGATCAATATGAGCTTTCCCATTAACAAGCATAGACATAATAATATCAATCTTATCACTCAAGGAGGAGGTTTCCTCAACAGAATTTACCTTCTTACCTTGTGGAGCTCTCTCAGTATGCCATTCCGAATAATTAACCATCATATTATCCATTAGTTTTGTTGCAACACCCAAAGTGATGGTCATAAATGTACCTCCATCAGCAGAATCCAATAGGTTCCCTGAAGAATATTTCAATCCTGCATAAAAAGTTTGGATGATCATCCAAGCAGTCAGTCCATTAGTGGGACAATTCTTTACCAAAGATTTCATTCTTTCCCAAGCTTGAGAAACATGCTCATTATCAAGTTGTTTAAACTTCATTATTTCACTTCTCATGGATATAATCTTAGCAGGAGGATAGTACTTTCCAATAAAAGCATCTTTGCACTTAGTCCAAGAATCAATACTATTCCTAGTTAAGGAATTCAACCACTCTTTAACTTTTCCTCTCAAAGAGAAAGGAAACAATTTCAGTTTAATAATATCACCATCTATATCCCTATGCTTTTGCATCTCACAAAGTTCCACAAAGTTATTTAGATGGGAAGCAGCATCTTCATTACCAATACCAGAAAATTGTTCTCTCATAACAAGATTGAGCAAAGCAGGTTTTATCTCAAAGAAAGTATTTTCAGCCATAGGTGGAGCAATAGGAGTGCTCATAAAATCATTATTGTTGGTGCTAGTGAATTAACACAACTTAGTGTTTTCAAGAGTAGTCATTTTTTTGGGTTTTCAAATAAGAAAGCAAACAAGTAGAACTAATTTTTTTGTGTTTTTGAAGAACAAAACAAGCAAACAAGGCAAAAAGAAAACTAAGCAAAACAAAAATAACAAAGTAAAGAGATTGGTTATGAGGGACTCCCCTTGTGAAGATGTCCTTGACTCCCCGGCAACGGCGCCAGAAAAAACCATGATGCGCTCGACTTTCGAAGTAGAGCTTGTTGGGAACCCCAAGAGGAAGGTACGATGAATACAGCAGCAAGTCTTCCCTCAGTTATGAAACCAAGGTTTAATCGAACCAGTAGGAGCAAGGAAACACCCCAAAGGTGTTACTAGCTGAGCTTTGGCAGGGCGCACTACCGGTGCTAGTAGCAACGTGGAGACCTGCACAACACAACCACAGAACTTTGTCCCCAACTTGCGATGAGGTTATCAATCTCACCGTGTTTTGCGGAAAACAAAGGATTAAACGTATCGAATGGAAAGAAGTAAAAGTTTGCAGAAAGTAAACACAAAGCAGTAAAAGATTGTAGATTGTATGTAAAGTAAAAGGACCGGGATCCATAGTTCACTAGAGGTGGCTCTCTTTAGATAGATAACATGCTGGATGAACAAATTACAGCGGGGTAATTGACAAACACCGAGAAAGCAATACATGCATATACTAATCATATTGACTCCTCTGAGACATGATTGCGCATTACAACATAATACATAGACTGCCATCCAACTGCATCTATGACTAATAATCCACCTTCAGGTTATCATCCGAACCCCCTCCAGTATTAAGTTGCAAGCAACGGATTATTGCTTTACGAACTGTGTGTAAAGTAAACAATACGATTGTTCTATGAACAAAGGATTGTTGTTTTCTCCCTAGTAGCAACAACACATCTAGTACCTTAGAGATTTCTGTCACTTCCCCAGATTACCAGAGGCATGAACCCACTATCGAGCATAAATACTAACTCTTGGAGTTACTAGCATCTACTTGGCCAAGATAGCTACTAACAACGGAAAGCATGCAAGATCTCAAATAACAAAGACATGATAGAATCATTAATCAATCTGAAATAGCATCTCAATATCCATCGGATCCCCGCAAACACAACATGTATGAATTACAAATAGATGATCTTGATCATGAACGGAGCTCACAAGATCTAAACATGAAAGCACAAAGGAGGAGAAACCAGCCATCTAGCTACTACATGGATCTGTAGTCCAAGGATGAACTACTCACGCATCACACCAGAGGCTTGCATGGTGATGAAGAAGGCCTCCAGGGTGAATTCCCCTCTCCGGTAGGGTGCCGGGAAGAGCTTCAGATCCCCCCGATCTAGGGACAGATATGACGGCGGCTATAGACTCTTTCGTGGATTTTTGATAAGGTACTTAGGGTTTTCGTCCCGAGGGCAACTTATAGGCGGAAGGAGAGGCCGAGGGGGTGCTGGGGTCGGCCAGACCACCCCCTGGCGCGGGCCAGGCTTGGCCGCGCGGCCAGGTGGTGTGGCCGGCCCCCAGCCCTTCTCCGTCTCGTATTCTGGCACTTGATCCCTTCCGAAAAATAGGCACTTTGGCTTTTATCCCGTCCAATTCCGAGAATATTCATTTTCTGACTTTTCTGGAACCAAAAACAGCAGAAAACAGGCAGCTGGCACTGTGGCTGTTGTTAATAGGTTAGTCCAAGAAATCATAATAAAAGTACTCCAAAGTTGGAACAAAACACAAGAAAGTGGATAAAACCAAGCATGGTCAAAAATTATAGATACATTTGCAATGTATCACAGAGCTGTGGAGATCAACAATGACCTGACCTATCGTGAAGTGCCCATCCGTATCCTATAGGAAGCCTACAGAACCACCAGGACCATGAGTATCAAGTTTCACAAGATTCAGTGGAGCAACCATACCGAAGGGGAAGCCACTTGGGAGCGAGAAGATTACATTAGGATAGAGTTCCCAGATCTCTTTAGTTCCTAGTTTTCTTTGTAAATCTCGGGACGAGATTTTGCTTAAGGGGGGAAGGTTTGTAACATCCCAAAACTTTAATCCAAGGTTATTAAGATCCAAATCATCAAATTTAGGGTTAACAAAAACTTTTCCAATTAAAATTATTAAAACATCCATATGTGTGTGCATTTAAAATAGGAGTGGATTTGAATTGCCATGATTAAGTGATACATTGCTTGCAAAATGAATCTTAGGTGAAATAAACATCATCTAAATCATTCCCGAACAAATCCCAAAGAAAAAGAAATCAAAATGAATAAAAGAAGATAATGGTCATTTGTGCCAAATTAACTACCATGCCTAATTGGCTATTCCTAGTACTCAAAACCTAGCAGAAACAAATGTGGATCTTTGCACCCCTTGCTAGTACACATAATGTTGTAACAAGGCCCACTTTGTGATCTGCCAAAAACATTCAAACACTACATTTAAATGGCAGTTGAAAATTGAATCTATTTCATATGGGAAGATCCCACTATTTCAAAAACCATTCAAATGAGCTCAAAATTCAAAACCCAAGCACCCACAGAGTCTCAAGCTTAATACTAGCACACCCACCAAAAATCTTTTCAAAATTCAAAAAGAAAGTTCTTGCGGCCATTTCATCAAACACATGGCAGGCAGAATCAAACACTAATAGCTAGCTCACTATTTTGCACAGGGTTTTGCCCCCAAATAATCTCCATTTAATCCCTTTGTTCCCTATTGATGCAACCAAGGCCTAACCAACCCATCCCCTACCCCCTAGCAGCATGGCCATGCCAAGCCGAGCACATGCTGGCCGGCCGATCATGCCATCGCCGCAGCAGACCGTCCCCTCTCTCTCGCCATGTCTACGAGCTAGCTCTCACCTCACCGCCACCCTCTGTCCCCTCCACGAACCAAGACAGAGCATGGACCACTGCCAACACGCCACGCACTGCCTATTTGCGCCATGCCGAGCACGCGCTAGAGCGCCGCGCCCGACACGCGTGTACATGCCGCCCCTCGACCGCAGCCCACGTCCATAGCTCCGCCATGACCCCAGGAACACGCCAGACATGCCCATTTGCTGCCCAACGCACCACAACCACCGCTCGCCGTGGAAGCCGCCGCCTCTGCCGTTCAGGGTGCGCGCACCGCCCGACCGCATACCACCACCCCTAGTACCGCATTGATCATGTAGAGCACCGCCAGGAGACCAGCGACCGCCCCTACCTCGTGCCACGCCGCTAGCACGCTGTGCAGCCCTCGCCGGAGCCCCCCGCCCATGCCTCTCGGTCGAGTCGTCCGATAAATAGAGGCCACCCCCAGCCATTCTCTGCACACCACTCACCTCCCCTCACCTGACTGACCGTTCCCCACCTCTAGCTGGAGCAAGGCAAGCAGTCGTTCGCCGGAATTGCACCGGAGCAGGCTGCCTCTGGAGGAGAAGGACGCCGCTGATTGCGACCACCCCCGGAGCTACCTCGACCGTCCCTGAGCTCGCCGTCGTCCACGAGTTCATTTGCCCCCATCGTCGTTGTCGCTAGAGCCCTGGTACGCCCCCTGAGCACCCCCATCGAGCCTCTAGGGTTAGATTTCGCCGGTGTCAGGTCCATCGTCGATGACGAGCCCCAGCCGTTGATCCCCGTTCTAATCTAACGGCCCACGTCGCCCCGTACCGCTTCGCGTGTTATGAGCCTCTGACCGGTGGACCCCCCTGTCAGCTGTGCCCCGCGTCGCTTAGTGTCACTGGGCCAGCCCGTTTGTTTTCCCACATGACCCATTTAGTTTAAATTAAGATTTTCCTTTTTAGTTTAAACTTAGTTCTGTTCCCTAGTTTGAAATTCAATTCAGAGAGATTGACAAATCCAAATGGATTGATTCCAATTTTGCTAGAAAGCTACTGAA
Organism: Avena eriantha; assembly: GCA_910589775.1. Taxonomy (NCBI): domain Eukaryota; kingdom Viridiplantae; phylum Streptophyta; class Magnoliopsida; order Poales; family Poaceae; genus Avena; species Avena eriantha. Next base: position 427,495,934 of record OU342740.1, read on the forward strand.
AATTTCTACCCAAGCCCGTTGGATTTAATTCAATTAGAATTAGAGATCTCTCCTAGTAAAAATAACAAGACAGAAGCATTTGCACCTTGCAACATTTTTATAAAATCAACCATGATAGATTTTGAGTTGATTCCAACTCTCAAAAATCAAATTTCACCATAGCTATCTGAATATGTAATAATATTAAGGTTTACATACAGTGACTTTGCACTAGTACCAAAATTATGCTATATAGGCATTTCTAGTCACTTTAAATCATTAAATAATGAGCTTAAACCAAAGTAATTGTGATCCAACCTTTAAATCACATTCCCACATGTTAGAATATGTGGTGATGACATGTGTCCACATGATCCCATATTTTAAGTGGTGAATATTAAATCTTAGTTAATTGTTCAATGAGTAGAAATTACTTTTCTAAAATAAAAAGAATGAAACTATTGAATAAAACTTGTGATGCTTGTGATGATAATAGATCATCAAATGTGTGCCTTAGAGTGCTACTTAGACTAGTTAAGTATTGTTGGTGATTGTGTACTCCGTATGTATTTATAGACGATAGTACCGACCAAGCTTTCGAGGAGGAGGAGTTCTACCAAGAAGAAGAGGAGGAAAACTTCAACCAGTGCACTGCACAAGGCAAGCCACCATTAACAATGCAAGCTAACACTTGCAAGTATAATGCTTAGAAAGCTAGGATTAAACTAGATGGTTTAGCAAAGATGCTTTAGGCATGCTTTGGTTACACTACCTTGACTAGTATTTACCCTAAGTATTATTTTCAAGCTTTACTTCCTTTACTTTACACAAAGTTCTTTACTTGTTTTAAAGGTAGCATAAAGAGTATAAAACTTGACCTATTTAGATAACTTTAGATGTCATTTTATGGCATGAGATTGACCCCCATCTTTCCACCTTAGTGAACACTCTTAACTTAGTAGTTTAGAGTAGATAAAAACTTGAATCACTCTAGACGGGAATACTTGGTGAAAATGAGTTATGAAAACCTTGGAATGATGAGTCATTCTATTGAGATGTTTTGACATGTGTTGAGAAACACAAATGGTTTATGATGGTGAAAATGTTGAGGCATGAGCCTTAACCCTTTTACAAAACTGATGGTTGGATTCGTATGCGATACCATTCCAAATTTACTGTACAACCACATTACCTGAATTGGGTAAGGCTTAGCCGGAAGTTTATATGCATTAGTATTAGTTCCCTCGCGGGAGAGGTTTGAGCTGAGGCTACCTCTCAATGTTGTCCACCTATGCAGTGCCCAAGATGACAGATGGTCATGGTTGGGAGGCCATGCTTATAGGAGAGGTGCTTATACTAGGGTGTGTAAAGGAAAGGTTATGTTTGATTATCTGCATACTAAGTATGATGATTCAGGGTTATCCCTGACAGATGTATCGAATCTTGTGGTGAAAGTGTACCAGCTCTGCAGAGTGTCAAACTATTCGAATAGCCGCGTCCGCGGTTATGGACAGTTGGAATGGCCATACTGTTTCGTTGTCAGATATTTTCAAAATGACTTATGAAAGAAATAATGAATCTTGACTTGACCACAACAGGGTTGTGTTTATGACAATAGCTTCCCAACTTAAGTGATTCTAGAATTTTATTTATCTATCTTTGCTTCTGAACTCAGCTTAGGTTTCAAACTTAACCTTATAGTTAAACTTAGAGTTAGCACTTTACTTTAGAACTATCCTACTTGTTAGTGGTAGTTTGCGAGTACTTAAAGAGTACTCATGGCTTTTGTCCCTGGCTATTCTCATGGCTAGACTATGAAGGAGACTACCAAGATGATGGCCAGCAGGACGGCTATGATAACTAGGACTATCTGCCTTCGTCAGCATTTCCTGTGCCCTTGAAGATGGACTCCGCCGCTACGCTTATCTTTTATTTCCGCGGATTGTTGTATTAAAACTGGATCATGAGATCCTTATTTGTGTAAGACCTTATGTATGGTTTGTAATGGATGATGTACTGTGATATCTAATCTGTTATGTCTCGCAAAAATGGTAATCCTGGGATTGCGATGAATGGCATAACAGGCATCTGGGATTAAAAATCTGGGTGTTGACAAGTAGCAACCGTTGCAAATGATGACATCTATAGATTGGAAGAGACTGACCTGGAATTACACCAACTAACATGAAAACCGACCAGATCCGAGGAGATCGACCATGACTCCACGCGCCTTCCGCCGGCACTAGGCGCACCACCGGAGCGAGAATAGAACAAGGAGGACCTTATCCTGACTTCAAGATGTAGCCATCGCCTCACCATCTGAAGAAGACACAAAAAAGCAGCCTAAACAAAAAACAAAAAACCTCCCGTCGGCAGGAGCCATGGTCCGCGACACCTCCAAGACCCTAAGGCCACGGGAGACAGAACGAACCAGCGACGTCGCCGGCAGAGAGAAGTGAACCCTAGATGGATCTTGAGCAGCTGTCGCCTCACGCCTGGTGGGCAGGCACACATACCGATTGGTTGGTTGGTTTAGATGGGCTAATTTACAAATAGTTTATTTGTAAACCTAGCGACGATACACCAGCGCCGCATGAAGAAGCGCCTTTGTCCTCGCTCCTCTATCATTGGAGTTTAGCAAAACATATTGTACTAGAGCTTTTTTTTAGACAAACTGAAAGTCATCATGCTAACAACTAGCGCACCGGACAATCGACCATCGATAATAATGACACCCTACGCCGACGTTAGGCGCACCAGAGCGAGGAACCTTATTCTGGCTTAAGTTACAACGCTAATTTAATAACGGAATTGTGAAACTGCACTGGGGCTCATATGCACGAAATCAATCTTTGAATACCATCGAGCCAGAGATGACTATCCAGTATGTTGTCTTTTTAAGTGTTGCATTAAGAGTGGATTACATTATAATAATCCCGTTTGCTCCAAGCATTTGGTTTTTTTACTAATTTTCAACAACATATAATGAAATAAACAAATTCTAACATAGTTCATAAGAAAAGAAAACATGCCCCGCAAATAAAACATCATTTTCGAGACAGAGGGCACTACAGGAAAATGGGGCCGTCGGCGCCCCGAGCTAGGCAACCCAATAAAACGTCCGTCGGCCTAGAGAAGTCATCGGCGTTGGACTTGGTGGGCCGACAACAACCGTCAGCGTAGAACGGGCCATCGGTGTAGCACTTGGTGGGCCGATGGCAGTCGTCGGCGTAGTCGGGCATATCGTGGGCCCGGAAGACCAGACCGTGACGATGAGGCAACAATGTCAAACCTATGCCTACGGCTTTGCCGTCGGCCTAGTTTTCGCACCTACGCCAACGGCTTGGCCGTCGGCCGAGCCTTTTTTTCTTTTTATTTTCATATCTTATTAATACTCATGATTTATTACTCTCAATTAGTATATTGTGGTTATATTGTTTTCACCAATTGGATGGATTCATACCCTCCGAATAGCGGTCTCCACCCACCTAAAATGACGTCACGAATCTTTGCTCTCACAGTTGCACGTCGAGAAATTGCGTAATTGTTATCGTATGTGTGCGAAAATTATCTCTCACGCATTTTGGGCTAGAATTTCAAGGATTCCATGTTGTTCCTTTGCCGGAGTGGGGTAGTGTCGAGGGGTTCCAGTGCCATAGCAACATGGGAAACCAAGGTTCCCCCCAAGATTCCACAAGTTTCCCGCTATATGACCCGACATACGAGTTTCCTCCTACACGTGTTGGACATTTCCATGTATTATCGCATGCACGTGATCAACCTTGCTTTTCCATGCAGATATGACCTAAACAGACCTAAACTAACAAAACATTACATTGGTCACCTTCGAACGGAGAAAGTTGTAGGTGTAGACCTGTGGGGCCTACGGACTAGGGTTTCACTGAAAAAGGACCGCCGGAGTGCCGGCATCCCACGAAAACTTGCATGTGGCCCTAGCATCCATGAACAAGTCCGGTGGAATGTCCCTAGATGCAATACATAGCTCCGAGGTGCAAGACTATTCGCGTGCATGCGATAACACTTATAAAAGTGCTCGACCTGTAGGAGGAAACTCCCGCTACAGATCAAACAAAGGGTAACCGATGGAATCATGGACCCAGCCTTGGTTTTCCATGTACATATGACCATTACAAATCAAAACCAACAAAAAATTACATTGGTCAACCCTCGTACGGAGAAAGCTATAGGAGTAGACCTATAGGGCCCACAGACTAGGTTTTTGTTGGAAAAGGACTGCCGGAGCGCCAGAATCCCTTGAAAACTTGCGTGTCATCCTAGCATACATGCACAATTGTGGTGGAAGGTCCCTAGATGCAATAAAATAGCTCCTTAGTGCAAGACTGTTTGCGGGCATGCAATAACACTTACAAAAGTACTCGACCTCTAGGAGGAAACTCCCGCTATGGGTTAAGCGGAGGTAAACCGGTGGAATCTTGGAACCAATCTTGGTTTTCCATATAGATATGACCTAAAAAAACCTAAACCAGCAAAAAATTACATTGGTCAACCCTAGTACGGAGGATGCTAGGGGGCTTGAACTACGGGGTCCAAAAACTAGGGTTTCGCTAGAAAGGACCACCGGAGCATCGGAATCCCACAAAAACTTGCGTGTCGCCCTAGCATACATGAACAAGTATGGTGGAAGGTCCCTAGATGCAAAGCAATAGCTCCCGAGTGCGAGAGGGTTTGGGTGCATGTGATAACACTTAGAAACGTACTCAACCTCTAGGAGGAAACTCCCGCTACGGGTCAAACGGAGGTAAACCGGTGGAATCATGAGCCCAACCATGATTTTTCATGTAGATATGACCTAAAAAAACAAAACCAAGAAAATACTACATTGGTCAACCCTCATGCGGATAAACCTATAGGGTAGACCTACGGGGCCCACGGACTAGGGTTTCGCTAGAAAGGACCACCGGAGTGTCGGAATCCCACGAAAACTTATATGTGGCCCTAGCATATATGCACAAGTGTGGTGAAAGGTTTAGGGTTTAAGGTTTAGAATATGGAGCTGGGGCACCCTACATTGGTGCATGTAGGGGCAGCAGCAGGATCGTCCCGTACGTTGGTGCGATCGGTTGAGGGACCAGCAGAAATAGGCCTAGATGATCCGATATGAGACGGTGGCACCATCTCGCTCGGACGCATGTGTGTCGATGCCAAAGGTTGAGAAGCTAGCAACGCTGAGGCAGGAAGTGGAACCACATCTATATTGAAAGTCTAAGGGTTAATAAAATTGATAGCATACTATATTCAAGAAGTTATGAGCGCAGTCTTGAAAGCTAAGGTGGAAGGAACTTAAAAGTTAAGCTTGTTGAGAATGGAGCGGTGTGAGTATGGGTGATCGACCAAAAAGTTTAATCATAAGTATGCACTTTGACATAAGAATAAGAGTGGTTAGATATTAAACCGTCAAACAATTCAAAAAAAACTTTAAAAAATATAAAAAATTCAACCGGACCTAAAGGGTCCTCCAGCCTAGCCCGCGACCGCATCCGGGCCTTTAGTTCTGGTTTGTGGCACAACCGGGACTAAAAAAGAGGGGTTAGTACCGATTGCGCAGGCCCGGTTGTGCAATTACGAACCGGGACGGAAGCCCTATTTTCTACTAGTAAAAGTTGTGCAACCGGAACTAAATGCAGTTACGAACCGGGACGGAAGCCCTATTTTCTACCAGTAGAAGTTCATATTTATTTGCCCATATAGTACACAATAAAATCCATTTCAACATAATTTAATTATAAAAAAGGACATCACGCATCAAGCTTAATAAGCACTCCTAAACCAACGAGCAAATAGATTTTCAAAGAAGTACAGCCGCAAAAAAAAAAGGATTACAGACTCGATGCCCAAGTGTAGTGGCAAGGCAGAAACTGGCAAGGCAGAGTAATGCTTATTTACAGTAGAGATTTTTTTGTGTGGAAAATGTGAGCTCAAGGTGTGGGGAAGTAGGGAGCCCGTGAAACATGAGGATTCGGTCGACCTCCAAACCACACGTTTATCGGGCCATCGTCTCGGCGGCACACATCTGGGTCGCGCCGGCCGCATATACCAGCAACGAAGACGGCCAGTGCCGTAGCGGACCACCGGAGAAGCCGCTGGACCAGTAGTTCTTCCTCATCGTAGTAAATTACAGAGCAGCCGGCCATCATCTGTCCTATGGTGGACGGCTTGCCCCTGCTCCCGTACGCGCGCCCAGCGGCAGAGCTCCATGGAACGGCGATGCCCGCCGATCTGCCAGCGCGGCCGTCGGCGGCCGGCTTGTCGTCTCTCCGTGGTGGTACGTGCGCTACACGGTGTCTGGCGTCGGTGCGCGTGTGGCCGCCGGCGGCCGATCCGTCGTCTGTCCGCGGCACGTTGAGTACAACGTGTCTGGCGCTGGCGCGCGACGGCCCCGTGTGGATGTGTCGCTTGCGGGCGTCGTGTCCTCCGTCGGTGCGCGCCCGGCCGCCGGCCTTGATTCCATTTCCATCTCCGCCGGCGAGACTGGCAGCGCGGTCACGGCCGTCGCGCGCGTGGTAGGTGATCATGTCCGGTAGGTCCGCGAGGAAGCTGTGCGTAATCGTGTGTCCGGCGCGCCGGGTGGTCGTCACGACGCACTCCGTCGACGGCGCCATGGAGCCTTTGAGGTTGTTAAGCCGCCGGTGGTTTGACTGGATCTTTCTGTCTAGGTGTCTGTCTGTCTCTCTGACAATGGGGGGATATCGTAGGAACGAAGCCTCGCAGCTTGGCAGCTGATGGTTTGACTGGATCTTTGTGTCTGCGTGTCTATCTGTCTCTCTGACAATGGGGATTATCTGCAATATATATTGCTGGAGAAATCGTAGGGAGGAAGGCTCGCAGCTTGCAGTTTGCAGAGCCGTCCGATCGCCTCACGTGCGTGTTGCACGTTTAAGCCAGAACCGACGTGGACGACCGTGGCGCGTTAGATACGACGTCAGCGCCGTGTGATACAAAGAAACACGCCAACATTAATTAACTCCAGTAAGTAAGCAGCCAACTGTCTTATTAATTAATCCCGACTAATCTTCCCTTGATGAGTCTATCTAGTTCAAACGAGAGAGCTCACTCGGCACTCGATCGGCTGTTCTTTGGAAGTAATGATCATCAACTGGAGTAGTAAGTACTACATAGAGCAAAATATTATGACTTAATTGGTACGATCTTTCACTAAAAATAAGTTTTTTTTAGAAATTTCACCAGTCTATTAATAATCATTAGCCAATACAAAAAGCAATAAAAATTATAAATAGGTCAATAGACAATCTAGCGACCACTAGCGCGAGCCGAAGACGCGCCACCGTCCTCGCAGACCCGGGCAAAGCTTATCATAGTAGAACTTGTTCTAGTAGCAAACAAGAAGTTGTCATACTAAGCCTACAAAGTATAATTCCACATAGTAGCAACCATCGCAAATGATGCCACCCATATATCGGAAGATACTGACCTAAAACAATACCAATGGACATGTAAAGGACGATCCCAGGAGATTCGTCAGACGCATGACTCCAGGTGCCCTCTGTCGGCGCTAGTCGCACCACCAGAGCGAAAATATGACATAGAGGACCTTTTTCTGGCTTAAGTTACGATTCTAATTTAACAAACTGAATTGGGAAACTGCATTGGGCTCATATGCACCAAATCGGTCTTTCTATACCGGCGAGCCCGGTGATGGGTTAACTGTTATTTTTACCATAGAATATGCTTTAGAATTTAAGTGTTGCATCAAGAGTGAGTTACATTACAATATATAATCCCGTTTGCTCCATGATTTTGCCTATTATTGACTAATTTTCAACAACATATTATGATGTAAACAAACCGTAGTATAGTTCATAAGAAAAGAAAACATTCCTGCAAATAAAAACATGATTGACTAGTTACTCAGTTAACACTGTTCAAAAATAATTATGCTAACACTAGTAGAAAAACGGCATTCCGTCTAGAGCACTAGTCTCGGTCGTGTCTCGGTCCGGGACTAATGTAGCACTACTCCTGGTTTCATCGGCTAGTACCGCCGCAGCTGCATGACTACTCTAGTCCCGGGTCAAACGGGACCATTAGTCCTGGTTGAAGACACCAACCGGGACTAAAGGGGTTGCGGCGGGACATCCTGATTTTTCGAATTTCGATTCACAAATTTGAAGATATTATTTATGTCTAAATAAATAAATGGAATAAATATATAAAATATTATTTTAAATAGTTTTTATTTTTGTTAGAATAAAAATTTATTATTACTTATTTATTGTTGTTTATTTAAATAGTTGTTTGGCATTTCAAAAAATAAAGACGTGTGACATATTGATATGAGTTAATAAGATTGATATGGTAGTCTTGACAACAAGTTACAATGTCCTTCACACGAGGATATCCTGATGGAATGAAGAAGTTAAACATGCTGAGGGTGGAGTATTGCTAGGATGGGTGACCGATCGGGAAATTTGACCATAAGTACAATTTGATCTAAAATTAAGTATAATTAGTGTTAAAAATATTTCAAGTGAGAGATTCACGAGTGAAACAATTCAAAAGTTCAAGAAAAAATTAAAAATAAATTTAAAGAAAATATTAGTCCCGGGACTAAAGGTCCCCACGCGCTCGACTGTAGCCGTGTGAGGGCCTTTAGCCCTGTGAGATAAAATTACGAGTATATATAGGGAGGTCAACAAACTATTCCATCCGTTTTAAAATATTAGTCCTCCACTGCAGCCGTGTGAGGGCCTTTAGCCCTGTGAGATAAAATTACGAGTATATATAGGAAGGTCAACAAACTATTCCATCCGTTTTAAAATATAAACGTTTTAAAATATAAGATATTTTGAAACGGATGGAGTACAAAGTTGTAGTATGATACGACCAAAAACAGCCTCAGTTTCCCGAAGAGGAAGAGTCATGCAGAGTTCGGTCATCATGTTATTTGCATGACGTCGATGCTGTTACGTAAGCGAGAGCACTTTGTCTCTTGCCGGTTTGTCTACTGCATACGTCACCTAACTACTAGGAAAATCCTCACGTACGTACGTTACCGATAAGCTTCAGGTTTTCACGTACGTACCCAGAAGCTTCCAGAGCTTAAGTCTGCGATTAAACAAGATGAAAGCCAAACTAGCTTGCGCCCTAAATTATTTTTAGCACATGACATGTAAAATCCTATTGGCACAGAATATGGTTATTTTTAGCATGTTTTGAAGGATGATGTCATGATATTCAGTGGTTTTCCATGCCAAGAACTATTACTAAATCAGCAAAACAGAATTTCTTCCTGCAAGTGGTAGCTATGAATATGAGCAGAACATGTAAAATCCTATTGGCAGAGAATATGAGCAACACATTTAAATCTTATTGGCAGAGAATATGAGCATTTGAGCAGCACAACAAATATAAGCAGCTAAAAATGTAACAGAATATGCAACATTTTATTGGCAGAGAACTTACATTCTCAATAGGGCACATGTAAAATCTTCGACCTGTGTGTTGTGCCTTCAAAGGAAACACATCTCAGTGGTTCCAGATTGTGCCCCGGACACCGTTCTGTACACCCCACGACAATCCCATGGAAACTGGGATCATCGTAGCGATCTGGAGCGTATTCTATCGCCCTGAAGTCCTAATCGAACATATACATCAGCTCAATCGAACAAATTCGAGAAAAAAATCATGGTTGTTCCCCAAATTTCCTATGAACCCTAACCCTAAAAGATAGGGGAACTTACCCCGAGCGCCGGCTGGCTGGAACTATCCCCGTCGCTCTAGCTAGGCATCGAGGCGAGGAGGTGTTGGATCTCCAGCACCAAGGCGGCAGGTGGCGCAGCGGGTGCGGGCGAGGCGGCAGGACTGGGCACCGCGTGGTCAACGGGTTGGTGTCTTAACCTGCCTCCACACATAGGAAATACGAGAATCTGTAGGGGTGTTTCTGCAAATGGACGGGGCCTGCACTTTTCCAACGTGGCAGTACACGCATAGCCTACAAAGACGACATGTATGAGTTTCAATCCGAATGGCAAGTATTTGTACCGCGCTGACCCATTTTGCAACTTGTTGTATGAGTTGCTCTGGGTGGACAACTACAATTTGTACCTGGGGTGCTAATAATACCTCCAAAAACAGCCTGATATTATTACTGAAAGAGGAAGAACCATGCATGCATGATGTGTAGTCCGGTCATCATGTTATTTGCATGACGTCCATGCTGCTACGTAAGCGAGAGTATTTTGTCTTATCTAGGAAATCCTCACGTATGTACGTTACCGATAAGCTTCACGTTTTCACGTACGTACCCGGAAGCTTCCAGAGCTTCAGTCTGCGATTAAACAAGATGAAAGCCAAACTAGCCAGCTCCCTAAATTATCCAAGCAAAGTGTTGACAGCGACTGCAGGGGTTGTCGACTGGGGGAGAGGAGTGGCGGCGAGTGAGATCGACGGAAGAGGCATGTGGTAAATATATATGTACGTTAACGACATGGCTCAAATCAGACATGAAAAACCCTGGTGGTGTTTGACCCGCGTCGGTAATGGTATAGAAATATTTCTTTTGGGTAGTACGGCCGGAGCTCTGCCTATTGATATTCATTTTTTTTTGGAACGATAAAAGGGTCAAAAAGACCCCGGAAGCTGCTTATAGAACCACGTGGCAGGTACAAGAGAATAGGAGGCCTTTTACATCGAGCAACCTAGGCAGGCTAGCAAAATAGAAAAAGGCCTTCCAAAAAGCAAAAAGCACTCTAGGACTAAAAAATAAAAAAGCAATCGAGTCCTAGAGCACCTCCACCACCGCATTCCGGAGACCTCCAGCCGATGGCGACGTCTAGGGGGTCTCTTGCCCGTGACGCCCCGCGAACCGGAGTGGAAGCAACGTCGCCGGCCATCTCGCAGTCGGCGGGGACAAACCACTTGCCAACTACGAGCTGTCGAGCTCCAGCGGCGTGCTTTAGAATAGGGCCTCCAATGGAGGTTGAATCCCTTGGCCGCCCTTCGACCAGAATAGTCAATAGCCCGGTAGCCCTGCTACCATAGGACCGCTGCGAATGAGGACAGGTGGACACAGCTTCAAATGGCCTCCGCCGCACTTCCGCACCGAACAACCTCCCCCCCTCGATCCAAGCCACCATGGCAATCCCAGAGAGGAGGGAGGAGCAGGATGCCGATGAAGAGGACAGAGACCCACGACGCTCGAAAAAATCACCCGCCTCACTCTCCATCCTACGGACAGAGCACAAGGACCGCCTGGCACCGCGTCGGAGCACCAGAACGTACGAGGGGCAGGTTCTTGCCGCTACCGCGAAAGCCTGGCACCAGGACCACTCCCCCCCGCCACCTCGGCCGGCCAGGAGAAGGTCCGGGTTAGGGATGCTTCCGGACACGACGATGTGCCACCCCTCCTCACCACCACGGCCGGTCAGGGGGGACACCGTCGTCTGCAGCACAGAAACCCAGGAGCAGCAGCTCGTCGGCAGACGCGAAACTCCGATCCTCCCCCGCCACCTCGGCCGGCCGAGGAAAGGAGAAGCAGCCACCGGACAGAGCTCCACTCCAGGAGGCCTTTATTGGGGGCGCAGCAAGCCCTCAATCCCCACCGTACCGCCAGGAGAACGACAAGGAGGAAGAGGAGTCGCCATCGTCGGCTCCGGCCCAAAGAGCACAACGAGATTCCCACAGCATGACACCAGCGACCGGCAACTAGCCAAAAACTACCTCTACTATTCACAGGGGGGGCTCCAGCGCCGTTCCTCCGCCTCCCTCCACCGGCGGCGCCGGTGAGGTCAGCTTCAGATCGGGCCGGAGCAGGCGGCGGCGGCCTTGGTAACTGTAGCGGGGGAGAGGGAGGGGATAACTGCATACGATAGGTTGGTCTCCCTGAGTAATCGCCGTTAGCGGTCCAGAACTGCTAGATGGAATCAGGCACCTCAGGGTTGAGGATGACGCTGTCGATGGTGGGCCAAAGGGCAGTGATGAATTCCATGAGCTAGACGAGGTTGGAGATGGAAGAGACCTATCTGATCCAGTTTCCCCTATATATCTCTTTGGATACCATCTTATTCTTGAGTGTCATGATCTTGAAGTGCTCGGGGCGGATAGGCAAGGGCTTAGGTGCCCAACCCGATAGGTGCCCAACCCGATGGCCGAGGGCCGTCGGCACAAGCCAAATAGTCGTCGGCGTAGATCCATTAATTGCTCTACCACGCACTACTCATTCCTAGCCCATTTGAATTAAATAATTAACGATTGCCTCTATTTGGTCAACTCAAGTTCACCACCTCATTATTCAAGTCTATGTAAAGATTCTGGCCATCGATATACATATTTTCAATATATCCTCCACCATATCATCATGACACATGAATATATCAATAGAGAACTTTGCTCAACAATCGATACATGTTCCATCATCGGTGGACTGGAGTACACGTTTTTTTCACCCATACACTACACAATCAAATCCATGTCCACTAGATTAATCATAAAAGAGACATCACACAGCAAGCTTTACATAAGCAATCTCAAACGAACGAGCAAAAATATTTACAAAAAAAAACACTTTAGAGTGGAAAATACCAGACAAAAAAATGCCTATGTACTGTACATTTTAGAGTGGAAAAGTTTGAATAATGTTTTTTTTACCGAAGAAATTTGGAATCAATGTTAAATCAAGCTGGCCGGTAGCTGGGAGCCTCCTCGTCGTGGGTGCATATCTGGGTCGCGCTCGTGCGGGCCGCATATACCAGAAACCCACACGGCCGCGGCAGCCAATGCCGCAGCGGACCGCCAGAGGAGCCCCAGGACCGGTGCACCGCCGTCGTATTCCGCATCATCGTAGTAAATAACAGGGAAGTCGCCCATGAGCTGCGCTTCGACGCTCACCCTGACCATGCCCCAGCGGGCGAGAGCGAGACCGCCGCCATGCCTCCGCGGGACGGCGGTGCGCGCGCTGCTGCCGCGGCCATCGGCCGATCCGTCGTCTCGCCGTGGAATGTCGAGTACGCCTTGTCTAGCGGCTGTGCGGGCTCGGCGGCCGGCGGACGGCCCGGCCTCCCTTCCTCGCACGTCGACGAGGCCGGTGGCGCGGTCGCGGTCGCGGCGGTAGCGCGCGTGGTAGATGAACGTGCCCGGCCGGTCCGCCGCAAAGTTGTACGTGATCGTCGTCACGCCCTCGGCCTCCTGGCGGCGGGCCATCCTTCTGCAGCCCCTATACGTAGCAAACCAGCCACCGCGCGCGGGCATTGGTTAGCCGATGGATGAAACATTTGACCTCGATCGAGGGAGGGGCGCCGGCGTATGTATGGACGGGACGTACCTCGCTGGTGCGGTGCCACTGGATGGCGACGGTCCTGGCGAGTCGAGCGCCGTGGACGGGGACGGTGAGGACGACGGTGACGCCCTGCGGCGCGTGGATGGTTGCTTGGCCGTTGACGCTTGACTGGGGCTCCTGCGTTGCTGCTGCTGCTAGCAGTCGAAGCTTCTTCATAGCTGCTGCTTCGTCGTGGCGTGTGTCTCTCTGACGCTGGGGTATGTAATCTGGGCGGGGTTTCGTACGGAAGAAGCCTCGCGATGGCACGGCGCGTCGAAGCAGAACCGACGTGGACGGGCAGTCGTGGGCGTGGGCGTGGGCGTGGCATCCAAAAGAAGAAACGCGCCAGCGCGCAGTCAACTGTGTTCCTTAATTATTCTCAAAAAAAAAAACTGTGTTCCTTAATTAATCACGGAGGTGCTAGGGGTGTATGTTTCCTTGATGACTAGTCTATGCACACGGAGGATATCATCAAGTTGGATTTCATGTCTCAACGTGGGTGGCGAGTGGCGACCGCCACCACATGAATGGCCCGCTAGGCTGAGGGCCAAAAACCGTCGGCGTACCCTCCTCGGTCTACCCCTCTATCGGCGAAGCAACGAAGGCTGTTGGCATATGAAAAAGCCGTCAGCGTAATCTAACCCTACGGCCAAGTCGTGTCCGTCGGCGCAGCACGAGGTGGGACCACAGCTGCCGTCAGACGGTGGGCTCGCGGAGCACGGGCTACGCCGACGGCTACCCTTGGCGTAGCGACGCTACGTGGCAGCCTCTAGGCGCCCCAGGCATGGTACCATGCTACACCGACGGGTGACCTCGGCGTAGGCCCAACCCAAATTTTTTTTTCAAAGGAGAGCCCCAGAAGGGGCTGGAACCCTGTCATTATAATAAGACAGAGGAGACACAGCTTTTCACGCAGGACCCAAAATAAAGGAAAAATACAAACAAGACCCTACTTTTACAAAAAGGGCCATACAAATAATCTGAAGAGAGCTACCAGGTCCTTCTTCCATCTCGTCTCTGCAACTGCTGGGCCTCACTAATCACTATGGAGGTTGAAGAAATGCCGGAACAGCTCAAGGGCCTCTTGGCCAGGATAATCGGCTAGCAACCTACCTCCAATTTGAAGCTGCAGAAAGAAGTGGCTTCAGTACTCCAAGGCCATTCTCTATCGTCCCTCCACGGAGGTCTTCTCCATCCGCTTGCAACCTCAGCAACTAGGAAGAGAGGAAAAACCATGGAAGAGCGACATCGAGCAGCCGGAGTCCGTCGACGCCGCGCGAAGAAACCAAGATTTCCCCTCAGAGCTCCTGCCCGAGATGAGGAGGAGAAGACGAAGAAGATGCAACATTGACGAACCCACACGACCACCCCGAAAGGAGAGCTGAGAAACCACCAGACAGGGACGGATCTGAAACCCAGCTTCTCCACCCTTCCTCGCCTCCGCGGCCGGCCAAGGGGGAAACAACCTCACCTTTCAGATCATGGAGATGCAGCTCCTCCTCGCCACCACGGCCGGCCAAGAGCCACACCACCAACTCACTCCCACCGATCTGATGCAAGAGATGACACTTATTTGAAAGGGGGCTCGCCTTTATCCCCAAATCCAACAGCTACCACCACGGTGGAACGAAAGCAGGGGAAAAAGGCGACCAGCTGGCACCATGCTGAAGCGCCAGGACGAAGAACGACCCCCGCCCCACCATAAATCTGGCCACGCCGCTTCTACAACCTCCCTCTCCCTCGCCGCCACGGCCTTCCAGCCAGAGAGGGTGCAAAGAAGCCGAGCACCTGATCAAGGTGGGGGAGAAAGAGGCCTTATTTGCGGAGATCTCTGCGGCTGCACCGCTCACCGCCGGCTCCAGCCATCGAAGCAGCACCATCCCCAGATGCGTCGAGCTCGACCCAAGGAAGACAACGCCCTACTCCAATCTACGGCCACACGAGCACAAGACCTAAAGCTACTCCTACCTACTGCTTCGGCGCCTCCCCCTCGCCAACTCCAACCGGCAGCGCCGCCGGAGATAGCTTTGGTTCGTCCCGGCCACCTTTGGTCAACGCACAGAAGGGTGGAGTGGGTGAGGTTTGCGAGTTCTTCTCCTGCTCGGTCCCGAGTAAACAATTGTAAGACATCATTAACAATGATTTGTGGGATCAAAATGTAGGTAAAATCTCTAAGTTTGAGGAGAAAAGTGGCACCCCTCGAGCTGCGTAGCTATTCTTCAAAAAAAAAAACTTATTTGCCATCGATATACAAGAAGGGGAAAAAGACTATAAAAGGGAACTCGATAAAATTAAACCCCATTCACAAAAGAAATAATAACGAGAGGCTACCTACCACAAGCTCGACACTAGGGCATGTGTTTTTTCGGACGTCGGGTGTAATTGGTATATTTGAGATAATAATATATACTCTTTTCCAAAAAAAAACATAGGCTCGGAAACCCCTCTCTACACCCGGGTGCATATGCACCCGGTATGAAAAAACATTTTTCAAAAAGTTGAAAATTTTGTCAAAAAATATGATCATGTGTAGCTTCATGTTTGAGGTGCACACGAAATCATTTCACCGAAAACCGATATGTTTTGTGTGCTGTGTAAAAAAGACAATTTTTTGCATCGTGGAGCATGTTACTTTAGCACCAAATTTTGGATTTTTCGCACAAGTGACCCAACATGTTCATTTTTAGTTAAAAGACTATGCGCGCACCTAAAACTTGAAATTCTTCGTGCACATATTTTTGTTCAATTTATTGTCATTTCAAATTTTGACAAAAATCAAATTCAAATAAAGGGTGCATATGCACCCGGAAGAAAAAAAAAGCCACGTCCCCACGGGCTCTGCTATAAATTCCTTCGGGTGCATAAGGACGTTTTTTAAACACTTTTATATAGGGACGCAACTACCTCTCGGTCAACCGAGAGTTACCTTAGCTCTCGATCCATGGAGTATATAAGGTGGATTGTTTGCTGGGCTTTGACTTTTCATGTATAACTAAAAGCCCAATAACAAGAACAAGATGAAACAACTACAAGTTAAATATTAATTCCCCTAAAAAGGTTAAATATTAATTCAAAAAACTACATGTTAAATATATAATCCGAAAAAAATTAATGTAAAATTTAAAAATAATGTGCACTTGCGCACATACGTGCAATCACACACATAGATGCAGTTACACGCAAAATATTGTCTATAATTGCACGTATGTATGCAATTCCATCTGAAAAAGTCCATGGATGCAATTACACATTGCAATTTCTATACATATGCAATTGCACGTCCATATACACGCAACATAAAAAATCTGAAATGCTGTTGTATGATTGTTCCATAAGAAAAAAGTGCAATTACACGTGCAAGTGCGCGATTGCACATAGATATGCAATTATAGCGGAAACTACAAAAGAAAAGGACACAAAACGATTTCTACATGTTTTTCGCCAAATTATTTGCACCTTCTTCGCGTTGCATGAAAAATCACAAATAAGAGACAAGCCAACACCAGCCGACCAAAAAGATAAACAAAAGCTCAAACATACACGCCTAATAAACACAACCACAGAAAATCCTACAATTCAATCGATGCCTAGTAGCAGCATGTGCACAGAAGATCCCGAGGTGGATGGAATCCATCTATACAAAACTATCCATACGTATAGGGCCTACGTGTGTATTCCATAAAAAAAGGATCGATCGAGCGCTATGCTAATTCTCGATCGGGTGACCGGGAGTTAGCAAAGACATTTATATAGACCTTTGATTGTTCTGACCTAGAATAAAGGCCTTAATTTTGTTGCGTCCTGTTCACTTTCTACACAAAGAAAGATATGCATTTTGAAGATAACAACGTTCTTAAACACAAACAGTGACCCTTTTGAAGATATATTAGTGCTGAACTGCAGGAAAGCAAAAAGAAACATCAATTTCTCTTGTACATTTCACCGAGCAGATAAAAATCATATGATAACTCAGTCTGATCATCGTTTCATGCAATTTCCACTCACTAATTAGTGCTAAATCGTAAGGGAATCATGTCAACCGAAACAGAATGTAAAACTGTATACTCATTGTGTAGGCAAGAAGGCATATCTGCAACCCATTGGTTCGGTGGAGCTTGTCTTTTGATTTTTTTTCTGCCTCGGTATCCTGTGTAGGCAAGAAGCAAGCCTAGAAGAGTAATGGCATCGAAGGAAATTGGGGAGCCGACCTCAGCAATTCGCTGAAAAAGCTATCAAACCCATATAGCCTACAAATCACCGGAATAGAAAACAGCCATTGTCAGTCCCGCAGGTGCATCCATGTAATCAGATATATCTGATTTAGGGGTGAGTCTTGGCGCATGACCCGTTGAGTTTGAACCAAATTTCATCTTGTATAGTGCACTAATTATGGTGCCGAAAACATGAGAGTATATCTAAGGTTTCAAAGAAACTCAAGTAAATGTAGCAAGGCATATATAAGTTGAATATCGGATGACAGTAATCTTATACTACAAATCTAAGCACAATAAAAATACCGCAGCTTACACTTGATCTGTACAAAATAAAACACAGAGCATCGACAAGTGAAAATCACGTTGTGAACGAGGACCAAGAAGCGTTGCGGGACAACTGATTGATCGGGTACGTCAGAGAGTTTGATCTAACGGACCAGAACCTAAATTCGCTCAGAAGGCCCCTAGGTGGTTAAGTCATACTATTTCTTAATTGAGAAGGATATCTTGAATAAAATTGATCTTAAGATTATACTTAATGTTTTTTGCATCTAGAAATGCCTGAAAAAGTTTTTTTATGAAGGATCGAATCATTATTGTCAGTGGACTCATTATTTCTTATTTGAGGTAATCAAACTAGCAAAAAATAGTACTCGCTCCGTCCAGAAATAGCTGACTTGAGTTTGTCTAAATATGAATGTATCTATACACTACAATGCGTATAGATACATTCAAAACTAGACAAACTCAAGTCAGTTATTTCTGGACGGAGGGAGTACTTGATATATTTTGAGATTAAGAATGTGTAGTTGGATGTTAAGTTTTAATATTTTGGGACTAAAAGTACATACATATATGTCTATATTTTTAGATATGCCTACATATACATTAGACTAAGGAGTCCAAGCCGTAACTTCGTAAAAGGGCGTAAAAGGGCCTCGTAAAATATAGACCAGACCCTAATTAGCACAATAGAGGAATCATTTGGGCCCTCCCGCATCAATCTAGTAGCAAAGAATTGACATAGCGCTGTAATAACATTTTCCTTAAGTACATCTCAGTTTCTTCGATAAAACCGGGCAGAAAAGCCATTGAGGTCAGGGGATTTAATAGGGGCAATCTGAAACAAGGCATTTTAAAATTTCCTCCTCCAAAAAGTCCCTGCAAATCTGACCATTCATATCCATAGTAATTTACTCCTCCACAGAGTGAGGTTATGGCCTCACAATTTAAAGATGGATCACGGGTGCACGAAGTCTCCATGTCCGACAGAACAGATTGGACAATGCCATTATCATCCGAGCACTTTGCAATCTTGTTCTTTCTAGCATACCAAACTACCTTTCTTTCAACCAGTAACCATACCCATCGATGAACACACACGAAAGGCGGACTCTCTAAGCCCCGTGGATGAACACACACAATCTCAAAGAGAGAGAGAGGGTTTTGCGTCGCGTAACTCCATTTCGCTTTTATTCAACAGAAAGGAAGTGTAACAAACTTGGACCGAATCCCATGATCCAGATCAGGACTCGGTCTGAAACTAGACGCAGCAGCACGTGAACAACACACGTGTCAGGTTGAGTTTATTTATAAACACAAAACAGAGGTAACATGGCACATACAGATTCAGTAAAAACTATCATGCCAATAGACTCATGATAAACTGAAGAAAATAAATGACAAGCTTGACTACGTTTCAATAAAGTCGTGATTAAATTAAGAGCTTCTAACTTCATCAGATTCCTCTGTTGAAGAGACGGGCTGCTCGAAGTTGATGGGCTTGGCGAATCCCTCCTCCACTGGGGCGGAGAAGATGATGGCAGCACGCTTCTTAGCGGTGGCCTGGGAGCCGTGCACAAAGTCCCAAAACATATAGTCGGCACGGTTGTCGCAGACGATGGCATTGGCCTGGTAGTAGCCCTCCACATGAAGCCATCCAGTGCCATAGCACGCGCTGGTCACATTCTTGATCCCGGCGGCCTCTGGGTCTGCCGTGAAGTTGGTCACCAGGTTGTAGGAGCTCCCCACGGAGTACGTCATCCCGGGCCGTTCGGGGTCAGCAGCGAGCTTCGCCATCCTCTCGTCCAGCAAGTCGTTGAGCCCCTTGGAGAGATCGTTGTAGAGGTCTACGCACACGCCGGTCAGAAATAGGGAGCGTATCAACGGCACGCAGCCGATGGGCGGCACGTCGATGATGCCGAAGCGGCGGGCGCCGAGGTCGTACAGGGTTTGCACATGCTTCGTGTAACTGTCGAGGAGGCGGGTGTAGACGATCGGGAACTGGCTCGGGATAGGGGGGGTAATGAAAAGGTCATTGCCGCCGGCGCTGATGAGGAAAAGTGACTTGGACAGCAGTCTGGCGATGGCGACGGAGCCCCCGCTGCCGGTGTACTCAGTCATCTTTGACTTGGTGGCTGCGAAGAACTCCACCTGCTCGGACATTGAAATGCTTTTGTTTTCCAACCTCTGATTAATCGATCCATGCAAACATGAATAATAAATTAGTTATTAGGGACAAATCAGAGATGGATAAAAAGTAAGGCATTATTTCAAGCGCCTCACGGTTGTGTCAAGAATGCCGGAGCCACCGGAAGCGTAGCTGACCCCACCGAAGCCTCTGAGGATCTCATGGCTCGTTTCTGGCGTTAGCGACAGGTACGCCGGTGGGCTCATCTTGAAACCCAACAGCCTCGCTGCATTATTTCAGAATTGCGTCATGGCGTTAACTACATGCGGGGGTCCAAACAATTTATTTAAGTAAACCAAACAAAAAAACTAAAAACAAAAACAAGAACGTTTCAAGAACAACATAATTGTGCATGAAACAATAAAAATGAAGTGTTTTGGAAGAAAACCTGAGATTTTTATTGATGAAGACGGGGTTGTCTTGGGCATCCCCAAGCTTTGACGCTTGTACCTCTTGAATATTTCTTGGGATGACACGGGTGGCATCCCCAAGCTTGAGCTTTTGTCCATACTTCATCTCATCACATTATTCTTCCCTACACTTAAGATTTTCCTTCATATAAAACTTCACACAATCTTCATTAGCAACATTAGTGTATTCAAGATAATAAGTCTTTGGGTTTAGTTTCAACACATGTAAAACTTCCATTAAAACACAAGATATTGTAGCAATTTCTTCTAAAAGCTCAAGTGATCAAAGAGAACTCAAAGATAAAGAGATTAAGAGGCAAATGTAAATAATGGCAGCAATCTGTCTAAACAGATCAGCAGGTAAAAACCGATTTTTTCGAAGACCTTCTGTTGCTCAAATCTAAAAGTACTAAACTAACGAAAGTTAGAAAATAACCTGGAGCATAAGGACAGAAAATTACAGATCAATCCGATGTACAGGAAGTTTTCACGATTTTTTACAGTGAAGCACAAAAATCTGTTTCGGGACAACAACTTTCCCAAGTCTTACTTCTCTCTTATTAGAGATTATTCTTAGCACAAAAACCACACAAAAAGGATAAGGAGAGTTTATTACTGAGGCAATGACTTCCAAGACTCAACAAAATAAAAACTTACTGAAAGTAAAAATAATTTAGGTTATCTCCCAATAGTGCTTTTCTTTAACGCCTTTCCGCTAGGCTCAGTAATTTGAGAAGATGCTCACATAAGAAATATGAATTGAAGCCAAAGAGATAATCAAGGAGAAAATATGAAACACATTTAAATCTAACCCACTTCCTATGCATAGGAATCTTTTAAGTAAATAAATCAAAGAAGCACATAGTAATAAGAATGGGTAGATAAAACAAGAGCAACTTCGGAACTTTCAATATAAAGAGAGGTGTTTTAGTAACATGAGAATTCCAACAACCATATTTTCCTCTCTCATAATGATTTTCAGTAGCATCATGAACAAACTCAACAATATAAATATCACACTCATCCTCCTTTGGTAAGCATGGAGGGCGATCAAATAAGGTATTAGTTAAAGAGTTACTCTTATTGGGAGGTAGACATGGGTAGCTGCTCCATTCTTCCTCCTCTTGATCATCACTCTCCTCCTCTTTTTCATCCAATGAGTTTTCAGTTTCAGCAATTTCTTTTTCCATAGGCTCCTACAAGGCATTAGTCTCTTCCGTTGGTGGAGAGCATCTATTAAGATATTTAAGAATATAGCCATTTTCTTCCTTGTAATTATCAAAGCAAAATTTAAGTATATCATAAACCTCATATTTATAAGGTGAATCATTAGTATTTTCAAGCAAATAAGCATGTTCGAATGCACCCTTCCAAGCAATAAATTCTTCAATTTTCTCCACATCATAAAAGTCATAATTTCTCTTAACATAAGAAGATATGGTAACATTATCATTATACTCACATTGAAAAGGGAGGTGTTTATACCTCCTACAGCAGCAAGATTTATCAAAGCAATAAGTAAATTATAAGTAGAGCACACATTTCTAGCAATGGTATACAATTTATTAATTTGTTCCCATAAGTGTTTCCCTTTCTGTGACAAGCGGTGTTCCTCATAATATTTTTGTTCTTCCGTGAACCCACCTTGCCAATAAGATCTAGTTTAAAAAAACCAATCATTGATAGAAAGAATGATAAAGCAAGACAGTAACAGACCAACAAAAATAACAACTATAGTAGGAACTATTTTTTTGTATTTTTGATAAAAAGAAGCAAACAAAATAAAGTAGAGAAACTAAGAAAAACAAAAACAAAATAAAGAGATTGGTTGTGAGAGACTCCCCTTGCAAGAATCTTCTTTCTCCCCGAAAAGTGATTGACGAGGAGGAAGAGATTGAAGCTGTCCTTAACTCCCCCGCAATAGCGCTAGGAAAGTGCTTGATGGCTCAAGATATGTAGATCTCGTTGGGAACCCCAAGAGGAAGGTATGATGAGCACAACAACAAGTTTCCCTCAATTATGAAACCAAAGTTATCGAACCAGTAGGAGTAAGGAAACAACTCCAAGGTGTTGCTAGAAACTTAGAATCTTGCACAACACAATGATACGTTGCTAACATATCCATAATTTTTGATGTTCCATGCTTGGTTTTATCTACTTTCTTATGTTTTGTTCCAACTTTTGAGTACTTTTTATACACTTTCTGGGATTAACCTATTAATAAGATGCCACAGTGCAAGTTGCATTTTTCTACTGTTTTTGGTTCCAGAAAGTCAGAAAATGAATATTCTCGGAATTGTACGGGACAAAAGCAAAGTTGATATTTTACCGGAAGACTCACGGAGCCAGAAGACGAGACAGAGAAGGGCCACAGGGCAGCCACACCATGTGGTGGCGCAGGCTAGCCCTGGCCGCGTCACCAGGTGGTGTGGGCGTCCTGGGGGGCCCACACCACCTACCTTGTCTCTTCGCCTATAAGAAGCGTCCCGATGCGAAAACCCAAAATAATCAAGCCTCCAGCCACGAAAAGTTCCGCAGCGTCTCCACCACCGAAGGGGAGATTCGGGGGACAAAAAGTCTCTGTTCCGGCACCCCGCCAGGACGGGGAAGTGCCCTCGAAGCCATCTTCATCGATCTCCACCACCATCTCCATCGCCATTGCTGATTCCCATGATAAGGAGGGAGTAGTTCTCTCTCGAGGCTAAGGGTTCTACCGGTAGCTATGTGTTCATCTCTCTCTATGCATGATCTTATCAAGATCATGAGCTTGTAATCTATAGATCTACCTTGCTACTCAAGTGCTTTAATAGATCTCTACTCTCCCCATGTGTGTGAAGTTCACAGTGTGCACACCATGGTGGCACTTAGGCTAGAGATTACAAATACTTGTTATGAGTTATATTTGGAGTTGGATGTTTCTATGAAATTGTGGTGTTTGTTGGAACCATCTAGTGCTCAAGGTGGCAGTGTGGGGTTATCTAGATGCGGAAAGCGAACTTTGAGGTGTGCTGTCATAGCCCTACCAACGATTAGAGTGTCCAACCGGAGAGTAGTTCAGCGTAGTATCATAAAGAAGAATATATTTATATGAGAGTGTTCACTAGTGAAAGTATGATCCCTAGGCCTTCTTTCTAAGCATTGAAACACCATTTGCAATTAGATCTGATACATGATTGCTTACTCTCATCTTTATTTCAGTTTGCCTTTAGTCTCTTCCACGCCATCAAGCTATTTTCTAGCACCGTTACCACTTATAATTATCTATACCACTTGTATTTCAGTGTCTCTTCGCCGAACAAGTGCACCTATACACCTGACAAGTGTATTGGGTGTGTTGGGGACACAAGAGACTTCTTGTATCTTGATTGCAGGGTTGCTTGAGAGGGAATACCTTTGACCACTTCCTCCCTGAGTTCGATAAACCTTGGGTGATCCACTTAAGGGAAAACTTGCTGCTGTTCTACAAACCTCTGCACTTGGAGGACCAACAACTGTCTACAAGAATAGAAGTGTGTAGACATCACACAACCACATAACTTTTCCCCAACTTACCGTGGGGTTGTCAATCTCACTGGTTTTGCTGAAAACAAAGGATTAAACATATAGTGTGGAAGATACTAATTGCTTGCAGAAAGTAAATAGTAAACGGGAATAGTAGATTGTATATTAATGGTAAAGGAATGGACTAGGGTCCATAGTTCACTAGAGGTGTTTCTCCTTAAGATAAATATCATTATGGGTGAACAAATTACAGCAGGGCAATTGATAGATTGAAAAAACATAACAATGCATATACTAGACATCTTGACTCCTACGAGATTTGATTGGGCACTACAACATAATACATAGACCGTAATCCAACTACATCTATGACTAATAATCCACCTTCACGTTGTCATCCGAACCCCTTCTAGTATTAAGTTGCAAGCAATAGATAATTGCCTTAAGCAAAGTGTCTAAAGTAAACAATACACCCATGGACAAAAGATTGTTGTTTTCTCCCTAGTAGCAACAACACATCTACAACCTTAGAGATTTCTGTCACTTCCCTAGATTACTAGATGCATGAACCTACTATCGAGCATAAATACTCCCTCTTGGAGTTATAAGCATCTACTTGGCCAAGATAGCTACTAGCAATGGAGAGCATGCAAGATCACAAATAACATAGACATGATAGAATCAATAATAAATCTGACATAGTATCTCAATATCCATCGGATCCCTGCAAACACAATATATAGGATTACAAATATATGATCTTGATCATGAACGGAGCTCACAAGATCTGAACATGATAGCACAAAGGAGGAGAACCAACCATCTAGATACTGTATGGACCCATAGTCCAAGGGTGAACTACTCACACATAACTCCGGAGGCTAGCATGGTGATGAAGAAGGCCTCCGGGATGATCTCTCCCCTCCGGCAAGGTGCCAGGAAGAGCTTCGGATCCACCGATCTAGGGATGGAGATGGTGGCGGCTATAGACTCTTTCATGGATTTTTGGTCGAGGGCCTAGGGTTGCTGCATTGGGGTGCTTTTATAGGCGAAGGGGCAAGGTTAGTGGGTGCTCGAGGGGACCACACCATGGGGCGGCGTGCCCTAGAGGGTGGCCGTGCCAGCCCTAGGTGTGGCCACCTCGTGGCCCCACTTAGGCTGCCCTTCGGACTCCGTGTTCCTTCTGGTAAAATATTGACTTTGGCTTTTGTCCCGTCCAATTCTGAGAATATTTTCTTACTAGCTTTTCTGAAACCAAAAACAGCAGAAAATAGGCAACTGGCACTGCGACATCTTGTTAATAGGTTAGTTCCAGAAAATGTATAAAAATACCTCAGAGTGTAAAAAAACATAAGAAAGTTAATATAAAACAAGCATGGAGCATCAAAAATTATAGATACGTTTATGACGTATCACACAGGGCCATCTAGGACGATTCATCGTTGGTGTCCTCCTCTGGCCGTGCTGACCCCTGTCCGTGCCGATAGTTAGGGTTTGGCCGCCCCGGTGCTTCTCTGTCGACATGGTGGGCTGCTCGTGGTGTGTTTCCCTTCTTCTCCAGCTGCTTCAAACACGCTGCAGGCACGGGTTGCAGCACCCCTTTGGGGTGCTCCCTGTGCCGCCGCTTCCTCTCCACCACCGGCCACCTCTCTGCTTCCTCTTCCATCTTCTTACGAGGACCTCAGGTAAGTGTTCTGTGCTCCTCACTATGCTCTACTTTGCCATGCCGAGTGTGCTTGTTGTGATCTCCCTCACTTAGGGTTCATCTCTGAACCTAGGGTTCATTACCCCGCAATGATGCTTAGCTGGGTTTCTAGGGTTAATAAGATTGTGTTAATCTCCTGGATAATGGTTTGTTAGTGGTGCATACTATACCCTATTGATCTTTGCTTGTTGCTCTCCTCTCTGTCAGTTGGTACTTTGCTGAACATGTTGTTGCTACCTTGTTCTCAGTCAGAGAACCTACTGTGAATGCATACTTAACTTATATGTGGATGCTCATATAGCAGTGGATGTGAATTCATTTTGTTAGGTTCTGACTCACTGTTATGCTGGAGTTGGGATGCTCTCTATTGAGTATGATCGTTACTCTGTCAATTAACACTTATTGTTTCAATTTAGACACTTAGTTCTTTGCCAGAGAACATTCCGTGAAACATGATTAGATTAGAGTGGCTATCTATGTGGCTGTGATTGTGAGCTTACTGTTAGCTGATATTGCTCATTCTGATGCTTTCTGTGAAAAATTTATATGATCAAAGGCTCTGCCTTGTGATACTATTATAGATGATTCCTAAATCATTTAGGAAAATGATTAAATGTTTAAAAAGTGATGCTTAGGATTATTCTCAAGAAATGATAAATCTGTTGGTACAGAGGTGCTACCCAGTTTGGGGATGTGCCCGGTACCAACAGTGATGATGTGTAATGATCTAGTTAAAACTAGATCATGGGGTCAGGGATGCTGGTCTGAGACCCTTCTCAAATAAAAAACACTTGTTTTTTACTTGATGCCTCTTACACATGTGTTTAACATTCCCTTACAAGATCAGATCCATTTATGTGATCATGATGAATATGCTATGAGCAAGTATTTGATTAAGAAGTGTTGGAATATATCCCTGGCACTTGTGTTGGTTGCTGTTGCCTACTACTGTGGCCTTGGCTTTCTCCTCCTGGTTCTTTAGCTCCTTTGCAGCCTTGCTGTTCACCTGAACCTTCCCTCTCCTTAGGTCACCACCTTGGCTAGTGCTTTCCTGGGTTTCCTGTGATGGAAAGGATCTGATCTGGTGGTGGTTTGCAAGGACCTGTGGTGTTCTTGTGTAGGCTTGTGATAAACTGGTGTTTGGTTCCGTGAAATGGGTAACAAAGCCCTACTTTGCACTATGCTATTGGGTTTTAAACCTCTCCCTTGTTCTCTGCTATCGACACCTCAATGCATGCATTTAAGTGTGTGAGCAGCTTCACTGTTGCTATGGTTGTGGATGAGATCAAGTGATCTTGTTTTAAACTCCCCCACCTTTTACTATTTCCACCCCTGGTGAAACTTGCCCCTTTTCTTCCTATGAAGTTGTACCGAGGCTCAAACTGTGATTTCAATAGATACTACACTTGATGGTTTTGTCCCTTCTTCTAAAAAAGATTTGGCTCAATGATGTGAAGAAAACAGTGCCCTTCACTGTTAATAACTAAGAGCAATTAACACTAACCCCTCACTTTGTTTTATTCTTTTTCTTTCTTATTTGCAGGTACAAGCTTAAGTGAAGATTCAGGAGATTTAGACTAAATTTAGTCTAGGTTTAGTCTATTAGTTTTCAGTTGTAATCCTTTTCTTTTCCTCTTTTGTAAAGACAATGTAATATTTGTTTATTGCTAATAAAGTTTTGATTTCCTTCAATATTGTCTCTACAAAGTATTTCTTTCATAATATATATTTGTGTTCATTTGTTACTTGAGGAATAAAGGAAAGAAATAAGAAATACTTATTTGAATTATACATTTGTATTATTATCCATTTCCTTTATTGTTTTAGAATTGTTTAATATTCAAACAACAATAACTAAATTCTTTTTGGAATTCAAATAAACACTAATACTTCAAACTCACTAATTCTTTTTAAATTATTGAAATTTCAAATATGAATTCAAATTATTCCCCCAAATTCATAAACATTCCTAAGGATCATGTTAGAATTCATAGCAAACACTTCTAAGAGCTAAACCCTAACTCAAAGAAGTGAAACAAACTCTGATCCCCCAGGGTTTTGTTTGGCGAAAAATTTACCCCAAATTTTACAGATGAATGCATGCAAATGCACAAATTTCTATTTCTACCCTTCGTTGGTTCCTAAACGCTGGGATGTTACAGTCTTCCCCCCTTAAATTAAACTTCATCCCGAAGTTTTACTGATGGGTACCTAAATAGCTCGGGATAAGCTTCTCATAGATCATCCTCTTTCTCCCATTTTGCTTCTCGCTCAGGATGATGTGCCCACTGTACTTTGTAGTACTTAACAGCTCTGTTCCTTAACCTTTTCCAGTTCTCTTCCAAAATCTTGCACGGTCTCTCAACATAAGTAAAATTCGCTTGCAATTCAATCTCTTGGTGTGTGATTGCATCATCGGGAACTTTAAGACACTTCCGGAGTTGTGATACATGGAAAACATTGTGAACTTGAACTAGCCTTGTTGGTAACTCTAAACATATGTAGTATTTCTGTTCTAGCTTAGTATCTTGAATGGTCCGATATATCTTGGACTTACTTTCCCTTTTACTCCAAATCTCTTAACTCCCTTCATTGGACTGACTTTGAGATATACCATATCTCCCACTTCTGGATGCCATGCTCTACGACTTTGATCCGCATAAATCTTTTGATGGCTTTGAGCTATCTTCAATCGATCCCTGATGGTATCGATGATGTCTTGCTTTTCCTTGATATAATCTGGTGCAAATTCCTTATTACTACCTGGTTCATACCAACATATTGGTGACCTGCATTTTCGTCCATAAAGTAACTCATGAGGTGCTCCCTTCAGACTACTCTGATATCTATTGTTTCAGGAACATTCTTTCGAAGGTAGATGATCTTCCCACGAACCTCCAAAATCTAAATCACAAGCTCTCAGCTATCTTCTAAGATTTGGTTGGTTCTTTCTGTTTGTCCCCCGGTCTCTGGATGATAAGCTGTGCTGAAATCTGTTTTGACCCGAGTGCTTCATGTAGTTGCTTCCAAAACGCTGATGTAAACATAGACCGTCAATCAGATACTATCTTTTTGGGTACCCCATGCTTACCCACGATCTCCTTGACATATACCTCTACTAGCTTCCCAGCATTATCCCTTTGATTCACTGGAATAAAATGTGCACTCTTGGTAAGTCTATCCACAATTACCTAGATCATATCCTTCCTCTTTGGAGTCATCGGTAGTCCTGTAATGAAATCCATACCAATTTCCTCCCATTTCCACTCTGGAATTTCTAGTGGTTGAAGTGGTCCTGCTGGACTTTGATGTTCTTCCTTCACCCTCTGGCAGGTATGTGATGACCCACAGGTATATGGGATCACAACAGTCTTCGAGGGAAGTAAAACCCAATTTATTGATTCGACACAAGGGGAGCCAAAGAATATTTATAATCCTTAACAACTAAGTTTGTCAATTCAGCTGCACCTGGAAACAATCTTGCTCGCATTAGTTTTATTAGTAGCAATCGTTTTGTAGTAGCAATAGCAAAGTAATAGCAGTAGTAAAATAAAGACAGTAGTACCAATTGCAGTAAACAGTAGGATTAAAGCGAGGTAGGCATAGGGATGGATGGACGGGTGTTGCATGGACACGACAATTCATATAACAATCAAGACATAAGGCATTTGCAGATAAATAAGACAAAGCATCCAAGTACTAAATAATCACAGGCATGTGTTCCATATATAGTCATACGTGCTTGTAATGAGAACTTGTACAACATCTTTTATCCTAGTAGCCTGTTGCAGCGGGGCCTCAAGGGAGAGACTATCATTTTGCGGCCCGAAAGTTGGGGTGTCCAGGCAACGCGGTACCCAAGTTCCCTAAATCATCCACGATGACTACAGTTGGTGTGCCAAATACTCAGAGGGTCTTTTTTTTCACGAATTCAACTTTACGTTTCAATACAAAAAATCAGACTAACGGCCGTCAAGTTGGGCCCCTCCTGTCAGTTCTCGCCGTTATGTCGCTCATGTCGCTCCCGTGAGGTGTCAGTTAGGCTTGCAGCGTTGGCGCCTGCATCCATTACGCGTCTTCTTCCTCGGAGCGGCAATCTGTGGGGCGTCACAGCCATGGCGCGGAGCTGGGACGTGGACGAACCTGCTCGGTCCAGCTCTCCTCCCTGTAGGCTTGTAGTGTTGGCGCCTGCATCCATTACGCGTCTTCTTCCCCGAAGCGGCAATCTGTGGTCGCGGCCATGGCGTAGAGTTGGGAAGTGACGAAGCTGCTCGGCCCCGCTCTCCTCCCCACCCCGAGTCGGAGCTCACTCTCACCGTGGACGCACCCATGGCACAGTCAGAGACGAGAATTGGTTCTCGGTGAGATCTATCACCTTGTCGATCATGCTCGGTTCTGTTTTCCTCCTCTAGAATCCGAGCTCGCCGTCGCCGTGGTTGCACCCGCACTAATTCTGCCACCTCTGCCGAGGTCTCTATGGTATCTCAAGTTCTGGGGCTCTCCAAGTTCTTCCATGTTGGGCCTGTAAGTGTTGTTGTATGTTAAACTAGCAAATCTCTTTTGTTCAAATCTCTTGGGCTGTACCAACTTCATTGTGTTTAATTATGAAAGACAAAATATAAATGACTTCTCTCAATTTCTCGCATAGAAAAATGCACAGCTAATTTCATATTCTCGCAGGAACTGGCCCCACTTGTTGAACCAGCGGCACTGCCACGATCTCCACGTAACCACGGTGAGTTCTCGAACCGAAAGTTGCAGTTACCACATTTCTTCTGCAGTCATTCCTCTTCCTCAGTCATTCCTCTGTAGTATTTCCTGAGCGCTTCTTCTTCCTCTATTCTGGAACCGTCGGTTCATCTTCTTCTTCCTATCGCAGGCAGTTCCTTTCACCCATTTCCTTGCAGGCATGGAAGATGGGAACCGCACAATAGAGACCCACTTGGTCCCTGCCCATGGCACCACGACTTTGACAGTGGTGTACACAAATGATGAAGCGACTGTGGAGACAACTCTCGCCAGGTTTGAGCAATTTCTTGAGAAAGAGAAGCACAAGTTTGTGGGGCTAGACTTGGAGTACACCCGTGCAAATAAGCGAAAAAAATCCTCCACAAGAGATCGCTGTCGTGCAAATCGACATACATGAGGAGGTCCTCGTTTAGCACTTCTGCAGGTATGTGAAATTTAAATTTGAGATCACCACTTCTTCATCCCTTGTTCCCTTACATCCCTAGAACCATCAAAGTGCAGGAGTAAACCAACTGAGATGCGTTGTCTGGCTCTGGTCGAGTTCTTGTGTAGGAAAGGGATAACTTTCACTAGCGTGGATATCACAAATGATACAATTATGCTTTCTCGTGCGTTGATAAAAATCCTAGAGGGGCACCACATCAACATCCAAAATCTGTACAAGATCAAATCATACCCAGCGAAGGATGGCATGGGTGATCTGGCAGCGGAAATCATAGATAAATCCTATGAAAAACTGAAGAAATTGAAGCGACTCGATCACGACTACTGGGAGTGGAAGCCGATGAGCCAGGTGCGCCTCGAGTATGCAGCCAGAGATGCCTACATGGCGTACGAGTTGTACAGTAAGCTCATTACCATGAAAGATGGGATGGTTAAGGCGGGTTTTTTGCGAGAGAGCTATGCCCTGGTTGCAAGCTAGCCCAGGAGAAGAAGCACGAGGAGGACAGAAAGCGGTTTCACGACGAGCAGGGATCTTGGGACGATGGCGACATCAAGCGGCTGAAGGGGAAGCAAGTCAAGGATGACAACAAGTGGTGGTGATACATTATGTGTTTGAACTAGATTTTAGTTTCTAGTTTATTATGTGCGTGATACATTTAGTTACTTCAATACAAAATTTCGACCAATTTAACTTGTTGATGTATTTCTTGACAATTATAATATAATCGAGCACTAGAAATATTTTGTAGTGTGCATGAGCATGATCAGTAAATATAATTGAACACTAGAAACTTTAAGGCACTCCATATAAAGGAGTAGATTTATATATAAGGTTCACTAGAGACACCACGGATATATTGTCTTACATGCCACACACATGTAATAATTAACTAGAACAAAATAAAAGCAGGGGCTGCAGCAGGAGGCCAGGACACGGAGACGCCTAGCAGGGCAAGGGTTTATCAGCAGGAGGCAGCGACAGCCTAGTCGATGGGATACAGGATAGTCCTGACATACTCCCGGAGGAATTTGCCGTAGGCTGGGTGACGTGCCAAGGTAATCGGCCTATGGCTTCTGTCTCCGCCTCTGCCAACGCCCTCCGCGTGCTGGATCATGCTGTTGAGGTCCACGTTGATTGCTCTGCCACAAAATGGGTAAAATAGTCTCCCCCACCACGGTGGAAACGGATTAGCCCACACCGTAACCGCCTCAGCATGTAGCGGCTCTTGTTGTCCCTGGATACCTTGCTATCGTCCACTTCATCATCATCCTCCTGTTGATTTTTAACAACATAACTTAGAACTCATACATATGATTGAATTGTATTACAACTCAAGAATTGACAACATATATATAAGACAATATATCCGTGGATATCAAAGATAAAGCATCTCAGCAATAGTTTGATCGGTTCATATATCATTTCATCTCAACACAATGACAAATAATTGCATCCGAGTAAATGTAGGATAAAGATTGCGGCCTCATAAGTTTATTCAGGGACGGCGTGAGTGAACCAAGTAACAATTGCACAACCTGTAATGTTGTTGTACATCGCCCTAGGTTCACTAACTCGTCCCTGAAAAAATCTGACACCAATGTGTCTGCCTCTCTTTTGGGGCAAATTTGAATCATTGGCCACAATAAGAAATTGAAATGTAATCGTACGAACCATTATTCAGGGATATACATAGTCAGGTACAAAAACAAGCCTAAATATTGTAATTATAAATAAAAAACCAAACAATTAATCTTTAGGTGCATGTTAAAAATACTTATGATCAAAACCATTCATATACATATGCATCATACCAATCATTAAAAGATCAGAAACAATTCAAGGATCATATATGTAGTTCCATATGAGAATAAATCTAGGGCCTCATAATTTGTTTCAGAGATGGAGTTGGAGAACCAAAGTACCAACAGCACAACCTATATTGTTTGTGTGCATTGCTGCCTCAGGTTCACCAACCCATCCCAAAAACACGACACCATCCTATGTGTCTCCACTTGAACTCTTTTGGGGCAAATTTCAATCATCGGCCTCGGTGACAAACTGAAATGTAATTCTTATACACTGAATGCATGGAATAGATAATTCGAATATCATAGTTCTATGAATGTAGAATAAAGATTGTGGCCTCATAAGTTTATTAAGGGACGGCGTGAGTGAACCAAGTAACAATTACACATCCTATATTGTTGTTGTACATCGCCCTAGGTTCACTAACTCGTCCCTGAAAAAATTTGACACCAATGTGTCTGCCTCTCTTTTGGGGCAAATTTGAATCATTGGGCACAATAAGAAATTGAAATGTAATTGTACAAAACATTATTCAGGGATATACATAGTCAGGTACAAAAACAAGCCTAAATATTGTAATTATAAATAAAAAACCAAACAATTAATCTTCAGGTGCATGTTAAAAATACTTATGATCAAAACCATTCATATACATATGCATCATACCAATCATTAAAAGATCAGAAACAATTCAAGGATCATATATGTAGTTCCATATGAGAATAAATCAAGGGCCTCATAATTTGTTTCAGAGATGGAGTTGGGCAACCAAAGTACCAACATCACAACCTATATTGTTTGTGTGCATTGCTGCCTCAGGTTCACCAACCCATCCCTAAAACACGACACCGTCATACGTTTCTCCCCTTGAACTCTTTTGGGGAAAATTTCAATCATCGGCCTCGGTGACAAACTAAAATATAATTCTTATACACTATGAATGCATGGAATAGGTAATTCGAATATCATAGTTCTATGAATGTAGAATAAAGATTGCAGCCTCATAAGTTTCTACAGGGATGGTGTAAGCGAACCAAGTAACAATTGCACAGCTTATATTGATCTTGTACATGGCCCCAGGTTCGCTCACTCATCCCTGTAAAAATTTGACACCAATGTGTCTGCCTCTCTTTGTGGCAAATTTGAATCATTGGCCACAATAAGAAATTGAAATGTAATCGTATGAAACAATATTCAGGATATAGAAATGCATCATACAATGCATTCATAGATCAGAAACAATACAAATATTATATATTTAGGTTCCATATGAGAGAAAAAATTAGGACCTCATTTTTTTCAGCGATGGAGTCGGAGAACCAAAATACCAACATCACAACCTATATTGTTTATGTGCATTGCTGCCTTAGGGCCACTAACCATCCCTAAGAAAACGAGACCATCACATGCCCTTGCACTATTTTGGGGCAAAATTGAATCATTGGGCTCAGTAAGGAATAGAAATGTAATGTTATAGGCCTGCTGTGTATCGAAATCAACACTCAACTAGGAAACTCAACTAGATGGTAGATGAGCAGATTGGGGTTTTGTGACTAGACAGATTGGGGTTTTGTGACTAGATGGTAGATGCATCAATCAACCGATCGAATCATATATATACTACCCTACTTCAAGAGCAAAAGAATCTATACACGATTGAGCAAATCCTATGTATGAACAGTGAAAACTGCGGCTGCGACTAGAGAAGCTAGCAATGTAGTACCTCAGACTCCTCATCAGGGACCTCCTCCTCGAACTCATCATTCTCCGCAATTGCGTCGAAGATTTCTTGAACGGTGATGGGGTCATCGATGTAGATCACCGGATTGCCTCTACCTGCCGCCTGCCCCCATCCAGATCTGCCGCTGGCACCACGGCGTTGTCGGCCACCTTCTGCTCGGCGGCGATGGCTACCACTTGCTGCTCGGCGGCGACGGCTACCAACTGCTGCTGGGCAGCGATGAAAACCACCCGCTGCTCGGCGGCGATGGCTACTGGCTGGATGGATGAGTTCGCACCTTCAACGGTGCAGTGACGAGCGGCGTTCATGCTCGGAGAAGACGCCTCCGCCTGCTTGGCGTCGACCGAGCCATCTGCTGCTGCGCCTTCAACTGGCTTCACCTCCGGATCATCTCCACGCATACGCTTCATGGCGCACCAAGGGAAGGAGGTAGTGCAAACGAGGGAGCTTCGGCGCGCGCGGCAGATGTAGATTGGGGTCTTAGGACTAGACAGACTGGGGGGAAATGACACGAGCTCATGGAAGGAGAAGGTCGAGGGGGGTTATAAACACCGAACCGTTCGTAGTCCTCGAGTGGACACGTGTGGTGGGCAGGGGGGCTACCACGATCTCCACCCTTTTTTGGTTCCCTTTTTTTTGAAACAGCCATGGTCTCCACTTTAGAGCTGCATTGAAAACATGCTCATGGCAGACCTCGATTCCACTGCATGCAAGTGGCGCGGAACTAATTTCTGGCAATGTTAGATCTACTCGAGGGGGGCCCTTGACTCATGGAATTTACTAGTTGTAGGGCCCAATTGGAAGTGAGATTGAGAGCGCTGCGTAAAAATGGGATATGCCTGATTAAAATCAAGTGGCAATAAATTGCAGCGTCCCGTCAACAACCGTGCACTCGATGACCCCGTTGCCCTGTGCATGAGTTGTAGTAGCAGTAGTAGGCTTTTCAGACTTGATTAAACTTGACATGACCGCTCAACAACTTTTTCCATGGACGACATCGTGTTCCTTCCTGTAGAAGTCTCGTGGAGGGAGACGTCCATGCTGTCTCACGCTGTACTGTGAAGGGCAAGACGTGTGCAACGATCATTGTTGGATCACACAGAATCAACGGTTGGTGCACACGATCCGCGTGACAACTATGACAACCAATCAGGGAGTAGCAGACAGGGTGAGCACAGGTTTGGGATTCTACGAAAGATAGAGGGGGGGGGGGCAAAACTAAGTAGTACCACATAAAACCAAGGGCAAAACTGAGTAGTATAAAAATGGAAAGTGTCTTGTACAATGAAATACATCGTGGAATACATCAAATTATGCCAAGATAGATCCAGTAGAGTTCATTGGATGTGTGTTCTTCTCATAAACCACACATGGATCCACCAGTGTCATTGCATGTGTGTTCTTCTAAACAAACCACATAAGGATCCACCAGTGTCATTGCATGTCTGTTCTTTTCATGAACCACACATAAGGATCCACTAGTGTCAGTGCATGTCTGTTCTTTTCATGAACCACACCCAGTGTCACTGCATGTCAGTTCTTTTCATGAACCACATAAGGATCTACCAGTGTCATTGGATGTGTGTTCTTCTCATCAACCACACGTGGATCCACCGGTGTCATTGCATGTCTGTTCTTTTCATGAACCACACCCAGTGTCATTGCATGTCTGTTCTTTTCATGAAACACACCCGGTGTCACTTCATGTATGTTCTTTTCATGAACCACATAAGGATCTACCAGTGTCATTGGATGTGTGTTCTTCTCATGAACCACACGTGGATCCACCGGTGTCATTGCATGTATGTTCCTCTAAACAAACCACATAAGGATCCACCGGTGTCAATGCATGTCTGTTTTTTTCTCGAACCACACCCAGTGTCATTGCATGTGTGTTCGTCTAAACAAACCACATAAGGATCCACTAGTGTCATTGCTTGTCTGTTCTTTTCATGAACCACATAAGGATCCACCCGTGTCATTGCATGTCTGTTCTTTTCATGAATCACAACTAGAGTCATTGCATGTCTGTTACTTCCATAAACCACATGCAATCCACCTAGTGTGATTGCATGTCTGTTCCTCTAAAAAAACCACATAAGGATCCACCAGTGTCATTGGATGTGTGTTCTTCTCATGAACCACACTTGGATCCACCGGTGTCATTGCATGTATGTTCCTCTAAATAAACCACATAAGGATCCACCAGTGTGATTGCATGTCTGTTCTTTTCATGAACCACACCCAGTGTCATTGCATGTGTGTTCTTCTAAACAGACCACATAAGGATCCACCCAGTGTCATTGCATGTCTGTTCTTTTCATGAACCACACCCAGTGTCATTGCATGTGTGTTCTTCTAAACAAACCACATAAGGATCCACCAGTGTCATTGCATGTATGTTCTTTTCATGAACCACACATAAGGATCCACAAGTGTCATTACATGTCTGTTCTTTTCATGAACCACACCCAATGTCATTGCATGTGTGTTCTCCTGACAAACCACATATGGAGCCACCAGTGTCATTGCATGTCTGTTCTTGTCATGAACCACAGCTAGAGTCCACCAGTGTCATTGGATGTCTGTTCTTCCCATGAACCACACATGGATCCACTAGTGTCATTGCATGTCTGTTCTTTTCATGAATCACAACTAGAGTCATTGCATGTCTGTTACTTCCATAAACCACAGATGGATCCACCTAGTGTGATTGCATGTATGTTCCTCTAAACAAACCACATAAGGATCCACTAGTGTCATTGGACGTGTGTTCTTCTCATGAAACACACATGGATCCACCAGTGTCATTGCATGTTTGTTCCTCTAAACAAACCATATAAGGATCCACCAGTGTTATTGCATGTCTGTTCTTTTCATGAACCACACATAAGGATCTACCAGTGTCATTGCATGTATGTTCTTTTCATGAACCACATAAGGATCTACCAGTGTCATTGCATGTCTGTTCTTTTCATGAACCACACCCAGTGTCATTCCATCTGTGTTCTTCTAAACAAACCACATAAGGATCCACCAGTGTCATTGCATGCTTGTTCTTTTCATGAACCACACATAAGGATCCACTAGTGTTATTGCATGTCTGGTCATTTCATGAACCACACCCAATGTCATTGCATGTCTGTTCTTTTCATGAACCACATAAGGATCCACTAGTGTCATTGCATGTCTGTTCTTTTCATGAACCACACCAAGTGTCATTGCATGTGTGTTCTTCTAAACAAACCACATAAGGATCCACCAATGTCATTGCATGTCTGTTCTTTTAATTAACCACACATAAGGATCCACCAGTGTCATTGCATGTCTGTTCTTTTCATGAACCAAACCTAATGTCATTGCATGTTTGTTCTTTTCATGAACCACATAAGGATCTACCAGTGTCATTGCATGTATGTTCTTTTCATGATAACATAAGGATCCATAAGTGTCATTGCATGTCTGTTCTTTTCATGAACCACATAAGGATCCACCAGTGCCACATCATGTCTGTTCTTTTCATGAACCACACCCAGTGTCATTGCATGTCTGTTCTTTTCGTGAAACACACCCGGTGTCACTGCATGTCTGTTCTTTTCATGAACCACATAAGGATCTACTAGTGTCATTGGATGTGTGTTCTTCTCATGAACCACACGTGGAACCCCAGATGTCATTGCATGTATGTTCCTCTAAACAAACCGAATAAGGATCCATTAGTGTCATTGCATGTCTGTTCTTTTCATTAACCACACCCAGTGTCATTTCATGTGTGTTCTTCTAAACAAACCACATAAGGATCCACTAGTGTCATTGCTTGTCTGTTCTTTTCATGAACCACATAAGGATCCACCCGTGTCATTGCATGTCTTTTCTTTTCATGAATCACAACTAGAGTCATTGCATGTCTCTTACTTCCATAAACCACATATGGATCGACCTGGTGTGATTGCATGTCTGTTCTTTTCATGAACCACACCCAACGTCATTGCATGTCTGTTCTTTTCATGAACCACATAAGGATCTACCAGTGTCATTGCATGTCTTTTCTTTTCATGAACCACACCCGATGTCACTGCATGTAAGTTCTTTTCATGAACCACATAAGGATCCACCAGTGGCATTGCATGTCTGTTCTTTTCATGAACCACACACAAGGATCCACCAGTGTCATTGCATGTCTGTTCTTTTCATGAACCACACCCAGTGTCATTGCATGTCTGTTCCTTTCATAAAACACACCTGGTGTCACTGCATGTCTGTTCTTTTCATGAACCACATAAGGATCTACCAGTGTCATTGGATGTGTGTTCTTCTCATGAACCACACGTGGATCCACCGGTGTCATTGCATGACTGTTCCTCTAAACAAACCACATAAGGATCCACTAGTGTCATTGCATGTCTGTTCTTTTCATGAACCACACCCAGTGTCATTGCATGTGTGTTCTTCTAAACAAACCACATAAGGATCCACCAATGTCATTGCATGTCTGTTCTTTTCATGAACCACACATAAGGATCCACCAGTGTCATTGCATGTCTATTCTTTTCAAGAACCACACCCAATGTCATTGCATGTATGTTCTTTTCATAAACCACATAAGGATCTACCAGTGTCATTGCATGTCTATTCTTTTCATGAACCACGCCCAGTGTCATTGTATGTCTGTTCTTTTCATGAACCACGTAAGGATCCACCAGTGTCATTGCATGTATGTTATTTTCATGAACCACACCCGGTGTCACTGCATGTAAGTTCTTTTCATGAACCACGTAAGGATCCACCAATGTCATTGGATGTGTGTTCTTCTCATGAACCACACGTGGATCCACCGGTGTCATTGCATGTCTGTTCTTTTCATGAACCACACCCAATGTCATTGCATGTCCGTTCTTTTCATGAACCACATAAGGATCTACCAGTGTCATTGCATGTCTGTTCTTTTCATGAACCACACCCAGTGTCATTGCATGTGTGTTCTTCTAAACAAACAACATAAGGATCCACCAGTGTCATTGCATGTCTGTTCTTTTCATGAACCAGACATAAGGATCCACCAGTGTCATTGCATGTCTGTTCTTTTCATGAACCACACCCAATGTCATTGCATGTCTATTCTTTTCATGAACCACATAAGGATCCACTAGTGTCATTGCATGTATTTTCTTTTCGTGAACCACACCCAGTGTCATTGCATGTGTGTTCTTCTAATCAAACCACATAAGGATCCACCAGTGTCATTGCATGTCTGTTCTTTTCATGAACCACACCCAATGTCATTGCATGTCTGTTCTTTTCATGAACCACATAAGGATCTACCAGTGTCATTGCATGTCTGTTCTTTTCATGAACCACATAAGGATCCACCAGTGTCATTGCATGTCTGTTCTTTTCATTAACCACATAAGGATCCACTAGTGTCATTGCATGTCTGTTCTTTTCATGAACCACACCCAGTTTCATTGCGTGTCTGTTCTTTTCATGAAACACACCCGGTGTCACTCATGTCTGTTCTTTTCATGAACCACATAAGGATCTACCAGTGTCATTGGATGTGTGTTCTTCTCATGAACCACACGTGGATCCACCGGTGTCATTGCATGTCTGTTCCTCTAAACAAACCACATAAGGATCCACTAGTGTCATTGCATGTCTGTTCTTTTCATGAACCACACCCAGTGTCATTGCATGTGTGTTCTTCTAAACAAACCACATAAGGATCCACCAGTGTCATTGCCTGTCAGTTCTTTTCATGAACCACATACGGATCCACCAGTGTCATTGCATGTGTGTTCTTTTCATGAATCACAGCTAGAGTCATTGCATGTCTGTTTCTTCCATAAACCACATATGGATCCACCTAGTGTGATTGCATGTCTGTTCTTTTCATTAACCACGCCCAGTGTCATTGCATGTCTGTTCTTTTCATGAACCACATAAGGATCCACCAGTTTCATTGCATGTCTGTTCTTTTCATGAACCACACCCGGTGTCACTGCATGTAAGTTCTTTTCATGAACCACATAAGGATCCACCAGTGTCATTGGATGTGTGTTCTTCTCATGAACCACACGTGGATCCACCGGTGTCATTGCATGTCTGTTCTTTTCATGAACCACACCCAATGTCATTGCATGTCTGTTCTTTTCATGAACCACATAAGGATCTACCAGTTTCATTGCATGTCTGTTCTTTTCATGAACCACACCAAGTGTCATTGTATGTCTGTTTTATTCATGAACCACATAAGGATCCACCAGTGTCATTGCATGTCTTTTATTTTCATGAACCACACCCGGTGTCACTGCATGTAAGTTCTTTTCATGAACCACATAAGGATCCACCAATGTCATTGGATGTGTGTTCTTCTCATGAACCACGCGTGGATCCATCGGTGTCATTGCATGTCTGTTATTTTCATGAACCACACCCAATGTCATTGCATGTCTTTTCTTTTCATGAACCACATAAGGACCTACCAATGACATTGCATGTTTGTTCTTTTCATGAACCACACCCAGTGTCATTGCATGTGTGTTCTTCTAAACAAACCACATAAGGATCCACTAGTGTCATTGCATGTCTGTTCTTTTCATGAACCACACATAAAGATCCACCAGTGTCATTGCATCTCTGTTCTTTTCATGAACCACACCCAATGTCATGGCATGTCTGTTCTTTTGATGAACCACATAAGGATCCACAAGTGTCATTGCATGTATGTTTTTTCATGAACCACACCAAGTGTAATTGCATGTGTGTTCTTCTAAACAAACCACATAAGGATCCACCAGTGTCATTGCATGTCTGTTCTTTTCATGAACCAGACCCAATGTCATTGCATGTCTGTTCTTTTCATGAACCACATAAGGATCTAACAGTGTCATTGCATGTCTATTCTTTTCATGGACCACATAAGGATCCACCAGTGTCATTGCATGTCTGTTCTTTTCATGAACCACATAAGGATCCACTAGTGTCATTGCATGTC
The DNA here is from genome assembly GCA_910589775.1 of Avena eriantha. Classification (NCBI taxonomy): domain Eukaryota; kingdom Viridiplantae; phylum Streptophyta; class Magnoliopsida; order Poales; family Poaceae; genus Avena; species Avena eriantha. The sequence goes on from OU342740.1 coordinate 427,537,260, forward strand.
TGTTCTTTTCATGAACCACACCTAGTGTCATTTCATGTCTGTTCTTTTCATGAAACACACCCGATGTCACTGCATGTCTGTCCTTTTCACGAACCACATAAGGATCTACCAGTGTCATTGGATGTGTGTTCTTCTCATGAACCACATGTGGATCCACCTGTGTCATTGCATGTCTGTTCCTCTAAACAAACCACATAACGATCCACTAGTGTCATTGCATGTATGTTCTTTTCATGAACCACACCCAGTGTCATTGCATGTCTGTTCTTCTAAACAAACCACATAAGGATCCACCAGTGTCATTGCCTGTCAGTTCTTTTCATGAACCACATAAGGATCCACTAGTGTCATTGCATATTTGTTCTTTTTATGAATCATAGCTAGAGTCATTGCATGTCTTTTACTTCCATAAACCACATATGGATCCACCTAGCATGCCTGTTCTTTTCATGAACCACACCCAGTGTCATTGCATGTCTGTTCTTTTCATGAACCACATAAGGATCCACTAGTTTCATTGCATGTCTGTTCTTTTCATGAACCACACCCGGTGTCACTACATGTAAGTTCTTTTCAGGAACCACATAAGGATCCACCAGTGTTATTGGATGTGTGTTCTTCTCATGAACCACACGTGGATCCACCGGTGTCATTGCATGTCTGTTCTTTTCATGAACCACACCCAATGTCATTGCATGTCTGTTATTTTCATGAACAACATAAGGATCTACCAGTGTCATTGCATGTCTGTTCTTTTCATGAACCACACCATGTGTCATTGCATGTGTGTTCTTCTAAACAAACCACATAAGGATCCATCAGTGTCATTGCATGTCTGTTCTTTTCATGAACCACACCCAATGTCACTACATGTAAGTTCTTTTCATGAACCACATAAGGATCCACCAGTGTCATCGGATGTCTGTTCTTCTCATGAACCACACGTGGATCCACCCGTGTCATTGCATGTTTGTTCTTTTCATGAACCACACCCAATGTCATTGCATGTCTGTTCTTTTCATGAACCACATAAGGATCTACCAGTGTCATTGCATGTCTGTTCTTTTCATGAACCACACCCAGTGTCATTGCATGTGTGTTCTTCTAAACAAACCACATAAGGATCCACCAGTGTCATTGCATGTCTATTCTTTTCATGAACCACACATAAGGATCCACCAGTGTCATTGCATGTCTGTTCTTTTCATGAACCACACCCAATGTCATTGCATGTCTATTCTTTTCATGAACCACATAAGGATCCACCAGTGTTATTGCATGTCTGTTCTTTTCATGAACCACACCTAGTGTCATTGCATGTGTATTCTTCTAAACAAACCACATAAGGATCCACCAGTGTCATTGCATGTCTGTTCTTTTCATGAACCACACCCAGTGTCATTGCATGTGTGTTCTTCTAAACAAACCACATATGGATCCACCAGTGTCATTGCATGTCTGCTCTTTTCATGAACCACACCCAATGTCATTGCATGTTTATTCTTTTCATGAACCACATAAGGATCCACTAGTGTCATTGCATGTCTGTTCTTTTCAAGAACCACACCCAGTGTCATTGCATCTCTGTTGTAACACACCCGGTGCCATTGCATGTGTGTTCTTCTAAACAAACCACATAAGGATCCACCAGTGTCATTGGATGTGTGTTCTTCTCATGAACCACACGTGGATCCACCGGTGTCATTGCATGTCTGTTCCTCTAAACAAACCACATAAGGATCCACTAGTGTCATTGCATGTCTGTTCTTTTCATGAACCACACCCAGTGTCATTGCATGTGTGTTCTTCTAAACAAACCACATAAGGACCCACCAGTGTCATTGGATGTGTGTTCTTCACATGAACCACACGTGGATCCACCAGTGTCATTGCATGTCTGTTCTTTTCATGAACCACATAAGGATCCACCAGTGTCATTGCATGTCTGTTCTTTTCATGAACCACACCGGGTGTCACTGCATGTAAGTTTTTTTCATGAACCACATAAGGATCCACCCGTGTCATTGGATGTGTGTTCTTCTCATGAACCACACGTGGATCCACCGGTGTCATTGCATGTCTGTTATTTTCATGAACCACACCCAATGTCATTGCATGTCTGTTCTTTTCATGAACCACATAAGGATCTACAAGTGTCATTGCATGTCTGTTATTTTTATGAACAAGACCTAGTGTCATTGCATGTGTCTTCTTCTAAACAAACCACATAAGGATCCACCAGTGTCATTGCATGTCTGTTATTTTCATGAACCACACCGGGTGTCACTGCATGTAAGTTTTTTTCATGAACCACATAAGGATCGACCAGTGTCATTGGATGTGTGTTCTTCTCATGAACCACACGTGGATCCACCGGTGTCATTGCATGTCTGTTATTTTCATGAACCACACCCAATGTCATTGCATGTCTGTTCTTTTCATGAACCACATAAGGATCTACAAGTGTCATTGCATGTCTGTTATTTTTATGAACCAGACCTAGTGTCATTGCATGTGTCTTCTTCTAAGAAAACCACATAAGGATCCACCAGTGTCATTGCATGTCTGTTCTTTTCATGAACCACACATAAGGGTCTACCAGTGTCATTGCATGTCTGTTCTTTTCATGAACCACACCCAATGTCATTGCATGTTTGTTCTTTTCATGAACCACACCCAATGTCATTGCATGTCTGTTCTTTTCATGAACCACATAAGGATCCACCAGTGTCATTGGATGTGTGTTCTTCTCATGAACCACACGTGGATCCACCCGTGTCATTGCATGTCTGTTCTTTTCATGAACCACACCCAATGTCATTGCATGTCTATTCTTTTCATGAACCACACCCAATGTCATTGCATGTATGTTCTTTTCATGAACCACACCCAATGTCATTGCATGTCTGTTCTTTTCATGAACCACACCCAATGTCATTGCATGTCTGTTCTTTTCATGAACCACATAAGGATCCACCAGTGTCATTGGTTGTGTGTTCTTCTCATGAACCACACGTGGATCCACCCGTGTCATTGCATGTCTGTTCTTTTCATGAACCACACCCAATGTCATTGCATGTCTATTCTTTTCATGAACCACACCCAATGTCATTGCATGTCTGTTCTTTTCATGAACCACACCCAATGTCATCGCATGTCTGTTCTTTTCATGAACCACATAAGGATCTACCAGTGTCATTGCATGTCTGTTCGTTTCATGAACCACACCTAGTGTCATTGCATGTGTGTTCTTCTAAACAAACCACATAAGGATCCACCAATGTCATTGCATGTCTGTTCTTTTCATGAACCAGACATAAGGATCCACTAGTGTCATTGCATGTCTGTTCTTTTCATGAGCCACATAAGGATCCACCAGTGTCCTTGCAATTCTGTTCTTTTCATGAACAACATAAGGATCCACCAGTGTCATTGGATGTGTGTTCTTCTCATGAACCAGACGTGGATCCACCGGTGTCATTGCATGTCTGTTCTTTTCATGAACCACACCCAATGTCATTGCATGTCTGTTCTTTTCATGAACTACACCCAATGTCATTGCATGTCTGTTCTTTTCATGAACCACATAAGGATCTACAAGTGTCATTGCATGTCTGTTCTTTTTATGAACCACACCTAATGTCATTGCATGTGTGTTCTTCTAAACAAACCACATAAGGATCCACCAGTGGCATTGCATGTCTGTTCTTTCCATGAACCACACACAAGGATCCACCAGTGTCATTGCATGTCTGTTCTTTTCATGAACCACACCCAATGTCATTGCATGTCTGTTCTTTTCATGAACCACATAAGGATCTACCAGTGTTTTTGCATGTCTGTTATTTTCATGAACCACACCCAGTATCATTGCATGTGTGTTCTTCTAAACAAACCACATAAGGATCCACCATTGTCATTGCATGTATGTTCTTTTCATGAACCACACATAAGGATCCACAAGTGTCATCGCATGTCTGTTCTTTTCATGAACCACACCCAATGTCATTGCATGTCTGTTCTTTTCATGAACCACAGAAGGATCGACCAGTGTCATTGCATGTCTGTTCTTTTCATGAACCACATAAGGATCCACCAGTGTCATTGCATGTCTGTTCTTTTCATGAACCACACCCAGTGTCATTGCATGTCTGTTCTTTTCATGAAACACACCTGGTGTCACTGCATGTCTGTTCTTTTTATGAATCACATAAGGATCTACCAGTGTCATTGGATGTGTGTTCTTCTAAACAAACCACATAAGGATCCACCAATGTCATTGCATGTCTGTTCTTTTCATGAACTACATAAGGATCCACCTGTGTCATTGCATGTCTGTTCTTTTCATGAACCACATAAGGATCCACCAGTGTCATTGCATGTCTATTCTTTTCATGAACCACACCCAGTGTCAGTGCATGTCTGTTCTTTTCATGAACCACACCCAGTGTTATTGCATGTTTGTTCTTTTCATTAACCCCGGCTAGAGTCATTGCATGTCTGTTACTTCCCTAAACCACACATGGATCCACCGATGTCATTGCATGTCTGTTCTTTTCATGAACCACACCTAGTGTTACTGCATGTCAGTTCTTTTCATGAATCACAGCTAGAGTCATTGCATGTCTGTTACTTCCGTAAACCACATATGGATCCACCTAGTTGATTGCATGTCTGTTCTTTTCACAAACCACACATGGATACACCAGTGTCATTGCATGGGTAGCCGTTAGACCGCGTATTCTAGAAGGCACACCCTAACATAGTTGTTCTGCTTGACGATTGTTAAATACCGTTTGATTGGGGCGCTTGGACGATTGGGATGGTCTTGGTGAGAGCAATCCGCGAGTAGGCTGTTCTGCGGCATGATTGGCCACGCTTGCTCTAGACAAACTGGCAACACTCGACGCTCCCCTATTGCGAGTGTCACGTCTCACGAGTTTAGTGGGCCACATCCTAGTGTCACGTCCCCATTACTTCTCTTCCTCCCCGTACTTCTCTTCCTTACCCTCGAAGCCACTTTCCCCACTTCACTCCCATAGTGCCGTAGCCGCAAGCGGATGGCGCCTCCATCCCAATCCCCTCTCCGGCAGCCACCCCCTCCCCTCTCGCCATGGGTTCAAGGGGAGACGACGAGGAAACGCGTCGTGATGACAGGGACGGTGATTTCGATGTGAGTCGTCTCATATCTATTTCTATCATATGTGGCCAGTTATCTATTTTTTGAGCTAGATCTAATCTGTTTACTCATGCGCGTATGATGTGTTAGGCCAACTAGACGATGTATGACTCCAACTATCACGGTATGAAGACAGTCCTCTGGTATGTAAACATGGATATGTGCCTGCTAAATTTGTAGCCTTCAAAGGACGAAACGCAGGCAGGAGGTTTCTACGGTGTCAAGGACATCGTGCAATGATGCAAGGCGGAAGTTGCGGTGTTGTCAAATGGGTAGATCCAGAGTGGCCCAAATCGATGAAGAAAACGCTAGACAAACTATGGGAAATGACTGTCAAGTTGAAAGAATCCGTATTCAGCTCACTTCTTGACAGTTTTGAGACGAAGCTATGGGAACCAGTTGACACGACCAAGCATAAGCAAGATCTCAGGTGGGTGCAAGACAAGGTTATCAAAGTCGAGAAGGAGAGGGACGCGGCGTTGGCCCTGAGGGATAAAGCAGAGCAAGAACTGACTCAAGCAAGGAATGATCTCCACCAGGCCAAAGTCCTGCAGTACACAACTATGAGTATTGACAAGTGCATGAGGAAAAATGCAGAGAAACAATTGAAGCTGTGCAAGGAAGATGCTAAAAGGAAGGAGCAGACAATTCGATCCTTGCTCTCGCAGGAAGATGCGCATCGGGCCAAGATTAGGAAGATCAAGGAGATGTGTGGTAACTAGTTATATTTAGCTTAAGCTCCATGCCTTTTTAAGTTGTAATATTTGTACTTGTTGACCTAGCGGTTTGATCTATTGGTCCCGGATTCCAGGGAGGGAAAAAATTGCTCTGACCCCGCATTAATTTGTGTAAGAATTTGTGATTTAGATCAATTTCTGCCTCGATTTAGATCTCTGTCCCGGATTGGGAACGTGACCGTGGACCAAAGACACCTTTTCTACTAGTGTATTCTGACATTGGTGGTTTGTTTAAACGTGATCTACGTGGATTGTGCCGCATGCAAATGGCACAACCACAATTTATAGCAGTGTAAGCACGTACACCCGGTTACTGGAGATCCGGGAGCTTCTCCAGATGCAGGGGATGCAGGAGCAGAGAGGCGGTGAGATAGACGGGCTCAAGATTATGACAGAAAGTGGTACCCATTTCCTCCTCATCTGGGCATTATCGGTGAGAACATTGCTGTTTATGTTGCCATGTCGTTGTGCAGCATCTGAAATAAGTTGCTGCTTCATGGAGTGTGGTAGCTTAAATAATTTACTTATGTGCCACTTACATTCCGTCGTATTTGGAGACCTCCCGCCCCTCAGCAATCGTGGAACCGGTGGATCCTTGTTTTCAGATAGCAGTGGCACAATCACAATTTCGGATTCAACTACTGACTCGGGCGTTTCCAAACCCTAAGTCGCGGTACATTTTACTTAGAGAACGTGGGTAGATTGTTTCACCCAGCAACGTGCCACACACAGAGCGATCAGAATTTAACAGAATTACATATATAGGTTCAAGTTCAACACATTACTATGCATCTTCATTGCCAGCAGCCTTCTTCCGTAGCCTGGGTGCCAAGCCTTCACGTCCAATGGCTTCTTCATTTCCTGCTTTCTTCCTCTTCCTTGGTGCCAATTTTCTTAGCTTCACGTACTCTGCATCGCCGGGACAATGGGCACTAGAATCGTGTCCAGCATCATCTTTCCACTCGTTTTTAATTTCTCCGGGCAGCAAAATGACATCTTTCCACTCGTTTTTAATTTCTTCGGGCAGCAAAATGACTGACCCAGCAGTCATGTTTCTAACCTTGCGGCTCTTCCTGTCAAAGAAACAAGACTATTGCATAATTGCCCAATATCTACATAGTAAATAAAACAAAAATTACAATTCAGCACAATCATGCGAACTCCAAGAGACCTTTGCTTACCAGGAGCTAATTGGGTTCAAGCAACCACCCTGTCCAAGAATAGAAGGGTGACTCCCAGTTGCAGCAGCTTCCACATCCAGTACATCATATTTCAGCTCAAACATGGCAGCCGACGCATACCTTTTCATCAACCCAATTAGCTGACTGTCACACGTTATAGGAACCATGATGCCACGTTCATCCATGAAGCTAAACTTTGTAGTCTGCTTCAACCATAATTCAACAGGATTACGCAGAGCAGCAACCATACCAGATATAGTGTCGATCTGCGCAGGCGCTTCTTCCATCGTGAAACAATGGTGTCCATACCTCTTGCCCTTAGAGTCGTACCTATAGAGGACTACCGTAACCAGGTAAGGGGGGTCCGTGCAGATCCCACTTGACAGAAAATTGTGGACAAAATATGTTTGTCAGCGTTGGGCTAACAAACAATTTGAGGTTTAGCAGCCAGCTAGCAGTTGTAACTAGTGCGAATAGCAAAGAGAAGGGTAGATCACCCGCTTGTAGACAGAACTTCTTCTTTCTTGATAGTAGGATCTGCCATCCTCCGAGCTGCTCGACTCGTCGGCGGCGGAGGCGGGCTAGAGCCTCGCAACGGCGGCTATGACATGCGCCATTGGAGCTCGGGATCACCGACTGGGCGCAGCAACTGGGCGCAACAACTTGGCACCGGAAGTCAAATGTCCGAAGGGATCGTCCTGCCTGGAGGGTGGATTTCGACGCCGCCGGTGCTAGGGGAAAGCTGGGAATGGATTTTTGAAATTGGTCAACGCATCCAATCCACTTAGCTGCTCGTTTTGCCTACATGGTTGCCGCGTTGGCGCTCGCGTCACGGAAATATTACTGACATGAGGGCCCCGACCGTCTACTTCACGGGGCAGTTTCACGGCATGTTTGGATTTGGCAGGGGTGAGACGAGTTTGCATCGAAATGTCCCCTCTCGGTAGTTGGCGGTCCAACTTTTCAAAACGCGGTACTCTTAGGCAACTTAGGTACCGCCATGCGCTGGCCTGCCAACTTTGGTACCGCAGACGAACAAGCCCCTCATGGGAATCTACTAGCAATTAAGGTGCTCCTTTTAATAGAGTACCGGAGCAAAGCATTAACACTCCGTGAACACATGTGATCCTCACATCATAGCCATCCCCTCTAGTTATCCCGATTTCTGTCACTTCGGGGCCTCGGGTTCCGGACAATGATATGTGTATACAACTTGCAGGTAAGATCATAAACAAAAATATCCTCATGAATCAATAACATGTTCAGATCGGAAATCATGGCACTCGGGCCCTAGTGACAAGCATTAAGCATAACAAGTTGCAACAATGTCAAAAAGCACTAACAATAGATACTAGGCACCATGCCCTAGCAATCTGATGCAATTACATGAACGATCTCATCCAATCCCTACCATCCCCATAGCCTACTGCAGGGGGATTACTCACTCATGGATGGGGGAATCATGGATGGTTGATGGATAAGCGTTGGTGATGATGATGGCGATGATCTCCTCTAAAACCTCGTCCCGACAGGGTGCTGATATGTTGCTAACGTATCTATAATTTTTGATGTTCCACGCTTGTTTTATATCTACTTTCTTATGTTTTGTCCACACTTTGGAGTATTTTTATACACTTTCTTGGACTAACCTATTAACAAGAAGCCACAGTGCTAGCTGCCTGTTTTCTGCTGTTTTTGGTTCCAGGAAAGTCAGAAAATGAATATTCTCGGAATTGGGCCGGACAAAAGCCAAAGTCAGTATTTCACCGAGGGGGACATAGAGCCAGAATACGAGACGGAGAGGGGCCAGGGGCCGCCCACACCACCTGGCCGCGCGACCAGGCCTGGCCCGCGCCAGGGGGTGGTGTGGCCGCCTAGGGCACCCCCTCGGCCTCCCCTTTCGCCTATATATTGCCTCCGATACAGAAACCCTAATTACCCGATCAAAATTCCACGAAAGAGTCTTTAGCCGCTATCATCTCCATCCCTAGATCGGGAGGGATCTGAAGCTCTTCCCGGCACCCTGTCGGAGGGGAGAATTCACCCTGGAGGCCTTCTTCATCACCATGCAAGCCTCCGGTGTGATGCGTGAGTACTTTATCCTTAGACTACGGGTCCATGTAGTAGCTAGATGGTTGGTCCTTCTCCTTTGTGCTATCATGTCTAGATCTTGTGAGCTCCGTTCATGATCAAGATCATCTATTTGTAATCATACATGTTGTGTTTGCAGGGATCCGATGGATATTGAGATGTTATTTCAAATTGATTATTGATTCTATCATGTCTTTGTTATTTGTGATCTTGCATGCTCTCCGTTGTTAGTAGATATCTTGGCCGAGTAGATGCTAGCAACTCCAAGAGGGAGTATTTATGCTCGATAATGGGTTCATGCCTCTAGTAATCTGGGGAAGTGATGACCCACAAGTATAGGGGGTGTATCGCAGTATTTTCGATAAGTAAGAGTGTCGAACCCAATGAGGAGCAGAAGGTGCTGGCTAGTGGTATGGATCAGGAATTCTCTGCAAATACTTAGCAAACTGATTTTTAGGGGTTTTTGATAAACAAGTAAACAAAGTACGAGTAAATAAAAGAAAGTAGGAATAAATGCAGCAAGTGGCCCAATCCTTTATGCAGCAAAGGACAAGCCGGTTGTATTACTTAAGATGACCAAACGTTCTCGAGGACACATGGGAAGACTGTCAAGTGCTTTCGGTTCATATAGTTGATTAATCTTCTTTATCTTGCCAAGTGTTGTGTGGGTGAACCTGTGCTAATGTACCGACCTTCCTAGGACTAATACATACTTGTGATTATACCCCTTGCAAACATCCGTAAGTACAAGAAAGTAATTAAGGTAGAAACCTAACCACAACTTTAAACTCTAAGACCCTTACGTTCCTTGTGCAATGGTTTCCTAACGGGGGTTCAGGTTTCTGTCACTCCGGCAACCCCTACAATTAGTAGCCAAATACACAATGCATTCCCCTAGGCCCATATAGGTGAAGTGTCATGTAGTCGACGTTCACATGACACCACTAGAAGAAGTACACCACAACTTAAATATCAAACTAATGAATCTTTCTCAACACAATTCCACTACTAACAACATGACTTCTCCCATGTCTTCAAGAACAAAACGAACTACTCACAAGACATCATAAGGATCATGATCAGAGATGGAATAATGATGTATACCAATCTGAACATAAACAATAATTCAATGGTTCACTCAATAGCATCAACTACAAATAGTAATCAACACCAGGAAAGTTTCCCCTAAGAACTAATGCAAGATTCAACTCAATTGTTACAGCAATATGGAGATGGTGATGAGGGTGCTGCTGATGATGGTGGTGGTGATGATGATGATGATGATCCTGATGAAGTCCAGCTTGATGGTGGTGTTGATGGCGACGTTCTCCCCTCTCCGGGAAGGAATTCCCCTGGCAGAAATCTATCTGCCGGAGAGATCTTTCTCTCTCGGTGTTTCCGCCCCGCAGAGGCGGCGGAATCTTTCTGTGGTCGCTCCTCGAGTCTTAGGTTTCCGGAGGATAATATACGCCAGAGGGGAGTGCCAGGGGTGGACCAAGGCGGCCACACCACCTGGTGGCGCGGCCTAGGCTGGCCCGCGCCAGGGGGTGGTGTGGGCCCCCCTGTGGCCCATCTCCAACCCCCCTTCTAGCTTCCTTCGTTTTCTGGAAAAATAGGATTTTCCGTATATTTTCCTGGATTTTCCGATCTTCGTGAATTTTGCCTCTAAACAGCACCTTTTCCATCAGAATTCAGACTGTAGCGGTCCATGCTCCAAATGTCATCAACCATGCAAAAACAGATGAAATAACATAAGTATCACCTCTCAATATGAAATATATCAATGAATAACAGTGAATTATGACATAGAATAGTGATGCAAAATGGACGTATCAATTCCCCCCAAGCTTAGACTTCGCTTGTCCCCAAGCAAAACTGAGCTCAATAAACATGGCCTCAGGTTTATGGAGTGAAGAGTCGATAAAAGAATACGGACAAGAAGCATCACATTCATCAATACATAGATCATAGTAGAAGACAACTCACTATTATATAACTTAACTTGCAATAGGTAAAGGAAACAAAATAAAGATACATAAAGTAAATCATAATTGGTAATGGCAAACTTAGCTCTTGGTCGAAGAATAGTTGATAATTTGCTGGAGTTCAGAAATAACTGATTTTCAATGATAGCTTTCAAAGTAGTAAACATCAAGATAAGAGCAATGTGCAAAACAAGGAACATAAGAAACATGATTGAATAAATCATCATATGAATGAATGAAACACAACAACTCAAAATACTTGTTGAGGTAGAAGGAATAGGTTTACTGACTCAACTACAAAGTAAAAGAAAGGCCCTTCACAGGGGGAAGTAGGGATTGCAAGTCTCATAAAGAGCTCCCAAAAATTATGATACTTACTAGCTTTCAGCTCTCATTGCCCCTATCATAGGCATCTTTAGGTGATTAAGATTAAAGTGACACAACTAAGAGGATATGTTGCCAAGTTATAAATTGAAGTCCCATGCCCCTTACTTATGAGTATCGAACATCATGCTACTCAACTTCAGTCACGAGTAAGCTTTTGTCATTGTAAATATATGTGTATCATTGAGAACCGCCAACGGGGTACCCCTTGCACATGACACAGGAGCTATACCATAATCAAAATGACAAGGCAAGCAGACAGTGAGCATCTCAGCGATCTTTTTATTTGCTATTTGCATAGGTTTTTATTGAGGGTGCTTCATAGAATGCTCACTATAGTTATGTTGCACCATGATTAGGCATAGCTTAGGCTAGCGGCCCAGGCGTTTCTCTAACACACATATAAACTCCATGATCTTACAAGTTCCACTTTTATTTCACACCGCTGGGATCCATAAGCAAAAGAACATGATATCAACTAGGTACAAGTACCAATGAAGTGTTGAAAGCGGTCCCCATGATGCATGGTTCTGCTAACTTCAACTCATAAAGCGCACGCATATACGCAACAAAGAAGGACCCAATGGTTCAAGTTTATTAAATGCATGAAAGTAAAGTGTGCCATCAAGTTCGTGAGAGCTTTAATCACTAATTTTCACATAACAAGTTTAATTTGGGAGGTAGATAAAACAAGAATTTACTTGGAATAGCAATAATGCTACTAGGTAGGTATGGTGTACACAAATGGCAAAGGTTTTGGTTTAAGGGATGGATGCACGAGAAGAATTCCCTCTCAGTACAGGTTTTTGGCTAGCAAGGCTAGGTAGAAAGTATAAGAGTTGAAGGAAACAATCAAACATACAAGTGATAAAGACAAACATGCAATCTTCCTTGGAAGCACAAAAGATCTTAACTAGAGAATACTAAACTTATGAGCAAATCAAGAAAGAAAGATGATGAAATTATATTTCTTTAGAGTACCTTTATCTTTTTCATTCAACTCTCAAAAATAGTGTGCTACTGATCGAGCCAGGTTTGCCAAAACCAACTAAATTAACTCAATGATCCCAAAGTGATACCAATACTAACAACAAGATCAATCATATAACCACGAATTAAAAACTAATATAAGCTATGCAAAAGAGTAAATGATAGAACTTCTCATTAATATTCCATAATGGCAACTCACACCAAGGGATACATATCTAACGAGAGAGGGAACACTTCCATAATGCAAACTATCCTACATAATAACTTCTTTATTCATGACATGACTCTACTAAAAAGGTAAAAAGATAGAAGATAGTGATGTGATACCGTGGCACTCCCCCAAGCTTGGAACAAACCAAGGGGATGCCAAACCTGATGACGAATTACTCCTTAGGTGGTGGTGGTATCCTCTCATCTTCGTCCGACTTCCAGGGTAAGGGCTTCCCATCAACAAAGGACATCATGGTTTCCAACATCCTGAAACTTGCAGCAGCACTTATGCGTTTAAGCCTAACCTCATACTCACAGTTTTGATTTTGAACATCATAGAATTGTGCTTGCAGTTTGTTGGTTGTTTGGCGGAGTGAGAGGACTTTGTCTTTGAGTTCAGCAGTCTCCTTTTGGTGCTCGGCGATGAGTTCGGAACAAATCTTATGGATGATATCCACTTTGCGCTCTGCCATCTTCTTGTACCTAAAGACTTCTTGCTCCAGTGCTTCCATCCTGTCCTCCAGACTTCCTTCACCTTTAGGGCCTTGAACCTCTTTTATCCAGACCTCCCCATCTTTGAGCATCAGCTCCTTGGGATGAATCTTCAACTCTCTCATGTATGGGTTGATGATATCTTCTAAGGAATCTCCCTTGGCTGATCCAGAGGGAGACATTGTGGCTCCAAATCTGGGACTCTACCTGGCAGAAACAGATCGAAACAAAAACACGACGAGAACACGATATACAAACCTCGAGGGCTCCGAGGGATTATATATTACGAATTTTCATAATAAAAGGAAGGTACTGGGCGAAAACGGGTCGGAGGCGGAGTCTGGGGTGGCCTCACCACCTGGTGGCGCGCCCAGGGGTGTGCCCGCGCCACAGGGTGGTGTGGGCCACCCTGGCTCCATTTCTGTCCCTTTTTCGCTTCGTAACTTTCCTTATTGACTGAAAACTGCAAAAATATAGTTGGAGAGTATTTCCGCGGAACTTTTCTTACCAGAACTGTTACCTATTTGAAAGCGGGCTCTACAGGTCTCTGAATTCAGTCCTTAATAAACCTTTCTGGAGTTATAACTTGAAAGGCATCAACATCTTCATTATAAGAATCTCTAGCAATATAGTGTTTGAGTCGCTGCCCATTCACTACTTGTGTAGTATTGTCTTTTAAAGAAGAAATTTTTATTGCTCCTGAATGGTATACTTCTTCAACAACGAAAGGTCCTTCCCATTTTGACAGTAGTTTTCCTGCAAAAAATCTGAGACGATACCTATACAATAGAACCTTCCCACCAACATGAAATTCGCTCTTAAGTATTCGCTTGTCATGCCATCTTTTAACTTTTTCCTTAAAGAGCCTAGAATTTTCATAGGCTTCACTCCTCCATTCAACTAAAGAACTTAAGTCAAATAATATTTTCTCACCAGCGAGCTTACAATATCTATTTAGTTCTTTAACTGCCCAATAGGCTTTATGTTCTAATTCTAAAGGTAGGTGACAAGCTTTCCCATAAACCATTTTATAAGGAGACATCCCCATAGGAATTTTGTAGGCAGTTCTGTAAGCCCATAAAGCATCATTCAACTTTTTAGCCCAGTTTTTTCTAGATCTATTAACAGTCTTTTGCAAGATGGATTTAATTTCTCTATTTGATAACTCTTCTTGCCCGCTGGTTTGGGGGTGATAGGCTGAAGCAATTCTATGATTAACATCATATTTAGCAAGGGTCTTTCTAAAACCACCATGAATGAAATGAGAACCCCCATCAGTCATGAGATACCTAGGCACTCCAAACCTAGGAAAGATAACATCCTTAAGCATTTTTAGAGAAGTTTCCCCGTCAGCACTCTTCGTAGGAATGGCTTCTACCCACTTAGTAACATAATCAACGGCAACAAGAATATGAGTATAACCTTTTGAGGAAGGGAAAGGACCCATAAAGTCAAATCCCCAGCAATCAAAAGGTTCAATAACTAGAGAGTAGTTCATAGGCATTTCATTGCGTCTAGAAATATTACCAACACGCTGACATTCATCACAAGATAAAACAAATTTTCTTGCATCTTTAAAAAGGGTAGGCCAGTAGAAACCTGATTGTAGCACCTTTTGTGTCGTTCTATCTCCTGCATGATGTCCTCCATAAGCACTACCATGACATTTACGCAATATCTCCTTTTGTTCATATTCTGGAACACATCTACGCATAATACCATCCACTCCTTCTTTGTATAAGTGTGGATCATCCCAAAAATAATGCCTCAAATCATAGAAGAACTTCCTCCATTGCTGAGCTGTAAAAGTTGGAGGCAAATACTTGGAGACAATAAAGTTAGCATAATCAGCATACCAAGGGCTCCCTCGCGAGCTTACCCCTACTACGGCTAACTGCTCATTTGGGAAACTATCATTAACAGGCATAGGGTCAAAAGAGATGTTTTCCAATCGAGATAAATTATCAGCTACAGGGTTTTCAACACCCTTCCTATCTACTATATGTAGATCAAACTCTTGTAAAAGCAGCACCCATCTAATAAGCCTAGGCTTAGCGTCCTTCTTCGTCATAAGGTATTTAATAGCAGCATGATCTGTATGAATGGTGACTTTTGAGTCTACAATGTAGGGCCTAAACTTATCACAAGCAAAAACGACAGCTAGAAATTCCTTTTCAGTAGTAGCATAATTCCTTTGAGCGGCGTCTAGAGTCTTACTAGCATAATGGATAACGTTTAACTTCTTATCAATTTGTTTCCCAAGGACAACACCTACAGAAAAATCACTAGCATCACACATTATTTCAAAGGGTAAACTCCAATCAGGTGGTTGAACAATAGGGGCTATAGTTAAAGCCTTCTTAAGAGTTTCAAAAGCTTCCTTACAATCATTATCAAAAACGAAGGGTACATCTTTTTGAAGAAGATTAGTGAGGGGTTTTGATATCCTATAAAAGTCTTTAATAAACCTTCTATAGAAACCAGCATGACCAAGGATACTACGAATACATTTGATGTCTCTTGGGCATGGCATCTTCTCAATTGCCTCAACCTTAGCTCTGTCAACTTCTATGCCTCTTTCAGAAACTTTATGCCCGAGGACAATCCCTTCATTAACCATGAAGTGGCATTTTTCCCAATTAAGAACAAAATTAGTTTCTTCACATCTCTGCAAAACTTTATCAAGGTTGTGCAGACAATTATCAAAAGAAGTTCCATAGACAGAAAAATCATCCATGAACACTTCTACAATTTCCTCACAAAAACCATGAAAGATAGCAGACATGCACCTATGAAAAGTAGCAGGAGCGTTACATAAACCAAAAGGCATACGTCTATAAGCATAAGTTCCGTAAGGGCAAGTAAACGTAGTTTTTTCTTGATCTTGTTGTTTAACAGCAATTTGAGAGAAACCAGAATAACTATCAAGAAAATAAAAATGGGTCTTTTTAGACAACCTTTCCAACATTTGATCAATAAAAGGAAGCGGGTAGTGATCTTTCTTAGTAACTTTATTGACTTTTCTAAAATCGATGCACATCATATAGCCTACTACTATTCTTTGAGGAATAAGCTCATCATTATCATTAGGAACAACGGTAATACATCCTTTTTTAGGAACACAATGAACAGGACTAACCCATTCACTATCAGCAATAGGGTAAATAATACCAGCATCAAGGAGTTTCAATACCTCAGTCCTTACCACTTCCTTCATCCTAGGATTTAAACTTCGTTGGTGCTCTACTACCGGCTTTGCATCTGGTTCTATGTTGATAGAATGCTGACATATAGTGGGTGAAATCCCTTTTAAATCATCTAGAGTATAGCCCATAGCTCCTCGGTGTTTCCTCAAAACCTCCAATAGCCTTTCTTCTTCCTTTCCTGAAATTTTAGCGCTAATAATAACAAGATATATCTTTTTATCATCAATATAAGCATATTTAAGATCATCAGGGAGAGGTTTTAGATCGAAAACCGGATCCTTTTTAGGTGGTAACATGGTACCCAAGTCTTCTACAGGCAAGTCATGCTTAAGCATCTTAGGCTGATCACGGAGAATCCTGTCAATCTCATTCCTTTCTTCCATGAAGATTTCACTTTCATGATCTTCCATAAATTGTTGCAAAGCATTGTTAGGAGCAAGAGAAATAGAAGCAAGTTGTTCAACTCCAAAATCCTCATTATGGGTGTCCTCTTCACAAGGTTCTTTAGCAAATTTCGAGAAATTAAACTCATAAGATGCCCCAGCAAACTTAGTCAAGATTTTCTCCCTTTTGCAATCTATAATGGCTCCACAAGTACTCAAGAAGGGTCTACCAAATATAATAGGATAAGTTTTACTAGCAGCTGAACCGAGTACTAGAAAATCAGCAGGGTACTTAATCTTACCATAGAGAACTTCCATGTCTCGTACAATACCAATTGGAGAGATGGTCTCTCTATTAGCAAGGTGAAATAACCACATCAATCTCTTCCAACTCGCAAGGACTGATTTCATGCATAATTTCTTTGTAAAGCTCATAAGGAATAGCACTAGAACTTGCACGAATATCATATAAACCATAATAGCAATGATCACCAATTCTAACAGAAAGCACAAGAACACTAGCTTTTTTAGTTCTATTATGATGTGAAACAATATTAGAAGCATCCTCACAAAAGACTATGTGTCCATCTTCTATGCTTTTAGTGACAAGGTCTTTTACAATTGCTACCACAGGTTCAACGTTTATTTGTTCATCAGGTTTTACAGTTCTCTTTTCACTTTTGGTGGTTACATTAGTTATCATAGGATGATCCTTTACCTTTTCTGGGAAGGGAATCTTCTCGATATAAGGTTCAGGTAAGATGGGATCAATAATGCAATACTCAGCACTCCCAATAGGAACACAGTCAACAATATCTTTGTAAGGTGCATGGTATTTATTCCATCCCCTTTTTGGAATTTTGATATAGGAAGCAAAAGCTCTAAAGCAATTCGTAATAACTTGCAAATAAAGACCATAAGCATTACTAATATTTTGAAAGTCATCAGTTCCCATAAATGCATTCATAATCATAATTTATACCTGACTTTCTACCTTTGTCATTCTCCCAAGCTTCAGCATTGTCTTGAATACGGTCCAGAAGATCCCATTTAGCTTCTTCTTCCATGCGAGTGAATGATCCAGCACAAGAATCATCCAATAAATTCTTTTCATGTAGAGGGAGCCTTGCATAAAAGTTATTGATAATAATATTGTTGGGGAGCTCATGAATGGGACATTTGAGCATTAGTAACTTCAACCCCAAGCTTGAGTTGTACTCTCTCCATCAAGAGGCCAAAAGTTGTATATTTGATTCCGATCTTTATGAATCTCACTAGGAGGATAAAACTTTGAATAAAAGAGAGGCACTATTTCCTCCCATTCCAGAGCTTGACCATTCTTCAGCAGCTTATACCATTCCTCAGCTCTTCCTTTCAGTGATAATGAGAATAACTTCTTCTTAACTTGATCTGTAGTAATACCTGCACACTTGAACAACCCGCATAATTCATGTATAAAGAGTAAATGATCACCGGGATGGACAGTTCCATCCCCAACATAGTAGTTATCCATAACACGATCAATAATTCTTGTAGGTATTTTAAAAACATCATTCTCAGCAGGTGGTGGCTTATCTACTACCTTAGCAGTGGTAGTAGCATTACCAAATAAGAAACTCAGCGAATTATCCATAAAAAAATAAAGCAACTAGCAGAAGTAAACAATACTCACAGTAGAAGTTTCCTTTACCAGTTCCACTCTCCAATAGCGCTTCACTCCCCGTCAACGGCGCCAGAAAATAGTCTTGATGACCCACAAGTATAGGGGGTGTATCGCAGTATTTTCGATAAGTAAGAGTGTCGAACCCAACAAGGAGCATAAGGTGCTGGCTAGTGGTATGGATCAGGAATTCTCTGCAAATACTTACCAAACGGATTTTTAGGGTTTTTTGATAAAGCAAGTAAACAAAGTACGAGTAAATAAAAGACGGTAGGAATAAATGCAGCAAGTGGCCCAATCCTTTATGCAGCAAAGGACAAGCCAGTTGTATTACTTAAGATGACCAAACATTCTCGAGGACACATGGGAAGACTGTCAAGTGCTTTCGCTTCATATAGTTGATTAATCTTCTTTAGCTTGCTAAGTGTTGTGTGGGTGAACCTGTGCTAATGTACCGACCTTCCTAGGACTAATACATACTTGTGATTATACCCCTTGCAAACATCCGTAAGTACAAGAAAGTAATTAAGGTAGAAACCTAACCACAGCTTTAAACTCTAAGACCCTTACGTCCCTTGTGCAATGGTTTCCTAACGGGGGTTCAGGTTTCTGTCACTCGGGCAACCCCTACGATTAGTAGCCAAATACACAATGCATTCCCCTAGGCCCATATAGGTGAAGTGTCATGTAGTCGACGTTCACATGACACCACTAGAAGAAGTACACCACAACTTAAATATCAAACTATTGAATCTTTCTCAACACAATTCCACTACTAACAACATGACTTCTCCCATGTCCTCAAGAACAAAACGAACTACTCACAAGACATCATACGGATCATGATCAGAGATGGAATAATGATGTATAACAATATGAACATAAACAATAATTCAATGGTTCACTCAATAGCATCAACTACAAATAGTAATCAACACCGGGAAAGTTTTCCCTAAGAACTAATGCAAGATTCAACTCAATTGTTACAGCAATATGGAGATGGTGATGAGGGTGCTGCTGATGATGGTGGTGGTGGTGATGATGATGATGATGATGATCCCGATGAAGTCCAGCTTGATGGTGGTGTTGATGGCGACGTTCTCCCCTCTTCGGGAAGGAAGTCCCCCGGCAGAAATCTGTCTGTCGGAGAGATCTTTCTCTCTCGGTGTTTTCCGCCCCGTAGAGGCAGTGGAATCTTTCTATGGTCGCTCCCTGAGTCTTAGGGTTTTGGGAGGATAATATACGCCAGAGGGGAGTGCCAGGGGTGGACCAGGGCGGCCACACCACCTAGTGGCGCGGCCTAGGCTGGCCCGCGCCAGGGGGTGGTGTGGGCCCCCTATGGCCCATCTCCAGCCCCCCTTCTGGCTTCCTTCGTCTTTTGGAAAAATAGGATTTTCTGTATATTTTTCCGGATTTTTTGATCTTCGCGAATTTTGCCTCCAAACAGCACCTTTTCCATTAGAATCCTGACTGCAGTGGTCCATGCTCCAAAAGTCATCAACCATGCAAAAACAGATGAAATAACATAAGTATCACCTCTCAATACGAAATATATCAATGAATAACAGTGAATTATGACATAGAATAGTGATGCAAAATTGACGTATCAGGAAGTGACAGAAATCTCTAAGGTACTAGATGTGTTGTTGCTACTAGGGAGAAACCAGCAATCCTTTGTTCATAGAACAATCGTATTGTTTACTTTACACGCAATGATTAATGCAATTATCTGTTGCTTGCAACTTAATACTGGAGGGGGTTTGGATGATAACCTGAAGGTGGATTATTAGTCATAGATGTAGTTGGATTACAGTCTATGTATAATGTTGTAATGCCCAATCAAATCTCATAGGAGTCAAGATGATTAGTATATGCATGTATGCTTTCTCAATGTTTGTCAATTGCCGCGCTGTAATTTGTTCACCCAACATGTCATCTATCTTAAGGAGAATCACCACTAGTGAACTATGGACCCCGGTCCTTTATTTTACCATCAATCTACAATTGTTTACTGTTTTCTATTTATTTTCTGCAATCTATTACTTTGTTCCACACAATACGTTTAACCCTTTGTTTTCAGCAAAACCGGTGAGATTGACAACCTCATTGTAAGTTGGGGACAAAGTTCTGTGGTTGTGTTGTGCAGGATTCCAAGTTGGAAACAACACCTTGGAGGTGTTTCCTTGCTCCTACTGGTTCGATAACCTTGGTTTCACAACTGAGGGAAAACTTGCTGTTGTGATCATCATACCTTCCTCTTGGGGTTCTCAACGAGCTCATCGTATCTTGAGCCAACAAGCATATTTCTGGCGCCGTGGATTGAGGGAACAAGCACCCACGTCAACCACGAGCCAGCAAGTATTTTTTTGGCGCCGTTGCCGGGGAGTCAAGGACATCTTCACAAGGGGAGTCCCTTATAACCAATCTCTTTAGTTTGTTTTATTTGTTTTGCTAAGTTTATTTTTGCTTTGTTTACTTATTTCTTTATCAAAAACACAAAAAAATTAGTTGCATAAGTTTGCTTTCTTTATTAAAAACACACAAAAAATATTATTAGTTCCTATCTTAAGTTTCCATTATGTCTAGCATTGCTCCAATCACTATGTCACCCGAGGAAATGATTTTCACTTTCAAACAAGGAATTGAAGAGAGTTTTAAAGAAGCTTGGTCTAGGATCTCTGGTTTACATGAAAAAACTGAAAGTAAAATGACCCAAAGTTTGTTTCTTAGTAGTTTTTATCTTGGGACTGCTCTTTGCTATAGATATGCTTTGGATGCTGTGGTAGGAGGAGATTTCCTCCAATGTAATGAGGATGAAGCTTTTAAAGCCATAAAGAAATTGTTCTTAACTTACAACTTGCCTAGCAAATCTGATTCCTCCTTTATAAACATATTTGCTAGATTGAACACTCTTGACACACACACTGCTAGTTTAAAAGATTGCTATAACACGCTTAGAGAGCATCATGAATATGTTCCAATAAATTCTGAACCCTCAAAATGGCTTCCCACAGTAAAGATTGTTATAAATAATGAAACTTTCATGCTCGCTGTGATATCATGTCTGAATTCTATCTTATGCCTAAGGATATCTATGAATCTTTGAATCTTTGGGGACTTTCTGAAGGAGGAGAAGAAATATTCCTTGCTAATAATGCCACAATGTTACCCTTTGGAATAGCTGAAGGAGTGTTTACAAAGATCCTAGGGAAAATGGTTTCTACTGATTATCTTGTTATTGAATGTGTAGCAAAAGGACAAATTACACCTGGAAGATCCCTATTAAAACTCCATGGAGCAATAATAGATGTGGAAAAGGGCACCATGCACTTTGCTTCTCCACCAAATAATCATATGTTCCCCAAGGTTAAGAATAAAAGTAAGAGAGGTAAGGGCAAGAAATTTGGTTTTAATGCTTCTTCATTTGGGAACACTTGATTCTTTTTCTTGCTTCTTATGCCTAACTTAAAGGCATTAAAGAAAAGTACTTATTGGGAGATAACCCAAAAGTTTTAGATGAGTCTTGAAACTTATTACCTCTCTAATAACCGCTCCTTATCCTTTTTATTTTCTTTTTGTGCCAAGAGTAACCTCTAATGAGAGAGAAGTAATGCTTGGGAAAGTTGCTGTCCCGAAACAGATTTTTGTGCTTTGCTATAAAACATTCGTGTAAAATCTATGTACGTTGTTTTGAGGCGTGAATTTTTGTGCTTCTGCCCTAGGTTGTTACCTAACTTTCGTTAGCTCAATACTTTTCGATTTGAAAAAATTGGTTTTTACCTGTTGGTTTGTTTTGACAGATTTCTACCATTATTTGCATTTGCTTCTTGTTGATTCCTTTTTGGGTTCTCTTTTGGGGAATTGAGCTTTTTGAGGGAAGTGCTACAGTAGCTTGTGTTTTAATGGAAGTTTATTGGTGTTGAAACTGAACCCAAAGACTTATTATCTTGAGTACACTAAAGTTGCTAATAAAGATTGTATGAATTTTGTATGAAGGAAAAATTTCAGGTGTATGGAGAGAATGATGTAATGAGATGAAGAATGGACTAAAGATCAAGCTTGGGGATGCCACCCCGTGTCACCCCAAGAAATATCCAAGAAGTACAAGCGTCAAAGCTTGGGGATGCCCAAGGCATCCCCTTCTTCATCAATAAAAATCTCAGGTTTCTTCCAAACACTTCATTTTTATTGTTTCATGCACAGTTGTGTTGTTCTTGGAGCGTCTTTGTGTATGAAACAATAAAATGAAGTGTTTGGAAGAAACCTGGGATTTTTATTGATGAAGAGGGGGATGCCTTGGGCATCCCCAAGCTTTGACGCTTTTACTTCTTGGATATTTCTTGGGGTGACACGCGTTGCATCCCCAAGCTTGATCTTTAGTCCATCCTTCATCTCATTACTCATTCCTTCCATACACCTGAAATTTTTCCTTCATACAAAACTTCACACAATCTTTATTAGCAACATTAGTGCACTCAAGATAATTAGTATTTAGGTTCAGTTTCAACACTAATAAAACTTCCACTAAAACACAAGCTACTGTAGCACTTCCCTCAAAAAGCTCAATTCCCCAAAAGAACTCAAAAAGGAACCAACAAGAAGCAAATGCAGAAAATGGCAGAAATCTGTCAAAACAGACCAGAAGGTAAAGACGAATTTTTTCGAAGACCTTCTGTTGCTCAAATCAAAAAGTGTTGAACTAACAAAAGTTAGACAACAACCTGGGTCAGAAGCACAAAAATTCACGCCTTAAAAGGACGTACATAGATTTTACACGAATTGTTACGGTGAAGTACAGAAATCTGTTTCGGGACAGCAACTTTCCCAAGCATTACTTCTCTCTCATTAGAGGTTACTCTTGGCACAAAAAGCAAATAAAAAGGATAAGGAGCGGTTATTACTGAGGTAATAATTTCCAAGATTCATGTAAAACTTTTGGGTTATCTCTCAATAAGTACTTTTCTATAACGCCTTTAAGTTAGGCATGATAGTTTGAGAAGATGCTCACATAAGAAATATGAATTGAAGTAAAAGAGAGCATCAAGAAGCAAATTCAAAGCATTTTTAAGTCTAACCCACTTCCTATGCATAGGAATCTTGTAAATAAACAAGTCATGAAAGCACAAAGCAACAAGCATAGGAAAGAAAAATAAGTGCAACTTTAAGACTTTCAACATAAAGAGGGGAAACCTAATATTATTGAGATGCATAAAACAAGGTTTCCCTCTCTCATAATAACTTTCAGTAGCATTATCAATAAATTTAACAATATAACTATCACATAAAACATTATTATCATGATCCACATGCATAAAAGAATTAATACTCTCCACATAAGCATAGTCATTCTTATTAATTGTGGTGGGAGCAAATTCAACAAAATAGCTATCATTATTATTCGCATCACCATAGTCATCAAATATAGGAGGCATATTGTAATCACAATTAATTTTCTCCTCAATAGTAGGTGGACTGAAAATATCATACTCATCATTGTAATCATCATATATTGGAGGTTTTGTATCATCATAAGCAATAGAATAGCTATCTTCCAAAGCTGGGGAACTAAAAAGATCATTTTCATAAAAACTAGCTTCCCCAAGCTTAGAATTTTCCATAGCAACATTGCTATTAGCATGCAAATAAAGTTCCATAGGTTTTTTAATTTTCTCTTCAAACACTTCATGTCCTAACTCAAGATAAATACTATAAATCTCTCTAATTTTTTTGTTGTTTTCCAATAAGCCTAACTAGTGAAAACAAGAAACAAAAAGACAAAATTGCAGAATCTAGAGGAAATAACTTCGAGCACTCACACCGGAGTATGTGAGTACCTTTTACCTTACCTCCCCGGCAACGTCACCAGAAAATAGCTTGATGTCTACACACTTCTATTCTTGTAGACATTTGTTGGGCCTCCAAGTGTAGAGGTTTGTAGAACAACAGCAAGTTTTCCCTTAAGTGGATCATCCAAGGTTTATCGAACTCAGGGAGGAAGTGGTCAAAGGTATCCCCTCTCAAGCAACCCTGCAATCAAGATACAAGAAGTCTCTTGTGTCCCCAACACACCCAATACACTTCTCAGGTGTATAGGTGCACTAGTTCGGCGAAGAGATAGTGAAATACAAGTGGTATGGATAATTGTAAGTGGTAACGATGCTATAAAATAGCTTGATGGCCTGGAAGAGACTAAAGTAAAACTGAAATAAAGATAGAAGCAAGCAAACATGTAACAGATCTAATTGCAAACGTTGTATCAATGTTCAGAAACAAGGCTTAGGAATCATACTTTCACTAGTGAACACTCTCATATAAATATCTTCTCTTTATGATACTACTCTTAACTACTCTCCGGTTGAACACTATAATCGATGGTAGGGCTATAACAGCACACCTCAAAGTTCGCTTTCCGCATCTAGATAACCCCGCACTGTCACCTTGAGCACTAGATGGTTCCAACAAACACCACAATTTCATAAAGACATCCAACTCCAAATATAACTCATAACAAGTATTTGTAATCTCTAGCCTAAGTGCCACCATGGTGTGCACACTATCAACTTCACACACATGGGGAGAGCAGAGATCTATTAAAGCACTTGAGTAGCAAGGTAGATCTACTTGATACTCAAGTGCATGATCACAATATGATCATGCATAGAGAGAGAGATGAACACATAGCTACCGGTAGAACCCTTAGCCTCGAGAGAGAACTACTCCCTCTCATCATGGGAATCAGCAATGGTGATGGAGATGGTGGTGGAGATCGATGGAGATGGCTCCGGGGGCACTTCTCTGTCCCGGCAGGGTGCCAGAATAGAGACTTTCTGTCCCCCGAATCTCCCCTTCGGTGGTAGCGACGCTGTGGAACTTTTCGTGGGTGGAGGCTTGACGATTTAGGGTTTTTACATCGGGAGGCATCTTATAGGCGAAGAGGCAAGGTCGGTGGGTGTCCAGGGGGCCCACACCACCTGGTGGCGCAGACAGGGCTAGCCCGCTCCACCATATGGTGTGGCCACCCCGTGGCCCCTCTCCATCTCGTGTTCTGGGTTCGTGAGTCTTCCGGTAAAATATCGACTTTGGCTTTTTTCTGGTCCAATTCCGAGAATATTCATTTTCTGACTTTTCTGGAACCAAAAACAGCAGAAAACAGGCAACTGGCACTGTGGCATCTTGTTAATAGGTTAGTCCAAGAAAGTGTGTAGAAATACTCCAAAGTGTGGACAAAACACAAGAAAGTTGATAAAAACCAAGCATGGAACATCAAAAATTATGGATACGTTAGCAATGTATCAGTCATCGGTGTGAAATGAAAGGGGAGCTTGTAAGTCCATGGAGTTATGTATGTGTGTTAGAGAAACACCTAGGTCGCTGGTCTAATCCATGCCTAATCATGGTGGAAACCTGCAGCATAACCATAATGAGAAATCTATGAAGCATTCTTCTTATAAAAAAAGAGATAGAGATTGGGAAAAAAAGAAAAAGGAATAAAAAGATGAGAAAAGAGGAACGAAAGAAAAAAAGCACCATTTTCCCATGGTAAGTAAGAAGATTGCAGAGATGCTCGTTGTCTGCTTGCCTTGTCATTTTGATATGGGGATTCTTCAGTATCATCGGGCAAGGGGTACCCCGTTGGCGGTTCTCTATGATACACATGTACTTACTATGACAAGAACTTACCGGTAACTAAACTTGAGTAGCATGAGGAGCGACCCTCGTATTCAAGGGACATGAGATTTCCAACTTATACTTTGTCAAGCATATACTCCATACTTTGTTCACTTTAACTTTAATCACTTCAAGATGCTTATGATAGGGGAAATGAGAGCTAAAAGCTAATAAGTACCATAATTTTTGGAAGCTCTTTATGAAACTTGAATCCCTGCATCCTTCTATGAAGGCATTTCTTTTACTTTTATGTTGAGTCTCCATCTTCTATCTTTATGCACCTATTGAGAGAGCGTAGTGGCCATTCTTAGTTTAATATGCATTGTCCGAAGACTTGTTGATTAATGCATAACTTTGATATTGCTTGTTCTTAAACTATTTGTATCTAGTCACCCTTATAAACTTTGAAGGTTTCCTATGCAATAATGATTTGCTATATTATGAGGGACAAGCTGAATGCCACTATGCTATGTTTTCTTTATGTGAAACAAACAAACGTCTTGCCAAGCATTGTTATTCATGAATCTTTTGTTTTTGCCTTTTCATGTTACAACATAGTTGTTATGTATTATTGTTAGAACTATATCTTTCATGCTATGTTAAAGTACTATGCGGGTCGAAGGAACTATTTCTAACTGTTGACTCGAGTGCCAGGCCTTTGAACTCTAAGTATGTTAATCCCAGCAATCAATGTTTTACAAATACTTTGATCAAGTCTATGATGGTGCATGTCACCTCAAAAAATTATTCTTTCTTTTTATCACTTACCTACTCGAGGACGAGCAGGAGTTAAGCTTGGGGATGTTGATACGTTGCTAACATATCTATAATTTTTGATGTTCCATGCTTGTTGTATATCTACTTTCTTATGTTTTCTCCACACTTTGGAGTATTTTTATACACTTTCTTGGACTAACCTATTAACAAGATGCCACAGTGATAGCTGCCTGTTTTCTGCTGTTTTTGGTTCCAGGAAAGTCAGAAAATGAATATTCTCAGAATTGGACCAGACAAAAGCCAAAGTCAATATTTCACCGAGGGGGACACAGAGCCAGAATACGAAACGGAGAGGGCCAGGGGCCGCCCACACCACCTGGCGGCGCAGCCAGGCCTGGCCCACACCAGGGTATGGTGTGGCCTCCTAGGGCACCCCCTCGGCCTCCCCTTTTGCCTATATATTGCTTCCGATACAGAAACCCTAAGTATCCGATCAATATTCCACGAAAGAGTCTGTAGCCACCGTCATCTCCATCCCTACATCAGGAGGGATCTGAAGCTCTTCTCAGCATCCTGCCGGAGGGGAGAATTCACCCTGGAGGCCTTCTTCATCACCATGCAAGCCTCTGGTGTGATGCGTGAGTAGTTCATCCTTGGACTACGGGTCCATGTAGTAGCTAGATGGTTGGTTCTTCTCCTTTATTTTATCATGTCTAGATCTTGTGAGCTCCATTTATGATCAAGATCATCTATTTGTAATCATACATGTTGTGTTTGCGGGGATCCGATGGATATTGAGATGCTATTTCAGATTGATTATTGATTCTATCATGTCTTTGTTATTTGTGATCTTCCATGCTCTCCGTTGTTAATAGATATCTTGGCCGAGTAGATGCTAGCAACTCCAAGAGGGAGTATTTATGCTCAATAGTGGGTTCATGCCTCTAGTAATCTCGGGAAGTGACAGAAATCTCTAAGGTACTAGATGTGCTATTGCTACTAGGGAGAAAACAGAAATTATTTGTTCATAGAACAATCATATTGTTTACTTTACACGCAATGCTTAATGCAATTATCTGTTGCTTGCAACTTAGTACTGGAGGGGGTTCAGATGATAACGTGAAGGTGAATTATTAGTCATAGATGCAGTTGGATTACGGTCTATGTATAATGTTGTAATGCCCAACCAAATCTCATAGGAGTCAAGATGATTAGTATATGCATGTATGCTTTCTCGATGTTTGTTAAATGCCCCACTGTAATTTGTTCACCCAACATGTCATCTATCTTAAGGATAATCACCACTAGTGAACTATGGACCCCGGTCCTTTATTTTACCATCAATCTACAACTATTTACTCTTTTCTATTTACTTTCTGCAAGCTATTACTTTCTTCCACACAATACGTTTAATCCTTTGTTTTCACCAAAACCGGTGAGATTGACAACCTCACTTTAAGTTGGGGACAAAGTTATGTGGTTGTGTTGTGCAGGATTCCAAGTTGGAAACAACACCTTGGAGGTGTTTCCTTGCTCCTACTGGTTCGATAACCTTGGTTTCACAATTGAGGGAAAACTTGCTGATGTGCTCATCATACCTTCCTTTTGGGGTTCCCAACGAGCTCATCGTATCTTGAGCCAACAAGCATATTTTCGGTGCCGTGGATTGAGGGTACAAGCACCCACGTCAACCACGAGCCAGCAGGTGCTATAACGGAGTTTCTGGTTCCGAATCGTGGTTTCTGGTGGTGGCGGCGCAGCGGAACTCTATCAGGAAAAACGTCGAACCCCCCCTATTTTTAGGTTAGAGGGCTTATGTAGGTGAAAGGGGAAGTCTAGGCGGAGTCCGAGGCGGCCACACCACCTCCTGGCGCGGCCTGGCCTGGCCCGCGCGGCCAGGTGGTGTGGGCCCCTCGTAGCCCCACTCCGTCTCGTCTTCTGGCTTCGTGAGTCTTCTGGTAAAATAGGAGTTTTGCAATATTTTCCGGGATTTTTCCTGAAAGTTGATTTCCTGCACAAAAACGAGACACCAAAGCAATTCTGCTGAAAACAGCGTTAGTCCGCATTAGTTGTATCCAAATCACACAAATTAGAGAAGAAACAATAGCAAAAGTGTTCAGGAAATTAGATACATTTTGGACGTATCAACTCCCCCCAAGCTTAGCTTATTGCTTGTCCTCAAGCAATTCAATCGGAAACTGGGTGCGATAAAAGAAACTTTGATGAACACATTTGCTTCATAAGATGTATATATTCTCAGCATATGATCAGATACTTAGGCAATTCATAATAAAGAGTATGCAAATAAGTTTACCCAGTAGTCATGCAAGATATGAAGAGGTTCCAACCCGATGATAATAAGCAACATAACACATAAGCATCTGCAGGATCATAATGCTCATAAGAAGTTATGATAAAGTGGTATCTCGCTTGCCTTTCTTTTTGGAGCAAAACATAAAAGACAAGGCACCTCTGAAGTTTAAGTGAAGACTAGAGAAAAAATATCAAAGATACAAGTATCAAAGTTATGTCACAATTGACCGTGCTTTGGGACAAGCATATTACACTAAGAATGACAGCTATTTTCTCGGAAAGGTGCTATAAGAATAAGTGGTGACTCAACATAAAAGTGAAGAAAAGATTTTAAAAGTTTGAAAGGCTTCCAAACGTTGAAAGTATGGTACTCATTAGCTTTGAGCTCTCATTACCCCTATCATAAGCATCTTTAGGTGATTAAGATTAAAGTGAAAAAATATGAGGATATGCTTGCCAAGTTATAAGCCAAAGATCTCATGCCCCTTGCCTACGAGTCCCGAACCTCATGCTACTCAACTTTAGTCACGAGTAAGTTCTTGTCATTGTAAGTACATGTGTATCATAGAGAACCGCCAACGGGGTACCCCTTGTCGCATGATACAGGAGCTATCCCATATCAAAATGACAAGGCAACAGACAATGAGCATCTCAGCGATCTTTTTATTTGCTATTTCCATAGGTTTTTATTGAGGATGCTTCACAGAATGCTCATTATGGTTATGCTGCAAGTTTCCACCAAGATTAGGCATGGCTTAGGCTAGCCGCACAAGCGTTTCTCTAACACACATACAAACTCCATGATCTTACAAGTTCCCCTTTTATTTCACACCGCCAGGATCCATAAAAAAGAACATGATATCAACTAGATAATAAGTGCAATGTTGAAAGCGTTCCCCATGACAACATGGTTCTACTAATCCTCAACTTATAAAGTGCAAGCATATACGCAACATATATGGACGCAATGGTTGAAGTTTATTAAGTGCAAGAAACTAAAGTGTGACATCAAGTTCATGAGAGCTTTACTAACCAATTTTCACATGACAAGCAAACATTTTTATTTGGAAGAAAACGAAGAATAATAAATATGCAAAGAGTAGCAATGAAGCTAATAGGTAGATATGGTGGACTTCTTTTGACAACTTTGGTTTTGGGGAGTTGGATGCATGAGTAAAGTATACTCAGCGCAAGTGAAGGCTAGCAATAGAAAGGGAGCGACACTCGAGAGAGCAGTAACTGTCATAATCATGCTTGCGACAAAACAAAATTAATAGTGGCATAAAAATTACACAAGAATTTAGAGGCAAAATAAATCATCGAGGCTTAACTGACTTTCTGTTTAGTCATATGCATGCGTGAGCATGTGCCAAGTCGATTCAAATAAAACATTCAGAGGAGGATACCACAATGTCATACCAATTTATGAATAGAACAATGCAAGCAAACATTTATATGGCAATGTTACAAACTATCAGTGGACTAGAACTAATCATAAGAGAGCAAGAACTACTAAGCATCATTCAATAACATACACCTTACATGAACAGACTAAGCACGCCCACAATGATAAGTATATGTACAAAAATGAAAACAAATAAAGTTCATACCAGCCTCTTACCACACCTCGAGTTGTCATAAATCATCATTGCCTTTCACTTGTGTGACTTGAATAATAAGATAAAACCAAACTCCAAGGAGTCACTAAGGACCGCTGAACCCTGCAATGAACTTTACAAAACCAGAGAAGAACAACAAATATTTTTGGGTTTTCGATCTTTGAAAGACAGGAACAGAAGGAAAGAGCAAACAAGGCAAAATCTTTTTGGTTTTTTCGAACAATCAAACAAAAGCTAAAAAGGATGAAACAAACCAAGGCTAAAAGATAAAGAAGCAAACAAAGAGAAATAACGAAAATATGTTTGGTCTTTTGTGTTTTGGAAAGTAGAAATATAGCGAGAACAAAAACTAAAAAGAAAGCGAAACGTGGATATACAAGGTACCAACAGAACAAGATATGTAGATGAGTGTGATGTCGGTATACTTCCCCCAAGCTTAGGCTTTTGGCCTAAGTGAGGATCAATCCCAACGCGGGTAGGAACTCCAAGCCGGTGAGTCATCGTGAGAATGATCATACTCAGGCCCTTGTGAAAAATAAGAAGAAGCTCCCCAATTATAGGCAGGCTGCTGGTGTGAAGACTCCCCCTTGTTGGAGGGTTGGACCGAATTGTCCCTGGCCTCCCTTCCAACATTTTTCTCTTGCTGGGAGAGCTCCTCCAAATATGTGTCGAGCTCTTCCTCCGTGAGTGACCATCCTACCATGTTATCAAGGTCAAACAAAGCAGACACAGGCAAAAGAAGCACTCACTTAGACTTACCTCCTCGCCATCCACTCTTGAGAAAGGTTGTTTCATAAGATAAATCACTCAAATTAGCCCAAGAGGAAACAAATTTATGTTGTATCATAGAATTAAGATCAAGCCTCTCTATAGGAAACTTAAGTCTAAATGATGAGGCGCTACACCATGCAAAGCTAATAAACGAGAGGTGATGAGGCCTCCACAAATTCCACCTTTCTCGCGGTTAGCAGCAAGACGGAAAGCTATCAAAGAAGCCAAGTTATAAGTCCTATCTTGTTTTATAGCAGCTGAGATAAAGGCTAGATCATATGAAGATAATTTCCTAGCAGTTTTCCTAGCAAGAACGCACTTGGCAATAAAGTAGGCAAAATATCGAATAGATGGGAGATGAATATTACGAATTTTACCACTCTCCTTTGAGAAGCTACTCCCTTGGCAAATCTCTGCATACAAATCCACGAGTGGTGCAGGCCTCTCTCTAATCCTTTCACGCGAACCCCACTGTGGTACTTTAATAGCTGCACAAAAATCATCAAAAGGGAGGTTGGCAGCTACATTGTAAAGTTTGTAAGGGTTAGGCAAGGACCAACTAAATCGAAAATCATGCACCATAGACATAGCTAGTTTCACATATTGGTAAGGTTCATCTCCCACAAAATGCTCCAATCCTGCATTAGAAATTAGTGTATGGAAATCTTGAAAAATCCCTGCAGCCTTCATGAATTTGGGGCATGGATAAATATAAGGGAAAACTTCTTCCTCACAGTGGACTTTCATGACCTCGGGAACCCTTAATTCATGTTGGTTGAGTCGGTGTTCATTCATCTCCTTTTCTGAAATTTAGACATCCATCACAAAAAATGATTGCAAGGTGATTACATAACGGGAGGAATACTTATAGGGACTTGCAAGGAGGCTAAACATGCATCAAATAAAATCTCTAAGCATAGAACAAGCATGCAAGCTCACATAACCTGTCACCTACAGTAGCAAAATGATCAAGATATAATCCACCAATCACAAATCTACTTGGACAAGTGGAGGAGTCACATACCGGAGAACAAATGCTCCAAATCTCAGCAGCAAAGGTGGGATTAGCAAGGAGATCGAAAATCATGAGCAAGAACAGCAAGAACACGAATTTGAGCAATGAAATGGTGTTTTCTCAGGAGAGAGAAAGGAGCGGCAGGTAGGAGAATAATTGGAGGGCCAAGGGTGGCCCGCACCATGGCCAGGCATGCCCCTGGTATGGACACGCCACTAGGTGGTGTGCCTGCCTGGTGGGGGGCCCCTGGGTCACTCCAGGCACCTCTCTGTCCCATTTTTGGCGTAAAAATTTATTATGAATTTTCTGGAATTTTTTGAGAAACTTTATTTTCAAGCAATTTTCAGGTATTGATGAATGATTTTCTAGTAGAAAGATGATTTTGGAATGATGAAAAAACAAAACAAAGCTAAAACTTCAGAAGTTCTAAGACACTCTAATATGCAAGCCATTAACAACAGAAAAGTAAACAACGTAAAAATAAAAAATAAAAAGGGTAAAATAAAAGTGAGCAAGGATAATCATGGTGAAAACATTGTTTTGTTCATTAAAATCCCTTTGTTAACAAGGTTGATCAGGTCTTGCTACCAAAAAAAATTTATATGAAACAAAACTTTGCATTCCACTAAATGATTATGTTACCTCAACCCTGATAGCAATAGTCCCAATCATAATGGTCTCATAATTTTATTGTAGTATGGGACAATATATTTCTCCAACTTGGATGCCCTTAATATTTTCAATTGAATTTAGGCCATAAGTCTTATCAATCTTCTATGGGAAATAGACATCATGCTCCTAATCATCAACATTAAACGTTACCTTTCCTTGATTACAGTTAATGACAGCCCTTGCAATATTAAGAAAAGGTCTCCCAAGAATAATAGACATATTATCATCTTCAAGCATTTCAAGCACAACAAAGTCAGTTAATATCAAACAGTTATGAGCCACTTGAACAAGAACATCCTCACATATACCAACATGAATAGTAGTAGATTTATCAGCCATTTGCAAAGATATATCAGTTGGTATCGATTTTCCAAGTTGATGTCTCTTGTAGAGAGAAAAATGCATAACACTAACTCCTGCTCCCAAATCACACAAAGCAGTTCTAACATAATTATTTTTAATAGAACAAGGAATAGTTGGAATCCCAGGGTCTCCAAGTTTCTTTGGAACCTTTCCATTGAAGGAATAACTAGCAAGTAAAGTAGAAATTTTCTCATTAGGAATCTTCCTTTTATTAGAGACAATATCCTTCATATACTTTGAAATAAGGAGGCAATTTAATAGCATCAGTCAAAGGAATTTGCAAAAATAAAGGTTTCATCCACTCACAAAACTTGTTATAGTGTTCTTCTTCCTTTGACTTGTGCTTCTTATCAGGAAAAGGCATTGGTTTTTGAACCCAAGGCTCTCTTTCACTACCATGTTTCTTAGCAATAAAATCTTCCTTAGTGTATTTAGTATTCTTAGTGTACCTTTCAGGTTCTTCTTCAATTTCTTCTTTATCAGGAACTTCATTATTATCATTACCACTTTCAGGTTCAGCATCAGAGATAGATATACTATTAGGATCTTTAGCAGGTTCAAAAGATTATACAACTATTTTACGTTTCTTTTTCTTTCTCTTAGAGGAAGTACCACTATTTTCAATTTGTTGAGAATCCTGCTCAATTCTTTTAGGATGTCCCTTAGGATATAGAGGATCTTGAGTGGAAGCACCACTCCTAGTCCTAATTTCATATGTTTTTCTTTAGAAGCATTAACTAACAAATCTTTTTGTACTTTAATAATCTGATCAATTTGAGTTTGAACCATTTGGAATTGTTTAACAAGCATTTTAACATCATTTGAGGTTCTTTCCACAATATCTTTTAACTCATTAATAGCTCTAGAGTTTTCCATTAAATGACTCTGCACTCTCTTATTGAAATTATCTTGCTTAACAACAAAGATATCAAATTCTTCTAAGCATTGATCAGGAGGTTTAGAATAAGGAATGTCTCCTTCAACAAAGTGTTGGAGAGAGTGTACCTCAATAGTGGATGAGTGGGAGATTGGCTTACATAATTCTTCTATAGGAGGTAAAATTTTCACATCTTTAGATTTAATACCCTTCTCCTTAAGACATTTCTTAGCTTCCTTCATCACTTCATCATTTAGTTTAATCACTCCCCTCTTCTTTGGTGTTGGTGTTGGCTCAGGCACAGTTGGTTCAGGTGTAGTTGACTCAAGTGAAGTCCAATCATCATAATTCTTGCTTATTTTAGCCATTAATTCCTCAGCTTCTTCAGGACTTCTCTTCCTGAAAACACAATTAGCAAAACTATCCAGGTATTTCCTAGATTCATCAGTAAGTCCATTATAATATATATCAAGGAGCTCATTTTTAGGTAATGGACATCTAGGATGTGCGTGAATTAAAGCACAAAACCTTGCCCATGATTCAGGCAATTTCTCCTCTTCTCCCTGTTTAAAATCAAAAAGTTCCTGCAAAATGGCATGTCGAGCACTAGGAGGGAAATATTTCTGAAAGAAAATATCAATCAAGCAATTAGGGCTATCAATAGATCCAGGAGATAAATTATTAAACCAAGCTTTAGCTTCTCCTTTCAGTGAAAAAGGGAAAAGTTTAGCAACAAAGTAGGTGTGCATCTTAATATCATCAGAAAATAAGCCACTCATGGTAGAAAGCTCAGTCATATGTGCTACAACACTTTAATTTTTTGTCCCACAAAAAGGTTCTTTCTCAACAATAGTTATGTAAGATAAATCAAGAGAGAAATCATAATCCTTATCTTTAATGTTTATGGGAGATGTAGCAAACTTAGCATTAGGAGATAATTTAGGTCTAACAGTACGTCTCTCAAGAAGACTCTTAATAGCACTTGCATCATGAGTGTTTTGACATTCTTCAATAAATTCATTGGTCATTTCAATATAACCGTCGTTAAGATCATAGCTCTCTCTAGACTCAGGTGAACTAACAGGTGTAGCAGTATCTTCATTAGGAGTTTCAGTGCTTCCAACTATAGTTCTAGCAATCGTAGCGTCTAGGAAAGGACCTAATGAACCACTCTTATCAAGCACAGCAGAAGTAGCATCATAAGTATCAGAAGCAATTTCAGATTCAGCAGAAGTAGCAGTGTGTGTAACATGTATATGTGGTGGTAGTGTCAGGAGCTTACTCATCACAGATGGTGAATCAAGAGCAACAGAGGTGTTCAGCATTGTACCTCTCCTTGTAGTGGATGGTAATATAGTAACTTTTCCATCACAAGTTTTACCCATGATGAACGGATAGCAGCAAACAATAATGATTCCAAGTGAACTTTATAAATAGATTTATGCTCCCCGGCAACGGTGCCAGAAAATAGTCTTGATGACCCACAAGTATAGGGGATTACAAAAGTCTTCGGGAGAAGTAAAACCCAATTTACTGATTCAACACAAGGGGAGCCAAAGAATATTTATAAGCCTTAACAACTGAGTTGGCAATTCAGCTGCACCTGGAAACAATCTTTCTCGCAGTAGTTTTATCAGTAGCAATAGCAAAGTAATAGCAGTAGTAAAACAAAGATAGTAGTAACAATTGCAGTAAACAGTAGGATTAAAGCGCGGTAGGCATAGGGATGGATGGACGGGTATTGCATGGACAAGACAATTCATGTAACAATATATACATAAGGAATTCGCAGATAAATAAGATAAATCATCCAAGTACTAAATAATCATATGCATGTGTTCCACATATAGTCATACGTGCTCGTAATGAGAACTTGCACAACATCTTTTGTCCTGCCGGCCTATTGCAGCGGGGCCTCAAGGGAATCTACTGGCAATTAAGGTGCTCCTTTTAATAGAGCACTGGAGAAAAGCATTAACACTCTGTGAACACACGTGATCCTCACATCATAGTCATCCCCTCTAGTTATCCCGATTTCTGTCACTTCGGGGCCTCGGGTTCCGGACAATGATATGTGTATACAACTTGTAGGTAAGATCATAAACAATAATATCCTCATGAATCAATAACATGTTCAGATCTGAAATCATGGCACTCAGGCCCTATTTACAAGCATTACACATAACAAGTTGCAACAATGTCAAAAAGCACTAACAATAGATACTAGGCACCATGCCCTAACAATCTGATGCAATTACATGAACAATCTCATCCAATCCCTACCATCCCCATAGCCTACTACGGGGGATTACTCACTCATGGATGGGGGAATCATGGATGGTTGATGGAGAAGCGTTGGCGATGATGATGGCGATGATCTCCTACAAAACCCCATCCCGACAGGGTGCCAGAACGGAGTTTCTAGTGGTGGCGGCACAACGGAACTCTATCTAGAAAAACGTCAAACCCCCTCTATTTTTAGGTTAGTAGGCTTATGTAGGCGAAAGGGGAAGTCGAGGCGGAGTCCGAGGTGGCCGCGCCAGGAGGCCTGGCCCACGTGGCCAGGTGGTGAGAGGCCCTCGTGGCCCCACTCCGTCTTGTCTTCTGGCTTCGTGAGTCTTCTGGTAAAATAGGAGTTTTGTGATATTTTCCGAGATTTTTCTTGAAAGTTGATTTCCTGCACAAAACGAGACACCAAAGCAATTCTGCTAAAAACAGCATTAGTCTGCATTATTTGTATCCAAATCACACAAATTAGAGAAGGAACAATAGCAAAAGTGTTCAGGAAAGTAGATACGTTTTGGACATATTAGTATGACATTCACACACATACTTTACAATGTCTCTTTTCATATTGTTCCACCAAAATATCTCCTTAAGACCCATGTACATCTTTGTTTACTTCCTAGATGAATGGAATATGGTGTCTCATGTGCTTCACGGAGTATTATCTCTCTGATCTCTGGTACATCTGGTACACAAAGATGATTCTGAAACCACAAAGATCCATAATCTTCAAGGTGAAAAGCTGATTTTTGACCTTTGGAATTTCTTTTGATTTCTTCAGCAATAAATGGATCATCAAGTTGTTGTCGATAGATCTCACGACAAAGATCACTGCTCCACTCTTCAGCAACCATCATGGTAGCTAAATCTATACGATCCTCTGTTCTTAAGAACTGTATTTCTAACCTTTCCAAATCCATCTGCAACTCCTTTGGTAGTTCTCAATTTGTCGGTTGAACATCCGCACTCTTACGGCTTAAAGCATCTGCTACTACATTAGACTCATGTTCAATTCTATTTGAGTGAAGAAATATTTGAGACTTTTATGATCAGTATATAGTTCACACATTACTCCATAAAGAAAATGCCTCCAACTCTTTAAAGCAAAAACTACTGTCGCTAATTCCAAATCATGTGTTGGGTAGTTGACTTCATGAGGTTTGAGTTGTCTCGGCCCATAAGCCATCACCTTGCGATCTTGCATTAGAACGCATCCTAATCCCTCCTTGGATGCATCACAGTATACCGTGTAATCTTTCCCAGTTTTTGGTACGGCTAAGACTAGTGTTGTAATCAACTTGGTCATCAACTCTTGAAAACTGGCTTCACACTTTTCATCCCACACAAAAGGAGTATTCTTCCTTAGAAGTTTGGTCATTGGTCCTGCTATCTTAGACAAACCTTCAATGAATCTCCGATAGTAACCTGCCATTCCTAAGAAACCTCTGATTTGTTTAACATTGCTCGGTGCATTCCAATCCAACACGGATTGAACTTTGGATGGATTGACTGCAATAACATCCCTACTAATGACATGACCAAGGAATTCAACCTTGTCCAACCTGAATTCACACTTACTGAACTTGGCAAACAACTGGTGTTCTCTTAAGATTTGTAACGTTGTCCTCAAATAATCAGCATGCGCCTCTTTATCCTTTGAGTATATCAAAATATCATCAATAAACACTATGATGAACTTGCCTAGATATGACATGAAAACCTTATTCATCAGATTCATGAAAATTGCTGGCGCATCAGTCAACCCAAATGGTACGACCAGATACTCAGGATGTCCATATCTTGAAACAAATGTTGTTTTTGGAATATCATCATGCTTAATCTTGATTTGATGATAGCCTGATCTCAGATCAATCTTGGAAAACACTCCGGCTCCCTTGACTTCATCAAATAAATCCTGAATTCTTGGCAAAGGATACTTGTTCTTGGTGGTGACATTGTTCAGATTTCTATAATCTCCACACATCCGTCGTCCTCCATCTCTTTTATCAACAAAAATCACTAGAGTTCCCCATGCGGATACACTCTCTTACTAAGAACAATGTGGTAGATTACATATGCCTCACGATGGATTTGGACAAGCCAGATGACTATGAGACCCCACGAGAGCAAGCAAACTGCCATTTTTGTCAAGAGATGTCCACTTACATTCAAGTGATAATGCGCTACGGGATGATGAACAAACTGCATCCACTCATGGGTGATCTTGACCCATATTCGATGGTGTATCAGTTGAGAGCAGAGTTTGTAAGCCATGTGCACATGTGGAAGCACGAGCTGCTTGGAGAGTTCCTTTTCCATATAGATGGAGGAGCACACTTGTCTAGAGAGTAACTTGGAGTGCATGCATGATGCACACATGAGACTCGTTTACTTTGTGGACTAATAGATGACCGATTCATTTGCGATAGGAATGTTACTTCGGTTGCTACCTCCTAGCTATGAAGGACACGTCTGGACTTGCATCATGAGCGGTGATATAGAGACACTGAATTTCCATAAGTTCATATTACATTTCAAGAACGTGAAGGTTGAACCTATTGCCGGAGAGGTCGCCAATGATGAAGGTATATATGATATACGGTTTTTATAAATGTTATAATCTTGCAAACACTTGTTGCAGTATTGAAGTATTTGATACTTGTTCTGCTTTGGTGAAAACAGGTCCTTCTGCATTAGAGATGCTTGCTGGAGAGGAGGTGATATTGCGTGTTGATGGCGAGCATGATGATGATGGCCGATGACACTCTCCCTTGACATTTATCATTTAGTTTATTGTTTTGGATAATTATTGTAATCGATGGATTGTGAACCTCTTTAGTGTGTCTCACACTTCATGAGACGGTTATTCATATAAGTTTGTAACAAAAAGTTGTTCTACTTTTATGAATGATTTCTATTTGTGTTCATATGTTGTTCAATTATGTGTGAATTATCCATGTTGTGTAACTAATTGATAATGCATGAACATTTGTAAAATATTAAAATGCCTTGAAAATACCCAACTTAATGATAAATTCATTTTGAATGAAACCATTGTTTGAATTCAAAGTTATGTTGATAATATGTGAAAGTCATTTGATTTCTTGTCACATATAAATCATGCCCAAGTTCGGTAAGATAACTAAAACATCGCGTATTGTATGAATATGGAGTGTTTGATGAATTCTTGAAAGAAAATACATATTCGATGTATCGTATTTCAACAAAGTGGTGATTATCGTTTTGTAGTTGTTGAATTTTGTAAAGGAGTTTACCAAAGGAAACATGAGCGTAAAACTATTTGATATGATCAAAGAATTTTAGCATCAAAGGGTATTGAAGAATAAAAGAGAATCTAATTACTACGATTTGATCAATAGTAATGAAATTCGCCATTATAAGACTGGAATAAGGAATTGTGAAATGCAATGCATTTTGATACGTTGAAGTGCAAAGCATCACAATGTGATATTTGATATCAAGTTGGTAAACAGGTGGCACCAAATAAAGCGTGGCAGTGTTAGTGTAAAGACCATTAGTTAGAAATAGCAAACACTCATCAAGAATAAAGTGAACCATCTGAATTCTTGAGATCGGAACCATATCTAGTATGGATTGTCGTGGAAGTTTTGGAGTTATTCGATATCAATAAAACAATAGCGAACAAGTCCTTGTAGTGTATTCATTGGAAACTTTGATTACGAAATCCATGGCTAAAACCAAAAGGTAGGTAAAACTAGTATTGCTGAAATGTTGGTGCATTCTTGAGAAACTATGTTCTCAACAATGAAGCTAATGGAAGATAGTGAAAGCACGATGAGGGTTCATAATCCCACATCAGAGTGTTGAGAGCACAACGGAACGTGTTCCATAACGCGTCTCTTCATAAAGGAAAGGATCAATGATAATATTCCCCACTAGTGTTTTTGCTACATGAAGTAGGATTTGAAAATGTACCCTACATATTGTATGGAGACATTCATGAATCACTTGTCATGTTGTCGAAACATGACATACCTACGAACTACAAGGAAAGTGATGGTAAACTAAAGTTATGGGGAATCTTATAAGTGGTTTTCACTTAAGATTAGAAAGTAAAGTGTTACTAAATCTTATCAAGTAAAGGAATTACTTGGTTTTCCAAAGGACCGCAAGGTCATGACAGAAAATGTGAAAGACAAAGTACGATCCTCCCTGAATAATGTCTTTGAAGAATTCAAAAGAATTTGATTCAGGAGTGCTGAAGTATAGTGGATTTAATACTAGTAAAGTACTAGTGTCTTGTAAAAGAAACTCTCAGTTTGATAATTGATCAAAGGATTTTGAAGTCATTAAAAATATTGATAAGATATACAATTTGCATGAAATTGAGTGGGAGCCATAAAGTCTTCCTAAAATAATATGTGAATGACATATTTTTGAGTGGGAGCAATGTAAGTTTCAGACTCAAATAGGTAAGAGGAACATATTTTGAGTGGGAGCTTAATGTTAATTCTTACATGATAATGACACATTAAGGATAAAAGTGCAAGCACTAGTAAATAATGATTTATAAGGGTTAAGAGTTGGAAGAAAATATATTACAATATTATGTTGGAATGTATTCCTAAAAGAGATTCTGAAGTAGTTTCAGAATAGGAATTGATTAAGGAATGGTCCTTGATCATTCGAATTAGGAATAACATTGACTACGACATCAATGGTTGAAAGAAAGAAAAGGATGATCATCATCCACTATGGTTTGACATAGGTTCTGTCTTAGAAACCATGATGAGAACTCAACATAATATATGATCAAAGAAGAAAAATTTGGAAGTGATCAAGAGTTAATCACTGAACATTGAGCTAAGTTTGTCCATAGTGTCTAATGATAAATGTAGACATGTTTTCAGATCCATGAAGGATGACATACCTTAAAGCATAAAGGGTTATGTTATAAGGTCATATGTTAACCTTAAAAGATTGAAAAATTCTGCATCGATAATACCGAGAGAAGTCAAATAGGAAGTGAGGTGAGAAACATCAAAAAATGCACATAGTTCACTAGTGTTTCGATACCTACATTTAAAGTGAAAGTATAAGGATATTATCTGACGTGATGTATAAGGTTGTGGCTGGACAAGTTCGTCTTCTCACAGAGAGTGTGTCCCAGGGAACAGTGCCCATGAGAAACTTCACATTGACTGATCTAATGTCATTGCTGGCTCTTGGAAACCGACCTCACTCTTTTGCCGTAACTATTATACATATACAAGATGTTATCATAAGACGATAAAGTATTAATGTCAAGTAAGGTGACACTAGTAAGTGCAAAGGATGTAAGGGGCTGTAAAGTCTAGACCCTAGACTCAACCTCTTCCATGAGCAAGCATGATCAGAAGTGCCAGGTTATATGGTACCTGATGGCTCAAAATATATCGAGCTCGTTGGGGAACCCCAAGAGGAATGTATGATGAGCACAACAACAAGTTTTCCCTCAGTTATGAAACCAAGGTTATCGAACCAGTAGGAGCAAGGAAACACCTCCAAGGTGTTGTTTCCAACTTGGAATCCTGCACAACACAACCACAGAACTTTGCCCCCAACTTATAGTGAGGTTGTCAATCTCACCGGTTTTGCTGAAAACAAAGGATTAAATGTATTGTGTGGAAGATAGTAATTGCTTGCAGAAAGTAAACAGAAAACAGTAAATAGTAGATTGTAGATTGATAGTTAAAGAAAGGACGGGGGTCCATAGTTCACTAGTGGTGATTCTCCTTAAGATAGATGACATGTTGGGTGAACAAATTACAGCGAGGCAATTGACAAACATCGAGAAAGCATACATGCATATACTAATCATCTTGACTCCTATGAGTTTTGATTGGGCATTACAACATTATACATAGACCGTAATCCAACTGCATCTATGACTAATAATCCACCTTTATATTATCATCTGAACCCCCTCCAGTATTAAGTTGCAAGCAACAGATAATTGCATTAAGCATTGTGTGTAAAGTAAACAATACGATTGTTCTATGAACAAAGGATTGTTGTTTTGTCCCTAGTAGCAATAGGACATCTAGTACCTTAGAGATTTATGTCACTTCCCCAGATTACTAGAGGCATGAACCCACTATTGAGCATAAATACTCCATCTTGGAGTTGCTAGCATCTACTCAGCCAAGATAGCTACTAACAACGGAGAGCATGCAAGATCACAAATAACAAATACATGATAGAATCAATAATCAATCTGAAATAGCATCTCAATATCCATCGGATCCCCGCAAACACAACATGTATGATTACAAATAGATGATCTTGATCATGAACGGAGCTCACAAGGTCTAGACATGGTAGCACAAAGGAGAAGAACCAACCATCTAGCTAATACATGGACCCGTAGTCTAGGGATGAACTACTCACGCATCACACCAGAGGCAGTCATGGTGATGAAGAAGGCCTCCAGGGTGAATTCTCCCATCCGGCAGGGTGCTAGGAAGAGCTTCAGATCCCTCCCGCTCTAGGGATGGAGATGATGGCGGCTACAAACTCTTTCGTCAAATTTTGATTGGGTACTTAGGGTTTCTGTATCGGAGGCAATATATAAGCGAAAGGGGAGGTCGAGGGGGTTTCCTAGGTGGCCACACCACCCCCTGGCGCGGGCCAGGCCTGGCTGCGGAGCCAGGTGGCGTGGTCGGCCTCTGGCCCCTCTCCGTCTCATCTTATGGCTCTATGTCCCCCTCGGTGAAATATTGACTTTGGCTTTTGTCCCGTCCAATTCCGAGAATATTCGTTTTCTGACTTTCCTGGAACTAAAAATAGCAGAAAACAGGTAGTTGGCACTATGGCATCTTCTTAATAGGTTAGTCCAAGAAAGTGTATAAAAAATACTCCAAAGTGTGGACAAAACATAAGAAAGTAGATATAAAACAAGCATGGAACATCGAAAATTATAGATACGTTAGCAACGTATCAACATCCCCAAGCTTAACTCTTGCTCGTCCTCGAGTAGGTAAGTGATAAAAAGAAAGAATAATTTTTGAGGGGACATGCACCATCGTAATCTTGATCAAAGTATTTCTAGAACATTGATAGCTGGAATCATAATACTTTAACACAGCATGAAGGATATAGTTCTAACAATAAGACATAGCAACTATGTTGTAACATGAAAAGGTACAAACAAAAGATTTATGAATAACAATGCTTTGCAAGACGTTTGTTTGTTTCACATAAAGAAAGCATAATGAGAATGGTATATAGCTTGTCCCTCATAGTGTAGCAAAACATAAATTCATAGGACACCTTCAAAGTTTATAAGGGTGACTAGATACAAATAGTTTAAGAACAAGCAATATCAAAGTTACGCATCAATCAACAAGTCTTGGGACAATGCACATTAAACTATGAATGGCCGCTATGCCCTCTTAATAGGTGCATAAAGATAGAAGATGGAGACTCAACATAAAAGTAAAAGAAAGGCCTTCATATAAGGAAGAAGGGATTCAAGTCTCATAAAGAGCTTCCAAAAATTATGGTACTTATTAGCTTTCAGCTCACATTGACCCTATCGTAAGCATCTTGAAGTTATTAAGGTTAAAGTGAACAAACTATGGAGTATTTGCTTGACAAAGTATAAGTTGGCAATCTCATATCCCTTGGATACGACGGTCACTCCCCATGCTACTCAAGTTTAGTTACCGGTAAGTTCTTGTCATAATAAGTACATGTGTATCATAGAGAACCGCCAACGGGGTATCCCTTGCCCAATGATACGGAAGAATCCCCATATCAAAATGACAAGGCAAGCAGACAACGAGCATCTCAGCAATCTTCTTATTTACC
The DNA here is from genome assembly GCA_910589775.1 of Avena eriantha. Lineage (NCBI taxonomy): Eukaryota > Viridiplantae > Streptophyta > Magnoliopsida > Poales > Poaceae > Avena > Avena eriantha. The sequence goes on from OU342740.1 coordinate 427,581,892, forward strand.
ATGGGAAAATGGTGCTTTTTCTCTCTTTCCTCTTTTCTCATCTCTTTTTTTATTTTTTTCTCAATCTCTATCTCTTTTTTATAAGAAGAATGCTTCATAGATTGCTCATTATAGTTACGCTGCAGGTTTCCACCATGATTAGGCATGGATTAGACCAGCGGCCCAGGCGTTTCTCTAACACACATACATAAGTCGATGGACTTACAAGCTCCCCTTTCATTTCACATCGACGACATCCATAAACAAAAGAGCATGATATCAACTGGGTACAATGTACAAGTGCAATATTGAAAGTGTTACCCATGACATCATGATTCTGCTAATCCCCAACATATAAGTGCAAGCATATACAACATATACGACACAATGGTTCAAGTTTATTAGGGGCAGGAAAAGTAAAGTGTGCCATCAAGTTCGTGAGAGCTTTAATCACTAGTTTTCTCATAACAAGTTTAATTCGGAAGGTAGATAAAAACATGAATATACTTGAAATAGCAAATGCTAATAGGTAGGTATGGTGGACTCTTTGGAAAAACTTGGTTTTATTTGGAGTTGGATGCATGAGTGGAACTCATACTTCGTTATGGAGTCTAGCAAAAGACTAGGAGCGACCAACTAAGAGAGCAATAATGGCCATAATCATGCAAAGCGACAAAACATCATTAATTAAAGCATAAAGTGATATTACAAGTCAAAAACTAAAGGATCATAATGGCTATGGTGACTTGGGATAGTCTTAACATGGTGTGAGCATGCGCCAAGTCAACCCAAATAAAGCATCAAAAGAGAATACCGCAATACTATGCTTTAATATGCTAAAACAACGCATGATTATTTCAAGGCACATTAAGCAATCTCAATTGTTGATAACATGTCATGCTACAGCAAGAATCACTAAGCATAAAGCCAAAACAATATAAGCATGACATGACAAAGCATAGGCCACAGTCAAAAACAAGCTCTTTATTTACCACTTAAGCATGAACTTTCCTACTTTTTTCCAATCCAAACCAATCTTATTTGAAAACTAATGTATGAATGAGGGGGTCCAAACAATTTATTCAAGCAAACTAAGCAAACCAAGCAAACGCAAAGTAAAAATAAGACGCTCCAAGAACAATACAACCGTGTATGAAACAATAAAAATGGTGTTTGGAAGAAACCTGGGATTTTTATTGATGAAGAGAGGGATGCCTTGGGCATCCCCAAGCTTTGACGCTTGTACTTCTTGGATATTTATTGGGGTGACACAGGTGGCATCCCCAAGCTTGAGCTTTGGTCCATTTTTCATCTCATTACATCATTCTTTCCTTAACACCTAAATTTTTTCCTTCATACAAAACTTCACACAATCTTCATTAGCAACATTAGTGTACTCAAGATAATAAGTCTTTGGGTTCAGTTCCAACACAAGTAAAACTTTCATTAAAACACAATTTACTGTAGCACTTCCCTCAAAAACCTCAATTCCCTAAAGAGAACCCAAAAAGGAATCAACAAGAAGCAAGTGCAAATAATGGCAGAAGTCTGTCAAAACAGACCAGCAGATAGAAACCGATTTTTTCGAAGACATTCTGTTGCTCAAATAGAAACGTGTTGAACTAACGAAAGTTTGATAACAACCTGGGGCAGAAGCACAAAAAATTACAGCTCCAACCGACGTACAGAGATTTTACACGAATTTTTACAGCGAAGCACAAAAATCTGTTTCGGGACAGCAACTTTCCCAAGCATTACTTCTCTCTCATTAGAGGTTACTCTTGGCACAAAAAGCAAATAAAAAGGATAAGGAGAGGTTATTACTGAAGCAATAACTTCCAAGACTCAAGAAAACTATTGGGTTATCTCCCAAGAAGTACTTTTCTTTAACACCTTTAAGTTAGGCTTGATAGTTTGAGAAGATGCTCACATAAGAAATATGAATTGAAGTAAAAGAGAGCATCAAGAAGCAAATTCAAAACACATTTAAGTCTAACCCACTTCCTATGCATAGGGATCTTGTAAGAAAATAAATCAAATAAGCGCATAGTAACAAGAATGGGTAGATAAAACAAGAGAAACTTCAAAACTTTCAGCACATAGAGAGGTGTTTCAGTACCATGAAAACTTCTACAACCATATTTTCCTCTCTCATAATAATTTTCAGTATCCTCATGAATAAACTCAACATTATAATTATCACATAAAGTATGCTTTTCATGATCTACAAACACATAATTTTTATCAAGCTCAAAAATAGTGGGATTAAAACCTTCAAACCCACTTTTAACAATTCTATAAAAAGATGACTGATCATTCAATTTAGGACCATCGTCTAGAGCTTTATCATAAACATTTTCTAATCAAAACTCTCTAGTACCATGTATCTCGAAGTTAGGCACAAATAAAGGATTATCACAGATAACATGAGCATAACATTCATCCTCCTTTGGTAAGCATGGGGGACAATCAAATATTGTAAGGAATAAAGAGTACTCTCATTAGAAGGTAGGCATGGGTAGCTAATACATTCTTCCTCCTTTTTTTCATCACTCTCCTCCTCTTTTTCATCTAATGAGCTTCCCTTTTCAGCAATTTCTTCTTCCATAAGCTCCTGCAAGGCATTAGTCTCTTCCATTTGTGGAAAGCATCTATTAATATATTCAAGAATATAGCCATTTTCTTCCTTGTAATTATCAAAGCAAAATTTAAGTATATAATAAACCTCATATTTATAAGGTGAATCATCAGTATTTTCAAGCAAACTAGCAAGTTCAAATGCTCCCTTCCAAGCAATAAATTCTTCAGTTTGTTCCACATCATAAAGTCATAATTTCCTTTAACATAAGAAGATATGGTAACATTATCATTATACTCACATTGAAAAGGGGGGTGTTTATACCTCCTACAACAAGAAGATTTATCAACGCAATAAGTAACATTATAAGTAGAGCACATGTTTCTAGCAATGGTATTCAATTTATAAATTTGTTCCCATAAGAGTTTCCCTTTTTGTGACAAGCGGTGTTCCTCATAATATTTTTGTTGTTCCATGAATCCATCTTGCCATTAAGATTCTAGTTTCAAAGAAACCCACCATTGATAGAAAGCATGATAAAGCAAGACAATAACATATCAACAGAAATAACAACTATAGCAGGAACTATTTTTTGTGTGTTTTTGATAAAAAGAAACAAGCAAACAAAGCAGAAATAAACTAAGCAAAACAAAAATAACAAAGTAAAGAGATTGGTTATGAGGGACTCCCCTTGTGAAGATTTCCTTGACTCCCCAGCAACGGCGCCAGAAAAATAGCTTGATGGCTCAAAATATATCGAGCTCATTGGGGAACCCCAAGAGGAAAGTATGATGAGCACAGCAGCAAGTTTTCCCTCAGTTATGAAACCAAGGTTATCGAACCAGTAGGAGCAAGGAAACACCTCCAAGATGTTGTTTCCAACTTGGAATCCTGCCCAACACAACCATAGAACTTTTGCCCCAACTTACAGTGAGGTTATCAATCTCACCGGTTTTGCTGAAACCAAAGGATTAAACGTATTGTGTGGAAGATAGTAATTGCTTGCAGAAAGTAAACAGAAAATAGTAAATAGTAGATTGTACATTGATATAAAAGAAAGGACCGGGGTCCATAGTTCACTAGTGATGATTCTCCTTAAGATAGATGACATGTTGGGTGAACAAATTACAGCGGGGCAATTGACAAACATCGAGAAAGCATACATGCATATATTAATCATCTTGACTCCTATGAGATTTGATTGGGCATTACAACATTATACATAGATCGTAATCCAACTGCATCTATGACTAATAATCCACCTTCAGGTTATCATCCGAACCCCCTCTAGTATTAAGTTGCAAGCAAAAGATAATTGCATTAAGCATTGTGTCTAAAGGAAACAATATGATTGCTCTATGAACAAAGGTTGTTGTTTTGTCCCTAGTGGCAACAGCACATCTAGTACCTTAGAGATTTCTATCACTTCCCTAGATTACTAGAGGCATGAACCCACTATCGAGCATAAATACTCCCTCTTGGAGTTGCTAGCATCTACTCGGCCAAGATAGCTACTAACAACGGAGAGCATGCAAGATCACAAATAACAAAGACATGATAGAATCAATAATTAATCTGAAATAGCATCTCAATATCCATCGGATCCTCGCAAACACAACATGTATGATTACAAATAGATGATCTTGATCATGAACGGAGCTCACAAGATCTAGACATGGTAGCACAAAGGAGAAGAACCAACCATCTAGCTACTACATGGACCTGTAGTCCAGGGATGAACTACTCATGCATCACACCGGAGGCAGTCATGGTGATGAAGAAGGCCTCTAGGGTGAATTCTCCCCTCCGGCAGGGTGCCGGGAAGAGCTTCAGATCCCTCCCGAGCTAGGAATGGAGATGACGGTGGCTACAGACTCTTTCGTGGAATTTTGATCGAGTACTTAGGGTTTCTGTATCGGAGGCGATATATAGGCGAAAGGGGAGGCCGAGGGGGTGCCCTAGGAGGCCACACCACCCCCTGGCGCGGGCCAGGCCTGGACGCGTGGCCAGGTGATATGGCCAGCCTCTGGCCCCTCTCTGTCTCGTCTTCTGGCTCCATGTCCCCCTCGGAATTGACTTTGGCTTTTGTCCCGTCCAATTCCGAGAATATTCATTTTCTGACTTTCTTGGAACCAAAAACAGCAGAAAACAGGCAGCTGGCATTGTGGCATCTTGTTAATAGGTTAGTCCAAGAAAGTGTATAAAAAATACTCCAAAGTGTGGACAAAACATAAGAAAGTAGATATAAAACAAGCATGGAACATCAAAAATTATAGATACGTTAGCAACGTATCAGTACCGATGATTGGTAGACAAATGCAGCTAGTTTATTTGTACCCTAGTGCAAGTGGGAGACTGTTGGAAATATGCCCTAGAGATAAATAATAATATGGAGTATTATCATATTTCATAAAGTTTATGATTAAGTTTTATATCATGCTATAATTGTATTAAAAGGAAATGTCAATACACATGTGACATATAAACAACCAGGAGTTCCCAATGAATCTCTAGTCACTAGTTCATTGGTCAAGAGATTATCAAGGTTTCCTGATCATGTGACATTTATGCCAGTTGACAATGGAGTCACCTTATTGCAAGAATGAGATGATGAGCTATACCCAATCTAAGCATCGTGACCCGATCATGTCACGAAGTTCAAGTTACGATGATTAGAATGACCTAGTGTCTTATTTCTTAGACTATGAGACCATATCAATCACTGTCACCAAGAATACTGAGATAGCATCAAACATCACTCGGTTAAACAATGATCATAAAGGTGTGTTCAGGTATTCGGATGGGCATGTAGAGGTATTATGTGTCAAGAGCGGGATTTGTCCGTCCGTGTGATAGAAAGATACTCGAGGGCCCACTCGGAGAAGTTATATCCAAACAGCTCCGCAGTGTGTGACTAGGTCATGGGGATATCATTTGTCGGAACGAGTTAAATAACATTTTTCGGTAATGAGATTGAACACGGCATGGTGGTGTCATTGATCATATCTCGTACAATGCAAGTATCAAAGAGACAAAAGGAATATGACACGACGTTCATGGTTCAATGGCGAAAGATTCGTGGAATGCATAGGGGTCATCATGGGCATCCAGGCCCCTCTAATGATCATTGGTATGAGAGGGGTCTCGACCATGTCTGGAGTGTTCCCAAAATGTGGAGTGACATTCTTAAGGGCTTGATGATGCTCAGAGATCGTTTTGGTATTATCGGAATCACCGATGGATAGAAAGAGAGAAAACTGGAAGGGTTTCGGAAAGTTCGAAGGATGTCCAGAGTGGGGTGGAAGGAGTTCCATAGCCACGAGGATTGAATAATATGTAAGTAAATATTAAATATTGATTTAATCATTTATTTATAATTATTTAATAAAAAGAAAAGGAATTAAAAGGTCAAATTCACTATTGGGCCAAAATCCCTAAGGGAAAAAGGCCCACGAGGGAAAGACCAAAGGGAGGAAAGAGGGGAGGTGGCCGGCTGGGCCAAGGGACCCCACGTGGGGCCCACCCTGGCTGGCGAGGGCCAGTCCCCCTCTCCCCTCTCCTTTGTTTAGTCCCACATGGCTAAGCCAATTAGCCATGTGGTGCATTTTCCCCTATATAAAGAGAGGTATCTTGAGAAAATAAATACACCAATAATAAAGGTTCCCTCTATTTTGGGGAGACCTCCAGTTGATACTCTCTCTCTCCCGTGATCGTGGTCCTAAGTCTGGACTACGCGATCAGGAGACTTCTTCACCGCGGAGAGCCGTCGCACTGCGGGATTCCAATCCAGAAGGTCTACTTCTGCAACTGTTGCTGGATCTGGGGAGCGGGAGTCATCGTCAGGCACCGGACGTATGTAACTCACTCATAGGTGCAACACTTGGGGCACTATGAGTCTTCAGAGCCGCATGAGCCATCGGACTTCAACACGACCCCGAGGTCGGCGTCGGTACGACTACATCAGCCACGCTCTCTTGAGCGTTGACAATGCTTTTTGGTCTTTAAGGATAAGTTCGCAAAAAGCCCCTCTCGTTACTGCATTACTAATAGATAGGTCCTGACATTAGGGTTTTTAGCGTAGGAAAAATGTATTGTTTTCATGTGCGAACCCCTACAGTGGAGATTGTGAGACAACAATTAGGAGAACATCAAGCCCAACATCAAAGCCATCTTGTTTCTATAAAAACTAGAACATGAAAGCGCGTGTTGCCGCGCCTGCCCATCTTAATGAAAATAACATAAGTATTTGATAAAAGTTACACGGAATCATCACATTTAATGTCAATCTTCAGTCAAATATTAATCAGTGATCAAAATAAACCATGGAAGCATTTAACATATTATGCACAGAAGCAATGAAAATATATTACAGACACAACGTCAAGTATAAGTACTCTGGCTCATCAAGCTAGTAGTTCATATGCCAAACAACAATACTTGTATAAGGTCCACAAAGGGAGACTTAAAATTTAAGGAATAGTAAGTTGTCCATAAGAATGCAAGGAAGAAGTTAGCTAACATCGTCCATACATGGTCCAAGAGAGCAAAAAAAGAAAGATCCTAACCATAGAGATCTAACACAAAACGATGTCTTTATCTGGGCAAGTCCACTTTGAGTCGAAGTGAAGCTATGATACATAAGGCAACACGTAAATATAAACAATAGGCATGAAAGTGCATAGTAACTTCAATGGTACAACATGAAGCAATAAATTTCAGCTATGCGTAGTTTTATTACATGTCTATCCATCCAGGTAGTACATATTAAGGATGTATCGAATGCACCCACCATTTGAATTGCCAATAGAAAGTCAATAGGTATGGTGTAATGCATTCTAGCTTGGGTTATCATATACTAAAGGTATGAATCACTGGACAACATAAGGTTACAGACACCAAAGACAGTAGATAAATAAGCTGCTAAGGAACTATAAAAAAGGCCTTTGTAGAAACAAAAGAAGATATAAGTTTTCTGTACAACGCTGAAGAATAGTAATAAAGATGAACATGTACGATTTACGGTAAAGAAAAAACATAAGGCAAATCAAAAAAGCTATCAACACCTTCAGCTTCCTAGATATCCTCGCCAAGTGCAACAAAACTGAAATACATGCACACTTACACAAAACAGGTTTTGCTAAAGCTGAGATTCAAAGCCTCATGAGATTAAGATCACCTCATAACACGTTGTGAATTTTGGGGGCGTGATTGGTGATTCCTCGTTGCTTAAAGTAAGTCAGTTTCCACATTCACATGTGCTTCTGTTTCTGAATTCATTGCCTTCTGCAAATATAGCATATTACACAAATATCAGATGACCATTCTACTACTTGCCTCCAAAAACAAATCGAGTAACAACTGCCTATACTTCAAAGGTAATAATGTTTAGACAGTAAAGAGTTACCAAAGCATAGAAGAGAACAGTGGGGCACATTTAAAGATATTGCCATTAGCAATTTCAATACTGCCTCTGGCGGGCATGTCAAAATCGGATGGAAGTGCAACATTCTCCTAGAATAAAAATACCAAACTTGCTCTAAAAAATACAAGTGCTTTTACTATAACAGAAGAAAATGATACGCATGCATAAACAAGGAAGAACCCTAATAGGTGGATAAATGCAACTTGTCATTCTTTTTTGTTTTCATCTGATTTCTCTGATCGCTTGTCCAGTTTCTCGTGCCATTTTTTGTGATGACAGTTGTCACTTAGGAAATACTCAACACTCTGTGGTTCAAGATATATTTACATTGTCAGCTGGCAAAAGGAATTTGCAAAATAAAAGGAAAATTTCTATCACTATACAAACGTATAGAATACATGAAAAATCTATGGCATTTGGATGTTGTTTCCTCCAAACTCAAGTAAGATGGTACGAACTGAAATTATCTTGGAAATTTAAAACAAGGAATTATATGAGTGAGGATGGGCAGCTCAAATAGAAATGTAGGAGTTACACTACAGGAATGCTAAACACCACTACAACGATGCTGGCCGGCTCGCCGCTGCAGTGCCTCCTTGTCCCAGATGGACTTGCCTTTGTGCTTGTTTGACCGCATGCTCTACTTCTTCAGCCTTGACCTGCGGAGCAGCAGGAACAAACAAGAACTGATTAATCAGTTACAACTCAGTCTGCAAGACTACAAGAGCGGCAGATCAATTCTTCTTCTGCAGGAAATAGCCTTTTGATTTGATCCTTTCTATTCGGACCTGAGTATCGAGGAGGTCGATCCTGGCGAAGGCGTCCTCGTGCTCCTCCATCCTCCATGGCGGGTTCTATTGCTAAACGTTTATTATGTTTCTCTGTTTTAGGTGTTTAGCCTCAGGTTTTGATAGATGACCGTCCGGCTAGATTGACTCGAGGTTACATTGCGTATTTGCAGGGTTGTAGCATGATCAACCCCCACATGGCGTGGCCTCCCTGCCACCAAAGGTAAGATCATCTGGTGTAGAGTGTTTCTTGGTCAGGTAGAAAAGAAAGGGCAAATCTGTTTCCTGGACAAACCTGAATATTCTCATATGCCAACAATAATAAGAAGCTTATGATTACAGACAAATCAAACAGATGAAGTTCAGCTCCTTACAACATTAGTGAGTGATGCATCTGGTCTCCGTGATGGGCCATGGTCATGCGGTCCTTGAGCACCTCCCAGATCCTCTGATTCAGCTCCATGTACTCCCCATACGCCCCAGTTCTCTTGCAACCTGTCTCCCCAATATTTCTGCAGCCCCAGCTGCAGCCCCTACGTCTCTCCTATGAGCTCATCGAGCTGCCCTCTGAGATCCTAAATAAATATGGAAGAAAAGTGGGCCATTACTGCTAGTAGATGAGGAAACGGAAGGTTCGGCCACCTTCTGCGGCATTAAGCATGGAGAAACTGCATCGGCTTCACCATGTCTTTCCCTGCTCTACACCGTCGCCCCGCCTTCCCGAACGGAATGAACAAAAAAAAAGATGAAATAGTGTTAGAATTTCGAAAATTCGTCCCTGACGGGGATCAAACTCCAGTCGCTGGGATGCGCCAACTGCAACCCAACCAGTAGGCTACTACCCCGTTCTCAAGTAATAGGTTTTCTCGCCTCTATCCCTTCCCGGCCCACGGTGGCCCAGTTAACGAGAAGGCACCGTCAACAACCTGTGGAGCAGCAGCCCTCTTGACGTTGGTCCGGCTAGCTCGAGCGAGATGACAGAGCAAACGAAGCCCAGTTGACGGCGCGGGACGAAGGAATAATCTGGTTCGTCCATATGCTCAATCCGGCGGTCATGGAGTCTAAATCGCCGTGGTGAGGCATAGCTAGGTGAGTTTTACTTGATCAATCTCAAGAAAAGCATAGGGCACATAACTGTCGTAGATTGTCCCTGCAGGGTACCTCTCGAAGTAGGATGAAATCGAAGACAGGGGGTGAACACGATCTCCGCAAAACCCTAACGAGCTTGGCGAGGAAACAGCAGAAAACACGACGGAGGGACACAAAGAGTTTACCCAGGTTTAGGACACCATGCGATGTAAAACTATACTCCTGCTTGTCTTAATTGCTTGCACTGCTTGGCGAGGTTTACAGTACAAGATGCTGATCAAGCGATCAGATCTTGGGTTCCTAGCTAGGAAAAAGCTAGGGTTTCTAGAGGTAGGAGAAGATTGGGGATCCCCTATGTGGGGCTACCTTGCCCCCTTTTATAGGCGCCCCGGTCCTCTTCCTGTGATTTTGCGGGAAGGATTCGCACATGGCGACAAAGGAGGGGGCAGGTAGCCTATAGTTGTTCTTCCTTGTGGACCCGGTCCATGGTGGGATGCCGTGGGCATCTTGTCTTCTGCCTCATGCACGTCATCCACCAAATGGGAAGTGGTCCCTCTTTATGCAGACTTTGTCAGCCACTCCTGTCTTGGTGAAGAGGAAGAAGCTTTCCTTGCGGAAGGGGTAAGCCCGTGATTACCCCTGGCCTGCAGCATGGTGATGTTGTCACCCAAGTGCGCTTCGCGCGGTCCCTTAGCGAGGGAGAGTCCTCTCTTGGTGAACTTCTTCGCGAAGTGCCTCCTTGATGGGGCACCTCGCGGAGGATTCTTGCTGAGACTTCGAGGCATCATTACTCCTGAAGCGATTGGCCCTCTGAGCTGTGCCTGGTAGCAAATGGGCCATGATACCCTGGTAGCCACTGGCCCGACAGTAGCTTTTCCTTTCTTATCCTTCTTTCTAACTTTGTTCACTCTTCCCCTATACATGTTTTGTGCCATGTTGTTCTATATAGAAATTGAAAGGAAGTTAGCCACATAGGTAACACAATAATAAAGTCAAACACTCATATGAGGCAATCACCCACCCTATCATCCTCATTGGTGCCACTTGAGTTTATGCTTTTCACTCCCGCCAAACAAGCCAACCATTCCAACAAATATCATCTTTCGTTTCGTATCCGTTCCGTATCCGTTCCACATTTTTTTCGGTTATTTCTGATTCCGTATTTGTTTTCGAAGTTTTCAGTTTCGTTTTCGATTCCAGCGAGATAGGCGGAAACGAAAACGATGACACACGTTTCCATCCGTTCCCATTCCATTTTCAACCCTCTCGACTAGAGCCAGCCACCGGCGGTGCAGCTTCTCATCCTGGCAAAGCAAGCGTGAAACTCTCCCTCTGAACGGTGATGCAGCGCCCAGCGTAGGCACGATGTCCACTAAATGCATGAGCTAGCTGCGATTACGTTTTAGATTGCAAATCCAACAATTGTTCATTCTCTTTCTTCCTCATCCAACACAACAAAGCAGGGTTTCAAGAATATTGTGTAGGTAGCTTGCTGTAGCGGACCCGCCGGATGATAAGTACAATCCACTGAAATAACAGGGCCAGCCCACGGAATCCACGAGGTTGTCCACACGAGCATCTCTCTGTCTCCCTTTCATACAAAAAATGGTGATCACGCATGTACCATTTCCCCTTTGACCACTTGGGGTCTTCAAAGGAAAAGGACCAAAGACGCACAAACTCATGAGAAAACTGAATCATACAGTTAGCAGCATAGTTCCCATGATCAAACCTGGGCGCCTCAGTATAAATGAACATGCCGAGACACAATGAGGAAACAGATCAGACATGCTAGTTGTTCTCCCTCCTGGCAGTCTCAGCTCTTAAGATGTGGGAGAACACCGAAGCACGGTGATGCCGCACAAATGATCCAATAAATGTTTGATATACATGGAATATCGTAGTTACTCTCCTCCGCCACGGTGCAGTCGCTGGCAGTGATGAGATTCCTCTCGGAATGGATCATCTATTTGTTTGACACGAGAAAAAATGTCTTGAGAGTAGAAGAATGCTACTTTCGGGAAAGAAGATGGTAGCGTGTTTTTCTCATGCGCCGGGGTTAAGAAAAAGTAATGCGGGCGTGCCAGTGTACCACGGTACACAAGAAAAAGATAGGAAAGTCGTATTTCATTAATCTCTCTCGGAGAAACAAAGTACAAAATCCCTAATACAATGCGCTCCGTGGCCTGCTTGCGCGGCCAGCCTGACTATGGCGATTGCGATCTCATGATTCCCGTGGCCTCGGAAGGCACCCAGTTAATTACTCCCGCGGGTTACGCCGCGAGACACCTCCGATTAAGCTGTGTGGTCGTCTTCACTTCACGTTCTCCATGCATGAGGTGGTGATGGTGTGTGTGTGGGCGGCGGTAGAGCCCGTGTCCTCGTCGGTACACACGCCGCGAGTAGCGTGGCCTTTGCTCCGGCCACGCCAGCCCTCTTGTCGTGCCTCGTCGGTCTTGACGGCGTCGATGTAGTTGGAGTTGAAGTAGCATGGGTCCGCTCAGCTAGGACTTATCGACGACCAGCAGCCTCGTCGGGGAGCGTAGGGGATATGCCTCGCGGGAGTAAGAGTCGGCGGAGATCAGCGTCGGTGTAATTTCGACGCACATGTACACGCCGGCGGCGCAGCAAGTGTGGTCATCGTCTCGTATCAGCCCGACGCCGAGTTCACGGCAATCGGTGTGACCGAGGATGCCGTCATCTACGGCTCGCGGAGATGGAAACGGCCTTGTCTCCGTTGTCACCGTCGTCTTGGGTGGCGCCGCTCCTCGTGTTGGCAGCCCGGACGTCATCGTCGTCGGGCCACGCATGAGCTAGACACCTGTGCCATCGTCTTTAGTCAGAGACAGCCCGCTCCCTGGCCGGCAGCACGCCGACACCGATCACGTGCTTGGTTCCATTTTGCTAGATAGCTAGCATGGATGTTTTTGCACGGTCCATGCATCTTAAGTGCATGGACGTATGTACATGTTAGGCTGCTGTTGACCGGTGAGGCTACACGAAGTTTAGTCCCACCTCGCCTATGGAAAGAGGCCACACCCACCTTATAAGGGAGAGATTCCTTCCTCCTTTCAGTCCGGGCTTTTGGGATGGAGCGGGCTCTCTTCTTATAGTTGGGCTGTAATAGACAAATGATTTGGGGAGATTGGCTCACGTACCGTGCGTGGCCCTTTGGTCATATATATATAGGGATGTGTACAGAGTACAATACAGAATACAATAGGGAGAGTATAATACAGTCTAATACAACATCTAACACCCTCCCTCAATCTTAACTGTGACCTGAAGTATTCAGTAAGTTAAGATTGCATCGACAACTCTCAAAGAGAGGTTGTGACAATGGTTTTGTGAAGATGTCCGCCAGTTGATCTTTGGAGGAGATGAACTTAATCTGAAGTAACTTCTGTGCCACACGTTCTCTCACAAAATGATAGTCAGCCTCAATATGTTTGGTCCGAGCATGAAACACCGGATTAGTGGAGAGATATGTAGCACCAATATTATCACACCAAAGAACCGGAGGACTGTCTTGGGAGATCCCCAACTCTCGAAGTAAGGATTGCACCCAAATGAGCTCAGCAGTGGCATTGGCCACAACCTTGTATTCGGCTTCAGTACTGCTGCGAGATATTGTTGCCTGTTTACGGGCACTCCAGGCGATCAGATTCGGCCCAAAGAACACCGCATATCCCCCCGTGGATCGCCTGTCATATGGGTTACCAGCCCAATCCACATCAGCAAACGCGGAGAGTGTACTAGATGGCGCAGGCCGAAGATGTAGACCATAGGATGTAGTATAGCGAACGTAGCGCAAGATGCGCTTAACAGCAGACCAGTGAGAATCCCGTGGTGCATGGAGATACTGACACACACGGTTAACCGCAAAGGAAATATCCGGCCTGGTAATAGTGAGGTACTGGAGACCACCAACAATGATGCGATACTCCGTGGCATCATCAGAAGAGAGAGGAGACCCATCCATGGCAGAGAGGGAATCCGTGCTCGACATGGGGGTAGTAGCAGTCTTACATTGAAGCATACCTGCATGTCCCAACAGATCCAGAGAGTACTTCTTCTGAGTGAGTGTTAAGCCAGCATCAGAATGAGTAACCTCCAGGCCGAGGAAAAAATGCAGTTTCCCAAGATCCTTCACAGCAAAATCAGCACTAAGAGCCACTATACGACGATCAGTAGCAGGGACAGAAGAGCTGACCAGTATAATATCATCAACATAAACCAGAAGATACATAGTGACATCTAGACGCTGAAGCAGAAACAGAGAGGTGTCCACTGTGGATGGAACAAAACCATGAGCACGGAGAGCAGCCCCAAGGCGAGCATGCGAGGCATGAGGCGCCTGCTTGAGCCCATAAAGCGCCTTAACCAGGCGACACAGATGCTGGGGACGATCAGGATCAACAAATCTGGGGGGCTGACGCATGTACACCTCCTCCTCCAAAACACCATGCAGAAAAGCATTCTGAACATCCAACTGGCGAAGTGACCATCCGTGAGTAACAGCCAAAGAGAGAAGAAGCCGAGTAGTTGTCGGTTCGACCACAGGGCTGAAGGTATCCTCATAATCAAGACCGTACCGCTGTTTGAAACCTTTGGCAACCAAGCGCGCTTTGTAGCACTCAATGGAACCATCTGCATGCTTCTTCACCTTGAAGACCCATTTAGAGTCAATGATGTTAATACCAGGACGAGGAGGGACAAGATGCCAAGTACCATTCTGACGGAGAGCCTGAATCTCAAGATCCATAGCTGCACGCCAGTGGGGAATACCGAGAGCAGCCGAGAAGTGCCGTGGTTCCATGGTCGGGTCAGATGCAGCAAGAGCAGCACATGCAGCCAAATAAGTGACGGTGCCATCAGTACGCTGAAGTTTCTTCACAATGCCGCTGCGAGTGCGGGTGTGAGGTCGCTCAAGCACAAGAGCAGGGCGCGGCGGAACAGTAGCCTCGTCGCCGCAGATCGATACTGCAGGCGAGGAAGCAGGCGCGGATGAGCCTAATGACAGGCGGCCAGGTAATGGGCCGGATGAGGAGCAGCCAGGTGACGGGCCAGGCGACACGCGGGGCGAAGAGCAGCTAGTGGACGGGCCAGGCGGCACAATGGGCGACACGGCAGGCGTCACAGGAGCAGCTGCCGCGCGTGCTGGAGTGAGCGCCGGCGAGACCAGTGGCGATGGTGGGCCGGCAGTAGGAGAGCCGGCCGAGCCGGATGAAGCCAGGCGCGCACCAGGCAGGGGCGAGGTGGCCAGCCCAGCATGGGGCATGCAGGCGCCTGGAGCCGGATGATCGACGTCAGGGAGGTCGGACTCATCCAAGAGCTGAAGGCGAGCACCACGGCCGATACCTGCACCATGGTTAGGGAGCAACACAGGGGAATATGCAACATCTTCAAACTGGTCAGGCGATGTAGGAGATGAATGCACAGGGGGTGACATAGGGTACTGTGGAGATTGTTGAGCAAAGGGAAATAGGTTCTCGTCGATCACAACATCGCGGGAAATGTACACCTGGTTAGACGGGATATGAAGGCACTTGTAGCCTTTATGGAGAGCACTATAGCCAAGAAAAACGCATTGCTTGGAGCGGAACTCGAGTTTGTGATTATTATATGGGTGTAAGTGTGGCCAACAGGCACATCCAAAGACCTTAAGAAAAGTATAATCGGGAACCTCATTAAAGAGAAGCTCAAGTGGTGTTTTCATGTCAAGCACACGTGTGGGAAGCCTATTAATCAGAAAACAGGCTATAGAGAACGCATCACTCCAAAAACGAAACGGAGCGGAGGCGTGTGCAAGTAAAGTGAGGCCAGTTTCAACGATGTGACGGTGTTTGCGTTCAGTTGCACCGTTCTGCTGATGTGTATGTGGGCAGGACACACGGTAAGAGATCCCAAGCTTATTAAAAAACGTGTTGAGATTGCGATACTCGCCTCCCCAATCAGACTGCACATGAATAATCTTATGCTTGAGAAGACGCTCAACATGCAATTGAAATTGTAAGAACACATTGAACACATCAGATTTCCGCTTAAGAAGATAAAGCCATGTAAAGCGACTATAAGCATCAATGAAACTGACATAATAGTTATGACCACTCACAGAAGTTTGAGCGGGACCCCACACATCTGAAAACCAAGTTCTAATGGATGTTTAACCACACGACTCGAGGGAACAAACGGAAGTTGATGACTCTTCCCTTGTTGACAAGCATCACACACTGCTAAATTTTGATTGCTAGACGTAGTGGGAAGTTCATGCCGCTGAAGGACATGACTCACAATCGGAGATGCCGGATGGCCTAGACGCGAATGCCAATGAGAAGACGAAGTGCGAACACCAACGAAGGCCTCAGGAACCGGGAACGCATCCAAAGCATACAGCCCCCGACAGTAACGACCTCTAAGAAGCACGTCCCTGGTGACTCGATCCTTGACAAAGAAAAGAAACAGATGAAATTCAACCAAAACATTATTGTCAAGTGTAAGTTTAGGAACTGAGAGTAAATTACGAGTGACCAAGGGAACATGGAGGACGTCACGAAGATGCAAACGACGAGATGTATGTGTAAGAAGGGATGCCTGACCAACGTGAGAGATGTGCATACCTGACCCATCGGCGGTGTGCACCCGGTCATGACCATGATAGGACTTCTGAGAGTGGAGCTTGGCGAACTCGGGCGTCATATGATTCGTGGCGCCCGTGTCGATGTACCAGGCGGGGTCAATGGGGTAGGACGGAGTGTAGCCAGGCAGCGGTCCTTGAGTGGCCATGGCAGCCTGCTTCTCATTCCCGCGTCCGTCGTTGCTGATGCCGAGGAAATTGCGCTTGAAACGCCGATGGCACTTGGACGCGAGTGCCCAATGATGCCGCAGAGCTGACACGTGGGGCGTTGACCACCCTGTTGCCGCCCCCCATTGTTATTGTAGTTGGGTCCCGGTGGCGGGGGCGTGGCTGCCACTGGTGGGCAGGCGGGCGTGGGGCACCAGCAGGAGCAACGGGGCGGTAGCCACCACCCCCACGATGCGCAGCATTGGCGGAGAGGTCCGCATTGTAGGTAGTAGTTGTATAGCGCGCCTCGTAGCGGGACTCGGAGGCGAGAAGGCGCGCATAGAGATCACGAGGAGGCATCGGAGTGTCACGAAGATTAACAGCCTTTGCCAACCCGTCGTACTCCCCGTCCAACCTGTTGATGACATAGGAGGTGAACTCCTCATCACGCAGTGGTTGCCCGATGGACGCGAGAGTGTCCACCAGTGACTTGATTTTGTTGAAGTAGACGGTCGCGGACGAGTCGAGCTTCTTCACCTCGCCAAGTTGGCGACGGATGGCCATGGATCGAGCAGTGGATTGGGCAGCAAAGCTGTTCTCCAGCGTGGACCAGGCATCAAATGACGTCACAACGAAGAGCACGAGACCGGCCACCCCCTCAGTGAGAGAGGAGTTGATCGCAGACAGGATGGCCTGGTCTTGAGCAATCCAGGCACGGAGAGCCGGGTTGGGCGCCGACACCCGGGCACCCGCGGGAATATGGGCCAGCGGGCGCGGTAGAGTGTCGTCGACGAAGCCCTCGAGATGGCGACTCCAGAGCAGCAGAAGAAGTTGGGAGCGCCAGTAGAGGTAGTTCTCTGCCGTGAGACGGACAGTGATCAGATGTGACAGCTGAAACGGGCCGGGCGTAGCAGCGTTGGGAACTGCCGGGCCGGTGATGTCGGAGACGTCCGGCGTGGGCGCGACAAAGGGCGTGGCCGACGTGAACGAAGGCTCCACCGAGAACCCTATCAAGGGAGGTTGCTGGTAGAGCGAGAGCGGCACGATCGGGAGCGAAGCCGGCGAAGTCGGGACGCTGTGCGGCACCGTGCTGAACGGGAAGGAGAGCGCGTCGGAGTGGTGGAGCGTCGCCATCTGGCTAGTTGAGCCAGCGGAGAGGATGGCCGCGAGAGACGGCGGGATCGACGGCGCAGGGCCGGACGCAGCAGAGGCGGGCAGGGCCGCGGAGGAAGCCGACGACGCCGCAGAGGAGTTCATGGCGGCGGCAATGTAGGGTTGCAGAACGACGGCGGCGGCTAGGTTTCCTAGTCTGATACCATAATAGACAACTGATTTGGGGAGATTGGCTCACGTAACGTGCGTGGCCCTTTGGTCATATATATATAGGGGTGTGTACAGAGTACAATACATAATACAACAGGGAGAGTATAATACAGTCTAAATACAACATCTAACTGGCTGTGTGCGCATAAACGTCCAGAATGTAGGTTGGGTGCTGGGTTGGGCCAAGTGGACGCTAACATCTGGTATCAGAGCTAGCGATCGCCATGACTTCCTGAGGGGCTTCTCAGGGGATGGGATGTTAGGCTGCTGTTGACCGGTGAGGCTACACGGAGTTTAGTCCCACCTCGCCTACGGAAGGAGGCCACACCCACCTTATAAAGGAGAGATTCATTCCTCCTTTCAGTCCGGGCATTTGGGATGGAGTGGGTTCTCTTCTTATAGTTGAGCTGTG
This sequence comes from Avena eriantha, assembly GCA_910589775.1. Classification (NCBI taxonomy): domain Eukaryota; kingdom Viridiplantae; phylum Streptophyta; class Magnoliopsida; order Poales; family Poaceae; genus Avena; species Avena eriantha. The sequence continues at coordinate 427,600,267 of OU342740.1, forward strand.
TGCGCATAAACGTCCAGAACGTAGGCTAAGTGTTGGGTTAGGCCAAGTGAACGCTAGTACACGTATCAGGCATATATACTCGTTGGGCACAATTAGGAGCTACGCTCCAACCAACCGGGTGGTGTTGTTGTTTGTGGTGAAGGTGGTAGACTGGTAGCGAGCTACACATGGACAGCTTTGGCATCATCTTCTTGGCACGTTTCTGAAGGTGGAGATGACGAACGGGCTGCGCGCCGGCACCCGCCGTCTTCAGACGCCCGTCGTCCTCATCGAAGATGAGACCGAGCTGCACATCCGCAACCCCAACGCCGTCGCCTACAGCCACACAATATTCACGGAGGTGGCTCTAGGCTGCACGCCGACAGTCCCGACGCCGTCGCCTATGGCTTGTGTAGGTGGAGATGGCACCGGCTTGCACGTCGGTAGCCCCGACGCGGTTGCCTTCAGCGTCGTGGAAAGGGCACCGGGCTGCACACCGGCAGCCCCTATGCCGCCGCCTTGGGTGTCGTGGGTGGAGAGGATGTTGGGCTGCACGCCGGCAGCCCTCGATGCCATCGGCACCGCTCGGGTGAAGTGCAAAGAGGGTCGGGGCTACACGTCGGCAGCCCTCGATGCCATCGGCACCGCTCGGGTGAAGTGCAAAGAGGGTCGGGGCTGCACACCGGCAACCCGACACCATCAACTTTGGCATGGCTCGCCGGGATGGAGATGGCGCCGTCGAGATGAAGAAGGCGACAGCCGTTTTCTTTTGAGGTCGTCGTCTTGGCGGGCTGCACTTCGGGATCCTCGACGCCGCTCAAGTGAAGTGGAGCGAGCGCTGGGCTGCACGCCGGCGGCCCCGGCACCGCCATCTTGCGGACGTTAGTGGGAGGTGGAGAGGAGGTCGGGCTGCACGCCGGCAGACTCGACATCGCCGTCTTGGGTGTTGTGGAGAGGGCACTGGGCTGCACGCCGGCAGACCCGACACCGTCGTCTTGGGCATCATGGAGAGGATGCGCTGCCCCGACATCGTCATCTTGGGCGTCGTGGAGAGGACGTCGGCAACGCTATCGCTCTTGTCGTTGCCTTCGGCATGTCTCGCCCTGGTGGCGATGGCACCAGGCTGTATGCCGGCGGCCATGGGATCGTCATTGTCGGGGGGGGGACTTGCGGTAGTGAAGAGGGCGCCATCTTGGCATCCAGGGGGCTGCGTGAGTCTCCGGGTGTGTGCGCCTCCAGCTCCCGGCCCTGCTTCCCTCGGCCGGGACTTCTTTTATAGCCAGGACCCAGGAACCGCCGGATGGATCACGATGAGCAGCGATTCTTTGGTGTTTGTTTCGCGCGGGATCGACGGGATAGCTGCCTCTGTGCTTATCGCTTCAAATGGATTGACACCAGCTAGCCCAAAGAAAACTTGTTACACACGATCGATCCGGTAGAACCAACCCGTACGCCCCGCGCGGCCGGCCGGGCCGTGTACATACGCCTACGATGAATCCCTGCAAAATAACTCTATTATAATTAATTAAAACATGATTAGTAGCCTTTGCTTTTCTTTCATGACTTGCTGCTCATGCGCTAATGCACGATGTTGGTGGTTTTGAACGTGACATGCATGCACTTTGATGGATATACTAGCTTCATGCATCTACACTTGGGCTGATCCATCGAAATGATCCGCTCCATAGATGCATATATACATAGCTTGTCATGAGAGACCTAGCTTAATTCTGGTAAAAATTAGGTCGAACACTATCATAGTAGCATCTTATTCAATTGGGTGGCTCAGTTGTTCGCTGATACGTAGGTCTAAAATCCTATATATATATGTGTGTGTGTGTGTGTGTGTGTGTTTTTGGAGATCAGTTCAATGTTTAGATGACATATTTCTTATGTGTTAGGAGAATAAACTAGCTGTCGGTTTCCGATGTTTCACGCCCTCCCGTTTCACTCCCCAATTCGTTAAATTGTTTTAACCGGTCCAAGTTTATTCATCTAGTTGCATGCCATCCAATTTATTTTACTGCTTGCTCGTGCTCCAAATCATCTGTTCTCGTTCTAGACCTTGTTGCTTTGTTTAGGGACAGTTTTGTTGAAAGAATATTTATTTTGTGTAGCTCCTCAAGTCGACTTGAAAGTATATTGTTGCATCACCACTAGTGGAAACGAGGCCTTTGGTTGAGCCTGGAAATGGGCTTTAACACCGGTTCTTCTACGAACCGGTGTTAAAGGGGGGCCTGTACCAGCGTGGGCCGTGCAGCAAAAAGGAGCCCCCCTTTAACACCGGTTCGTGGCACGAACCGGTGTTAAAGGCCCCTGTACCAGTGGCCCGCGCAGCCCCCCCCCCCCCCCTTTAACACCGTTTCGTGGCTTGAACCGGTGTTAAAGGGGGGGGGCTATATAAGACACCGCAGCCCACACCCCACTCTTCCATTTTTTCACTATCTCATTTTGGAGCCTAGCAAGAGGGTGTGAAGTGTGCTAGTTTGTGTTTTTTTCGTATGCACAAGAGGTGTTCGGTGAAATGCCCGAGAGCTCAAAATAAGTTTTCTCGTTGCTCTTTCCTTCTCGGTCGAGGTCGGCAACTATCCTTTCATGTGTCATTGATGTAGTATATATATAAATGGTCATCTCCCTATTATTTTTTGATATATACTATATATTAATGCAGATGAACCGGCAATGGATGTACGGTGACCGCCGCACTTCCGAGTACATTACAGGCCTCCAAAATTTCATCGTTGTGGCTAATGCAAACCGTGGTCACAATGGTTTTATGTGTTGTCCGTGTGTTCACTGTCAGAACAAGAAAGACTACTCAAATACCAGAACCATTCACGCCCACCTGCTTCGATCCGGTTTCATGCCCAGCTATAATTGTTGGACCAAGCACGGAGAAAAAGGGGTTGTGATGGAAGACAACAAAGAAGAAGAGGATGATGACAACTATCATAATATGTATCCTGAATATGATGATACTGCAACGGGGGTAGATAATGAAGATCAAGAGGCAGCAGATGGGCCCGCTGATGACGATCTTGGTCGGGCCATTACTGATGCAAAGGAAGAATGTGAAACTGAAAAGGAGAAGGAGAAGCTGGAGCAGATGTTAAAGGATCACAAAACATTGTTGTACCCAACTTGCGAAGATGGACACAAAAATCTAGGTACCACACTGGATTTGCTGCAATGGAAGGCAGAGAACGGTGTGACTGAAAGCGCATTTTCAAAGTTGTTGGTAAAAATGAAGAATCTTCTTCCAAGAAATAATGAGTTGCCCGACAGTACATACCAAGGAAAGAAGGTTGTCTGCCCTCTAGGATTAGACGTGCAGAAGATACATGCCTGCATTAATGACTGCATCCTCTACCGCGGTGAGAAGTACGAGAATTTGGATGCATGCCCGGTATGCACTGCACTGCGGTATAAGATCAGACGAGACGATCCTGGCGATGTTGAGGGCGAGGCCCCTAGGAAGAAGGTTCCTGCCAAGGTTATTTGGTATGCTCCTATAATACCACGGTTAAAACGTCTCTTCAGAAATAAAGAGCATGCCAAGTTGTTGCGATGGCACATGGAAGACCGTAAGAAAGACGCGATGTTGAGACACCCCGCTGATGGGTCATAGTGGAGAAAAGTCGAGCGAGAGTACCCGGACTTCGCACGTGACGCAAGGAACTTAAGGTTTGGTCTAAGTACAGATGGCATGAATCCTTTTGGTGAGCAGAGCTGCAGTCACAGCACCTGGCCTGTGACTCTATGTATCTATAACCTTCCTCCTTGGTTGTGTATGAAGAGGAAGTTCATTATGATGCCAGTGCTCATCCAAGGCCCGAGGCAACCCAGCAACGACATTGATGTGTACCTAAGGCCATTAGTTGAAGAACTTTTACAGCTGTGGGCCAAACCAGGTGTACGTATGTGGGATGAGCACAAAGGGGAGCCATTTGACCTACGAGCATTGCTTTTCGTAACCATCAATGATTGGCCTGCTCTTAGTAACATTTCAGGGCAGACAAACAAGGGATACAATGCATGCACACACTGTTTAGATGAGACTGAAAGTGTATATTTGGATAAATGTAAGAAGGTTGTGTACCTAGGGTATCGTCGATTTCTTCCGAACCTGCATCCAGTAAGAAAGAAAGGCAAGCATTTCAAACGTCTGGCAGAACCCCGGAGGAAGCCTGTCCTCCGTACCGGTGAGGAGGTATTTGGTATGGTCAAGGACCTAGAAGTAATCTTTGGAAAAGGTCCTGGCAGTCTATCTGTTCCGAATGACGATGCCGGACACGCGCCCATGTGGAAGAAGCAATCTATATTTTGGGACCTACCCTATTGGAAAGTCTTAGAGGTCCGCTCTTCAATCGACGTGATGCACGTGACGAAGAATGTTTGCGTGAACCTGCTAGGCTTCCTAGGAGTGTATGGGAAGACAAAAGATACATCGGAAGCACGGCAGGACCAGCAACGTCTGAAAGACCCTGAAGAGCCTATGCATCCTGAGAACGAGAAGGGTAAACGATGCCACTTAACTCCTGTCAGCTACGCTCTTACCAAAGCAGAGAAGGAAATCTTTTTTGAATGCCTGAGCAGTATCAAGGTCCCGTCTGGCTTCTCGTCGAATATAAAGGGAATAATAAATATGGCAGAGAAAAAATTCCAAAACCTGAAGTCTCATGACTGCCACGTGATTATGACACAATTGCTTCCGATTGCATTGAGGGGGCTTCTACCTGAAAATGTTCGAGTACCCATTGTGAACCTATGTGCATTCCTCAATGCAATATCTCAAAAGGTAATCATCCAGAAAGCCTACCAGGGTTATAGACAGATGTGGCCCAATGTCTTGTCAGCTTTGAGTTGGTGTTTCCACCATCCTTCTTCAATATTATGACGCATCTCCTGGTTCACCTAGTAGAAGAGATTGTCATTCTCGGTCCTGTATTTCTACACAATATGTTCCCCTTTGAGAGGTACATGGGAGTCTTAAAGAAATATGTTCATAACCGTGCTAGGCCAGAAGGAAGCATCTCCAAGGGCTATGTAACAGAGGAGGTCATTGAGTTCTGTGTTGATTTTATTCCTGACCTTAAGGCGATTGGTGTTCCAGAATCACGACATGAGGGGAGACTGCGTGGAAAATGCACCCTAGGATGTAAAGCAATGATATGTAGGGACGGGCATTCTCTCAATCAAGCACACTACACGGTTTTACAAAGATCTATCTTGGTTGCCCCGTATATCAATGAACACAAGAATTTAATACGCCTCAAACACCCGGGACAGTCTGATGAATGGATTATAAGTGAATACATGGCAAGTTTTGGCGGCTGGCTGCAAAGACTTCTCACGAATAACACCACTGTTGGGGATCAGCTGTACTTGTTGGCCAGGACACCATCTTCGACTGTATGTACTTTCCAAGGGTACGAGATAAATGGGAATACATTTTACACGATAGGCCAAGATAAAAAGAGCACCAACCAAAATAGTGGTGTCCGCTTCGATGCAGCAGAAGACAATGGGCAAAAGACCACGTATTATGGGTTCATAGAGGAGATATGGGAACTTGACTATGGACCTAATTTTAAGGTCCCCTTGTTTCGATGCAAATGGGTCAAGCTAACAGGAGGGGGGGTTGAGGTAGACAAGAAGTAGGAATGACAACGGTGGATCTCAACAATCTTATGAAGGTAGACAAGAACTTAGACGAACCATTCGTCTTAGCCAATGATGTGGCTCAGGTTTTCTATGTGAAGGACATGTCTACCAAACCGAAAAAAAGAAAAAATAAGCAAACAGATACATCACACGATGAGCCAAAGCGTCACATAGTATTCAGAGAAAAGAAACATCGTGGGAGTGGAGGACAAGACAGACATGTCAGGAGATTATAATAAGTTTGATGAAATTCCGCCCTTCAGAGTGAAGACTGACCCAACCATCCTGTTAAACGGTGTTGATACTCCATGGTTACGGCCGACGCGATCATAAGATTGACTATATGTATTAATTGAGCCATTTTTGGCACACATATGTATCTCAACATGGAAATCAATGTCATATTTCTTCTGTTAACAGTATATGTATTAAATGAGCCATTTTTCTTCCTTCTATTTCTTCCCTCCATTTTTCTTCCCGCCATTTTTATTCCCGCCATTTTTCTTCCTACCATTTTTCTTCCCGCCAGTTCTTCCCTCCAGTTCTTCCCGCTAGTTCTTCACTATATATATATGTAGGGTTGGCCTCCATTGTCATTGCACATCTCTAGACTCATATCTGCAACCTCATCACTCTTTCCCATGGCTTCCACCGTAGCACTAACCCCCAGGGAGGCGGAGGCGCTTTGCGCCTCGAACTACCCCTGCCCGCCGGGCTACTGTGTCCCGTCGGCTGGATGCTGAGCGCCGGAGGCGTGCCGGTTCCTCCTGTCCCTCTAGGTGTGGCGCGCCGGATGGCCATCACGAACCACTACTACTTCGAGCTCACGCCGGAGCAGCGGAGGAATCCCAGATGGCATCCCGACTATTTCCCTACTTGGGAAGCCTTCTTCGTGGATCGGCGTGAGAGGGCGCTCGCCAGACACGAGGAGGACGGCCCACCTCCTCCGAACTTCAACGAGGCCGGCCGTCGGCTATGGTGGCGCGGTCAGACTCTCCAGAGCGTCATGGCCTATGACACTGCCGCCGACTCTAACCCCCGTCTGCGCTACCCTCAAGTCCAGCCCACGCGTACTCAGCCTTCAAGATTCAATTACGGCGACCCCGACGACGACAGCGATGATGGCGGCGGCGAGTACGACGACTACAGTGGCGAGTATTACAGGTGTAGGCAGGAGCATGACTGAATCACTCCAACATTCCGAAACAAGTTCGACCAATTATTACTTAATCTGGCCATGTATCTTAATTTTCAGTTCTTTTATGTATCTCAATTTTCAGTCGTGCTTTATGTAACTTACTATTAGTTGCATTCTGTATTTTAATTCTAGTTCTATCTCCTTCACAAAATGACCTATCTCATTCGAGGTTTCTTGGCTTTCGGGTCAAATGACCAATGTTATGGCTAGAATCAAGGCATAGTTTGTGATAATATGGCCATATTGTGCATACATGTGCATCATGGCATGGCAAACAATGTTGCAAGAGGAAGTTTTCCTTTTTATCGCACCAAAAAGGCATTTTCCATTTTCCGAGCATAAAAACGGACGGTTTTGTGAAGCAACCACCAAATGGCTAATTCAAAAAACCACCACCACATTTTACAAAAATATTATACCACCTTATATGGACAATGTACCAACAGGGGGATCTGAAACCTTTTCGTCCACCTCTGGTGAAAAAGACAAATTCCTGCCGAATCGGCAGGAAGTGGGTCAGATATGAACTACAGGTACATGATACGATGCTCATGATTTTTTACAAAATCATTTTTAGGTTCACAATATGTTATTTTATCAAAAATCCAATGCAAGTTGAGCGAGGCTTTGTCAGATTCAAGTGTATACAAAAGATGCGGCATTTAAATATCCAATCAATTCAAAAATGTTAATACAAAATAAAATATGATTTGCTCTAATAAAATAGGGTTAGATTCCTTTTTAGATGCTTAATATTTCTTATGTTCAAAGTTTTAGGATTTGACAATTTATTTTTGTTTGAATGGAATAATCAAAATTTATATGTAAGTGTTTTAATCATTTTGAAAATTTTCATCTAAAGTAAATATAAAATGTTTTTACATGAATGGATAGATATTATTTTTCTGAAAATTATGATATATTATTCATATTTTTCTGAGTTGAAATGAATAAGATATGAATTTTCTAAATTCATATCCTATTTTTTGAATTATAAATGCCCTCACGCCTTTAATGCATGAAATAAATGCCCTCCCTTTAACACCGATTCCAGCCACGAACCGGTGTTAAAGGGGGGGGTGTGCGCCCCTCCCCCCCTTTAACACCGGTTCGTGGCTGGAACCGGTGTTAAAGGAGGGGTGCGGGCGCGAAACGAATTCCCCCCCCCCTTTAACACCGGTTCCAGCCACGAACCGGTGTTAAAGGGGGGGTTATAATGCGCGCCTTCCCCTTCCTTCTTCCCCCCCAGCCAGATCGAAAGCGCGCGCCGTCCAGCCGTCGTCGTCCAGCCGTCGCCGTCCAGCCCTCGCCGTCGCCATCCCGCGGGAGCGCCGTCGCCCCCTCCCCGCGCGCGAGCCGTCGCCGTCGCAGTCGACGCCCCCCACCGCGCCAGTACCGTCCGCCACCGTGCACGCCCGTGTCGGCCGCCACCCCCGTCGCCGCCGCTCTGCAAGGTTTAGGGTTAGTATTAGTTTAGTGTTAGTATTACTTTAGGGTTTATTTAGTCTGCAAGGTTTATTTAGTGTTAGTATTAGTAGTTTAGTGTTAGTATTAGTTTAGGGTTTATTTAGTTTAGGGTTATTAGTTTAGGGTTTATTTAGTTTAGGGTTATTAGTTTAGGGTTATTTATTTAGTGTAGTTTAGTGTATTTAGTTTAGGGTTATTTAGTGTATTTATAGTTAGTATTAGTTTAGGGTCGTCATTTCGCTGCTCTGCAAGCGCCGCCGCTGGCCGTCGTCGTTAACGTCGCTCCGGTGACCCCTAGGTAGTGGCGCCGCCCGTTTTAGGTAGGCCGCATCACGCTGAGGCGAACCCGCTACCTCGCGCGCCCTAGGTCGCTCTCCAGCGCCGCCAGCCGCCGCTTTCTGGAGCATCCTCCGGTCAGCCACTGTAGCTAGCCCCTCTCATATGCATCCGGGATTTCTCTGAATTAGGGTTTGGACCCCTCGGAACTCGTTTAAAATGATCAAGCATCCTTAGGGTTTTAATTTCATTTGTGTATTTATTTGTGTATTTTTGTATGAATAATATGTATATTTGTGTATGAATCCAAGTCCACTTGAATGTTTACTCTCTTACTCTAGATAATATTATTGTTTTAGAAACTATGGATCCACTTAGTAGAAACCTTGAAGAAGAAGAAATAATGGAGAACATTATCGATGAGGACACCTCACAATATCTGAACTTGGAGGGACATGATGATAGCTCAAGTAGTCATGGAGAAGATGAAGACTCCGGTGAACGCAATTTAGTGATTACAAAGTCCGGCGAGGTATATGCATTGATTAAGCATCTGCTGACTTCCACCAACAATCTTCTTCTACATGTATTAATTAACGCTTCTTTCTTCTTTTAGCCCTCTGGATTGACCAGCCAGCAACCATCTTCTTCTACGAAAAAGAGCAAGCGAGGCGCGAGCCATCCGTTGAAAGATCGTGCAAAGTTCACGATCGAAGCAGTCCGTGTTGATGGCAGGCTGATGGAGCCCAAGAAGGCCGCAGAAAAATTTGTACATCCGGCTGGAGTTCTTGTTAGGGACCAAATCCCAATCATAATTGAATATTGGAATAAGCCAAAGAAGGGCGATGGTACCTTTGTCGATGAAAGATCCAAAGAAACGCTTTGGAATTCGCTGTTGGTAAATTTCACCCTTCCGCCAGAGGAGGATGAAAACAAACCGGTTATAAAGGAAAAGGTCAAAGAGTGGACTCTAAAGAAGATGGCTGACGCTTTCCGCAACTGGAAGACAAAATTGAACAAATTTGTCAAAGCTCGCGAGACTCCAGATTTCGAAGACGCATATTATGCGAAGATAAGACCTCACTGGCGCGAATTTGTGGCATACAAGGAAGGTGCTATAGCTACAAAGAGGTCAGAAACCAATACGCTAAATGCCCAGAAGAAGAAATATCACCAGAGGACAGGGTCAGGTGGCTACATATCTCAGAGGCCTAAGTGGGAGGAAGCTGAGAAGGCCCTATGCGACAGAGGGATCACACCCCAGACACATGGGTGGGACCTACGTGCAAAGACTTGGTTCTACGGAATCGGGGCAAGGTTGGACCCAGAAACAGGATTGTGTATCTTCCCAACCCTCCTTGCCAAACCCGTCACTGAACTCATCACGGCATATGAGGAAACAGCCGCCAGGACCTTCCATCCCGACAGAGAGAATGACCAGCTCACACGCGCCATCGGTAAAAAAGAACACCCTGGACATGCACGAGGCACAGGGGGTATGACGTGGAAGGATGGGTTTGCCGAGTGGAGCGACTCTTGCAGATGGCGCGGCAGAAAAGAAAAAGAGCGTACAGAGCGGATGACATAGATAGAACATGCACTTGTGGCGCTGCAGGCGCAAGTGAATGCACAACAGAGCCATCAAGCTACCGACCCATCTCAGCGGCACGAAGAGCCTGCATTGGAATCTGCCGGCGGCCTAGACTCTGCGCGGAAAAGCAGCGTGGCTTCCACGGAGAACGTGCAGCCCACGCTTGAAATGGCGGGTCCTCGATACCCCGTGGATGAGATCACGGAGAGCGAACACGCTGAGCTGCATGTGAGATTAATGGGCTTATCCATTAAGGTGGCTGTCGGATATGCCTTACCTCCTGTAGCTGGTGGAACTTACCACTGCCGACCGATTCCAGATGGCTATGCTATTGTCGGGGTGGATGAGGTTGTGAAGGAATATGAGGAAGCACAGCTTGACCATGCTACAGGTGAAGGGGAAACTCAAGTCAAATTTGCAGTGAAAACAACCATTCTTTGGAAGAAGGAACACATTGTGCTTCCAAATTGGAGGCCACTGGCACCCCCGCCGTCTCCGCAGCGTCAGCAGTCTGAGCCGCTTCAGCCATCTCCTGCGCGGCAGCCATCTCCGGCGCGCCAGCCATCTCCGGCGCGCCAGCCATCTCCGGCGCTTCAGCCATCTCCTCAGCGTAAGCGGAAGAGCACTGCCACGAAGAGCATCACTAGCACTGCCACAAAGAAATCCGCAGGAAACCGTACGCCAAAGAGTTCAAAAAACTACGTCCCGCAGCCTTCCGCCAAGCCATTGCCAGTTTTACTGTGGAATCGCAGCGACGAGGAGACCAATAGGATCTCGGAAGAAGAGGTCAAGAAATTCTTTGCACCTAGACGGGCCGAGCCAAAGGAGAAAATAGATCCAGCGGTGGTGGAGAAGTTTTACAAAAATCTTTTGAAACCTGAAACCCCACTTGTGCCGGACTACGAGCGCCAGATTTTGAAGGAGGATGCAAGGCGCCGTAGGGAGACTGAAAGTAGCAGTCGTGCGGCACCCCAGAAAACAGTTCCCATGCTCGGAGAGCAGGAAAACCAATCATGCGCCCCGCTCCAAGTGTTCGACACACGGGACGCTCCTCCCGTAAATGATTACGAGGCAGAGCTACAAAGAAAGGCCAATGAGATGGGGATGACTTACATTGCATACTTGAACATCATGGGAGACAACTTGCCCAAATGCGATGCCAACCCCATACATCCATGGAAGTATGGGAAGAATCTCGTCAAGAAAGAGGAGCTCAAGAATCTACCAATAAAGATGCGAAGATTGCACAAGTGGTACATTGATTTCTGCAAGACGAGAAAGGAAGAATGGATCACGACGCATATAAGAGATGAGATTTTCTTGTGCGGAGACGACGAGATCGACTTCAACATTCAAGACTTGCATTTTCTATTCAATCAGAAGGAACTCGACAAAGCTGCCATCAGCCTTTATTGTGTGTAAGTACTATTTCTGTATTTTCTATCTCATCTCATTCACTTCATTAATTGCATGTATATATATATATGCTCACCATATATGTATATACTATTATGCAGAAAAAGGTTATGGAATGCATGAAAGGAGGACCTTTTGACATTGGGTTCGTTGACCCAAATAGAGTTCATGAAGAAGTGGTAAGAACCAAACCCGGGCAAACAGAAGATTTATTGCTAAGGTCTTTACTGAGTCAACAAACCAAAAGGGAAATACTATTGCCTTACAACTTCTCGTGAGTACTGTTACCCTCTTTTGTACACATTATGTTTCGGCTTACTCGATGTTAAGTGTAACTGATGATGAGTTATGCGTGTGTAGGTTCCACTTTATTCTGCTAGTCATTCAACCTGACTTAGGAAAAGTCCTTGTCATGGACTCGTTACGAAAAGAAAAGGAGCTATGGGCAGACTTTAGAGAGATGCTCCAGAGGTAATTTCAATCATATTATCGCACTAGATCGGCAACTTTCGTGACAACAAGTAATTAATTACTCCTTTATCCATTTTCTTTGCCGGACAGGGTTTGGAAAAGGTTCACGGGCAGGGCCGTGGGTGAATGGTCAGAAGAACTAAAATTTGTAGACCAAAATGTAAGTAATACTAGCTAGCTAGGTCTGCGTATCTCTTTGATTCTGCTTCCAATTCCATTATATCATGCTTTATTGATTACTATTTTGATTGAACTCTCTATTCTCGTAAAGTGCGCGCATCAAGGACACGACAATAACTTATGTGGGTACTATGTTTGCGAGTTCATTCGCAACACGATATGTGCGACGGGCCAAGCCGCACTAGAACAACTTAGAGTAAGTAAACAAAGTACACAACATTATTTTATTACCATCAATTGTGTTGAGTTTTATTCTTATATATATTGACCCAATTCTTCATATATATTCAGATCAACGGATGCGGGACCAACTCCTACCATTTGACCGCATACGAGCCATTCAAGAGGAATTGGCGGGGTTCATACTTGATGAGGTCGTCACGCCTGGCGGAGAACTCTTTAGATATCCACCAAAATGAACGTTGTATATATGCTTGAACGTGTTTGTCTTGTACTTGATGCTTCAACGTTTACAGAGAATACCACACAATGACGATGTTGTGTATAATAATAGTTGCTTAATTATTCATGTACTTGTATGTACCGATGACAATGTATGTGTATACCGCTCCCGATTGATTCCCCCTCCCCCCCTCCCCGTCCCCGCCGCGCCGCAGAAATACGCCTAGAACGGGGCAGGGGCAGAACTCTGCCGCGACAGAGATTTAGGCCGTTTTCCTGCCGCGGCAGAGATTTATCTCTTTTTCCTGCCGCGGCACATAACCTTTAACACCGGTTCGTGTTACGAACCGATGTTAAAGGGGGGGCCTGAGCCCTGCGGTAGCCCCACGTGCGCCACCCTTTAACACCGGTTCGTATACCCTCTAACACCGAACCCTCAACAGCGGTTCTATAACCGCTGTTAGAGGGCCCTCCAAACCGGTGTTAGAGGGGGGTGTGCACTAGTGCACCAATAGAGAAATTGCTATTGGTGGTGCGTCAAAAACAATATTAGTGGCGTTTGTGTTACTGGTGGCGGTGTGCAGACACGCCACCGGTAACATGAATATAGGTGGCGTGTAACGGCAGCTGGACGCTACTGTTGTGTTTAAAAAAAATTAAAACTACTGTAGTTATTGAATTTCACGACAATATTTTTATACAGAACTGTAATTCCACATAACAGAACATTAATAAAAGTAGCTGACGAATTTAACATAGTCCGCAAGCTGTCACCAATGAATTTAACTAGCTCCCTCCGATCCATATTATTGTTCTCAATTTTGTCTAGATTTGGATGCATCTAGTCTAAATACTTAACTAGATACATCCGAATCTAGATAAAGTTGAGAACAATAATATGAACCAGAGAGAGTAGCTCTAACTAATAAAAATAGCAAATTATTGATTCAGCTAACATATTAACTAGGTCGTCTTCGATGAACTCAGATGAGTCTGTTCACGAGTCTTGTATAACACGTCGATGTCTCTATCACCATGCTTGAGATAGAACAAGCACCTCCTCCCAGCTTCCATTCCGTAGGCATTTTAATGCTCTCCAACCAGGGCAACCGAAATAAGTTTGATTTGTCTCATTGGTCACTACAACTCTGAAATCCTTAGGCTTGCTGAACTGGACGAGGGTTACCTCAAATTGTCCCCGCTTCATGAATACCTCTATTGAAATGGAGTAAAAAGTCATGTCTTGCGCTGCAGGGGATATGAACAAAATTATAAGAAAAAACAATCAGCTTTGAACATTGTACATATTGTTTAAAATAAGGTCGCACATAGTTCAAAACATACCATTCTAATTTCAAAGTTCTCCGAGAGCACTATGACAAACTTCTTATCCCGGCACCTGGTGTAATAACCATAAGTGTCACACCGCTGATCCATTTTGCAGCAATGAGTTGCATATTAAAAGATAAAAACATTCTTAAACTCTACCATGATTAGTTGAACAAAAAACAAAAAACAACATAAAGTCTAGGATGATCAATTGTATATTAAACATCCTGAACTCTAGTCACTCCAATCAAGCCGGAGTCAGACTGATTCCACATCTAGCTGCTTCTTACTATCATCGAATGCAAAATCACCCTTGCAGAATCCGTAGAGGTTCTCATCCTGGCTGTATTGCTAGCCCATACTAGAGGAGTCCGCGCCGTCACACTCGGAGGGATTGACCTCCTTTTTTTCCGAAATGGGGAGCGGATCCCGGCCTCTGCATCAAGCGATGCACATGGACTTTATTTATTATTAAAACCATATTGTTTGGCAAAGGTCATTACTTGGGGTGGTGGTTGCCGGAGGTTCCCGCCGGATCTGCTGGGGCAAGGATGGCCGGTGCGCTGACGTGTAGCGGCTAGGGCGGCGTCCCTGGTCGGGGTGGTGGCGGAGATCCTCTCCTGGCGGCGCCATGGCTGGCAACGGAGGTGGGACTACCTGGTGGCCATGGACGAAACCCTAGATCTAAATCTGGGTGTCTCCCATGTCGTACACCAATTCCTCTTCGATGCATGGTTGGGCCGGATCCGGTGGAGGGTCGATCCTGCTCTGTCGTTGCCTTTCTCGATGCTGGCCCAGCCTACGGGCTGCTGCGAGGGGTCGGAGCGGCGGATCTTGCAGGTCGCCGGCGGGTGGCGTGGGGGCTGTCGGCTAGGCATGAATAAAGGTGGTGGTCCTCGGATCTCTCGCACATCAAGACGAAGATCTACTTGTTGCTTGCCTTCATGGATCTGTCAAAGTGTCTAGTTCCAGAAGGCTCTGCCGGCGCACTCCCATGGGCGCATCATGCCTGGAGTTTGCTGGATCAGAAGGTATTCGGTCGTGCGCACCCGTGTTTTTTGCTGGCCCTTTGGTTTCAGATGGAGCGTGGCGAAGCTCTGCTACCTGTTACCATCATGTGTCATGTCTTTGACGATCCATGATGAAGTCAGATGTGGAGAATTTCATGAAGACAGGAACACAAGGGCTAGCTATGGTGGATTGAATCTTTGGGGTGTTGAGGATCTGGCTTGGTGATCTGTGACTCGCAGCAGCGTCTGTTAGAGGGGGCGACAACACAGGAGATGTTCACGGTCTTATCTTGCAGGGTGAAAACCCAAGGTCTGGCCTTTATTGGTTGTGCCTGGCAATGGCCTTACAGAAGGCATTGTTTTGCGAGCGAAGACTTTCTCCAGGGTGAAAACCTAGGATCTTCGATCGGGCGATGACAGCGCTTGAGCACTGTTTCCTTCTTGGAGGGGTTGGACTCTAGTGTTGTTAGTGTCGCTGCTGCTAAGGATCTGATCGCTTTAGCGGGACTTTTCTTTTTGTAATTCTTCTTTTTTTTTTGCTGTGTGCATCCGTAATGCCAATAGGGTAATGCGTTGTTCCAGAGGCTGGGTATAATTGGTATCTTCCGATATTAATATATGCTCCTTTCTCAAAAAAAAAAAACCTGGTGAGCAGATGCCTGGTGAGCAGTTCAATACTTGGATGGCATAATTCTGATGTGTTAATAAGAGAAGACGAATAGACTAGCCGTGTGTGGTGTGTTTGACGTCCTCCCTGTTTCACTCCTCAATTCGTAAAATAGTCGTAACTAATTCAAGTTTTCACAACCTAGCCAGGAGCATGCCGTCCAATACTCCAATTCATATCGCTTTGTTCTTGTTTAGTGGCATCAAAAATTCCTTCTTGCCGTGTTCGGATTCTGTTTTGTTGAAAGGATATTTATTTTGTGTTGTACTATCATGGATGAGCGCACCTAACTCGAGCCTTTTTGTGTGTGGTAATAATTTTCGTATACACCTTCTATAGGGGGAGTAGACTTTTCTTCCGACTATCTCGTTGAATCCACGGACACATTTATCAGATTCGGTGCAGTGCAGCTCTCTAAGACTTGAATATCTGGAACAAGTTTTGTAAAAGAAAGAGAAGTTCTGAATCTTATCCTAATAATGATCACCTGAACAGACGAAATGTATACCGTCCTGGAATCAATGTTCGGACTAGCACAGAAAAAATTGTAACAGTGTATCACCAATGAGAGTGTAAAGCGCATCCATAACGATGCAGGGGAAGAGACCCCGCGTGCACAGCCCCCGGTCGCCCCGGTCCCGCTCTCCTCCCGTCGTTGCCGCTGGCCTCGCCGCGGTGGCGGCGGCCCCTGCCGCCAAAGGTAGTGGGGGATCCCGCGGTGGACGCGAGGGGGCCGAGCGGTTGCGTTTCGTTCTCGCCGGCGAGCTCGTCGGCTTAGCGGCGTAGGGGCGCGGTGGGTTGCGGGCAGCGGCGGCGGACGACGTCGGAGCGGAGGGCGGCAAGGGCGCCGCCTTGGCGCTGCTGCGGTTGTCGGGCGTGGCCAGGGCCCGATCTGGGCTCAGATGGGCTCGGCGGGCCGCGCCTCCCCTGTGCTGCTGCTGGCCTTCGGAAGCCGGGGCGGCGGCCCCGGGTCTCGGCGGTGTGCGCTGCTCCCTGGCTGCGGGGGTGGCAGGGGCGGCGCTCGTGGCGGTGGTGCAAGTGAGGCGAGGAAGCCGGGGCGGCGGCCCCGGGGACACTGCATCTTTCGGGTGAGAAGCGGCCACAGGTTTGCCTCGACGCTTCGGTGGCGTGGAGGACGACGGGCTGGGGGTGTCTCGGCGTGGTGGTCTCGTCGAGGCCACGCCCTGCTCCGGCGGTGCTTTGGCGGCTTGGCGGCTGCGGAAGGTCGCCGCGGGGTGGCTTGGTTGACTGCGGCAGTGGAAATCAGCATGGGGTGTTGTGGGGCTGCGCGCGAAAGCCGGAACCAGCGGCAGCTCCGGATCGAGATGGTGGTGATGCTCTGCCTCGGCCGCATGGGCGGCGGGGTTTGGCTCCGCGGGCGTGGACGTCGTCTCTTTTGCTGGTGAACTAGCTCGTCGGGCGGCAGGGACTGCCTCGGTGCCTGTCCCTTGGAGGTGGTGGTCGTGGTCTCCGGACGAAAGTCCAGTCCGACTTGGTCGGTGCCGACAGCGGCGGCGCCTGTGGGCGCTGTTATCCCTCTTGGGGGCGTTGTCGTGGAGCCCCGACGCCCCTCCGTCCATCATTCCGGGATGAAAGCCCAAATCTGGCTTGCCGGATTGGATGATGGCGGCGCCTTATGGACGTCGTTACCACCTTGGAGGCGTCATTTTTCGGAGTGTATGGAGCCTTTTGCTTGGGGCGCTAGTGTTGCCGGTTGAGTCGATGTATTCGGGCCTTGTCGGCGTGCGAGTACCGCTGGCGAGTCCCCTGCGGCCTGCCTCTCGCCATGAAGCCTGAGAGGCCTAGCCGTTCCTTCAGTTCTGACTTCCTCTCCGGGGACATGGACCAGGCTCTTCGTAGCGCTCGTTGTTGCCGTTGTGTTCGTATCGTTTCGGCGGTGCTCCAGGCCTAGTCGACCTAGGTAGTGCGGCCTCGTGTGGTTTCTGCCAGTTTTTCCTTAAAACTGTGCCGTTTGGGGTCTTTTTTTTTGGTCCGGTTCCCCTTTTAACTGGACCCGCGTATTTATACGTCTGTTTCGGGTTTTGGCCGGTTTCCCTTTCAAACCGGCCAATTCTCTTCTTCTAATAGAAAAGGCAGTGCTCCTGCTGGTTGCTTCAAAAAAATTGTAACAGTCATATACAAATATAAGATATAAATCATAAAATTTCACCCTACCCCAAACTCTACAAGCGGAAAGTTTATATTGGCTTTTTTCTTTTCTTTTTCTCTTCGTGTGCCTTCTTCTCCCATGCCTTCGGACTTGTATAGCCACGAAGACTTACCATCCTCATTTTGTTCTCTTCACATTCTTCGCTGGCAGCATCCTTCATGTCCTTTTGTGATCACTCATGCAATTCTGGAAAACATGATCGGGTCCTTCTCCATCGGACCAACGAGGCGTATAGATCAGCTGCTGCCTCCATGGACGGACCACTTGGGGCGATGCTGCTGGAAAGTGCCCACACGGAGAAGTCGAAGATTCTCCATATCGACCACATACAGAGGAGAGAGAGGAAGAACAACCATAGTCGTGTGGCTAAGACAAGCCACCCTTTAGCCATGAGAAGCATGGGTAAGACGGCGGCGGCCATCGCGAGTTCCCTGTTGTTCCTTAGGGGAACGCGTTGTAGCTCACGACCCTAATAGCGCAGATCGGAGATCGGGGAAATGGTCAACTTCTGTGATGCGTGATGCTACCATCACCGCGATCGCTACGTCTTGGAGCTAGGCTGGCCAAATCGCTAGATCTGAGCTACCACCGAGCCTTATTGAAGGGGATGTGTAGCATACGTCATCGCCCGTCTACGATTCCTGCATCCGGAGCACCATGAATAGAAGCATCCCCGCCACCAACCACCGGAAGCCGCTCACAAGCTATGATGATGCAATACCCATCAGCATCACGCAGCCGCCACGGGGGCAAAACCTACTCTAACCCTAGACCTAACCCTACGACTACTACTATGCACAAGAAGAGGCCGACCTCCTCTCCCCTCGTATCCGGATGACGAGGCTAATTTAAAAGAGAGGGTTAACAGTTGGGGCGGAGCGACCGTCTCTCAACTCGGAGTAGAGGAGAGAGGGGGGAAAAGGTTGCAAATGAGAGTCCCTCGATCAGTTTCACGAAACTTGCAGGTGTTTGAGGGCGAATAAAAATAGGTGCCCTGGCCGATGAGCCGAGTAACCAAGGTTAGAGAGTAGGGTGGCTAGAGTATGGAACCCATTTTTTTTAATCAAAAAGATAAAAGTCGGTCTTAAAAATTCTCTCAGAGGTTTTGACTTTTTTTTTCCAACAGAGGCACCGATTTCGAACTGGGCTCTATTTTCTGAGACCCCCAAATCAACAGCCCAGCCCAGCCCAGCCAGGCTGCTTCTCTCTCGGCTCCTCTTCGCCCGGTGGAGACGCACCCCACCGTCGCCCCCTCCAAGGCCGGCCGGACCACTACGTGTTGCGGCTTCTGCCGGCGGCGGATCCGAGTCCCTTAATTCTCCACTGCCGCTCGCCGGCTGGCCGTCCATCACTACGCCCAGGGCGGCCGCGGCCTATGGCATCAGCAATACCAGTACGGCGGCGGCGGGCAACAATAGCAGCAATGGGTTCTGCTTCTTCCTGTCCCCCGCCTCCCGATGGCGGCTGCTCGTGGGCAAATCGAGCCTCGTGAATTCCACCACCACCATCACCACCGCTCGCCGTCCGTCCGTCCATGGCGTCGGCGACCGCGGGCGTCAGCGGGACCAGCGCGGCTGGGGCGGGCAACAACAGCAGCAGCGAGTTCAGCTTCTTCGTGCCCTGCGACATCAGGCTACCCCTCTCTTTCCGCGTCCACCACCACCGCCACGGCCACTCAAGGTAGCAAGTACTCATTCCCCTTCCCTTCCCTTTCCCTCAAAGCCTCACACTCTCAGTTCGAACCACTCGGGGAGAAGGAGGCGGGGGCTGTTGAACTCTGCAGTGGTTGATTGCCATGTATTTCACACGAGACATTTGCCTGTCAGCTGCATGAATCTGTTGTTTAGCTTGACAGTGACATACGTTCCTAGCTAGAATTTTCTAGCTGACTGACTTCGTGTTTTATCAGTAGGGCACTTCAAAGAATCATGAAATTTCCTCCTACAGGTGCAGTGAAAAGCAATTGGTGTGGAAGTTCCATTTCTCTTTGATGTCCGAGAAGAATGCTTTTGCAAAGTTGATATCGGTTCTTGTATCTATCACCGGGGGACTGATTTTTCATCATCCAAAGCCATATCAATCCTTCCAGCGTGTCCAGGCTCTCCAACACTAAGGCTATGCTTCATAGATGCAGCCTACGGCATGACGAATATTCTCAAGGTGTCCTGGGCAACACTAGTCACCTGGAATCCAGAGACCATCTCTTCTGGTCACGTTGCTTCAGCACTGAATGTCAGCCCTCCACAGGTCTGAACCTTCAGGCCAACGCCACCTTGACACTGTTGTATGCTTATTTTATCAGACAAGTCTCATCTAGCAAACTTTCGTGTAAACCGGTGTATGCTTATTTTATCCTTTGATAAAAATTTAGAATGAATGTGATTATAACTCCATTTGTTACATTTGGTTACCACGTTCAGCACTTTCGTTATTACATAGATACTGCACAGTCAGAGAAAACTCACACGTCTGTCATTATCGTATTTCTGTTTTGCTGGTTTCCTACGCTGGTATGTGGTTGCTGACCTCCATGATCTTGCATATGCAAGACGATACTACAGAAGATATGACATGCATGAAGATGAAATGATGAAAGTACGTTATCTTCCTTTTTGGACATAGTCCTGTTGGTTCTATCCTTCCTGAAAATTTATTTATGTACCACTATTTCTGTTAACAGATGGTTGCTAGAAAGGATGGAGATGAAGATGGGCTTCAACTGTGGAAGAGTTTAACATGTCAGACAGAACTTTCCCCTCAATTATGTTCTATTAAGAAGGGTGTAAGAAATGTTCATGGTAGCGCGGAAAAGAACAAAATCGAGGTAGTTGTTGTTGAGAATTTTCCGTATATCATTAGCGTGCTCACTGTTTACTGTTCTTCAATGCCAGAAAACAAGGATCGTTTAGATAACTTGTCTTAGTTTCTTCAATTGACATTATGATAAATCCGTTTCAGTCAATTTTCTCACCATTAGTGAATTTTCTGCACTTCTCCTTATTGGTCCACGAGAGTCGTCCATATTCAAGAGTGTGAGTGTCTTTAATCAATTGTGCCTTACTGGTCCACAAGAGTCGTCCATATTCAAGAGTGTCTTTAATCAATTGTGCCTTACATTTAAGACAGCAAATGGACTGGCATTGAAGATAATTTTCATAAGTGGAGATATAAGGTCCACCAAGACCAAGTGGTAATTATTCAAGTCTGTTTTTACATTCAGTGGCAATCATTTTTGCTTTTGTTCTAGTCTGTATTCTGACTTAGTGACACGTATCACCGTACTGTATCTTCTCATTCCGAGCTAGTGATCACGGCATAGTATTTTTTTTAGACTAGTTTTACTTGTTGCAAACTTGCCACTTAAGCTAAATGAAATGCAACATTATGCTACACCCCAACATTACAAATACTGTAGACTATTTTCATTTGTTCTAAGAGTGGGTGTGGCTGGAAGATCAGTTACATCAAAGGGTCTTGCTTTGCATGGTCGTCTCAGAGGGGTAGCAGTAGGCTGAATCGTACACGATAAGACATGGCGCGTCTGCTTTGCAGCACAAAGTGGTGCTGCATACCTAGACAAGATCACCAGAATAGCACCACATAAAGCACTTGTTCTCTCACATAAAGTACTTCTCAAAGCGCTATTTCCTAATCAATAGTACTTTCTCTGTCACATAGACTTTATGTTCCCTAAAAAAAGATAAAGTACCTATCTCTCTCTCTCTCCCCCTCTCTCTCTCTTCCATTTGAACTTGAAGAAAATCTGACTACAAGAATTTGTAAGCAAGAAAATGTGACACTTTTTCGCTGTTTATTCCTAGTTTAGGAATAGGGTGGCAGAACATTTAGCAATACAGTGGCACACATGATTCTAGGAGCAGTATTTTATTAGAAAAGCATTTATTTGTTTTAGTCTGTTTATTTCTACAATTACTTCAGTACTCTCCAATAATTATACAACATTTAGCAGTAGGGTGGTACTTAAATTATTAAGAACAAGTATGCATGGTAACTCATTATGTACATGTACACAGGCCAAATTAACAATGATGCTCTGTTGGCCTGCAAAAGTGTCATAGGCCTCAGGCTAGCAGGTAAATAAGTGTAATGATGATACACGCCTTGGCTTCCATTGTCCTCAGAAGCAAATCAAACACGTCCGGTTCACACCATTCTGCGCCACCCCTGTGGCGGCCGGAGGTGGAGGCCACTCAAAATCTGCTTGGTGGGCCCATATTTCAGTAGAACAATAAATCCCTCCAATTCCATGATCCTATCTATTCATCTTCCTTCCTCTTCTCCAAATAAGAGCATCCTCTTTTCTTTTCCAAAGAAGATCATACTCTTTTCTTTTCCAAGGAAAAAATTCCATCCCCACAGGACATACAGCATCGGCTTCTTTTTCTTTTCTTTTCCAAAGAAGAAATTCCTTCCCCACAGGGCACACAACATGTCTCCTCTAAAATTCCCCATGGTTGCAGCTCTCCCGAATCCTATCCCCACCCATCCGCAAGCTTCGCTGCTTCAAGATATCCCATAACCTCACAGCTCCCACACCCACGCATCCGCATGTGCGCGCCATAGCTTCATCAGAGGTATAGCCTGCTCCCACATCTTGTAGCTGGCACCGTCGAGGCTCTGGGGCTGCTGCTGCCGTTGCTACAACGCTGGGTCTGCTTGCCGTCCATGTGCCAGTGAGGACAACACCACACTTTCTGTTGCTGTGTCAAGGAAGCTGCTGTACTGACCCAGGTAATTTATGGTCGCAAGATTTGATTAACTCATCAAGCATGGAACAACACAATAGTAGTTTAAATTTTGGTTGCAGAATCTTCAGTAGTTTGGTAGTGACGTTTATTATTTCGCTCTAGATTCAGAACTGAAGTTGCATATACATATACAATAACTAAAGTTTATATGTTTCTTTCATTTCAGATTTTAACCCATCTGGATCGTTAGGTTATGTTCCATGGCAACATAAAGTTTTCTTGTCAATCAAATTTACAGTCTAATTATTTTAGCTAGTATTAATCGATAAATCAACCTATATTTAAAATCATATAAAAAATCCTAGTTTAGAATTTATTAAATTAAAGTACTCGTATAATTTTTAGTTAATTAGCATTCACAATGATCAACCTCGCGGGGCATGCCTGTATGACCTGAACTGTGGGCTAGTCCAAGTCGTGTAAGTCAAACTATATTCAGATTCATAGAAATATTGATTCTTAACACATTAACTTTGTATGCAGCTTCAAGATTGTGTTTGGTGTTGCTGTGCCGGCCAGGCTGTAGCTGCTGTCCACGTGCCGGTGAATACCTGGGTGCTCAAAGGCAAGATCGTGAGGGTAACTCTGACTGCAATATTTGATTTTGACTTGTGACTGCTTCGAGCTCTATCTATGCACGGTCTTGCTCACACCACTCTCTTCTCCATACATTATGTAGTGCTCTTGTGTTGTGCGTCGTCGTCCCAATGGCGGAGCTGGTGGTCTCCACGGCCATCGGGCCACTGGTGTCCATGCTGAGGGACAAGGCCTCCAGCTACCTCCTAGACCAGTACAACGTGATGGACGGAATGGAGAAGCAGCACAAGATTCTCAAGCGCAAGCTTCCGGCCATCCTCGACGTCATAACCCACGCCGAGGACCAAGCCACTGCACACAGAGAAGGGGCCAAAGCATGGCTCCAGGAGCTCAAGACTGTGGCCTATAAGGCGAACGATGTCTTCGACGAGTTCAAGTACGAAGCACTCCGCCGTGAAGCCAAGAAGAATGGACACTACAGAAACCTTAGCTTCCATGCGGTTAAGCTGTTCCCTACTCACAACCGTGTTGCGTTCCGTCGCAAAATGAGTCACAAGCTTTGCCAGGTTCTGCAGGACATCGAGGTCCTTGTAACAGAAATGCATGCTTTTAGGTTCAAGTACCGACCACAACCATCAGTATTCAAGCAGTGGAGGCAGACAGATTATGTTATCGTCGACCCACATGATATTGCTAGAAGATCCAGATACAAAGATAAGAAGGAAATTGTGGATATACTACTTGGTCAAGCTAGCAATGCAAATCTCGCAGTTGTTCCCATAGTTGGTATGGGGGGGCTTGGCAAGACCACATTAGCGCAGCTCATATACAATGAACCTCAAATTCAGAAGCATTTCCAGTTGTTAGTATGGGTCTGTGTCTCTGATACCTTTGAGGTGAACTCCCTGGCTAAGAGTATAGTTGAAGCATCTCCCAAGAAGAATGATGATATATACAAATCACCGCTGGATAGACTTCAAAAATTGGTCAGTGGGCAGAGGTATCTCCTTGTATTGGATGATGTCTGGAACAGAGAGGTCCATAAGTGGGAAAGGCTGAAGGTCTGTCTTCAACATGGTGGCACCGGTAGTGCAGTGTTGACAACAACTCGCGATAAACAAGTTGCTGAAATAATGAGTACAGATAAACCCTATCCCCTCGAGAATTTGGAGGATAGCTTCTTAAAGGAAATTATCGAGGTTAAAGCATTTGGTTTGCAGGAAAAAAAACCCGCCGAGCTAGTTGAGATGGTTGGTGAGATTGCGGAGAGATGTTCTGGCTCTCCTTTAGCTGCAACTGCACTGGGTTCTGTACTAAGGACCAAGACCAGCGTGAAAGAATGGAAGGCTGTATTATCTAGAAGCAGCATTTGCACTGAGGAAACTGACATTTTGCCAATACTAAAGCTTAGCTACAACGACTTGCCATCACATATGAAGCAGTGTTTTGCGTTCTGTGCTGTATTTCCTAAGGATTACAAGATTGATGTGGACAAGCTGATCCAACTATGGATCGCAAATGGCTTTATCCCAGAACACAAGGAAGATAGTCCTGAAACCATTGGAAAACAAATTTTCAGTGAGCTGGCCTCAAGGTCATTCTTTCTAGAAAAAGAGGAGTCCAAAGACGATAAGTATTATTCTAGAACTACATGGAAAATCCATGATCTTATGCATGATATTGCAATGTTTGTTATGGAAAAGGAATGTGTTGTTGCAAATAAAAAACCATGTGACACCGAGTGGTTTCCAGATAGTGCTCGACATTTGTTTTTGTCATCTGAGGTAACAGAAGGTATACTGAATGATTCTATGGAGAAAAGATCCCCTGCTGTCCAAACACTGCTATTGTTTAGATCAATGGGAAGACCATTGCAGCATCTATCAAAATACAACTCTTTGCATGCCTTGAAGCTTTGTACACAGGGAGAATCATTTCTAATGAAACCAAAGTATCTGCATCACCTGAGGTACCTTGATCTCTCAAACAGTGGTATCAAAGCACTTCCTGAAGATATAAGTATTCTATATAACCTGCAAATGTTGGACCTTTCATACTGCTCTGATCTCCATCAACTTCCAAGGCAAATGAAGTATATGACTTCCCTTCGTCACCTCTACACTCATGAATGTTGGAACTTGAAGAGCATGCCTCCAGAACTTGGAAAACTCACTAATCTGCAGACACTTACATGTTTTGTAGCAGCACATAGTGGCCCTGATTGCAGTGATGTTGCAGAGCTGAAGCATCTAAACCTTGGTGGTCAGCTAGAGCTATGTAAGGTGGAGAATATTGATATAGAAGCAGAGGCAAAACTGGCAAATCTTGGAAACAAAAATGATCTCAAAGAACTGAGATTAAGATGGACTTCTGTTTGTGACAGCGAGGTGCTCAACAATTTCAAACCTCATGACGGACTGGAGGTTCTGAGGATATATTCCTATGGAGGAAAGTGCATGGGTATGTTACAAAACATGGTTGAGATCCATTTTTTTCATTGTGAAAGATTGCAAGTTTTGTTCAGATGCGGTACATCCTTCACTTTTCCAAAACTGAAGCAGTTTACCCTGGAACATCTGTTGGATTTTGAGAGATGGTGGGAAATAAATGAGCGGCAGGAAGGACAAATAATCTTTCCTGTGCTTGAGAAGTTGTTTATTAGGTATTGTAGAAATCTGGTGGCATTACCTGAAGCACCATTGCTTGAACAACCATGTAATGGTGGTTATTGCTCGGCATTTCCTGCCCTAAAGGTACTCGAAATGGAAAACTTGGAGAGTTTTCAGGGATGGGATACTGCAGTTGGAGGAGAACAGATATTGTTTCCTCAGCTTGAGAAACTATCAGTTAAGAAATGCCCAAAGCTGATGGATTTACCCGAAGCACCAAAACTCAGTGTATTAGAAATTGAAGATGGCAAGCAGGAGATGTTCCATTGTGTAGACAGATATTTGTCTTCACTGATCGAGCTAACACTGAATCTAGAGAACACAGAAACAATATCAGGAGCTGAGTGCACTTTGATGTTACCGGTGGACAACAGGGAGAAATGGAACCAGAAATCCCCTCTTACAGTTATGGAGTTAGGATACTGCAACTCTTTCTTTGGATCGGGTGGACTAGAGCCGTGGGACTATTTTGTACATCTTAGAGTTTTGTCAATTGATAGATGTGATGTGCTCGTCCATTGGCCAGAGAAGGTATTCCGGAGTTTGGTATCCTTAATGGTTTTACGGATTACAAGCTGCAGAAATCTGACTGGAGTCGAGCCATCATCATCCGAAACGAGTCAGCACCTGCCAGCTCTGGAGTTTCTTTATTTAGAACAGTGCGCAAGTTTGGTGGAGATGTTCAACGTCCCAGCATCTCTCAAGCAGATGAATATAACACTGTGCCAGAAGCTCGAGTCTATATTCGGCAAGCAGCAGCTGAGCACGTCAGAGTTAGTTCAAGGGTCTTCCTGCAGTGAGGCAATCGTGCCCACGGCTGTATCACAGCTGTCATCATCACCCGTGAATCACCTTTGCCCATGCCTAGAATTTCTGAGATTAAACAAATGTGATGGTTTATCAGGGGTTCTACATCTCCCACCGTCCTTAAAGGCCATAATTATTCGGAACTGCCATAGTATTCAAGTGCTGTCATGCCAGCTGGATGGGCTCTCAAAACCAGAGGTCACTACATCAGCAGCAACAGCAGCAGGAGAGCATTCACTTCCTCCTTGTCTCGAAGTTTTAAATATAGGGTCCTGTGCTGGCATGTTGGGGGGCATTCTCCGTCTGCCCACCTCCCTCAAGACACTGTTCATTATTAACAACAGTGGGCTGACATCTCTAGAGCCTGTGTCGGGCCAGCCCTTGTCTTTGGAATGCCTTTTGCTTTTTTGCTGTAGTGCCCTGGCATCCCTTCCGAACGAGCAACAAACATACGGGTCTCTCCAAAAGCTTGCAATTGTAGACTGTCCTGCTATAAAGAATCTCCCTAGATGCCTACAACAGCGACTGGGCAGCATCGAGGAAAAAGATCTAGATGCCCAATATGAAGGTACACGCATATTTCTATCTATGCCATAATTCACCAAAAAGCAAGCAGCCATCCCATCCCATGTACCACTGTCAACACGTCATCTCCCATTAGCATTAGCATTATGTTGTTTGAAGAAGAGGAATAGTAGCAATCTGATAGCAGTATCACATGATTATGATATTTCTGACATAGTGAAAAATCATATTTGTCGATTTCAACCGCTGTTTCAAGTCATTGTGCTCTTTGAAGTCAAAAGGTAGCAATCAGATCGCAGTTTGGCATGATTATGATATTTGTAACTTGATGAAAAATCGTATTTATAAGAACCCTTGTAACTTGATGAAAAATCGTATTTTTAAGTTTTCAAGGAATACAAATTTTGTTGAAACTCAATGATGATATCTCATATGTACCTTGCTGTAACTTAAGAAAAGAATTGCATCAAAATTTAATTTGATTTCCTCCTTGCCTGCAAATGATCATATTTTTGTACCAAATATAATATGTATGTGCATCTACCTATCTTACATGCATGGATGTTTTCTGTTTCTTCAGAACATGAAGATATATTTTTCACGGAGTTATAATTATCATTGACTATACTATCATTACTCCCTCCGACCCATATTAGTTGACTCAAATTGGTCTAGATTCGGATGAATCTAGCACTAAAACTTGACTAGATACATTCGTTTCTAGATGAATCTAAGTCAACAAATATGGGTCGGAGGGAGTAGAAAATTCTGACTTGTTTTGAAGACATGCCTGCTAGAGTAGGAAGTATTATAGGCATTTAATTAGTTTCAAGATAGGTGCCTGATGCTCAGGAACATATCATCATATGTAGTCCCTAACTATATCTCTTCATGGTAGATGTTTGAAAAGAGGATCACATATCAAGTTACAAAAAATGGACATGGCAGTAGAGGATTCTGATTTTTTTTTTACGTAACAGCAAATGTGTTACACGCAGTGTTAACTAAATGAGTTAGATTGAGATATGACATGTGTAGTAAAATAAGAACTGAGACTAGGCATGTTTTTTGGCCTAAAGTTTCCATCTTTTAATATCATGTGGTATTAATTTTCACGTTAGATTAGTTTCTACAAGTTCTTCTGACATCATTTGTGATCTATACAGTAGTGGCATTTAAACCAAAGACATGGAAGGAAATACCAAGACTGGTCCGCGAATGGAAGGAGGCCAAGCAGACCGCTGAGCAGAGGAGGCAGGACAATCGAGCAATGGACGAGCGGGAAGTTTAATACGAGTAGCATTGCCTAGTTAACTTAGAAAAATCTGGTGAAAACTATATACATAGATAATGTAGGGTGTTTTGTCGATATTGTAGCCACGCTTTGTTGAACTCCGACCCCTTATCTTCTTCTGATGTTTGTAATGTGAATCCATCCCTTTGGACATTTCCCAGGTTTACTAGAAGCTAGTATGCAAGATGAAACTTTGTCGTGGGATTAACTGCAGGGGGATTGCATCATTGGGGTGCTTCAGTTTTCCTTGAAGGCAACATATACCAGACCCAAGTAGCGTGCCTGTTCTGCTCTGAAGAAAGAATTGTTTGACATGTTAACTGCTCCAGGTTGGGGAGCAAAGTTGCAAGTGGATGTGGATGTGGATGGTCGAGTACGATTAGCATATTCTCTGCTTCTGCTGCTACTTTGTGCCATTTTTTATTTATTTTTGCTTTAAACAAGGTTGTCATCGGCTTTGCCGGACTTTGTACTTCATATTCTCCAGATATTTGTTATGTGAACTCATCTCCTTCAACATTTCCCAGATTTAGTAGGATCTGGGAGGATTGACTTACATTTGTGGGCTACTACCTTATGCGGCGCAATGTCGCAAGCTGTCTGGAATAATCCTTGTGAAACCACGACACTGCAGAGAAAAGTGATCCAGTCTTAAGCTATTCAACACTTGACGCTGCTCCACGTCTATGGCCAGGATGGCTTCTTGCTTCGTCCTTTCCCGTGTCCATTCTCATGAAGGCAGCGTCGTCTTACTAGTGTGTTGGTGTGTAGCAAACATCCACGTCAGCCGATCGATCGTCGGGAATGCCGAGGCAGCCTCCAGGTGAACTCCAAATCCGCTTAACGTGCCTCGGTAAACCATTTAAACGTTTATCACTATAGGACTGGCTCAAGGCGTCGACGGCTTTTTGTCGGGGGTGTCGACGTAGGGAGCCGAGCCAGGCAGGCTAGCAAACGGGCTGTCGTCTAGGGGGTAGCTATCGGCGTAGATGAGCCGTTGGCGTAGGTGGGCCTCGCGTGGGCCTAGAAGGCCGGGCCGTGACGGCGTGGCAACGACGGCTGCTCTATGCCAACGGCTGTGCTGTCAACCCATCATGTGAAACAGCCGTCGGCATAGATATTTTCTTTTTTTACCACGATAAACCTAGAAAAATCATAACTAAATAAATATAATTTAAAAAAATACATATAATATATTAAAATTTGCTGAAAAATAATATCTTTTTATCTAAACTCAAATATTACATTTTTTTGTTGAATAAAATATAAAAATAGTACATATACTTTCAGAGAAAGTTAGGGGGCTAGACCAGCGGGGCCTTCAGATTAGGGTTTCGCTGGAGAAGTACCGCCTGAGCACCGAAATGCCACGAGAACATGCGTGTGGCCCTAGCATGCATGCTGTGGTGGAATGTTCCTTGATGAAATACCTATCTCCTGGGTGTAACCATCTACGGTGCATGCGATAACACTTAGAGAAGTGCCGGACATGTAGGAGGAACCTCCCGCAACGGGTCAAACGAAGGGAAACCAGTGGAACCATAGTCCCAACCTTGGGTTTCTATATAGGTATGGCCTAAAAAATTCTAAACCAGCAGTAAAATATATTGGTCAACCCTCGTACGGTGAAAGCTAGAGAACTAGACCAACGGGGCCCTCAAATTAGGGTTTCATTGGAGAAGGAATGCCTGAGCGCCGGAATACCACAAGAATCTGCGTGTGGCCCTAGCATACATGAACAACTGTGGTGGAATGTTCCTTGATGAAATACCTAGATCTCGGGTGTGACCGTCTATGGTTGCATGCGTTAACACTTAGAGAAGTGTTGGACATGTAGGAGGAAACTTCCGCAACGGGTCAAACGGATGGAAACCGGTGGAACCATGGTCCCAACCTTGGGTTTCCATGTATGTACGGCCTAAACAATACTAAACCAGCAGTAAAGTACATTGGTAAACCCTCGTATGGAGAAAGCTAGAGGGCTAGACCAACGGGGCCCTCGGATTAGGGTTTCGTTGAAGAAGGACCGCATGTGCCCCAGAATGCCACGAGAACCTGCGTGTGGCCCTAGCATATATGAACTAGTGTGATGGAATGTTCCTAAATGAAATACCTAACTCCCGGGTGTGACCGTCTATGGTTGCATGTGATAACACTTAGAGAAGTGTTAGACATGTAGGAGAAAACTCTCGCAACGGGTCAAAGGGAGATAAACCAATGGAACCGTGGTCCCAACCTTGGGTTTTCATTTAGGTATGGCCTAAACAATCCTAAACCAACAGTAAAGTACATTGGTCAACCGCGTCGACCATCACTCTCATCAATATTCTACATTTCTGGAACCATTCACCGCGGCGAGCGCCATCTTTGGCAGAGTAGCGTTGGCGGCGATGATTCCGACCAGGATCTGCCCACCGTGAGGAGAGCCGTCTCCGGCGAAACGGTAGTGGCAGACTGATGCTCCTCCTTTTCAAGTGGGACAAGAGACTGGAGGCGGCCGCGTACAATTTGTAACGGTGAGGGGATTCGAGCGGGACAGGAGGCTGGCGGAGGCCACGTGCGAGGAATGTGGAGGCACCCGCGTACACTTTGGAATGTTTAGGGAATTAGGAGGTTAATTTCATAGGTGTCAAAATGCAAAAGCGACCAACGTAGTGGAACCGGCAGAAAACGGAACGCTCTCGTATTTTTAGATAGTATGTATATTTATATGTATATATACAACGATTGCAGGGAAAAGATAATATTCAGTGTAATTACTATCTTATTAATTTGTGTTAGTCCAAGAAGCAATATCTTATCTGACTCAACATTGTGACAGTATATAGTGTACGATAATCAGTGTCATTATTGTTACTTTCATATCATTTTGATTGTTCATCAAGCGTCTTGGAATAATATATTTTATTGTATGCAACTTTTAAATTATATTTTTGGAACAAAATCGATCTGCAAGTATTGATTTCAAAAGAATTTCAATTACAGCCCTTTAGATTAGATACAACATTCAACATACCAAGCATTCAGGAGGTTGTATCAGATATAAAGACTTACATATAGTATAATATTTTGGCGTGGCAAACAAGTAAAAGTAACAATCAGATCGTTGCATCATCAAATAAATTATGCGGTAGAATACTATGCTTGTTTTAACTTCCAGATGCTTCATTCTCCCTAGCCTTGAGGAAAGAAATATCTTCCGGGATACAACTGGAACTCAATGCTGTGCAAATTGTCCAATATTCTGGAGGCGCTGCTCTACTTGTTTCATATCTAGGCGTTCTTTTGGTTCAAACTTGAGACACTCAAGTGCGACCTTACTGACCATTTCCAGGAGCTCAATGTCATCAGCTCCTGTAATATCATTATCAACAAATTCCCTTGTTCTATTATCTTGACAAGCATGGACAAAGTTTTCAACGTAAGCCCTTTTCTCATCATACCTTGCAGCCCTCCTTGTTATAAGTTCTATGAGAACTATTCCGAAGCTGTAAACATCACTTTCCTGCGTAAGTATCCCCTCGTCCATGTATACTGGATCTATGTAAGCCTTGTCTCCAATGACCAATTTGGCCTCCTCGGATTTATCTCTTGCAAGTATCTTTGAAGTCCCAAAGTCTGAAACTTTTGGGGTGAAATTTTGATCAAGAAGAATATTTGCAGACTTAACGTCACCATGACGGATGGTAGACTCCCCAGATGAATGCATGTACGATAAGCCTTCAGCTGAACCAATTGCGACCCTCAGGCGTTTTTCTGCTGGAATGCCATCTTTCTGTTTAAAGAGAACATCGTACACACTGCCTTGTTCTACCAACTCATATACCAACAGGGGGACATCCATCTGTAAGCAACAACCTAGGAGCCTAGCAGGGCCGGCTCTATATTTTTCGGGACCCTTGGGCGAAGTCGACAAAAAGACCCCTAATGACAATATATATATATATGTACGTATAACTAAATATATAGACGATATATGTGCCAATTTCACTTGTAAAATATTTAAAAGTATATAACCATATGTTCATAGTCGAGATGTCTATAAATAATTGTCAAGCACTAAAGTATTGTGATATTTAGATAGAAAAAATAAAAATAGTAGGAAAACATAACAAGTATTTCATGCTAGTGAATACCTAAAAAAAAAGCCTCCAATGAGATCTTCGACAATTAAGCTTCAGTGCTTCGAAAAAGCTTCTTCGTGCATTTCTAGATGCAAAATCATCGAGGACACTATTAAGATTAATGTTGTCCAATATATCCTTCTCAATACAACACGTAGCCAAGCCATTTAATCTGTCCTATAACATAGTGGACCTCAAACAGTTTTTTAGTAGCTTTATTTTAGAGAAACTTCTTTCAGATGAGGCCATAGTCACAGGTGAAGTCAAAAGGATCCGATAGGCAACTGAGACATTTGGATAGCAATCTACGGCTGTAATGAATTGAAGAATCTCATCCGCTGACATCAAATTATTTGGCAAAGTTACTTGCAACACCTTTAACTCAGAGAAAAAAATCATCAAGATCGACATCACACAAATTCTTATGAGTAAAAGTTTCTGCAAAAGTAGTGCAAGATTTTCGTAGATTACTATCATCCATGGACTTCAGATTCTTTGAGTTGAATAAGAAACCAAACACCTTTTCAAATTCCTTCAGCTGCTCAAATCGGCTATTCAATGAAGCAATTGTACTGTCAACAATGACAAGAAAGTAAGAAACTCTGAAAGATTCAATAGCTAACAACTGCAATTCATCTTCTTCATCATTGATTTCATCAAAATGCTTCTTCCTTTTACTTTGACGTTTTGTACGGAATTTTGGCTCTATGTCCATAGAAAATGCAAGGTTTTTGGCACTTTCAATGCTAGTATCGAACCCTTCAACTCTGAACTTCTGAAAAAATTCAATGACCCCTTCAATGTGTTTGACAGTAGCATCAATGCACACAATTTTTTCCTGTAACTTCTTGCTCACCATATTTATAGAAAATAAAACCTCATGCCAAATAACCATACCAACTAAAGTCTCAAATTTCCCAAGTGCTTTGTACAAAGATTGAGCATCACTACCGTAGCTGGATCATCAGTAGAAGCCTGCTCTAATTTCTTCAGAGCTGATCTTACTTGGGCAGTTTGGAACCTTATAGGTTGCACACTCTTTATTCGACTCTCCCAACGAGTATCTGATAATGGTTTGAGAGTCATATTTGGAACATTATCAAGCAAAATCGTCCACCTCTTGGTAGAATGTGCAAACAATACATATATACGCTGAATAATACCGAAGAGTGAGATATCTTGTTCGCGTGATTTCGCCATATCACAAAGAGTGAGATTCAAACTATGGCATGCACATGGCATGTATAATGCTTTCGGGTTTACTGTAAGCAAACGATTTTGAACACCTTGCTTTTTTCCCTTCATGTTGGAACCATTGTCATAACCTTGCCCCCTCACATTAGCAATATCCAAGTTAAGAGCATCCAATGTATCCAACAATACATTAAAAAGACCTGATCCTGATGTGTCATCAACCTTTATGAACCCTAGGAAAAACTCCTCCACTCTCGGGATGTCAGTTAATATATTGACACAACGCACAATTAGCCTCATTTGTTCTTCATGGCTCACGTCCGGGGTACAATCCAAGATAACATAGAAATACTTGGCATCCTTAATGATCTTTAACATAACCTTTCTCACAGCATCAGCAAGGAGCGAGATCAACTCATTTTGAATGTTGTGGCCAAGATAATGATGATGAATTTCATTGTTTTGAATGTGTCTAATATGTTCTTGCATCACATGATCAAATTTGGCAATCATTTCAACCGTGCCTAGAAAATTTCCATTACTATCTTGATACAACTTCTCATTTGACCCTCGAAAGGCCAAATTATGTTTTGTAAGAAACTTCACTGCAGCAACTATTCTTTGCAAAACCTGTCACCAACGTTCTTTTTCTTTTGCAACCAACCATTGCATATCATCATCAATTGTTTTCTTTTTGCTTAACCTCAACCTTAGTTCATTCCATGTATTCATATTTATCAAATGCTCAACACTCTTCTCATGATCTTTGAGTCTTGGACTAAGACGCTGCCAATCCCTTAGTCCATCAGATGCTAGCAAGGACTTATTATTATTTGATTTGAACAACTTGCAGCAAAAACAGTAAATTTTGTCCACCTCTTTAGAGTAAACCAACCACTTTCTATCAACAACCTCACGATTGGCTAACTTTGTGGAGTAGTATTCATAAGAAAAATGGCTACCTTTGTTATCCGTAGGGAACTCCGGACCCAATTCTCTCATAGGCCCATTTTCAATTAAAATATCCCTTTTGAAATTATCAAGATTATCCCATGTTCTAGGATTATAGATTGATGAAAGAGAATCATCTCGTTCATCACTATTAGGAGCATCTGCATGGCAAACAAAAGATTATAATTAGCTACTTACTTACACTTGGAAAAATTGACGCTAGTTAGTTATTTACCTTTTTCCGGGGATTGTTCATCACCACTAGGAGCATCTTGTTCTTCTCCCCTATTGTCCTCATTAACATTAACATCAACATCGACAGGGCAAACAAAATATTATTATTAGTTACTTACTTACACTTGGAAAATTGACGCTAGTTAGTTATTTACCGTTTTCCGGGGATTGTTCATTGGCCTCAACATCTGCATTTGAATTATTCTCATCATCTTCTCCAAGATCAGATTCTTGCCTTTGATTACTATTGTTGACATCAACACTACTTTTTGTTGGAAAAAACTTATTTAAAGCACCTCTTTGTGAATCAATAAGCTGATTCTCTCTTTCGTTTCCTCTTTTTCGCAGCACCCGACAATTGCTTCCCATCGTAACACCTATCACATATTGTAATCTTAAAAATTATAACCCTAATTGACTATGAATAATTGAGGGATTAATTAGAACTTAGAAAAATTAGATGAGGGATTAATTTGAACAATTAAAATAGGCAGTCGTATAACTTACAGAGGGCAAACAGCGACAACTGAGTGTCGCTCGCGCGCGCGACGGGCAGACGGGATCACGGGAATCGGGAGATCAGAGGTGGCTGAGCAGGCCCTGTGGCTGAGTGGCTGACAGTGACAGGCCCTGCCGCCCTGCCCCTGGACCCCTGGTGGATTCGCGTCGGCGTCGCGTCGAGAACGAGAGCCGGGTGTCGCGTCGAGTAGGCCTGGTGTCGAGAACGAGAAGTCGAGAGACGAGAGTCGGGCGTCGCATCGAAAAGCGAGACGGTCCCGCGAGGCCGTGACCTTTCAGTTTTCACTTCAGGATGGATCGATCGCAGGGAATTCGAGACTAAGACGGGATCAATCTCATCTCCGGATCGATCGCGAATTCACGTCGTCGAGGCCTGCTCCTGCTCGCGTTCAGCACTGGGCGGCTGGGCCTGCAATTTTTTTCCCGATTAAGCATCTGGGCGGCTAGGCCTGCTTGGCTGCATAACAATTCTTGCCCCCCCCCCCGGCTTGGGCCCTTGGCAGTCGCACAACCCTGCCATGGGCCTAAGCCGGGCCTAGAGCCTAGCTATGTTCTTGTGCCTCATTCCTGACTGGATTATAACCTCGTCAATGAATTCCTTTTTCCTATCCTCATTAACTCTAATAGTCTTCTTTACAACAACTTTTTGTTGGCCTTTCTGAGTCCCCATGTAAACCTTACCAAAGTGGCCCTCCCCAATGATATCCTTGTAGTTATTTGTTATTTTCTTAAGGTCTTTTGGTGTATAGATCCTTATATTCTGTACTGCTTCTAGTATTGGACCTCCATTTTGTTCATAGAACCTCTTGAGTTTCAGGAGTTGATATGCCATAACCATAAGTATGATAATAACAATCAAGGCAGCAAGGCCTGCAAAAGTGAAAACTAGAGAGAAACATTTATTGTTTAACCATATTATCAATTGTATAAAACTAGGGTACACCTAATGTTCTTTTAAATAAAATAAGAATTAAGTTGCCAAGCTAATAATTTCGTGTAAGCATTAAAATAAGATAACAATTAAAAACCACAAATAATTATCATGCAAGCCCTCTGTTGTTGCGGCTTGCAACTCTTCACTCCGTCCTGAATGCTGCCGTTTGTTACCTTTCTGGCATCGTATTCGATCTTCTCTGCTGCAAAGCTTTTTCTTCTCTGCTGCAAAGCTTTTTCTGGTGATGTGGGCCGTTGCTTCCCTTTCCCTAGACTGCATGTCTGATTTTTCTGTCGATCCTCCTCTTGGAGGGATGCTATATTTCAGCTAGTCTCCATGTTGGGAGCTAGCGCGGTTGTACTGGAAGAAACGAAAATTAAATGGAGAACACTGATTACTCGTGGTGTGGTGTCTATATGCTTCGGTGCGGACTTCGACAATTTGAGGCATTCTCATTGCGTGGAAGTCGAGGATGGTCACTCTCTCCGGACCTCACTTCTCAAGAAACACGCTCACGGTGAGGGCTCATCAAGATTCTTCAACGGGTTGGTGGCCTATTGGATTTTACAAACTCCAAGTAGGGGATCAAAAGAGGTTGTTCTTGCAAGAGATCTGCGATCCGTGGTTAGCCGCGAGGACTTCAATCTAATAACGGACACAGTGGATGAAAACAATGTGGTGCTTACACCACCATATTATGACCGTTAATTACGATAGTTAGTGGCGATGTCAGCGACGCAGCAGGCGATCTTGTGGACACCTCTCTGGTGAAGGCTATAGATGCTTCTAACATTGTCGGACGATGAGTCCGATGGGGGAGGAAGAGGTGGATTCTTCTCCGTCTATCTCTGTCGAACACCGACGCCGGTGTACAATATGGACCTTAAAGACTCTACATCAGGGCTTGCACATCATGCTGAGGGGCACTTAGAGCCACCAGTACCGAACCCATACTTAGAGCCGGATCGGCTCAAGCCCACTGTTTCTAAGATCATATCACCCTGAGCCGGTTTTCTATTCCGGACCGTCTGCAATAATTCGACACCCTCAGACCGAATCTATATTGGTCGTCTTCAATGCTTTGATACCCCGGGATGGTTATTGTTTCGGCCCGCCTCCAACAATTTGGACACTGAGACGGCTTGTATTGCTGGTCGTTTCGAATACTTTGCCGCCCTGAGATGGCTTGTTTGCGTCACCGGCTCTAGAAACTGAGAAGGTTTTTATTATTGGTCGTCTCCAATAGGTTGCCGCTCTGAGATAACTTGCTTGGCCGAACGGATCTAGGTTTTAATTCTCACCCAGACAACTTATTTAAGAGACCGTCTATAGTAATTCATAGCTATATCCAACTAAATTCGGCTACTATTTGTAGTCGGCCATAATTTCTGAAGGGTCCAGAATAATTTAGAATATACAGCTGTTGCATAAATTATTTCTGGCTGGGATACAATACTATTGTTAGACAAAATATGTAATCTATCTACGGTATTATATACTAAAAGCAATATAAGGTTGTTTTTCGAGGCACCACGTTGAGCCACATCATGTGGTTTATTTTGATAGTTAGATTTAAAATTTATAACTAGGATTTGACTAAAGATTGTTAAATGCAATTCTGTTTGACACGTCTCATATATATACAAAATCGTTTATGCACTTCCGATACGTGCCCATATTTTTTCTAATTAACGTTGATTCAGCTAACTCTTTTTTTATTTTGCCGGGAACACATCCCATCGGAATATCTATCGAGTCCGTTAAGAGATACGCCTGCAAAAAAAAACATAAGAGTCCGTTCCAAAATAAATGAGTAGGCCGATGAGCTAGCCCAGTCCGTTAGAAAATAAAAAAGGACATTTAGGCGTTTAGCCAAGTCCGTTTGAAAATAAAACAGTAGACGAAGGTCCACGTGATCGTGTTGTATGCGGGGGAAGCTGGTCGGTAGCGTCTCCATTCATTCAATCTGTATCTCCATGTCATTGATGTCAACACAACTCTCATAAAGCAGGTCTAATCTAATCTAGGCAGTCTAAGTAAACAAAAAGTTCTAACTACATGCTGACGTGCCAGAAAAGACAAGCTAGACTATAGGTAATTAAGCACATAATTGTATGGGACTGTTGATAGTATTGAAATATCAATATCGGGAAATATGGTTGTTGTTAAGAGAGCTTAGCAACAAAGTTTTATATTTAGTATAACCAATACAGATCTTAGCCCTTTATAAAAACTATTTTTCAATTCGTGTCAAGTGTTTTTTTCTATTTGTACATCACTCAATATGAAATGATAGAGATGTCGCCTAGAGGGGGGGAGGGGGGGGGGGGTGAATAGGCAATTTCAAAACTATTACGGTTTTAGCTTGATAGAATGCGGAATTAAACTAACGTTTATTTTACAAGCACAAAACCTAAATACACTAGGCTTAACTATGTGCACCAACAACAAGTTAAGCTAAGCAAGATAGCACAAGATAAATATACCACAAGTGATAGGCAAGATATAAGTACTTCAAGCTCGATGGCTATCAAAAGGAAAGTAAGCTCGGGTATAGAGATAACCGAGGCACGCGGACGAAGATGTATTCCCGTGTTCCCTTACAAGTAAGGTACGTCACGTTGGAGAGAGGTGTGGGATTCCACGAAGGATTTCCCAACGCCACGAAGGCTCACCTTCTTCTCCGAGTCTATCCCACGAAGGAATAGGCCATTTTCTTATGGCTAGCTTTTCCTCCACTCCGGAGATGGCAAGCTCCACAACTACTTCACAAGCTCCACGAAGGAGAAGCCCGGGTCTCTTCACAATCTTCCACAAATAGGACACCGCGGCACCAACCGCCAAGCCAACTAGGAGGTCACCCTCCAAGAGCAACAAGCTCACGGTCTCTCACTCGAACAAATCGTAATGGAGAGCTCAACACTTATGCAAGAATGCAAAGCAAGAACACCAAGGGTGTTCAAATCCCTCACTCTCAAATCCCACCAAAGCAACAAGTGCTAGGGAGGAATTAGAGAGGAAGAACAATGGTGGAAGTCAACCAATGACTTCAAGATCTAGATTCAATGGGTTCCCCTCACTTAGAGGAGGAATTAATTGGTGGGGATTGTAGATCTAGATCTCCTCTTCCAAAGTCCTCAAAAAGATGCAAGAATCATAGGAGGGAAGGGGGAGGAAGCAAGCTCAAGAGGTTCAACAATGGAGGTCAATTTCATGGTCAAGAACACTCAAAACGCATTGGGGAAGAACCCCCTGTTATAGGGAAAAGCAAATATGGCCGTTGGGAGAAATCCTGCGAAAACCCGGTCTAAAAGTCGGTTGGATCGGCCCCGGAACCGAGAAACTCGGTCCCCAGGCCGGTCTACCGGCCTATAGACCGAAAACCCTCTATTTACCCACTCGGAATAGATTCGGTCGCTAAAACCAAAAAATCTGGTCTGAGATCCGGTTTTCCGGTGCTGGCACTGGACCACCCGGTCTGGGAGCAGGTTGGACCGGATCCACAACTGGGATGAAACAGACTTCACAAAAAATGCAATAACTTTTGCATCCGGACTCCAATTTCGATGATCTTGGGCTTGTTTTGACGAGGACAAAAAGCTCTAAAATATGGTACATGAAAATATCATAGTCCAACAAAGGAGGATAGAAACAAATTAGGAAAGGTATGAAGCCTCCCTATAAGAAGAACCGGTAAAACCTTCAAAGTCGAAAACACCATAGAAGATGCATACGAATTCCGTTTTCGATGAACATGGGCTTGTTGAAGAGCTAGAAACAAGCTCAAGAACCTCACATGGAGAAACACCAAGAAGCAACAAAATAGGAAGATGCAAAGTATGCAAAGGATTAAGCTCCCTAAGACAATGTGATCATGTTACCCAATGATAAGTTGCTAACGTATCCATAATTTTTGATATTCCATGCTTGGTTTTATCTACTTTCTTATGTTTTGTCCACACTTTGGAGTACTTTCTATACACTTGCCTAGACTGACCTATTAACAAGAGCCACAGTGCCAGTTGCCTGTTTTGTGCTGTTTTTGGTTCTAGGAAACTCAGAAAATGAATATTCTCGGAATTGGACGGGACAAAAGCCAAAGTTGGTTTTTCACCGAGGGACACACGGAGCCAGAATACGATACAGAGAGGGGCCAGAGGGCGGCCACACAACCTGGCCGTGCGGCCAGGCCTGGCTCGTGCCAGGGAGTGGTGTGGCCAGCCCAGGCACCCCCTCGGCCTCCCCTTTTGCCTATAATATGCCTCTGATACAGAAACCCTAAGGACCCAATCAACATTCCATGAAAGAGTATGTAGCCGCCATCATCTCCATCCCTAGATAGGGAGGGATCTGAAGCTCTTACCGGCACCCTGTCGGAGGGGAGAATTCACCCTAGAGGCCTTCTTCATCACCATGCAAGCCTCTGGTGTGATGCGTGAATAGTTCATCCTTGGAATACGAGTCCATGTAGTAGCTAGATGGCTGGTTCTTCTCCTTTGTGATATCATGTTTAGATCTTGTGAGCTCCATTCATGATCAAGATCATCTATTTGTAATTCTACATGTTGTGTTTGCGGGGATCCGATGGATATTGATATGCTATTTCTGATTGATTATTGATTCTATCATGTCTTTGTTATTTGTGATCTTGCATGCTTTCCATTGTTAGTAGCTATCTTGGCCAAGTAGATGCTAGCAACTCCAAGAGTTAGTATTTATGCTCGATAGTGGGTTCATGCCTCTAGTAATCTGGAGAAGTGACAGAAATCTCTAAGGTACTAGATGTTTGTTGCTACTAGGGAGAAAACAGCAATCCTTTGTTCATAGAACAATCGTATTGTTTACTTTACACGCAATGCGTAATGCAATTATCTGTTGCTTGCAACTTAATACTGGAGGGGGTTCGGATGATAACCTGAAGGTGGATTATTGTCATAGATCCAGTTGGATTACGGTCTATGTATAATGTTGTAATGCCCAATCGAATCTCAAAGGAGTCAATATGAGTAGTATATGCTTGTATGCTTTCTCGATGTTTGTCAATTGCCCCGCTGTAATTTGTTCACCCAACATGTCATCTATCTTAAGGAGAACCACCACTGGTGAACTATGGACCCCGGTCCTTTCTTTTACCATCAATCTACAATTGTTTACTACTTTATGTTTACTTTCTGCAAACTATTACTTTCTTCCACACAATACGTTTAATCCTTTGTTTTCAGCAAAACCGGTGAGATTGACAACCTCACTGTAAGTTGGGGCAAAGTTCTATGGTTGTGTTGTGCAGGTTTCCACGTTGCTGCTAGCACCGGTAGTGCGCCCTGCCAAAGGCCAGCTAGCAACACCTTGGAGGTGTTTCCTTGCTCCTACTGGATTGATAAGCTTGGTTTCATAACTGAGGGAAACTTACTGCTGTGCTCATCATACCTTCCTCTTGGGGTTCCCCAACGAGCTCGTTATTACATGAGTCAGCACCCAACCGAAATCCCCTCTTGATAGTGTAGCTATCTATCCTATAATCCGGTCTCCCAACAGCCACCTTAAGACCGGTAAAAGGAAAACCTAGCAAGGACATACCTTTGCCTTGCGCATCCCACTTGATCTTGATGACAATGCTTCAAGCTCCATCCAAGTCGGAATGCATCACTTGATCATTGTTGCTTCGTGAAGACTCATAATTTGCTCCCCATACACCACTATGGGATAGCTTCATTAAGAAACATCTTCACATGTCCATTATCACCAATATGGACGGCAAGCTTCAAGCAAATGATCTTCTCGAGATGATTATCTTGAACTTGCCCTTCTCAACCTTGATGATGATCACCACTTGATGTCATCCTCTCATGGGCTATATGAAATCTTCACTTCTGAAGCATGCCCATGGAAAGATACCTATCCCATATAGAAAACACAAAGGCACATATATAATGGGTTAGTTCATGATGCATAATTGACAAGGATTACCATACCAGAAGATCCATGTGCTACATTCTTTATGCTTCATGTGTTGACCAACTTGAAATCACTCTTTACTCTTTGTATTGGTCAAAAAGTATCTTCTCATGCTCCATCTCAATATCTTAAGGTACATAAAGAACTCTTCATTTGATTACATGCTCTAAATCTTAGTCAACCATAGCTCAACTAATGAGGCTATCATGATACAGACTTAGAGCCATATCTTGAATTCTTCTATCGGGATCACACTTTCAAGATCTTGATCATATCATATTCTTGTTCAACTCAATGATCGTGATGCCAATACTCAAGGTATATCTTTATCTTCATGGCATCCATACTTGAATCCAACACATGAACTACAAGCATGACCTATGGAATATTCCTTCATATAAAACTGAATGAAAACATTAGTCCATAGGGATTGTCATTAATCAAAACCACACATAGGGGAAATTACCCTTTAAATATCCCCCATTTTGCTAATTGATGACAATCACAACAAGAGGGTTTATATAATGAATATCAGAAACAAGTACGCAACTTATCCGAGAATAAGTTGTATACAAGAGGTTGTATTTTATATGGTTAAGTAACACAAAGATACTAGCCCATATCAAAACCGATTCTACTCACACAAACTACAACTAATGCAAGAGATGTGAGTAGAGCCAACATATATAGAGAAAACTCCCCCACAATATATGAACGTGTGATGAAATTGAATTTCATTGCATACATTGTCAAGCATAACCTTTGGGAGAGTTTCCACTATATATTCAACCATGCAATACATAATAAAGATGAAATGCATGAAAGGCAAACACTTAAGAACAAACCAATCTTAAGTAGAAAACCATTTCCCTTAAAACCCTCTAAACTTCTCCCCCATTGACAACAAGTGCAAAAATGGATGACAAAGTTAGAAGGCCAATATAGTTCAAGTTCCTCCCAAGGTGTGCATTTCTCATAATATGAGTGAAATCGTATGCACATATCCAATGAGGAATACTTGGAGGAAATCAATTATATTGAGGATACAATATTTCTAAAAGGATAACAAGGTGAGGAAACTTCAACGGATGAAGCAAGCAATCAAAAGATCCAAATAATCAAATGGAAAAATAGTACTCTAAATGAAATAAGGAAGCTCCCCAAGGTTTGTGCATAAATTAGTTGTTTCATTTGAATACAATATGCACAAACATGGAATCCTCAGTATAGATATAAATCAATACACTTGTCAAGACAAGATTAAGTCCAAAATTAACCAAATATGAGATATGAGTGTGTGAAGATGCAATAAAAGTATACCGAGCATTCACAAATCAAGACCTTACCAATACCATTAAAAACCAAGAGGATAAGAGAGATGGTTGGCAAAGAGCGAGGATATTAACACTCTTGTGTATATAAGTTTCTGAGTGGACAAGACATGAGAATAATCCACAAAGAAACATCCACACATAAGAGGTTAATAAAAATAAGAATACAAGATATCCAAGAGGAAGACATAACATATACCAAAAAGGATATTTTGCTTAAGTGCATATATAACCCATGGCTCTATTTTCTCTTATGGTATATCAATGAACTTCACCAAAAAAAACCTCAAAAACATCACAACTAACACTAAGGTAACTAATGCTAGTTGGGATATTTTGAGAAAGGAAACAAGTATCAAAAGGAAGGATTCAATGCAATTTTAACAATATTGCACATGAGAGTACCCTAAGGAATTGTTATGCAATAAATTGCTAGAAGGCATATTTGGAATTGGTGAATCATGAACATGATTTTATATACTCCCCAAAATATGCATCATCTCAAATTACTCACATAAGCAATAGGTATAGAGAAGTCTTTCAAAGATCCTTGCAAGAACCACAACATTTACAAATAAATAAATTCATGCCAAGATGTAACCTACAAGATATTGGATGGCAGAATAGTATGCATGAATAAGATACTTGTTACTGAGATAGCAATGGTATGATGTAGTAGATAAGAATTCTTCGATCATCCTAGCTTGGCTCCAATTATCATGTGGTGACAACACCTTCCATATAGATAAGACAA
The DNA here is from genome assembly GCA_910589775.1 of Avena eriantha. Taxonomy (NCBI): domain Eukaryota; kingdom Viridiplantae; phylum Streptophyta; class Magnoliopsida; order Poales; family Poaceae; genus Avena; species Avena eriantha. Next base: position 427,644,684 of record OU342740.1, read on the forward strand.
GCATCCATTGCATCTCCAATATACCTAAAACAATATTCAAGTACATCTTGGTCCCCAAACTTACTAGGTCCAAAGTGGTTAGACTAATCACAACACATAGGACATACTCCATAAAAATATGTGCATATTTAGAGATGAACTTTGAATTTCATGCACATCATAGCCGTTTAAGGATTTGATGGAGTATACACTATATATTGGATCAAAGAAAGCAAAACATGATATAAGATATACATTTAGTAAACATGCATGCATGAGACTTTCAAGAACTAATGAAGATATAATTTGGACAAAACACCAAAATATTCAAGAAGGCATACAAGGTGTGACAAAACACATTTTTTGTCCAAATTATATCAAAGAATCAAATCAACACAAGATTTGTTCAACAAAGTTCAACAAACGGACCAAGCAAAAACTATTGAGCATAAAAGATGGTATAAAAACACAAATGCTCAAAGATTTATCTCATTCAAGCAAATAACATAGAGAATAAAGAATGAGATAAAAAAACTCCCAAAAGAGCAAGGTTTCAACAAATAAACCAAACCCTTAACACTTTTCACAATGGCACAAAGTTCTGAGAAGAAAAGGTTTGACTTCCACTAAAACCACATTTGATAATAATAATAAACACCATCAAAGAGATGTTCAAAAGCCAAGGAAGACAAAGGGAGCCACAACAAATTTTTGGAAAGAAAAAGGTAATAAGAGGTGAAATCCAAGGTAAAGATGATCCACAAATGCTACCACACACAAGTATATCAATTGTCGAAGACAATGAGTGTATTGGAATTGATTCCCGGTGGTATATTGCATGGATATTTAAGATAAATCTTCACAATAAAAAGCATAGGATAGGAATAAAAAGATTAAGTGTTAATGGGTAACCCCGTGGGTGGCCCGATCTTCACGGATCTCGTGGTCAAATCGGTGGGAAAGGGAGAAGGTAGCGGAAGCGGACGCACACCTCGCGAAGAACACAGTGAACACACGCAAAACTCACACGATACAAGGCCGATTGCTCTCACCGGTGGCCATCGGTCTGATAGAATCCTCGCAAGGAAAGATCGGTCAACGTGCTCCCTCGATCCTACCTGGAGAGGTAAGAACACCTTGGAGAGGGTCTTGACGTCTTGGCAAAGGGACACCGATGCCAAGGCCTTGTACAACGAGGGAGGCGCGATGCAAACTCCAACGAGGTGGTGACGATAGTCGATCCCCTTTGGTAGAAGGGGATGAGGCAAAACTAGAGATTCCACAAAGGGGTTGTCTATAGTCTATCATCTATGCCTAAGGGATACATGAGGGGTGGGGGCTCTATTTATAGGCCAACCACTAGAATGGGGGTAGTTTAGGCAAAGGGGTAAGTAAAGGGAATATTCCACGGCATCAAACCCAGATCCGTGCGCAGACGGGTGATTCCGGCAATAAGTCCAACGGCGCCGGAGCTGGCACCAGGATTTCCGGCGGCCACCGATATTTTTGGTCGGTGCCGGTTCGGTGTTCTGCATGCGTTTCTGGTGGGCACCGATCTAGTCCGGCGGTCGCCGGCTCGGTCGGCACGGGGTCCGGTCCGCCGAAGCTGGCGCTGAGAATTCCGGCGGTGGATCTGGTTGCGCCGGATGGTACACCGGTTTGGCTCTGCATCTTTCGTCTCCTCTTCCAAACCTCCATCTTGTTGGGCTTCTTGCTCCGGGCTTCCTCCCTTGCCTCCGTACTCGTCGGTATGAACCTATCATGAATATATAACGGAGTATGAAGTAGCATACCATTCAATAGGGTAGGAATTGGGCTCGCATAGAGGAACGAATTCACCTTTGGAGTCCATGATGACTTGGCATAAGTTGGAGACCTTGATGTGGCAACGAACGTAGGTCGGGCTACATAATTAAGCACTATGCAAAGATAGAGATTCTTGATAGCTTCAACTAGTCACACAATCATGCAATACAATGATTAGAATAACTTGAAGCAAAAGGTCTCCCAAATAAGATATAGATATATGTATTTGAGGAAGGCCGCACCAAGAATTTCTTACTCAAACAAAGACCGAAAAGATGAGCAATAAAAGCTTCTAACAAAAATAGGACCTTGTTTGAGCAAACATGCCACCTAGAAACAAGCTAATCAATAATATCAACTCTAAGTGGCACTACCTCATATGTTCACATTTCCTAGGATTGTGATATGCAAAAGAAGCATATTACTCCCCCATAATGTGATATTCATTTTTCTTAAAGAGGCAAACCAACCTCAACTAGAGATAATTAATGGACATTTAGAATTTGTCATGAGTATGACACACCACATAGTGACTAGATAAGCTTACAATATCAATACTAAGTGGTAGTACTCATGTACACATATTTTAAGGTTTGAGAGATGTGTGAGGCATATTGATGGCCCAAAATATATCGAGCTCATTGGGGAACCCCAAGAGGAAGGTATGATGAGCACAGCAGCAAGTTTTCCCTCAATTATGAAACCAAGGTGATCAAACCAGTAGGAGCAAGGAAACACCTCCAAGGTGTTGTTTCCAACTTGGAATCCTGCACAACACAACCATAGAACTTTGCCCCCAACTTACAGTGAGTTTGTCAATCTCACCGGTTTTGCTGAAAACAAAGGATTAAACGTATTGTGTGGAAGATAGTAATAGCTTGCAGAAAGTAAACATAAAACAATAAATAGTAGATTGTAGATTGATAGTAAAAGAAAGGACCAAGGTCCATAGTTCACTAGTGGTGATTCTCCTTAAGATAGATGACATGTTGGGTGAACATATTACAGTGGGGCAATTGATAAACATCGAGAAAGCATACATGCATATACTAATCATATTGACTCCTATGAGATTTGATTTGGCATTACAACATTATACATAGACCGCAATCCAACTACATCTATGACTAATAATCCACCTTCAGGATATCATCCGAACCCCCTCCAGTATTAAGTTGCAAGCAACAGATAATTGCATTAAGCATTGCGTGTAAAGTAAACAATATGATTGTTCTATGATCAAAGGATTGATGTTTTCTCCCTAGTAGCAACATCACATCTAGTACCTTAGAGATTTCTGTCACTTCTCCAGATTATTAGAGGCATGAACCCACTATCGAGCATAAATACTCCCTCTTGGAGTTGCTAGCATCTACTCGGCCAAGATACCTACTAACAACGGAGAGCATGCAAGATCACAAATAACAAAGACATGATAGAATCAATAATCAATATGAAATAGCATCTCAATATCCATCGGATCCCCGCAAACACAACATGTAAGATTACAAATAGATGATCTTGATCATGAATGGAGCTCACAAGATCTAAACATGGTAGCACAAAGGAGAAGAACCAACCATCTAGCTACTACATGGACTCGTAGTCCAGGGATGAACTACTCACGCATCACACTGGAGGCTTGCATGGTGATGAAGAAGGCCTCCAGGGTGAATTCTCCCCTCCGGCAGGGTTCCAGGAAGAGCTTCAGATCCCTCCCGATCTAGGGATGGAGATGACAGCGGCTACAGACTCTTTCGTGGAATTTCGATCGGGTACTTAGGGTTTCTATATCGGAGGCATCTTATAGGCGAAAGGGGAGGCCGAGGGGGTGCCCTAGGTGGCCACAGCACCCCCTGGCACGGGTCAGGCATGGCCGCGCGGCCAGTTGGTGTGGCTGGCCTCTAGCCCCTCTATGTCTCGTCTTCTGGCTCCATGTCCCCCTCGGTGAAATATTTTCTTTGGCTTTTGTCCGGTCCAATTTCGAGAATATTCATTTTCTGACTTTCCTGGAACCAAAAATAGCAGAAAACATGCAGGTGGCACTATGGCATCTTGTTAATAGGTTAGTCCAAGAAAGTGTATAAAAATACTCCAAAGTGTGGACAAAACATAAGAAAGTAGATATAAAACAAGCATGGAACATCAAAAATTATAGATACGTTAGCAACGTATCACATATCACTCCCCCAAAATGGGATGTTCCATTAACCACTCGAAAAGAGCCAAAAAGGATATCATTAAGATGCATTAGAGGCTCAAAACAAAACACACAAGTAAATGATGTGCCAAACACATAGACATACTTGAATACACAAAATAAGCAAGCATGAGGCACAACAAATACAAACACATACTTGGTACAAAACCAAAACATGTAAAGGGGCAATGTAACTTACAATATAGAAAAAAGTTGAGTTCGAGTTACCGCAAAGAGGCACATTGGGTATATGGTAGGGAGATGATAATCCTTATAACTCGGCTTGATAAAATATAATATATGAAGATCCCTTAATTCTTCATGAGTTAGCCAAGTCTCCAATGCCCTCCAAAACACCTATTGATCAAGTTTGAGCTTTTTGGTCCCCAACCAAGTTGGGTCCTAGGAGGTTAGTCACAATAGGCTTGGAAACCCAAATGGTTCGTTTCTTGACACCACTTTGAGTTCCAACAAACTTGGCAAACACATTACCATCCTCATCCTTCCCAAGAGAATAATAATCATCAACAATGATAGGGTTAGATAAGGTACCATTTGAACATGAAGAGGCAAAGTGCCCCTTCTCACGACATATGTAGCAACAAGTGCTCCCTTTTCTCTTCTTCATTAGTTTCTTGGCTTGGGGAGCCTTATCTTGATTCTTATTGGGAAGTGACCTAGCTTCAACTTGAGGTTGAGATTGGGCTTGACCTTGAACTTGCCGCTTCCCTTGCTTCTCACTCAAGTGCTTTTTCTTTAATGGACAAGATCTTACATGATGTCCTACAACCTTGCACTTGAAGCAAATAATCTTGGCCGAATTCTTTCCTTGGTCTTGGCCCTTCTTATTGTTGCTCTTCGACTTGGTCTTGTTATTGGAGTTGAATCCAAGTCCACTTTTATCGTTGGGCGATTTTTGCACACTCAAAATATTATCGAGTGTGGATTTCCCTTCATGACTCTTTTCCAAGTATTTCTTAAAAGAAGTTACTTGGGCCTTGAGCTCTTTGATTTCCTCTACATGGTTAGTAGAAATAGAGGTACTAGAGGAAGTAGAAGCTTCACTGTTAGAGCAACAAGGCAAACCAAGTAATCCAACACAGGGTTTGTCACTAGTATGACTAGAAGGATCACTAGGACTAGGACATGGCAAAATAGCATTTTGAGTAGAAGTTGTGCTAATGTCAAAAGGAGGCTCACAAGATGTTACCTTAGTAATACTTGCCTCACGAGCTAACTTTAGCCCGTCATAGGAGATTAGAAGATCATTATGAGAGGCCGAGAGCTTTTCATGAATTCCTTCCAATTTCCCATAATTACTAGTTAGCAACTCAAGTTGAGCCCTTAGCTCAACATTCTCCTTTAACATAGATGCTTCACAAGAATTAGAGTTAGTAGTACTAGCATCATTAATAGATTTTTCATTTTCAAGCTCATAAGATTCAATTTTTGTGCGAGGAGACAATTAGTGTGCTTCTCCTCAGCAAGCTCTTGCTTAAGGAGATGGAATCTATGACTCCCATCATCAAGTTGGAAATCCAATTCCTCTATGGTTTCCATTTGTTTAGTTATGGTTTCCACAACATGTTTGAGACAAGCAGTGGCCTTATTATTACCACGAAGAGAGATACACAAAAAGGTCAACTCAAGCACAAGAGCACTAGTATCCTCATCAAGGTCATCATCACTATCATCATTATCATTGCTATTATCTAGAGAAGATATGTTAGGATCCAAAGTAGGAGATACCTTTGATCCTCTTGCCATAAGGCACATGTGAGCACAGGAGGATGAAGATGAGGATATTCTTGAATCTTCATTCATGATCGTGTCTTGCTCCATAGGGTGTTTGATTTCCTCTACATTGTTAGATACACAACTAGAGGAAGTAAAAGCATTTTGTTTATTAGAACAAGACAAATCAAGCATATCATGTACACTAGTACTCAAATAATTTCTAGACAATATGCAAGGACTAGCAACACAAGGGGATATACAATTATTGTTGCAAGAAGTGCTTAAGTCCAAACTCTCTACACCATTAGCATTTATAGAACATGAATCATTGGTGTAAAGAGAACCACTACCATCATTACATATGATTTCTCCACTCACCATGCCCTTACCTTGTGACTTGTCACATGTAGGTGAAGTGGAGGGAATTGAAATCTCATCGCGGCCGGAGGTGGAGGCCACTTGGAGCTCTTCATGATGTGAAGGAGAAGAGAGATCTTTGGAGATACCACCGACCCTATGAGACATGGACCCACCAAATATTTCTTTAAGCTTGGTCCACATCTCATGAGATGACTTGCGCTTCACAATCGTCAAGAACAAATTAACTGTGGGGCTCAAGGATAAAAGGAGCTTATTAGATACTTGAGCTTCGAGATGTAAATTTTTCTCATCCTCTAAAGATAGATTCTGAGGATCCATCAGAGGAGAAAAACCTACATCTAGAAATCGCTCAATATTACACAAGGTCCGAAGATTACAAAGCAAGCAATTTATCCACAAAACATCATTTGTCCCGTGAAAGATAATTGTGTCATTGTGCACTATACTACTAGCCGACATGTTTACACTCTAGGCGGTGAAGCCTAAACAAGGAGAGATTTTTCTCTGATACCAATTGAAAGGATAGAGATGTCGCCTGAAGGGGGGTGAATAGGAAATTTCAAAACTATTACGGTTTTGGCTTGATAGAATGCGGAATTAAACTAACGTTTATTTTACAAGCACAAAACCCGAATACACTAGGCTCAACTATGTGCACCAACAACAAGGTAACCTAAGCAAGATAGCACAAGATAAATATACCACAAGTGATAGGCAAGATATAAGTACTTCAAGCTCGATGGCTATCACAAGGAAAGTAAGCTCGGGTATAGAGATAACCGAGGCACATAGAGACGAAGATGTATTCCCGTGTTCCCTTACAAGTGAGGTACGTCACGTTGGAGAGGTGTGAGATTCCACGAAGGATTTCCCAACGCCACGAAGGTTAACCTTCTTCTCCGAGTCTATCCCATGAAGGAATAGGCCCTTTCCTTATGGCTAGCTTTTCCTCCACTCCGGAGATGGCAAGCTCCACAACCACTTCACAAGCTCCACGAAGGAGAAGCCCGGGTCTCTTCACAATCTTCCACCAAGAGGACACCATGGCACCAACCGCCAAGCCAACTAGGTGGTAACCCTCCAAGAGCAACAAGCTCACGGTCTCTCACTCGAACAAATCGTAATGGAGAGCTCAACACTTATGCAAGAATACAAATTAAGAACACCAAGGGTGTTCAAATCCCTCACTCTTAAATCACACCAAAGCAACAAGTCCTAGGGAGGAATTAGAGAGGAAGAACAATGGTGGAAGTCAATCAATGACTTCAAGATCTAGATCCAATGGGTTCCCCTCACTTAGAGGAGGAATAAATTGGTGGGGATTGTAGATCTAGATCTCCTCTTCCAAAATCCTCAAAAATATGCAAGAATCAAGCTCAAGAGGTTCAATAATGGAGGTTAATTTCGTGGTCAAGAACACTCAAAACGCGTTGGGCAAGAACCCCCTGTTATAGGAAAAAACAAATATGGCCGTTGGGAGAAACCTTCGTGGGATAGACTCGGAGAAGAAGGTGAGCCTTCGTGGCGTTGGGAAATCCTTCATGGAATCCCACACCTCTCCAACGTGACGTACCTTACTTGTAAAGGAACACGAGAATACATCTTCGTCTCCGCGTGTCTCGGTTATCTCTATACCCGAGCTTACTTTCCTTGTGATAGCCATCGAGCTTGAAGTACTTATATCGTGCCTATCACTTGTGGTATATTTATTTTGTGCTATCTTGCTTAGCTTATCTTGTTGTTGGTGCACATAGTTGAGCCTAGTGTATTTAGATTTTGTGCTTGTAAAATAAACGTTAGTTTAATTCCGCATTCTACTAAGACAAAACCGTAATTGTTTTGAAATTGCCTATTCACCCCCCCCCCCTCCCTCTAGGCGACATCTCTATCCTTTCACAATGTGAAAGGAAAATTTAATCAAGTTGAATCGCATATTGCACCTATACGGCGATGCTACTGGGGTGTTTTTTGTTTGAAAATGGACGCTACTGGGGTGTTGATGACCACCTTGGACATATTTTGGTGATACTATGGGAATGCAAAAGAATATCTAGGTGAAGAAACATGGTAAAACTAATGATTGATAATGATGTTAAGAAATATTTTATTATACACCCATGTCCAAATAGATGGCGGTCTAGAAAGCTTGCTCTTGCTTGGACTATGTATATGTAAAATATTTTATTATACACCCATGTCAAAATAGATTCCACGAAGGTTGTCCAAACGGCGGCCAGGAAAAGGATGATGAGATTCACAGATTGCAAGCACAAGCAAAAGCAGTTGAAGCGAAGCAATCTGAGACATTTCAAAGTTCAACAAGGATCTCAGTGAGACACATAAAACTTGTCTTTCTATAAGTTGATAAAAAAAATCATCATAATTTTGTAAGTTGCAGTTCTGAAACATTGTAATCGAGGTATTATTGTCGAATAGTTCCATTTCGTTGACCTATCATGTGTACTCCCTCTGTTTCAAAACATAAGATGTTTTACCTTTGTTAAAGGAGTGTATCTAGACTTCTTTTAGTGTATAGGTTCATTTAGGTTTGAAATGAACCTAGACACTAAAATAGGTCTAGATACACTCTTTTACAAAGCTAAAACATCTTATATTTTGAAACAGAAGGAGTACTTATTATGAAAAACTTAAACTGTTGTTTGATCTTTTGCTCCTTGTGTGCATCGTGCTTCCTCAACAGCTAACTTCAAGCTGCAGCTATCTCTGTCACGGACCCGACATAAAAACGAAGCCTCCGGAGCTCGTTTACAAGATTGATGGGTGCTTTGAACTGTCAGTATTTACACCGATGTCCGTAACGGAGTTTCGGGACGATTTCTGGAGCTAAGAGTATCTCCACTCAGGTTTTCAGCACGCCGTTCTCAGAGCGTATTTTTAATCTGGATGCTAAAATTTGGTCCAATCGCGTTTCCATGACTCCGGTTTTGTCCAGATTTGGCTCAAACTACGTCCGGCCTTCCCAGACCGCTCTCCACTACTAGAAAAAAGGCTATAGGAGACATGCATATTAGAGGCGCATTTATACTATATGTGCCTCTGATAAAATAGGCGAGGCGCACCAGCCAGACATGCACCTCTAGTACTTAAATAGGCGAGGCGCATATTTGCAGGATGCGCCTCCTCTAGCATCTGTATGGACGAAATCTGGCATCCCACACTACTAGGAAACAGCCTATCTATGGCGCATGAAAAGGGGACTTCTGTGGCGCATATCTTTGTCGCCACTGTTACCTCGCCACTTATAACTACTTCCTGTGGCGCATATGGATATGCGCCACAGAAGTTCCAGACTTCTGGTGGCGCATTCCTTCATATGCGCCACAGGAAAAACTTCTGTGGCGCATTTACGTGTATGCGCCACAGATATGGCATGCGCCACTAACTATATAATTATATGCGCCACTGATTGTGTAACATGTATTCGAAGTAAAATACTTTCCTGGTGTATAATCAGGTATTTATACAGGATTTATCCAGATGAGTATAAAATACATTGCACAAGTAGTAGATGCATGAAAACCGACATATATATAATACAAACACTTAGAGCCCGATCGAGATACATATATAGTGTCAAGTGCCAAATTTTTACACAAGCGCCGAATACAAAGTTCATATCATCTCACATTACAAATATGAAGTGGCCACCGCCGCCTACACTAGGATCAAATAGAATACAACTGTGATAATGGTGAGAAAGAGCATTAGCCCGACCAATATCTTCATCCGGTTCTTCTTCCACAAGTGGTTCCTCCACTTGGCTATCGCCTCCTCTCTAGTCGCGTATCCTTTGTAGATGTTGCCGCTGAACTTGTTCACTTGTTTGTGGCAATCCTCCCACTCCTCGTAGACTCCTGGAACCCTACCCATGTACACCACATACCACCTCGTCGCCATCTCTATAGACGACAAGGCATATTAGTAAAAATACAACGAAAAGAATGAATAAAGGGTTCACATCCATATATATATATATATGTTCATAGAATATAAAACAAAGGATCCATAAACCTAAAAGTTAGATCATCATAGAAGCAATAAGTTCAACGACAGCACGACCACAAGGTAGTTTAAGTCTAACAACAATGACCATTTCGACCACGAGATAGTAAAGTTTATGACACACACACACTAATACAGCAGGCGTCCATCAAGAATATACACACACTGGATCATGCTAGAGGCACACATCGATCATGATGAAGACTTCCTCTTCTGGCACGGCCTCGAGAACGGTAGATAGCCCTCTTTCGTCATCCACGTCCTTGTGTCACCCTGCTTACGGAGGCGTTCTTCGATCTCCCTCTTACTCAACCCTCTGGCTTGTTGTAGGGCACCGCCCCTTGTGTTGACATCTTCAATGATGATTTGCGATAACTTCATCTGAATGCGATGGAAGTCTTCTCTAAGATCAGCATCGTCGATTTTCGCCAAAGTTTCGGCCCATCCTGGGAGACTAGATGGCAGCGTTAGGTTATGGCAATCCCGAACATAGCCTTTAAGGTGATGGAGGACGTAGAAGGCCTCCTTGGCACCAGCAGTCGACTGCTTGACGCAGGCGAAGTCGAGCACGTGCTTGAACACGTGTTTGCCATCCTTGATACATTCCCCCTATCTACGAAGGTGCATCCCTTCTTGGTGTAGCCCTCGAGAGCCTCATTGAGAACACCCCTTATTCTAGTGTAGTCTTTCTTCTTCGTCAAACTCCCCGAGTCGAAATACGTGGCTAGTGAATACCTCGGGGCAAGGACGATGAGTGTGCAGTATTTGTCTCTGCGCAACACAATTGGAACGGAATGTTGGAAAAAGAGCAAAGGAAAGAAATCTATAAGAAATGCATAAGTTACGGTGACGATGAGCGAGTGTGTGTACTTACTCGGGAAAGAAAGGCAAAAGAAGTGTGCCCTTCCTCTTGTTGTCCACCATGAACTTCTCGAGGTACGCCGTCGCCTTGGTCCGTGTCTCTGATCCTTCGACCAACTGGCTGTCCCGCATGTAGTAGGGATCCACTATCGCGATTTCCGGGGTACTTCCTCTCTTGATCGTGAGCGCCAGATTGAGCGCGTATAGGCGGACCAAGTTATAGTCCAGCCGTTTCGTGAGAAACAGCTTGAATATGTCCTCGAACGCTATGAAGAATATATCCGCGGGGGGTTCATCGACGAAGCCCACGTCCAATGGCACCTTGGCCGTGAAAACCGGGTAATTTGGATCGTCCTCTTTAAGAAGGAGGGCCTCTAGTGTCTTGACACCCTCGTGCAAAGTTAAGATGGCTCCAACCGCAATGTGGATCATATCCGGAGTCAATATCGGATCACCAGCTACATGCACTCGGGGCAAGCCAAATTGTGTGGATGGTACGACGACGGTGTCCTGACCCCGGATCCTCTTCGGAAGAGGCTGGCTCGCACCCTTCTTATTATTATTACCTCTCTTCCTATAGTGCTTCTTCTTCACAACAGTGTCAGCCACTGCCATCTACTCATCAGTCGCCTTTCGGAGTGTGTTGGGGCTGAAAACTAATCTCGGTTTCTCTTGTGGTGGATCGGCGACTGGAGGCGTCTCTTGAGAAAGACCATGGAAGACCAGGCGTTGCGTGCATGTATTGGGCCGATCATCTTGATGGTCGTCGCGAGCTGCGAAGGGTTCTTCATCCACAGAAGGCATATACAATCCTTTGGCGGCGGCGGTGTTGATGAAGTCGTCAACGTTGACCAATTCATCATCATCTTCATGGGTGCCATCATGTGGTGGTGGTAGCGGGGGCGACGGCAGTTGCGGCACAACGTCTTTGCCATGTGGCGGTGCACACGTTGCCAAGAGTTGATGGTGACGGCTGGTGGTGGCGACAACGGCGGCTACTGGCTTCGGAGGTGGTGGCCGGGCGATGATCGGTCGAGAGGTGGCACCGGTGCTCCCCCCCGCAAGACGAATCTAGGTCTTCGGCCATGTCAAGGGCCAGTTGTAGCATTCCCCAAGGGTCTTGTGTTCGTCGGCTCCCTGAGGTTGAAAGGGGGGTCCATGTCGTCGCACCCTGGCAACACCCGAGCCAACCTGACCCTCATCACGTCATCATCCATTGGATTGTTGTGCATCGTGCGGCTCGCCGGTTGTATAAGAGTGCCCTTGGCAACATCCTTCAACTCACCGCTGACATCTTTAAGCAGGAGTACGCAAGAAGTGTCCTGAGGCAAAAACATGTTGTTGGGCGTCATGAGATGGCAACAGTCATATGCATCAAAGGCATAAAGGAGATGACGTGCACTAACTAATTAGTTACCTTGGTGATGGCGTGGATCTCGGCTAATGTAGAGACACGGCGGATGCCGACGGCCGGCCTATCATCATCTGCAATCTCCCGCTCAGGTGCCTCACGAAGCACCACCGCCGTCGGCTGCACCTTATTGGTATCTTTGGCGGGAGGGGGCGTCGGTGTGACCAAAACGAGGGGTTGCGTCCCGACGTTGACGGCCGGCGGGGTCACCAGGTCCGGCGACACGGTAACATTGATGCCCGAGTTGCTGCCGCTTAAGCTGGGCAGATGTATCGGCCCCTATCGACCTCCTGCATTCCAAGCAATAAGCCCCTCAAAAAACCCAGGGGGGATCATCGAGTGGAGCTTCTCTTCCACTAACTTGTCCACGGTTTTCTGGTCCACCGCCTTCTCCTCCAGTGTCTGCACCTTCATCTTTAGCTCTGCAACAGCGGCTTTATCCTGGTTCTTCCTCTCCCTTCTTTTCTTGGTGTCATCTTTGTAGAACTCCTTGAACTTCATGCTCGTACCGAAGCCGGACACACGGCCAGCTGAGGACGGCGGCAACCCCTTGTACCTCTTCTTGTAAGCATTGGTCGCCCTATTGAAAACCGTGTCCCACGGCTCCGTCGAATCCTGGGACGACTCTGTGGCAGTAGCGTTCAGTTCCTCCTCCTGTAGAGACAAGGAAAGGTGAACCCATTTAGATTCTTGGCTTCATTATCTTAATTAGAACGCAATAGACTTGAGATCAGCGATAAATTCCTTACCAGATTCTTCTCGAATTCCTTCACCTCCGGATCGTCGGTGATGAACTCCCCTGTTTCCTTGTCGAGGTAGTAGCGGGTCCGAACAAATTTCCTAAGCTGCATGTCCGTGATTTTAAGCCAAGGGTTGTCTTTACCAAGGCGTTCAAGCTCGGCGTCCTCCTTGTCCCAAATGGCCTATTTCCCCCTGTAACCGCTGCTTCCAAGGTGGTGGTTACCTATGTTCTGTTCTCGCATACTCCTTCCCTATTGAGTCCATTTTATAGCGTCAGCGGTAGCTATATCCGCCTTGAATATCCTAAACTCCTCTTCGTCGAGCATCGGATTTTTCTTACTAATAACCTCCCAGCTTTCACCTTTGTCAATGCTATTCTTCACCCGAGTTTTCCAGTTGCTCAAGGCGTTGCTCATCTTCGTGAAGGCTAGTCTGTTCACCGGGTTCTTATTTCTCTCAAGGTTTCTAAACTGCTCTGGGAATCTGTATCGCTTGTGAAGCTTCTTAAGGAGGTTATCGACCAAAGCTGCATGGTCAGCATGTCTGATGTACTTCGTGTTGATCGACATGCTTTCCCGGACGATGCACCCGAGTTGCAGGCCGTACCCTTTAGCAATCGCCTCTGGCGCAATGGGTTGGCCACTTTCTATGACCTCAGTGAACTCACCGCAGACGGTGGCGAGCACTGGCACCTTCCGCTCCTTCTGTTCCTTCTTCTTCTTCTTCTTCTGAGAAGCGGCCAGGTTGCCGCTACCGCCATCCGTCCTCTCGCCGCCATTGGTGCGGGCGCCGCCATCGGTGGTGTCATCCTCTTTGCCGCCGCCTTCACTAGTTCCATCGTAGTCGTCTTCGTCCCCCTCGTAATCAGGATCTCCGCCCTCATTGGCCCCAGCAGCTCTGGCGACAGTCGCCTCCTCCTCCTCCTCCTCCTATTGGGACCCCTGCCAGAATGACTGGTTGGCCTGTCTAGCTTATTCTTCGACGTTGATCATGTGCTTAGAAGGGCCAGACTCCTTGTTGCCCGACATGTTTGCACTACTCGATTTAAAAGAGGCAAAATGTTAGCACAAATCTCGGCCGAAAAATTCGGCATGACCTTTGCTAATTTTTTGACCTAGGAGTGCCCATTTCTCAACCGAAACAGAAGTGAATCGACACTTCGGGAGAAATGGGCAACTCAAATGAAATCCCTGCAAGACAAAACACCCCATCCCCATATTGACAGCCCCATCCCCATATAACAGCAGCACCATATAGCATATAACAGCACCATGTAACAGGAGCACCATATGATAACACCATATAGCATACAACAGCAGCACCATGCATGTAACAGCAGCACCATGCATGTAATTGTGCACTGCCCTTCTCTGGATCAAGCCAGGCACTACTCTGTCAAAGCTAGGGACAACAATACTAGTAGCACACAAGGTGTCCTATTTTTATTCTTATTCTTATACAATCACTCAAAACAGGGATTCTTTTAAACCATCATTTTTATAATCACTCGTAGCAAGTAGGTTGTAGCACCAGAAGTGCCATAGTTGTTTCCGAAATGACAATGCGCTGCAAGTAAGAAGCTTAGTTAGCTATGGTATTATACACATTTCTTTCCTGGGTCACCAGAAAGGTTATTTGTCGATGTTCAGTATCAATATGTAAGTTTAGTTGATGAATCTAAAGAGTTTATATCAATAATTGAGCTTCCCGTATTCTAGAAATAAGAGCAAACTTCATGCGCTCTACAAAAAATAACCGAGCTTCCCAGAAATTATGAAAAGAGTTATTACATATCCTACTTTTGTGAAACAATAAGTACCCAGATGATCTAGATTCACAACAAACTCAAAACACTTCGATCTTGAATCACAAACATCATGCACTAAATAAGGGGAAAAGGTCGGCCATAACTAACAATAAATGGTCTTGAAAATAACTTCATGGCCTTGTGCTGGTAGCAAATAATATTTGGCACGGTGAATGATTCCAGCTTAAGTTCCCACGCAAGCAGTGTGATTTTCCAGTCTTGCAACTAGAGTGATATACCTTGTTCTGTCAAGAACAGCTGGAAGTGGTACGGCTTAAATATCTGAAATTGACCTGATTGCAAAAACTAGCACTATCTTGTCTTGCTACTATACAAATGCTACACATCCGAAGCGTGTCCACTGATATGTGGGACAACTTGAATTCTAAAGCTTTATTCTTTCTCTATTGTTTTCTACTCATCAGAATATCAGACAATCCATGTGAACCAAGTTCTTGGTCATGAGTGATGACTGGTTCCTAAATTCTTATACAAAATTTCAGCAACACTAATACTTCCATAATTTTGCAACCTGAATGCCCTAGGGTATGGACATCAAAGATTTTTCTAAACACACAGACCAATTGAAGTACCAAGACAAGCAATGGAAATCTATCTCAATATATACCTATATCTACTGTATCAACCAGAGCAAATAACTAGAAAACCAAAGCATGCCATACTTGAGTATGTAAAACATCTGCCCATCTGATGAACTCCTAGAGTACCTAAGTGCAGAGGAAGGGTGGGGGAGTGAGGGGGCGAACCGTACGTGTGCACTGCGGTGGTCGTCGACGACGAGGGTGGAGGCGGTGCTCCTGCTGCGGGCGGGCGGCGGTGGGCCTCCTCCATGGGCTCTAGCGCGGTGATGGCGGCCGAGCCTCCTCCTCCACGGGCTTCAGCACGGCGGCAGCGGGCCTCCTCCTCCACGGGCTTCAGCGCGGCGGTGGCGGCTCCTGCAGCGAGGGCTAGCGCGGCTCCTCCTCCGGCGCGGCGGTGGCTAGGGCTCTAGCGAGACGAGGGTTTGCGCGTGGGCGATCGATTGGCTAAGTGTGGAAGAGAGAGAAAGGGCGGATTAGGGGAGAGGCCGAACCGTTCTGTTGTTAAGTGTCAAAGTTCTGTGGCGTATTCCCACAGAATGCGCCACAGAAGTTGGAACATCTATGGCGCATTCTGAAGGAATGCGCCACAGAACTTCTTGACATAGTAAAACCCGTGCGTCTCGTAGTATGACAAGATCTGATACTTGTCCTAGTGGTCTTGCTCGCTTGCTCTCACCTAGGGCAGCCAGGTTCGAATCCTAGCTGTCTCACACATTTTTTTCTTTTTTTTAAATATTTTTAATTACATACATATGCATATTTATTCAAAAAAAAGTAAGAACATATACATATATGCATATTTATTCACATATGCATATTTATTCAAAAAAAGCAAGAAAATATACATATATGCATATTTATTCAAAAAAAGCAAGAACACATATGCATATTTATTCATACATATATATTTGTGTGTTTGGTTTGTCACACACAAATGTGAATTTGTATACCCACACAATTATCACATTATATGTTTTAGTCTCTAACTAATACCCACACGAATTAATACACCAAAAAGTCACACAATTGCTAGTGTCTCTTCACAATCTTCTTGCCCTTTTTCGTCGCGGTTGAATACTTTAGCCCGTGCACTTTGAGATTTCTTCTTGTGAATGGACAACCTTTAGTAGGCAGTGTGGTCTTCCTTCTTACTTTAGTAGTAGTAGGCATGTCGAAGTACTTGTCGAATTCCTCTTCGATCTTCGGGTCGCTGTTTTTGTCGAAGTTTTGCTCGTTGGCGGCTCCTTCCATTCCGATGATGCTCCTCTTGCCCCTCCTAACTACAACACGGTTGGGATTTGACGGGTCGGTAATAAAAAAGCATTGATCAACTTGGCAAGCGAGTACCCAAGGCTCATTTTTTGCGGAGGCGTTCTTTGTTGATTTGGCATCTGGTATAACCATTGTGGTGAAATAGCAGCCTTCTTTTTCCACGTTCTTGGCCCATCTAACACGGAACATCGGTACGATCTCTCCACAGTAGTCGAGCTCCCATATCTCCTCGATCCTTCCGTAGAATCTTTCCATCATAGTAGTCTCGTCATCAGCAAAGGATAACATAGTTACTCCTGAGTTTTGATATTCACTATTCTTGTCCTTTTCCTCGGTGTAGAACCTGTAACCGTTTATGTCGTATGACTGATAGGTCCTTAGGTTGAGCCCTAGGCCCTGCGACAAGAAGAATATGAGTTTTTGATCTTCCGTAGAAGGCGTCTGTGGGGGATTGTCCAGTTGCCTTTTCTTGAACCAACCCGTGAAGCTGGAGTTGTGCTCTCTGGTTATGTCTCCCTTCTTCCTCGGCCGGCCCTGGTCGACGTACTCCTGCTCGATTAAGCTTCTGTGCTCTTCGACCCAAGGGCCGACCACTTCAATGTGTTGTAGCGTGACTCGGTGTGCCCTTTCAAAATCAGTGCGTCGACCATCAATGCCGACATGTAGTGAGCGGCAGCCCTCGCGGTGACCATATCCACCGAGCCTGCCGAGGTGCTTCTTTGTGGGTATTCCAACATCCTCGTTCTCGGTGGTTAGATAATTCTGGCAGAAGGAGATGCACTCGTAGATCAGAAATCCCTTGGCTATGCTTCCATCTGGACGAGACCTGTTGCGAACGAATCCTTTGATGACACCGTTTAGCCTTTCAAACGGCATCATGTTGTGCAGGAATGTCGGCCCGAGCTGGATGATGTCGTCCACGACATGTACAAGCAGATGCACCATGATGTCGAAGAATGCGGGCGGGAAGTAAATCTCAAGCTCGCATAGTATCATCACGATCTCTTCCTGTAGCCTGTCGAGCTGCTTCACACCGATCGACTTCCTAGATATGACGTCGAAAAAGTTACAGAGGCCAAACAACGTCTCACGGACATGCTCGTCCATTATCCCACGGATCGCAACGGGGAGTATCTGTGTCATCAGCACGTGACAGTCGTGAGACTTCATACCACTGAACCTCTTCTTCGCCACGTCCAGATATCTGCTTATCTTCCCCGAGTAACCTGAGGAACTTTCACTCCTAAGAGGCACCTGAAAAACTGCTCGAGCTCCTCCAGACTCAGAGTGAAGCAGGCAGTACAAAGCACCACCTCATTCTTCTTAACTCTTTTGCGGCGACCTTGAGTCCCTTCCTGATGATGATGATGAGACCTTGAGTCCCTTCCTGATGATGATGATGATCATCATCATCATCACTATCAGGGTACTGAAGATCTTTCTTTATGCCAAGCAATTTAAGGTCCTTTCTTGCTTTCGGCCCATCCTTGGTCCTCTCCGGCATGTTTAGTAGAGTGCCAAGCAGACTCTCGGTAACGTTCTTTGTGATGTGCATTACATCCAAGCTATGGGGAGTGTGAAGGACCTTCCAATACAGCAGGTCCCAGAAAACAGACCTGGCTTTCCATACACCCAGCAGCGGCTTTGTCCTCGGTCGTTTTTTTCTAGGCGCAGGGCAATCTACCCAATTATTCAAAAGCTCCTCAATTTCTTCGCGGCTCCTCGGACGCGGGGCTCTTTCGAGCTCGTCCTTACCATTGAACAGGTCACCACGTTTTCTCCACGGGTGATCCATGCGGAGCCACTTTCGAGTACCTTGGAACACGGTTTTTGAAGACCCGGGATCCCTTGGTAGGTGGAGATGCGGTGTCTCATCCATGCACTTGACGCATGCATTGTGTCCGTGGTTCACCTGGGTCGATACATATGCGTAACCAGGATAGTCCTGCACGGTCGTGAGCAACGCGGCTCTACGGGCCGGCGTCTCCCACAAGCTAGCTAACTCCTCTCTCAATAGCCCGAGATACAGATGCATATCGATACCTGGTTGTTTCGGCCCCTGAATAAGAATTCTCATGTGTACATACCTTTGCTTCTTGCATAGCCACGGGGAGAGGTTGTATGGCCATACAAACACGGGCCAGGTGCTATGCGTGCTACTCTGGTTTCCAAAAGGATTGAGTCCATCGGTGCTCATACCCAGCCTGACGTTCCTTGCATCGCCCCCAAACTCTTCGAACTCGATGTCTAATGCGTTCCACTGGCTAGCGTCTGAAGGGTGTGTCAGGATCTTGCCCTTCTTTGGATCATCTTCGGGTTTCTCTCTTTCCGCGTGCCATTGCATTTCTTTGCTTCCTTAGGATCTACGAAATATCGCTGCAGACGAGGGGTGATAGGAAAGTACCATACCACTTTTCGAGGAACTTTCTTGTTCCCTCTCTTGTACCGTCCTTGGCCACACACCGGACAAGTGGTTCTATCCGCGTACTTGTTCCGATAAAGTGCGCAATCATTGATGCATGCGTGGTATTTAATGTGTGGTAGGTCGAGAGGGCACACGATTTTCTTGGCCTTCTCGATAATTGTTGGCGATGTGTTCCCCTTAGGAAGTCGGTCGTGCCAGTATTCCATGTTCGCGTTGAAGCTCACATCGGTCCATTTGTGTTCGGCCTTCATCTCTAGAGCCTTGAGCGTTACACTCAAACGTGTATCCTCGGGGCGACACCCAGGATACAATGGAGTCATCCCGTCTACCTCCATTTGGGCCAGCTTGGCTTTCTCTCTGGCTGCAGCTTTGTCGTTGCTCGTCTCCTTGAGGAGCAGTTCTTGAACATGAGGGTCCTGCAAGATCGAAGTTAGCAGCGTCTGTGTGTTCGCGTCTTCTCCTTCTTCATGATCATGCCCGTCGTCATCTCCTTCTCCATGCTGATCATGCCCGCCGGCATCTCCTTCGTCATGATGATCATGCCCGCTGGCATCTCCTTCGTCATGATGATCATGCCCGGTAGACTCTTCGTCTTCTCGCCCGCCCACGTCTTCGTGACCACCACCATGTCATGTCGGCGCCTCATTGAGGTCGCGCATGAAACCGCGCCTAAGCAGGTGACCCTCCAATTGTCCAGATTCAGGGTCGATCTAGCGCTGCAGTTTGCATGTTCGACATGGACATCTTATCCTGGCCTTGTTGTTCAGAATCATGTCCTCCTTCGCGCCTTTCTTGTACCTAGCAATTCGACCTTCGCTCATCGTGAGGACCATGGTTGCCTGAGCGGTCAAAACAGAGAGTATAGGTGAGAACCACACCATATGAACACACACATGCATGAATGCTGGCCGGAAAAAATTCGGCATGACCTTTCCTAAAATTAGGACATATAGGTAGTGCAAAAATTTGCCGAAATGGAAATGAATCAACATTTCGGCAAACATCGATGCAACCACACCGGCCGGGCCCGACAACAACAAGCAAACAACAAAAAACTTCCTCCCATTGTAAACATTCATGCACCACACACAAGCATCGTCTCGCCATGGATCGCACACACACACCGCCCACGCGACAAGCTTCACCTACATGTTCATGATGGCCAAGTACTCACCTAGCTATAGTAGACACAATAATAGCGAGACGAGACCGCGCGATGAGAGAGTATGGACAAATAGATCTAGAATGCAAGTTGGTGGAGAGGAAATTAGTAAACAAATAGAGAGATGTGAGAGAGAAAAGTAAGGAACTTTTAGATCTAGAAGTTGGAGCGAAGCTTCTACTTACCAATCTATGGATTAAAATAGGTTTAGATATAAGAAAATGGAAAAACTATGGGCAAGATGGGGTGTGAGGGAGGAGGAAGACGAGTTGGGAGGAGGTAGAGATGTGAAATGGGTGGTGGTGGGATAGATAGATAAGTAAGCTAGCTCTCATGTCACCTTTTTAACATATGGATCTGGACGCCCTCATCTGTGGCGCATATGGAGGAAATGCGCCACAGATGTTGAAACTTCTGTGGTGCATTCCTACCATGTGCGCCACAGAAGTGGGTGAATAAGATTCCGTGGTGGGGCCCTCCTCCACGTTCTGTGGCGTATGAGGAAATATGCGCCACAGAAGAGGAAACTTCTGTGGCGCATATTACAGAATGCGCCACAGAACTTGGATCATCCCCCCCCCGCCGGCCAGTCCCACCAATCTTCTGTGGCGCATGCTCTGGAAAATGCGCCACAGAACTTCCAAACTTCGGTGGCGCATGCTTCTCAGTGCGCCACTGATGTCTTCCTATGGCGCACAGATTGGCCTATGCGCCACTGAACATCTTGTCTATCTATAGGTTGTTTCCTAGTAGTGCCATATTATGCGAGGCGTATTTTGATAATATGCACCTCCAATATATTAGATAGGCGAGACGCATATGGGAAGAATGCGCCTCGCATAAGTTGCATGGGCCTGGGAGGAGATCTGTGGTCGAATATGCGAGGCGCATACATATTCCCATATGCGCCTCTTATACTTGACAATAAGCGAGGCGCATATGGGAAACCTGGCAGATCCCACCCCACCCCCACCCCCCAACCCCCCGAATTTTGTAAAAAATAAACAAAAATGATAGAAACTTCAAAAAAAATGATTTCTTTAAATTGTAGTTAGATTTTAGGGTATAGACCTAGACAAAATTGAAAAACATGAATTTCGATGTATTTTGCAAAAATAGGTCATGGCACGGTAAAACAGCTATAACTTTTGCATACAATGTCGAAAAAAATCTTTAACCTATCAAAACGATCGTCTCAAAATTTCCTATACAAATTCAACCACCTATGGTCGTTCTGGATTTTACAGAATCCCCAAATTCAAAAAGAGTAAATGGTTATGGTCGAAAGAAGATTTTTTCCTGCAAAAAAATAAAAAAATATTCGAGGCGCATATCATATGATATGCGCCTCGCATAAGTAGAGCTGGATTCAAATTCGAAAGAGCCACCTAGGACACCTACCACCTCTCCTCCTTCTCCTTCTCCTTCTCCTTCTCCTCCAGCTCTCCTTTTCCTTCTCCTTCTCCTCCACCTCCACCTCTCATTCTCCTCCACCTCTCCTCCTTCTCCTTCTCCTCCACCTCTCCTCCTTCTCCTTCTCCCCTTCTCCTCCTCCTCCTCCACTCTCCTCCTTCTCCTCCTCCACCTTCAGTGGCATCCTCCTCCTCTTCTTTCGGTGACCTCCTCCTCCTCCTCCGGCGATCACTTCGGCCATGGCCTCCACAACCACACCGACCACCTCCTCCTCCTCCACCTCCGGCGGCCTCATCCTCCTCCACCATCTCCGGCGACCCCCATGGCCATGGCCTCCTGCACTTGCATGTGCTGGTAGGTTATGGCCACGGGCACGACCTCCGACGAGCTTCGACGAAATTCTGGCCAGATCCAGAACTGGCCGCCATTTTTTTGAAATTCAAAAATAATATCCGAGGCGCATCTGGATCAATATGCGCCTCGCATATGCAGAATATAGGAGGCGCATTCGGATCAATATGTGCCTCGCATATTCTGACTATGGGAGGCGCATATGATCAATATGCGCCTCGCATATCTAGGATATAGGAGGCGCATATGATATGAGCCTATGCGAGGCGCATATCATATGCGCCTCGGATAGGGTTTTTGGTGCACCTTAGGTAGGGTTTTCCCTAGTAGTGCCCGGGGCGACGGGAATGTGCTGGGAACGCCGGACGAAGCGAATTCGGCGGGAAAAGCGGCGTTCGCCAAGTGGACCCGCCCAGTCAGCGGCAGAAGCCGAGTCATCCTCATCCTCCCGCATCGGAACGCCGTGAAGGACCGTCGGGCATTAACCACCGGTCTCGTCGGCCACGCGTCGCCGTAATGGCGCGCCACCGTTGCCTCGGCTCCCGCGATGGACCGACAGGCATTAACTTCCTGCCGCTTCCCCTTTTCCCGCCCTCGCCGCTACACCCCTCCCGCCTCCGCCGCCCTCGCTCGGCCAATAAAACATGGCCGCACACCGGTTCGCAGCACACTACCCTCCTCCACCCCGTACCACCACGAACTCCAGCGAAAGAAACAATCAGCAAAGAGGAAGATGGCGGAGAAGTTCCCAGGTGATCCCATGGCGGCGAACGGCTTCGGCCAGCGAACGCTCTAGCCGTGGGAGGCGAGAATGCTCCACAACGCCGGGTATATGCCGTCAGTGGACTTCCGCTGCCCCCAAGGTGGAGGCTTAGTGCTGGCGGCATACCGGTGCGTCGGTACCGGCGGACCATGAGATGGTGGAGGAGATCCAGGCCACCATCGCGGCGATGCCGGATCCGGAGCTCGCCGAGGACCCCAGCAACCTCGTGTACTGGGAGCACTTCTTCGAGGAGCGCCGCCTCGCCGAGCTGGCCGAGCTGGCCGCGCACCCGGGTCCTCCAGGCTCGTCGCCGAAGCGCAACAACACGGCGAGCCACCACCGATGGTGGAGCGCGCAAGGGCGCACTCTCAAGGCTGTCCTCGAGCACATCCACGCCGGCAACAACCCCCGGCTAGGGTTCCCGTGTTCATCGGCGCCGCCCCCTCGCCGCGGGCGCCAACCTCCGGCGAGTTGGGCGCCCTGGAGGATGGCCAGCCTCTCCGCCTCCTCCGTGTCGCGCTCCTCGGCATCAGCTCCTGCGTAGTCGGCGCGCAGCACCGACAAGTTCTTTCAGCCTCCCAAGCGTGAGGCCGACACGCCGAGGACCTCGCCACCGAGGACACGCGCGTGCGGCATCGTCATCATCGAGCCCCGCGCGGCGACACCTCCGACCGGTCGGATTCCCCTTTACCAGCAGAAGCAAGAGCCCGCGGACTGGGGAGTCGCCGTCGATGAGGAATCCTTCGTCATGAAAATGGTGATCGAGCGTTCTCTGCGCGAGGCCACCGCTGTCGCTGTCTACGGAGCCAAACATCCTCGCTTGGTCTAGGGCGGATTGGGAGGAGGAGGAGGCACGGCGCCTGCAGGAGCAGACCGAGCATCGCGCCAGAGGGCGCCGCGATCCCGCCCCGGCCAGAGCGCGCCCCAAGCTCGCCTACCTGGGCGCATCCCTCGTCGTCCTCGACGACGATGATGTCGGCCCTTTCTACCAGTCGTGGAGGTACGGTGACCCAGGCCAGGGCAGCTCGCGGCCCCCGTAGACACCGGGCGACGACGGCGACAATGATGGCGACGACGACGGCACGGCGGATCCTGACTACACCAACTTCTATCGCCACTTCGGCATGTGAGGCGGCATCGGCGTCGGCATCATCGTTTTATTTTACTGTTTTAGTTTTTCGTTTATCCTAATTTGGCCAAAATTCGGGTACATGTCCGAATTTGGCCAACTATTATACGAACTCGTCGTTGTTTAATTAAAATCGCCTATATTCGTCCAAATTTCGTCGTGTTTTATTAAATTTCGGTCAAATGTCGGGACTCGACCTGGGAACACGAGTGAGAAAAAGACCGTTTCCAAACCGAAAGTTATATCCGTTCGGCGCAAAATAGTGTCGCATTTCGGCCTGGGAATGGCCAACGAGCGGAGATGCTCTAATACAGAGTGCAAGCAGAGTCTCCGAAAATCTATCCAAATTACCCTCTCCAGCCTGCCTCACGAGGACCCTTAGTCTTACTGGCGAACACATAACGTCAGTCTGCGAGGTCAATTTCTACTGTCAGGTTCTGTGTTGGTCGGTGATACGAAGTCATCGCTGACTAACACGCTCCGTCATGCTGAGTAGCCTGTCACAACGGGGGTTTAAGCGCCCGCCAGAAACAATGTACTCCCTCCGTCCTAAGTGACTTGAGTTTATTTCGATTTACATGTATCTAACGCATCCTAGTATATAGATACATGCGAATCTAGAAAAAACAAATCAATTATTTTGAAAGAGAGGGAGTATTATGCAATAGTGGTTGTATAAAGACCTGCTGACGGGCTTGGGCTGCTGCCATTTCTTTCCGGCTAGGGCTTGTGTCAGACACTTTCAGCTACTCCCTCCAACCCAAATTAGTTGACTCAAATTTGTCAAAATATGGATGTATCTAATACTAAATCATGTTTATATATGATTAAATGTAGAAAAATCTAAGTCAACTAATTTGGATTGAAGGGAGTACATCACTCGGTTAGCTAGGTGGTGCTATCACAACGGTTGGGAGGCTCGGGGTAAGCCAATTTGGGAGCCACGTCACGAGATGATAGCCAACTCAACAGGATGTGCTTGCCAAGATGTCTGCCTACCCGGATCACTTCACTGCTAGCGTGGATAGTAAGCTCACTTGCCAGCTTACTTATTGGGGATCATGCATCACTAAGCAACCATCAAATGTAAAGAAAAGTTATGTTGCACGAGTATTTTGCAAATGTAATTCATCTTTTTTGCGCAATAAATAATTGATCATGTCGAATAATCTCGATTTTTGTTCAAAACAGTATCTCAAAAAAGCCCTCATCCATTTCAGTTTATTCTTTGTCATTGCGAAGTCATTATTAAGTATCTGCATCAAAGAAATATCTCACTAGTATCTATTAAAACAGTTTTAAGTATTAGTAGTATATGTTTCAATAGAATTTTCTTCATACTTGCAATAGTCCATTGCCTTTGCACTTTAGCTCATTTCTGTCACTACTCATTGGTTGCTTCCCTTTATCATCCAATGTACTTTAGCTATATGTAGAAAAGATATTTTACACCTTGTTAGAGTTGAAAGAAAACATAGGACTTTCATTCTTCTTATTTTGCATATTGATATTCAATTGAAAGAAGCAATCTGCGTAGTGCAAAATAAAAGTGGAAAAACAGAGAAAGAACACCTTATTTCTTAGCTACTAGACTTACTATAATATCTAAAAAAACAAATAATACTCCCTTCGATCCATATTAGTTGTCGCTCAATTGGATATATGTCGTACTCCCTCCGTCCCAAAATATAAGGCGTCTAAGGATTAGTCAAAAGTTAACATTTTTTAAGTTTGACCATGATTATACACAAAAATATAAAAATTTATAATACTGAATTAATATCAATAGATTCACCATAAATTATATTTTCTTAATATGTCCATTCAATATTATAGATGTAGATATTTTTTTCTAAATATTTGGTCAAAGTTAGTAAGGTTTGACTTTTGACCAATCCTTAGGCGCCTTATATTTTGTGACGGAGGGAGTACTAAAATATGTCTAGATACATCCGATTCAACGATAATTAATATGGATCAGGGGTAGTGATTTTTGACTATTATATACTAATTAGTACAATACCTTTGTTGACAAATAATTAGTTGTATCTGAACATTTATTAACAAAACTAAAACACATGGATCCAACATATTTAAAAAACAACATATATCTGAGGAAAATAGGGGCCAAAGAGAAATAGAATGAAAGACAAAACTAATTTCATGTCATAAAAATAGATCTTGCACATGGAAAAACATTAAACATAAAAGTCGGAGGGCCCAGGTGAGAAAAAACTAAAAATGAATCATACCTCTAAAAGAACATAACTAAAAGATGAGACAACCAGAAGAATACTAGTAGACGCTCCCTCCTTTTAGAAGCTACTGAGAATAATGTGAAAAGGACGTAGGTTGCTGGTAGCAGGGATATATGGACCTACCTATAGATAAGGCATGTTTTATTACAAGGAAAAATGAGCATTTAACAATTGCTCCAGATTTAGATTTTGGTAAATGGATATGCTCCAAAGTTAATAGCTTTGAATGCATACCTGAACAGCTCACATCCTCAAAAAAGACAGAATCGGCTAGTGTTAGCAGTGAAATCCTAATCAATCTTCCACAAATGAAAAAAAAATACTAATAATGCTAGTTCCAATTAAATATCATAAGCAACAAAAAGAAGAATGAAAAACATGTGCTTTTATTTCAAATCTAACAACTGTAAAATATCTTGTCTACATAGGAAAGAAGTACGGTGGATGATAAGGTGAAGCAACCAATGAGCGGTGACAAAAATAAGCTAAAGTACAAAGGCATTGGACTATTGCAGGTATGAAGAAAATTCTATTGAAACAAATGCTACAAAATTCTATTGAAAGAAAGCTACTAATAGTGAAAATTATTTTAATCAATATTAATGCGATCTTTCTTTGTCTATAATTGTAGGGAACAAAACTAAAATGAATGAAGGGGCATATTTTTCTTCGTACTATTTTGAAACAAGAGTCAAAAAAATCGACATGATCAATTATTTATTGCACAAAAAAGATCAACGGCTTGTGCATAATACATCTTAAAAACATTTGTATCATAACTTGTCTTTCATGGCACTGATGTGGGGCGATCTCGACAAGAACTACTTATCTGATATTGCACATATATATTTAAAAAACCACTAAATAGGAAGAATATATGCTTTAAAAAAACTTAGTAACTATCTCTAATGATTTCTCTTTTAAAATGATTATCATGCAAAAATAAAATGGCAAGGAGATATGCAGAGTTTGTCATCATCATCAAACAACCTAGCTCAAACTGATACATTTCAAGGACAACAAAATCGATACAAAACTAATGTAAGTATTCTGGCAATAAAAAATGTATATATCAGAAGAAAATTGTTGTGATTGACTAACCTTACACACAATCTTGTACAAATTGCCCCTTTCAGGTTTAATGAAGGACCAGCTCAACAATTGATCTCCTTGACCCTGAAGGACCAGGATGCTCACAATTAAAGAGAAGAAAATGGCAACTGAGCACACAAAGAGGAACTATACAAACAAGCATCTGGTTTTCAATCAAAATCAAAAGCTAAAGGAGCGGATAACAACTATTCAAAAAATCATTTGAGAAAGTATTGATTAAAGTGTACTTGAAAAATACTTTTTTCTCTGCTTGCAGGAACAAACTCTCCAGTCAAAAATCAGCAAAGAAAGGAAAGAAAACCAAAGACGGTCGCTGGCTGAAGCAGATCAAGAAATTCAAGCAGAAAAAATGCAAGACAAATGCAGCGCAGCAGCGTCTACATCAAACATTGTGAACTGAAGACAAAGTTGAAAAGCATAATTTGTATTCGTTCTAGACTATTCATTATTGTAATAATGAGCAAGGATTATAAATGATGTGCAAGAAAAAATATTTATTTATGATCCAATCATACCAAAATATCTGGTTTTGCAGGGATGCAGTATGCATGTTGCGAGTTATTTGCATTGTTGAGTACTACAAGAAAAATAAAGTAAAATTAAATCCAAATGAGATAGAAATCGCATCACAGATGAAAAATCAGCTGTTGCTTTGCACTACACATCTCTAATCACCTTTATTCTCTGCAGAAATAACAAAATAATGGTTGTAGTGAAAAAAAATACCAAGAAATATTTGCTAACTAAAATAAAATAAATATAATGTGGTCCCTCCTCCTTTTCTTGGGCTCGGAACCTGCTCTCCAACTTAACAAAAATCTTAAGTGACGGATAGGCAAAAGGAAAGAGAAAATAAGAGAATAAGAAACAGAACCAAATAAGTTGAGAATAATGGAGAAAAATGGCAATATTTTGACTAAAAACGTAAGCCAAAAAAAAGTCCAAGATAATAAAGGTCGAGGTAAACAACATTCGAACTGAAAAGAAAGAAAGGCTGAATGTTGAGATACTTATAATTTGAGAAATTGACAAGCTGGAGAGAGAAAGGCCAAAGTAAACAGTTGCTTCTATTACCGAATAAAACAAATACAATATAATGAAACAATCAAGAAAAGAAGAATCTAATGCGCTTAAATGCAAAGGGGTATTTGCCATCTAAACGCATGGCACCTCATCTACATATTTCGAATGAAAACTGAAACTTAACAACGACAAAGGACTTGAGACTGAAAAAAACGTGATTAGCCTGCACAAACGTTGTAGGCGCAGCAAGATATCAGAGAACTTTGAAGACCAGCTATGCATAACTTCTTTTGTCCATTAACCATCAGGCACGGCCAAATCATCAGCCACCAGCACAAATACAAGATCAGGAAGATTCTCAAGCCACAACCAGTGGTTATCTAGAGATTGAACCATCGCCACCGCCAGGGACTGCACAAAGTAAAGAACATGTACAATGGCGAACCAAACAAAAAGTATGCACATCCATAGATAGAATCAGTCAAGCAACAAAAACATCGATCGAGCCACGAGCAGCAGTGGCATTATATGTAAATAAATCGCACTGCTTTGGATGGACTTGTCAACTGACTGTGGGTCTGGCCATGAAGCACCACATTGGCGTGCATAACTAATTCAACCCCAGTGTGGAGACTTTGGACAATACTGGTGGCATTTGGCCTGAAGTCTAAAAACGTGTATACATAATTTGCTAATTTACAACACCACAAAAGTTCACAACTTCATCCTTTGAAGGGCTTAGCAAAAACCAGGTTGTGGCACGTTGGGTTGCAGGGGAACTTGCAGTCTAGTTCCTTCACCTCTCTCCTGTCAAAGAACCAATCTCCAACTGCTTCTGCGATGGTCTGCGTGTTCAAGAGAATATTATTGGAAAGAGGAATGATAATTATATCTTGTAGGACTGAACTGGAAAGTATTGAGAAAATAGATGTCAGGAAAGTTCGGGCATGCAATCTAGAGCATGTGGGCATGATGAGCCAAAAAATGAGAACATTCTTTTTTTTTCTCTACACACAACCAGTCCTTGTTAAAAAGTTTATTTTATGACTAACGGGAAAGCTGATTCTTGTTCCTCAGTAATTTAAACCTAGATCGACAATCTCTATAACGCCCTGTCAGCTTATGGTCAACATAATTTTGCGGCACAGGTTAACATATAGTTTGCCAACTTCACCTGAATAAAATGTTTCTTATAGTGTGTTGCACCTTTTTTTTGTTCACTTTGTAAATGCCTATAGAGGATAGAAGTTATACCTTGTTGTTGACTCTAGGAGAAGATGGAGAGTGCCAGGTGAAAGAGTTCAACGACTGACAGTGTATAAAGCAGGAGTTGATGAAAACGCCCCAGTCCTTCTTCTGCTTCAGTTCGCTGATAGCGGCATGCAGTTCTTTCCTAAAACCTGCAAAGATTTGAGTTGACATAGCAAAACATTAAAGCAGGCCCTGAAATCCAGGTAAGTTAATTATAAAGTAGGATGCGAGGTGATTCAACCTTGGAGAATTTCGAGTTGGTTGGGACTGCACTTGCTAATGTCCAACCTACAGTCTTGCCATGAATGTTGAGGGTCCGATGCTACTGGTGCCAACACATGTTGTACCTGAAACGAAGATTACTGTGATGCGTATTGATAATTTGTACAATATATATGGTGGCAAAGATGGCAATACCTGCCAGGCATCATATGCTGGATTAAGAACAAATACTGGTGTCCTGATGTCTTTTACAACTTCACGTGGAAAGAAGCACTGGCATACAGTTAAAGGATGGTACTTAGCATAACATACTTTCCTTGAAGTGGGACTGCATAAAAATGCAGCAGATGATTGCTGTCATTTATCAGGAATGCTGAGAGTAACCTGGCCTGGATCCATGCTTGAACTGCAGTGCAAGAACCTCCTCTTCAAATCCTGAAACGATGCATTCAGAAAAGAAAGTTTGGAAACAGGAAATGGACATTCCTTGAGAAGAAAGGGACCTGAAGACGGACAACGTCACTGTAGAAAGCCCGCAAGGTCCTTTGCTTGGAGATGTCTTCTCTGTAATGGGGGAAACAACATACAAAAGTTAGATAGATCCTGAGGACAACAGCAAAGCGGCACATTTTGTATTCTATAACGTTTTCTTTTATAGGCTTATGGCATAAAAGGATTAAGTTTATAAGCAGACTATGATACTGAAGCTTCCTTACTCCTGACCTACAATAAGAGTTAAAACTTATGAAGTTAGAAGTGCAAGCAATGTCTCTGCTTATGCACCAGGATCTGAAAAGTAAGAAATGGAGCTTATGCCCCAATTTTTGTAGTACTTTATCTTGAGATCTCAAAGTACACATGTTTGATTATTATTTTTTTGGTTTTAATGTTTGTAGTGTGTTAGCTGACATTTGAATGTTGACAGATCCAAGTACTTTTGAGGATTAGGCAGGACACCGAACAATTACTTCATTCATTCAGGTGAAAACTGACATACATAATAAAGGGTGGTGGTTGCAAATTGTATACAGAGCAGTCTTTTGAGGAAGCAGTCAAAGGTGATTTTGGAAACATACACATCAAGGAAAAAACCACCATCTGAAAGACACTTAACCCTAGAATCTTTTGGCATCAGGGCACGAAAATCATCACAGTGAATGAAAGTGGCTAGCCCACCAGCAGAGCATCCTGTTAGAAAAGCCTGAAGGCTGGAAATAGCATATCAGCATCACGCCATCAGTACAATACTCAAATTGCTTACGGGGAAAAGAGAAAGTAATGGGTATACCAGATCAATATATATTGCTGAATTATAACCAGTCATTTTGTAAACATGCAAGTACATATGATGAAGTAAAAAAGAAGACCAGCCAAGCTATTCAAATAACCCTACAATAGTTCACAAACAGTTACAAAGACTGGACAGATCCTGTGGGTAAACACAAAAACAAATCAAGACTACTGTCATTTGACATGTAGTACATCCTTGTTATATACTCCCTCTGTTTCAAATTATAAGTTGTTTTAGCCTTTTCCGAAATGCATGTATGTAGACGCCTTTTAGTGTGTAGGTTTAGAGAGTGAACCTACACACTAAAAAAGTGTCTAGATACATGTATTTCAGAAAATGCTAAAACATCTTATATTTAGAAACGGCGTAAGTATTTATCAGTGTCACACATGTCTTAATTGTATTTTCTTGGAACATTTCGCTTCATTTCAGTTAATTTTTTTTAACTAATTACCCAATAAAACAACTAAGAAAATCCAACTGAGTTCCCAATGGATCAACAACATAGATCCGACCTTCCACAGGTGTACCAATTAACCTAAACCAAAATGCATATGTATCCATGAAGAACAAGAAACAGATTTACATCTTTAAGATGTTTGATTGATTCAAGTTTAAATCATGAGTCCACATGAAAATAAAAAACCTGAGTTCTGCTTGCAAGAATGACCTGTTTAGCATGTCTAAGACCTTTCAGTAGCAGTTCATCCATAACTGATTCCCAGATACGCTGTCCTCTGAAGAAGAATTTTGTACCGTTCTGCAATTAATGGTAGAATACTCAGCATACCTGTTAAGTAATTAATCAGCATCTGTTGGAAAAAGGCAATCAAAACCTGAAATTCGTCTTTGACATTCCCAGAAAATGATGCCCCGTCACAATACCTTATCTTCACTTTATTCCAGTTGTAAAAATCTGCACAGTGAAACAGATGTTCAGTGAGAACCTCTGAAATATAGATAACTGAAGTGACACTGTACCGAAAGATGACCACTTTATTGGTGATGTGAAGGAAATAACAAGCTTCTTATTTTTAGTGAGCAATTAAATCGAGATCGCCAGTGCAAATAGACAATTAGAATAATATGAAATATGAAATGAAACAGGCTCATCAGCTCAAATGCTTAACTCACACAATATGAAATATCAATGAAAAAATGAATTCAGGTAACTTATTTTGTAGTTCAAATACAAATAATTAAAGAAACATACTGCTAGAGTGCTAGATATATACATGAAGGTAAGTATGTTACTTTTTGCAAAAACAGACAAATGAAATATAATCTGATTGGTTATGATGTAAGATGTAAATTGAAGAAATGGCAGAAAAATCAATGAGGATTGGTGCTTGCTGCAAATACTACTTTAAAATTGTACTAACTGTGGAACTTTTCATTAATTTAGAGATACCAAAATTAGCTGCAGAACGAATTTGCCATAAATAAATGAGACAGAGAACTAATATGAAGAGGCTTTAGGTTGAGTACAAAACTGTGATTTTCCCTTGATCTCTTTTAAGATGAAATTTAGTTACCTGGATTTTGATCTTCAAGATCACTCAACATTCCAGCAAACTCAACCTGAGTTTCCATGTACCGGGAAGAACCCAAGATAGATTTCTGGCGTGAAGCACATGATTTCAAATTTCGGCACCAGCCCCCACCCTGAAAGCATAAGAGAAATGGGTAAAATGGAGAATTGGAAGTTTTTTTCCACGAAAACGCAAAAGGCCTTGTGTTTTGATGCATTCATAGATAAGAAGATTTATTTACTAACTTGGGACCGAGCGAACACCGCAACATACAACACAACCGACTCGAGCTAAGGGCCATACAACACCAAAGCAAGAATGCCGACCGCTCCAGCGTCGGCCGACGACCAAGCCTCTGCTCAACCGTGTCAAGAAGGATAGAGGTGTTAGGCTACAAGTTGTCAAAGACCACCGCGTTGCTATGCTTCCAAAGTCACAAAGCCGTGACCATGATCACCAACGAGGTGCTCTTTCGCAATGGGTAGCCATCGACCAGCACTTCACGAAATCATCCCCCACAACAGGCGGTCGAGCCGTGGATCGGATCCAAGATAGCACCTCGTACCAAATAGTCTGTGAGAAGGGCGGGGTCACAGACGGGCATCGAGGAGGGTGTTACAGACCACGCCTTGCAAGCCTTTCTCCCGTCCAGCATCGGTCACAGGCGAGCCAGATGAAGGGCATGTTTGTTTGGGCTGTGGCTGGCTGTCCTGCTGTGCAGGAAAAGCTGCTGTATAGGGAAAGCTGCTTTTCTGAGTTTGATTGTTTGGCAACTTGGTTGGCTGTCTAGTTGTATGGTAAGAAATTATGTAAAATGCCCCTAGAGTCCCGAGAACGCTTATAATTGTTGATTGAACTGTGGAATTTGCAGCTATAAACTGGGGAATAAACACACGTTCCGAGCCTGGAAATTTCAGAATTGTCATGACCATTTTTTTTGGCACATCTTTCTATATGCTTCTCCAAGGTTTAAAATAAAAACAACTCTCGTGACTCGTGCAATAATTGATTTCGCATGGCGAGCACTACGTGACACATTACTACCAAAGGCCAAACTTTACATACAAAATCACAGGAACTGGCTCGATCTAGTTCCTAAACAACTGCAGTGCTAGGGTCGGCAGGCGAGCTGAGAGCGGACAGGGCGGTATTTCTCTAGCGGGTACGAGCTGCAGCAAGTATCCAAAGAACGGCGACCTAGTGCGGACGGCCAGCGGCAGTGGAGTCTGCACAGCAGGAGCGCGGACGGGTGGATGTTGGGCGTCAGGAGACTGGCGGTGTGAGAAGGACGGCGAGAATCGTTAGATAGGGATACTTCCGGTCGGCCACGGGAAAGGCTGTGGCAAGGCAGTGCTAGTATGTGGCGGCGGAGGCGCACGATGGAGATGGGTTTTCTGGAATCCTTCATCTTCTGGCTAGCAGACAAATCGGTAAGGTATGGTCCACGGAGAGAAGGTGAGACGGGCTGCGGTGGCATTCTCTCGTAATTTCTTCAAGGTAATGTCACGTACTGTTTCGGGTTTAAGTCAAAAGCTGCGGGAAGCCACGAAAAGCACCTCCATATGTGCTTTGCCGAGTTTGCCTATTCTGCCCGGGTGCTTCGGCGAAGCCCACAGCACAGCTGACCCGTTTGGTTCATTTCTCTTGCTTATTCCACTGGAAAGCTCCTAAAAGCCCAAACAAACACCCTCGAAGAATTGACGCTCGAGGGCTCCCAGGAGCGCCAGTTTAGCTTCCAGGAACTTGACACACTAACCGCTTGGAAGAGGGTGGTGTAGCAAGGTTTTGAAGAATACTGCGTGTTGGTCGTCCAGCCAATGGAGCATTGGGGTTTTGGTACAACTAATGGTAGCAATGATCAATTACTACAACCAGAACCTACAGTGTGGACTAGGAACTTGCAGTTGAATGCATCTCTAGATGCCTTAGGATTACGTCTCACCGCAGATGAAAACCTTAGGAAGCACATCGCTATATACTAATATGCTCCAAATGATATGGTTCGCAAATAGCCAAATAATGCCCAATATCATTTACAACACTGTCCTGATCCGTGGATTCTTACATGTCAGCAGTAAATTCCGTTAGCTAAGATTCGAATTGAAAACGGATGGTTCTGCACCAAAAGTATGCAGCTAAATGTAAGGAGGCGTGTACCTCGAGGTGGATGAGCCAGCTCTGAGATCCACTCCCAGACCCTCTCTGCAGATGGTACCCCGGCGCGCTCCCGTCCAAGCACACTGCGTCGCAGATCACAATCCACAGCAGAAAACACAGTCAAAAAACACTGTGAACACATTAACTGAGTAAGAGGAAACGGAAGGGGGAGGGACTGAAACTGAGAGAGGCTGGAGGACTCACGCGCGCCCTTCTCCTCGGCGCGGCGGAGGAGGGTGAGGCCGACGAGGGCGGAGGAGCGGGGAACGGAGGCTGCGGGCGCGAGGGGCAGGGAGGCGTAGTAGGAGAGCGAGAGGAGGAGCGCCGCGGCGAGCAGCGCGACTGCGAAGGTGGCCGCGACGGCGCCGGCCCGGCCGCGGCGGCGCCACCACAGGCGCAGGTGGCGGCTCGCTGGGGCGGAGGCAGCGGAGGGCGACGGCGACGGCATGCGGGCGGCGGCAGGCCGGATCTGCTGATCGCGCGCTAAGTGCTCGGTGCACTCGGTTCTGCCTCAAAATTAATCTGTCGATCTCCAGCACGAATATAGTAATATATGGGCTGATTTGACCATTCATTTCGCTATAAATGTATAAATATTACCTTCTATAAATGTCTGATTCGAAATCGAAATGTAAGATCTAAACCATGTCATTTTAAAATTGATTCTTCCAAAAGAAAACACACTAGGCGGAAGTCGTATTTGACATTGCCATTGGAACCAACAAGAGATAGCATAGAGAGAGAACAAATGGTGTCAAGAACCAATTACAATTACAAGTGAAACAATTTAATACAACAATTTAATTGTATCTTTTATGCAATATGGCATGATGATGCCATGATGATGCAGAAAAATAAAATATAAACAATTTTCTATTTGGGGATTTTCCGGGATGCCACAATTCGACACCACTAACAAGCGATCTCGTGCCGAGATCCGCTCTGCAGTACTGGAAAGGAGGGTGATGATCTGATCTCACTTCGTGTTGATCCCCGCGACACCACTAACAAAGATTTGTGCTTCGTCTTGAAATCGAAACCACCAACAAGAGGTTGTTGTTCACGTTCGTCGAAAGAACACTCCGGAAAAATAAAGACTTTATCTTGTCACAAAATTTTCATTCTAAATCATATAGTTGCAATTTGAGAAAAATACAAATCAAGTTAGGTATAATATAGTTACCTAGCCTTAATTGGTTGTATCCGGGCGACGACAATGTTTTTGCACTGTTTTGTCTAACACATTGCTTAGAGTTGACCAGACTAGATCTTAAAAATGAAAACTAGTCACATTACAAATTTGAATTTGATATTTTTTTTCTTGAGCTATGGGGTTATTAAACTGGTAGTTGGAACTTTGTGATATGTTAGATGTATGTTATATCTTTACACACTCTTATTTTTAGAAATTTTGAAACCTATAATATTGACTTTTGACTCAAGGTGGACGGTTGTACCAGAACTTGGATATTTCCACTTTGCCTCGTGTGGCACAAGACCAAACAAAATAGAGGTCATGTGTGTTTGTTTTGCTAGTACATCGTACGTCAGAGCTGAATGCTCCGGATTTTTTTTGGCACATTTGGCCCGGGGGATGCAACCATCATTTGTTTGGTTGCTTGCCCCT
The DNA here is from genome assembly GCA_910589775.1 of Avena eriantha. Taxonomy (NCBI): domain Eukaryota; kingdom Viridiplantae; phylum Streptophyta; class Magnoliopsida; order Poales; family Poaceae; genus Avena; species Avena eriantha. The sequence continues at coordinate 427,681,221 of OU342740.1, forward strand.
AATTAAGATGGTTGTGCCCACCTCTTCTTAGCATGTTTAATTTGCCTCGGGTTTCTCAATTTTTTGTCTACAACGTCACACTTGAAAAACATTATAGTCACTTGCATATATTTCTAGAAACATAAAATTTCCAACATTGATTAACATAAAATAGTGAGATGAAGCTATTGCTCAAAAGAATTCAAATCCGCTATTGATGAACTTTGAATGAAAACACCAAGTTGAAGAGTTATGGTTGATGGAAGTTAAATGGAGCATCAAAATGGAATCACCAAAACGGATTGCTCTGAGTTGATCTCGTTGGTGAATAGTACTGATGGCAATCGTTCCTGCCTAGGGCATATGGTGGATGATCTTCAGCTGCTGCTAGCATCAGATCATGTTATTTCTATTAATAAGATTCCTAGGGTACAAAACTTGGCTAGTCATGAGTTAGCTAGATTTGGTATGCAAGAAGGTAGAACTGTTGTTTGGTTAGGGTCGGCTCCAGATCCTTTGCTGGACCGTATCCTTTGGGATTGTAATATCACTAGTATCTAACTAATACAATCCCTTTATCCCGCAAAAAGAAAATGGAATCACCTCGTTGATGCAGATCATTTTCATGTAGAAACTATCAGGAACCGTAAGATTTGTGCAAACATAGGAATATTAACAAAGAGTAATATATGGGATATACAGAAAGACACATAGTAACGAACAGAAAAAGATACTATTCATCTGCTCCACAAAAGCTCATAATTGCTTTGGCTCTGATCCTTTACAACATTGATCTCTATGAACTTGGGTGAAAATATGAAATTGGGATATATTGTTGATAAAGTTCGAGTTGGTCACGGAGGTGGAACCACCTCATCCATGTAAATTGTTCTCCTCTAGAGACCATAATTGACCCGAGTATGGAGCGAAAGAGATACATGAAGACATATAGAGATACGTCTTTTCTTTGAGGATAAGGCATACAGATATATTAGGAGATGTAGAAAAGTACATATCATTTACATCATAATGAACCCATAACCACTTTGACTATGATTTTCAAAACAAAAATTACAAAATGAAAGTTCCGTCGAACAGTGAGATGAAGCTACTAATCAAATGTACTTTGAGAAGATCAATAGTGTGAGAAGAATTTAATGAAATTTATATTGATAAACCCCAGAAGAAACACAAAATTGATGGCATGCACTAAATGAAACCAAGAACCGCTTTGTGGTAATGGAATCGCCTCATCCATATAAACATGTCTCATGTAGAGATCACCACGAATCGGAAATTGTTGTAGAAATAATGACAGAGAAAGTTGACCAAAATATAAGGACAAAGCTAACGAGAACTAATCCCGTGCAAGGCAACCGGTAAGATTTCATCGCCACAACCAACCCGTTTTCCACCTTAGCACGACTTGTTGGAGAAGACCGATTTGGGCATTTTTCCAGGGCCCGTCCGAGGGGTGCTATAATAAGCGCACAAGCCATTCTCAAGGAAAAATGCTCTAGGGTTGCATTTGGCGGGCCAGATTTGCCCTCGTGCAAGTAACTAAACATTTGCTACGTTGTTGGTTGTCTTAGTGATCACCATATACACATGCCACTGATATAACTAGTAATATTCGTCGATAGATCGTATAAATTTGATATGGACTTTTTGTGTCGTTTAGTAGTAGACTTTTTATGGTGAACCGTGAAGAACTATGCAATCAAAAGAAATCGAGAATCAAGAGGATGAGCATATAAAGCACAACTTAAACAAGGTAAAGAAAACACTACCAATACTTGCTCAATGCTTTGTGATCAGTTCTTCATTGCCAAGTACAAAAATTTGTTGTGTGCTACTCTACTTGTGCTGTAATCCTTAAAACCCCAAAAATCCACCATGTATGCTATCATTAGTGTTCACTACAATTTGTAACATATTAGGATTAACTCAAGCTGAAGATCGCCATATCTTCCCCTCCAACGAGATGATGATGATGGACACGTCATCGTGGTATTGTCGCCGATCCCCTTGCTGAATCTCGAGCAACTCATGGAACCCCATTCCTATACCATCACACAGAAAACCAATCATAAGCTTCCTCGATGTGTAAATGACCTCTCTTTTTCGCATTAGACATTTAAAATTTTGTTACTGAAGTTGCTCAGAGAGTGTTTCTACCATCTTAACCCAAAATAAATAGGGAATTGGAATGTTACGTGCTCACCAGCTTGTTTGGCAGCGCGGAGGAGGATCTCGTGGCTGAGGTACTTTGCGGGGTCCTCGTCGGGGAACCTGGTGACGAACGCCTCCACCCGTGCCACCACATCCTCGTTGGTGAAGTACTCGTAGAGGCCATCGGAGGCGAGGATCAAGAATTTGTCTCGTGGCCCGAGACAATGGTGCCGGAGAAATGGCTTGCAAGTAATGTATGGCGAGGGACCAACATAGTCCACACGAAAAACCTCCAAGAGCGCTTTGTTCCACCTAGGCTGCAATAACAAAACATTGGCAGATCAAATATGATGCTTTACAAACATGATTAGCCATCCCTACTGGTTGGTATATTATTTTATTTTTAATAATAGACGTTTTATTACTTAAAAGGTTTAAGCATTACAACCGGCATCTGCATAACTGAGATGCACACGGCCGACACAAGTTCCAAGTCCAACGTAAAACCAGAAACAAGGAGAATTACAAGAATCTTCGGATCATATGAAAACGCCCATATATGATTCGTCTTATATGATTACTTGAGCAAAACTTGATTTGGCTACATACATATATGTGCATGAATTTTATGAGACGGTTAGTTTGGTTAAGTACTTGACAGTTTTTTTGAGATGTTATTATGGGCAAACCTCTTTCAGGTAGCCAGCTCCAAATGCTCTTGTCACCTTCAAGGAGCCCTTCACTCTGCCGTTCACTACGCAGGCAGGATCATCAAGGTGCTCACTCTTTATCCTTCTCACCTCCTGCATCCATCAAAGAACAAAATTATATACTGAACTCAAACAAGAACGAGCAATGGATGTTGTAATAATGCATCAATGGAGCGGAGGCGATGGATCGATCTATCGAGCACCTTGTAGGCGCTGGTGCTGTGCTCCATAGTGAGCTGCACCGCGAGGAGCTCCGTCATGTCGCACTCGTCGAACTGCCGCTTGATCTCCTCCGTGACGCCAGCGAGGTCTTCTTCGCCGCCGTTTCGGTGGTGCCGCTGCCGTGGCGGCAGGACGACGCTCGTGAGGTCAGGCTCGGGCCGGTGCGCGAGCACGGCGCGGCTGTCGCCGACGTTCATCAAGTACACGTCGGCGCCCTTCATCAGCACCACCAGCACGCACGACCCCATCATCGCCAGCTCCGGGCACTGCGCCGCGCGCGCCTCCGCCTCCGCGAAGTACCCTTCCTCCGTGCGCCGCAGCGCGCGCGCCAGCGCGTCCAGCACCTCCCCGTGCCGCCGCCGAGCCGCCGGGCTGCGGGGGGTCCTTGTCGACGGGCAGGTCGTCGTCGATGACGAGCTCGCGGCACACGGAGGCGTAGAGGTTGTGGACGAGGTAGTCGGTGGCGTCGGGGCCGTTGAAGCCGTCGTAGATGCCGACGAACATCCACCCCCGCTCCTCCGACATCACGACGTGCACCCTGTCCTCCCCGGCCTTCCCGCGCGCCCACTGCATCCTCGCCTGGCCGTCGTCCGCCGCCCTGTGTCCTCCATTCACGCCGTTGCTCATGATCGCGCCGGCGCCGCCGTTCCTTGACACCATCGTCACGGCGGGCTCGTCGTCACGCTGCTGCTGCTGCTGCTGCTGCTTCTTGGGCGGCACGCCGCACGGCTGCCCGGCACGCAGGGCGGAGGCGACGGCGCGGCGGAGGCGGTCGAGGAGCGGGGTCCCCGACGACGTCTCCTCCTGGCGGCGGCGCCGGTGGCGCGTGGCGCGGAGGTCCGCGAGGATCTGCTCGTCGGTGCGCGTGCCCCGGGACGACACCACGCGGCCCGAGGACGACGGCGACGCCGACGACGCGCAGTAGTCGAGGGGCCCGGAGTACTGGTCCGGCTGGAGCGTCCGGAACGAGAAGGAGTTGGAGCTGTCGCACGACGACGAGCCGGCGGACACGGACAGCATCTGCGAGTAGTCGCCGTCGTTGAGGACAAAGGAGGCGGAGGAGCCGAGCGTTGACTGGTTGGACGTGAGCAGCACGCCGTGGATGGTGGCGCCGTCGAACGCTGGGCCCTCGAGCGGGCCGTCAAAGCTCAGAATTTGGCCGATGCTGTTGGCGCCGTCGGCGCCGCCCGCCGCGGCGGAGGCGTCCACCGCAGAGCCGTCGTCGCCCGCGCCGCCGGCTCCGGACGCGAAGCAGGGCGTGGCGAGCCTCGCCGCGCGATTGCCCATGTGGGTTGGGAGGGAGGGGTGGATGAGACGGCGGCGTCGCGGCGTGTCGCCGGATCTGGATGCGCATTTGAGCTGAAGAGAAATGGGCGTCAAATCCGAGAAGGGGAAACGGGAGAGGAGTTGACATTGCCGCCTTGATGGTTTTGTTTATGGAGTTGACCAGGATCTTTATCTGTTTCTTCCCTTTGTTTTCTTCTTCACCTCAGCTAAGTTGACTTTGTTTGGAAGAGTAGGATATTAGTGGAACCTCATGTCAGGGTGGCCATCTGTATCAAAACCCACACACGACTTATCACCACTCCCATCATCCCAAGCTTAATGTCGAAGGAAAGACATGAAACCATAGCCTCTTAAACAAAACCACATTTTGCAATAAATTTTCTCCCAAAGATACTATCGAGGCCATTGTGATTGAAACATGCTCGGTATATAAAAAAAAATCTACTCCCTCATTTCTGAAATGATGTCACAGATTTGTCTAGATTTATAAATATATAAATACATTCGCCGAAGATGACAAACGTAGATCGGAAGAGACTGACCTCAAACCGCACCAACGTATACGAAAAACGACCAGATCCCAAGGGATCCGTCGAACACATGACTTCACGCGCCCTCTATTGATGTTAGACGCACTACTAGAGCGAGGATAGGGTGGGGAGGACATTATTCTGAATCAGGACGTAGCTATCACCTCAACGTCCTGAAGAAGACGCTGAAAAAAAGTATAAACAGAACATTTGGACCTCCTACCAGCGAGGGGCCGTCGTTCGCCACGCCTCCAAGGCCCTAAGACTACCAGAGACAGGACGGACAGGTGGCATCGCCGACGGAGGGAAGGAATCCTGTATGGGTTTTAGTCGCCGCCTCCTGGAGCGCCTCTCTTCTCTGTACCGGTTCGGGGTAGAGTGAGTACTTGTCCAAGACAAACACACACAGCGACGGACTTAGAAATTTATCGAAGCCTAGACGCGTCCCAAGGCAACAAAAAGTTTTCTTACATAAATGTAAGCACACATAGAGAAAAATGAGTTTTCACAACATCTCTACTTCTTAAACGTGGATACACTACATCACAAATTCGGAATACATTGAAATCTTGCAAGTTCACGTCACAATAAAATATTCATACTCCCTCCGATCCATATTACTTGTCACTAAAATAGAAGGTCATTAGATATGGCAAGAACTTTCAAAATATTAATGAAACTACAACAATCGGTGATGAAAGAAGGGCCATCTGAGAGCTAGGGCAGCGGGGCTCCCGCCGTGCGTGAACATTTTTTTTATCCAACAAATTATTTCTTTCCACATGAACACTTCTATAAAATTATACTACATACATTTTTAATCCTTGGAAACTTCTTTTGACATGATTTTTTATAGCTATATGGGCATTTTAAGCATCTTTGAATGGGCATTTTTAGCTTTCATGAAGTATAATTTATATTATATGCATTTACTTCTATTCTTTTCAAAATTCATAAAGTTTGATTTTGAATAAATCCAGAACGTGAAGTGAAAAAGGAGGCAGTATTTGTGTATTTATACTACATCTTCTGTACTACTCCCTCCATTTCAAAATATAAGATGCTTTAGCTTTATGAAAGAGTGTATCTAGACCCTTTTAGTGTGTAGGTTCACTCCAAACTTAGATAAACCAACACAAAAGAGTCTAGATACACTCCCTTCACAAAGCTAAAATATCTTATATTTTGAAACAGAGGGAGTATATCTTTCCATTATGAGTACATATTTGTGTAGAGGACAAACTCCGTCCGGCTATTCCAGTGGAGAGGATAGTGGGTCGGTCCGTCCCCTTTGGGCGAAAGGAAGGGGAGGGGGAGGGGGAGAGACTAACCAGTGGTGGACTTGGTCAGTTTCTTCTAGTTTGTAGTGCATTTATTTAACTGCATCTTGGGTACTCCCTGTGTTGACACCTATTTTGTGTTCTAGGTTTAGGTAAGGCCAATCTTTCTAAAATTTGACCAAATATCTAGAAAATATCAACATATATAAGAATTTTCATAAAGTACATTTCATATTATATGCGATTTGATATTTTTCTTATATATTTGGTCAAAATTTATAAAGTTTTCACTTTGAATAAATCCAGAATGCGAAGTAAATAAAAAGAATGGAGTATTTCGTATATTTGTAATGCATCTTTTGTACTGTAACCTTCTATTATGAGTACATATTTGTACTACAACAACATTGTGTTTGACTTTAAATTAATAAATCCCCAAGAAACCACACAACTTCCGAAATGCAAATACATTGGCTAGGGTAACACCTGATCCCCACCTTGTTACGCCATGCCGACATCTGCAACGCATCACAGCATGCGTAAGACTGTAATTATACCCAAAATACATATACATCTACCAGCGTACGTCTGACTTCCGTATCAAACTGAAAAGTTCAGGATTGATGATGAGAGAATCGAGCTAGGTAGCTAGCTAGCACGGCGGACCATAAACTAAACAAATCATGCTACTCTACTAATTAATCAGCCAATTTGAAGTTTCAAATGTATCCTAATCGATTTGGATGGGGACAAGTCAATCGCACCAGGGACCAGGCTGGTGTAAGTTGTATATTTTGATCTATACTTTTCTTGGAGAGCAAGTGGTTTCGCATACGTATTTTATAACGCAAGTGTGCGATGAGGAACAAAATTAAACAATACGATGGATATCCTGTGGATCTTGATTATATCAACAATCAGCTTGCAGCGTGCATGATCTTCTGGCTTAATCTACTATACTGGCCGTGATTAGTTGCTGAGGACTGCTCGCTGATCTGATCCTGGACTACTTCCTAGTACGTACTATTATTGGAAATAAGAAGATTGTATTTTTTGATCGTGTGGATCGGTATGATATGTTCTGTTGAGGCCTCTCGTGTTTAATTAAGGTTTGTATGCGTTGTGGATCTTGGGAGTTAGTGCGCAAGAGGGTTTATTTTGGGGAGTGGTTCAAGTGTAAACATGATTACTTATTTTTTCTCAGAGGTTCATGATTTCTTAGTATTATTGGTGCTATGTAACAGAAGGTAGAAGAACTCGGTGCAGAAGTGTGCCATGGGCCAGGATTCCTAGACACGATTGGACTGCTCGATGCTCATATTGGGACTATGCTGATGCCTTTGGTTTTCCATCAACTGTTCCGGTTTCCCCTTTTTTTTGCTTTTGGTTCCTTCTTTCAGGTCCAGACCCATTCAAGGTTTATTAGGTATTTCACGAACCAAAACGTCCGTTTCTGTCAGTTTGGATCGCACAGGGGATTTAGGTCGTAGTCCGGCATGTCCGGCCAACCGCGTCCAGCGACGAGACCCATCTGTTCGCGTTGGGCCAATAGGACACTGACGATTTTTTCTGAAATTCAAACAGAGACAATAACGCGCTAAAATCGCCAAAGTTCATATATATTTATATGTAATTTACATTCAAAATATAAAAGACGAAATTTAAACTAGCTCTAGCCCTAGCTACTGATCTTCGCCGCCGGCGCCATGTCGTCCATCTAGGAATCGAGGTCGATGTACTCCAGCGGCGTCTAGAGGTGTGCTAGTGGCAGGGATGAAGCAGGCACGAGCACGGGTTGGTCGATCACCTGCCTAGGCCACGGTCCCCACCCCGCTCCCTCCTCCAGCGTGATCGACGGCGCCCCGCTGGAGGTAGCTGCGTGTTTGCCTGCCCCACCAGGCCGTTGAGCTAGACGCCCTCTTGGTAGCCGGCCCACAAGGCGTCCTCGTCCTTCGCACTGGCCGCAATGGCTTGCTTGGTGAAGGCGTCCTCGTCATAGCCCCGCACCCGGAGCTCCTGGTACTCCGGGGGGCAGGTGCACGGCGGCGGTTGCGACAGTGTCCTCCTCCTCCTTGACGATGATGTCGTCGTCGTTGTCGCTGAGCTCATTGTCGGAGTGGTTGACGATGTTGTCGTCGTCGGGCTCGAAGGCGGGGACACCATGGACCTCCCACGGTTGGAAATCGCCGTGGTAGGTGCTCCCACGTCGCGCCTTGTGTTCCCAGGCCAAGAACTCTTTCTAGAAGTCCTGGCTCTGGTAGCCGCGGTCCCACCGGACGGCTGGTGGGAGTTTGTGGATGCAGTGGTCGGATCTCCTCCTCTAGCCCTTCGCCTGCCTTGGGCACATGCAACACCGGGACCCGCTCCTGGTTGAGGTGACAGCCCGTGGGGAGGGAGACATCATGGTGGGCGATGCATGTTCCCTCCCTCCATCGCCGCTCGCACTCCCCCAGACAGGGCTCCTCCTCCACCTGGCGCATGATGGGGCTGTGGGCGAAGTCCTGGGGCCAAGGCGGCACGATGGGGCTTAATCTATAATTTTTTATGCTCCATGCTTGTTTTATATCAACTTTATTATGTTTTGGTTACACTTTGAGATATTTTTATACATTTTCTGGAACTAACCTATTAACAAGACGCTGCAGTGCCAGTTACCTGTTTTCTGCTGTTTTTGGTTTCGGAAAAGCTAGTAAGGAAATATTCTCGGAAGTGGACGGCACGAGAAGGAACACATAGTTCGAAGGGCAGCCGAAGTGGAGCCACAAGGTGGCCACACCTAGGGCTAGCGCGCCCCTGGGTGCGCCAGGCCCTGGTGTGGGCCCCTCGGGCAGCCACCGACCTCGCCCCTTCGTCTATAAAAGTACCCCGATATAGAAACCCTAAGGACCCGATCAAAAATCTATGAAAGAGTCTATAGTCGCCCCCATCTCCATCCCAAGATTGGGGGGATCCGAAGCTCTTCCCGGCACCCTGCCGGATGGGAGAGGTCATCCCGGAGGCCTTCTTCATCACCATGCTAGCCTATGGAGTGATGCGTGAGTAGTTCACCCTTGGACTATGGGTCCATACAGTAGCTAGATGGTTGGTTCTCCTCCTTTGTGCTATCATGTTTAGATCTTGTGAGCTCCGTTCATGATCAAGATCATCTATTTGTAATCCTATATGTTGTGTTTGCGGGGATCCGATGGATATTGAGATACTATGTCAGATTGATTATTGATTCTATCATGTCTATGTTATTTGTGATCTTGCATGTTCTCCGTTGTTGGTAGCTATCTTGGCCAAGTAGATGCTTGTAACTCCAAGAGGGAGTATTTATGCTCGATAGTAGGTTCATGCATCTAGTAATGTAGGGAAGTGAATGATACGTTGCTAACGTATCCATAATTTTTGATGTTCCATGCTTGGTTTTATCTACTTTCTTATGTTTTTTTCACACTTTGGAGTACTTTCTTCACACTTTCTTGGACTAACCTATTAACAAGAGCCACAGTGCCAACTGCCTGTTTTCTGCTATTTTTGGTTCCAAGAAAGTCAGAAAATGAATATTCTTGGAATTGGACGGGACAAAAGCCAAAGTCACCGAGGGACACCCGGAGCCAGAATACGAGACGGAGAGGGGCCAGGGGGCTGCCACACCGCCTGGCTGCGCGGCCGAGCCTGGCCCGCGCCAGGGGGTGGTCTGGCCGCCTCCGGCACCCCCTCGGCCTCCCCTTTTGCCTATAAGATGCCTTCGATACAGAAACCCTAAGTACCCGATCAAAATTCCACGAAAGAGTCTGTAGCCGCCATCATCTCCATCCCTAGATCAGGAGGGATCTGAAGCTCTTCCCGGCACCTTGTCGGAGGGGAGAATTCACCATGGAGGCCTTCTTCATCATCATGCAAGCCTCCGGTGTGATGCGTGAGTAAGTTCATCTCTGGACTACGGGTCCATGTAGTAGCTAGATGGCTGGTTCTCCTCCTTTGTGCTATCATGTTTAGATCTTGTGAGCTCCGTTCATGATCAAGATTATTTATTTGTAATTCTGCATGTTGTGTTTGCGGGGATCTGATGGATATTGAGATGCTATTTCAGATTGATTATTGATTCTATCATGTCTTTGTTATTTGTGATCTTGCATGCTTTCCGTTGTTAGTAGCTATCTTGGCCAAGTAGATGCTAGCAACTGCAAGAGTTAGTATTTATGCTCGATAGTGGGTTCATGCCTCTAGTAATCTGGGGAAGTGATAGAAATCTCTAAGGTACTATATGTGTTGTTGCTACTAGGGAGAAAACAACAATCCTTTGTTCATAGAACAATCGTATTGTTTACTTTACACGCAATGCGTAATGCAATTATCCGTTGCTTGCAACTTAATACTGGAGGGGGTTCGGATGATAACCTGAAGGTGGATTATTAGTCATAGATGTAGTGGATTACGGTCTATGTATAATGTTGTAATGCCCAATCAAGTCTCAAAGGAGTCAAGATGAGTAGTATATGCATGTATGCTTTCTTGATGTTTCTCAATTGCCCCGCTGTAATTTGTTCACCCAACATGTCATCTATCTTAAGGAGAGCCACCACTAGTGAACTATGGACCCCGGTCCTTTCTTTTACCATCAATCTACAACTGTTTACTGCTTTCAGTTTATTTTCTGCAAACTATTATTTCTTCCACTCGATACATTTAATCCTTTGTTTTCAGCAAAACCGGTGAGATTGACAACCTCATCGCAAGTTGGGGGAAAAGTTCTGTGGTTGTGTTGTGCAGGTCTCCACGTTGCTGCTGGCACCGGTAGTGCGCCCTGCCAAAGTTCAGCTAGCAACACCTTTGAGGTGTTTCCTTACTCCTACTGGATTGATAACCTTGGTTTCATAACTGAGGGAAAACTTGCTGCTGTACTCATCATACCTTCCTCTTGGGGTTCCCCAACGGGCTCGATATATTTTGGGCTAAGCAACTGATTTTCTGGCGCCGTTGCCGGGGAGTCAAGGACATCTTCACAAAGGGAGTCCCTCATAACCAATCTCTTTACTTTGTTGTTTTTGTTTTGCTTAGTTTACTTTTGCTTTGTTTGCTTGTTTCTTTATCAAAAACACACAAAAAATAGTTTTACAAGTTTGCTTTCTTTATTAAAAACACAAAAAAATGACTACTCTTGAAAATACTAAGTTGTGTGACTTCACTAGTTCCAACAACAATGATTTCATGAGCACACCTATTTCTCCACCTGTTTCTGAAGCTACTTTCTTTGAAATAAAACCTGCTTTACTCAATCTTGTTATGATCGAACAATTTTCTGGTATTGGTAATGAAGATGCTGCTGCTCATCTAAATATTTGGTGAACTTTGTGAGATGCAAAAGCATAGGGATATAGATGGAGATATCATTAAGATTAAATTGTTTCATTTCTCTTTGAGAGGAAAAGCTAAAGAATGGTTGAATTCCTTAACTAGGAATAGTATTGATTCTTGGACTAAATGCAAAGATGCTTTCATTGGAAAATACTATCCTCCTGCTAAGATTATATCTATGAGAAGTGAAATAATGAAGTTTAAACAATCTGATAATGAACATGTTGCTCAAGCTTGGGAAATAATGAAATCTTTGGTAAAGAATTGCCCCACTGATGGACTGACTGCTCGGATGATTATCCAAACCTTTTATGCAGGATTGAACTATTCTTCAAGAAATCTATTGGATTCTACTGCTGGAGGTACCTTTATGACCATTAGTTTGGGTGCTGCAACAAAGCTTCTAGATAATATGATGGTTAACTATTCTGAATGGCATACTGAGAGAGCTCCACAAGGTAAGAAGGTAAATTCTGTTGAAGAAACCTCCTCCTTGAGTGATAAGATTGATGTTATTATGTCTATGCTTGTTAATGGGAAAGCCCATATTAATCCAATTAATGTTCCTTTAGCCTCTTTGGTTGCTCAAGAAGAGCAAGTTGATGTGAACTTTATAAGAAATAACAATTGTAGCAATAATGCCTACAGGAATAATTTTGGTAACAACAATTATAGGCCATATCCTCCCAACAATGGTAATGCTTATGGAAATTCCTACAACAATAATAGGAGTGCTCCCTCTGAACTTGAAGTTATGCTTAAAAACTTTATTAGTAAACAAACTGCTTTTAATAAAACTATTGAGGAGAAACTCTCTAATGCTGAAAGAAATATAGCATCATTGGGTTAAGCTCAATCTTCTTTGAATAAAATGGCTACTAAACCTAAAACTAATGAGAATCCCTTTGCTGCTACTAATGCCATACAAGTTAGAATTGATGAAAATGTTAAACTATTAGCTGAATTGCATGCTAAGTGGGAAAGAGAAGATGAAATTGCTAGAAACATTAGTGTTTCTACTATCACTACCCTAGTGTTGAGGCTAGTAATAGCTCTACTACTTTAGATGATAATTATGATTTTGATCTTGATGGTTGCAACATCTCTGAAGTTATTAAGTTCCTACAAAAGCTTGCTAAAAGTCCTAATGCTAGTGCTATGAATATGGCCTTTACAAAACACATTACTGATGCTCTCATAAAAATTAAAGAAGAAAAGATGAAACATAAAGGTTCTATTCCTATTAAACAAGAAGATGGTTGGGAACCCATCATTAATATGAAAGTGAATGATTTTTATTTCAAAGCTTTATGTGATCTTGATAGTAGTGTTTCTATTATGCCTAGAAGGATTTATGATATGCTTGATTTGCAATCGTTGTAAGATTGTTATTTGAATGTCCTACTTGATGATAATGTTAAAAAGAAACTCATGGGGAGTATTAATGATGCTCTTATTATGGTTAACAATGCCTATGTCCCTGTTGATTTCTTTGTTTTGGATGTTGAATGCAATGCTTCTTGTCCTATTACTTTGGGAAGACCTGTTCTTAGAACTATTGGTGCCATTATTGATATGAAAGAAGGCACCATTAAATATCAACTTCCACTCAAGAAAGGTATAGAACACTTCCCTTAGAAGAGAGAGAAGATTTCTTTTGCCTCTCCAATGAAAACAAAATTTTCTCTTAATGCTTCTTCATTTGAGAACACTTGATTCTTTTTCTTGCTTCGTATGCCTAACTTAAAGACGTTAAAGAAAAGTACTTATTGGGAGATAACCCAAAAGTTTTAGATGAGTCTTGGAAGTTATTACTTCAGTAAAAACCGCTCCTTATCCTTTTTGTTTGCTTTTTGTGTCAAGAGTAACCTCTAATGAGAGAGAAGTAATGATTGGGAAAGTTACTGTCCCGAAACAGATTTCTATGCTTCACCGTAAAAATTCGTGTAAAATCTCTGTACGTCCTTTTGAGGCGTGAATTTTTGTGCTTCTGCCCATGTTGTTTTCTAACTTTAGTTAGTTCAACACTTTTCGTTTTGAGCAACAGAATGTCTTCGAAAAAATTCGTCTTTACCTGCTGGTCTGTTTTGACATATTTCTGCCTTTTTTGCATTTGCTTCTTGTTGGTTCCTTTTTGAGTTCTTTTGGGGAATTGAGCTTTTTGAGGGAAGTGCTACAGTAGCTTGTGTTTTAATGAAAGTTTTATTGGTGTTGGAACTGAACCTAAAGATTTATTATCTTGAGTGCACTAATGTTGCTAATAAGATTGTGTGAAGTTTTGTATGAAGGAAAAATTCCAGGTGTATGGAAGGAATGAGTAATGAGATGAAGGATGGACTAAAGTGCAAGCTTGGGGATGTGATACGTCCATTTTGCATCACTATTCTATGTCATAATTCACTGTTATTCATTGATATATTTCGTATTGAGAGGTGATACTTATGTTATTTCATCTGTTTTTGCATGGTTGATGACTTTTGGAGCATGGACCGCTGCAGTCAGGATTCTAACGGAAAAGGTGCTGTTTGGAGGCAAAATTCGCGAAGATCAGAAAATTCGGGAAAATATATGGAAAATCCTATTTTTCCAGAAGACGAAGGAAGCCAAAAGGGGGTTGGAGATGGACCACAGGGGGCCCAGACCACCCCCTGGCGCGGGCCAGCCCTGGCCGCGCCACCAGGTGGTGTGGCTGCCCTGGTCCACCCCTGGCACTCCCCTCTGGCGTATATTATCCTCCCGAAACCCTAAGACTCAGGGAGCGACCACAGAAAGATTCCTCCGCCTCTACGGGGCGAAAAACACCGAGAGAGAAAGATCTCTCCGGCAGACAGAATTCTGCCGGGGGAATTCCTTCCCGGAGAGGGGAGATCATTGCCATCAACACCACCATCAAGCTGGACTTCATCGGGATCATCATCATCACCACCATCAGCACCATCTCCATATTGCTGTAACAATTGAGTTGAATCTTGCATTAGTTCTTAGGGGAAACTTTCCCGAGGTGTTGATTACTCTTTATGGTTGATGCTATTGAGTGAACCATTGAATTATTGTTTATGTTCATATTGTTATACATCATTATTCCATCTCTGATTATGATCCATATGATGTCCATCCCGGTGATCATTTAGTCTTTATACACGAATTATGCGGGTTGTTCAAGTGTGCAGGTATTACTACAAATCAAGTTAAGAACAAGTTATTCTCATTATCGCTGAAAGGAAGAGCTGAGGAATGGTATAAGCTGTTGAAGAATGGTTAAGCTCTGGAATGGGAGGAAATAGTGCCTCTCTTTTATTCAAAATTTTATCCTCCTAGTGAGATTCATAAAGATCGGAATCAAATATACAACTTTTGGCATCTTGATGGAGAGAGTACAGCTCAAGCTTGGGGGAGATTGAAGTTACTAATGCTCAAATGTCCCATTCATGAGCTCCCCAACAATATTATTATCAGCAACTTTTATGCAAGGATTTCTCTTCATGATAAAGATTTATTGGATGCATCTTGTGATGGATCATTCACTCGCATGGAAGAAGAAGCTAAATGGGATCTTCTGGACCGTATTCAAGACAATGCTGAAGCTTGGGAGAATGACAAAGGTAGAAAGTCAGTTATAAATTATGATTATGAATGCATTGAATCTTTTATGGGAACTGATGACTTTCAAAATATTAGTAATGCTTATGGTCTTGATTTGCAAGTTATTACGAACTGCTTTAGAGCTTTTGCTTCTTATATTCAAATTCCAAAAAGGGGATGGAATAAATACCATGCACCTTACAAAGATATTGTTGACTGTGTTCCTATTTGGAGTGCTGAGTATTGCATTATTGATCCCATCTTACCTAAACCTTATATTGAGAAGATTCCCTTCCCAGAAAAGGTAAAGGATCATCCTATGATAACTAATGTAATCACCAAAAGTGAAAAGAGAACTGTAAAACCTGATGAACAAATAAACATCGAACCTGTAGTAGCAATTGTGAAAGACCTTGTCACTAAAAGCATAGAAGATGGACACATAGTCTTTTGTGAGGATGCTTCTAATATTGTTTCACATCCTAATAGAACTAAAAAAGCTAGTGTTCCTGTGCTTTCTGTTAGAATTGGTGATCATTGCTATTATGGTTTATGTGATATTGGTGCAAGTTCTAGTGCTATTCCTTATGAGCTTTAAAGATAAATTATGCATGAAATCAGTCCCTGTGAATTGGAAGAGATTGATGTGGTTATTCACCTTGCTAATAGAGAGATCATCTCTCCAATTGGTATTGTACGAGACGTGGAAGTTCTTTGTGGTAAGATTAAGTACCCTGCTGGTTTTCTAGTACTCGGTTCAGCTGCTAGTAAAACTTATCCTATTATTTTTGGTAGACCTTTCTTGAGTACTTGTGGAGCTATTATAGATTGCAAAAGGGAGAAAATCTTGACTAAGTTTGCTGAGGAATCTTATGAGTTCAATTTCTCGAAATTTGCTAAAGAACCTTGTGAAGAGGAAACCCATAATGAGGATTTTAGAGTTGAACAACTTGCTTCTATTTCTCTTGCTCCTAACAATGCTTTGCAGCAATTTATGGAAGATCATGAAAGTGAAATCTTCATGGAAGAAAGGAATGAGATTGACAAGATTCTCCGTGATCAGCCTAAGATGCTTAAGCATAACCTGCCTGTAGAAGACTTGGGTACCACGTTGCCACCTAAAAAGGATCCGGTTTTCGATCTAAAACCTCTCCCTGATGATCTTAAATATGCTTATATTGATGATAAAAAGATATATCCTGTTATTATTAGCGCTAAACTTTCAGGAAAGGAAGAAGAAAGGCTATTGGAGGTTTTGAGGAAACACCGAGGAGCTATGGGCTATACTCTGGATGATTTAAAAGGGATTTCACCTACTATATGTCAGCATTCTATCAACATAGAACCAGATGCAAAGCCAGCAACGACGTTTAAATCCTAGGATGAAGGAAGTGGTAAGGAATGAGGTATTGAAACTCCTTGATGCTGGTATTATTTACCCTATTGCTGATAGTGAATGTGTTAGTCTTGTTCATTGTGTTCCAAAAAAGGGAGTTATTACTGTTGTTCCTAATGATAATGATGAGATTATTCCTCAAAGAATAGTAGTAGGCTATAGGATGTGCATCGATTTTAGAAAAGTCAATAAAGTTACTAAGAAAGATCATTACCCGCTTCCTTTTATTGATCAAATGTTGGAAAGGTTGTCTAAAAAGACCCATTTTTGTTTTCTTGATGGTTATTCTGGTTTCTCACAAATTGCTGTTAAACAACAAGATCAAGAAAAAACCACTTTTACTTGCCCTTACAGAACTTATGCTTATAGACGTATGCCTTTTGGTTTATGTAATGCTCCTGCTACTTTTCAAAGGTGCATGTCTCCTATTTTTCATGGTTTTTGTGAGGAAATTGTAGAAGTGTTCATGGATGACTTTTCTGTCTATCGAACTTCTTTTGATAATTGTCTGCACAACCTTGATAAAGTTTTGGAGAGATGTGAAGAAACTAACCTTGTTCTTAATTGGGAGAAATGCCACTTCATGGTTAATGAAGGGATTGTCCTTGGGCATAAAGTTTCTGAAAGAGGTATAGAAGTTGATAGAGCTAAGGTTGAGGCAATTGAGAAGATGCCATGCCCAAGAGACATCAAAGGTATTTGTAGTATCCTTGGTCATGTTGGTTTCTATAGAAGGTTTATTAAAGACTTTTCTAGGATATCAAAACCTCTCACTAATCTTCTTCAAAAAGATGTACCCTTTGTTTTTGATGATGATGTAGCCCAACACATGGAAACTACCATTGGTCCACATCATGCTACGCCAACCATGCCAATCAAGGTGAACTCCTTCCATCTCTTGCCTTTCTTCGGTTATCATGTGAATGGGATCCTACTTGAGATGAATTCCCATTGTATGACTAGGCCCATGACCATGACACCAAGAGGAGGAAACAAGGATGTACAAGGAGCCAAGACCCACAAGCATGAAGCCTAGAAGAGAAGACGCAAGAAGCTGCTCGAAGCAGACCAGAGTCGCCGGTCTACCACACCAGAGTCTCTGGACCGCGAACCCCGGAGTCTCTGGCCGACCTCCGGAGGCACCCCTAGACCAGCACGCGGGACAGTCTATGACCCACTCCGGAGACGGACCGGAGATGGACCAGAGTCTTCGGCCCACACCGGAGTCTCCGGCCTGCAGACCGGAATCTCCGTCCTGATCGACACAGGCCTGTGAGCCTTAAGATGGGTCTGGCCCATGTAACACCCAAAACTCCCTGTTTATGCCTAAACTACCCCTAGCTCATGGCTGGCCTATATATATGCCCCCACCCCCTCCTTAGAACCCTAGAATGGAATGGATAATGAATTGAGGCATGTGCCTAACCCTGGATGGGATCCCCCTCTATATAGTTAATCTAAGAGTTGTACAAGGCCTTGGAGTCGGTGCCCTTCTCCAAGTCGTCAAGACCCTCTTCTAGTTCATGGTCTCTCCCACATACGGATTCTAGTAGTGCTAGGTCTCACCCCCTTTGGGATTCTACTTGGTTGTTACTCTCTCCCTATGTGTGATTCTACCAAGAGCTAGTCGATCTCTCTCATGGGATTCTACCTTTAGTCTCTCCCTTGAGATTCTATTGGTGGTGGTTCGGGCCAACGAGAGCAAACCAGAATTGTATCGGGTGTGGTGTGCGTTTGTATCGATTTCCCCCTTGCGTGTTCATCATGTTCTTCGCTCCCTCCCCCAAATCCCCTCGAATCTATGAAGATCGGGCCACTCCAAGGGTAAATCCACAAGGAGACCCATAACATCTAGTATCAAGAGCTTTTGGTTGCCATGGATTCGAGTTTGTGTTGAGTTTCTAGCCACCAATTTCGTTTTTCTTGCCTAAATTCGAAAATTTCCACCAAAAATAGCCATATTCGTGATTTGGATCGATCTAGATTTTAAGAGCGTTTTGGTAGGTTTTGATCCATAGATCCGCTGCTATACTCGTTGATCTACCTTCCTTTGTATTCCCATGGCCTAATTCCTTGATTTCCCCATCAATTTTGAGATTTTGGATCGAGTTTTTCGCCCAAAATCGCGCCACAGACGAGTTCTGGATGGTCTGGAAGTCCCAGACCGGAGTCTCCGGCCCAGGACCGGAGTTTCCGGTGTAAGTAAACTCAGACCGGAGTCTCCGGACTCCCAGACCGGAGTCTCCGCCCCCTGCAAACAGAAAAACTGCTTCACCGTTTTGCGCATAACTTTTACATTTGAACTCAGATTTTGGTGTTCTTTAGCTCGTTTTGAAGAGGAGAAGGAGCTCTACATCATCATCCACATTGTTCATGCTATATACTTCAACCAAATCCGTGAGCAAGGACGGATCCACCAAATAAAGGGTGAAGATCGGCGACGAAAGGTATATCAATTTCGCGACTTCTCCCCACTTGCTTTACTTTGTGAGCCACACTACCTTTGCGATACAACAAATACCTATTGAGACTAGTTCCTCCAATGATTGCTTGGGCTTTGCACATTTGACCTTGTAGAATTCCGAGCAAAAGTTGTAACGCTATCTCATAGAGTTATCTTGTATAGTTGTTGGCACAAGAAAAAGCAAGTGAAAAAGAAAAAAAAGCTTCTAAGCAAAAGAAAAATACAAAAAGAAAAAGAAAGATACAAGTGCCATAGGGAATAGGAAGCGCAAGCTCGATGAACATATTATTGGTGGTACTTATTGTGCAAATCTTGTAGCCCTCCAATTTTGTGCAATCGAACTAGCATCTCTCCTTGTACTTGTGTGGCATGAGCTTTTAGTCTTCGCTATGCCTTCATTTGGTTCTTAGCTCACTTTTTCCGTCGCACAAGTCCCGTTCATCCCATCGTGTGTGTTTCCTTGATCTTAGTTTCTATCTTGTGGATCGACTTGTTTGCTTTGGATCATCGTGGTTCTCTACTTGCCTTTACATATCTTGATTTTCGGTTGTTCCAAATTGCACGCCACTTGACCTACCTAAGCTCCTCATAAGCCGTGTGTGTTTGGTGTTTCTTGTGTTTTTCGATACGACGCCACTTCTCCTTTGCATTTTGGTAGCTCTCGGTCCTTACCATTGATCCAATACTATCTACAAGGTGAGCTAAGGCGTAGCATCTTTGAACCCTTTTTCCACTATATCACGCTTGGTCTTGTGAGCACAATGTCTAGGGACTCTAAAACCAATGAGGAAGGATCCATGATGAGCCGCAACAACAACGACTATGCAAGCATAGATGACATGATGGAGCATTACACCGACATTGGCTCCGCATGCTTGGAGGACTTGGAGTACTACACCGACAATGACTCCCCAAGCATGGAGCACATGGAGCACCATGAGGACTTCGACTTCTCAAGCATGGAGCACATGGAGCACCATGAGGACTTTGACTCCCCAAGCATGGAGCACATGGACCACCATGAGGACTTCGACTTCTCATTCATGGAGGACACGGAACACTTCATCGACTATGATGGCAACATCCTCATGAGCTTTGATGACTTCTTCCACAACTTGGAGACCGAGAACTTCTACACCATGCAAGTAGAGGCACGCTCCAAGAGGACAACAACGACAAGCTCTTCAAGTCAAACCCATCAAGAGGAACTCTATACCTCGAGGGTTGTCCATCAAGATATCCATCAAGCTCAAGAAGACGTGGCAACTCCACAAGCGCCATGACACATGAACCAAGACAAGTGCATCGCCACCAACAAGAGCTCAAGGGCATCCATGATATGCGCTATACAAGCTCAAGTCAGTGTACAAGTCCTCTCCGCCATGAGAACAAGGAAACAAGCTACCGTTCAAACCATCAAGCTACATCGACAAAACAAGTTCGACATGAGGTGCCCAACTACAAGAACATCATCAAGACCACTTCTCCTTCGACGAAGACCACTACTCAAGCTTCAAGACCCTCAAGAGAGAAGACCTCATATGATGTTGGTGCTACCTCACGGACAAAGAAGGTGACCAAGGAAACGCGTCGTCACCAACACCATGAAGCTTCCAACACCAAGAACTTCCACGACAAACCTTCTTCAAGGAAGCCTCCTACGCATGCTACAAGATCGTCAACAAATGAGAAGGACGCTATGGATCTCTACTTCGCCAAGTTGGATGAATCCTTCAAGATGCCCTCTCATGAAGTTGATGCCTTCAAGACATGGTGCAAAGCCTTGGATGATGACAAGCGTTGCGGTACAACCATGGAGGTGAGATATGATACCTCGGATGGCGATGAGAGTGATGATGCCCAACTTAAGGCATTCATCTTTGGAGGCGATAAGGTTGAGGATGGTGAGCATGGGATTTTCCCTTAACCAATGGAGGCGCTTGGAGTTGAGGAAACCGAGCCTATTTCCATATGCTTGAGTTATGATGTTGTACCAATCCCATGTGAGCTTGAGAGCCACTTAGCCCACTTGAGTGAGAGAAAAAGTGAGTTGAGTGACTCCACCATATGTGAGATTGTGTGCTTCCACTTTGAGGACATGAGTGATACACCTAGTGAGTTGAGAGTGGTAGTTGATAGGTCAAGTGAGGCCATTTCAATTTCTAACAACTTACCCTCTACCTCTAGTGTGTTTCTTCTTGATGTGCTAGGTACCTTGGAGGATGAGCCTCCAAGCTTGGAGACGATGGTGCCTACTATTGAGAAGATGTACATGGTGGATGAAGATGAGGCCATCCCCATTTATGATGAAGAAGTTTCCCACATGGAGGCCGCTACTACCACAACACCCGCTTCACATGAGAGGTACGACCAAGGTAACAATATGGGTGTTGATGATGCCATGCTCCCACTAGTGGACATGATGAATTGTGAGGATATGCATGCTATGGACACTACTTATGACATTTCATATGCTTCATTCGTGTTCCCATGTGATACTTTTCCTTTGCATAATGTTGATCATGTGGAATTATTTGAGTGCGATGATATTGCCACAGATATGCCATGCTACAAATCCTTCTTCTATCCTACAATTGTTGCGACAAACTTGATGAATAATTGCTATTTCCCTATGTTTGTCGGCAACCATACTCGTACCTTGGAAATGCTTGATCATGCATGTTCTTCATTTTCTCCCATTGTTGATTGCAATAATGATCATTTGTTTCATATTGAGATCGCCCCCATAGCTTTCTCAAATTTTGGAGATTTTGATACTTGCCATGTTAAGCATGTTCCCTCCTTTTGCTCGCATAATCACCATTCTTTCTATAATATCTTGCTTGACGCTAATGGTGATGTGCACAAGAGAAGATACATCATGATGGATGATGTATTCATCTACCACGCACATACGTTGTTTCTTTTCTCTATGATGTGTGTAGGTACCCACATTCCAATGTCAACCTCGATTGAGCACGAGTTGACAAAACGAGCTCTAGAGAGCATCCATCAAGATATAAAGGGTACATCTCCTTCCCTACAAGATGATGACAAGATATCATCGAGGTCGACTCTTTTTTCAAGAGGGGGGAGATGATGTAGCCCAACACATGGAAACTACCATCGGTCCACATCATGCTACGCCAACCATGCCAATCAAGGTGAACTCCTTCCATCTCTTGCCTTTCTTCGGTTATCATGTGAATGGGATCCTACTTGAGATGAATTCCCATTGTATGACTAGGCCCATGACCATGACGCCAAGAGGAGGAAACAAGGATGTACAAGGAGCCAAGACCCACAAGCATGAAGCCTGGAAGAGAAGACGCAAGAAGCTGCTCGAAGCAGACCGGAGTCGCCGGTCTACCACACCGGAGTCTCTGGACCGCGAACCCCGGAGTCTCTGGCCGACCTCCGGAGGCGCCCCTAGACCAGCACGCGGGACAATCTATGACCCACTCCGGAGATGGACCAGAGTCTTCGGCCCACACCGGAGTCTCCGGCCTGCAAACCGGAATCTCCGTCCTGATCGACACAGGCCTGTGAGCCTTAAGATGGGTCTGGCCCATGTAACACCCAAAACTCCCTGTTTATGCCTAAACTACCCCTAGCTCGTGGCTGGCCTATATATATGCCCCCACCCCCTCCTTAGAACCCTAGAATGGAATGGATAATGAATTGAGGCATGTGCCTAACCCTGGATGGGATCCCCCTCTATATAGTTAATCTAAGAGTTGTACAAGGCCTTGGAGTCGGTGCCCTTCTCCAAGTCGTCAAGACCCTCTTCTAGTTCATGGTCTCTCCCACATACGGATTCTAGTAGTGCTAGGTCTCACCCCCTTTGGGATTCTACTTGGTTGTTACTCTCTCCCTATGTGTGATTCTACCAAGAGCTAGCCGATCTCTCTCATGGGATTCTACCTTTGGTCTCTCCCTTGAGATTCTATTGGGTTGGTGGTTTGGGCCAACGAGAGCAAACCAGAATTGTATCGGGTGTGGTGTGCGTTTGTATCGATTTTCCCCTTGCGTGTTCATCGTGTTCTTCGCTCCCTCCCCCAAATCCCCTCGAATATATGAAGATCGGGCCACTCCAAGGGTAAATCCACAAGGAGACCCATAATAGATGATGATTGTAAGGGAGCTTTTGAAACTCTTAAGAAGGCTTTAACTACAGCCCCTATTGTTCAACCACCTGATTGGAGTTTCCCCTTCGAAATAATGTGTGATGCTAGTGATTTTGCTGTAGGTGCTGTCCTTGGGCAACGAATTGATAAAAAGTTAAACGTTATTCATTATGCTAGTAAGACTTTAGACGCTACTCAAAGGAATTATGCTACTACGAAAAAAGAATTTCTAGCTGTCTTTTTTGCCTGTGATAAGTTTAGACCCTATATTGTAGACTCAAAAGTCACCATTCATACCTAGGCTAAGTCGTTTTTGCTATTAATACCTTCTGACGAAGAAGGACGCTAAGCCTAGGCTTATTAGATGGGTGCTGCTTTTACAAGAGTTTGATCTACATATAGTGGATAGGAAAGGTGCTGAAAACCCTGTAGCTGATAATTTATCTCGATTGGAAAACATCGCTTTTGACCCTATGCCTGTTAATGATAGTTTCCCAAATGAGCAGTTAGTCGCAGTTGGGGTAAGCTCGCGAGGGAGCCCTTGGTATGCTGATTATGCTAACTTTACTGTCTCAAAGTATTTGCCTCCAACTTTTACAGCTCAGCAAAGGAGGAAGTTCTTCTATGATTTGAGGCATTATTTTTGGGATGACCCACACTTATACAAAGAAGGAGTTGATGGTATTATGCGAATATGTGTTCCAGAATATGAATAAAAGGAGATATTGCGTAAATGTCATGGTAGTGCTTATGGAGGACATCATGCAGGAGATAGAACTGCACAAAATGTGCTACAATCAGGTTTCTATTGGCCTACCCTTTTTAAAGATGCAAGAAAGTTTGTTTTATCTTGTGATGAATGTCAACATGTTGGTAATATTTCTAGACGCAATGAAATGCCTATGAACTACTCTCTAGTTATTGAACCCTTTGATTGCTGGGGATTTGACTTTATGGGTCCTTTCCCTCCCTCGAAAGGTTATACTCATATTCTTGTTGTCGTTGATTATGTTACTAAGTGGGTAGAAGCCATTCCTACGAAGAGTGCTGACGGGGAAACTTCTCTAAAAATGCTTAAGAATGTTATCTTCCCTAGGTTTGGAGTGCCTAGGTATCTCATGACTGATGGGGGTTCTCATTTCATTCATGGTGGTTTTAGAAAGACCCTTGCTAAATATGATGTTAATCATAGAATTGCCTCAGCCTATCACCCCCAAACTAGCGGGCAAGTAGAGTTATCAAATAGAGAAATTAAATCCATCTTGCAAAAGACTGTTAATAGATCTAAAAAAACTGGGCTAAAAAGTAGAATGATGCTTTATGGGCTTATAGAACCGCCTACAAAAATCCCATGGGGATGTCTCCTTATAAAATGGTTTATGGGAAAGCTTGTCACCTACCTTTAGAATTAGAACACAAAGCTTACTGGGCAGTTAAAGAACTAAATAGAGATTGTAAGCTCGCTGGTGAGAAAAGATTATTTGACTTAAGTTCTTTAGATGAATGGAGGAGTGAAGCCTATGAAAATGCTAGGCTCTTCAAGGAAAAGGTTAAAAGATGGCATGACAAGCGAATACTTAAGAGAGAATTTCATGTTGGTGAGAAAGTTCTATTGTATAGGTCTCGTCTCAGATTTTTTGCAGGAAAGCTACTGTCAAAATGGGAAGGACCTTTCATTATTGAGGAAGTATACCGTTCAGGAGCAATAAAAATTTCTTCTTTAAAAGATAATACTACACAAGTAGTGAATGGGCAGCAACTCAAACACTATATTGCTAGGGATTCTTATAATGAAGATGTTGATGCCTTTCAAATTATAACTCCAGAAAAATTTATCAAGGACCAAATTCAGAGACTTGCAGAATCCGCTTTCAAATAGGTAACAGTTCTGGTAAGAAAAGTTCCGCGAAAATACTATCCAGCTATATTTTTGCAGTTTTCAGTCAATAAGGGAAGCTACGAAGCGAAAAAGGGATGGAAATGGAGCCAGGGTGGCTCACACCACCCTGTGGTGCGGGCCCACCCTTGGCCGTGCCACCAGGTGGTGAGTCCACCCCGGACTCCGCCTCCGACTCGTTTTCTCCCAGTACCTTCCTTTTGTTATGAAACTTCGTAATATATAATCCCCCGGATCTCTCGAGGTTCGTATATCGTGTTTTCGTCGTGTTTTCATTTTGATCTATTTCTGACTGGTAGAGTCCCAGATTTGGAGCCACAATGTCTTCCTATGGACCAGCCAAGGAAGATTCTTTAGAGGATATCATCAACCCATACATGAGAGAGTTGAAGATTCATCCCAAGGAGTTGTTGCTTGAAGATGAGGAACTCCGGATAAAAGAGGTTCGAGGCCCTAAAGGTGAAGGAAATCTGGAGGACAGGATGGAAGCACTGGAGCAAGAAGTCTTTAGGTACAAGAAGATGGCGGAGCGCGAAGTGGATATCATCCATAAGATTTGTTCCGAACTCATCGCCGAGCACCAAAAGGAGACTGCTGAACTCAAGGATGAAGTCCTCTCACTCTGCCAAACAACCAACGAACTGCAAGCATAGTTCTATGACGTTCAAAATCAAAACTGTGAGTATGAGGTTAGGTTTAAACGCATAAGTGCTGCTGCAAGTTTCGGGATGCTGGAAACCACGATGTCCTTTGTTGATGGGAAGCCCTTACCCTGGAAGTCGGACGAAGATGAGAGGATACCACCACCACCTAAGGAGTAATTCATCATCAGGTTTGGCATCCCCTTGGTTTGTTCCAAGCTTGGGGGAGTGCCGCGGTATCACATCACTATCTTCTATCTTTTTACCTTTTTAGTAGAGTCATATCATGAATAGAGAAGTTATTATGTAGTATGGTTTGCATTATGGAAGTGTCCCCTCTCTCATTAGATATGTATCCCTTGGTGTGAGTTGCCGTTATGGAATATTAATGAGAAGTTCTATCGTTTACTCTTTTGCATAGCTTATATTAGTTTTCGATTCGTGGTTATATGATTTATCTTGTTGTTAGTATTGGTATCACTTTGGGATCATTGAGTTAACTTAGTTGGTTTTGGCAAACATGGCTCGGTCAGTAGCAACACTATTTTTGAGAGTTGAATGAAAAAGATAGAAGTACTCTAAAGAAAAATAATTTCATCATCTTTCTTTCTTGATTTGCTCATAAGTCTAGTATTCTCTAGTTAAGATCTTTTGTGCTTCCAAGGAAGATTGCATGTTTGTTTTTATCACTTGTATGTTTGTTTGTTTCCTTCAACTCTTATACTTGCTACCCAGCTTTGCTAGCCAAAAACCTGTACTGAGAGGGAATTCTTCTCGTGCATCCACTCCTTTAAACCAAAACCCATGCCATTTGTGTCCACCATACCTACCTATTAACATTATTGCTATTCCAAGTAAATTCTTGTTTTGTCTACCTCCCAAATTAAACTTGTTATGTGAAAATTAGTGATTAAAGCTCTCACAAACTTGATGGCACACTTTACTTTTCTTGCACTTAATAAACTTGAACCATTGTGCTCACCTATGTTGTGTATATGCTTGCGCTTTGTAAGTTGTGAATTAGCAGAACCATGCTGTCATGGGGAATGCTTTCAACATTGCACCGGTACTTTGTGCCAAGTTGATATCATGTTATTTTGTCTATGGATGTCGTCGGTGTGAAATGAAAGGGGAGCTTGTAAGTACATGGAGTTATGCATGTGTGTTAGAGAAATGCCTGGACCGCTGGTCTAATCCATGCTGACATGGTGGAAACCTGCAGCGTAACCATAACGAGTATCTATGAAGCATTCTTCTTATAAAAAAGAGTCTGATATTGAGAAAAAAGAGAAAAGAAAAAAAGAGATATTATGAAAATAGGAAAGAGAGAAAAGGGCACCATATTCCCATGGTAAATAAGAAGATTGCTGAGATACTTGTTGTCTGCTTGCCTTGTCATTTTGATATGGGGATTCTTCTGTATCATTGGGCAAGGGGTACCCCGATGGCGGTTCTCTATGATACACATATGCTTACGATGACAAGAACTTACCAGTGACTAAACTTGAGTAGCATGAGGAGCAGCCCTCGTATTCAAGGGACATGAGATTCTCAATTTACAACTTGTCAATGCATATCCTTATATTTGATCACTTTAACCTTAATCACCTAAAGATGCCTATGATAGGGGAAATGAGAGCAGAAAGCTAGTAAGTATCATAATTTTTGGGAGCTCTTTATGAGACTTGCAATCCCTGCTTCCCTCTGCGAAGGACCTTTCTTTTACTTTTTAGTTGAGTCAGTAAACCTACTCCCTTCTATCTCAGCAAGTATTTTGAGTTGTTGTGTTTCATTCATTCATATGATGATTTATTCAATATGTTTCTTATGTTCCTTGTTTTGCACATTGCTCTTATCTTGATGTTTACTACTTTGAAAGCTATCATTGAAAACCAATTATTTGTGAACTCCAGCAAATTATCAACTATTCTTCGACCAGGAGCTAAGTTTGCCATTACCAATTATGATTTACTTTATGCATCTTTATTGTGTTTCCTTTACTCATTGCAAGTTGAGTTATATAATAGTGAGTTATCTTCTATTATGATCTATGTATTGATGAATGTGATGCTTCTTGTCCGTATTCTTTTATCGACTCTTCACTCCATAAACCTGAGGTCATGTTTATTGAGCTCAGTTTCACTTGGGGACAAGCGAAGTCTAAGCTTGGGGGAGTTGACACGTCCATTTTGCATCACTATTCTATGTCATAATTCACTGTTATTCATTGATATATGTCGTATTGAGAGGTGATACTTATGTTATTTCATCTGTTTTTGCATGGAGCATGGACCGCTGCAGTCAGGATTCTGATGGAAAAGGTGCTGTTTGGAGGCAAAATTCACGAAGATTAGAAAATCCGGGAAAATATACAGAAAATCCTATTTTTCTAGAAGACGAAGGAAGCCAGGAGGGGGGCTAGAGATGGGCCACAGGGGGCCCACACCACCCCCTGGCGCAGGCCAGCCCAGGCCACGTCATGTAGCATCCCAATTGTCTAACAATTGTAATGCTACTTGGTCTAGTAATATAATGGCTACTTCCTATATATAATTGTTGCTCATAATTATATCATGCTCATGACATCATGCCACCTTGCATTTGAGCATCATATAAAACCCTTTTCTTTTGGTTCTTCTCTCATATGCATTATTAATTGTTTTTTCCTCTTGATATTGTATTTGGTTATTGATATATTGTTTAAATGCCCAAGTTGAGTTGGGGGCATATCTTTTATTCAACTCCATCACTTTTCTTTTCACCACCTTATAATTCCACCATTCCATTTATCCATGAGCTTGTATTTCTTTTTCTTTTGATATTTATTCTAGCTCATGTGGGTGGGGTGGATCTAATTCTATAAATTCTTTTGCTTGTCCTTTATTCCACTCCTTGGTAATGCATAAGAACAATGCCATATTATTATTTTGTTTTCACCAAATAAATCAGGGCATTTATTATTTTGCATGGGCCATGCAAGAGTACCACCACCTCTAGCCCATTTGAGTCCTCTTGGTTTTATTGGGTCTTATCTTTGTGGATCATCTCCAACCCTCTCCACCATCCCCTTATTCTTCTCAACACCTTTTCTTTTATTTTTCTCCATGCATGATTCAAATGAGGGCTTCTTCCCATACATCTTTTTCTTTCTCTTTTTCTTGGTTACTCCTCCACCTCACCTCATGATAATTCAAAGCCCTCACTTTTACCTCTTGGGTTGATCTTTAAACAAGTTTTAAAATCTAACCACCTAATCAAAACCTAACCTAGCTTTCTCTCTCTAATTTCCTATAACCCTAGTTCTACTTAAACCTAACCCCTACCACACCTCTCTCACCTCTCCCTCTCTCTACCATGCTGGCTCCTAACCTAGCCATTCTCTCTCTTCCTGGTCCCACACCTCAGCTACCACCCCACCTACCCCAAGCCAAGCTAACCCGAGCCCCCTCTCTAAGCTAACCCTAATCTAAGCTACCCCGATCCCTCTCTGATCCCTCTCTCTCTCCCTACCAGCTGGCTCCGCCGTCCCCACCTGGCCCACCTGCAGCCCCTCTCCCTGCCTCTGCCTGCCCAACTCGAGCTCCATCTCGAGCACGTGATCGAGGAGGAGAAAAAGGGCCGAAGCCACTTTATCTACCCCGAGCCCCACACGGCATCCCTCTTCCCTCTCCCTCGCTTGTCCTCATCCTACACATCTCCTCTGCATCACCCAGATCCGCCCAGAGCCCCTGCCTCTCCCCTCTTTCCTCTCCACTGACGCCGTCTACCTCTCGCCGGTCCCCGCCAGCACCGCTGTCGTCCCCTCGTTCCAGCCAGCAAGCTCGTCGTGGAAGTGGACGAGGAGTCCAAGAAGACCCCCCTGCTTCGCCCTGGACGCGCCAGCGAGGAGGAGAAGGCCACCACTGCCGCAGTACGTCGACGCCCTGCCGAAACCCTAGATCCTCGGTTCGCCAGCTCCGCCGACGCCCTGCTGCGCCTCGTCCCGATCCGCCGCCGTCAGCCACCCCGCGGTAAGCCCCTCTACCGCCTAGACATCCTCCGCCTCGCCGTTGCCCCTCTGCCTCGCCGGATGTTTCACCGAACGCCCTCAGCGCGCCGTCGTTCACTATTGTCTGCACGCCCCCGCGCCGCGCAGAGCCTCTTCAAGCCATCCAGCACCCTCCTAACACCAACCCCTCCCTAGCCCAGCAGTAGCCACCGCCGCTCGCGCGCGCGAGATCCCTAGTTCGAGTCACCGTCCCGCGCCGCGTGCTGTTTTTCCGTCAGGCGTCAGATCGAGGAGAAAGAAGAACAGTGCTGCCGCACACTTTGCCAAACCCCCCAGCCTTTTTGTTTCCTAAACCCGCGATCCAACCGAGCCCACCAGTCAGCCTCCCCGTCCCGTTTGCAAAAACGCCCCCACAGTTTTAGCACACCAACCCGCGGTCCAGTGCGATCCCTCCTGACAGCCTCTGCGGGTTCCGCCACTGTCACTGCTAAACCACGGTGTAAAATGTTTTTCCCTGAGTGCGTGGCCCAGTCCGCTGGTCCCACTCGTCAGCGACTGGGGCTAGCTCGAGCTGAGTAATAAAAGTTTTCCTGTTTAGCTGTTTAAACGAAACAAATTCAAAATTATTTAAATTCAAATTCAAATCAGTTTTCAAATAACTTTAAATTTACAAATCCAAATAATCCAAATAATATATGTTTTGGAATCAGAAAAATGTGAGGAATTCAAATATGCCATTCAAAACATTGTTTGAATATTTTAAATTTCGAGATGATTTAAATTACAATAAAATGCCCTTTTCTTAATAAATTAATAACTTTAATTCTATAGCTCCAAATTTGACAAAGAATATGTCTAAATCGATCAGTGCGACGAGCCCGTTCTATCTATGCAGTCCTTGTTCTGAATTGAAGCATGCATCATGTCACTATTAAAAATTTGAACTGTTTATGACAATAAAACTTCGTTAATTAAATAATAAAATGCTTTATTTCTTGCATCCACACCTCACCTTTGCCATGCTACCTTAATGCCATGTAAATTGTGCATCATTCATCATGGCATGCTTGTTTGCTTGTCGCATTTTAATTCATATGCTTGTGCACTTTATTTATGTTGGCACTTGTTTGTTTGGTTCTTCTTCGAATAGACGCCCAGTAGGAGAATTACCAGGAATCACAGGAGTACTACCCAGATCCATCTCTCGCTTCAACTGAGCTGCCAGGCAAGCACTACCACATGCTTGCATACATACAGTACCTATTGCCTCTATCTTATTCTTGCATCATTGAGTCGCGATTGCATTAAATTGAATCCCAAGTACTGCATAGCCGTTACTTTTAAACCCCACCGAAGCTTGTTCCTCCATCCCATGAGCCATTACTATAGGACTTGTTTGAGCCATGCGAGTCGTAGAAAAGCATGTGTACGGTATGTGAGTGTCTGATGAATAATGAGGTACCTAAACAACACAACCTGAGTAGTAATGGGATAACTAATGAAAGAGGCACCAGTGAGCAAAATCTGCTATTTGGTTTTTCATGCTCACTTGTGTCCCGTAGGACCCCGAGTACTTGATTCATGTTCCTTGTTTATTCGCACTATCCACATCCGGGAGGCCTTATGGACCCCCCCTGAGCCAGAGCTTGATTCATTCTTATTTCTTGGGGCCACAATTAGTTTGGGGCTTTGTTACTATCCTGTACTTATGCCATGTTACTGCTTTATTTAAGATTGTGCGTGGAGCACCTGTACTATTTTGGATCGTAACATGTTTTCGCGGTATCGACAAGCCCAGTCACATTCTCGGGTTCCTAGTCGTTTACCGCCGTCCACACAAACCTTGAGTCTGTCTCGGAGTCAGCTAACTTCGTTGCGGGTAGCTTAATGGGGTGGCCCCCTGAAATATTTCTGAATCCTGTGATTGCTTTGTCTTGATGGCCTCGTTGGGTTTTGAGTTGGTTTTTCCGAGGTTGATCGAGTGTGTGTTGCTATTCGTGCACCCCTGCGGGGTAAATCTTTCTAAAAGCCGTGTCCGCGGTTATGGACGACTTGGAGCACAGTTTCTTGATCATAGACAAGTATAACTAAAGTACCGCTTTTAATTTGACTAAGTACTTGACTAGTAAATAGTGCAATATTCATGGAATGGTTAATAGAACTGCCAACGGATGATGGGGGTTGTTCGTCCGCTTCCTCGTTGGTAAGCGAGAAGGAGGATGGATCTGTTAATTATACTGTTATAACTGTTGTTACTAATCAACGGACATCCATCTATCTTTGGTTAGGCGGATGGTTAGCGAGTATCTCTAGGCTTGTTAGTTATTATCTTTTGCTGCAATTGCGTCACCCCAGGTATATGTCCCCTTTAGAGGCATAAAGACTTGCTGAGTACCCCTAAGATCTCACACGATAAATTGTTTGATTCAGATGAACAGGTGTGTTCGCAAGATGGATACTGGGTGGAGGAGATGGATGATGTTGGCAACGATCACTCGGTGTAGAGATTCCGGGAACGGGGATCCGTGAGATCTGTGGGCGGGATGTGTTTATTTATGTGGCATCTTATGCCGATTTGCTTCTTATCCGTACTCGGATCTTATTTTCCGCTTCCGCCTGATACTCTGATGTTTGATGTATGAGGAGCTATCCTAAACTATTATCTCTATCTAGGATATTTGGATCTTGCCGTATGGCGTTGCCATATTTCTATTTCTTTTAGATGGAATGGCTATGAGGACTGTTGTATGTGGCTTGCATACATACTCATTTGTGTATGTAGTTGATCCCTTCGCCTGCCGATTACGCCGCTCGTTCTTATCCCGATGTTCTGAAAGTGGTTAGGACGGCCGAAAGGTCTACCGTGAGTGGCCCTGGGCCCCACCGTACTATTTTAACCACTTTCGTTCATCCAGGCATGTAACTAAGAGCGTAATTCACCGAGGTAGTTACAATTGGTATCAGAGCCATCCCGCCCTTCAGGGTCTCAGCCAAAATGGTCGTTGTCAGTCTAGCAAATATTTTTGGTAGTTATGTATACTAGGGAAAAACAAACGTGAGAGTAGGACTGCTTCCATTTTTCTTCTTACCCACCCACCTACCCTTTTCTGGTAAGGAAGAGTAATGTTTTCAATCCTCTTCTAAAAATTCAAACTAGGATTCACGTGTTCTGGGTTCCGTAGTACCATAGGTTGTGTTTGTGTGTGTGTGTGTGTGAATTCCTTGTCTATCTGTTGCATCCAAATGTTATCTCTATCTGCCTTTTGGTTATCAACTGTTGGTACATTCCACACCGACAGGCCTTTGTAAACCGACGCGATCTATCTGATTCGTTGTATACCGATGCGATCTATCTTACTCTTTGTTATCCGACGTTATCTTGTTGGGGTGTTCTTTTTTGTAGTTACCAATCTTTAGGTCATCTTAAGAAGAAGGTGTTGGGATATGTGTTTTACTTGTTCATGTGCGGAGTAATGATTTGAGTGCGGGATGGAGTCACGACCATACCACTACTTTTATCATTGCTCTTGTATATTGAACTAGTAGAGTTACTAATCTTGATCCGTTAAGTGGTTTTGCGCATATAGTGGTATTTTAATGCCGAAATTTGCAGAAATTTTTTCTTTGATAGCTTGAGTACCACACTCCTTGTTCAGTCGTGTGCATTATGCTTAATATCTTCTAGTTGCCTTTAACTTCGTTGTTATTTTAATATCATTTTAGTGAATTGCATCCTTTAATCTTGATAATTCCATTTTGGTACTATTTTGGATTATTGTCATTCTCCATTATAGTACCGACTTGTGTTTTATATCAATCACAGGATGGCACCACCACGCCGTTCTGAGGAGGACATACCACCTGAACTAGGGGCTGCTATGGCAAGTATTGCAAATGCTTTAGGCACTATGCAGCAGAACCAGCAGCGCTTCGAGGAAAGCGTGAGGAGGAATAAGTTTGTTCCGCTACCTCCACCTCCCAAGCGAGGAGACATCAAGAGTTTTCTCAAGTTCAACCCACGCCAATTTGAGGTGTCCGATCAGCCACTTGATGCGTATGATTGGCTTCATGAAGTGTCAAGGTTGCTGATGACTGCGGATGTTCCCGAGCAAGAATGGGTCAAATGTGCCACTCACCTTCTGAAGGGAGATGCAGCTCTGTGGTGGGAAAATTAACTCAAGGCAGATCTCTCTGGTTTTCAGCCTACTTGGGAGCAATTCACTGCTGCTTTCAAAGAGCAATATCTGTCAGAAATTGTCATGGAAAGGATGAAGGAAGTGTTTCTCAACCTCAAGCAGGGCACTGACAATGTCAACACCTACATCAGAAACTTCATGAACCTTTCTCGTTATGGTGGCGATGAGATCTCTGATGACAAGAAGAAGCAAAAGAGGTTCCGGCAAGGCCTCAATGCATCCATCAAATATGCAATCACTCATGCAAGGCCGGCGTCTTTTCTGGAACTCCAACACACAGCTCTGCAGGAAGAAGCAAGTAGGCAAGTGTTTGAGGAGTCAAAGAAACACAGCCGTGATACAGCAAGCTCTTCTGCTATGACAGCTCCTTCTGAGCGTCGTGTCTGGGTTCCTAACACCCCACCGTCGCTCCCTGCTCCACCAAGACCGTCAAGCTACGCACCAAGGCCACCAAACTCCTTCACTGCGGCTCCCAGGGGCTACAACCACAACTACCCTAGAGCGCCTAGCGGAGTCCCTGGCTACGTTGCTCCACGTCCACCTGGTGCTTGTTATACTTGTGGAAACACTGGGCATCAGCACTGGAATTGTCCTATGAACAACAAAGCTCTTCCACCACCACCTCCAAGACCTGCGGCAAGTGCTCCTATGATTCGTGCACCTCCACCTCGGGCTCTAAACATCAACACCAAGCCTGGGTCTACGGTTGCTCGTGCCACCTGTGTCAACACCGCTCAAGCTGAGCATGCACCTGGAGTTGTGATGGGTATGCTTCCTATTAACTCAGTTCCTGCACGAGTTTTATTTGATTCTGGTGCTTCGCATTCTTTTGTTTCTCACAAGTTTGCGCATGAGCAAGATCTGGCTATGGTTCCTTTATTGCATCGTCTTGTGGTACAATCTCCTGGGTCAAACATGAGGGCTTCTCATATCAGCCATGGCAATCAAATTGAGATTGGTGGCTCTTCATTTCCGGCTTCCTTAATTATTCTGGGCAATTCTGACATTGATGTTATCTTGGGCATGGATTGGTTAACAACAAATGCAGCTTTGATTGATTGTGCTGAACGTTCGGTTTCTCTGAAAATTCCTGAAGGCCATATAGTCTATTCTCCAAGTCTGACTCCTGCAATTCAGCTTTATTCTTTGGCGGCTCTGAATGATGATGCTATGGAAGGTATTCAGAGTCTTTCTGTAGTCTGTGAGTTCCCAGATGTCTTTCCTGAAGAGTTGCCAGGTATGCCTCCGGATCGTGAGGTTGAGTTTGTCATTGAATTTGAACCTGGTACCGCTCCTATCTCCAAGCGGCCTTAAAAATGGGTCCTGCTGAGTTGGCTAAACTCAAACGCCAGCTGGATGAACAAGAGAAGTTGGGTTTCATTCAGCACAGTACTTCTTCTTGGGGTAGCCCAACCATCTTTGTGAAGAAGCGAGACAAGACTGATAGACTTTGTGTTGACTATCAGGCACTCAATGCTAAAACAATCAAGAATAAATATCCCCTTCCGCGGATTAATGATCTCTTCGATCAGCTAGCTGGAGCGGTGGTATTCTCTAAGCTTGATTTGAGAAGTGGTTATCATCAAATCAAGATCCACAAGGAAGATGTTCCCAAAACAGCTTTCACCACTCGCTATGGCCTGTATGAGTACACGGTCATGTCTTTCGGTCTAACCAATGCACCTGCCACCTTCTCGAGGCTTATGAACTCGGTTTTCATGGAGTATCTTGATATGTTCGTTGTGGTCTATCTGGATGACATTCTAGTCTATTCTAAGTCAAAAGAAGAACATGAAGAACACCTTCGGTGTGTCCTAAACAAACTTCATGAGAACCGCCTGTATGCAAAGTTCTCCAAGTGTGAGTTTTGGCTGCCTCAAGTCACCTACCTTGGTCACGTCATCTCTGCCAAGGGCATTGCCGTCAACCCAGAAACTATTAAGACAATTATGGACTGGCTTCCACCCATAAATGTCAAAGAAGTCCGGAGTTTCCTTGGTTTGGCCAGTTACTGCCGTCGCTTCGTTCAAAACTTCTCAAAGATTGCGAAGCCTCTTACCGATCTCCTCAAGAAAGGCAAGAAATACCTTTGGACTCCTGCATGTCAGGCAAGCTTTGAAACACTCAAAGAGAAGCTCACTTCCACACCAGTCTTAGTTCCTCCAGATACATCAAAGCCTTTCCAGATATTCTGTGATGCCTCATTGCAAGGATTGGGTGCGGTCCTTATGCAAGAAAAGCAAGTGGTTGCTTATGCCTCTCGCCTGTTAAAGACGCATGAGATCAACTATCCTACACATGACCTTGAACTCGCAGCAGTTGTCTTTGCTTTGAAAGTATGGAGGCATTACTTGCTTGGCAACCGTTGTGAGATCTTTTCTGATCACAAGAGTCTGAAGTATATCTTCACATAGCCGGATCTCAACCTTCGTTAGAGGAGGTGGATTGAAACAATTAATGATTTCGATTTGACCATCAACTACACTCCAGGCAAAGCTAATGTCATGGCCGATGCTCTCAGCCGAAAATCTTATGTCAACAACCTCATGGTGGAAGAACAACAACCTCTCTTGTGCGAGGAGTTCCGCAAGCTCAACCTTGAAATTGTGGATCAAGGATATCTTCTGAACCTTCTAGCAACACCTCTCTTGGAAGAAAAAGTCCGCTCCATTCAGCTTGGGGATCCTTACACTAAAAATATCATCTCCAATATTCAGCTTCCGAAGTATGAGTCTTTCCACGTCGATGACCAAGGCACTCGTTTCTTTGAACACCGGATGTTTGTTCCAAACTACCCGGGTTTAAGAGAGCAAGTTCTCAAGGAGGCGCATGATTCTGTTCTTTCTATCCACCCTGGCAGCACTAAGATGTACATGGACGTGAAAACACAATATTGGTGGCCTGGTTTGAAACGATATTGTGCCAAGTATGTCTCGGAGTGTGATGTCTGTCGCAGAGTTAAAGCTGTCCATCAGAAACCTTCCGGTCTTCTACAGCCATTGAAGCCTCCGAAATGGAAATGGGAGAAAGTAGAGATGAACTTCATCACTGGTTTTCCAAGGTCGTAGAAGGGCAACAATGCAATCTTTGTTGTCATTGACAGGCTTTCCAAATTAGCTCACTTCTTTCTAGTCAAGGAAACAATTTCTACAATTCAGTTGGCTGAGCTCTATATCAACAGAATTGTCTCTCCGTATGGGGTTCCTCTTGAGATCAGTTCAGACCGTGGAAGCATCTTCACTTCCAAGTTCTGGGGAAGTTTCCAAAATGCTTTGGGAACAAAATTAAACTTCAGCACAGCTTACCACCCTCAGTCGCAAGGACAAGTTGAAAGGATCAATCAGATTCTGGAAGATATGCTCCGTGCTTGCGTTATCTCTTTCGGCATGAAGTGGGAAGAATGTATTCCTTATGCTGAATTCTCTTACAACAACAGTTTCCAGAAAAGTCTAAAGATGGCACCATTTGAGGCTCTCTATGGTCCCAAATGCAGAACTCCGATTGGTTGGTCGGGCGCAGGTGAAAGAATATTGTTTGGCCCCGACATTGTAACTCAAGCGGAGGAGAAAGTTCACATCATTCTCGAAAATCTGAAGATTGCTCAAACTCGCCAGAAGAGCAATTATGACAGGAAGCACACGGACATGGAGTATGTCCCTGGTGATCTCGTTTACCTTCGTGTCACTCCCATGAGAGGCACGCACCGCTTTGGTATCAAAGGAAAGCTGGCTCCTAGATACATCGGTCCTTTCAAAATTCGTGGAAGAAGAGGAGAAGTTGCTTACGCTCTTGAGCTCCCTGAACAACTCAAAGTCCATGATGTTTTCCACATCTCTCAACTCAAGAAGTGCTTCAAGGATCCCGGTAGGACCGTGGACCATGAACTCGTTAATCTCCAAGAAGATCTGTCTTATCAAGAACACCCCATAAAAATTCTTGAAGTCGCAGAAAGAAGGACTCACAACAAGTCCATCAAGTTCTGCAAGGTGCAGTGGTCACACCATTCCGTTGATGAAGCCACTTGGGAACGTGAAGATGAGCTCCGTGCCAAGTATCCTACCCTCGTTGAGTCTTCTTCTTCTTCCTAGAATCTCGGGGCGAGATTCCTGTTTAGTGGGGGAGAGTTGTAGCATCCCAATTGTCTAACAATTGTAATGCTACTTGGTCTAGTAATATAATGGCTACTTCCTATATATAATTGTTGCATCATAATTATATCATGCTCATGACATCATGCCACCTTGCATTTGAGCATCATATAAACCCCTTTTCTTTTGGTTCTTCTCTCATATGCATTATTAATTGTTTTTGCCTCTTGATATTGTATTTGGTTATTGATATATTGTTTAAATGCCCAAGTTGAGTTGGGGGCATATCTTTTATTAAACTCCATCACTTTTCTTTTCACCACCTTATATTCCACCATTCCATTTATCCATGAGCTTGTATTTCTTTTTCTTTTGATATTTATTCTAGCTCATGTGGGTGGGGTGGATCTAATTCTATAAATTCTTTTGCTTGGCCTTTATTCCACTCCTTGGGAATGCATAAGAACAATGCCATATTATTATTTTGTTTTCACCAAATAAATTAGGGCATTTATTATTTTGCATGGGCCATGCAAGAGTACCACCACCTCTAGCCCATTTGAGTCCTCTTGGTTTTATTGGGTCTTATCTTTGTGGATCATCTCCAACCCTCTCCACCATCCCCTTATTCTTCTCAACACCTTTTCTTTTATTTTTCTCCATGCATGATTCAAATGAGGGCTTCTTCCCATACATCCTTTTCTTTCTCTTTTTCTTGGTTACTCCTCCACCTCATCTCATGATAATTCAAAGCCCTCACTTTTACCTCTTGGGTTGATCTTTAAACAAGTTTTAAAATCTAACCACCTAATCAAAACCTAACCTAGCTTTCTCTCTCTAATTTGCTATAACCCCAGTTATACTTAAACCCTAACCCCTACCACACCTCTCTCACCTCTCCCTCTCTCTACCATGCTGGCTCCTAACCTAGCCATCCTCTCTCTTCCTTGTTCCACACCTAAGCTACCACCCCACCTACCCCAAGCCAAGCTAACCCGAGCCCCCTCTCTAAGCTAACCCTAACCTAAGCTACCCCGATCCCTCTCTGATCCCTCTCTCTCTCGCTACCAGCTGGCTCCGCCGTCCCCACCTGGCCCACCTGCAGCCCCTCTCCTTGCCTCTGCCTGCCCAACTCGAGCTCCATCTCGAGCACGTGATCGAGGAGGACAAAAAAGGGCCGAAGCCACTTTATCTACCCTGAGCCCCACACGACGTCCCTCTTCCCTCTCCCTCACTTGTCCTCATCCCACACGTCTCCTCTGCATCGCCCAGATCCGCCCAAAGCCCCTGCCTCTCCCCTCTTTCCTCTCCACTGACGCCGTCTACCTCTCGCCGGTCCCCGCCAGCACCGCCATCGTCCCATCGTTCCAGCCAGCAAGCTCGTCGTGGAAGTGGCCGAGGAGTCCGAGAAGACCCCCCTGCTTCGCCCTGGACGCGCCAGCGAGGAGGAGAAGGCCACCACTGCCGCAGTACGTCGACGCCCTGCCGAAACCCTAGATCCTCGGTTCGCCAGCTCCGCCGACGCCCTGCTGCGCCTCGTCCCGATCCGCCGCCGTCAGCCACCCCGCGGTAAGCCCCTCTACCGCCTAGACATCCTCCGCCTCGCCGTTGCCCCTCTGCCTCGCCGGACATTTCACCGAACGCCCTCGGCGCACCGTCGTTCACTATTGTCTGCACGCCCCCGCGCCGCGCAGAGCCTCTTCAAGCCATCCAGCACCCTCCTAACACCAACCCCTCCCTAGCCCAGCAGTAGCCACCGCCGCTCGCGCGCGCGAGATCCCCAGTTCGAGTCACCGTCCCGCGCCGCGTGCTGTTTTTCTGTCAGGCGTCAGATCGAGGAGAAAGAAGAACAGTGCTGCCGCGCACTTTGCCAAAACCCCCCCAGCCTTTTTGTTTCCTAAACCCGCGATCCAACCGAGCCCACCAGTCAGCCTCCCCGTCCCGTTTGCAAAAACACCCCCACAGTTTTAGCACACCAACCCGCGGTCCAGTGCGACCCCACCTGACAGCCTCTGCGGGTTCCGCCGCTGTCACGTGGGCCCTAGCCCGCTGGCCCCGCCTGTCATTCGCTGCAGCTAGGCTAAACCGCGGTGTAAAATGTTTTTCCCTGAGCGCATGGCCTAGTCCTTTGGTCCCACTCGTCAGCGACTGGGGCTAGCTCGAGCTGAGTAATAAAAGTTTTCCTGTTTAGCTGTTTAAACAAAACACATTCAAAATTATTTAAATTCAAATTCAAATCAGTTTTCAAATAACTTTTAATTTACAAATCCAAATAATCCAAATAATATATGTTTTGGAATCAGAAAAATGTGAGGAATTCAAATATGCCATTCAAAACATTGTTTGAATATTTTAAATTTCGAGATGATTTAAATTACAATAAAATGCCCTTTTCTTAATAAATTAATAACTTTAATTCTATAACTCCAAATTTGACAAATAATATGTCTAAATCGATCAGCGCGATGAGCCCGTTCTATCTATGCAGTACTTGTTCTGAATTGAAGCATGCATCATGTCATTATTAAAAATATGAACTGTTTATGACAATAAAACTTGGTTAATTAAATAATAAAATGTTTTATTTCTTGCATCCACACCTCACCTTTGCCATGCTACCTTAATGCCATGTAAATTGTGCATCATTCATCATGGCATGCTTGTTTGCTTGTCGCGTTTTAATTCATATGCTTGTGCACTTTATTTATGTTGGCCCTTGTTTGTTTGGTTCTTCTTCGAATAGACCCCCAGTAGGAGAATTACCAGGAATCACAGGAGTACTACCCAGATCCATCTCTCGCTTCAACTGAGCTGCCAGGCAAGCACTACCACATGCTTGCATACATACAATACCTATTGCCTCTATCTTATCTTGCAGCATTGAGTCGCGATTGCATTAAATTGAATCCCAAGTACTGCATAGCCGTTACTTTTAAACCCCACTAAAGCTTGTTCCTCCATCCCATGAGCCATTACTATAGGAGTTTTTTGAGCCATGTTAGTCGTAGAAAAGCATGTGTAGGGTATGTGAGTGTCTGATGAATAATGAGGTACCTAAACAACACAACCTGAGTAGTAATGGGATAACTAATGAAAGAGGCACCGGTGAGCAATATCTGCTATTTGGTTTTTCATGCTCACTTGTGTCCCGTAGGACCCCGAGTACTTGATTCATGTTCCTTGTTTATTCGCACTATCCACATCCGGGAGGCCTTATGGACCCCCCTAAGCCAGAGCTTGATTCATTTTTATTTCTTGGGGCCACAATTAGTTTGGGGCTTTGTTACTATCCTGTACTTATGCCATGTTACTGCTTTATTTAAGATTGTGCGTGGAGCACCTGTACTGTTTTGGATCATGACACGTTTTCGCGGTATCGACAAGCCCAGTCACATTTTCAGGTTCCCAGTCGTTTACCGCCGTCCACACAAACCTTGAGTCCGTCTCGGAGTCAAGCTAACTTCATTGCGGGTAGCTTAATGGGGTGGCCCCCTGAAATATTTCTGAATCCTGTGATTGCTTTGTCGTGAAGGCCTCGTTGGGTTTTGAGTTGGTTTTTTCGAGGTTGATCGAGTGTGTGTTGCTATTCGTGCACCCCTGCAGGGTAAATCTTTCTAAAAGCCGTGTCCACGGTTATGGACGACTTGGAGCACAGTTTCTTGATCATAGACAAGTATAACTAAAGTACCGCTTTTAATTTGACTAAGTACTTGACTAGTTAATAGTGCAATATTCATGGAATGGTTAATAAAACTGCCAACGGATGATGGGGGTTGTTCGTCCGCTTCCTCGTTGGTAAGCGAGGAGGAGGATGGATCTGTTAATTATGCTGTTATAACTGTTGTTCTTAATTCACGGACATCCGTCTATCATTGATTAGGCGGATGGTTAGCGAGTATCTATAGAATTGTTAGATATTATCTTTTGCTGCAATTGCGTCACCCCAGGTTGTGTCCCCTTTAGCGGCATAAAGACTTGCTGAGTACCCCTAGGGTCTCACACGATATATTGTTTGATTCAGATGAACAGGTGTACTCGCAAGATGGGTACTGGGTGGAGGAGACAGATGATGTTGGCAACGATCACTCGGTGTAGAGATTCCGAGAACGGGGATCCGTGAGATCTGTGGGCGGGATGTGTTTATTTATGTGGCATCTTATGCCGATTTGCTTCTTATCCGTACTCGGATCTTGCTTTCCGCTTCCGCCTGATACTCTGATGGTTGTTGTATGAGGAGCTATCCTAAATTATTATCTCTATCTAGGACATTTGAATCTTGCCGTATGGCGTTGCCATATTTCTATTTCTTTTAGATGGAATGGCTCTGAGGAGTGTTGTATGTGGCTTGCATACATACTCATTTGTGTATGTAGTTGATCCCTTCGCCTGCCGATTACGCCGCTCGTTCTTGTCCTGATGTTCTGAAAGTGGTTAGGACGGCCGAAAGGTCTACCGTGAGTGGCCCTGGGCCCTAGCGTACTATTTTAACCACTTTCATTCATCCAGGCATGTAACTAAGAGCGTAATTCACCGAGGTAGTTACAATTGGTATCAGAGCCATCCCGCCCTTCAGGGTCTCAGCCAAAATGGTCGTTGTCAGTCTAGCAAATATTTTTGGTAGTTATGTATACTAGGGAAAAACAAACGTGAGAGTAGGACTGCTTCCATTTTTCTTCTTACCCACCCACCCACCCTTTTCTGGTAAGGAAGTGTAATGTTTTCAATCCTCTTCTAAAAATTCAAACTAGGATTCACGTGTTCTGGTTCCATAGTACCATAGGTTGTGTTTGTGTGTGTGTATGTGTGAATTCCTTGTCTATCTGTTGCATCCAAATGTTATCTCTATCTGCCTTTTGGTTATCAACTATTGGTACATTCCATACCGACAGGCCTTTGTAAACCGACGCGATCTATCTGATTTGTTGTATACCGATGCGATCTATCTTACTCTTTGTTATCCGACGTTATCTTGTTGGGGTGTTCTTTTTCGTAGTTACCAATCTTTAGGTCATCTTAAGAAGAAGGTGTTGGGATATGTGTTTTACTTGTTCATGTGCGGAGTAATGATTTGAGTGCGGGATGGAGTCGCGACCATACCACTACTTTTATCATTGCTCTTGTATATTGAACTAGTAGAGTTACTAATCTTGATTCGTTAAGTGGTTTTGCGCATATAGTGGTATTTTTATGCCGAAATTTGCGGAAATTTTTTCTTTGATAGCTTGAGTACCACACTCCTTGTTCAGTCGTGTGCATTATGCTTAATATCTTCTAGTTGCCTTTAACTTTGTTGATATTTTAATATCATCTCAGTGAATTGCATCCTTTAATCTTGATTAATTCCATTTTGGTACTATTTTGGATTATTGTCATTCTCCATTATAGTACTGACTTGTGTTTTATATCAATCACAGGATGGCACCACCACGCCGTTCTGAGGAGGACATACCACCTGAACTGGGGGCTGCTCTGGCAAGTATTGCAAATGCTTTGGGCACTATGCAGCAGAACCAGCAGCGCTTCGAGGAAAGCGTGAGGAGGAATGAGTTTGTTCCGCTACCTCCACCTCCCAAGCGAGGAGACATCAAGAGTTTTCTCCAGTTCAACCCACGCCAATTTGAG
Organism: Avena eriantha; assembly: GCA_910589775.1. Lineage (NCBI taxonomy): Eukaryota > Viridiplantae > Streptophyta > Magnoliopsida > Poales > Poaceae > Avena > Avena eriantha. The sequence goes on from OU342740.1 coordinate 427,724,745, forward strand.
GTGTCCGATCAGCTACTTGATGCGGATGATTGGCTTCATGAAGTGTCAAGGTTGCTGATGACTGCGGATGTTCCCGAGCAAGAATGGGTCAAATGTGCCACTCACCTTCTGAAGGGAGATGCAGCTCTTTGGTGGGAAAATTACCTCAAGGCAGATCTCTCTGGTTTTCAGCCTACTTGTGCCGCCCTGGTCCACCCCTAGCACTCCCCTCTGGCGTATATTATCCTCTAGAAACCCTAAGACTCGGGGAGCGACCACAGAAAGATTCCGCGGCCTCTGCGGGGCGAAAAACACCGAGAGAGAAAGATCTCTCCGGCAGACAGAATTCTGCCGGGGGAATTCCTTCCCAAAGAGGGGAGATCGTCGCCGTCAAGACCACCATCAAGCTGGACTTCATCAGTATCATCATCATCATCATCATCACCACCATCATCACCATCATCACCATCAGCACCATCATCGCCATCTCCATATTGCTATAACAATTGAGTTGAATCTTGCATTAGTTCTTAGGGGAAACTTTCCTAGTGTTGATTACTCTTTGTAGTTGATTCTATTGAGTGAACCGTTGAATTATTGTTTATGTTCAGATTGTTATACATCATAATTCCATCTCTGATTATGATCCATATGATGTCTTGTGAGTAGTTCGTTTTGTTCTTGATGACATGGGAGAAGTCATGTTGTTAGTAGTGGAGTTGTGTTGAGAAAGATTCAATAGTTTGATATTTAAGTTGTGGTGTACTTCTTCTAGTGGTGTCATGTGAACGTCGACTACATGACACTTCACCTATATGGGCCTAGGGGAATGCATTGTGTATTTGGCTACTAATCATAGGGGTTGCCGGAGTGACAGAAACATGAACCTCCGTTAGAAAACCATTGCACAAGGGACATAAGGTTCTTAGAGTTTAAAGTTGTGGTTAGGTTTCTACCTTAATTACTTTCTTGTACTTTCGAATATTTGCAAGGGATATAATCACAAGTATGTATTAGTCCTAGGAAGGTCGATACATTAGGACAGGTTCACCCACACAACACTTAGCAAGCTTAAGAATATTAATCAACTATATGAAGCGAAAGCACTTGACAGTCTTCCCATGTGTCCTCCAGAACATTTGGTCATCTTAAGTAATACAACCGGCTTGTCCTTTGCTGCATAAAGGATTGGGTCACTTGCTGCATTTATTCCTACTGTCTTTTATTTAGTACTTTGTTTACTTGCTTTATCAAAAACCCCTAAAAATCCGTTTGCTAAGTATTTGCAGAGAATTCCTGATCCATACCACTAGTCAGCACCTTCTGCTCCTCGTTGGGTTCGACACTCTTACTTATCGAAAATACTGCGATACGCCCCCTATACTTGTGGGTCATCAGGATGCCACGCGTGTAACCCCAAGAAATATCCAAGAAGTACAAGCGTCAAAGCTTGGGGATGCCCAAGGCATCCCCTTCTTCATCAATAAAAATTTCAGGTTTGTTCCAAACACTTCATTTTTATTGTTTCATGCATAGTTGTGTTGTTCTTGGAGCGTCTTCTTTTCCATTTCATTTTGGTTTTTGTTTGCTTGGTTTGCTTAGTTTGTTGAATAAATTGGTTGGACCCCCTCTTTCATGCATTGGTTTTCAAATAGTTTGGTTTGGATTGGAAATGAGTAGAAAAGTTCACGCTTTAAGTTGTAAAGAGAGCTTGTTTTTGACTGTGGCCTATGCTTTGTCATGCCATGCTCGATATTGTTTTGGCTTTATGCTTAGTATTCTTTGCTGTAGCATGACATGTTATAAACAATTGAGATTGCTTAATGTGCCTTGGAAGAATCATGCATTGTTTTAGCATATTAAAGCATAGTATTGTGGTATTCTCCTTTGATGCTTTATTTGGGTTGACTTGGTACATGCTCACACCATGTTATGACTACCCCAAGTCACCATAAGCCTTTATGATCCTTTAGTTCTCAACTTGTAGTATCACTTTATGCTCTGATTAATGATGTTTTGTCGCTCTGCATGATTATGGCCATTATTGCTCTCTTAGTTTATCGCTCCCAGTCTTTTGCTAGCCTCCATAACAAAGTATGAGTTCCACTCATGCATCCAACTCCTAAGACCAAGTTATTCCAAAGAGTAGACCATACCTACCTACTAGCATATGCTATTCCAAGTATATTCATGTTTTTGTCTACCTTCCAAATTAAACTTGTTATGAGAAAACTAGTGATTAAAGCTCTCACGAACTTGATGGCACACTTTACTTTTCTTGCCCTTAATAAACTTGAACCATTGCGTCCATCTTTGTTGCGTATCCATAATTTTTGATGTTCCATGCTTGGTTTTATCTACTTTCTTACGTTTTGTCCACACTTTGGAGTACTTTCTTTACACTTTCTTGGACTAACCTATTAACAAGAGCCACACTGCCAGCTGCCTGTTTTCTGCTGTTTTTGGTTCCACGAAAGTCAGAAAATGAATATTCTCGGAATTGGATGGAACAAAAGCCAAAGTCAGTTTTTCACCGAAGGACACCCGAAGCCAGAATACGAGACGGAGAGGGGCCAGGGGCCACCACACCACCTGGCCGCGTGGCCCAGCCTGGCCCGCACCAGGGGGTGGTCTGGCAGCCTCCGGCACCCCCTCGGCCTCCCCTTTCTCCTATTAGATGCCTCCGATACAGAAACCCTAAGTACCCGATAAAAATTCCACGAAAGAGTCTGTAGCCGCCGTCATCTCCATCCCTAGATTGGGAGGGATCTGAAGCTCTTCCAGGCACCCTGCCGGAGGGGAGAATTCACCCTGGAGGCCTTCTTCATCACCATGCAAGCCTCCGGTGTGATGCGTGAGTAGTTCATCTCTGGACTACGGGTCCATGTAGTAGCTAGATGGCCGATTCTCCTCCTTTGTGCTATCATGTTTAGATCTTATGAGCTCCGTTCATGATCAAAATCATCTATTTGTAATTCTGCATGTTGTGTTTGCGGGGATCCGATGGATATTGAGATGCTATTTCAGATTGATTATTGATTCTATCATGTCTTTGTTATTTGTGATCTTGCATGCTTTCCGTTGTTAGTAGCTATCTTGGCAAAGTAGATGCTAGCAACTCCAAGAGTTAGTATTTATGCTCGATAATGGGTTCATGCCTCTAGTAATCTGGGGAAGTGACAGAAATCTCTAAGGTACTAGATGTGATATTGCTACTAGGGAGAAAACAATAATCCTTTGTTCATAGAACAATCGTATTGTTTACTTTACACGCAATTCGTAATGCAATTATCCGCTGCTTGCAACTTAATACTGGAGAGGGTTCGGATGATAACCTGAAGGTGGATTATTAGTCATATATGTAGTTGGATGGCGGTCTATGTATAATGTTGTAATGCTCAATCGAATCTCAAAGGAGTCAAGATGAGTAGTATATGCTTGTATGCTTTCTCGATGTTTGTCAATTGCCCCGCTGTAATTTGTTCACCCAACATGTTATCTATCTTAAGGAGAGCCACCACTAGTGAACTATGGACCCCTGTCCTTTCTTTGACCATCAATCTTCAACTGTTTACTGCTTTCTGTTTATTTTCTGCAAACTATTACTTTCTTCCACTCGATACGTTTAATCCTCTGTTTTCAGCAAAACCGGTGAGATTGACAACCTCATCGGAAGTTGGGGGCAAAGTTCTGTGGTTGTGTTGTGCAGGTCTCCACGTTGCTGCTAGCACCGGTAGTGCGTGATACATTGCAAATGTATCTTAATTTTTTATGTTCCATGCTTGCTTTTATCTACTTTCTTGTGTTTTGTCCACACTTTGGAGTACTTTTTATATGATTTCTTGGACTAACCTATTAACAAGAGCCACAGTGCCAGCTGCCTATTTTCTGCTGTTTTTGGTTCTAGTAAAGTCAGAAAATGAACTCTCGGAATTGGACGGGACAAAAGCCAAAGTCAGTTTTCACCGAGGGACACTTGGAGCCAGAATACGAGATGGAGAGGGGATAGGGCCCGGCCACACCACCTGGACATGCGGCCAGGCCTGGCCCGCGCCAGGGGTGCTCTGGCCGCCCTAGGCACCCCCTCGCCCTCTCCTTCCACCTATATATTGCCCCTGATACGAAAACCCTAAGTACCCGATCCAAAATCCATGAAAGAGTATATAGCCGCCATCATCTCCATCCCTAGATCGGGAGGGATCTGAAGCTCTTCCCGGCACCCTGCCGGAGAGGGGAATTCACCCTGGATGCCTTCTTCATCATCATGCAAGCCTCCGGTGTGATGCGTGAGTGGTTCATCTCTGGACTACGGGTCCATGTAGTAGCTAGATGGCTGGTTCTCCTCCTTTGTGCTATCATGTTTAGATCTTGTGAGCTCCGTTCATGATCAAAATCATCTATTTGTAATTCTGCATGTTGTGTTTGTGGGGATCCGATGAATATTGAGATGCTATTTCAGATTGATTATTGATTCTATCATGTCTTTGTTATTTGTGATCTTGCATGCTTTCCGTTGTTAGTAGCTATCTTGGCCAAGTAGATGCTAGCAACTCCAAGAGTTAGTATTTATGCTCGATAGTGGGTTCATGCCTCTGGTAATCTGGGGAAGTGACAGAAATCTCTAAGGTACTAGATGTGCTGTTGCTACTAGGGAGAAAACAACAATCCTTTGTTCATAGAACAATCGTATTGTTTACTTTACACGCAATTCGTAATGCAATTATCCGCTGCTTGCAACTTAATACTGGAGAGGGTTCGGATGATAACCTGAAGGTGGATTATTAGTCATAGATGTAGTTGGATGGCGGTCTATGTATAATGTTGTAATGCTCAATCGAATCTCAAAGGAGTCAAGATGAGTAGTATATGCTTGTATGCTTTCTCGATGTTTGTCAATTGCCCCGCTGTAATTTGTTCACCCAACATGTTATCTATCTTAAGGAGAGCCACCTCTAGTGAACTATGGACCCTGGTCCTTTCTTTTACTTTCAATCTACAATCAACTGTTTACTACTTTGTGTTTACTTTCTGCAAACTATTACTTCCTTCCATTCGATACATTTAATCCTTTGTTTTCAGCAAAATCGGTGAGATTGACAACCTCATCGCAAGTTGGGGACAGAGTTCTATGGTTGTGTTGTGCAGGTCTCCATGTTGCTTGCTGGCACCGGTTTTGCGCCCTGACAAAGTTCATCTAGCTACACCTTTGGGGTGTTTCCTTGCTCCTACTGGATTGATAACCTTGGTTTCATAACTGAGGGAAACTTACTACTGCGATCATCATACCTTCCTCTTGGGGTTCCCCAACGAGCTCGTTAATACATGAGTCAGTAGTGCGCCCTCCCAAAGTTTAGCTAGCAACACCTTTGAGGTGTTTCCTTGCTCCTACTGGATTGATAACCTTGGTTTCATAACTGAGAAAACTTGCTTTGTGCTCATCATACCTTCCTCTTGGGGTTCCCCAACGGGCTCGATATATTTTGGGCTAAGCAACTGATTTTTTGGCGCCGTTGCCAGGGAGTCAAGGACATCTTCACAAGGGGAGTCCCTCATAACCAATCTCTTTACTTTGTTGTTTTTGTTTTGCTTAGTTTACTTTTTCTTTGTTTGCTTGTTTCTTTATCAAAAACACAAAAAATTAGTTTTACAAGTTTGCTTTCTTTATTAAAAAACACAAAAAAATGACTACTCTTGAAAATACTAAGTTGTGTGACTTCACTAGCACCAACAACAATGATTTCATGAGTACACCTATTGCTCCACCTATTTCTGAAGCTACTTTCTTTGAAATAAAACCTGCTTTACTCAATCTTGTTATGAGAGAACAATTTTCTGGTATTGGTAATGAAGATGCTGCTGCTCATCTAAATAACTTTGTTGAACTTTGTGAGATGCAAAAGCATAGGGATATAGATGGAGATATCATTAAGCTTAAATTGTTTCCTTTCTCTTTGATAGGAAAAGCTAAAGAATGGTTGAATTCCTTAACTAGGAATAGTATTGATTCTTGGACTAAATGCGAAGATGCTTTCATTTGAAAATACTATCCTCCTGCTAAGATTATATCTATGAGAAGTGAAATAATGAAGTTTAAACAATCTGATAATGAACATATTGCTCAAGCTTGGGAAAGAATGAAATCTTTGGTAAAGAATTTCCCCACTCATGGACTGACTGCTTGGATGATTATCCAAACCTTTTATCTCCCATTATCGTATCTAGCTAGGGAAGGCATGCCTTCTCCTAGCCCTCCACATCATCTAGAGAATACAATATGATAGGGAAGGCATGTACACTGCTAGGGAAGGCATGCCTTCTCCTAGCCCTCCACATCATCTAGAGAAGACAATATGTATAAACTGTATAGTGCATTATCTCCCATTATCGTATCTAGCAATTAATAAGAATTTACTATTTTTAGTAAGAAACTGATTTGCTAAGGGAGGACATATGGTACAATGGAGAAAATAGTCTTCTCTTATTTTTAAGAGATCACCCCTTAGCTAAGAGAAGACAACCATCCCTTTCTTATTTCTCTCTTCTCCAACTAAGCAAAAATCTAACGTGGCAACAATAAGGGAAGGCTGACTTCACCGTATTGTACATGCCCTAAGAGCTCATTTGGATGCGTGGTATCACAAGAGGATTGTCAAAAGTATAGATCAAGCCTATTAAGACCCCTAGTTAACGAGGGGTTAACTCATCAATGCCCATAGTAGATGAACTTAGGTTCGAGGAAGTGGGGAGTGCTGGAGGCATCGATCGGCTAGCAAACAAGCACACAGGGATGCAAAGTTTACCCAGGTTTAGGCCTCGCAAAGGACCCTACTCCTGCTTGTCTGCTCTTGGAATTATCAATGAGTCAAAAGTCACAGGGGGTGCGCAGATCCAATCTGCCGATGGTGTGGAAACTAGGGTTGTGGATTGTCCTCCTCGTTTCCCCCTCCTAGCCTTTATATAGATAGGCTAGGTCTCGAGATAGCAGGCCAAGTCGGTTACAGGTTAGGGTTTTCCCTTTAAACTTCTATCTTAAGTTTGCCGTGTGCTGCAAGCAGTCGGAGTCTCCTGGGTCACCCGAATCTTGGCTGAGCATTAGCAATGTGGTGGGCTTCTTCAATGCTAGACCGTATATACCAAACTCAAGTACCTGTAAGGTATGCCCATGTCAGTAGCCCCCGAGTGTCCGGTTGAATCATAGATTCGAGTGGAGACTTATGAAGCCTTTGAGTGCATGGTCAAGCATGTTTTCGACTGATCTAATTTCTATCATGGAGATTATCAATATACGTGCTTGATTCATCTAATGTATCGGGATCAGTTAACTGCCTTAGGGCAAGACAACGAAATCTACTCAAACTCGAGTCCTCGGACTTGAATTTGGAAAAGTGCTGGCGTAATTCGACTCAGGCCACGAAGGTCGTATAGAGTAGAATCCTAGTGTATAAGTGTGAGCACTCGACGCGTCTGTCAAGGCTTATTTCATCGTACCTGCAGGCACGGATTATTACTGGTAGAGCACAGCAGGTGCGTAGCCAGGCTTTCTTCAGGTCTTATCGTCACGCTGCAAGCGCCACATCCGAATTTTGTCATCGTGGAGATGATTCGGGTGACCCAAGAGATGTAGTCTCTTTGCAGGGAAAATATGAGGCGAAGTCGCCAAAGCTTGCGAATGTGGACGTAGTCAACACATAGTTATGTATAAGAAAAATCATAGGGTGCGCGGCCAGCGCTCCCTATGGGAGTAGCCCCCTAAGTGCCTTTTTGAGTCGTAGACTCGAGTGGGGACTATAAGTATTTTGTGACTATTGCCGTCTTTTGCTTGTTTCAGTCGAATATGCTTTCAGCACTCCCTATGGGAGTAACCCTGAGTCCACAGTGGAATCATTAATTCGAGTGAAGGGTTTTGAGAGAAAATACATTGTCATAATGCTTGGAGGTCTATAAAGTTCACCGGGTGCACGGCCAGCGCTCTTGTTAGGAGTATCCCCCGAGTGCTTGGTCGAGTCGAAGAGTCGAGTAAGGACTAGAGTAGTCAAAAGATGCTCCTGCTGAAGTTAATAACATCAGTGCTGACGATGAGATGATCTCAGTTGCCCACCTGAGCGGTTTTGACGGGACATGTCGAAAAGTGGGACCCCATTTCTGACTTGGATTTGACCAGGCGTGCATAATCTTTGATTTTAACTGCGTTTCCTCGATTCTCGCGTGTAATGGGAGGAGTGGAGCGATGGTTCGATGTTTTCTCTGCCACGCATCTTTATCGATTTATGACACGCGTCTGTCTGGTGTACTACTGGCCATTGGATTGCATCTCTGGTGAGGTTAAGTAGGGGTTTGCTGTGCGGTAATTTTCCCCACAGCTCATCTTCTTCCTTTGCGTGCTGCCTCCATTGCTGCTCCTCGCTGTTCCATTGCTTGCACCTCCTTGCTGCACTGTACGGCCTCCGCACCTTTGCCAACTACTTTCTGTGCTCCCACCGCAAGCGCCAGATGGGGAAGAAGAAGGGTACTTCTACAGCTGGATCTAAATCCGCCACTATTGCGGCCAAGAAGAAGGGCGCCACCGCCACGGGCACCACTGTTACCGCCACTGGAAAGAAGAAGGGCCCAGGCACGCGCGTCACAAATGGATCGTGGCGGCCAACCACCATCAAGGACACAAAGATCTTCAACATGCGCCAAGATGGTGCTCTCCCCGCCGTGGAAGATGACTGCCGGATTCCTAGTGACGAGGTAATCCCCAGTTCCCCTGCCAGGTTTCGAGTGATGTTCCTCGCGTTGTCACTCGTTGTATTTCTCTCCCCCTTCACAAGATTGTGAGGGGGTTACTTTGCTTCTATGGGCTCTAGCTGCACCAGCTGACCCCGAACTCCATCCTTCATAATCCTGACGGCAGACGCAGATGTAGAGTGCCGACGGCCATCACTTCGACTCTCGAACCATTGCCGACGTGCATTGTCACCTCGTCCTTTCTCATGCGACTCTTACTCTGCAGTACCTGCTGAGAGTTACAAATGTGAGCAACAAAACCAGTATCAAATACCCAGGTGTTACTCCTGGCGCTAGTAAGGAACACATCAATAACATGTATATCACATATTGTAGGGGTTCTGCGCATGAAAACAATAAATTTTTACCCTATGCCCCTGAACCCCTAATGTTGCCAGGATCTATCTATTAGTAATGCAGTAACGAGCGGGTCTTTTCGCGAACTTACCCTTGAAGACTGAAAAGCATTGTCAATGCTCAGGAGAGCGTGGTTGATGTAGACGAGCCGAAGCTGACCTCAAGGTCGTGATGAAGTCCTTTCCCTCCTACGGCTCCAACGACTTGAGTGCCTCAAGTGTGACACCTCACGGGGAGTTACACACGTCCAGTGCCTGACGATATCTCCCGCTTCCCTGATCCAGCAATAGTTGCGGAAGTAGAGCTCCTGGATTCGAATCCTGCAGCGCGAGGGCGCTCCACGGAGAAGATGTCTCTCATTCGCACAGTCCCAACTTGGGACCACGGTCACGATAGAGAGAGTATCAATTGGAGGTATCCCCAAAAGTGAGGAAACCTTTATTGAATATTGTGTGTATTTATCTGGCCAAATACCCCCACTATATATAGGGGGGAGGTACTACCTCCCTCAAAGTTCCGGGTGCGACTAAAGGAGAGGGAGAGGGGGGCACCGCCGGCCAGCCCTAGTGGGGCCCGTGCGCGGGGGGGGGGGGGGGGGGGCTTCGCCCACCCGGCCACCGCTTGCCCCTTCTCCCCTCTTACCTTTCCCTAATGGGCCCTCTTTCCTTCGGAATTGGCCCATTAAGCCTTTTGACCTTTAAATTGATTTTCTCTTTTATTAAATAATTATGAATAAATGATTAAATCAATATTTAACATTCATTCATATATTATTCAATCTCCGTGGCTATGGAACACCTTCCACCTCCATTCCGGACATCCTCCGGACTTACCGAAACCCTTCTGGTTTTCTCTCTACTATTCTTCGGCGATTCTTCTGATCCTATAAACACTCTCTAAGCATCATCAAACCCTTAAGCGTGATACCCTATGGTTCGGGAACACTCCAGATATGGTCGGGACACTCCCGGACCAATGATCGATAGAGGGACCTGGATGGCCATGTGACCCCTAGGCGTTCCACAAAGATCTTTCGTCGTTTGAACCGGGACGGTCGTGTCTTATTCCCTTTGTCTCTCAATACTTGTATTACCCGAGATCTGATCAATGACATCACCATGTCATGTTCAATATCATTACCAAACAATGCTACTAGACTCATTCCGACAAGTGATATCCCTGTGATCAAATCACACACTGCGCAGCTATTGGATATAACTCCTTCATGTGGGCCCTTGAGTATCTTTCTATCACGTGGACGAACAAATCCCGCTGTTGACATATATTGCCTCTACGGTTTCCTCCGAGTACCTAAACACACATTTATAACCACTGTATTACCAAGTGGCGCTTGATGCTATCTAAGCACTCTCGGGAGACAGTGATTGATATAGCCTCACGGTCTAAGGAATAGTCTACGAGGATCCATTTCTAATCATTGTAACTTGAACTTCATGACATGATCGGGCATGATGTTTAGGTTGGGTATTGGTTCATCATCTCATTCTCAGAATGAGTTGATTCCATTTCCAACTAGCATAAATGCCACATGATCATGAAACTTGATCATCTGTTGACCAATGAACCAGTGACTAGAGTTTTACTAGGAACCCCTAGTTGTTTATATATCACATGTGTATTGATGTTTCCTCTCAATACAGTTATAGCATGATATAAAACTTAATCATAAACTTTATGAAATATGATAATAGTCATTATTACTATTTGTCTCTAGGGCATATTTCCAACTGTCTTCCACTTGCACTAGAGTACAAATAAACTAGCTACATTTGTTCTTAATCGTTGGCTCCATATATCCGGTACCCTGAACATGCTTGCTCATGGAAGAGGTTGAGTCTTGGGTATGTACTTTACAGTCCCAAATCCTTTGCAACTTACTAATGTCACCCTGATTGACATTAATACTTTATCATCTCATGATAACATCTCTGTGTATGGATCGTCGCTATGGCAGCAGAACGAGGCTTGATTCTAGGAGCCTAAAGTGACTTTTGATCAACCTCGAGGGTTTTCTCATGGGCATTATGCCCTGGGACATATCATTCTATGTTAAAAGCGAACTATCCTCGCCATAACATTATACAACACTTTAGATGGTACACTTATCTATTATTATAAATGTAATCATCGAAACACGAGTGCACCCTGTGCAACTTTCGATGTTTTTGTTCACCTCGCTTCCTACTTGACTCTAATCGGTATTGCGGGAGTTTCCAACATATTCCCTTATAACACAACTCTTTATGATTTAAGATATGCCATTACTCCGGACATGTCCTTCGTAGCTGGGAGGCAATGATCTAAGCAGCACGCCTATCGCAAACAGATCATCCATCCAGTAGTCCACAAAGTGAACCAGTCTCATGTGTGCATCAAGCATGCGCTCCTAGTGACCCTTCAAACATGTGTGCTCCTCCATCTGTATGGAAAGGAACTCTCCAAGCAGCTCATGCTTCCACATGCACACACGGCTTATGAACTCTGCTCTCAGCTGATCCACCATCGAATATGGATCAAGATCACCCATGAGCGGATGGAGTTCATCCACCATCCCGTAACACATTATTATCTGAATGTAGGTGGACATCTCTTGACGATAGTAGCGGTCTGCCAGCTCTTACGGGGTCTCATAGTGGTCTGGCTCAGTCAAATCCATCGTGCGGCGTATGTAGTCTACCACATGATTCCTAGTAAGGAGATCATTCAGGCGCACAAGCCAACTAGGGAAGTTGGATCCATCAAGTCTATGTTTCTCACCCATTACCCATTCCTCAATGACAAAGTAAGCTTCATGGTGGGCCATCTCTACATTTATAATTGCAAAAGGAATTTAGACTAAGTTTATAATTAAATGAGTTAATAATAACTCCACTCAGAAACACCTATCCCATGAAGCGTTCCTAGTGATAACACGACCCCTTTTCCCCACATATCCCCCGATTGTCACGACCATCAATGTGGGTTCTAGGGTGGACGCTAAATGTCGGTCACATCATTCATGTGACTCGTGCTCGATCTTTCGACCATCCATGTTTCGAGGCCATGTCTACACATGTTAGGCTCGCCAAATCAACCTTAGTATATTCGTTGTGCAACATGGCTTGCACCCACTATATGCGAACGTAGATATGTTTGACACCCGATCATCACAGCTGCCTCATACCGAAGAACTTTCTTGGTGGTGCACACTAAGGGAGAACACAAGCATTGGTAATTTTTAACAGGGGTCATCTTATTAGGTTACCATCGAGTATCTAATACTAGCACACAATAAGATATGCAAACAATAACATTGAATGTAAATGCGATGTGACATGGTCCTTCACATTGTGATCTCCATCCGTCGTCACTGGATTCCAGCGCCAGAGTTCTGGCGCCATAGACACCAGGGTACCGGTGTTTTTCCAGCGTGATAGTCCATCACCTCCATGACTATCTACTACTACGTAACATAAGGTAATCACTTTACCTTTGCCACAACCATATCACAAAGCAACACCCCCTGCAAACCAAAGTTAGACGCCTCAACTTTATCTTTGCATGTTTTACGTGGCTGAATGGGCTTTCGCACAAGAACCAGTCTTACCTACGAACTTTAAGCACAACGCTGATCAAATAGTTGTCTCTACTACACCCCTTTCGGGGCCCTCCATTGCAAATGGCATACTGATGGCTCTGTAATGGCTCCAGAAAAATGATGGTGAGGTGTTGATGTAGAGCTCGTTGGGAACCCCAAGAGGAAGGTATGATGAGCACAGCAGCAAGTTTCTCTCAGTTATGAAACCAAGGTTTAATCGAACCAGTAGGAGCAAGGAAACACCCCAAAGGTGTTACTAGCTGAGCCTTGGCAGGGCGCACTACCGGTGCTAGTAGCAACGTGGAGACCTGCACAACACAACCATAGAACTTTGTCCCCAACTTGCGATGAGGTTGTGAATCTCACCGTGTTTTGCTGAAAACAAAGGATTAAACGTATCAAATAGAAAAAAAGTAATAGTTTGCAGAAAGTAAACACAAAGCAGTAAACAGTTTGTAGATTGTATGTAACGAAAGAGGACCGGGATCCATAGTTCACTAGAGGTGGCTCTCCTTAAGATAGATAACATGCTGGGTGATCAAATTACAGCGGGGCAATTGACAAACATCGAGAAAGCAATACATGCATATACTAATCATCTTGACTCCTTTGAGACTTGATTGGGCATTACAACGTTATACATAGACCGCCATCCAAGTGCATCTATGACTAATAATCCACCTTCAAGTTATCATCCGAACCCCCTCCAGTATTAAGTTGCAAGCAGCAGATTATTGCTTTACGAACTGCGTGTAAAGTAAACAATATGATTGTTCTATGAACAAAGGATTGTTGTTTTCTCCCTAGTAGCAACAACACATCTAGTACCTTAGAGATTTTTGTCACTTCCCCAGATTACCAGAGGCATGAACCCACTATCGAGCATAAATACTAACTCTTGGAGTTGCTAGCCTCTACTTGGCCAATATAACTACTAACAACGGAAAGCATGCAAGATCACAAATAACAAAGACATGATAGAATCAATAATCAATCTAAAATAGAATCTCAATATACATCGGATCCCCGCAAACACAACATGCAGAATTACAAATAGATGATCTTGATCATGAACGGAGCTCACAAGATCTAGACATGAAAGCACAAAGGAGGAAAACCAGCCATCTAGCTACTACATGGATCCATAGTCTAAGGATGAACTACTCACGCATCACACCGGAGGCTTGCATGGTGATGAAGAAGGCCTCCAGGGTGAATTCCCCTCTCCGGCAGGGTGCCAGGAAGAGCTTCAGATCCCTCCCGATCTAGGGATGGAGATGACGGCGGCTACAGGCTCTTTCGTGGATTTTTGATCGGGTCCTTAGGGTTTTGGTCATGAGGGCATCTTATAGGCGGAAGGGGAGGTCGAGGGGGTGCCTGGGCTGGCCACACCACCCCCTGGCGCGGGCCAAGCCCGGCCGCGCGGCCAGGTGGTGTGGCCGCCCTCTGGCCCTTCTCCGTCTCGTATTCTGGCATTTGATGACTTCCGGTAAAATAGGCACTTTGGCTTTTGTCCCGTCCAATTCCGAGAATATTCATTTTCTGACTTTCCTGGAACCAAAAACAGCAGAAAAAGGTAGCTGGCACTATGACTCTTGTTAATAGGATAGTCCAAGAAATCATATGAAAAGTACTCCAAAGTGTGGACAAAACACAAGAAAGTGGATAAAACCAAGCATGTATCATCAAAAATTATAGATACATTTGCAATGTATCAACATCCCCAAGCTTAACTCCTGCTCCTCATCGAGTAGGTAAGTGATAAAAAGAAAGAATAATTTTTGAGGTGACATGCACCATCAAAGACTTGATCAAAGTATTTGTAAAACATTCAAAGCTGCGATCATAGTACTTCAATCATAACATGAAAGACAAAGTTATAGAAATAAGACAAAGAAACTATGATGCAACATGAAAGGGCACAAACAAAAGATTCATGAATAACAATGCTTTGCAAGACGTTTGTTTGTTTCACATAAAGAAAACATAGCATAATAGTATTCAGCTTGTCCCTCATAGAGTAGCAAAATATAAATGCATAGGACACCTTCAAAGTTCATAAGAGTGACTAGATACAAATAGTTTAAAACAAGCAATATCAAGTTATGCATCAATCAACTAGTCTTGGGACAATGCACATAGAACTAAGAATGGCCAGTATGCTCTCAAAGTAGGTGCATAAAGGTAGAAGGTGGAGACTCAATATAATGGTGGAAGAAAGGCCTCCATAGAAGGAAGTAGGGATTCAAGTCTCATAAAGAGCGTCCAAAAATTATGGTACTTATAGCTTTCAGCTCTCATTGACCTTATCATAAGTGTCTTTAAGGTGATTAAGGTTAAAATGACACAACTAAGAGGATATTCTTGACAAGTTATAAACCGAAATCTCATGCCCCTTACTTACGAAGACCGATCCTCATGCTACTCAACTTTAGTCACAAGTAAGATCTTGTCATTGTAAGTACATATGTATCATAAAGAACCGCCAACGGGGTACCCCTTGCACATGATACAGGAGCTATCCCATAATCAAAATGACAAGGCAAGCAGACAATGAGCATCTCAACGATTTTTTTATTTGCTATTTGCATAGGTTTTTATTGAGGATGCTTCATAGAGTGCTCATTATGGTTATGCTGCAAGTTTCCACCATGATTAGGCATGCTTAGGCTAGCGGCCCAGGCGTTTCTCTATTACACATACAAACTCCATGATCTTACAAGTTCCACTTTTATTTCACACCGTCGGGGTCCGTAATCAAAACAACATGATATCAACGGGGTACAAAGTACAAGTGCAATGCTGAAAGCATTCCCCATGATACATGGTTCTGCTAATTTTAACTTATAAAGCACAAGCATATACGCAACAAAGAAGGACCCAATGGTTCAAGTTTATTAGATGCAAAAAAGTAAAGTGTGTCATCAAGTTCATGAGAGTTTTAATCACTAGTTTTCTCATAACAAGTTTAATTTGGAAGATAAACAAAAGCATGAATATACTTGAAATAGCATATGCTAGTAGGTAGGTATGGTGGACTCTTTGGAATAACTTGGTTTAGGGAGTTGGATGCATGAGTGGAACTCATACTTGGTTGTGGAGGCTAGCAAAAGACTAGGAGCGACAAACTAAGAGAGCAATAATGGCCATAATCATGCAGAGCAACAAAACATCATTGATCAAAGCATAAAGTGAACCTACAAGTTGAAAACTAAAGGATCATAAAGGCTATGGTTACTTGAGATAGTCATGACATGGTGTGAGCATGCGCCAAGTCAACCCAAATAAAGCATCAACGGAGAATACCACTATACTATGCTTTAATATGCTAAAACAACACATGATTCATCCAAGGCACATTAAGCAATATTAGTTGTTTATAACAAGTCATGCTACAACGAAGAATACTAAGCATAAAGCGAAACCAATATCAAGCATGGCATGACAGAGCATAGGCCATAGTAAAAAACAAGCTCTTTTTACCACATAAGTATGAACTTTCCTAGTCTTTTCCAAACCAAACCAAACTATTTGCAAACCAATGTATGAAAGAGGGGGTCCAACCAATTTATTCAGAAAACTAAGCAAACAAAGCAAACGAAAAACCAAAAAAAACAAAAAAGAAGACGCTCCAAGAACAACACAACTGTGCATGAAACAATAAAAATGAAGCGTTTGGAAGAAACCTGGGATTGTTATTGATGAAGAAGGGCATGCCTTGGGCATCCCCATGCTTCGACGCTTGTACTTCTTGGATATTTCTTGGGGTGACACGCGTGGCATCCCCAAGCTTGAGCTTTAGTCCATCCTTCATCTCATTACTCATTCCTTCCATACACCTGAAATTTTTCCTTCATACAAAACTTCACACAATCTTTATTAGCAACATTAGTGCACTCAAGATAAAAGGTCTTAAGGTTCAGTTCTAACACCAAATAAACTTCCATTAGAACACTAGCTACTGTAGCACTTCCCTCAAAAAGCTCAATTCCCCAAAAGAACTCAAAAAGGAACCAACACGAAGCAAATGCAGAAAATGGCAGAAATCTGTCAAAACAGACCAGCAGGTAAATACGAATTTTTTCGAAGACCTTTCTGTTGCTCAAATCAAAAAGTGTTGAACTAACGAAAGTTAGATAACAACCTGGCGCAGAAGCACAAAAATTCACGCCTCAAAAAGACGTTCAGAGATTTTACACTAATTTTTACGGTGAAGCACAGAAATCTGTTTCGGGACAGCAACTTTCCCAATCATTACTTCTCTCTCATTAGAGGTTACTCTTGGCACAAAAAGCAAATAAAAAGGATAAGGAGCGGTTATTACAGAGGTAATAACTTCCAAGACTCTTCTAAAACTTTTGGGTTATCTCCCAATAAGTACTTTTGTTTAACGCCTTTAAGTTAGGCATAAGAAGCAAGAAAAAGAATCAAGTGTTCTCAAATGAAGAAGCATTAAGACCAAATTTCTTGCCCTTACCTCTCTTACTTTTATTCTTATCCTTGGAGAAAATATGATTGTTTGGTGGAGAGGAAAGGTGCATGGTCCCCTTCCCCACATCTATTATTGCTCCAAGGAGTTCTAATAGGGACCTTTCAAGTGTAATTTGTCCTTTTCCTGCACATTCAATAACAAGATAATCAGTAGAAATCATTTTCCCAAGGATCTTTGTAAACACTCCTTCAGCTATTCCAAAAGGTAATGTGGTAGCATTATTAGCAAGAGATACTTCTTTTCCTCCTTCAGTAAGCCCCCAAGTATTCAAGGATTCATAAATATCTTTGGGCATAAGACAAAATTCAGACATGATATCACAGCGAGCTTGAAAAGTTTTAGTGTTTATCTCAATCTTTACTGTAGGGAGCCACTTTGATGGTTCAGAATTTATTGGGACATAATTGTGATGCTCCCGAAGCGTATTATAGCAATCTTTTAAGCTAGTAGTGTTGGTCTCAAGAGTGTTCAATCTAGCAAATATTCTTGCGAAAGAAATATCAGTTTGGCTAGGCAAGTTGTAAGTAAGGATCAATTTCTTTATAGGATTTATAGCATCATCCTCATTACATTGGAGGAAATCTCCTCCCACAACAGCGTCTAAAGCATATCTATAGCAAAGAGCAATTCCAAGGTAAAAACTGCTAAGGGACAAGCTTTGAGTCATTTTAGGCTCAATTTTTTCATGTAGATCAGAGATTCTAGACCAAGCTTCCTTAAAACTTTCCTCAATTCCTTGTTTAAAAGTGAAAATCATTTCCTCGGGTGACATAGTGACTAGAGCAAGGCTAGACATAGTGGCAACTTAAGAAAGGAACTAATTTTTTGTGTGTTTTTGAAATAAGAAAGAAAACTAGTAAAACTAATTTTCTGTGTGTTTTTGATAACAAAACAAGCAAACAAAGCAAAAAAGAAACTAAGTAAAACAAAAATAACAAAGTAAAGAGATTGGTTATGAGGGAGTCCCCTTGTGAAGATGTCCTTGACTCCCCGGCAATGGCGCTAGAAAAATGCTTGATGGCTCTAGAAAAATGCTGGTGCGGTGTTGATGTAGAGCTTGTTGGGAACCCCAAGAGGAAGGTATGATGAGCACAACAGCAAGTTTCCCTCAGTTATGAAACCAAGGTTTAATCGAACTAGTAGGAGCAAGGAAACACCCCAAAGGTGTTACTAGCTGAGCCTTGGCAGGGCGCACTACCGGTGCTAGTAGCAACGTGGAGACCTGCACAACACAACCATAGAACTTTGTCCCCAACTTGCGATGAGGTTGTCAATCTCACCGTGTTTTGCTAAAAACAAAGGATTAAACATATCGAATGGAAAGAAGTAATAATTTGCAGAAAGTAAACACAAAGCAGTAAACAATTTGTAGATTGTATGTAAAGAAAGAGGACCGGGATCCATAGTTCACTAGAGGTGGCTCTCCTTAAGATAGATAACATGCTGGGTGAACAAATTACAGCGGGGCAATTGACAAACATCGAGAAAGCAATACATGCATATGCTAATCATCTTGACTCCTTTGAGACTTGATTGGGCATTACAACATTATACATAGACCGCCATCCAACTGCATCTATGACTAATAATCCACCTTCGGGTTATCATCCGAACACCCTCCAGTATTAAGTTGCAAGCAACAGATTATTGCTTTACGAACTGCGTGTAAAGTAAACAATACGATTGTTCTATGAACATAGGATTATTGTTTTCTCCCTAGTAGCAACAACACATCTAGTACCTTAGAGATTTCTGTCACTTCCCCAGATTACCAGAGGCATGAACCCACTATCGAGCATAAATACTAACTCTTGGAGTTGCTAGAATCTACTTGGCCAATATAACTACTAACAACAGAAAGCATGCAAGATCACAAATAACAAAGACATGATAGAATCAATAATCAATCTGAAATAGCATCTCAATATCCATCGGATCCCCACAAACACAACATGCAGAATTACAAATAGATGATCTTGATCATGAACGGAGCTCACAAGATCTAGACATGAAAGCACAAAGGTGGAGAACCAGCCATCTAGCTACTACATGGATCCGTAGTCCAAGGATGAACTACTCACGCATCACACCAGAGGCTTGCATGGTGATGAAGAAGGCCTCCAAGGTGAATCCCCCTCTCTGGCAGGGTGCTGGGAAGAGCTTCAGATCCCACCCGGTCTAGGGATGGAGATGACGGCAGCTACAGACTCTTTCGTGGATTTTTGATCGGGTCCTTAGGGTTTTGGTCCCGAGGGCATCTTATAGGCGGAAGGGGAGGCCGAGGGGGTGCCTGGGCTGGCCACACCACCCCTGGCGCGGGCCAAGCCTGGCCACGCGGCCAGGTGGTGTGGCCGCCCTCTGGCCCTTCTCTGTCTCGTATTCTGGCATCTGATGACTTCCAGAAAAATAGGCACTTTGGCTTTTGTCCCGTCCAATTCCGAGAATATTCATTTTCTGACTTTCCTGGAACCAAAAACAACAAAAAACAGGCAGCTGGCACTGTGGCTCTTGTTAATAGGTTAGTCCAAGAAATCATATGAAAAGTACTCCAAAGTGTGGACAAAACACAAGAAAGTGGATAAAACCAAGCATGGATCATCAAAAATTATAGATACATTTGCAATGTATCACATACCAACTAATGCGAGAGAGACAGACACCCCCTAAGCCACTTTGTATGGTACAAGCCGTATGTCAAGCATGGACCAGTCTCGCGAATGAACGCGTAAAGTCGGTTGGGGGACGCTTCATCAAGCATTACTGTGGTATACACAAGTACACGTGGGAGGGTAAAAACTAAAAGGTCAACGCCCACACGCTACATCTCGTGTGTTCTACCCGTACTAGCATTACTACGCATATATCTAGCTCTGATACCACTGTAGGGGTTCTGCGCATGAAAACAATAAATTTTTACCCTACTCCCCTGAACCCCTGAGGTTGCTAGGACCTATCTATTAGTAATGCAGTAATGAGAGGGTCTTTTCACGAACTTACCCTTGAAGACCGAAAAGCATTGTCAATGCTTAGGAGAGCGTGGTTGATGTAGACGAGCCGAAGCTGACCTCAAGGTCGTGATGAAGTCCTTGCGCTCCTGCGGCTCCAACGACTTGAGTGCCTCAAGTGTGACACCTCACGGGGAGTTACACACGTTCGGTGCCTAACGATGACTCCCACTTCCCCGATCCAGCAGCAGTTGCGGAAGTAGATCTCCTAGATCCGAATCCCGTAGCGCGACGGCGCTCCGCGGTGAAGATGTCTCTCGTTCGCGCAGTCCGAACTTGGGACCATGGTCATGAGAGAGAGAGAGAGAGAGAGAGAGAATATCAATTGGATGTCTCCCAAAAAGTGAGGAAACCTTTATTGAATATTGTGTGTATTTATCTGGCCAAATACCCCCACTATATATAGGGGGAGGGGAGGTACTACCTCCCTCAAAGTCCCAGGGTGGGACTAAAGGAGAGGGAGAGGGGGGTGCCGCTGGCCAGCCCTAGTGGGCCCTGCGCGGGAGGGGGGCTTGGCCCACCCGGCCACCCCTTTCCCCTTCTCCCCTCTTACCTTTCCCTAATGGACCCTCTTCCCTCCGGAATTGGCCCATTAAGCCTTTTGACCTATAAATTGATTTTCTCTTTTATTAAATAATTATGAATAAATGATTAAATCAATATTTAACATTCATTCACATATTATTCAATCTCCGTGGATATGGAACACCTTCCACCTCCACTCCAGACATCCTCTAGACTTATCGAAACCCTTCTAGTTTTCTCTCTACTATTCTTCGACGATTCTTCCGATCCTATAAACACTCTCTAAGCATCATCAAACCCTTAAGTGTGACACCCTACGGTTCGGGAACACTCCAGACATGGTCGGGACACTCCTGGACTAATGATCGACAGAGGGACCTAGATGGCCATGTGACCCCTGTGCGTTCCACAAAGATCTTCCGTCGTTTGAACCGGGACGGTCGTGTCTTATTCCCTTTGTCTCTCGATACTTTCATTGCCCGAGATCTGATCAATTACATCACCATGTCGTGTTCAATCTCGTTACCGAACAATGGTACTAGACTCGTTCCAACAAGTGATATCCCTGTGATCAAATCACACGCTGCGCAGCTATTGGATATAACTTCTCCGAGTGGGCCCTTGAGTATCTTTCCGTCACGTGGACGGACAAATCCCGCTCTTGACATATATTACCTCTACGGTTTCCTCCGAGTACCTGAACACACCTTTATAACCACTGTATTACCAAGTGGTGCTTGATTCTATCTAAGCACTCTCGGGAGACAATGATTGATATAGCCTCATGGTCTAAGGAATAGTCTACGAGGATCCATTTCTAATCATCGTAACTTGAACTTCATGACATGATCAGGTCACGTTGTTTAGGTTGGGTATTGGTTTATCATCTCATTCTCAAAATGAGTTGACTCCATTTCCAACTGGCATAAATGCCACATGATCAGGAAACTTGATCATATGTTGACCAATGAACCAGTGACTAGATTTTTACTGGGAACCCCTGGTTGTTTATATATCACATGTGTATTGATGTTTCCTCTCAATACAGTTATAGGATGTAAAACTTAATCATAAACTTTATGAAATATGATAATAGTCCTTATTACTATTTGTCTCTAGGGCATATTTCCAACACATATACGTTTGTCCTTGGCGGATATCTTGCCGGCTTTCTTGTCTTCAAGCAACTTGGGGTAGTTATGTTTCCAGTGCCCATCCCCGTTGTAGTAGTATCACGTAGTGCCAAGCTTAGGGCCAGGCTTGGCAGTCTTAGAGGTGCTAGCAGAGAACTTCCATCCTTCTTAGGCTTCTTGCCCTTTCCTTTTCCCTTTTGCCCCGGCTTCTTAAAGTTGGTGGTATTATTGACCATCAACACCGTGTGATCCTTCTTGATTTCTACCTCAAAAGTTTTGAGCATGGCGAACACCTCAGCAAGGGTCTTAGTAATCCCTTGCATGTTGTAGTTCATCACAAAGCTCTTATAGCTAGGGCAGCGAGTGCAGCACCCTATCTATCGGGAGCTTCTCTGGGATTTTGCAATCCAGGGCGTTCAAACGCTTAATGTAGCCAGACATTTTGACTACATGCTCACTAATACTGTTATGCTCTTCCATCTTAGTAGAGAAGAAGAGCTCGGAAGCATCATACCTCTCTACACGAGCCTATGGAGCAAAGAAAACCTTGAGATCTTCAATGATCTTAAAAGCATTCATCTTATCAAAATGCTTTTGAAGCTCCGGCTCCATGGCATAGAGCATTCCACTTTGGATGAGGGAGAAATCATCCGCCTTGGACTGCCAGACATTCTTTTCATCCTGGGAGGCAGAATCTGCAGGCTTAGCCGTAAGCTCAGCCTCGATGACATAAGTCAACTTGTTGGGGACTAGGAGGATCCTAAGATTGTGGAACCATGCAGTGAAGTTGGTTTCATCAGTTTTTAGCTTGTCCTTCTCAAGGAAAGTGCTAAAGTTGAAGGTGGGTGGGCAAGACATCTACAATGGATTAGCAAAGTGTTTAGACCATGTTCATAATAATGAGTTCAAGTTTTAATTATACTACCGTACTTAAAACAAAAGGAACTCCCACTCAAACGAACATCCCTCCACTCGTTTAGTGATCACATGATCCTAATTCACTACTCCAACCCCGATCGTCATGGCCGGTAAAGTAGCTTCAAAGGTGGACATTCCCTAATGTCGATCACATCAACCATGTGATTCACGCTCAACCTTTAGGTCTCTTGTATTCCAAGGCCATGTCTACACATGCTAGGCTCGCCAGTTCTAACTTGTGTGTATTTGCAGTGCAACATGGCTTACACCCAATGTATGCGAACATAGATATGTCTGGCACCCGATCATC
Source organism: Avena eriantha (assembly GCA_910589775.1). NCBI lineage: Eukaryota > Viridiplantae > Streptophyta > Magnoliopsida > Poales > Poaceae > Avena > Avena eriantha. The sequence continues at coordinate 427,747,831 of OU342740.1, forward strand.
ACGGCGCTACCTCATACCAAAGAACTTTCTTGGTGGTGCACACAAGGGGAATACGATAACTTGAATACTGTGAGGGCTTATCTTACTATGCCACCGTCAAATATATTATTATACTAGCATAACAAGTAATACTTCATAAAGTAAAGTGTTATGATGTGGTTATAGCATCTTGATCAGCATCAATAGCTTCAATGAAAGTTTTGCCAACTAGTCATGACCACGTCACAACACATGCCCCTATGCAACAATAAAGATAAACGCCTCTATATTATCTATTGCAAGTTTTATGCAGCTTTAGGGCTTTCGCGGTAGAACCCCTTCCCACCTACGAACGTGGAGCCACAACATGGATTCAATGATTGTCGTTTTACTTCGCTTTTCAGGGCCCTCCAATGTCGATGCCATATCAACTACCGTAGAGAGACAGACACCCCCCTAAGCCACTCTGATTTGTGTACTAGTCTTGTGAATCACCACGTGAGGTCGGTTGGGGGCCGCTTCATCAAACAATGTCGTGATATGAACAAAAACATAAAAGAGGGTAGCAACTAGAGAATCAATGCCCACATATTGCTATGTATTATATCCGTACGACATGTCTACCCATAGACCCGCTCTGATACCACTCTAGGGTTCCGTAGCAGAAAAAATCTAATTAAGCGAACACTAATACCAGGATCTATACTATGTAGACATAAGTAACGAAAGAGAGAGACGGTATTCATACCTTTGAAGACCGAGGCACGCCTTACGCAGGAAGGCGTATATTGATGAAGACGAGCAGCACCTCAAGTGTGGTGCCTCCGAAGTTTGTCACACGTCTAGTGTAGGTGACGTCTCCCAGACTCCGATCCAGCCGAGCAGCGGAAGAAGTAGATGCCGGATCGATGATCACACGATGGTAGTGTGAAGGTGGAGAACTCACAACCCAAGAGGTCATCTCCAATATTACGGAGAAGTCCTCAATGTGTGTGTGAGAGAGAGAATGGGAGAATGGATGATTCCAAAGGGGAGGGGAGACCCCTATATATAGTGGGAGGGGCGCACCACCCAGGGGCCTGGCGGTGTGGGACTAATGCCCACACCAGCCGGCCACCTAGGGGTAGCCTCTGGCCCTAGGTAGGCCCCACTTGGGCGGCCCACTGAGCCTAGGCCGGCTGGCCCCTCCCTCTAGGCGCCTTGCCCCTTGGGCCTCCCCTTCGGGAGTGGCCCATTAGCATTGGGCTGCCTTTAATAATAAAATAAAATATATATTTAATATTAATTCTCCAATTAACATTCAAATACACATATTATCTTATTCCTTCACTCCGGAACATCTTCCGGACCCCTTCCGATCTTGATCGGATGTTACTCGGAACTATTCCAGTTTCTCTTTCTCTATTTCTCCTACGATACCTCATCTACCCTAAGCATCTTCACCCTTAAGCGTGACATCCTTTGGTTCAGAAACACTCCGGACATGATCGAGAGTACTCTCACATCAATGATCAACAGAGGGATCTGGATGGCCATGTGACCCCCGTACATTTCACGAATATAATCGCTTGAACCATGAGTCGTTTCCCATTTCCTTTGTCATTTGATACCTAATTCATCCAAGACTTGATCTTCGATATCCACATACCTTAGTTCGGTCTCGTTACTAATGAACTTGTTTACTCGTTCCCATGTCGTTGCATTCCGTGACCAAGTCACATGCTTGCAAGCTTCGTTAATGCAACGTCACCAAGATGGGCACATGTATCTATACGTTACATGGATTTGACAAATCCTGGTCTTGATACGTACTCCTCTACGCGTCCGTTTGGAAAACCTGAGTGGCATCTTTTTTATCACCCTTTTACGAGATTATACTTGATAACCATCAAAGCTTCCTCCAGAATGCCGATTTGCATTACCTCACAGTCAAAGGATCAGGTTGCGAGGTTTTTTGTGTTTATCATCAATGGTGAACTTTGTAACTAGATCTCATTAAGATATAATTATCGGATGTTTGTCTATCACATCATTCAACTAATGCTATGACTTCATTGTCAATTAGCATAAATGCACATGATCTTGAAACTCAGATCATCCTCATGACCAATGAACTAGTTCGCTAGAGGTAACTAGAGACACGATTTGTTTACGTACCACACGCGTATTAACGTTTCGTATTAATACAGATATAGCACAATATGAAACGTATTATGAACATATAGGAGATATATCAAATAATACACTTTATTATTTGCCTCTAGGGTATAACTCATTCCCACTTGCACTAGAGTACAAATAAAACTAGTTTACAATTGGTAGGAACCTAACACCAATAGAATCTCGGTGTAGTTCGTGCTTGACTTGTAGGAGAGCTTTAGTCAAAGGATCTGCCACATTCAAATCCATGTGTACTTTGCAAATCTTGATTTCACCTTCGTCAACGTTCTGCCGGATGACGTGAAACCGAAGCTTGATGTGCTTGGCTGTGGAATGAGTCCTTGGTTCCTTTGTGTTTGCAATAGCTCCTGTGTTGTTACAATAGATCGTCACGGGGTCTTGCGCACTTGGAATGACTCCTAGTTTGATGATGAAATTCTTTAGCCAAATAGCTTCATTCGCCGCATCAGCCGCATAAACTTATTTGGACTTAGGGAGTGTACAAAAGAAGAAAAACTACGACAAAATCAACGATGTTCTAGATAATGCTATCAGTTGCTATGGCACAGTGGAACGCACCACCTTCATGAATAAAAGGTCAAGTTTGGCAAGCACGTGTTCACCCACGCAATGCATTTCCCATGTGTGAAGCAACCTGTTGGCAGTCTGAAGGAAGCCTACTACGAGCTCCATCACATGCAGGATTTCCTACAGGACCAACATAACTCTATGCTGCCAGCTCATCTCCAACAATGGGCCCAAGGCAAGGAAAAGATCCAAGATTCAGATATTAGACAAGAGTTCTATCGCATCCAGCTGTAGTTTGCCACAATTATCTTTCATGATGTCATGACCACGGGGGGATCTTATATGGAGGCATAGCACCGCCTAACCGTGACGTAGAAGATCGTCTGAAGATGCAGGGTGACTTTAGGCCATTCATGATGAAACAAGGCGTCCTCCCCGTTCCCTAAGACGAGTCAGAAGTCTTGATGTTTGCCTAGTAGTTGTAGTTCTGATCTATCGATGGGCTTGTGTGCTGTAAAATTTTATCCCCACATTAACTTGTCTCTACCTCAATATAGTTTCGATGGTCGTTGAACTTAATTATGGTCGGTCCTACTTATTAGGGTTATGAATCAATGCTTAGTTCTTTTGCTTACATTTTGGTGATTTTTTTCTTACTTTGGTCCTTTTTCGAGAATGAGGCACAAATCCGACTTATTTTTGCTTACTTTGGTCATTTTTCGAGAATGTCGATGATTAAAATGCCATGGCACACTATATATGTGAATGTGTTGCGATGAGATTGTGAGCCTTGTGCTATGCACAAGTCCAACTCTTCTGCATCCTACTTGGCTCACAGTTCCATCGTAGCATATTCCTGTGTCCAGACAGACCTAAGTATATATGTGGCATGCTTTTTGAGTTGGCCCTTTTTGATAAGTGTATCTTTAAGTGAGACTTTAGATGTTTTTGCTTACTTTGGTACTTTTTCGAGAATGCCGGTGATTAAAATGTCGTGACACACTATATATGTGAACTCTAATTTTCCCTTGTCTAATATTATTTATCTTGTCTATAGAGATGGTGAAGAAGTGGTACGTGGTGTACAAATTCCATGTTTCAGGCATCTATGACGAGTGGAACCACTGTCTCAAGCAAGTGAACGAGTTCTCTAGCAATAGCTATAAAGGCTACAAGAGTAAGAAGGTGGTGGATGCTATGTGGATGAACCACCTCTATGAGGAAGAGATGGAGGGGAACCGGATCAAGACCGTGAGGAAGAGAGGGATGGGAACCTTCACAGTAATCTCTATCTTGCTCACTGTGATTGCAGTTCTACTGTATTTGATAGTAGTTTATGTGACTACTTCGATTATTATGCGATGGTGAACTTACTAGCTACTCGATCACGAGATAGATCACTTGTGTAAAGATTTGACACTTGTGGCTATTTCGGGTTATAACTACTGTTATGAACTTCTAATGTACTTTGCATATTTATATTGTTTTCCAAACTGTATATGCATATATGTATTGTACACCGGTACGTAGATAGACTATTTTAAAAAATCCGCAGAAATAATAGTCGTAGGGCATTAGGGACTTACCCGTGGTGCACCATTGTTGTGGCGCACCAGGCTGCGTTGCGTGGCGCATTGGGCAGTGCACCACAAGTAAGCTAGTTGTGGTGCACTTGCTTCACAGCTAGTGGCGCACCGCGCCATGTGTGACAGCTATCTCTGGATAGCCGTGACACACTAGGTGGCGAGCCACGACTAAATTTTACCTGTGGCGCACGCCTAGTGGCGCACCACATGTGCGTCATGGATGTTGACAGGTACACCACATACGTGTTATTTTCTAGTAGTGGATCCCAATACTCCACGGTTGGTTGGATGTAACATAGATGTCCCCTTAATAACCCACAGAAGATTCCATTATGCTCCAGTTCAGTAGTAAACAATATGTCATCGGTTCCTACATTGACAAAGCAATAAGGATTAACACGACAATGCAAACTCAGTGTGAAACAGGGGACTATTTGTATTCAGATAACATGACACCTTGATATTCATCCTCAAACAAATACTAAACCATGAAAATTTGACTTATTTTTGGTACATTGCTTCCACAATTAGATAGAACTGTGACCAGAGGTTGAATGATAGCATGAACACAAATTCAGTATGGAAACATGACACTTTGGAGTTCAGAAGACATGACATCTGTAGAGTTCAAAAACATGACATCTTCATTTGCATGAAAGGAAGTACGCTTTTCCCCCACAAAGTTGCAACTTTCCGACACATTGCATGGACCCAACCAAAACCCAACTACTGATTTGATATACTCACCATGAATCCACGGACAAGAGTATGGACTAGCAATGAAATCACCCATTTTATCTAAAACTATTTACGGCTGCCATCGTCGCAAAAACCCACCATTTGCATCTCCTGATCATGCGGGACCATGAACCCTAACGGATGAAAAGAACCGGCATGGAGGGAAACCATAATATAGTCAGGGGGTCCTCTAGGAACAGGCGGAGACGAGTGTTCGACGGCATCATAGAGAAATCAACGGCACAGAGAAATCGATAGTGCGTTCCAGGTGATCATCGGCGCGGTGACAGGAAGGGGGCAGGTTGGAAGTCGCGAGAAGGACGTGCGGTAATGGTGGAGTGGCCGAGGTGGTTTTATTAGCTATATTGTGAAGAGAAAATTTTCGACGGCCAGACCTGCGAGGGCCCCCATATGCTATTCCAACTGTGCTTCAGGGTGGTTTTCGCAAAGTTTCCGGTTACTACCGTCTAAGACGTGGCGTTTGACTGTCCAATTCGGATAAGTTTAAAATTTGGAAGCTTGCCACGCGAATATTCTATAGTAGTAAACATTGAAGTGGAGAACAGCTAAACCTACGCTACATGCAACAGATACTATTAGAAAAATATATAAAAGGTCATTGGCCCATGTGTATCCCATACAATAGTAGGAAGAATAATATTGTTATTGTGAGGCTGATTATAGTGGGAGTAACATAGATGGTAATATGCATGCCATCTAAGAAAGAGTAACAATTAATGATGAGAGAGGCAAATGGAGTACTAACAAAATATGTTACCATCACGTCACAGTTTTTAATATAGAATAAGGCTACAAATAAATTAATAAAATCACACGTGTAACACGGCTTACTATAAAGATACAGTAACTTAGACAAGTAACGTGACCACTGTGACCAGCCTGAGAAGGAGTTAGGTATGTGCGTGCGCGACAGGGCATGTGACCTCTCGGCCGGGCTATCGTCGCCTAGGTGATGTAGGCTATCCTATAAGGGCAGAGGCGTCGCCGTCACCACCGTCCGTGTCCATGTCCTTATCTGAATCGGCAGTGACTCAGCTAATTTGCACCACACTCCTCCTCTGCACGCCTAGTGCCTACGTACACATCATAATTCACTTATCGGAAGTTCAGGATAAGAGACTGTTTGTCTACAGCGTTGCCGTCTGCTCTTTTCCACTCTCTCTTCATTATTGTCACATTCAGAGTTCCTGACAGTACTCTCCAAAATTGAAGGGAGTTAGTTCTTGATACCGTGCATGCATAAATAAATGTTTCTCGGGCTTAGATGGCAAACACGCGCTAGCTAGCTCCTTCAAAACGATCAGATCGAAAATGAGTTCCTTTTCCTCTTGGCTGTCAGAGTTGATGCGTTCGTGCAATCGTGCTACTACTTCGTTTTTGTTTTCAGTTTCATTAGCTGCGGAGCGTTTTGGTCTGCTTTTTTTCTCGTCACATTCAGAGTTCCTGTCCTGGAAGAAAAATGGAGCTCCTCCCAGACGTGCAGATCCATGTCTCTTTCTCTCACATTATGTACTGTACATCAAGTCGATGCGGGATTCGTGCAGTCGTGACGCCGTTTTTTCTCTTTTCAGTTCAAGCCTCACTGGGATGCATCCATCCATCCATTTTTCAATGTTGGCGTCGATTCTCATTTTGAGTTTTCGTTTCAGTCTCGATCGTGATCGTGCGGTCACGGTTCATGGCAAGCATTTGAACGGATCATCAGAAACAGAGGGGAGTCCATGGATCAAAGTTGAGGCGCATATATTAGAGGCACGAGGGAGGACAAGGATCGATCGGTGGGTCGATCATGGCGACGCACACACGCGAGACGACTCGCGTACAGAGAATTAAGGGAACACGGCGGTGTTTATTTTATTTAGCAGCAGCAGCTAGTACTGGCACGCTGGCTGGGTGGCGGGTACGGTGTTGGTCCTCCTCGTCCTCATGCTCGCCGGCCGGCAGCGGGGCCTCACTTGCAGCTGCAGCAGGAGCAGCCGCAGGCGGTGCCGCACTTGCAGGTGGTGCAGTCGCAGCCGCCGGCCTCCCCGGCCATCTCGAGCCCGCCGGAGGTGGCCTTGTGGCTCGCCGTGGGCATCACCATGGCGGCGGCGCCGGCGGTGGCCTCCACGTCGGGGAACATCTTGCAGCTACACGTACAAATGAAAATCAAAGAGTATCACCACAGTTAGTTTAGCCAGCATCTCCCTCCCCTGAATAATCAAAGAAAAACTATGGAAACGTTAAGATTCAGGCGGCGGTGCTGCACTGCACTACGTACGTACCCGCCGCAGCCGCTGCCGCACTGGCAGCCGGCGCCGCAGCCGCACTTGCCGCCGCAGCAAGACATTCTCCTTCCGGGGGTGGTGGTGGTGGCTGGCTACTGAGGAGGAGGAAGAAGAAGAGGGAACTAGCTCGAAGATGAGTGCTACCTTGTTGCTGTGTGCTTGGTGAGGAGGAAGAAGGCCTATAAATAGGCGGGGCGAGGGGCGGCAAGAGGGGAGCGCGCGAGGGACCACCAAGCCCGCCCAGCTTTGATTCTTCCGTCTCCGGCCGGGGTAAACACCTCTGCAGTTGCGCTCTGCTTTTTCGCCGCTAGCTACCCTAGGTTTCTGCACGCCGCACGCTGATAAAAGAGAGGTGAGCAGAATATCGCATTGGGACTTTGCTTACACCAAATCTAGGGGAAAATGGATAAAAATAACTCCTAAAAAAACAAATTCGCAAAATGAACTCTGGCCGAAAGTATTTCATACGGACTAACCCTCTTTGTAGCGCCTAACACATAGGCGCTATACTCTACAGAATAGCGCCTATGGCATAGGCGCTATGGTCCCTGCCAGCGTGCGGCCGCCTGGCCCACCCTGGCCCCACTCGGCCGAGTAGCGCCTGGGCGTTGAGCCTGGGCCGTGCAGCGCCTAAGCGCTATGCCCCAATGTGTAGCGTCTATGTGAAAGGCGCTACACATTGAGACATACAGCCACACGCGCGGCCCCCCTCCCCACCCCGACCCACTCCCTCCCCAGCCGCCAGGAACAGAGAAGAACACCCAGCGGCGGCCCTCTCTCCTCCCCCCCTCAAATCCCTCAGATTGGAGGCTTCACTTGGTGGATTTCGACCCTCCCCGGCTGCTAGAGGTACCCTCCCTCTATTCCCTCCGTTTTTACCGATTGAAATCTTTCATTTTGGTGGGATTTGAGTTGAAACCCTAGAAATTTGATTTGTGATGAAATGTTTGGAAATTTGTTGGGTTCATTGGCCATTGTTGGGTAGAATGGTATCTAAGAAGCATTTAGTTAGGTTTAGGGTTCTTGGATTGTTAGAGTTTGGTTTATTGGAATGTTATGGCTATGGTTAGGGTTAGGGTTTGCTCATGTAAGGGATGGTGTTCTTGTTAGATAAATTGTTTCATAATGTGACTACTATATTTTTATTCATCTTGCCATGGGTACTTAATGATCATATTCTCTTATGTGTTAGGTATGGCAAGAATTGTTCATGTTCATCATGTGGACAAGGATGCATTTTTGAAAGGCAATATAGAACCGGACCCGAATGAGCTAGACATGGTGTTTGAACGTAGTCCAACCTACACCGAGGTCTTGAAGCAAGTTAGGATAGAATTGAAATGGATGGACCCAAGTGATATTGTTGAGTTAGAGGGAAGACATAATGTGAGTTTGGGAATGCATGTCCGTTGGAAGACCATGCGTATCTCTTTCGAGGCCCGTTGGGTTGCATACAAGGAGGTGGTTGCGGAATCAATAGACAAGGCTCTTGAGCTATTTGCCACCAAGAAGGTTAATAGTTCGTTGCCTTTGGACTTGAACCGTTGTGCCTCCCCATTGGATTCTAGGAGTCCCCCACCCTTCAACCAAGAGGTATTGAGTGGCCCTCCTTTAACCCAAACATTAAGCCCGATTTCGAAATACCAAGATGAAGTATGGGAAGAGAACAATGATGATTATGGGCAAGATGAGAATGAGGTTGAGCTTCATGACAACAATGTTGGAGATTTGGACAAATATATTACGCAAGAGAACATGGACCGTGACATCCCCTATGCTCGAGGGTATGCATCGGAATCGGATGATGATGGTCCCGAAGAAGAACTTGACGAGGAGGGGTTCACGGCTAGAGAGGCCGAAATCCACGAGAACGTATTATGGAGGGACCACATGGTATCTTTGTTCCATGATGTTAGTCTTGCGGATGAAGCCACAATTGATGGCGGGAAGGGCATAGTGCTTGGACCAAGGTTAAGCTCTTACCGAGATGGTAATGAAGAGAATAATGGGATTACTCGCGGAACGAGATTCAAGACCTTGCTAGAATTTAAGCAATGGATAAAGGCCTTCTCGGTTAAGCATCATCGTCCTTACACGGTGGTGCACTCGGATTTGAAGAAGCGCTACACGGTTAAATGTGAGCAGGATAGATGTCCTTGGATTGTGCGTGCAAGACCATTCAAGGGAGGTCTCGATTGGCACATATCTAGTTGTGTATCAACTCACATGTGCCGAGGCCCAAAGGTGGATGGCAAGGATGTGAAGCACGGGCACCGACAACTCACCTTCGAGTTCATTGCTTATAGGATTTCCAATGACGTCAAGTCATTTCCAATAATGAGCATCAAGATGGTCATGGAGCTTGTGAAAGCCGTCTTTCACTACGAGGTGAAGTACGGGAAGGCATGGAAGGCGAAGCAAGCCGCATTCAAGATGTTGTACGGTGATTAGGAGGAATCTTATAACCGGATCCCTAGGTTGTTGTTAGCGATGGCCAATGCTAACTAGGACATGATTCATATCATTGAACCTTATGGGAACAAGACAAGGATAATGAACGGAAAAACCGTTCGAGTATTTGGACGTGCATTTTGGGGTTTCGAGCAATGTGTTCGGGCTTTTGAATATTGTAGGCCTGGTATATCCGTTGATGACACCTTTTTGACCGGACAATACAAGGGCACTATCTTGATTGCAATAGCTAGCGATGCCAACAATCGGTTGGTTCCTTTGGCGTTTGCTTTGGTTGAGGTGGAAAACAATTACAATTGGGAGTGGTTCTTCCATATTTTGAGAACCAAGGTGTTACCCGCTCAAAGGGAATTATGTGTCATCTCGGATCGTCATCAAGGAATTCTCAATGCGGTGATGCTTGACATTCCCGGACATGTCCCATTGCACCATCGATGGTGCATGAGACATTTTGTTTCAAACTTCTATAGAGCATGCAAGAGTAAGGACTTGTTCGATGATCTACAAGACTGTTGTCTCGCTTTCACGGAGCGCCGTTTCTCAAACGTGTACAACAAATTGTTCTGTAAACAGAGAACTCAATGCGGGGGGCAAAGAGTTTCTCCTTAGAAATATTGGAGATATGGGAAAGTGGGCACGAGCTTACGATGACGATGGCCGAAGGTACGGTCAAATGACAAGCAACATGGCAGAATGCTTCAACAAGTTGCTCACGGCAATAGTCCAATATACATTTGACATGTTGAATGAGTGTTTCCTAAAATACTCAGCTGAAACAGATAGGCAGATTGCAGGAGACTACAAGAACAATCATATATACAAGTTCCCACCGAAGGTTGACGATTGGATAGAATTTCAGTCAAGGAAAGCGGATTCCCAAGTTGTCACGGAATTTGATAATGATGAGCTTATATACCAAGTTACGGAGCCGGGAGGAACCACGGCTGATGGTGTCCAACACGGAGGCTGTGTGTTCAAGGTCTCGCTTACTACTTGTGAGTGCACATGCGAAAGGCCATTGTTGCTTCATCTTCTATGCTCGCACTTGCTAACCACGGCTCGCAGACGACATTTGGACTATAATAATCCGCTCACGGTGAGAGAGTCTGAGTTCTCTATCGAGACTACTAAGCAGACATGGGCCCCTCGATTTCACCCATATCTGGACCAATCACAATGGCCGGAGTACCATGGAATTCAACTATGGTCCGATCCAAAATGGAAGGTGATTAAACGTGGAAGACGCACTACAAAACGCTTTAGGAGTGACATGGATGGATGGGGCCGTGGTGGTGGTCGAGAAACAGGCAACGACCAATTCCAAGAGCCTCGTGAGAGAGCGCGGTGTGGAACGTGCAATGTTGAAGCGCATAATGCAAGAACGTGTACCCAAAGGAATAGAGCAAAAGGAAATGAAGCAAGCATAAGCCAACCGACTTATAGCCAACAAGTGCCAAGCCAAGGGCAAAGTAGCCAACAAGTGCCAAGCCAAGGGAGAAGTAGCCAACAAGTGCCAAGCCAAGGGAAAAGTAGCCAACACGTGCCAAGCCAAGGGCAAAGTAGACAACACATGCCAAGCCAAGGGAGAAGTAGCCAACAAGTGCCAAGCCAAGGTAGAAGTAGCCAACATGTGCCAAACCAAGGGAGAAGTAGCCAACATGCTCCTAGGCAACAAGCTCCTAGGCAACAAAGCGGTCGATCACTTGGGCTTAGTAGAGGAAGGGGTCGATCACTTGGGCTTAGTAGAGGAAGAGGTTGATCCCTTGGGCTTAGTAGAGGAAGAGGGCATGGACCAAATCCGGCTAGTATGATAGGTTATTTGGCGGGACCAAATCCGTATGCGCATAGGTATGGCGAAATATTGATCACACTTTTATGCTTACTTTACTACCTTCCATGCTTATTTTACTAGCTTTCATACTAATATTTTTCAAACCACTATTGTTCACATTCATGCTTACTTAACTAACTTTTACCCTTTTTCTTATTATAGGTATGGCCAACAAGAACAATGATGGGGATGGTGTGAACTACTCGAAGTTGTGGGCGGACGCTTTGGCGGTGGTGAGAGAGAGGAAGGAGAAAGAGCAAGAGGAGGAGAGGAAGAGGAAGGAAGTTGAGGAAGATAAAGAGAGGAAGCGGAAGGAGACATTTGCTCATGAATTCGATTCGGTGGTTCAACTTGCTCGCGACTTGAAAAAAAGGAGGATGAAGCGGAAGAGAAGAAGAGGAAGAAGGAAGAGGAAGAGAGGAAGAGGAAAAAATAGAAGGAAGAGGAAGACATGAAGAAGAAAAAGGAGAAGGAAGATGAGGAGAGGAAGAGGAGGTCCAATGCTAGGCCACCTTGCGCCGATCAAGCGGAAAGGCCACGGAGGGCGTATCGTACATCCAAGGCCCATGGAAAGGAGGTTCCCAGCAATAGGAAGCCCAAAGATCATGGAAACATCCTGAAGGGTGGGGGTGATCTCGCCAGTCCAGAGGTGGAAAGTGCGCGTCTCCAGCCTCCACCGGTCGACAAGTGCGGTGAGGGCAGCCGCGTTGAGGTTCGGTGTCGACCGGGTCACAAGCGTGATAAAAGGGAGGAGACCTAGCTGCTGGTTGTACAGAGTGTACCGCTCGTCGTACGGCATCTCACTCGAGGACGCGCCATGAGAGCGAATCTTTAGGGGACCTAGCTTCTGCATACATACAAGTCAAAATATTATGCTTCTTTACGGGTCCAACACAATTGAATCAATAGAAAAATTAAGACAAACAAGTCCAACATGGTTTTATTACCATATGCTTCTCCACCATCAAGTATGCACGGTGTTTTGTATCATAGTAATTATCAAGTAGCCACACCATACTACAAATATATTCCAAATATCAATAAATATGTAAGTGGTTCATCATATGTGACCATTGTTTCAATTTCTACAAGAAACTACAAAGGATATGGGAGCATATTATTCATACATTTATACAAATCCATATACAACCATCATCGGTGGCCATTGTTTTAGTTTCTACAAGTAACTACAAAGGATATGGGAGCATATTATTGGAACATTTATACAAATCCATATACAACCATCATATACAAATCAAATCAACAACACATTGTCATTCCCCAACAAATATAACTAACATACAACTACCAAATACCAAAATACATGAACAAATCAGCCTATGCTCATGTTTCCATCTAAACCTAGGGTTCCAACCAAATAAGACTAAAATGTGCAAGATTTTTTGGATGAAAAAGAGGGGATCGAAGGAGAATACCTTGAGGGGAAGATTGGGTAGCAAATCCATGGAGAAAATCTTCAGATCTGTTGATTTTTAGTGGTGGATTTGAGGGGGGGAGGAGAGAGGGGCGGCCTGGGTGTTCTTCTCTATTCCTGGCGGCTGGGGAGGGAGTGGGTCGGGGTGGGGAGGGGGGCCGCGCGCGTGGCTATATGTCTCAATGTGTAGCGCCTTTCACATAGGCGCTACACATTGGGGCATAGCGCCTAGGCGCTGCACGGCCCAGGCTCAACGCCCAGGCGCTACTCGGCCGGGTGGGGCCAGGGTGGGCCAGGCGGCCGCCACGCTGGCAGGGACCATAGCGCCTATGCCATAGGTGCTATCCTGTAGAGTATAGCGCCTATGTGTTAGGCGCTACAAAAAGAGTTAGTCCGTGTGAAATACTTTCGGCCAGAGTTCATTTTGCGAATTTGTTTTTTTAGGGGTTATTTTTGTCTATTTTTCCAAACTCTAGCCCATCTCCGAACGTATCTTTTCAGTCCCAAGAGAGAAAATTTAGGATTCTTGTTATTTTCTCACTCAATGTGCATATAAACACCATCCAAACTCCATGTTCACATCAAATTATTTCCAACTTTATTGTCTTATCCACACACTACTCAATAGTAATGGAAATTCTCAAATTGAAATCAAACTTGAGCAAAATTTGAACCAAGAGGTGTGTCTCATGTCATCCCAAATAGGTCATCATCATACCATAGAGTTCATCATACGGTAGAACCTAGATTTTGTCACCAGGGACCATATGTTTTTTTGTCACGAGGGATTTGATGGACTTGTCGTGGGTGTCACGAGTCCTCCCGGGCGACACGCGTCGCCGGATCAGCGGCGAAGATGATGGGCCTAACACCTGTAACACCCTCAAATCGGCCCTATGCAAGTTTTAGCGCTTCCCGCCAAACCCACATAGAAGCGATTCAAGGACGCCCACCAGGCACTTGCGTGCGGGTGGAGAACGAAGTAATACCATTACACAACAGTCCCCGATGGGACCCACAGAATAGATATATGTACAGCACGACTCTAAGAGTCAAGAATACAGATATACTATACACTACGAAGATCCAATCACCTTGAAAACGATATAGCGTCCGAGTACGGACAAGATGCAAATGGGGCTAAGAGCCCTGAAGAATAACCAATGGCGTCCATAACCCTGCCCAGGCCAAGCCGGAAGGGTAACCCTGCTAACGACGTCGATCTCAAACCTGCTAAACAAAAGGGGGTGCCGACAAAGGGCAAAGGAAAAAGAGGAGCGTCAGTACTGAGTCTAGTACACGGCGAGGCTAGAATTCGGCGGCTCTCGCCTACATAGGTATGGTGGACTGAAGCGGCAGCGCAGCAGCATTAAACAACCTATAGAGACTCAGTAAAACTGGCGGCTGTTAGAGAGGGATAAGAAAGATCTATTCGGATCCAACCTGATACTAACACCAAACATACCCATCCTGGTATTTTCCCCTCGAGACCAAACGAGGAAGTCGGACCAAGGAACTCACACAGTTGGCAGTTTTACTCATTCTGTTGTAGTTGCAGCAGTTACTAATCAGATATATAGCATGAGTCATCCTGAAGCATAAGTAGTGGGCAGTTTTAATTAACCATTCTGTGGTAGTTGGAACATTTACTAGTCAGATTTAATTGCCCTGAGGAATCCCAAAACCCAGCAGTTTTTGGCACTTTTATCACATTCCATTGGAGTTGCAATACTACTAGGCAGGTATAGTATGACACAGATCACCACAGATCCACCAGTTGTTGGCATTTTAATATCCATTCCATGATATTTGAATCTGATTACTAGTCATATATTGAGTCAAGTTTATAGCACTACTTTAGTTATGCTTGTCTATAATCGAGATACTGGGCTCCAAGTTGTCCATAACCGCGGACACGGCTTTCAGAAAGTTTTACCCTGCAGGGGTGCACAAATAGCAACACACACTCGATCAACCACGGAAAAACCAACTCAAAACCCAACGAGGCTTTCACGACAAAGCAATCACAGGATTCATAAATATTTCAGGGGGCCACCCCATTAAGCTACCCGCAACGAAGTTGGCCGGCTTCGAGACGGACCCAAGGTTTGCGCCAATGGCTGTAAACGACTAGGAACCCAAAATTGTGGCTGGGCTTGTCAATACCGCGAAAACACTCTGCAATCCTAAACAGTAGAGGTGCTCCACGCATAATCTTAAATAAAGCAGTAAAACATGGCATAAGTACAAGATAGTAATAAAGCCCCAAACTACTTTCTGGCCCCAAGAAATAGAAATGAATCAAGCTCTGACTCAGGGGGATCCCATAGGGTCTCCCGGATGTGGATAGTGCGAATAGTCAAGGAACAGGTATCAGGTACTCGGGGTCCTACGGGACACAAGTGAGCGTGGAAGAACCAAATAACATCTATTGCCCACCGATGCCTCTGCATTAATTATATCTAGCAATTTAATAGCCGTAATTAAAGACATGGTCATCTCCACCATAAACATCTGCCAGCATTCTAACAACTGTGGTACTCGACAACACGAGATCACACCTGAGCAAGCAACTACGACTCGCAAGGCCAGCTATCTACCAAACAACAGGTATTAGGAGGTGTCCATGGCAATATAGGGGTTGCACGGGATATAACTGGTGCACGGAAACTAAAGCATCACGACACGGATAGCAATAGATCAACAGGAGGAAATAAAGACTATAAATGCAAAATAGGTAGAAGGGGGAGAGATGCTCGCCTGGGAAACACTGCTGAAGGATCATATCCGGAGAACTAATCGTTACTCGCATCAACTCATCGGCCTAATCCGCGAAGAAGCAAACACTAGAAGAAACACTGGATGCAATATTTAATACCATGGCAGAAGATCTGGCATGCTTATGATATGATGCATGGCATGGCACAGATGCGATGCAATTAGGCAATATTAAGCGGAACCGGGGTCCCGATAGTTAAGTAGAGGGTTCAAGTTGTTTAACTACCCTTCAAATTATATGTTGTATTACAGGCCGAATCATGGCATCGGTTAGCTACACAAATTTAAATGGAGTCCAAAATAAGACGCAAGTATCCCGCATATAGACTCCATATTTAATTTAGATGAATCGACTATTTAACCCAACCCACCAGATGACATGTATGCAAGCATGAACAATTGAATATGCAACATTTGATTATATCATATTATAAAAATAGGGGTCTCGGAAAAGGGGATCACATTAGGGGTCGAAGATCTTGGGGTTCGATGTGGTCCGGGTTCGGTCTCGACGGGATCGGTCTTCGGGGCTTCGAACATCGGATCCGGGAAGGAGAGCTTGGAATTCCGGGAAGAAGGCCTTGGTGTTCCGAGATGAAGCGCGTGTCGTTCCGTGTGACGTTCTTGGCGGTCATCAGGTCCGAGAAGAAGATCTTGTCGTCCATGAAGGAGATCTTGGAGGTTCCATGTTGATGACCTTCGGGTCGGCGGATTCAAATCCATGTGGGAGATCTTGGCGTCCAGGGATCTCGGCGTCTTCGGCTCCGTGAAGAAGGTCATGGCGTCCGGGAAAGCGGTCTTGGGCTCAGGAAGAAGATCTTGAGGGCCGGCGTCCTTCGGTTCCCTGCCGGCGATCTTGATGTCCATTACGGGTACTGGGTCTCGACTTCGAGTGATGATGGCGGTCTTGGTTTGGCACTATAGTCTTTGTGGTACCATGTTATTCGTTTGAGGTACCGATGTCTTCGGGATAATCTACGCTTCTATAACTGGTGGTACATCAGGGTCGATCTTGGGCAGAACATACCCGATCCAGACATACTCCTTCGCGCACATCTTCAGGATCGAGAAAAACAGGCGAGACAAGATGGGTCAGTCAGACCCAGGACAGAGACAAGCAGGTGGCAGGAGAAAACCTCACGCGCAGAAGGCGACCTTGCAAGGATGTGCGGCTTGCTGCTGCAGAAATGTTGGGTCCGCAACATAGAAAACAAAAAATTTCCTACGATGAGAACTATACGCCAAGATCTATCTACTAGATATAGAGCAACGGGTGGACATACATCCATGGAGAACTTACCCTCGAAGACAACGAGTTTTGTTAACGAGTAGGAACTCGTGGTTGATGTATTCGTACGCTTGCCGATCTCAAGATTGTGTGGAAGTCCGAGCGCCGCAAATCAGCAGCGCATCCGTCCTCACACACACGTTCAAGCCACCGGACAACCTCCACCTCCTCGCTCCAGCGAATCAGCGGAAGCAGCAACTCCTTCCAGACGCAAGGCCACCGGGAACATGTATCTCGCTAATCCGAGACCATGGGGGAATATCTAGAGGGGGAGAGAGATCCTTCACGAGGAGGTGTGGGGATGAAGGAGGGAATGGGTGGCCTTTTATAGGAGGAGGGGGGTGCCCCTCCCTCCATGGCCGGCGCATGGGGGGGTGACCCCTCACCTCCCCCATTCATGTGGTGGTAACCCCTCCACATTAAAATGCCTCTTCACATTCCCTTTTAAAGTCTCCACTTTAAATGCATTAAATTTCTCCAAATTTAATGCTCTCTCATTTAATAAAACTCTTTTATTTATTTTATTCAGAATTTTGTTAATTACTTTAATTAACAAACATTCACATAAAACCCCTTGCAACATTTCAATATTACATGCAGAACCACTTTCTGCAATTTCACCCGAAACAATTCCGGTTTCTATCGAAACATTTCCTGCGCTTTGCAAACCTTTTGTCTAGAACATATGTGCTCCTAAATGGTGTCCGGCAACCCTTAAGTGTGTCACCCTACAGTTCGCGAATAATGCAGACACGATTGAGACTCCTCTCAGATCAATAATCAGAAGCGGGACCTGGAGATCCATACTAGCTCCTGCATATTCAACGATGACTTCTGTGATCGTGAGAACCTTTAACGTCAGCAATTTAATCCCTTTGTCTCATGATATAATACATGTCCGAGATTCGATCATCGGTATCCAAATACCTAGTTTGATCTCATTACCGACATGCACTCTTTTCTCGTTCCCGTGATATAACATTCTAGTGATCACATCACTTGCTTGCAAGCTATCTTAATGTGATATCACCGGGAGGGCCCAGAGTATATCTATCCGTCATCTGGATTGACAAATTCCACTCTTGATCCATGAGCCTCAACATAACACCTTCGTAGTACTGAACCCATCTTTATAGTCACCCTGTTATGGTGTGACGTTTGATGTTATCAAGATACTCTTCCGGTGTTAGCAATTAACATGATCTCATGGTCTAAGGACTAAGACTACTTTGTATGATGTTATAGCAATATAAACATAATGACTTGATCGTAATGCTATACTTCGGATGAATGTTCATCACATCATTTCACAAATGTTGTGACCTTGTTATTAACAACATCGAATGTCCATGATCAGGAAACTTGGATCATCTTGTTAATCAACAAGCTAGTCTATAAGAGAGGCATAACTAGGAACCCTTTTTGTTTATTAAACACACATGTATTGAAGTTTCCTATCAATACAATTATAGCATGCAAAATAAACATCTATCATATACAAGAAATATATAATAACAACTTTATTATTGCCTCTCAGGGCATATTTCCTTCAGTCTCCCACTTGCACTAGAGACAATAATCTAGTTTACAAAGTGATAAATCTAACACCCATGGAGTTCTGGTGTTGATCATGTTTTGCCCTAGGGAGTACTTTAGTCAGCGGATTTTCTACATTTAGGTCTGTGTGCACTTTACAAATCTTTATATCTCCATCCTTGACATGCTCGCGGATGGAGTGAAACCGGCGTTTAATATGTTTGGAATTCTTGTGAGACCTTGGTTCCTTTGCGTTGGCTATGGCTCCATTGTTGTCACAATAGATCATCATCGGGTCCAACGCACTGGGAACCACAGCCAGTTCTGTAATGAACTCTTTCATCCAAACTGCCTCCTGCGCCGCTTCTGAAGCAGCAACATATTCCGCCTCCGTTGTTGATCCAGCCATCACAGGTTGTTTGGGACTCCTCCAACTAACTGCAGCTCCGTTCAAGAGAAATACGTATCCGGATTGAGACTTAGAGTCATCCAGATCGGTGTCAAAGCTAGCATCGACATAACACTTAGCGACTAGCTCTTCTTCACCTCCGTATATAAGAAACATATCCTTAGTTCTTCTCAAGTACTTGAGGATGTTCTTTACCGCTATCCAGTGTTCCGAACCTGGATCAGATTGGTACCTACTAGTCAAACTAATAGCATGTGCCACATCCGGTCTTGTACATAGCATGGCATACATAATAGAGCCTATGGCCGAGGCATAGGGGATCTTATCCATCATCTCTCTTTCTTCCGCCGTAGCCGGACTTTGAGTCTTACTCAATATCTTGTCTTGCAACATAGGTAAGAACCCCTTCTTACTTTCGTCCATATTAAACTTCTTTAATATCTTATCAAGTTATGTACTCTGCGATAGCCCAATTAGGCATCTTGATCTATCTCTATAGATTTTAATGCCTAATATATACGAAGCTTCACCAAGGTCCTTCATCGAAAATTTGCTGTTTAGATAACTTTTAACACTGTTTAAAAGATCTATATCATTTCCAATCAATAATATGTCATCCACATATAATATCAGAAATGCCACATTGCTCCCACTCACTTTCTTATAAATACAAGCCTCTCCATAAGTTTGTACAAATCCAAACTCTTTGATCACCTCATCAAAGCGGAGATTCCAACTCCGGGATGCTTGCTTCAGTCCAAAGATGGATCGCTGAATTTTGCACACCTTATTAGCATCCTTAGGATCGACAAAACCCTTTGTTTGTATCATATACAACTCTTCTTCTATATTACCATTGAGGAACGCAGTTTTGACATCCATCTGCCATATTTCATAATCAAAATATGCAGCAATTGCTAACATAATCCTAACCGACTTAAGCATCGCTACGGGAGAGAATGTCTCATCGTAGTCAACTCCTTGAATTTGTCGAAACCCCTTTGCCACAAGTAGAGCCTTATAGATGGTTACATTACCATCAGCCTCAGTTTTTCTATTGAAAATCCATTTATTCTCAACGGCCTTTCGATCATGAGGTAAGTCCACCAAGGTCCAAACCTGGTTTTCGTACATGGATTCCATCTCGGATTTCATGGCTTCTAGCCATTTGTTGGAATCAGGGCTCATCATCGCTTCTTCATACGTCGTAGGGTCATCTATTTCATCAATCATGAAATTCATAACAGGATTGTCGTACAGTTCAGGAGTTGCACGTGTCCTGCTTGACCTGCGAGGTTCGGTAGTGTCGTCTTTCGGAGTTTCATGATCAATATCATTAGCTCTCTCTTCATTAGGTGAAGTCAACTCCGAAACAACTTCCGGTGCTGCGCTACTCGCCATTTCATGAAGAGAAGGTTCAGTAACCTCTTCGAGTTCTACCTTTCGACTACTCACACCTTTCGCGAGAAACTCCTTCTCAAGAAAGGATCCATTCTTGGCAACAAAGACCTTGCCCTCGGATCTGTGATAGAAGGTATACCCAATCGTTTCCTTAGGGTATCCTATGAAGACGCATTTTTCCGCTTTGGATTCGAGTTTATATGGTTGAAGTTTCTTCACATAAACATCACATCCCCAAACTTTAAGAAATGACATCTTAGGTTTGTTTCCAAACCATAATTCATACGGTGTCTTTTCAACGGATTTATATGGTGCCCTATTTAAAGTGAATGTAGCGGTTTCTAGTGCATAACCCCAAAATGACAGTGGCAAGTCAGTCAGAGACATCATAGATCGAACCATATCCAATAAAGTACGATTACGATGTTCTGACACACCATTACGTTGTGGTGTTCCGGCAGGCGTGAGTTGTGAAACTATTCCACACTCTTTCATGTGTGTGCTAAACTCGTAACTAAGATACTCTCCTCCACGGTGAGACCGTAGAAATTTGATCTTTCTATTACGATGATTTTCCACTTCATTCTGAAATTCTTTGAACTTTTCAAAAGTTTCAGACTTGTGTTTCATCAAATAGATATACCCGTATCTACTCAAATCATCCGTGAAAGTAACAAAATAACGATATCCACCTCGCGCCGACACACTCATTGGTCCACACACATCAGTATGTATGATTTCCATTAAATCTGTCGTCCGTTCCATTGAACCGGAAAACGGCGTTCTAGTCATCTTGCCCATAAGGCATGGCTCACATGTATCAAATGATTCAAAATCAAGTGATTCAAAAAGTCCATTAGAATGGAGTTTCTTCATGCGTTTAACGCCAATATGACCTAGACGGCAGTGCCACATATATGCAGATATATCATTATCAAGTTTAATCCTTTTAGCATCAACATTATGAATATGCGTAATACTAGATCCAATAGAAATAAACCATTCAACACAGGTGCATGACCATAAAAGATATTATTCATATAAATCGAACAACCATTGTTTTCAGATTTAAACGAATAACCACTTTGCATCAAACATGATCCAGATACAATGTTCATGCTCAGTGCAGGCACCAAATAACAATTATTCAGGTTTATAACTAATCCCGACGGCATATGGAGAGGCAGCGTTCCGACGGCGATCACATCAACTCTTGATCCATTGCCGACCCGCATCGTGACCTCATCCCTTGCTAGTTGTCGCTTGTTCCGCAGCCCCTGAACCGAGTTACATATATTAGCAACCGATCCCGTATCAAATTCCCAGGTGCTACTGCGAGTACTAGTTAAGTACACATCAATAACATGTATATCATATATACCTTTGTTTGCCTTGCCGGCCTTTTTGTCCGCCAAATACTTGGGGCAGTTGCGCTTCCAATGGCCAGTCCCCTTGCAATAGTAGCACTCGGTGTCAGACTTAGGGCCAGCTCGGGGTTTCTTTTCAGGCGCGGCAACAGATTTGCCGCCCTTCTTTCCCTTCTGCTTGCCTTTCTTGTCCTTCTTGAAACCGGTGGTCTTATTGATCATCAACACTTGATATTCTTTCCTAATCTCCACTTCTGCAGTCTTAAGCATTGACAGAAGCTCGGGAAGAGACTTCTTCATGCCCTGCATATTATAGTTCATCACGAAGCTCTTGTAGCTAGGTGGCAGAGATTGGAGAAAACACGATGTATGCCTAAGTCAATGGGAATCGTTATTCCCAAGGACACGAGCTTATCGGCGTACCCAGACATTTTGAGTACGTGCTCACTAACGGAGTTGTTCTCCTCCATCATGCAGCTAAAGAACTTTTCAGAAGCATTATAACTCTCTACGGCAGCATGGGTATCGAAAATCATTTTCAATTCTCCCATGGTATCAAAGGCATTGCCATTTTCGAAACGTTTTCGAAGTTCTGGTTCTAGCCCATACAGTATGCCGCAATGAACTAAGTTGTGGTCCTCCTGACGAGTTATATAGACGTTCTTTTCCTCGTCAGGGGCATCAGGAGCTGGTGGGGGGCCTAGCGGCGCCTCTAGCACATATTGCTTTTGTGCAGCAGTGAGGAGAATCCTCAAATTCATAGCCCAGTTGGTGAAGTTGCTACCATTCACAGGAAGTTTCTCTTTCTCCATGAGCAAATTGAAATTAAAAGCAGGTGGTGCCATCTACAACAGAATTTGTAAAGTTAATGTAGACTAAGTTTATGATAGATTGAGTTCAACTAATCCAAATTACTAATGAACTCCCACTCAAAAACGACATCCCTCGTGTCCTTTTGGTGATTACATGAACCAAATCCACTACACCAAGTCCGATCATCACGTGAGTCGGTGTAGCTTCAAAGGCGAGTATCTATATAGGCATCATATCAACTATATGACTCATGCTTAACCTTTCGGTCCGTGTTCCGAGGCCATGTCTGTACATGCTAGGCTCGTCAAGTAAGAACCTTAGTATTCGCGCGTGTAAAACTGTCTTACACCCGTTGTATGAAAGCGTAGAGTCGAGAACACCCGATCATCACGTGATGCCTCAAAAGACGATCCATAAAACGGTGCATACTTAAGGAAGAACACATTTTATCTTGATATCTAAATGAGGGATCATCTTATAATGCTACCAAAAATGCCAAACTAGCAATATAAGATGCTAACATCTAATGTGTGAAGTGAGGTGATATGGTCCATGCATTTGATCTCTATCATTTGCATCGTGGTATGATCTCTATCATTCCTTTGTGTGTAAGGCCAAGGTCTATGGAACTTACACGTTAAGTGAGTTGTAAGAGTATCTATCATACATCTACTTAAAACAATACCATATCAAGACAGTAGCCCAGCAACGATCTAAACTAGACGCCTCTAATTTATCAATTGCAAGTTTTACGTGGCTTAGGGCTTTCAGAGATAGAACCGGTCTTACCTATGAACATGAACCACAACAAGGATAACCAAGTTATTAGCAACTCGTTGTAAATCAGATATTGACTATAGTAGGAGAGACAGACACCCGCCAGCCACTTATGCAAAACAAGTTGCATGTCAGTCATGGAACCGGTCTCATGTACGATGACATGTAAGGTTGGTCCGGGCCGCTTCATCCCACTATGACACCAATATCCAAAGTACATAGAAGATGCAATAACATGATCATCATCGCCCACATATAAACATATGTGTACTACCCGTGCAAAGCACCTACGCATAGATCAGGCTCTGATACCACTGTTGGGTCCGCAGCATAGAAAACAAAAAAATTCCTACGATGAGAACTATACGCCAAGATCTATCTACTAGATACAGAGCAACGGGTGGACATACATCCATGGAGAACTTACCCTCGAAGACAACGAGTTTTGTTAACGAGTAGGAACTCGTGGTTGATGTAGTCGTATGCTTTCCGATCTCAAGATTGTGTGGAAGTCCGAGCGCCGCAAATCAGCAGCGCATCCGTCCTCGCACACACGTCCAAGACACCGGACAACCTCCACCTCCTCGCTCCAGCGAATCAGCGGAAACAACAACTCCTTCCAGACGCAAGGCCACTAGGAACATGTATCTTGCTAATCCGAGACCATGGGGGAATATCTAGAGGGGGAGAGAGATCCTTCACGAGGAGGTGTGAGGATGAAGGAGGGAATGGGTGGCCTTTTATAGGAGGAGGGGGGTGCCCCCTCTCTCCATGGCCGGTGCATGGGGCGGGGTGACCCCTCACCTCCCCCATTCATGTGGTGGTAACCCCTCCACATTAAAATGCCTCTTCACATTCCCTTTTAAAGTCTCCACTTTAAATGCATTAAATTTCTCCAAATTTAATGCTCTCTCATTTAATAAAACTCTTTTATTTATTTTATTCAGAATTTTGTTAATTACTTTAATTAACAAACATTCACATCAAACCCCTTGCAACATTTCAATATTACATGCAGAACCACTTTCTGCAATTTCAGCCGAAACAATTCCGGTTTCTATCGAAACAATTCTTGTTTCTATCGAAACATTTCCTGCGCTTTGCAAACCTTTTGTCTGGAACATATGTGCTCCTAAATGGTGTCCGGCAACCCTTAAGTGTGTCACCCTACGGTTCACGAATAATGCAGACATGATTGAGACTCCTCTCAGATCAATAATCAGAAGCGGGACCTGGAGATCCATACTGACTCCTGCACATTCAACGATGACTGCTGTGATCGTGAGAACCTTTAACGTCAGCAATTTAATCCCTTTGTCTCATGATATAATACATGTCCGAGATTCGATCATCGGTATCCAAATACCTAGTTTGATCTCGTTACCGACATGCACTCTTTTCTCGTTCCCGTGATATAACATTCTAGTGATCACACCACTTGCTTGCAAGCTATCTTAATGTGATATCACCGAGAGGGCCCAGAGTATATCTATCCGTCATCTGGATTGACAAATTCCACTCTTGATCCATGAGCCTCAACATAACACCTTCGTACTACTGAACCCATCTTTATAGTCACTCTGTTACGGTGTGACGTTTGATGTTATCAAGATACTCTTCCGGTGTTAGCAATTAACATGATCTCATGGTCTAAGGACTAAGACTACTTTGTATGATGTTATAGCAATATAAACATAATGACTTGATCGTAATGCTATACTTTGGATGAATGTTCATCACATCATTTCACAAATGCTGTGACCTTGTTATTTACAACATCCAATGTCCATGATCAGGAAACTTTGATCATCTTGTTTATCAACAAGCTAGTCTATAAGAGAGGCATAACTAGGAACCCTTTTTGTTTATTAAACACACATGTATTGATGTTTCCTATCAATACAATTATAGCATGCAAAATAAACATCTATCATATACAAGAAATATATAATAACAACTTTATTATTGCCTCTCAGGGCATATTTGCTTCAGGAAAAGCGGTTGCGGCGGGCGAGTTGTGGACGGCCTCGGTAGGGAAAAGCAGAGGGCGACGACCTTGGTGCTGCGAGGCCAGAGAGGTGGCGCACGCTGGCGGCGGAGGACTTGGCATAGGGGCTCGGGGAGAAGTTCCGGAGGGCGGGGTCCTGGCGCGGCGGTGGCACTAGGCGGCCCAGAGAGGAGGCGCGGCGGGCAGGAGTCGCTGGTGGCGGGGAAGGCCGAGGACGGAGGGCCCTGCAGCGGCGAGGAAGGCGGGGACAGGGGTGGCTTGCCGGTGGAGATGGCGAGCTCGAGGAGAAGCCGAGGCGGGACGGCCTCCTCGTTGGGGTTGTAGGGCGGCGAAGGGGAACCGTGGCGGGGCGGAGAGCCGGGGAGGACGGAGGCGGGGCGACGCGCGACACTGGCCTGGAAGGAGAGGGGGCACCGCGGTGGAGGATCTTGGGCGGCGGTGGCAGAGGCGGGGGACCGCGCCGGTGGAGGCGAGAAACGAGGAGAGGGAGGGAGAGACGTGAGGTGGGGGGTGGTGGCATCATGGACGGGCCTCTCCCGTGGGGTGGGGCCCGTGGCGGGGATACCGAGGCTATCGCGGTGGTGGCGGTTGGCGAGTGGATGGGGCAGGGGCCAGGGGTGGCGTGCGGGAGTTGGGACAGGGGGTGATGTGGCACGATGTGATAGGGCGAGGTGAGGTGCAGGGGTGGGAGATGGAGAGAGGAGGGCGGCTGCTGTGCATGCGTGGGATGGAGGGAGCTGTTGAGGGGGTTAGGTGGCTGGGAGAGAGCTGGGTTAGGGTTAGGATTTGATTTAATTCTGGGTAGTAGGTGGCCGGCTAGGCTGGCCTTTGGGCTGGCCTAGTCAGCCGACTCCCCAAGAAAAACATTTTATTTTTGTTAGACTACTGTTTTATTTTAAATGCCTTTTGTAAAATAGTTTTTAGACAAAACAAAATATTCGAACAAGGCCGGGGTTTTAATTTGAAATAAAGACGGGAATATTTAGAAGACAAAACTAGGTGTTTCGAAAATAGTTTTTAAACAAACCATGCATGATGATGACGATGCTCAAATGCAATGTGGCATGATGACATGAGCATGCGGTCATGATGATGCAATGCACAAAAACAACGCGATTTTCTAGTAGTGGTTTTTGCGGGATGCCACAATTCGACACCACTAACAATGGATCTCGCCCTCGAGATCCGCCTCATGGTACGGGGAGATGGTCGGCGATCTGAATCTTCTCGCTTCATGTGGATCCTCGCGACACCACTAACAAGGGTTGCTGCTCACATTCGTCGAGAGAACACTCCGGATAAACAAAGGAGGAAGGTAAAGGTATCAACAAATAAAGCCACCTCTAGCTTCAGTGAACAGGGTAAATTGCTGGATCCACCGATTCAATATACAAAAGTGAGTGATAAGGGTAGTAGTATGGTCGTGAGTCCATCCCGCACTCATATCATTACTCCGTACATGAATAGCAGGATTATGCAACCAACTCTCGGAATCAGACTGAAGATCTCGACAAGCAAGGTTCGAAACAAAGGAGTGATGCAGGCTCTATATCGGATCTGGCGTAGATGATGTTGTCGCGTCGGAAAAACACCGGAAAGCACAAGAAGGAGCAGAGAGAAGTCCAACAGATGAAGGATTCCTCGGATAGCACGAAGACCGGATGTAGAAGCACCATGACCAAAGGTGGAAGCGAAACCCTGAAGGTATGACGGAAACCCAACCACTAGAATTCCTGGACTCGAAGAAAAGATGAGAGAGCAGATTCAAAACACGTAGAGGTAAGAGGAGAACAACAGAGGGGTAAGGAGTAAAATCAGACCTAATCAGATCTATCCAACCGATTTTGCAAAATAGTTTGACAATCTCAAAATAGTTTGCAAAATGGCATCCGTAACCCTGCCCAGGCCAAGCCGGAAGGGTAACCCTGCTAACGACGTCGATCTCAAACCTGCTAAACAAAAGGGGGTGCCGACAAAGGGCAAAGGAAAAAGAGGAGCGTCAGTACTGAGGCTAGTACACGGCGAGGCTAGAATTCGGCGGCTCTCGCCTACATAGGTATGGTGGACTGAAGCGGCAGCGCAACAGCATTAAACAACCTATAGAGACTCAGTAAAACTGGCGGCTATTAGAGAGGGATAAGAAAGATCTATTCGGATCCAACCTGATACTAACACCAAACATACCCATCCTAGTATTTTCCCCTTGAGACCAAACGAGGAAGTCGGACCAAGGAACTCACACAGTTGGCAGTTTTACTCATTCCGTTCTAGTTGCAGCACTTACTAATCAGATATATAGCATGAGTCATCCTGAAGCATAAGTAGTGGGCAGTTTTAATTAACCATTCCGTGGTAGTTGGAACATTTATTAGTCAGATTTAATTGTCCTGAGGAATCCCAAAACCCAGCAGTTGTTGGCACTTTTATCACATACCATTGGAGTTGCAATACTATTAGGCAGGTATAGTATGACACAGATCACCACAGATCCACCAGTTGTTGGCATTTTAATATCCATTCTGTGATATTTTAATCTGATTACTAGTCATATATTAAGTCAAGTTTATAGCACTACTTTAGTTATGATTGTCTATGATCGAGATACTGTGCTCCAATTCGTCCATAACCGCGGACATGGCTTTCAGAAAGTTTTACCCTCCAGGGGTGCACAAATAGCAACACACACTCGATTAACCTCGGAAAAACCAACTCAAAACCCAACGAGGCTTTCACGACAAAGCAATCACAGGATTCATAAATATTTCAGGGGGGCACCCCATTAAGCTACCCGCAACAAAGTTGGCCGGCTCCGAGACGGACCCAAGGTTTGCTCCAATGGGTGTAAACGACTGGAAACCAGAAAGTGTGACTGGGCTTGTCGATACCGCGAAAACACTCCGCAATCCTAAACAGTACAGGTGCTCCATGCACAATCTTAAATAAAGCAGTAACACATGGCATAAGTACAGGATAGTAATAAAGCCCCAAACTACTTTGTGGCCCTAAGAAATAGAAATGAATCAAGCTCTGGCTCAGGGGGATCCCATAGGGTCTCCCGGATGTGGATAGAGCGAATAGTCAAGGAACAGGTATCAGGTACTCGGGGTCCTACGGGACACAAGTGAGCGTGGAAGAACCAAATAACATCTATTGCCCACCGATGCCTCTGCATTTATTATATCTAGCAATTTAATAGTCGTAATTAAAGACATGATCATCTCCACCATAAACATCTTCCAGCATTCCAAGAAATGTGGTACTCGACAACACGAGATCGCACCTGAGAAAGCAACTACGACTCGCAAGGCCAGCTATCTACCAAACAACAGGTATTAGGAGGTGTCCATGGTAATATAGGGGTTGCACGGGATATAACTGGTGCACGGAAACTAAAGCATCACGACACGGATAGCAATAGATCAACAGGAGGAAATAAAGACTATAAATGCAAAATAGGTAGAAGGGGGAGAGATGCTCGCCTGGGAAACACTGCTGAAGGATCATATCCGGAGAACTAATCGTTACTCGCATCAACTCATCGGCCTAATCCGCGAAGAAGCAAACACTAGAAGAAACACTGGATGCAATATTTAATACCATGGCAGAAGATCCGGCATGCTTATGATATGATGCATGGCATGGCACAGATGCGATGCAATTAGGCAATATTAAGCGGAACCGGGGTCCCGACAGTTAAGTAGAGGGTTCAAGTTGTTTAGCTACCCCGCAAATTAAATGTTGTATTACAGGCCGAATCATGGCAACGGTTCGCTACACAAATTTAATTGGAGTCCGGAATAAGACACAAGTATCCCGCATATAGACTCCATATTTAATTTAGATGAATCGACTATTTAACCCAACCCACCAGATGACATGTATGCTAGCATGAACAATTCAATATGCAACATTTGATTATATCATATTATAAAAATAGGGGTCTCGGAAAAGGGGATCACATTAGGGGTCGAAGATCTTGGGGTTCGATGTGGTCCGGGTTCGGTCTAGGCGGGATCGGTCTTTGGAGCTTCGAACATCGGATCCAGGAAGGAGAGCTTGGAAATCCGGGAAGAAGGCCTTGGTGTTCCGAGATGAAGTGCGTGTCGTTCCGTGTGACGTTCTTGGCGGCCATCGGGTCCGAGAAGAAGATCTTGTCGTCCATGAAGGAGATCTTGGAGGTTCCATGTTGATGACCTTCGGGTCGGCAGATTCAAATCCATGTGGGAGATCTTGGCGTCCGGGGATCTCGGTGTCTTCGGCTCCGTGAAGAAGGTCATGGCGTCTGGCAAGGCGGTCTTGGGCTCAGGAAGAATATCTTGAGGGCCGGCGTCCTTCGGTTCCCTGCCGGCGATCTTGATGTCCATTACGGGTACTCAGGTCTCGACTTCGAGTGATGATGGCGGTCTTGGTTTGGCACTGTGGTCTTTGTGGTACCATGTTATTCTTTCGAGGTACCAATGTCTTCGGGATAATCTACGCTTCTATAACTGGCGGTACATCAGCGTCGATCTTGGGCGGAACATACCCGATGCAGACATACTCCTTCGCGCACATCTTTAGGATCGAGAAAAACATGCGGGACAAGATGGGTCGGTTAGACCCAGGACAGAGACAAGCAGGTGGCAGGAGAAAACCTCACGCGCAGAAGGCGACCTTGCAAGGACGTGCGGCGGAAAAGCGGTTGCGGCGGGCGGAGTTGTGGACGACCTCGGTAGGGAAAAGCAGAGGGCGACGATCTTGGTGCTGCGAGGCCAGAGAGGTGGCGCACGCTGGCGGCGGAGGACTTGGCACAGGGGCTCGGGGAGAAGTTCCGGAGGGCGGGGTCCTGGCGCGGCGGCGGCGCTAGGCGGCCCAGAGAGGAGGCGCGGCGGGCAGGAGTCCCTGGCGGTGGCTGAGGCTCTCCGGAGGAGGAGGCGGGGCACGACCGAGGCGGTGGGCCCTGCAGCGGTGGGGAAGGCGGGGACGGGGGCGGCTTGCGGGTGGAGACGGCGAGCTCGAGGAGAAGCCGAGGCGGGGCGGCCTCCTCGTTGGGGTTGTAGGGCGGCGAAGGGGAACCGTGGCGGGGCGGAGAGCCGGGGAGGACGGAGGCGGGGCGACGCGCGGCGCTGGCCTGGAAGGAGAGGGTGCACCGCGGTGGAGGAGCTTGGGCGGTGGTGGCAGAGGCGGGGGACCGCGCCGGCGGAGGCGAGAAAGGAGGAGATGGAGGGAGAGACGCGGGGTGGGGGTGGTGGCGTCGGGGACGGGCTTCTCCCGTGGGGTGGGGCCCGGGGCGGGGATCCCGAGGCTGTCAGGGTGGTGGCGGTTGGCGAGTGGATGGGGCAGGGGCCAGGGGTGGCGTGCGGGAGTTGGGACAGGGGGGTGATGTGGCGCGATGTGATAGGGCGAGGTGAGGTGGAGGGGTGGGAGATGGAGAGAGGAGGGCGGCGGCTGTGCGTGCGTGGGATGGAGGGAGCTGGTGAGGGGGTTAGGTGGCTAGGAGAGAGCTGGGTTAGGGTTAGGATTTGATTTAATTCTGGGTAGTAGGTGGCCGGCTAGGCTGGCCTTTGGGCTGGCCTAGTCAGCCGCCTCCCCAAGAAAAACATTATATTTTTATTAGACTACTGTTTTATTTTAAAAGCCTTTTGTAAATAGTTTTAGACAAAACAAAATATTCGAACAAGGCCGGGGTTTTAATTTGAAATAAAGACGGGAATATTTAGAAGACAAAACTAGGCGTTTCGAAAATAGTTTTTAAACAAACCATGCATGATGATGACGATGCTCAAATGCAATGTGGAATGATGACATGAGCATGCGGTCATGATGATGCAATGCACAAAAACAACACGATTTTCTAGTAGTGGTTTTTGCGGGATGCCACAACACCGCATCCCATCAACATGGCTGGTAGATCCCAAGCGTGTTGGGTCCGCAGCATAGAAAACAAAAAATTTCCTACGATGTGAACTACACGCCAAGATCTATCTACTAGGTACAAAGCAACGGGTGGACATACATCCAACTAGAACTTACCCTCGAAGACAACGAGTTTTGTTAACGAGTAGGAACGCGTGGTTGATGTAGTCGTACACTTGCCAATCTCAAGATCATGAGGAAGTCCAGTAGGTCCACCTCCAGCATGTCCATCAGATCCAGCTCCAGCACCACCAAGTCCAGCACCGCAAAGCAGCGGTGCATCCGTGATCGCACACACGTCCGGTACCCCGACAACCTCCGTCCCTCGCTCTAGCAAAGCAGCCAAAGCAGTAACTCCTTTCCATATAAAACCACCAGGGACATGTATCTCGCTAATCCAAGACCATGGGGGAATAATACTAGAGGGGGAGAGAGATCCTTCACAAGGAGGTGTGTGTGAGAAGTGAGGAGAGGGTGGCCTTTTATAGGAGGAGGGGGGTGCCCCTCCTTCATGGCTGGCGCATGGAGGAGGTGCCTCTTCACCTCCTCCATTCATGTGGTGGTAACCCCTCCACATTAAAATGCCTCTTCACATTCCCTTTTAAAGTCTCCACTTTAAATGCATTAAATTTCTCCAAATTTAATGCTCTCTCATTTAATAAAACTCTTTTATTATTTTTATTCAGAATTTTGTTAATTAATTTAATTAACAAACATTCACATAAAACCCCTGCAACATTTCAATATTACATGCAGAACCAATTTCAGCAATTTCACCCGAAACAGTTTCGGTGTCTATTGAAATAATTCCAGCGCTTTCTTAAATCTTTATCTGAAACATATTTTATCCAAATGGTGTCGGTATCCCTTAAGTGTGTCACCCTACGGTTCGCGAATAATGCAGACATGATCGAGACCCCTCTCCGATCAATAATTAGCAGCGAGACCTGGAGATCCATACTGACTCCTACACATTCAACGATGACTTCTGTGATCGTGAGAACCTTTAACGCTAGTAACTAAATACCTTTGTCTCGCGATATATTACATGTCCTAGATTCGATCATCGGTATCTCCATACCTAGTTTGATCTCGTTTCCGACATGCACTCTTTTCTCGTTCCCGTGATATAACATTCTAGTGATCACATCACTTGCTTGCAAGCTATCTTAATGTGATATCACCAAGAGGGCCCAGAGTATATCTATCCGTCATCGGGATTGAAAAATTCCACTCTTGATCCATGAGCCTCAACATAACACCTTCGTAGCACTGAACCCATCTTTATAGTCACCCTGTTACGGTGGGACGTTTGATGTTATCAAGATACTCTTCCGGTGTTAGCAATTAACATGATCTCATGGTCTAAGGATAAAGATTACTTCGTATGATGTTATAGCAATATAAACATAATGACTTTGATCGTAATGCTATACTTCGGATGAATGTTCATCACATCATTCCACCAATGTTGTGACCTCGTTATTAACAACATCCAATGTCCATGATCAGGAAACATTGATCATCTTATTAATCAACGAGCTAGTCTATAAGAGAGGCATAACTAGGAACCCTTTTTGTTTATTAGACACACATGTATTGACGTTTCCGATCAATACAATTATAGCATGCAAAATAAACATTTATCATTAACATGGAATAAGATAATAACCAATTTATAATTGCCTCTCGGGCATATTCCCTTCAGTCTCCCACTTGCACTAGAGTCAATAATCTAGTTTGAAAAACTTTGCGTATTGAACACATATGGCTTTCTTGTGTTGCATATACGCTATTGCTAGTGGTTAACATAATCTCCGGATCTGAAAGTTTCAGGTCCGTGTGTATTTGCATGTCTTTGCGTCTCTACGCATCACTCATTCTCAAATGAGATGGCATTGTATAAATTTGGTCCTTTGGTGAGATCTTTAGTTCGTTCGGGTTAAAATATGTTGATATTATTGTCACACAATATATCTTCATAGTATTAGCCCACTTTGAACCACACCTAGTTTGATAACAAACTACTTAACACAAATGCCCTCCTATGTTGCTACTATAGCAGTCATATACTTAGCCTTTTGTTGTAGTATCTGTCACAATGTCTCAACTTTGGAACTCATCCAAATCCATCACGGAACATCCTTTCCATTACATTGTGCCACCCATAGTCTAAATTGAGATAAATTTAATTTGTATCTTGTGACAAAACTAGTATCAATGTAACACTTTACAATGAACTACCTTTAACTATTTGTCACTTATACATGATATATTCTTAGTTGTTCCAAAGCTCATAAGGATATCTTTACTATTGTCCAATGATCATCTTATGAATCATTCTGGTATATGCTCATAACATTTAGAGCATAGGACATTCTGGATATATACATATCATGGTATAATCGATCAAAATCTTCATGTGATTTTACTCACCAAGTGTTGAAACACTTGAATTTTGATACAATCCTTTTCATGCAGCAAGAACCTTTCTTGTTGTTTCCATATTGAACCCTTTCAATATCTCATATATGTATGTCTGGCACAACCATATTAGCGCATCAATCTATCCATATAGATATTGATGCCAAATATTCCGGTTTTGCCCAAGTCTTTCATCGAAATCTTATTTTAATGAAATTCTTAACATGTGTCAATACAAGATACATCATTTCCAATCAACAATGTATTAGAAATATGTCTCTGCGCTCCCACTTAATTTCTTGCAAATGCAAGCATCTTCATCATCTCCGATGAATTTAAACTCTTTTAACAGTTTCATCATGGTGAAGATTCCAACTCCGCTATACTTAATTCAACTATTGAAGTTTGCATGCCCTTTTAGCACCCTTTGAATTAACAAAAACCCTTCGGACCGTGTCATGTACACGTCCTAGGTGACCATTCTATTAGAAGAACCGTGTTTTGTTTATTCAACTACCATATACCAAATTATATGTAGTGGTTGCTACATTAATCTGTCAAGACTAAATATCGCTATGAAAGATCAAATCTTGTCATAGTCAACTCTTTGAACATTGTCGTAAACTTCTTTCAGACATGTCGACTATTTCATAGATGTTAAACATCCATGTCTATTTCTTTATAGATCCAAACACAACCGATAGGCTTCACGCCTTTCCGGAGGGTCTTCCAAGTTCAGAAACATGATTTCTCGTGTATGGATACTATCACGGATTGTATGACTTCTAGTCATTTTATGGAGTCAGGGCCCATCATCGCTTCTTTGCATGTAGTCGGTTCATCATTGTTAAAAGAATAACGACTTAGTTATCAAATCACACTATTTGATTCTTACCGACCCACACAGTTCAATAGGAACTCTAATCTCCGAGATCACAGCTTTTGTAATCATGGGAGCCATGAGCATTGTGGCCGCCACCGGGACACTTTCCGGCGTTGTGCTACTTAGCACATATAGCTAAAGTTCAACAACCTTATCAAAGTTATATTGTCCTCCCACTTAACTTTTCGTGAAAAATTCCTTCTCAAGAAACTTGACGTTCCAAGTGACAAACTCTTTTGTCCTCGGTATTATGGAGAAATTACCAACAAATTATTTGGGATAACCTACAAAGACGTGCTTATCCGAATTTGGTTGTAAACATTTTACTTATGCATAGCATACCAAAATTTAAGAAAAGACAATTCGGGTTTTATCCCAAACCATAACTCATATGGTGTCATTTCAACGGATCACGATGGTGCTCTTTTCAGTGTAAAAGCGGTAGTCTTTAAAGCTTCAATCCTTAAAATATAATGGCAGTTTTATAAATGACACCCTTGATCTTACCATGTCAAACATGGTTTGATTTCATCTCTCGAATATGCCATACTCCTATGGTTTACCGGGAAATCCAAATTCATGGAACAATTCCTCAAATCTTAGGTGTTTTGCTAAACATGTAACTCAAATATCTTCCTTTACGATCAAATCATAAACTCTTTTATTTTCTTGTTACAATGATTTTTCACTTCATCTTGAAAGTCTTTGAACAACTTTCAAATGTTTCATACTTCTTCCTTATTAAGTAAATATACCGATATATTCACTCAAATTTTTGAAGAAAGCATATGAAGCAAAAAGATCCATCGCATATGGCTACACACAATGGACTATGCACATCAGCATGCACACTTTCCAATAAGCTAGTCATCCGTTCCTCTCTGGCCTATGGACGGAGTTTCAATTATCTCGAGGAAAGTCTCACAAGCGTCAATTGATCAAAATCAAAAGACTCCAAAAATCCATCAACATGGAGTTTCTTCATGTTTTCTTTCCAATATAATTTAAACAACGATGTCACTTCATAAGTGATCTTTCAATCATTTGTCTTGCGACATTTTAGCAATAGTGTTTATGGATGTGATTTCTCCCACTAGACTTGTAAAAGTTCATCCATCCTTTATGGAATACAGTAATTATTTGAACAACCATTGTTCTCGTAATACCGGAACAAAATAACAATTATTAAAACAAATCTTGAAGGCTAGGTTTGACGACAACGAAAAGCACAATAACACTTTATTTGTTTTCTATGATCATCATCACTTATTCTCTTGCTAGTTACTTAGGCCACTGCAGTTCATGAATTGCGTTGTCATGTATGACACTTCATACCAACCAATTCGGTATCCAATACCGGTATCCAATACCTAAGAACCACATTGTTTAATAAGCAAGGAATACAACCATAACATGTATATCTTCTATATACCCAAGTTGGACATCTCCAACCTTTTATTTTCTGCCAAATATTTTATAGATTCTCTTTCAACAATTCCTTTTGTTTTAAAAGAATCTATCAACATCAATAGTGGTGTCATCAACATGACACATGGTACAAAGCTTGTATATAGTCAAATACTAATACCTTTGGACTTGCACTTTGAAGTGGATCACCATCATCAAATGTTTGGCATTCTTTCAAAAATCCATTATTTAGTAATCTATTAGTGTAGTAAACATTTTACTTACATCTTCTATTCATCCTTATCATGGCAACTTTCATGATCAAGCTACTATAGCCTATAAGGAAGAATCACGAGTATAATATCAGTTCCCAAAACCTTTTTAGTAGATTAGGACGCCTAGCGTCTCCAACCTTCACAAATTCTCATACAATATGATAACATGTATTTTTGCTAAATTATACTCTATCATAATGCAACCAAAAACATTGTTTTAGATATCACAATATCTTTCACACATGATGGTTTCTGAAACAATTTTCAGCTCCAATATAATCTTGATATTAAAACAACTTTTGGATATCAATAATCATGGAGGCAAACATGATACTTTAGATAGTAACATTGGAATTCTTACTCTTGATTTAATACTACTTATTAAACTTCATGGGGTAAATATAGTTTGCTGAAAGTTTGCAATAGGACTTATAAACTTTAAATTGACATTCAAAACAATATGATACCGGTTCGTAAAGTAAATATCCAGAAATCTTATCTCAAATAAAAACTAAGCATAAGGTAGAAAACGAATGCCAATGACTACAACAAACTATGCAAATCCACTTTGATTTAATTTATGACAAATTTGGTTCGACTAATCCAAATTAGAAATGAACTCCCACTCAAAAACGGCATCCCTCGTGTCTTTGGTGATTACATGAACCAAATCCACTACACCAAGTCTGATCATCACGTGAGTTGATGTAGCTTCAAAGGCGAGCATCTATATGGGCATCATATCAACTATATGACTCGTGCTTAACCTTTCGGTCCTTGTTCCGAGGCCATGTCTGTACATGCTACGCTCGCCAAGTAAGAACCTTAGTACTCACATGTGTAAAACTGTCTTACACCCGTTTGTATGAAAGCGTAGAGTCGAGTACACCCGATCATCACGTGATGTCTCGAAATACGATCCACAAAACGGTGCATACTTAAGGAAGAACACATTTTTATCTTGATATCTAAATGAGGGATCATCTTACAATGCTACAGAAAGCGCCAAACTAGCAGTATAAGATGCTAACATCTAATGTGTAAAGTGAGATGATATGGTCCATGCATTTGATCTCTATCATTTGCATTGTGGTATGATCTCTATCATTCCTTTGTGTGTAAGGCCAAGGTCTATGGAACTTACACGTTGAGTGTGTTGTAAGAGTATCTATCATACATCTACTTACAACAATACCATATTAATACACTAGCCCAACAACGATCTAAACTAGACGCCTCTAATTTATCAATTGCAAGTTTAACGTGGCTTAGGGCTTTCGGAGATAGAACCGTTCTTACCTACGAACATGAACCACAACGAGGATAACCAAGTTATTAGCAACTTGTTGTAAATCAGATATTGACTATAGTAGGAGAGACAAACACCCGCCAGCCACTTATGCAAAACAAGTTGCATGGCAGTCGTGGAACCGGTCTCATGTACGATGACATGTAAGGTTGGTCCGGGCCGCTTCATCCCACTATGCCACCAATATCCAAAATACATAGAAGATGCAATAACATGATCATCATCGCCCACATATAAACATATGTGTACTACCCGTGCAAAGCACCTACGCATAGATCAGGCTCTGATACCACTGTTGGGTCCGCAACATAGAAAACAAAAAATTTCCTACGATGTGAACTACACGCCAAGATCTATCTACTAGGTACAAAGCAACGGGTGGACATACATCCAACGAGAACTTACCCTCGAAGACAACGAGTTTTGTTAACGAGTAGGAACTCGTGGTTGATATAGTCGTACACTTGCCGATCTCAAGATCGTGAGAAAGTCCAGCAGGTCCGGCTCCAGCACGTCCATCAGATCCAGCTCCAGCACCATCAAGTCTAGCACCGCAAAGCAGCGGCGCATCCGTGATCGCACACATGTCCGGTACCCCGACATTCTCCGTCCCTCGCTCCAGCAAAGCAGCGGAAGCAGCAACTCCTTTCCAGATAAAGCCACCGAGAACATGTATCTCGCTAATCCGAGACCATGGGGGAATAATACTAGAGGGGGAGAGAGATCCTTCACAAGGAGGTGTGTGTGATAAGTTAGGAGAGGGTGGCCTTTTATAGGAGGAGGGGGTGCCCCTCCTTCATGGCCAGCGCATGGAGAACCCCTCCACATTAAAATGCCTCTTCACATTCCCTTTTAAAGTCTCCACTTTAAATGCATTAAATTTCTCCAAATTTAATGCTCTCTCATTTAATAAAACTCTTTTATTATTTTTATTCAGAATTTTGTTAATTACTTTAATTAACAAACATTCACATAAAACCCCCTGCAACATTTCAATATTACATGCAGAACCAATTTCAGCAATTTCACCCGAAACAGTTTCGGTGTCTATTGAAATAATTCCAGCGCTTTCTTAAATCTTTATCTGAAACATATTTTCTCCAAATGGTGTCGGTATCCCTTAAGTGTGTCACCCTACGGTTCGCGAATAATGTAGACATGATCGAGACCCCTCTCCGATCAATAATCAGCAGCGGGACCTGGAGATCCATACTGACTCCTACACATTCAACGACGATTTCTGTGATCGTGAGAACCTTTAACACTAGTAACTAAATCCCTTTGTCTCGCGATATATTACATGTCCGAGATTCGATCATCGGTATCTCCATACCTAGTTTGATCTCGTTTCCGACATGCACTCTTTTCTCGTTCCCGTGATATAATATTCTAGTGATCACATCACTTGCTTGCAAGCTATCTTAATGTGATATCACCGAGAGGGCCCAGAGTATATCTATCCGTCATCGGGATTGACAAATTCCACTCTTGATCCATGAGCCTCAACATAACACCTCCGTAGCACTGAACCCATCTTTATAGTCACCCTGTTACGGTGTGACGTTTGATGTTATCAAGATACTCTTCCGGTGTTAGCAATTAACATGATCTCATGGTCTAAGGATAAAGATTACTTCGTATGATGTTATAGCAATATAAACATAATGACTTTGATCGTAATGCTACACTTCGGATGAATGTTCATCACATCATTCCACCATTGTTGTGACCTCGTTATTAACAACATCCAATGTCCATGATCAGGAAACCTTGATCATCTTGTTAATCAACGAGCTAGTCTATAAGAGAGGCATGACTAGGAACCCTTTTTGTTTATTAAACACACATGTATTGACGTTTCCGATCAATACAATTATAGCATGCAAAATAAGCATTTATCATAAACATGGAATAAGATAATAACCACTTTATTATTGCCTCTCAGGCATATTCCCTTCAAAGCGTTGCCCCGAGTGTGCCCCATCGTTTATCACCCGTTTTCGGTCATTTTCCCCTCCTCGCGCACTCCTCTCTCACGCCGGTGGTGCTCCAGCCGATTGGAGTCAGTCCCCTTGTCA
The DNA here is from genome assembly GCA_910589775.1 of Avena eriantha. Lineage (NCBI taxonomy): Eukaryota > Viridiplantae > Streptophyta > Magnoliopsida > Poales > Poaceae > Avena > Avena eriantha. Next base: position 427,787,496 of record OU342740.1, read on the forward strand.
AGTGGGATTGATGCCGCAACCGCCACCGGATATTCCCAATCATATATGAATCATGTAGGCCCGTCTCGATGTGATGAACAAACAATCGACGAGCCCGGATTCTCCTTCATGAGAGTTACGATAGAAGTCGTGCGAGGTGAAGAGGGTGTGGTTCGTGAGGAGGCGGAACCACCGCCGTTGAGATGGGAGGCGAGCTACTCGACGAACCTTAACATGTGCATGGAAACAATACTGCTAGGTGTGCTTTTGTTGACAGTTTGGGCCCCGAGATGGGTTTTACTTGATGATACTGAAATAGTCATTGACACGAGATATCGAAATGTTGGAGTAATATGATTCCTGCGGAATCGTCCATTTTTCCTATCATGTTGCCATGATCGGAGAGACAGAGTTGCGAGGGAGCTCGAGTCGATGGTTTCGATACCTCGATGTTGGGTGTCCTTTTGCTCGATACAAGTCTTGTAGACGTGCCTTATTTAACTTGCTTTTAGCATTGTTCTCCTAGGTTCGATTAAACCTAGGTCTACTAGGAAAAAAGCTACTATACTGCATCCGTAAATATGGATCGAAGATATCGGGAGGCAATGCCATACTTGAGGTTGTTACATCACATGGAGCAGGCAGTAGATGTGGAGATCATGACTTCTTACGTGATCATGCACAACAACGTGGTCGTTGAGGAGGAGCGTGATGACATCGTATATGACGAAGAGCAAGAATTTCAGGGGGAATTGGTTGCGCCTGAGCCACGACCACCGTTAGACTTCGCAAATTTTCTTACAATGCATCATGTCCGAGGCTGTGCTACTCACAACCAACTCTACAAATATTTGGTCCAACATATGTGAAATCATGTTGGAAGGCCCTTGCCATTTCCTTTTTTCTATTCCGTTCAAATGTTTTTTAAAATCTAAGAATTTTTTTAATAAAAAATAAAAAAGTACTAGCCCATCTATATAAGCGTGCCAGCGAAGTAATTCGAAACAGAGGGGGTGGTTGGAGAAATTAAAGATGGGCTTCTAGGGTAGGTGGTAATAATCTCAACGGAGTGGAGATAACTAGCCACTTGCTCATCGAAGCAGCAATGATTCGGACACGGATTTTAACTGTGTGCCAAACAGTGAGTGCAGTACCCCATCACGTCACCTCCAACAGTTTTTACCATGTCGTCGTCTGCAACAGGGTGTAATTTCCTCTGGAACTGTCCGCAGCTAGCTACCGGCCGACCGACGAATCATGTTTACTCGCAGCAGGGAAACGGCCGAACAGTGTCACGGTACCAATTATTGCCGCTGGAGGCAAGCATCCTGGCCGTTGATTCCAAGCTACTGTGGTGTACGCACGAGACTGCCGCTGGAGCATCACGTACGCAAGAAAGTTTTTGGGAACTGTGCAGTGAAGTTCATCCCATCCGTTCATCCCAAACTGCTGCACAAATAATTGGTGCGATAGACCCTGTTGTTGAAGCAATCACGCCAAATGCTTCCCATTTACCGTCACTTGTTCGGTTGTTCTGTTTTAAAACGAGCACTTTATTACTTATAGTAACCTATTACTGCATAAACACAGCCGACAACATACACCCAAAATAAAAACTAGACGAAATGCTGACAAAACAAAACGTCTAGTAAGATGAAAAATAAATCCGCAGATTTCGCTGCCATCAATGTCGGGAAGTATATCTCTTGCCGTATCCTCCAAACTTGTACAGTCTTCCGTAAATAGGTCTTAAAATCTCACACATTGTAGAGAGGGCCAAAGAGTAGCCATGCTAACTGCTAAGACAGATAACCTTGCAAATGACAAGACAATTTATCATTAAAGATCTTATCATTTTTACGCAGTCATAGTGATCAGATAATTGCAAGTGCTCCCACCGTAAACAGAATTATGTACTTATCAGCAATCCCATATAACCAATTATCAAATACATTGGTAACAAAGTGGGGAGGAGATATTTCAGAAGCTAGTTGGATGATTGAGCATACAGAACAAGCAAAATTACATTAACACTATGTTTGGATGTTGGAAAATAAGCTTGGAAATGAATTGGGCTAAAGATTCTAAATCCAAGATGGAAAGGAAATGGCCTATATTTCCAATTCTGGTGTTTGGATGTGTGGGGAATTTTCTGTTAGAATCAAAAGGGTAGTACCCAATTCCAAATCATGTTTGGATGCACACAACATGGAATTGATTTTTTTTTGAGATTTGACAATATAAAATTCTCTACAGACTTGTATGCATAATACTGTATTGTATACTTGAGGTTTATATATTATTTTTCACACATGACAACATTGCAGTATCATGACACCACAATAACAAAATAATAATAAATGAAGCATGACACAAAATAGTTATTAAGTGCCAACGACAGTCACAACATGGATAATAAATTTATGTCTTACAAGTAGCAGAAGTAGATAGCTCATGTCTCTTACACATAGCGCACGCATAACACAAGTGGGCAATTCATAACTCCACTCATCATAGCAACCATCAAGGCAAGGTAAGTAGATAATTCTTCTTGAATTTCTCAGGAAGTGACATGAATGCTTCATATAAGCGCTCATTGACAATCAACTTTGCATAAGCTGTTATCATATCAGATTCCCCCAAACCATCTACTTTCTCGAGCGCAACAAGGATTTCAGCGGGAGGAGTCACCTTTGGCATAGGAAGTGGCTCGGTTGCCTTCATAGCATCATCAAACGATGTACTCATCTTTCCTATCATGGACAAGATAGCATCTCCCGTGCGTTGCCTCTTCGTAGGCACCTTGGGAGATTCTTCAACAACCTGTGAGTTCAGTTCTTGAACACTCTCAACTCCTGTCCTAGCACCTGCACCAGTCGCATGGTCTTTTGAATATACAGTGACTATTGATTCCCAATTCTTGACCACTTTGGTCCTATAGCCACGTGCATCCTTGTTTGCCTACACAATGCACACAAATATTAGAGATGATAATGAACTTGCAAAAGTAAGAACAAAATAAAATTTAGTGTTAAGTACCTCAACATATCTATCCCACACTTCGTCACTTTCAACCATCACTGTGTTCTTTTCCCAATCCCATCCAAAGCCACTCTGAGAAAGCATCTTCGTAATGATCTCATACTGCTTGTACAAAAGATCACACAAAAGGCCACCATCATGAAGCTAGCCCAACAAAATGCACCATTAGCTAGCTATATACTCCATAACTACTTATCTACTCGAACTCTAGTTCTCCATGAGCCACTAGGTAATCAGCATACATCTCATCTGCAAATTGTTGCCTAAAATTAGACCATGCAATAGTTTGTTGGACACTTCTAATTAAAGAAGCATCGTCTACAGGTTCAGGAACCATAGATGCTAGTTCGGCGTCGACTTCTTGCAGCAACAAATTATCCCTCACATGTTGCCTATCCCTTGCATAGTTGTGTAACACACAACATGCATTAATAAACCGAATCTGCAAATGTTTAGTTCATAGTCAACATTTTTTTCCCGTATTGATTATTTCAACACCATATGGACATGTGTTACCTGTTACTCTATGGGAAAGAAAGAACATGAACGCAAGAAGGCCCATTTTTTCTTCAACAAACCAAAAGTTCTCTCCACAACATTTCTAGCACGAGCATGGCGCAAATTATACAGATCCCTCTCATTTTGGGGTTGTTGTTGACTTGCAATCCACTCTTTCAAGTGGTATCTAGTGGATCTGAATGGAGATAGAAATCCAGGTCCATTGGTATAGCCAACATCAACTAGGTAGTACTTTCCTATTGTCAAGTAAATAAGTTAGCTAGCAATTAAATATGAGAAATAAAAAGCCAAGAGAAAGAGTCATACCCTGTGGTACAACAAATGCATCTTGGCGATCGTTTCTCATAGCATCTTTTAGCACTCTAGAGTCTGATGCCGAGCCCTCCCAACCAGGTAGAACATATAGAAATTTCATATTCCAATCAACGACACCTAACATGTTAGTGGTGATATCTTGTTTTCGATTTCTATACCTCCCTTTATCAACGGCTTTAACAAACACCGGAATATGACACCCATCTAGTCCTCCAAGTGCATTCGCAAACCACTTCCATTTGTAATCATCGGGAGGGTTGGTAGAAGGATCAGAAAGCTTGATGAACTCCCCATGTAAAGATAGGATGGCTAATAGCACAGTAGAGAGATGCCTACTTATAGTCTCTAAAGACCGTTGGTACGTGCCACCCAACATTCTCATTTTAATTCCATGTCCAACAACTTGTAGGAACATAGCAACGTTCTCTTCTACTGTCACATATGTACTATCTTTGAGACCACACTTCGCACGCAACATAGCACAAAGATCATGGAAGTTCCTTTTAGTTAAGCGCAACTTATCATAACAAGTTGTCTCGGAACCATCATATGTTTGTTTCAATATGTACTTCCTATATGCAACCTTCTCCTCGTCATCGTTGAAGCATCCTAGGTTTCTCGGTCCCCGCTGCGTAGTAACATAAGCTAGAGCAAGACATGATATCTCAAAAAACTTCTTTGTCAATACTATCCTTTTTCTTTTTCTTCTTTTGTTCTCTTCGGTAATGTAAGAGACCAACTCTTGTTGGGACATGATTATTTCTACAATGCAAACAATGTTTAAAATCTAATTATTTAGAGCAGAGCATAGGCATCACACAATCATCCATATCTCATCATATTACAGGCTCATGTCACAAATATATGTCATAAATCGGTGAAACAAAACAACCCATTGGACAGAGTAAGAAGTTAATACCTTCAATTGGACTGAGGTGGTGCTAATTCTTGTAGGAATATGCAGTTCACATAGATCAAATTAGGTGTTCTTCCAAGGAAATAGTTGCAGCAAAAAATCATTAGAGAAGAAGAGGAGAAAGCATAGAGGCTGCCGGCCGGTGGAGGAGGACAAGGGAGCCGCCTCCAGCGACCTAACACGGAGGGTCGACCTCCCGCCGGAGTTAGGGGAGCCAGGCCGCCGCTGACACATGTTAGGGTTCATGGGGCACCCCCAGTCGCCACGGGAAAGAAGGTGGGGGAAGGAAGAGAGAGGGAGAGCAGGCCGGACGGGGAAGGGGAGGGCCGGGGAACGGGAGGGCCGGGGAAGGGGAGGGCCGGGGATCTCACCGGCGGGAAGAAGAGGCGGAGCAGCTATCGGGAGCGGGGAGGGGTCCTCTGGCGAGAACAGCTATCGGGAGCGGGGGAGGGGTCGCGCTTCTGATGTTTCCGCGTGATTCCGAGCCCGTCCACTCGGAAACTCCCAGGACAGGGCGCACGCTTGCAGGGGGGCAGCTCAGAATCGCTACGTCTTGATTCCTAGGCCGTTCCAAACGGTAGAATTAGGCCCATCGATTCCAGAGTTCCAATTCCGGGCCTCAATTAAGACATCCAAACACAGCGTAAAAGAATAATTGTTTAATTATCTCATCTTGATGACAGAAAACATATTGTTTAATTTCTTGTCAAATCCATTTTACAAGATTATCTTTTGTGAGAGCGTAAGTACCATACAAATATTTTTGTCTTTAATGGTATTTTCATCTACTAAATTTTATTATTATCATCAACTGGAATATCTAGTTGTACTAGTGCTCTATACATGGAGTCTACCTAGAATTTACCATTCTCAAGTAAATCCCACCTGAACTAATCGGAACCTTCAGACAACTGTACCATGGTTAATCTATATAAAAGATCATTTCACGATGCTAGTCTAGGTCCAATGAGGTCTATCGTGAACGTCACATTCTGAGGATTCGATTCCATCACGATGGAAAGTGTATCTTCTTTGTGTCGCACAACACTGTATAGAGTAGGATATTGCTCCCGAAGAGTAGTCTGGCCAAGCCATTTATCCTCCCAGAAACGTGTTTGCTCTGTCCTTGATATTAAAGGTACCAAATCGGAAGAAATGCTTATGGGAACCTATTAATCCAGCTCAAAAGTGCGAATTTCTAGGCTTTCATAGCACTTGAGACACATATTTTGGGCTAACATATTTCCACCTAAAAATGGTTTGCCAAACACTGTCCTCCATGAGCAGCTTAAAAAGGTATTTACCCGAAAGAGCAGTGTTTTTAACTTGTAGGTCATGTATACAAGTTCACTTTGGTCTTTTAGTCGGCAAACCACGCTTCATTTTGGCCAGTTGATATTTCTTTTTCTCACTATCTCCCTCTTAAAAGAATTTTGATCGGAAATAATCCAATCTATCCAAAAATCCTTTCGGTAATTAGAAAAACGAGATCATATACAATACCATACTAGTAAGAATTGAGTTTATGATGTCATGACTTCTATCTAGAGATAGAAATTTTCCTTTTCCAACTACTAAGTCTTTTTTTAGTCTTTTCTCGACTAGTTTTCACTCAATATTTGTGAGTCTCTGATAGTGGACCAGGATTCCCAAATAGTTGATTGGAAACTGACACTGCTCGCAGCCGAAGAGATCAGCATACATGTGAGCCTTGTCTTGGGCCTCGCCAAAATAATACAACTCACTTTTATGAAAATTTATCTTTACTCGGAAAGTTGTTCGAATGCGGATAAGATTAATTTTAGATTCTTCTCTTTTTCCAAATCACATTCCAGAAATAAGATTATATCGTCGGCATACTAAACAATAGAAAGTTCCCCATCAACAATATGAAGAACTATCCCTGCAATCTGGCCATGAGCCTTTGATCTCTCGATCAACATAGCCAACATATTAGCCACTATATTAAATAGTATAGGCGATAGTGGGTCAATTTGTCTCAATTCTTTCTTTGTCTAGAAGTATTTGCCAACATTGTCGTTAACTTTGACGGCCACACTACTTCCAGACACAAAAGAATGGATTAGAGCACGTCACTCCTCCGAAAAACCTTTCATATGTAGTGTTTGGGGAAGAAAAGACCACTTGACGTTACCATGAGCCTTATCAAGATCAATTTTAAACAATACCCCCATTCAACTTTTTGCTATAAAGTTTGTGTACTATTTCATGTAGAATTACTATACCATCCAGGATGTTTCTTTCTTGCATAAAGACAGTCCGAGAAGGAGGAACTACATAGTCAACAACCAAATTTAGCCTGATCATGGACGTTGTTACTTGCTCAGTTGTTGTGGCTCTATTACTTACTCCCTCCGTCCAAAAATAAGTGACTTGGTTTTTCTAGATTTTGCATGTATTTTTAGTGATATTTTTTAATCAAAGAAATATACTAATATCATGAAGATCCTCTGTACCAATAAAATGTCTAACTAGACACTGAGGATGCACAAAGCCCCCCAAAAAGGTATGCCATAGTGTTGAATCACTCACGGTAGCAGCACAATAACCACCGCCAAAGATAGCACTAACATTACAAAAGGGGATCTACAAAGACGACGCTCCAAGAAGAGAACAATGCACACACACCATCGTAGGTTTCCACAATAAAATATCGAACTAGACACTGAGGATGCACCAAGCCCCAAAAAAGGTATGCCACAGTGTTGAATCACTCGCAGTAGCCGCACAATAACCACAGCCAAAGATAGCACTGACACTACAAAAGAGGATCTACAAAGACGACACTCCAAGATGAGAAAAGTGCACACACACCATCGTAGGTTTTCACCGTGGAGAAAGTCCGAGTTCTGGAAATAATATCTTCAACAAGATCCAGGTACAGTCATACCTTGGGTTTTCACCGTGACAGTCGAGTATCGATACTCGAGTAGCACTACTAAAAGTGAAATCCTCTAGTGCTACTACCCCCGCTTGCCAAAGCCATTGTGCCAAGTCACTAAACATAAAGCTCGGTCTTCTTCACATCCAAGGCACCTCTCCGCCATTTCTTCTGATCCCCCAGTCACAGCCGTCATGACATTCTCCGACTCTCTCAATACCATGGAAATAAAGAATTGGCTCGCATGGACGAATCCAATCTGATCTAGAAAACCAGGAGCGTCATGTGTCAATCAGTATATCTCCGGCGGAGAATTCTAAAACTCATCATCAGCCAGATCGAGGAGGATCATAGATAGGTTGTTGGTTTAGCACAAGAAGATCAGTAGGAGAGACACGTTTATTGACTAAGGTCAACCAACCCACAAGACCATGTCGCCCGTATCTCTTCCACCAGAAACCAGAGCCCCAAGGCGGAGCCAGAGCAGTAGGAGATGGCGGCACACGCCGCATGTAGTCTATATCATAAGGCTGCCAACAACCCAAGCACGCATCGATGTCAGGCCACCACCACATCGCCCGTGAGAGGACGCTCCTGCGTGTCGTCGTTGCAGAACCACGCCGCTGCGCCCCTCGCCAATAGTCGCGTCCCATGACACAACCACCATATGAGGATTATAGGGGATCACACCACCGTCGATCGGGCTTGGCCCGGTGATGCCCTTTGTCGACGATGATGAGGGGGTGGGGGAAGGGCAAACTAGGGGAAGGCGATGGTAGAAGGGCTTTCGGTTGCTCATGGGAGCAACGCGGGAGCTAACCCTCTACTTTAGTGATATTTTTATATATAATTTTTCTAGGTACCACTCATCACATAATGAGTATGGAGGACAAGGGGGCGACCACCGCCGCCAGCCCTTGGGCCCCTCCCTCCTCTCCTCATCTCTGCTCGCCGCCGCTAGAGGACCTGCAGGCCGAAGCCAAGTGGCGAAGGCGGCGGCGGGGAGTTCTCCATGTGTGGTGGCGGACATCTGCGATGGAGGCGGTGACGTGGTTTCCCGGTGAAATCTCGGCGGCGAGGTGACGTAGGATCCCGGCGAACAGCGCGTCGCCTCGTCCTCCCAGGCGGTCACTCCTCCCAGGCGTGATGTTTTCTAACCGCCATGGAGGCACCCCTACTGCTGCACCGGGTGATCCGTGTCCGCTCGGTGTTCTGGTTTGTGCGTGTCTGGTTCCCCGGCTTCGCTGGCGTGTTGACCGGTCTTGCCTACGGCGCCTGATACATTACAAATGTATCTATAATTTTTGATGTTCCATGCTTAGTTTTATCCACTTTCTTGTGTTTTGTTCCAACTTTGGAGTACTTTTATTATGATTTCTTGGACTAACCTATTAACAAGAGCCAAAGTGCCAGCTGCCTATTTTCTGCTGTTTTTGGTTCCAGGAAAGTCAGAAAATGAATATTCTCGGAATTGGACGGGACAAAAGCCAAAGTGCCTATTTTCCAGAAGGAATCAAGTGCCAGAATACGAGACGGAGAGGGGTTAGGGGCCGGCCACACCACCTGGCCGCGCGGCCAGGCTTGGCCCACACCAGGGGGTGGTCTGGCCGACCCCAGCACCCCCTCGGCCTCTCCTTCCACCTATAAGTTGCCCTCGGGACGAAAACCCTAGGTACCCGATCAAAAATCCACGAAAGAGTCTGTAGCCGTCGTCGTCTCTGTCCCTAGATTGGGGGGATCTGAAGCTCTTCCCGGCACCCTGCCGGAGAGGGGAATTCACCCTGGAGGCCTTCTTCATCACCATGCGAGCCTCCGGTGTGATGCGTGAGTAGTTCATCCTTGGACTATGGATCCATGTAGTAGCTAGATGACTGGTTTCTCCTCCTTTGGGCTTTCATGTTTAGATCTTGTGAGCTCCGTTTATGATCAAGATCATCTATTTGTAATCCATACATGTTGTGTTTGCGGGGATCCGATGGATATTGAGATGCTATTTCAGATTGATTATTGATTCTATCATGTCTTTGTTATTTGAGATCTTGCATGCTTTCCGTTGTTAGTAGCTATCTTTGCCAAGTAGATTCTAGCAACTCCAAGAGTTAGTATTTATGCTCGCTAGTGGGTTCATGCCTCTGGTAATCTTGGGAAGTGACAGAAATCTCTAAGGTACTAGATGTGCTGTTGCTACTAGGGAGAAAACAACGATCCTTTGTTCATAGAACAATTGTATTGTTTACTTTACACTTAGTTCGTAAAGCAATAATCTGTTGCTTGCAACTTAATACTAGAGGGGGTTCGGATGATAACCTGAAGGTGGATTATTAGTCATAGATGCAGTTGGATGGTGGCCTGTGTATTATGTTGTGAAGGTAATATGCCCTGAGAGGCAATAATAAAGTTGTTATTATATATTTCTTGTATATGATAGATGTTTATTTTGCATGCTATAATTGTATTGATAGGAAACATCAATACATGTGTGTTTAATAAACAAAAAGGGTTCCTAGTTATGCCTCTCTTATAGACTAGCTTGTTGATTAACAAGATGATCAAAGTTTCCTGATCATGGACATTGGATGTTGTTAATAACAAGGTCACAACATTTGTGAAATGATGTGATGAACATTCATCCGAAGTATAGCATTACGATCAAGTCATTATGTTTATATTGCTATAACATCATACAAAGTAGTCTTAGTCCTTAGACCATGAGATCATGTTAATTGCTAACACCAGAAGAGTATCTTGATAACATCAAACGTCACACCGTAACAAGGTGACTATAAAGATGGGTTCAGTACTATGAAGGTGTTATGTTGAGGCCCATGGATCAAGATTGGAATTTGTCAATCCCGATGACGGATAGATATACTCTGGGCCCTCTCGGTGATATCACATTAAGATAGCTTGCAAGCAAGCAATGTGATCACTAGAATGTTATATCACGGGAATGAGAAAAGAGTGCATATCGGTAAAGAGATCAAACTAGGTATTTGGATACCGATGATCGAATCTCGGACATGTATTATATCATGAGACAAAGGGATTAAATTGCTGACGTTAAAGGTTCTCACGATCACAGAAGTCATCGTTGAATGTGCAGGAGTCAGTATGGATCTCCAGGTCCCGCTTCTGATTATTGATCTGAGAGGAGTCTCAATCATGTCTGCATTATTCGCGAACCGTAGGGTGACACACTTAAGGGTTGCCGGACACCATTTAGGAGCACATATGTTCTAGACAAAAGGTTTGCAAAGCGCATGAAATGTTTCGATAGAAACCGGAATTGTTTCGGGTGAAATTGCAGAAAGTGGTTCTGCATGTAATATTGAAATGTTGCAAGGGGTTTTATGTGAATGTTTGTTAATTAAATTAATTAACAAAATTCTGAATAAAATAAATAAAAGAGTTTTATTAAATGAGAGAGCATTAAATTTGGAGAAATTTAATGCATTTAAAGTGGAGACTTTAAAAGAGAATGTTAAGGGGGCATTTTAATGTGGAGGCGTTACCACCACATGAATGGGGAAGGTGAGGGGTCACCCCTCTATGCGCCGGCCATGGAGAGAGGGGGCACCCCCTCCTCCTATAAAAGGCCACCCATTCCCTCCTTCATCCTCACACCTCCTTGTGAAGGATCTCTCCCCTCCTCTAGATATTCCCCCATGGTCACGGATTAGTGAGATACATGTTCCCGGTGGCCTTGCGTCTGGAAGGAGTTGCTGCTTCCGCTGATTCGCTGGAGCGAGGAGGTGGAGGTTGTCTGGTGGCTTGAACGTGTGTGCGAGGACGGATGCGCTGCTGATTTGCGGCGCTCGGACTTCCACACGATCTTGAGATCGGCAAGCGTACGACTACATCAACCACGAGTTCCTACTCGTTAACAAAACTCGTTGTCTTCGAGGGTAAGTTCTCCATGGTTGTATGTCCACCTGTTGCTCTGTATCTTGTAGATAGATCTTGGCGTATAGTTCTCATCGTAGGAAATTTTTTGTTTTCTATGCTGCGGACCCAACAGTGGTATCAGAGCCTGATCTACGCGTAGGTGCTTTGCACGGGTAGTACACATATGTTTATATGTGGGCGATGATGATCATGTTATTGCATCTTCTATGTACTTTGGATATTGGTGGCATAGTGGGATGAAGCGGCCCAGACCAACCTTACATGTCATCGTACATGAGACCGGTTCCACGACTGACATGCAACTTGTTTTGCATAAGTGGTTGGCGGGTGTCTGTCTCTCCTACTATAGTCAATATCTGATTTACAACGAGTTGCTAATAACTTGGTTATCCTTGTTGTGGTTCATGTTCGTAGGTAAGACCGGTTCTATCTCTGAAATCCCTAAGCCACGTAAAACTTGCAATTGATAAATTAGAGGCGTCTAGTTTAGATCGTTGCTGGGCTAGTGTCTTGATATGGTATTGTTGTAAGTAGATGTATGATAGATACTCTTACAACTCACTTAACGTGTAAGTTCCATACACCTTGGCCTTACACTCAAAGGAATGATAGAGATCACACCACGATGCAAATGATAGAGATCAAATGCATGGACCATATCACCTCACTTCACACATTAGATGTTAGCATCTTATATTGCTAGTTTGGCGCTTTTGGTAGCATTATAAGATGATCCCTCATTTAGATATCAAGATAAAATGTGTTCTTCCTTAAGTATGCACCATTTTGTGGATCGTGTTTTGAGGCATCACGTGATGATCGGGTGTTCTGGACTCTACGCTTTCATACAACGGGTGTAAGACAGTTTTACACACGCGAATACTAAGGTTCTTACTTGACGAGCCTAGCTTGTACAGACATGGCCTCGGAACACGGACCGAAAGGTTAAGCATGAGTCATATAGTTGATATGATGCCTCTATAGATACTCGCCTTTGAAGCTACACCGACTCACGTGATGATCGGACTTGGTGTAGTGGATTTGGTTCATGTCATCAACAAAATGACACGAGGGATGTCGTTTTTGAGTGGGAGTACATTAGTAATTTGGATTAGCTGAACTCAATCTATCATAAACTTAGTCTAAATATATTTTACAAATTCTGTTGTAGATGGCACCACCTGCTTTTAATTTCAATGTGTTCATGGAGAAAGAGAAACTTGCTGCGGATGGTAGCAACTTCACCAACTGGGCTATGAACTTGAGGATTCTCCTCACTGCTGCACAAAAGCAATATGTGCTAGAGGCGCCGCTAGGCCCCCCACCAGCTCCGGATGCCCCTGACGAGGAAAAGAACGTCTATATAACTCGTCAGGAGGACCACAACTTAGTTCATTGCGGCATACTGTATGGGCTAGAGCCAGAACTTCGAAAGCGTTTCTAAAATGGCAATGCCTTTGATACCATGGGAGAATTGAAAATGATTTTCAATACCCATGCTGCCGTAGAGAGTTATAATGCTTCTGAAAAGTTCTTTAGCTGCATGATGGAAGAGAACAGCTCCGTTAGTGAGCACGTACTCAAAATGTCTGGGTACGCCGATAAGCTTGTGTCCTTGGGAATAACGATTCCCATTGACTTAGGCATACATCGTGTTCTCCAATTTCTGCCACCTAGCTACAAGAGCTTCGTGATGAACTATAATATGTAGGGCATGAAGAAGTCTCTTCCCGAGCTTCTGTCAATGCTTAAGACTGCAAAAGTGGAGATTAGGAAAGAACATCAAGTGTTGATGATCAATAAGACCACCGGTTTCAAGAAGGACAAGAAAGGCAAGCATAAGGGAAAGAAGGGCGGCAAATCTGTTGCCGCGCCTGAAAAGAAACCCCGAGCTGGCCCTAAGTCTGACACCGAGTGCTACTATTGCAAGGGGACTGGCCATTGGAAGCACAACTGCCCCAAGCATTTGGCGGACAAAAAGGCCGGCAAGGCAAACAAAGGTATATGTGATATACATGTTATTGATGTGTACTTGACTAGTACTCGCAGTAGCACCTGGGTATTTGATACGGGATCGGTTGCTAATATATGTAACTCGGTTCAGGGGCTGCGGAACAAGCGACAACTAGCAAGGGATGAGGTCACGATGCGGGTCGGCAATGGATCAAGAGTTGATGTGATCGCCGTCGGAACGCTGCCTCTCCATATGCCGTCAGGATTAGTTATAAACCTGAATAATTGTTATTTGGTGCCTGCACTGAGCATGAACATTGTATCCGGATCATGTTTGATGCAAAGTGGTTATTCGTTTAAATCTGAAAACAATGGTTGTTCGATTTATATGAATAATATCTTTTATGGTCATGCACCTGTGTTGAATGGTTTATTTCTATTGGATCTCGATAGTAGTATTACGCATATTCATAATGTTGATGCTAAAAGGATTAAACTTGATAATGATATATCTGCATATATGTGGCACTGCCGTTTAGGTCATATTGGCGTTAAACGCATGAAGAAACTCCATTCTGATGGACTTTTGGAATCACTTGATTTTGAATCATTTGATACATGTGAGCCATGCCTTATGAGCAAGATGACTAGAACGCCGTTTTCCGGTTCAATGGAACGGGCGACAGATTTATTGGAAATCATACATACTGATGTGTGTGGACCAAAGAGTGTGTCGGCGCGAGGTGGATATCGTTATTTTGTTACTTTCACGGATGATTTGAGTAGATACGGGTACATCTATTTGATGAAACACAAGTCTGAAACTTTTGAAAAGTTCAAAGAATTTCAGAATGAAGTGGAAAATCATCGTAATAGAAAGATCAAATTTCTACGGTCTGACCGTGGAGGAGAGTATCTTATTTACGAGTTTAGCACACACATGAAAGAGTGTGGAATAGTTTCACAACTCACGCCTGCCGGAACACCACAACGTAATGGTGTGTCAGAACGTCGTAATCGTACTTTATTGGATCTGGTTCGATCTATGATATCTCTGACTGACTTGCCACTGTCATTTTGGGGTTATGCACTGGAAACCGCTACATTCACTTTAAATAGGGCACCATCTAAATCCGTTGAAAAGACACCGTATGAATTATGGTTTGGAAACAAACCTAAGCTGTCATTTCTTAAAGTTTGGGGATGTGATGTTTATGTGAAGAAACTTCAACCGGATAAACTCGAACCCAAAGCGGAAAAATGCGTCTTCATAGGATACCCTAAGGAAACGATTGGGTATACCTTCTATCACAGATACGAAGGCAAGGTCTTTGTTGCCAAGAATGGATCCTTTCTTGAGAAGGAGTTTCTCGCGAAAGGTGTGAGTAGTCGGAAGGTAGAACTCGAAAAGGTTATCGAACCTTCTCTTCATGAAATGGCGAGTAGCGCAGCACCAGAAGTTGTTTCGGAGTTGACTTCACCTAATGAAGAGAGAGCTAATGATATTGATCATGAAACTCCGAAAGAGGACACTACCGAACCTCGCAGGTCAAGCATGACACGTGCAGCTCCTGAACTGTACGGCAATCCTGTTATGAATTTCATGATTGATGAAATAGATGACCCTGCGACATGTGAAGAAGCGATGATGAGCCCTGATTCCAACAAATGGCTAGAAGCCATGAAATCCGAGATGGAATCCATGTACGAAAACCAGGTTTGGACCTTGGTGGACTTACCTCACGATCGAAAGGCCGTTGAGAATAAATGGATTTTCAAAAGAAAAACCGATGCTGATGGTAATGTAACCATCTATAAGGCTCGACTTGTCACAAAGGGGTTTCGACAAATTCAAGGAGTTGACTATGATGACACATTCTCTCCCGTAGCGATGCTTAAGTCAGTTAGGATTATGTTAGCAATTGCTGCATATTTCGATTATGAAATATGGCAGATGGATGTCAAAACTGCGTTCCTCAATGGTAATATTGAAGAAGAGTTGTATATGATACAACCAAAGGGTTTTGTCGATCCTAAGGATGCTAATAAGGTGTGCAAACTTCAGCGATCCATCTATGGACTGAAGCAAGCATCACGGAGTTGGAATCTCCGCTTTGATGAGGAGATCAAAGAGTTTGGATTTGTCCAAACTTATGGAGAGGCTTGTATTTACAAGAAAGTGAGTGGGAGCAATGTGGCATTTCTAATATTATATGTGGATGACATATTATTGATTGGAAATGATATAGATCTTTTAAACAGTGTTAAAAGTTATCTAAACAGCAAATTTTCGATGAAGGACCTTGGTGAAGCTTCATATATATTAGGCATTAAAATCTATAGAGATAGATCAAGACGCCTAATTGGGCTATCGCAGAGTACATACCTTGATAACATATTAAAGAAGTTTAATATGGATGAAAGTAAGAAGGGGTTCTTACCTATGTTGCAAGGCAAGACGTTGAGTAAGACTCAAAGTCCGGCTACGGCGGAAGAAAGAGAGATGATGGATAAGATCCCCTATGCCTCGGCCATAGGCTCTATTATGTATGTCATGCTATGTACAAGACCAGATGTGGCACATGTTATTAGTTTGACTAGTAGGTACCAATCTGATCCAGGTTTGAAACACTGGATAGCGGTAAAGAACATCCTCAAGTACTTGAGAAGAACTAAGGATATGTTTCTTATATACGGAGGTGAAGAAGAGCTAGTCGCTAAGTGTTATGTCGATGCTAGCTTTGACACCTATCCGGATGACTAAGTCTCAATCCGGATACGTATTTCTCTTGAACGGAGCAGCAGTTAGTTGGAGGAGTTCCAAACAACCTGTGGTGGCTGGATCAACAACGGAGGCGGACTATGTTGCTGCTTCAGAAGCGGCGCAGGAGGCAGTTTGGATGAAAGAGTTCATTACAGAACTGGGTGTGGTTCCCAGTGCGTTGGACCCGATGGTGATCTATTGTGACAACAATGGAGCCATAGCCAACGCAAAGGAACCAAGGTCTCACAAGAATTCCAAACATATTAAGCGCCGATTTCACTCCATCCGCGAGCATGTCAAGGATGGAGATATAAAGATTTGTAAAGTGCACACGGACCTAAATGTAGCAGATCCGTTGACTAAAGTACTCCCTAGGGCAAAACATGATCAACACCAGAACTCCATGGGTGTTCGATTTATCACTATGTAAACTAGATTATTGTCTCTAGTGCAAGTGGGAGACTGAAGGAAATATGCCCTGAGAGGCAATAATAAAGTTGTTATTATATATTTCTTGTATATGATAGATGTTTATTTTGCATGCTATAATTGTATTGATAGGAAACATCAATACATGTGTGTTTAATAAACAAAAAGGGTTCCTAGTTATGCCTCTCTTATAGACTAGTTTGTTGATTAACAAGATGATCAAAGTTTCCTGATCATGGACATTGGATGTTGTTAATAACAAGGTTTGCAAAGCACAGGAAATGTTTCGATAGGAACCGGAATTGTTTCGGGTGAAATTGCAGAAAGTGGTTCTGCATGTAATATTGAAATGTTGCAAGGGGTTTTATGTGAATGTTTGTTAATTAAAGTAATTAACAAAATTCTGAATAAAATAAATAAAAGATTTATTAAATGAGAGAGCAATAAATTTGGAGAAATTTAATGCATTTAAAGTGGAGACTTTAAAAGAGAATGTTAAGGGGGCATTTTAATGTGGAGGGGTTACCACCACATGAATGGGGGAGGTGAGGGGTCACCCCCCCATACAATGCTTCTTGTCCTATTACTTTGGGAAGACCTTTTCTTAGAACTGTTGGTGCCATCATTGATATGAAAGAAGGCACCATTAAATATCAACTCCCACTCAAGAAAGGTATAGAACATTTCCCTAAAAAGAGAGAAAAGATTTCTTTTGCTTCTCCTATGAAAACAAAGTTTGGTCTTGATGCTTCTTCATTTGAGAACACTTGATTCTTTCTTTGCTTCTCATGCCTAACTTAAAGGCGTTAAAGAAAAGTACTTGTTGGGAGATAACCCAAGAGTTTTAGTTGAGTCTTGGAAGTTATTACCTCTGTAATAACCTCTCCTTATCCTTTTTATTTGCTTTTTGTGCCAAGAGTAACCTCTAATGAGAGTGAAGTAATGATTCGGAAAGTTGTTGTCCCGAAACAGATTTCTGTGCTTCACCATAAACATTCCAGAGAGAGTTTTGTACGTAGGATTGAGCTGTAATTTTTTGTGCTTCTGCCCCCGGTTGTTATCTAACTTTCATTAGTTCAACACTTTTTGATTTGAGAAACGTAAGGTGTTCGAAAAAATGACAGATTTCTGCCATTTTCTGCATTTGCTTCTTGTTAGTTCCTTCTTGAGTTCCTTTGGGGAATTGAGCTTTTTGAGGGAAGTGCTACAGTAGCTAGTGTTCTAATGGAAGTTTATTTGGTGTTAGAACTGAACCTTTAGACTTATTTATCTTAAGTGCACTAATGTTGCTAATGAGATTGTGTGAAGTTTTGTATGAAGAAAAAATTTCAGGTGTATGGAAGGAATGAGTAATGAGATGAAGGATGGACTAAAGCTTAAGCTTGGGGATGCCACGCGTGTCACCCCAAGAAATATCCAAGAAGTACAAGCTTCAAATCTTGGGGATGCCCAAGGCATCCCCCTTCTTCATCAATAAAAATCCAGGTTTCTTCCAAACGCTTCATTTTTATTGTTTCATGCACAGTTGTGTTTTTCTTGGAGCGTCTTCTTTTTCGTTTTCGTTTTGGTTTTTAGTTTTCTTTGGTTTGCTTAGTTTTCTGAATAAGTTGGTTGGACCCCCTCTTTCATACGTTGGTTTACAAATAGTTTGGTTTGGTTTGGAAAAGAGTAGGAAATTTCATACTTATGTGGTAAAAAGAGCTCGTTTTGACTGTGGCATATGCTTTGTCATGCCATGCTTGATATTGTTTTGGCTTTAGGCTTAGTATTCTTTGTTGTAGCATGACTTGTTATAAACAATTGAGATTGCTTAATGTGCCTTGAATGAATCATGCGTTGTTTTAGCATATTAAAGCATAGTATAGTGGTATTCTCATTTGATGCTTTATTTGGGTTGACTTGGCACATGCTCACACCATGCTATGACTATTACAAGTCACCATAGCCTTTATGATCCTTTAGTTTTCAACATATAGTATCACTTTATGCTTTGATCAATGATGTTTTGTCGCTCTGCATGATTATGGCCATTATTGCTCTCTTAGTTTGTCGCTCCCAGTCTTTTGCTAGCCTCCACAACAAAGTATGAGTTCCACTCATGCATCCAACTCCCTAAACCAAGTTTTTCCAAAGAGTCCACCATATCTACCTATTAGCTTATGCTATTCCAAGTATATTCATGCTTTTGTTTACCTTCCACTTGTTATGAGAAAACTAGTGATTAAAGCTCTCACGAACTTGATGGCACACTTTACTTTTTGCCTCTAATAAACTTGAACCATTGGGTCCTTCTTTGTTGCATATATGCTTGCGCTTTATAAGTTGAAATTAGCAGAACCATGTTTCTTGGGGAACGCTTTCAACATTGCACTTGTACTTTGTACCCCGTTGATATTATGTTCTTTTGCTTATGGATCCCGGCGGTGTGAAATAAAAGTGGAACTTGTAAGATCATAGAGTTTGTATGTGTGTTAGAGAAACGCCTGGGCCGCTAGCCTAAGCCATGCCTAATCATGGTGGAAACTTGCAGCATCACCATAATGAGCACTCTATGAAGCATCCTCAATAAAAACCTATGCAAATAGCAAATAAAAAGATCGCTGAGATGCTCATTGTCTGCTTGCCTTGTCATTTTGATTATGGGAAAGCTCCCGTATCATGTGCAAGGGGTACCCCGTTGGCGGTTCTTAATGATACACATATACTTACAATGACAAGAGCTTACTCGTGACTAAAGTTGAGTAGCATGAGGATCGGTCTTCGTAAGTAAGAGGCATGAGATTTCGGTTTATAACTTGTCAAGCATATCCTCTTAGTTGTGTCACTTTAACCTTAATCACTTTCAAGATGCTTATGATAGGGGCAATGAGAGCTGAAAGCTTTAAGTATCATAATTTTTGGAAGCTCTTTATGAGACTTGAATCCCTACTTCCTTTTTACAAAGGGCCTTTCTTCCACCATTATATTGAGTCTCCACCTTTTATCTTTATGCACCTACTTTGAGGGCATAGTGACCATTCTTAGTTCTATGTGCATTGTCCCAAGACTAGTTGATTGATGCATAACTTGTTATTGCTTGTTTGAAACTATTGTATCTAGTCACTCTTATGAACTTTGAAGGTGTCCTATGCATTTATATTTGCTACTCTATTGAGGGACAAGCCGAATACTATTATGCTATGTTTTCTTTATGTGAAACAAACAAACGTCTTGCAAAGCATTGTTATTCATGAATCTTTTGTTTGTGCCTTTTCATGTTGCGTCATAGTCTCTTTGCTTATTGCTAGAACTTTGTCTTTCATGTTATGATTGAAGTACTTTGATCCCAGAATGTTTTGCAAATACTTTGATCAAGTCTTTGATGGTGCATGTCACCTCAAAAATTCTTTCTTTTTATCACTTACCTACTCGAGGACGAGCAGGAGTTAAGTTTGGGGATGTTGATACATTGCAAATGTATCTATAATTTTTGATGTTCCATGCTTAGCTTTATCCACTTTCTTGTGTTTTGTTCCAACTTTGGAGTACTTTTATTATGATTTCTTGGACTAACCTATTAACAAGAGCCACAGTGCCAGCTGCCTGTTTTCTGCTGTTTTTGGTTCCAGGAAAGTCAGAAAATGAATATTCTTAGAATTGGACGGGACAAAAACCAAAGTGCCTATTTTTCCGGAAGGGATCAAGTGCCAGAATACGAGACAGAGAGGGGCCAGGGGCCGGCCACACCACATGGCCGCGCGGCTAGGCTTGGCCCGCGCCAGGGGGTGGTCTGGCCGACCCCAGCACCCCCTCGGCCTCTCCTTCCGCTTATAAGTTGCCCTCGGGACAAAAACCCTAGGTACCCGATCAAAAATCCACGAAAGAGTCTGTAGCCGCCGTCGTCTCTGTCCCTAGATCGGGGGGGATCTAAAGCTCTTCCCGGCACCCTGCCGGAGAGGGGAATTCACCCTGGAGGCCTTCTTCATCACCATGCAAGCCTCCGGTGTGATGCGTGAGTAGTTTATCCTTGGACTACGGATCCATGTAGTAGCTAGATGGCTGGTTTCTCCTCCTTTGTGCTTTCATGTTTAGATCTTGTGAGCTCCGTTCATGATCAAGATCATCTATTTGTAATCCATACATGTTGTGTTTGCGGGGATCCGATGGATATTGAGATGCTATTTCAGATTGATTATTGATTCTATCATGTCTTTGTTATTTGAGATCTTGCATGCTTTCCGTTGTTAGTAGCTATCTTGGCCAAGTAGATGCTAGCAACTCCAAGAGTTAGTATTTATGCTCGATAGTGGGTTCATGCCTCTGGTAATCTGGGGAAGTGACAGAAATCTCTATGGTACTAGATGTGCTGTTGCTACTAGGGAGAAAACAACGATCCTTTGTTCATAGAACAATTGTATTGTTTACTTTACACGCAGTTCGCAAAGCAATAATATGTTGCTTGCAACTTAATACTGGAGGGGGTTCAGATGATAACCTGAAGGTGGATTATTAGTCATAGATGTAGTTGGATGGCGGTTTATGTATTATGTTGGAATGCCCAATCAAGTCTCAAAGGAGTCAAGATGATTAGTATATGCATGTATTGCTTTCTCGGTGTTTGTCAATTGCCCTGCTGTAATTTGTTCACCCAGCATGTTATCTATCTAAGGAGAGCCACCTCTAGTGAACTATGGATCTCGGTCCTTTTTCTTTACATACAATCTACAACTGTTTACTGCTTTGTGTTTACTTTCTGTAAAATTTTACTTCTTTTCATTCGATACGTTTAATCCTTTGTTTTCCGCAAAACACGGTGAGATTGACAACCTCATCGCAAGTTGGGGACAAAGTTCTGTGGTTGTGTTGTGCAGGTCTCCACGTTGCTACTAGCACCGGTAGTGCGCCTTGCCAAAGCTCAGCTAGTAACACCTTTGGGGTGTTCCCTTGCTCCTACTTGTTCGATTAAACCTTGGTTTCATAACTGAGGGAAGACTTGCTGCTATATTCATCGTACCTTCCTCTTGGGGTTCCCAACGAGCTCTACGTCGAAAGTCGAGCGCATCAGCGCCGGATGTGGGGCACCATGGCGGTGTCGGCGGGTGACCAGATGGCGGGCGGCTCGATCCCACCACTCAGTCACGTCTAGACCTCGAATAAGGTGGCGGTCCTAGGGTTCCTCCTCTCGCCGAGATAAAGACTGGCCAGATGCATGTCATTATCGATCCGGCTGTAGTGGCGTGTTTCGGAAGGCTCCATCGACAAACTCCACTTGGCGACTCATGCCTAGAGATTGCTGGATCGGGAGATTCAGTCGTGCACCCGTGTTTTACTCTGGCCGTTTGGTTTTAGATGGAGCGCTTCGAAGCTCTGTTGGTTGTTAATATCATGGGACATGTTCTCGTTTTATGGTGCTGGCGGAGAAGGTCATGGAAGCCGAGATCTGAGGACTTGCAATGGGGTTCGAAGCTTTGTGGCGATGAGGAATTGGCTTGGTGATTCTTGTCTTGGAGGAGCGGCTTGCAAGTAGGGGGCGACTGCACATGAGAAGTTCAAAGTCTTGCCTTTCAAGGTGAAAATCCAAGGTCTGGTCTTCATTGGTTGTGCCTGACAATGGTTTTGTTGAAGACATTGTTTTGAGACCGAGGACTTTGTTTAGGGTGAAAACCTAAGATCTATGATCGGGCGACGACAATGTTTGTGCATTGTTCCCTTCTTGGAGGCATTACTTTTGGAGAAGCTAGAATTTTGGTGCTGTCCTAGTGTTGTTAGTGCTGCTGTTACAAGGAAT
This sequence comes from Avena eriantha, assembly GCA_910589775.1. Lineage (NCBI taxonomy): Eukaryota > Viridiplantae > Streptophyta > Magnoliopsida > Poales > Poaceae > Avena > Avena eriantha. Next base: position 427,809,988 of record OU342740.1, read on the forward strand.
ATATGGGTTACAAAGTCTGGGTGTAATTGGTACCTTCGCGATATTAATATATACTCTTTATTGCGGGAAAATGAGTCTGGAAGTAGAAGCATTTCAGGACGTTTGCACCATGTATTGCTACCTAGGATATATGAAGTACTATCTATCTGAAAGAAAAGAATAATGATTTGTTCTGGTTTTACAGCCAAGACACGGCAGATCAGGTGGCTTATCATTATTACTTCTTCACCAGAATGTAGCAAATAACCTTATGATCCACGAATTGCACAACACATCAAATCACCTTATGATCCACGAACTGCACAACACATCCCTGTCAAGAAGATCCCAACATCACCAGCAATCATGGCATGCATACAACTTGGAGGTATGCTTCTGCTCAACTCAAACATGTAAATCATACTGACCAATACAAATAACACCAAATAAAAGGAAACTGAATTTATTAAACCAAAGCATGGATGGATGGATGACTCCAATAGAGAAGTTCTTATTTTGTTGTGGTACGGTACGACGATAACGCTGCCATGAATTACGGTTACACAGCTAGGTGAGGTAGTTGATGAACTCGACGGCGGTCGCGATGGCACCTCCGGTGATGGCGTCCTTGACGATCTTGTCCGCCTTGCTGTTGCCGGCAACAGAGATCAGGGCGCCGGTTACTGCGCCTCCAATCACGGCGTTTTTCTACGAGGGCACAGGAAAAATAGAGGTATTAATTAGCACGGCGCTAAGCAGTACCGAAACCTTATTTGAGTGAATTGTTCTTAAGGCTAACTCAAAACATGCAAGCATACACTGATTATAAAAAGAATTTTGAGCAACTAGCAAGAGGATAGTAATATTGTTTGCGACGGAAGGCTGTCATGGAGATAGATTTTCCTTCACAAAAGGTTACATTCTCTCCAAGAAGCATGAACGATTCATTTTTCAGAGAACCATTACCCAGTCATAGCGACCACGGACCCTTTCCACTCCATAAGCCACGCCTACATACACTCCAGCAACAGCACCTGCAGATTAGTCCAAAAAGTATGTGGATATGTCAGCGAACAAAAGGATTAAAGTGAACAACACAGGGATTAAAGTGAACAGATGAATGATCGGTGGCATTGCATCGATTTGATTGAGCCAAAGAAAAGAAAAGGTTATATTAGTTACCCCAGTATGCACCCTCCTTGCACATGTTCTTCAGCTGCATGAAAGATCAGAATTACCATATTAGTGCAGTGTAGATGATAGACACTAGCCCACTGAATACATTGCTAATCCACAAGTGCAGATATATTTTGCAAATAGATGTTCAAGGTCTTTTTTTTTGGATAATGGGGAAAACACTACTAATATCAATTACACCCGAGAGGAGCAAGGCCTTGGGCCATTCAGTTCAACAGTCTCCACCATTGGGGTTCAACTTCGTTTCTCCATTTAAGCATTACAGATGGATCGACGGATGGATGCTATGTGGAATGAACCAGCACTCTGAAGTCTTAAAGATCTAGGTACGCTGTACATTGGAATCGTCTACATTCCCCTCTGCTGCTAGCAGAATATATCGAGTGGATTGATATTCACATAGTGGACAATTAGCACTTACGGTCTGCTCGAGCTTGTTCTTCGAGACGCTCCCTGCAGAGCAAAGAACACATTCAATGTCAAATCTGTGTGCAGAGAACCGAGACGGAAAATATACAGCATCTGGACCAGAGCTAACTGCTACTACTCCATCCGTCTCAAAATAGATGTCGAAAGTTTTGTCTAAATTTGGACGAATCTAGATACTGAAGATTGTCTAGATACATCCAAATTTTGAAAAGTTTGCGACATCTATTTTGAGACGGATGGAGTACTTGGTACACCGCAGCATCTAGGTGCTGCTGAGCGTCTGGACCCGAGATAACTGAAATCTGGGTGCTTCTGAACCTAAGCCACTTTACTTTGCATGCATGTGTCGTGTGACCTTTGGTCAGAAACAATGTGCCGCACAAATTAATCGGAATCCTGTGGCTAGTGATATAGTACAATTTTGGGATGTTCCTGTCAGTCCAGCACCAAAAAACTATCCAGAAAAAAAAATACTCGCATGAATCAATCGCATCTGTGGATGGAGGAGCCAGGAGGCGAGCGCGTTACCCTTGTGGAGGCACTCGAAGGCGTCCTCGGCGGCCACCCTGCAGGCGCCGACCTGCGCGCAGTATCAACCACCGAATCAGCCACATTTCAGCAGATACACCAAAGGATCCAACATTGGATTGAGGATGAAGAGGAAGAAAGGAAGGGTGGTGGTGGTGGTGCGCTTACGGCGCCGATCTTGAGGAAGCCGTCGACGGTGCGGTTGAGGAGGGGATTCCCCATGTCGATGACCACGTCGACCTTGGGCGACCCCGCCGAGAACCCCGCGCGAGGCATCCTTCCTTCCTTCCTTCCTCACACAACCTTCTCTCGCAAAATCTCTCTCTCTGTCTCTCGCGCTCCCTGTGTGAGTGACTAACCAGGTGCAGACAGAGTACAGTGCGAGGAGGAGGAAGATAGAGTAACAGTGAGAGGAGGAGGCAGGCAGTGGCTGTGGCTGTGAAGGCACGGCGCCTTCGATCCTCCTCCTCCTCGGGGGACCACGTGGCACTGGCCGCACGGTTACCAACAAAACGTCGTTTTTCTCTGCCGACCTCAGCGCGATTTATGCAGAGAAGTACACTTGTTTTCGAGAATTTCAATGCATCCGTGCCATAGTTCTATAAACCAGCCGGTCGAGTGGTCGGACAAAAAAAACCCTCAACCGATGGTGTCACCGGTTTCTTAACAAGCACCGATCCAAAATAAAAAAAAACCACGGATCCAAAATGAAAAAACCAGAAAATAGATGTTGCGATAGGAATCAAACTCGGGACCTATGCTAGGTAGAAAGGGCACCACATGTAAGGCCTTGTACCATGTTTTGTGGTTACATACTTAAGTATACACTATTTACACCTTTCTTAAATTTTAATTAAAAAGAATGGTTTTTTATCGCTATCGAACCAAATAAACCGGTGGTCCGACCAACAAACCAGTGGATCAGTCGTCTTACAGGTTCACTCACCGGTTCGGGTTTTTTAAAACTATGATCTGTGCCCTTTGCGACTCGAATGAGATTGGCTGAATCGGAATGACTTTGAGTCACCGATACGTGGACCCTTACATGTGGTGGGACCCACACGTCATCGAGGCAAAGTCCCCTGACTCTGTATTCCGCAAAGTCGGCGGAGGGAGAGGTTCATGGGAGGGACGGAGCCTCGGTGCATGGCGCAGCGGGGTCTCGATGTGCGGTCGCAAGATGATGAACGCTCGCAGGGTAGCGGTGATGTCTGGGGCAGCGGCGGCAGGCCTGGAGAGAGCTATGTGGATCTCCCACTGAATATGGCTCGGTGGTTCGACGGCAACAACAACTTCTACAATGTGTGCATGCGGTGCTCACTTAGGGTAATGTGTGCTCCAGGTTTGTCATACGACGGCTCGGTGATGCCCTCGATGCTTATCTGGTGACGTGTTATTTTATGTTTTTAGGGCATAAGGCCCCGATGGCATGATCTTCACCCATTGTCGAGGTTGTAGGTGTTGTGTGACGGCTTCGGGTTGTTTGATGTATACTTGTGCCGAACTTTTGTTGACTAAATTATAAATAAGAACCATATGCATATTTTTGATGCAGAGGACGGGGCCTCAACCTCCATTTCAAAAAAGGGAAGGGGTGTGTTTTCATGGAAGGGAGGGAACCTATGACGTGTTCAATGACCTTGATGTAGACACTTACATCTCGCTATGGTGTTCCTTTCGTTAGGTTTGTAAGTCTCTTCTCAAAATTTGAGTCAAATATTTACCATAATTTTAACTAATAAACTATAAATTATATGATAAAACTGAATCCATTATCAAAAGAATTATGTTCTTAGTAGTATATCCTTTTTGACATATAACTCTTACTCCATTATTGGCGAGCAATCTAGGGTGACATATAAATCGAAACAGATGACCCTAGATTTCGAGCAAGACGTTGACCAATCTAGGGTGACTTATAAATCAAAACAGATGGAGTAACCAAAATACACTGTATTATTGACGGGCGACAAATCTAGGATAAAAATGGTGTACAACAGACACTCATTACTGACAAGCACTTAAGTGCACTCATTACTGACAAGCACTTAAGTGTGGGTCACCACGGGCGGGTGAGTCATTAACGACCGATGCTAATAAGAGTTGACCAGTAACCATGAGTCTATGAGTCTAGACGACACCCGTTATTTTTTTTGCACAGGAAGGATCTTGATTGCCACTTTTATATTATCGCCGGTGGAGCATCTTTTAAAGGGAGGACCTCAAGAACATTAAAAATTACAATGTGACCCTTAAAATATGCACTGCAGACACTAGAACTAAAAATGGAAAAGCAACCTAGAACAAGTCTTTTTGTTGCTCCTCTTCCACCTATCCGATGACGACGCAACCAAGCGCGGTCGACTGCACCACCGCCGGGGAGAAGGCCACTTGGGGTGGGGTGACGGGAGCGCACCGTCTCGGTGTTGAAGAGCCTCCGAATTGGAAAAACGACCTAGAAGTTGAGCACCCTACGCCAACTTGTCGGCGAGCAGGGAGGGAGTGGTTGCCCTACATCCATGGATTCTAGCTGTTGGACGGCCTTTCGACATCGAAGAAACACACATGGGGAAGAACTCCCAGATATCTTATCTCCAAGGTGCAGTAGAAACCTTTTCGGACCCCTCTACAGAAACCATACCAGTGCACCTCCCCTCCTCGCCACCATGGCCGGCCAGATGAGGATTCCCAGCGCCAGAACTCCACATCAGGGGATGGCGCCGAACCGGGCTCTTATTCAGGGGCCTCATATCCAGCGATCCCTTCCTCTTCCACCATGGCAACAAGCTAGAGATCCTTGCCGATGACCGTTCGATGTCGTGTCGAAGCATCACCACAGGAAGTTGACCCTAGCCACCACCAAAGCCACATGCAGAGCATCTCATCTCTCTCTCCCCATGGTCAGCAAAGAGAAGGAGAGAAGCAACCACCACACATCAGAGGACGGTGACCATGGATCAGACCTTATTTGCGGAGATCCTGGAGTTGTACCTCGTCGCCGCGTGCTTCCACCATGTCAGCTCAACGGAGGAGGAGGTTGTGCTCCAGATGTGCCTCGTCTGTCTAGAGGACAACGGCCACCTACTCTAAAACACCGGTAGAGGGCCGAGACAACTAAACCTACTAACTATAGAGGACACCCGACCTCCCCTCTCCCAACCATTCTGGTCGGCGAGGCCGCCGGAGGAGAGAAAGAGGGGAGCCAGAAGACACGAGAAGACTCTCAAAACGTATCACACGAGAGCAGTCAGGGTGAGCGGTCTTCTGGCCAACTCAGTGTTCATACCCTATACCAGTCATTGGTATACCACACCTAGAGATAGGAAGCTTGTAGTGTTGGGTAGAGAGGAATAGTCTGGACACTCTAGACGGGTTTTTGATTGAGTCGAAAGGCCCCTATACTTGTTCGAAATGATACCTGAAACTCTAGGTGAGGGTCACTAGCTACCGACTAAGAACTTGTGAGTGGTATAACTCGTCCAACTTTGGTGTAAAGAATATGTCCTAGGAGCAATAATACATATAATTATTTATTTTCATGTTTATTATGAATATTTATATTTTTATGCTGCAACTCTTATATATATTGAATATAAGATTCATAGTAAGAGGCACGTGCATGTGTAGATAGATCAACTCTTTATGTACATGTAGATAGATCACCGAGCTGTTCATATTCCTAACTCTAGGATTAGCTCACGTGTCCTTTGATGATCATAACTTTTTTATTATAACAAGAATGGTAACGACAATGAGAATATATTGTTGGCAAAACAAAGATGAGAACCAACCCGTGGTTGGATGGTTAGGAGGGCAGTGGTATCCTCAGTCCATCAGAGTTAAACCCCTAGGTTTAACGCTTTGATGTCTCATAAAAACGGAATATTCTTTTAATGGGAGGCTACGTTCACGTCGCGAGGCGCCTGCGGTGACTTCGTCAATCTCAAGACCCGCCGGCTTAGTCTCTCGGAGGTGCTCATATGGTAGGGTATGTTTGCGTGTGTTCATAAGGGTGAGTGTATGTACGCATTGTGAACGTCTGCGTTTATACTGTGTTTTTAAAAAAAAAGTGGGGATCCAAGTCTCCGGGCTAGAAGTTGAAGACGCCAAGGTGGGCCCTGCCTGTCAATGTTCGTGGAAAAAAAGATGGGAAGAGGGGTACTCTGCCTAGGTTGTTGCTGCTAGCAGGCTGGGCCGGCCTGCTGTGCGCACGGTAAGCTTAGGCTCGGCCTAGGTTAGATTAGGTTGTTTCACTTTTTGTTCGTTTTCTTTTACTTTTTTCCTTTTCTGATTTCTTTTCTAGAATAAGTTTTGGAGGTCCAAATTTATTTAAATAATTTATAATTTTAAAAAATGAAAATAGACAATTTATAATAGATGGAAACTAGTTTTGGACAAAATCAATATAGCAAAAATACCATTTCCATATAATGCATTATTTGGCTATTTGTATAAATTCAAAAGGTAAGGTTTTAATATTTTAAAATTGAATGGAATAATTTTTAAAATTTCTAACAATATTAAAATATGTTTAGGGAATTTGGGAATCCTTTTCCTACCCAACAAAATACAAAACATAATTTTCCAACAATTTACTTGATAGAATAAAATAGGGAGATTGGAATATATTTTTCATAAAAGCTTTTTAATCAAAGGTTTTGCATGACAATATGATGCAATGCAATCGAAACCTGTAACGTTACAAATGGGAGATGCCGAGTATAATAAGAACATAAGTTTCTATGTGATGAATGGCATTGATCCGATCCCTACACCTCTAGGGACTCGATCTCCTGGAGGCCTTCGCTTCTGGGAGGCTTCTTCGTGAGTTCGGATTACTGGTCCCTGTACCAGGGTGTGGAGCTGGAGTGGACGACCCCTGTTTTCTTCTTTTTCTTCTTTAACCATAAATCACTCCGGAATGCCCCTTGCCCCCTTAGTCAAAAGATCTTCTTATGACAGCTACTTCGTGACCGCCTTCCCTTAGGGGTGGAAGTATCAAAAAGAATGTACAGGGCAATGACTTGTGTCCACTATGTGGGACGCTGGAAACCTGCGCCCCCTTGTCCTGCCGCTCAATTTCTGTGGAGATTTATCCGAGAAGCCCTAGGGCCTACTTGGCACACTAGGTTCTCGGGGGTTCCTGGAGGCAGAGGCAAACCGTACCGGAAAGCGGCGACGTACCGGAAAGCGGCGACGCCTTTTCTGGTTAGTGTTTGCGGCCTTGACCTGGACCTTGTGGAATATACGCAATAAGATGGTGATTTAGCGTGTTTACCTTCGACGGGCGTGTGACTCCAATTTTTTCTTGGTTTCCTTTAGCAGTGGTCCCCGCTAGCTAGGCCGTGAGGACCGGGAGCATTTGAACGACACTCTTCAATCGCTGCAAGGGCAGACGCTTCTCTTTGCGTCCTTGCTCCACATGCATGGTGTGAGCTCTGTCCCGGCACCATTGATGTCTTTCTCTTTTATTCTCTTGGTTGCCTTGGCTCTGTTGTGCTGAGGCCCTAGCTGTACCCCGTTTATATTTTCTTTTGGCGCAATTAGCGTCGGACTTGTTGTATGACAGGTTTGTACCTAAATGTTGCTTTATTTATAAAGCTGAGCGAAAACCTGTTTCGAGGAGAATGCTAAGCGAGCGTTCAATCATAAGAGTTTGTCGTCATACAGTTTGTGACGATGAACAATGAAATATCATTGGCGTACCTTACTGTGAGTACCCCGATGGAGGATCAGCCTCAGAAGACGATTAAAATACGAGAACAGGTAACATGTAGTATGATACATGAACTTGTACTTTCTTCCTCCCAAAAAGGATGCCACGGATTTGGCTAGATTCGCATATATATCTAAATGCAGTTGAATGTATACATACACGTGAATCCAGACAAATTTATCAATCCTATTTCAAAGATGAGGGTACTAATAATTGATAAATGGAGCATAAGTAAATAAAAACAAGAATACAAGTCGACATGTCCATCATCTCTCTAGCATTGATATCCAAAGCTCAAACAATAAAGTAAAAAGTACTCCCTTTGTCTCAATAAAGATATCGCGATATTTCTAAATTTGCATGTATCTAGATATTAAAACGCGTCTATATATATCTAGACAAATCTGTGCCATCCACTTCGGGAAGGAAGAGAGTACTTAAGTTGTTTGTAAAACATAGAAACGTCATCTCCCTTAAGAATTACAGTGTGGCTCCCGGGTGCAACGCACCCCCATACTTGGAAAACTTAATAAATAAATAAAATATGGTTAAAAAATTCAAATTTTTTTGGAAATCAAAGATGACTAGGTATGCTACTTGTATAAAAATATTTTTCTAGGAAATTATTTTTATTGTATCCTAGGCAAAAAAAAGAACAAATTCAAAACGCTACATGACCAGGTACTATTCACCTTTGATTCGTCATATTTTTATTTTTTTGCTCAGGATACAATGAAAATATTTTCCTAGGAAAATATTTTTATACAAGTAGCATACCTAGTAATCTTTCATTTCCAAAAAAGTTTATATTTTTTAAACTTTTTTTAATTATTTTTTAATTTTTCTAAGTATAGGGGTGCGTTGCACCCGAGAGCCAAAAGTCCGGATTGCATCTCCCTTTGCCTTCTTTATTGCCATGGTGATACCGTTGGAGCCCTAACCTAGCCCTTGGTCGCATATTTTTGTACAAAGAAGGCTTCTTAGTGAGAAAGCTAGAACTTCTGTTATATTAGGATTTAAACTCGTTTTTTTGTGTGAGGCACTGCTACCTCAATTACTACGTCCCTGCCCGGTTCTCTTCTGTATTCATCTTATTCTTTTTTAACTGGGTGTACCGTGTTTTCAAAAGCTTCATGCCAAACCAACTCCTATTTCAATCCGTGCCAGACCGATCGATATAATAATAAAGTCTGGTAGAAAAAGGAAAATGAAAAGAAGACGGAGGACGATAGTGGAGGAAAGTCGTATGTGCCCATTAGGTCGGTGTGTACCCCTCCCCCATGATGGAGTTTTTCTCACTTTTGGCGTAGCAGCCCCCTCCCCCCCAAGGTATGGGCCAACCCAGTTAGAGTTCTCATTTTCCTTTTTTTTTTTCCTTTTTTGGCTATATTGTGCTTTTTACAATTTTCTTTTCATTACTTTGGATTTGTTTCATTTTTATTGAAAAATGTTTAGATTCAAATTTATTTACATTTAAAAATGGTTCAAACTTGATTTTACTGAAATTATTCAAATTCGATGTTTTTTAAATTTGAAATTTGAGATTTTTATTGTGCCTTTTCAATTTTCTTTTCTTTACTTTATTTTTACTGAAAATATTCATATTCAAAATTTGTTTAGACTTGAAAAATATTTTTAATTTAATTTTTAAATTTGTTCTAATTTAAAAACCGTTCAAATTCGAAAATTATTCAAATTTGAAATTTGTTCAGATTTTGAAAAACAAATAGTGGGGTGCTGACTTCGCCTCATGAGCCTTTGGGCCATCCATGTGTAGCACGGTGCAATGACAAGGCGGCCTGCCATTGTCGCAATGACAACGTTTTCCACATCCATATACCTGCATGTACAGCCCATGGGCCAGCCCACCTCTTATTCTTTCTTCTCGGCGCGGCCGCATCCACTCTTCCCCCACTTCTCCCCCAAGAAAAAGTTGAATCATGGACACCACCGGCGCCACAGCCGCCGCCGCCGCCGCCGCCGCCGCCGGAGACAGCGGCATCAGCGAGGAGGAACAACAGGCCCGCCTGTCCGCCATGATCGAAAAGCTCCAGAGCAGAGACGCGTACGCACTTCGCAACTCTCCCCTCCTAATCTCTACTGCTCGCTCCCCTCCCCTCTAATGGCGTCGCTTTGCTCGGGCCGCAGGCTCCGGATGTACAGCTGGCTGTCGCAGCGCTGCTTCTCCGACTGCGTCAGCACCTTCTACCGCAACTCGCTCGGCAAGGGCGAAGGGGCCTGCGTCCGCGCCTGCGTCCGCAAGTACCTCCTCGTCACCTCCGCATCCAACGCCCGCTTCGCCCAGCTCGCCGACCCCTACGCCGCCGTCCCCGACGACGACGAAGACGACGAGTGATTCGTGCGGCCAGCCTACCGCCTCCGGTGGTGGCGGCCGCTCTGCTGCGGGAGGGAGGAATTTTTGTGTGTCTGCTCTTGTTAAATCTTCTGCAGTCGAGAGAGTAGCCTGTGATACCTGAAGAACAAACACAGTACTAGTAGCAGTAGTAGTAACAGACTAGAAGAAGAACCACGGGCTCTGATGCAGTTTTTCGGCTTCCATTGCGGATGGCTGTATCGAACCATGGATGGATGCACACATGAACGAATTGTTTCCTTGTTTTACAAGCTTATTAGTATGGATGAATCTTACTTTCAGCAGCGTCTTGCATTTTCTTGCCCAGTTGAAATTCTGCTGCTTCCACTCAGGTTCAGGATGTGCATTGCTGAATTCCCGGTGCCATCTGGTGCTTCATGTGTGCCTCTTTGTTTAGCAGGCTCCTCAAAACAAGTTCTGCTTTTTCTCCAGTAAACTGGCATGAGATCAACTCAAGATGAAGTTTCTCGCATTCAAAATTTGCGTGTCCTTTGCTGTTTCATGCGGAACCTTGAATCATTCATGTCATGTGATGATTGATCGTTTAATGGTGTACAACATCACTGCAATCAAGCCTGTGTCCCATTTATTTCGTACCTGTTAAAAGGTCAGTATTCAACACCGAATTAATTTTTATTTTATACCCTTATGTCTTACAGGATCAAAATTCAGCGCACTGAATTTACTTATGTTGTATCCCTGTCCCTGGAAATTAACTACTACTCAAAATAGGGTGTTAAAAGTAATTCATGTGATGAGACAAAAAATGATGATTTCTTCATGATATATGGTTTCATCAGATTATGTTGTGGCAAGGGGCATGTTTCAACTCCACTTCAGAATGTGCATTGGCGCAAGCCTGAATTTCTCCGTAACCAATTCATGGTTATCTGTATCTCTGTGTTTACCAGGCTCCTCAAAACATGTTCAGGATTTTCCACAATAAACAGGTATGAGAGATCAACTCAAGAATTTTGGATGGTGATTTGGTGTTCTTTTCCTGGCTAGGTGAAGTTCAATATTTACAATATCTTTCACCGTTTCATGCCAAACATCAATCATTCATGTCATGTGATGCTCAGTAATTTGGTGTGTGCAACATGTTTTAACATCACTGCAATCAAGCTCGCTCCTCATTTATTTCATACCTGATACAGGGTCAGTATTCAACACTGAATATTTCTTTAGTGTATACCTTTATGCCTTACCAAGCATCAAAATTCAGCCCACTGAAATTACTTATGTTGTATCTCTGTGCCTGGATATTAACTACTACCTAAAATAGGGTGTTAAAGGTACTTCAGGTGATGGGACAAAAAAAAAAAGAAGATTTCTTCGCGATGTATGGTTTATCAGAGTATGATGTTGCAAGGGGAAAGTGACCTGAGATGACTACAACCAAGAAACCAGACAAAAAGAGAGGAAAATCCCTAGGTATTCATTGCTAGCACGTATTCAAGCTTAATACTGTTTACTGTATCACAGACGAAAAATGGGCCATTAATGCCTGGGAGTCGCTCTAAGCAAGAGCATTATTGACTTTGCTTGAAGATTTCGTTGTTCCAAGTAATTCTATGAGTCTGTTACAAGTGAGTTTAAGAAGCTACATTGAAATTTATCACGGATCGAACTCAGCATTCTTCCGAGTATAGATAAGGGTGAAAATAGACTGCTTAAGGAGATCAGTGTTCTCAGCAGTAAACAGGGAAGAATTAAGCCGTCTCCAAGTGACATGCTTTAGTAATGAAATTCATCGCAGTGTTACATTGACCGGATAGACGGACGGATATACCCATGTCACATGTAAAGCTTGTGTTGATTAACACTAGGTTCTAAGCAGCAAGAAAATATGACGATCATCAATCAGGGAAACCAGTTGCATTGTGCATATGTTTTCCCCGCAGCTAAACTGGAGTTATGTTAAGTAACCTGAGAGGTCTACATTTTCGCATTAACTGGTACGTGTATCATCAGCAATTACAGTCAATCTTAAACAGGGGCCGGGTTCACTTACAGGAAATCTTTTAAATTTCACTATTTCTTGATTTGTTAATAACTAAATGCAAGAGTGCAGAATTTGAGCCCTTCAAACCCCCAGATGCATCAGCATGACCTTTAGCCATAATTTCCACAATTCTTCACTAGATTACTAGGATGGAATTTAGAGTTGAATGTTTAAATTTCTTCAGATAAACCCTCATTTTGTTCGATAACTACCACTTTTGTTCCTAAATATGATACGTTTTATGTTTTGGGAGTTCACTTAACTTCCAAAACGTTTTATATTTAGGAACGGAGGTACTACCAATACACTGAAATCACTATTTTAGCAACTTGGACTGAACCCACTAGCGAGTAGTGAAGATTACTATATAGCAGCTAATTGAACAAGAGTGGTGGTTTCATTAATTTTCCTGCAACAAAATTATAGTGAGGAATAAACTGGAGTGATGGGTTAATGAAGATGGTTGGCAAGAAACTTTATTCAAATCATGTCATACTTAATGAAGCTAGTCTGATGGTTGACAACATGGGCGGACGCAGCGTCCCAGCCCGGCGCCCGCCCGGGCTTCGCTTCCGCGCGCCTGCTGCCCGACAACGATTCCAGCAACTTAGAGCATTTCTAGCAGTGCCCTTAAAACACGAACCGTAAATTCACGAGTACAAGTCACTGAAAACGTGTTTTGCATTCCGATTTGTGCCGGCGCAGAGCAGATACCGTAAAAGAAATATTCGGTCCATTGCTTTTTTCCCCTGCCTCGTTCATTTTCTTCCTCCTGATGATGCACCGGCAGTCTGCCGCGTCCCCTGCCTGGACCACCGCCCGCCCCCTCCTGGCCTGCCGCCGTCCCGCCAGGACCTCCGCCCTGCCCTTCCTGGCCCGTTGCCGTCTCGCCTGGACCTTGTGAAGCGCTCAGACGCCGCCGTCCCGCCCCAACCTCGCCCCTCCTGGCCCGCCGTCGTCCCGCCCCGACCTTGTCCCGTCGTCGTCCCCTCTCGACCATGTCCCGCCTCAACCTCTGCCCCGACCTCGTGCAGCACTAGTGCAGCGCTCGGACGCCCTCAGGTAGCGCTGGCCCGCTCGGTGCACGGTGGTAGAATTTGCCCGAATTCGGTGGCTCCGGTGGCGTTCCGGTGACGGTTGGTGAAATTTCCCTCCCGCCAACTGTCTCTGCGGGGATACATGCTGCGCTCGGTTTGGCTTCATAGCCTCGGAGTCACCGGTTCGGGGCGAGAGTTTTCTGAAGCCCATTAAAACTTTTTAGGTTTAAGGACGTCTAGGGGCTCTGGCTATTTTTTTAGCGAAAACTGAAAAATAGCAGTTATTTTACGGTTTCTCGCTGGCACCGGTAGAGATGCTCTAAATCTCGATCGGCCTGGGGCAAAATCTGTTCGGCCTTTTTTCCCGTGAGAATCTGCAAATTGGCTTGACCATGCACAGCGTCGTGGGTTAGTGGGCCTCAAGGTTTTCGGCTGTTCCTTGCTCAGCCTGACAGGCAGCGGGTCAGTTTGTTCTCGGAAAAAAAGCTAAGAGTTGATTCTTCTTCGGTTTGCACGGCCAGGATACGTAGAAAGCTAGAAACGAAAAAAATCCATAGTACAGGGAAAGACAGGAGCTATACGCGCTTAGATACTACGTAGCCATGAAATTCTTTGTTGTGTTAAAATACTTCCTTCCATCTATATTAATGGTCTTAATTTTGTCTAGATTCGTTGTATGTAGTTAAGTTAGACTAGATACATCCGTATCTAGATAAAGTTAAGACCATTAATATGGACCGAAGGGAGTACTATTTTTCACAACCCGCTGTAGATTATGGATAAGTTGCGTTCATGAGTACTCCCTCCGTTTCGAAACACAAGACATTTTAGCTTTGTAAAAAAAGTGTATCTAGACCCATTTTAATATGTAGGTTTACTCCAAATCTAGATGAACCTACACACTAAAAGGAGTCTAGATACAGTTTTCGCAAAGCTAAAACATCTTATATTTTGAAACAAAGGGAGTACAAATGAATTGTTTTGTTTTTGAAAACAAGGTTAATCTGGTCTCCGCATTGATGTGTCCATACAAAACAATACTCCCTCTGATTCAAATTAATATTCTTAGATTTGTCTAAATTCGGATGTATCTTGCACAAAAACATGACTATATACATTTGAATCTAGCAAATCTAACAATATTAATACGGATCGGAGTGAGCATCATTAATTTATTCAACAAGTATGGCAAGGCTATACATCGATCAACTCAAAGTCATCTTTTCGGCAACAGTGCCACCAAAACCGCATACTCTTCGTCACACCTGGTCCGCCGACGAACCTTAGTAGTGTCACAGCGCCAAGTCATATGGTCGGCGATGTTAGATGAAATGTTGCTCCATCTCCGATCCAGTCGCTGCCATCACACCATCATTCTCACCCTCTAGGTTGCAGGGTTTGCCCTGCACAACCGGAGATCTCGAGTTGTGCCACATTTCATCGCTAGAGTAGGGGCTACCAGTTCAGAGCCATCGTGTGCCGCCCTGAAAGTAGACAACCCGTCATCGTCCGCTGCACCTATGTAGCCTGGCGGCCTTCTCCGGAGCTGGTGTGGCGGCAAGAAATTTTTTAGTTGCCTTGCATCACGCCCAGGCTTCGACAATTTCCTAGGTCCGCCACTGGTTGACAAGAGCAGCTACGATATGCTTCCGCTTAAGTGTTCGAAATGTGTGCATCGACTACTGTCAAAGATGTTATAGCTCTATACTTTTCATTTTTATTTTCTATGATGGGCGTGAGATACATGAGGGATGGCAATCTCTAGAACAGTCTAGAAAAAGTCACATCCATTGCATTGTTATGTCTAGCTAGCTGCTGGGGTCCATTTCAAAAAAAAAAGCTAGCTGCTGGGGTGGAGTAGTGTATCGTCTCGTTAGAGTATGGCATCAACTTGGTGCCTAGAAGGTGTCAGTGTGACAACCGCTTTTAGTGTGTTACATGGTGGCTACGTTGACGGATAAACAAATTTTCCCATGCACTATTGCAATGACAAACTTAATTTTCTAGAGAAAAATAAAATCCATATTCGAGGATTGGGAGAGGGAAGAATATGATTCCCAACTGAAATATTTGCAAATAATGGAGTGTTTCCAGCTGACCAGAACCAGGATAAATCAAAATCAAAAGTTACTAGTCGTATGTCTTGGGTTCAACAACGATCATTCTAAGCTTTTTTTTAATGCGCTACCATTTGCACAACAAAACTTGATTTTTTTTACTTAATGCAACCAAATTTGATGGTTAAATCCTCAATAACCAAGGGGTGTTCAAGCCAAATCTGACTGCTTCCTGTGTGCTATCTGCGTTAGGGATCTCATGGGCAGCACCATTCAAGATAACACCTATTGATCCTGAGTTTACATGCATGTATTATAATATCAATGTTTGGTTGAAGGGACTATTGACCATTCACACGATATGTGTTGTTGTTGGAGAGTTACAACTAGCTTGGTGATGATGAAGTTTACCGATTAACCTCAAGTTCACTAGTCATGCAATGTCTGGTAGTCACCGCTAGCTAGGGCTCCGATTAGGCGAGGTATATCCTTCAAGTTTGACAAGTTGTGCGACCGTTATATTTTGCTTCACTCAGGGATTTAAATGGAAAACACCTTAATTAAACCCATATTCATCTCACCTTCAACCCGGAAGAGTATGGTGATCAGAAAAAGACACCATGAACTGTCATATGTTTTCTCACCATGTAACGGGTATTCCAGCATTCAGTATGAGTGCTTTTCTGAAAGATGTAATTCCAGTCGTTAAAGTGCTGATCACATAGATAAAAGAACTCATCTCAACTTTACTTAATTTAAGGCGGTACCTCATATGGGCACATTTTAGTGTTGCAATAATGTTTGAGGATTTTGTATGGGATTGCAAGGAAATTTGTAGTGACAGACGAGCACAAAACACTACAAACGGAAGGACCCAAATTCTCAGCTGCAGTTAAGTTTGGAAGACGCTGACGCCTAGTGCACACCAATGTATATTGCACACCAAATATCCAAATATTTAATTATAACAAAGACAGTAGCTTGTGGGAGATGTGTGCATTTCTGAGGATATGTATGCATTACGAGAGAAAGCTATTCAAGGTGCCAAGTGTCGGCTCTTGACATCTTCAAGTAAAGAGGACAAAGCGTCTATTGACCATCCTTTTAGGCTGGTCATAGTGGATAGTATCATGTAACACTATCATGCATATGGTACTAATGTATGATACTATCTCCATAGTGCATGGTACCATATAGTAGTAGTATCATAGTCTCAAGGTATTTATTATTTTATAGAATCTCAATGCAAATGAGTGTATAGGATCTATTCGATATTATTTTTTCTGATTCTATGTGCTAGGATACGGTATCTACCTATGATACCACTAGCATCTTTTTTCATTAATTATGGTGACACAACAGATTTTACGTGCTTGATACTACAACCTATGATACCCCCACTATGAGTAGCTTTAAGTTCATAGAATAGATTTGCAGGACCACATAACAAGGAGGTTGTAGGCAGGCAACTTAACTTGAATCAGACAACAACGAACATGACTGGTTCTTGATAAATATCAAGACGTGGCGCGCTGCCAGTAACTTTTATCCTTGATCAATTCTCAACAAAACATTTCATGGATTTTCTGATGTCGTTTCGAGAGCATAGAAAAAGCTGAGAATTCTAGAAGATGCCCATGTATTTGTATTAATTTTTTCCATTCAATAGGTTGATCCTGTAGAAAGAGCAGTTAATTTGCACGAATGCTACAACATGTGCTAGGATACTAGTAGTAAATAGGATTGGGAGGCATTGGGACAATTATTTCTAGGTTACTTTTGTAGTTCCCCAGTACTCCATTGGAAAGATGGGAGTACCACAGAAATCTAGCCATCCATTTGGTGGGGGAATTGTTGACTTTTCAACTCGATCGTTCCTAATCACATGCCGGTGTCTCTTCCCCCCGATCAGGCACCCCATGAACCTCTGCAGGTGGATGTGGTAAGAATCTTGAAAATACCTCTAGCTGCGGGCATGATGCAAGACTTTGTCTCTTGGAACTATACAAAAACGGTATTTTTTCGATTCGGTCAGCCTATTTTACTGAGTGGGTCATCAACATGGTTAGAATTTTCTGAGAACTAATGAACAAGGCTCTTCAGAAGTTAATACGGTTTAGGCGCTGCGGGTGCCAGCAAAAGTTAAGATATTTTCCTAAAGGTTTCTGCATGGTACTATACCTTGCAAAGTTGTTCTTGCTAATAGAAATATCATTACATCTAGTCTATGTCCAATTTGTTCGGTCCAGTGTGAAGATACGTTCCATGCCTTCTTCAAATGTCCAAGGGTGCTTTAAATTTGGGAGAACCTAGGCATCTATGAGCGAATTTTGGAGGCTTGTAATGAAGACCGAGCTAGATAAGGAGTGTTTGAAGTTCTTATGAGGCGACATGCTAGTTCTACGCTAGGACTGCCGGAGCTCGGTCTTAAGGAGTTGATTGCGTCATCATGTTGGTACATCTGGTGGGAAGAAGGAGAATGATAGTTCACGAGGAGGAGGTGCAAAAACCAGCAAGATCGGCACAAGCCATTTATGCGCTAGCGCTCAATTGTCATTGTGCGTTGAAGAAGACTCCAGGCATACGACGCCATGGATGTGAGAAGCCTAAAGTAGGTTATGTAAAGCTTAATATTGACTCGGTGTTTTCTCCTAATTCGTTTATGGGAGCAAAAGGAGCAGTAATCAGAGATCAATGGGGGAATTTCATCGCGTCGAGCTTGTGTGGAACTCAACACATAGGCGATGCAGTGTCTTCTGAAGCCAGAGCCCTCCGGGATGGGATTCTCCTGGCGGGACAGATAGGATGCTCAAAAATTAAGGTGAATAGAGACTACATGGAGGTCATAGATGTGATGCACGATGCTGGTAATGCGGCAGGTCCGACTGCTGTAATTTATGAGGAGTCCTCTTTCCTAGATCGAGGTTTTTTTCTCATGTTTATCATAGTCCGAGGGAAAGCAATCAGGTTGCTCATTGTTTAGCT
Organism: Avena eriantha; assembly: GCA_910589775.1. NCBI lineage: Eukaryota > Viridiplantae > Streptophyta > Magnoliopsida > Poales > Poaceae > Avena > Avena eriantha. Next base: position 427,828,295 of record OU342740.1, read on the forward strand.
TCTAGGGAAGAGGGACCTCAATCCGTTTGGCTTGAGAATCCGCCAAATTTTATTGTTGTTGTTTTGGCAAACGATGTAAACCCGTTTATTAAGCAATAAAGCTCGCATCAGGATGAAGTCCTGATGCTTCCCTAAAAAAAGTACCTGTGGCTGCTATCTTTTACTTTGAGAATTATGATATGCCACCCTTGAATATTTGAAGTTGTGGAAAGTATTTTGTCTAGAAATTTCCATGAGAACAGTGCCATGGTTATTTCTATAAAGCTGAAACTACCGAGGAAATCTATGAAGCGTTGGAAACGAAACATTTCTAATATAGATGCACAAATTTCTAACTATATGCAGTTATTTTTATGATGAATGATTTTTGAAGAACGTCGGCCCAACAAATTTCTGAATGGAATTTTGTAATATTATAAAAGAGAGGTTGAATCATATGCTGGTTTGTAACAAAATACTTTGGAATTTATTTTGTACAATTCGATGGGTGAAATTAGGCGATCAGAATTCAGTCCTTTTCATTCTATGGCGACCACGAAATAATCACTTAGTTTACTCTCCCAGATGGCCCTAAAGTTCTGGATCATACAGAAATAGCAGCTATCCTCTGGACTTCTTTTCAAGAACGCTTGCAAACCACAATGAGACTGTTGTCCCACTTGCATTGTTGGATTTGACTGATCCATCCCTAGAATCATGAAAAGAGCCCCGTGGGCCTGTTTGGAAATCGTACGGTCAAACTCCTTTAGATCTTGCGAACCTGCATTGATAGGAAGCCAAATATTAGCATCCGATCCGTAGTGGTGCCCTCTAATGTCAGATACATAGTCTTGTAGTGACTTTGGATAATCTGGTAGTTATGACGACATGGCTACTACACAATGAAGAACCTACTAGTAATGTCAGCCAGATAATCTGTTAGTTACATCAATAATATATGATGATAGCTGTTCAATATAAACTTGGTAAGTAGGCAAAAAAAACTATTATGTGTTTGCCCAAACCATGCCAGTATTGACGCATGATATCTCCTTTGACAATAGTATAATAGTTGATGGACAAGAACCTAGTAACAATTAAGTCCATACAAATAAGTCCATTCTTTATCGAACAGTATGTGTTACGTAGTGAATTGTGTGAAATCTACAACAAATAGATTATCCATTCCATGTTTAATACAATATGTATTAAGTTTGGTCGCATGTGGACCTAAGGTGTTAATAAATCATGAAATAGATTATCCATTCCAAATATATATATCATGGATAGCCGCATCATAACAAAGGACATTCAAAACAGTTTAAATGGCAAACTATAGTGAACAATATTAGTATTGTAGCGGAATGTGTAAAATCTATAAAAAACTATTCTAGCACATTGATTTTGAATGTGTTAATGAACTTACGTGTGGCTTTTTTAGTTGCGCATGGATGGTAGGAGGACATCAATGAGTTGTGGAAGGCGTTGCTCATAGCGTGGGAATCCTTGGCGCTAAGTACAAAATGTCACATATTTTGTACTTTTGGGTTGTTTTCAAGTAATGTCGCAAGGATTTATAGTCACAATACCTAAGTTTTATTGTAGTGTCATCTTGCCTCACTAGTACATAGCGACACTAAGGACACCCCTATCGGAAACAACAACATTACGACTCATGTATATGCAAAATTACGCGTGGCCGATGAGTCCTCTTCGACACAGTTTGCAAATTGTAGGTGATGACTCACAAGTATAGGGGGTGTATCGCAGTATTTTTGATAAGTAAGAGTGTCAAACCCAACGAGGAGCAGAAGGTGCTGGCTAGTGGTATGGATCATGAATTCTCTGCAAATACTTAGTAAACAGATTTTTAGGGGTTTTCGATAAAGCAAGTAAACAAAGTACGAGTAAATAAAAGACAGTAGGAATAAATACAGCAAGTGGCCCAATCCTTTATGCAGCAAAGAACAAGCCGGTTGTATTTCTATAGATGACCAAACGTTCTCGAGAACACATGGGAAGACTGTCAAGTGCTTTCGCTTCATATAGTCGATTAATCTTCTCTAACTTGCTAAGTGTTGTGTGGGTGAACTTGTGCTAATGTACCGCCCCATCCAAGACTAAATACATACTTGCGATTAAACCCCCTTGCAAACATCCGTAAGTACAAGAAAGTAATTAAGGTAGAAACCTAACCATAGCTTTAAACTCTAAGACCCTTACGTCTCTTGTGCAATGGTTTTCTAACGGGGGTTCAGGTTTTTGTCACTCCGGCAACCCCTACGATTTGTAGCCAAATACATAATGCATTCCCCTAGGCCCATATAGGTGAAGTGTCATGTAGTCGACGTTCACATGACACCACTAGAAGAAGTACACCACAACTTAAATAACAATCTATTGAATCTTTCTCAACACAACTCCACTACTAACAACAAGACTTCTCCCATGTCCTCAAGAACAAACGAACTACTCACAAGACATTATATGGATCATGATCAGAGATGAAATAATGATGAATAACAATCTGAACATAAACAATAATTCAATGGTTCACTCAATAGCATCAACTACAAAGAGTAATTAACACCGGGAAAGTTTCCCCTATGACCTATAACAAGATTCAACCAATTGTTATAGAAATATGGAGATGGTGATGAGGGTGCTGATGGTGATGATGGTGGTGATGATGATAATGATCTCGATGAAGTCCAGCTTGATGGTGGTGTTGATGGCGACGATCTCCCCTCTCCGGGAAGGAATTCCCCCAGAAGAAATCTGTCTGCCAGAGAGATCTTTCTCTCTCGGTGTTTTCCGCCCCGCAGAGGCGGCAAAATCTTTCTGTGGTCGCTCCCCGAGTCTTAGGGTTTCGGGAGGTTGATATACGCCAGAGGGGAAAGGCTGGAGTGGGCTAGGGAGGCCACACCACTCCTTGGCGCGGCCTAGGCTTGCCCGCGCCATGGGGTGGTGTGGGCCCCTTGTGGCCCACCTCCTCCATCTTCTGGCATCCTGAGTCTTCTGGAAAAATAGGATTTTCTATATATTTTCCCGGATTTTTTGATCTTCGCGAACTTTGCCTCCAAACAACACCTTTTCCACCAGAATCCTGACTGCAGCGGTCCATGCTGCAAAAGTCATCAACCATGCAAAAACAGATGAAATAACATAAGTATCACCTCTCAATACGAAATATATCAATGAATAAAGTGAATTGAGACATAGAATAATGATGCAAAATGGATGTATCAACTCCCCCCAAGCTTAGGAATCGCTTGTCCCCAAGCGAAACAGAGCTCTATAAACATGACCTCAGGTTTATGGAGTGAAGAGTCGATAAAAGAATACGGACAAGAAGTATCACATTTATCAAATACATAGATCATAATAGAAGACAACTCACTATTATACAACTCAACTTGCAGTGAGTAAAGGAAACACAATAAAGATACATAAATGAAGTAAATATGCCCTGAGAGGCAATAATAAAGTTGTTATTATATATTTCTTGTATATGATAGATGTTTATTTTGCATGCTATAATTGTATTGATAGGAAACATCAATACATGTGTGTTTAATAAACAAAAAAGGTTCCTAGTTATGCCTCTCTTATAGACTAGCTTGTTGATTAACAAGATGATCAAAGTTTCCTGATCATGGACATTGGATGTTGTTAATAACAAGGTCACAACATTTGTGAAATGATGTGATGAACATTCATCCGAAGTATAGCATTACGATCAAGTCATTATGTTTATATTGCTATAACATCATACAAAGTAGGCTTAGTCCTTAGACCATGAGATCATGTTAATTGCTAACACCGGAAGAGTATCTTGATAACATCAAAGGTCACACCGTAACGGGGTGACTATAAAGATGGGTTCAGTACTACGAAGGTGTTATGTTGAGGCTCATGGATCAAGATTGGAATTTGTCAATCCCGATGACGGATAGATATACTCTGGGCCCTCTCGGTGATATCACATTAAGATAGCTTGCAAGCAAGCAATGTGATCACTAGAATGTTATATCACGGGAATGAGAAAAGAGTGCATATCGGTAACGAGATCAAACTAGGTATTTGGATACCGATGATCGAATCTCGGACATGTATTATATCATGAGACAAAGGGATTAAATTGCTGACGTTAAAGGTTCTCACGATCACAGAAGTCATCGTTGAATGTGCAGGAGTCAGTATGGATCTCCAGGTCCCGCTTCTGATTATTGATCTGAGAGGAGTCTCAATCATATCTGCATTATTCGCGAACCGTAGGGTGACACACTTAAGGGTTGCCGGACACCATTTAGGAGCACATATGTTCCAGACAAAAGGTTTGCAAAGTGCAGGAAATGTTTCGGGTGAAATTGCAGAAAGTGGTTCTGCATGTAATATTGAAATGTTGCAAGGGGTTTTATGTGAATGTTTGTTAATTAAAGTAATTAACAAAATTCTGAATAAAATAAATAAAAAAGTTTTATTAAATGAGAGAGCATTAAATTTGGAGAAATTTAATGCATTTAAAGTGGAGACTTTAAAAGAGAATGTTAAGGGGCATTTTAATGTGGAGGGGTTACCACCACATGAATGGGGGAGGTGAGGGGTCACCCCTCCATGCGCCGGCCATGGAGAGAGGGGGCACCCCCTCCTCCTATAAAAGGCCACCCATTCCCTCCTTCATCCTTACACCTCCTCGTGAAGGATCTCTCTCCCCCTCTAGATATTCCCCCATGGTCTCGGATTAGCGAGATACATGTTCCCGGTGGCCTTGCGTCTGGAAGGAGTTGCTGCTTCCACTGATTCGCTGGAGCGAGGAGGTTTAGGTTGTCCGGTGGCTTGAACGTGTGTGCGAGGACGGATGCGCTGCTGATTTGCGGCGCTCGAACTTCCACACGATCTTGAGATCGGCAAGCGTACGACTACATCAACCACGAGTTCCTACTCGTTAACAAAACTCGTTGTCTTCGAGGGTAAGTTCTCCATGGATGTATGTCCACCCGTTGCTCTGTATCTAGTAGATAGATCTTGGCGTATAGTTCTCATCGTAGGAATTTTTTTGTTTTCTATGCTGCGGACCCAACAATGGTATCAGAGCCTGATCTATGCGTAGGTGCTTTGCACGGGTAGTACACATATGTTTATATGTGGGCGATGATGATCATGTTATTGCATCTTCTATGTACTTTGGATATTGGTGGCATAGTGGGATGAAGCGGCCCGGACCAACCTTACATGTCATCGTACATGAGACCGGTTCCACGACTGACATGCAACTTGTTTTGCATAAGTGGCTGGCGGGTGTCTGTCTCTCCTACTATAGTCAATATATGATTTACAACGAGTTGCTAATAACTTGGTTATCCTCGTTGTGGTTCATGTTCGTAGGTAAGACCGGTTCTATCTCTGAAAGCCCTAAGCCACGTAAAACTTGCAATTGATAAATTAGAGGCGTCTCGTTTAGATTGTTGCTGGGCTAGTGTCTTGATATGGTATTGTTGTAAGTAGATGTATGATAGATACTCTTACAACTCACTTAACGTGTAAGTTCCATAGACCTTGGCCTTACACACAAAGGAATGATAGAGATCATACCATGATGCAAATGATAGAGATCAAATGCATGGACCATATCACCTCACTTCACACATTAGATGTTAGCATCTTATATTGCTAGTTTGGCGCTTTTGGTAGCATTATAAGATGATCCCTCATTTAGATATCAAGATAAAATGTGTTCTTCCTTAAGTATGCACCGTTTTGTGGATCGTGTTTTGAGGCATCACGTGATGATTGGGTGTTCTGGACTCTACGCTTTCATACAACGGGTGTAAGACAGTTTTACACACGCGAATACTAAGGTTCTTACTTGACGAGCCTAGCATGTACAGACATGGCCTCGGAACACGGACCGAAAGGTTAAGCATGAGTCATATAGTTGATATGATGCCTATATAGATACTCGCCTTTGAAGCTACACCGACTCACGTGATGATCGGACTTGGTGTAGTGGATTTGGTTCATGTCATCAACAAAATGACACGAGGGATGTCGTTTTTGAGTGGGAGTTCATTAGTAATTTGGATTAGTTGAACTCAATCTATCATAAACTTAGTCTAAATATATTTTACAAATTCTGTTGTAGATGGCACCACCTGCTTTTAATTTTAATGTGTTCATGGAGAAAGAGAAACTTGCTGCGAATGGTAGCAACTTCACCAACTGGGCTATGAATTTGAGGATTCTACTCACTGCTGCACAAAAGCAATATGTGCTAGAGGCGCCGCTAGGCCCCCCACCAGCTCCGGATGCCCCTGACGAGGAAAAGAACGTCTATATAACTCGTCAGGAGGACCACAACTTAGTTCATTGCGGCATACTGTATGGGCTAGAGCCAGAACTTCGAAAGCGTTTCGAAAATGGCAATGCCTTTGATACCATGGGAGAATTGAAAATGATTTTCAATACCCATGCTGCCGTAGAGAGTTATAATGCTTCTGAAAAGTTCTTTAGCTGCATGATGGAAGAGAACAGCTCCCTTAGTGAGCACGTACTCAAAATGTCTGGGTACGCCGATAAGCTTGTGTCCTTGGGAATAACGATTCCCATTGACTTAGGCATACATCGTGTTCTCCAATCTCTGCCACCTAGCTACAAGAGCTTCGCGATGAACTATAATATGCAGGGCATGAAGAAGTCTCTTCCCGAGCTTCTGTCAATGCTTAAGACTGCAGAAGTGGAGATTAGGAAAGAACATCAAGTGCTGATGATCAATAAGACCACTGGTTTCAAGAAGGACAAGAAAGGCAAGCAGAAGGGAAAGAAGGGCGGCAAGTCTGTTGCCGCGCCTGAAAAGAAACCCCGAGCTAGCCCTAAGTCTAACACCGAGTGCTACTATTGCAAGGGGACTGGCCATTGGAAGCGCAACTGCCCCAAGTATTTGGCGAACAAAAAGGCTGGCAAGGCAAACAAAGGTATATGTGATATACATGTTATTGATGTGTACTTGACTAGTACTCGCAGTAGCACCTGGGTATTTGATACAGGATCGGTTACTATTATATGTAACTCGGTTCAGGGGCTGCGGACCAAGCGACAACTAGCAAGGGATGAGGTCACGGTGCATGTCGGCAATGGATCAAGAGTTGATGTGATCGCCGTCGGAATGCTGCCTCTCCATATACCGTCGGGATTAGTTATAAACCTGAATAATTGTTATTTAGTGCCTGCACTGAGCATGAACATTGTATCAGGATCATGTTTGATGCAAAGTGGTTATTCGTTTAAATCTGAAAACAATGGTTGTTCGATTTATATGAATAATATCTTTTATGGTCATGCACCTGTGTTGAATGGTTTATTTCTATTGGATCTCGATAGTAGTATTACGCATATTCATAATGTTGATGCTAAAAGGATTAAACTTGATAATGATATATCTGCATATATGTGGCACTGCCGTCTAGGTCATATTGGCGTTAAACGCATGAAGAAACTCCATTCTGATGGACTTTTGGAATCACTTGATTTTGAATCATTTGATACATGTGAGCCATGCCTTATGGGCAAGATGACTAGAACGCCGTTTTCCGGTTCAATGGAACAGGCGACAGATTTATTGGAAATCATACATACTGATGTGTGTGGACCAATGAGTGTGTCGGCACGAGGTGGATATCGTTATTTTGTTACTTTCACGGATGATTTGAGTAGATACGGATATATCTATTTGATGAAACAGAAGTCTGAAACTTTTGAAAAGTTCAAAGAATTTCAGAATGAAGTGGAAAATCATCGTAATAGAAAGATCAAATTTCTACGGTCTGACCATGGAGGAGAGTATCTAAGTTACGAGTTTAACACACACATGAAAGAGTGTGGAATAGTTTCACAACTCACGCCTGCCGGAACACCACAACGTAATGGTGTGTCAGAATATCGTAATCGTACTTTATTGGATATGGTTCGATCTATGATGTCTCTGACTGACTTGCCACTGTCAGTTTGGGGTTATGCACTGGAAACCGCTACATTCACTTTAAATAGGGCACCATCTAAATCCATTGAAAAGACACCGTATAAATTATGGTTTGGAAACAAACCTAAGCTGCCATTTCTAAAAGTTTGGGGATGTGATGTTTATGTGAAGAAACTTCAACCGGATAAACTCGAACCCAAAGCGGAAAAATGCGTCTTCATAGGATACCCTAAGGAAACGATTGGGTATACCTTCTATCACAGATCCGAGGGCAAGGTCTTTGTTGCCAAGAATGGATCCTTTCTTGAGAAGGAGTTTCTCGCGAAAGGTGTGAGTAGTCGGAAGGTAGAACTCGAAGAGGTTATTGAACCTTCTCTTCATGAAATGGCGAGTAGCGCAGCACCGGAAGTTGTTTCGGAGTTGACTTCACCTAATGAAGAGAGAGCTAATGATATTGATCATGAAACTCCGAAAGAGAACACTACCGAACCTCGCAGGTCAAGCAGGACACGTGCAGCTCCTGAATTGTACGGCAATCCTGTTATGAATTTCATGATTGATGAAATAGATGACCCTGCGACGTATGAAGAAGCGATGATGAGCCTTGATTCCAACAAATGGCTAGAAGCCATGAAATCCGAGATGGAATCCATGTACGAAAACCAGGTTTGGACCTCGGTGGACTTACCTCACGATCGAAAGGCCGTTGAGAATAAATGGATTTTCAAAAGAAAAACTGATGCTGATGGTAATGTAACCATCTATAAGGCTCGACTTGTCGCAAAGGGGTTTCGACAAATTCAAGGAGTTGACTACGATGAGACATTCTCTCCCGTAGCGATGCTTAAGTCGGTTAGGATTATGTTAGCAATTGCTGCATATTTCGATTATGAAATATGGCAGATGGATGTCAAAACTGCGTTCCTCAATGGTAATATTGAAGAAGATTTGTATATGATACAACCAAAGGGTTTTGTCGATCCTAAGGATGCTAATAAGGTGTGCAAACTTCAGCAATGCATCTATGGACTGAAGCAAGCATCACGGAGTTGGAATCTCCGCTTTTATGAGGTGATCAAAGAGTTTGGATTTGTCCAAACTTATGGAGAGGCTTGTATTTACAAGAACGTGAGTGGGAGCAATGTGGCATTTCTGATATTATATGTGGATGACATATTATTGATTGGAAATGATATAGATCTTTTAAACAGTGTTAAAAGTTATCTAAACAGCAAATTTTCGCTGAAGGACCTTGGTGAAGCTTCACATATATTGGGCATTAAAATCTATAGAGATAGATCAAGACGCCTAATTGGGTTATCGCAGAGTACACACCTTGATAAGATATTAAAGAAGTTTAATATGGACGAAAGTAAGAAGGGGTTCTTACCTATGTTGCAAGGCAAGACATTGAGTAAGACTCAAAGTCCGGCTACGGCGGAAGAAAGAGAGATGATGGATAAGATCCCCTATGCCTCGGCCATAGGCTCTATTATGTATGCCATGCTATGTACAAGACCGGATGTGGCAGATGCTATTAGTTTGACTAGTAGGTACCAATCTGATCCAGGTTCGGAACACTGGATAGCGGTAAAGAACATCCTCAAGTACTTGAGAAGAACTAAGGATATGTTTCTTATATACGGAGGTGAAGAAGAGCTAGTCGCTAAGTGTTATGTCGATGCTAGCTTTGACACCGATCCGGATGACTCTAAGTCTCAATCCGGATACGTATTTCTCTTGAACGGAGCAGCAATTAGTTGGAGGAGTTCCAAACAACCTGTGGTGGCTGGATCAACAACGGAGGCGGAATATGTTGCTGCTTCAGAAGCGGCGCAGGAGGCAGTTTGGATGAAAGAGTTCATTACAGAACTGGGTGTGGTTCCCAGTGCGTTGGACCCGATGGTGATCTATTGTGACAACAATGGAGCCATAGCCAACGCAAAGGAACCAAGGTCTCACAAGAATTCCAAACATATTAAGCGCCGGTTTCACTCCATCCGCGAGCATGTCAAGGATGGAGATATAAAGATTTGTAAAGTGCACACAGACCTAAATGTAGCAGATCCGTTGACTAAAGTACTCCCTAGGGCAAAACATGATCAACACCAGAACTCCATGGGTGTTAGATTTATCACTATGTAAACTAGATTATTGTCTCTAGTGCAAGTGGGAGACTGAAGGAAATATGCCCTGAGAGGCAATAATAAAGTTGTTATTATATATTTCTTGGATATGATAGATGTTTATTTTGCATGCTATAATTGTATTGATAGGAAACATCAATACATGTGTGTTTAATAAACAAAAAGGGTTCCTAGTTATGCCTCTCTTATAGACTAGCTTGTTGATTAACAAGATGATCAAAGTTTCCTGATCATGGACATTGGATGTTGTTAATAACAAGGTCACAACATTTGTGAAATGATGTGATGAACATTCATCCAAAGTATAGCATTACGATCAAGTCATTATGTTTATATTGCTATAACATCATACAAAGTAGTCTTAGTCCTTAGACCATGAGATCATGTTAATTGCTAACACCGGAAGAGTATCTTGATAACATCAAATGTCACACCGTAACAGGGTGACTATAAAGATGGGTTCAGTACTACGAAGGTGTTATGTTGAGGCTCATGGATCAAGAGAAGAATCTGTCAATCCCGATGACGGATAGGTATACTCTGGGCCCTCTCGGTGATATCACATTAAGATAGCTTGCAAGCAAGTGATGTGATCACTAGAATGTTATATCACGGGAACGAGAAAAGAGTGCATGTCGGTAACGAGATCAAACTAGGTATTTAGATACCGATGATCGAATCTCGGACATGTATTATATCATGAGACAAAGGGATTAAATTGCTGACGTTAAAGGTTCTCACGATCACAGAAGTCATCGTTGAATGTGCAGGAGTCAGTATGGATCTCTAGGTCCCGCTTCTGATTATTGATCTGAGAGGAGTCTCAATCATGTCTGCATTATTCGAGAACCGTAGGGTGACACACTTAAGGGTTGCCGGACACCATTTAGCAGCACATATGTTCCAGACAAAAGGTTTGCAAAGCGCAGGAAATGTTTCAATAGAAACAGGAATTGTTTCGGGTGAAATTGCAGAAAGTGGTTCTGCATGTAATATTGAAATGTTGCAAGGGGTTTTATGTGAATGTTTGTTAATTAAAGTAATTAACAAAATTCTGAATAAAATAAATAAAAGAGTTTTATTAAATGAGAGAGCATTAAATTTGGAGAAATTTAATGCATTTAAAGTGGAGACTTTAAAAGAGAATGTTAAGGGGCATTTTAATGTGGAGGGGTTACCACCACATGAATGGGGGAGGTGAGGGGTCACCCCCCATGCGCCGGCCATGGAGAGAGGGGGCACCCCCTCCTCCTATAAAAGGCCACCCATTCCCTCCTTCATCCTTACACCTCCTCGTGAAGGATCTCTCTCCCCCTCTAGATATTCCCCCATGGTCTCGGATTAGCGAGATACATGTTCCCGGTGGCCTTGCGTCTGGAAGGAGTTGCCGCTTCCGCTGATTCGCTGGAGCGAGGAGGTGGAGGTTGTCCGGTGGCTTGAACGTGTGTGCGAGGACGGATGCGCTGCTGATTTGCGGCGCTCGGACTTCCACACGATCTTGAGATCGGCAAGCGTACGACTACATCAACCACGAGTTCCTACTCGTTAACAAAACTCGTTGTCTTCGAGGGTAAGTTCTCCATGGATGTATGTCCACCCGTTGCTCTGTATCTAGTAGATAGATCTTGGCATATAGTTCTCATCGTAGGAATTTTTTTTGTTTTCTATGCTGCGGACCCAACAATAAAGTGAATCATAATTGGTAATGGCAAACTTAGCTCTTGGTCGAAGAATAGTTGATAATTTGCTGGAGTTCACAAATAGCTGGTTTTTCAATGATAGCTTTCAAATTAGTAAACATCAAGATAAGAGCAATGTGCAAAACAAGGAACATAAGAAACATGAATGAATAAATCATCATATGAATGAATGAAACACATCAACTCAAAATACTTGCTGAGATAGAAGGGAATAGGTTTACTGACTCAACTACAAAGTAAAAGAAAGGCCCTTCGTAGAGGGAAGCAGGGATTGCAAGTCTCATAAAGAGCTCCCAAAAATTATGATACTTACTAGCTTTCAGCTCTCATTGCCCCTCATAGGCATCTTTAGGTGGTTAAGGTTAAAGTGACACAATCTAAAAGGATATGCTTGACAAGTTATAAGTTGAAATCTCATGCCCCTTACTTATAAGTATCAATCCTCATGCTACTCAACTTCAGTCACGAGCAAGCTCTTGTCATTGTAAATACATGCGTATCATTGAGAACCGCCAACGGGGTACCCCTTGCACATGACACATGAGCTATCCCATAATCAAAATGACAACGCAAGCAGACAATGAGCATCTCGACGATCTTTTTATTTGCTATTTGCATAGGTTTTTATTGAGGATGCTTCATAGAATGCTCACTATAGTTATGCTGCAAGTTTCCACCATGATTAGGCATGGCTTAGGCTAGCGGCCTAGGCGTTTCTCTAACACACATATAAACTCCATGATCTTACAAGTTCCACTTTTATTTCACATCGCCGGGATCCATAAGCAAAAGAACATGATATCAACTAGGTACAAGTACCAATGAAGTGTTGAAAGCGGTCCCCATGATACATGGTTATGCTAACTTCAACTCATAAAGCGCAAGCATATACGCAACAAAGAAGGACCCAATGGTTCAAGTTTGTTAAATGCAGGAAGGTAAAGTGTGCCATCAAGTTCGTGAGAGCTTTAATCACTAATTTTCGCATAACAAGTTTAATTTGGGAGGTAGACAAAACAAGAATTTACTTGGAATAGCAATAATGCTACTAGGTAGGTATGGTGGACACAAATGGCAAAGGTTTTGGTTTGAGGGAGATGGATGCACGAGAAGAATTCCCTCTTAGTACAGGTTTTTGGCTAGCAAGGCTGGGTAGCAAGTATAAGAGTTGAAGGAAACAAACAAACATACAAATGATAAAGACAAACATGCAATCTTCCTTGGAAGCACAAAAGATCTTAACTAGAGAATACTAAACTTATGAGCAAATCAAGAAAGAAAGATGATGAAATTATTTTTCTATCGAGTACTTCTATCTTTTTATTTTCAACTCTCAAAAAGGGTGTTGCTACAGACCGAGCCAGGTTTGCCAAAAACAACTAAATTAACTCAATGATCCCAGAGTGCTACCAATACTAACAACAAGATCAATCATATAACCATGAATTGAAAACTAACATAAGCTATGCAAAAGAGTGAATGATAGAACTTCTCATTAGTATTCCATAATGAAAACTCACACCGAGGGATACAAATCTAACGAGAGAGGGGACACTTCCATAATGCAAACCATACTACATAATAACTCCTCTATTCATGATATGACTCTACTAATAAGGTAAAAAAATGGAAGATAGTGATATGATACCGCGACACTCCCCCAAGCCTGGAACAAACCAAGGGGATGCCAAACCTGATGATGAATCACTCCTTTGGTGGTGGTGGTATCCTCTTGATGAGCTCTTTGATCAGTTTCCCCAAGTCCTCAATCTCAAAGGTGAGATTACGAATAAGCTGCGAGTTTTGCTCAATGCGGCTCATGATCATGTCGGGTTGAGAATTCTAGCTCTTGCTACTCTTTCCCCACTCTTCCTCCTTAAAGTCTTCTTTTCCTGCATGGCTAGAACGAGGCAAATCCCAATTGGAGGGTAATTTCTCCCTGGGCATATTCTGGTATTGATGCTCATGGATAAGAGTGTGGAAAGGATTCTTGGTGCGTGGAGGAAGTGACCAGGGATCTGAACGGTGATGAGGAGGATTCCCTCCAATGGCTGGATTTGCCACCACTTCGATGCTTGCAATGGTGGTGCCGGTGTGCGGATGTTGGCCTTGCTCCTCTTCACCTTTACTCTCGATCTCCTTCTCCTTCCCGGGGTCTTGGAGGTCTTCCTCCATAGGCTCCTTCCCTTTATCCTTGGCAGACACCATTGTGCTTCTAAGCCTTCAAAGAGTATGTCCTGGCAGAAAAAGATCGAAACAAAAACACGACGAAAACACGATGTACGAACCTCGGGGGATCTGGGGGGGTTATATATTACGAAGTTTCATATCAAAAAGAAGGTACTGGGAGAAAACGGGTCGGAGACGGAGTCCTGGGTGGCCTCACCACCTGGTGGCGCGGCCAGGGGTAGGCCCGCGCCATGGGGTGGTGTGGGCCACACTGGCTCCGGTTCTATCCCTTTTTCGCTTCGTAGCTTTCCTTATTGACTGAAAACTTCAAAAATATAGTTGGATTGTATTTTCGCGGAATTTTTCTTACCAGAACTGTTACCTAGTTGGAAACGGACTCTGCATGTCTCTGAATTTGGTATTGAGTGGATCCTTCTAGAGTCATCACTTGAATATCATCGATATCTTCATCTTCATATACTTATTACTTGAGTCATAAAACCTTTGTCTTCCTTATTACACCATTATCTCCACTTCCTGGAAATTTCTTTCACACAAAACTTCACACAGTTCTTATTAGCAACATTAGTATAAGTGAAGTGATAAAACCTTTTGAGTCCAACTTCAACTGAAAACCATCAAAACATAAGCTACTGTAGCAACTCCTTTCGAAAGCACAAAAAGAATTCAAAAAGAAAATCGAATAAAGAAGCAAATGCAAGAGTGACTAAATCTGTCAAAACAGACCAGCAGATAAAGATCAATTTTTTCGAAAATCTTCTGTTGCTCAAATCAAAAAGTGCAAAACTAACGAAAGTTAAATAACAACCTGGGGCAGAAGCACAAAGAATTACAGCTCAAACCGACATACAAAGATCTCTCACAAATTTTTATGGTAAAGCACAAAAATCTGTTTCGGGACAGCAACTTCCCCAAATCTTACTTCTCTCTCATTAGAGGTTGATCTTGACACAAGAACCAAACAAAACGGATAAGGAGCGGTTATTACCGAAGTAATAACTTCCAAGACTCATAGAAACAAAAACAAACTGAAAGCAAAAACAAATTGGGTTGTCTCCCATAAAGCTCTTTCTTTATAGCCATTAAGATGGGCATGCTAATTTTGAAGAAGCTCTCATAGGGATATGAATTGAAGTGAAGAGCATTAAGAAGCAAACACACACACATTTATGTCTAACCCACTTCCTATGCAAGGGTATTTTGTAAGCAAACAAGTTATTGAAACCACATGCAACTTGCATAAGAAGGCAAAAGAAGTGCAACATAAAAACTTTCAGCATAAAACGAGGGAACTTGATATTATTGAGATTTATAAGAACACTTTTCCCTCTCTCATAATAACTTTCAGTATCATGCATAAACTTAACAATATAGCTATCACAAGGACCATCATAGCAATGATCACTTATTCTAACAGAAAACACAGGAATACTAGCTCTCATAACACTACTTTGTGAAACAATATTAGAGGTATCCTTACAAAGGATAGGATGTCCCTCTTTTTCATATTTATCAACAAAGTCTTTCACATTTGCTACAATAGGTTCATCAACCATTTGTTTATCAGGTTCAATAGCTTTATTCATACTTTCATTAACCATACTAGCTATCATAGAATGTTCCCTTACCTTAACTGGGAAAGGCATTTTCTCAATGTATGGGTTGGGTAAGACATGATTAGTAGTATAAACTTCAGTATTTCTTGCAGAAACACTCTTAGCAATATCTTTATAAGGTTCATGATACTTATTCCACTTCTTTTTAGGCACTTCAATGTAGGAAGCAAAAGCCTTAAAATAAGAAGCATTAGCTTGAGAGTCTAGATCATACGCATTTTTAATATGTTGAAAGTCATCAGTTCCCATAAAAGATTCAATGCATTCATAATCATAATTTATACCTGACTTTCTACCTTTGTCATTCTCCCAAGCTTCAGCATTATCTTGAATACAGTCCAGAAGATCCCATTTAACTTCTTCTTCCATGCGAGTGAATGATTCAGCACAAGAAGCATCCAATAAATCTTTATCATGTAGAGGGAGCCTTGCATAAAAGTTATTGATAATAATATTGTTGGAGAGCTCATGAATGGGACATATGAGCATTAGTAACTTCAATCTCCCCCAAGCTTGAGCTGTACTCTCTCCATCAAGAGGCCAAAATTTGTATATTTGATTCCGATCTTTATGAATCTCATTAGGAGGATAAAACTTTGAATAAAAGAGAGGCACTATTTCCTCCCATTCCAGAGCTTGACCATTCTTCAGCAGCTTATACCATTCCTCAGCTCTTCCTTTTAGTGATAATGAGAATAACTTCTTCTTAACTTGATCTGTAGTAATACCTGCACACTTGAACAACCCGCATAATTCCTGTATAAAGAGTAAATGATCACCGGGATGGACAGTTCCATCCCCAATATAGTAGTTATCCATAACACGATCAATAATTCTTGTGGGTATTTTGAAAACATCTTTCTCAGCAGGTGGTGGCTTATCTACTACCTTAGCAGTGGTAGTAGCATTACCAAATAAGAAACTCAGCGAATTATCCATAACGAAAATAAAGCAACTAGTAGTAGTAAACAATACTCATAGTAGAAGTTCTCTTTACCAGTTCCACTCTCCAATAGCGCTTCACTCCCCGGCAACGGCGCCAGAAAATAGTCTTGATGACCCACAAGTATAGGGGGTGTATCGCAGTATTTTCGATAAGTAAGAGTGTCGAACCCAACGAGGAGCAGAAGGTGCTGGCTAGTGGTATGGATCAGGAATTCTCTGCAAATACTTAGCAAACAGATTTTTAGGGGTTTTCGATAAAGCAAGTAAACAAAGTACGAGTAAATAAAAGACAGTAGGAATAAATGCAGCAAGTGGCCCAATCCTTTATGCAGCAAAGGACAAGCCGGTTGTATTTCTATAGATGACCAAATGTTCTCGAGGACACATGGGAAGACTGTCAAGTGCTTTCGCGTCATATAGTCGATTAATCTTCTCTAGCTTGCTAAGTGTTGTGTGGGTGAACCTGTGCTAATGTACCGCCCCATCCAAGACTAAATACATACTTGTGATTAAACCCCCTTGCAAACATCCGTAAGTACAAGAAAGTAATTAAGGTAGAAACCTAACCACAACTTTAAACTCTAAGACCCTTACGTCCCTTGTGCAATGGTTTCCTAACGGGGGTTCAGGTTTCTGTCACTCCGGCAACCCCTACGATTAGTAGCCAAATACACAATGCATTCCCCTAGGCCCATATAGGTGAAGTGTCATGTAGTCGACGTTCACATGAAACCACTAGAAGAAGTACACCACAACTTAAATAACAATCTATTGAATCTTTCTCAACACAACTCCACTACTAACAACAAGACTTCTCCCATGTCCTCAAGAACAAAACAAACTACTCACAAGACATCATATGGATCATGATCAGAGATGAAATAATGATGAATAACAATCTGAACATAAACAATAATTTAATGGTTCACTCAATAGCATCAACTACAAAGAGTAATTAACACCGGGAAAGTTTCCCCTATGACCTATAGCAAGATTCAACCAATTGTTACAGAAATATGGAGATGGTGATGAGGGTGCTGATGGTGATGATGGTGGTGATGATGATAATGACCCCGATGAAGTCTAGCTTGATGGTGGTGTTGATGGCGATGATCTCCCCTCTCCGGGAAGGAATTTCCCCGGTAGAAATCTGTCTGCCAGAGAGATCTTTCTTTCTCGGTGTTTTCCGCCCCGCAGAGGCGGCGGAATCTTTCTGTGGTCGCTCCCCGAGTCTTAGGGTTTCGGGAGGTTGATATACGCCAGAGGGGAGAGGCTGGAGTGGGCCAGGGCAGCCACACCACTCCTTGGCGCGGCCTAGGCTTGCCCGCGCCATGGGGTGGTGTGGGACCCCTGTGGCCCACCTCCACTCCATCTTCTGGCATCCCGAGTCTTCTGAAAAAATAGGATTTTCCGTATATTTTCCCGGATTTTCCGATCTTCGCGAATTTTGCCTCCAAACAGCACATTTTCCATCAGAATCCTGACTGCAGCGGTCCATGCTGCAAAAGTCATCAACCATGCAAAAACAGATGAAATAACATAAGTATCACCTCTCAATACGAAATATATCAATGAATAATAGTGAATTAAGACATAGAATAATGATGCAAAATGGACGTATCAGTAGGCCACGGATAAAACTCTGTTCGAAGCATGACAACAACTTAGATTCTCCCTATTTTTGTTTCTAAATTTTTTACTGGAGGCAACGATGTAAGTATGTGGATGTGATAGGGTAGGTCATGTAGGACAGAGGTCGGGTTTGACTCCCCATTTCGACAAAGGTGATGTAAGGCAACATAACATGGTTGGTAGATATGCAACTTAATTTCAATCTAACCACGCTAAAATTGACTAGTTTTATATAAATTAACTTGACCAGGTCTAGATGTGTTGGCTTTGTCCATCCTTCACTTCTCAACAAAAGCACTTATTTGTTTTCCTTCTTCTTGTAGTTTCATTGTTCATAGACCATGTCAGCAACTACGACAACATGCAAGATATCCCCAGATTTTGCTGCACATTATAGGTTGAGCTTGCATAGAGATTAGTTAATTTTATGAACATAGCACTATATACGATAGGTACTAAATAGTAGTACTGGGATACATTAGGGAACTATTTTATTGAGATAGGAATGATCATGGTTGCATCAAATGGAAATCGACACAAGTGGTGGGTTTCCTACATCGCCTATAATATATGAAACAACGACGTGAGCAAGACATGCTAGTGTCGAGCAATGCTTTGGATAAGATTTGTTGAACAAGATTAGGGAGAAAATTCCAGGGATTGCTTAAGTTGTAGTATGATCAAGCTCACCATCAGTTCCTAGAGGAACATGCCAACTGGTTTCTGCAACTGGTTTCTGAAAATAGTTGTAAACCCCTACCTAATGTGGATCGTGTTAATCACTATGTCTCCATGAAACTGAGTTCAGTCAAGGAAGTATGTTCCTTTGATTCGTCATATGTATCTTAGTGAATTCCGCTTTTCGCTGCACTTTGATGTTTTTATGCTAATTACTTTATTGAGCAAGCTTTCATCCTAATCACCTCATTTAGTGAAATATTTCACTTTTTTTTACCCCTTCTAAGATATTTTGTGGGTCCTGACTAGTAAATCGCATCCGTACCAAAGAAAAACATTATTTTTGTTGGAATAGCTCTATCTATAAGACTTACATTAACTCGGATGGAATATTACTAATTAGTATCGCTAGCACAATTTTACATGATTGGATACCGAGACTAATGTGCATATGAGTTTAGAGTACAAAAGTTACAACAATCAAGTCTTTTTGTTTCCTGTGTTGTGCAGAATTGATAAGTTTATTCGTAGATGTGGTGCAGCCCTCATTGCATATGTGGTGCATTATGGCGAAGGGGCCACTGATTTTCTACGTTGCTGGTAGAGCAAGGGGGCCATGCGACTCGTCTATCGTGTCAGGAGGGCAAGCTGCTTTCAGAACTTCAGCCGAAGGCACTGGCTTGCATTGACAAAAAACTATGCAGAAATATGGATCCACTAAAACGGCCAGCTCTCCCAACCTATACTCTTGTTTTTGACCATCAATACCATATATATTCATAGTACCAAATGGTAAATGGTAAAGATACATAAGCTTACTCTAGATTACAAGCTAAAGTCTAAAAGAAACTATAAAATATTTGAAGTCTTCAAACTCTTTCTTCTTTCAAGACACAATCTTATACTTTTCTGAAGGCAGCCCAACCGGGATAAATACCAAACCACATGTAAATACCAATGATCGTTCTCCCATAATTTTAATCTCAACCAAAGTGGCTAGGCCACGTGCACGCGCGCAAGCATTAGAGTAATCAATCGTCATCGGCAAGAGTACCAACACCAGTATTCTAGGAAAAAGCAACCGAACAGCCTGATCGACATCGCTGGTAAACTGAGAAGACGAATCATTATTGTCGAGAATGTAGCAGATGGGACACATATTGCGAGGATAAACCTCCTCACCGCAAGAAAACATCCAAAACCGATCTGGCAAAGCAAGATCTGAAAGACTATATCTACATAAACTTAATCTTTCAACACCACCATTGACGCCTGGCAGGAGACCCTGTCATCGAACGAAAGGCCAAGATCACTTATTGTAGGCGAGGCTATCTCCAATGACGTAGAGGTCACAAAAGATGGCCAAAACACTAACCTAATCTTTTGAAAAGACTACTTTTATGATAACTTCGTCCCTAGATCGGGTTCCCCACCCCTCCCAACACCAGCGTGCCCGGCCGAAGGAGGGGAACAGATCTATGGAGGAGGCGGAGTGGAGAAGGCGGCTACGTCAGAAGAGAGGCGGTGGCTGAAGTTAGACCACGAAACCCGGCATGGTATTCCCGACCTGTACTCTTAAACGCGCACGATTTGTATTCCTATACTATCTACCCCAAAACAAGGTGAAAAAAAGAAAGGCGACACTAGGCGTCCTCGGGGGGATCGAAACAAATTATCCCACGCATCGAGGACCGTCGGATCCTACAGCATGTACGTTCCAGATCGCATTGACTAGGTCGTCCGGATTAACTCACCTGAATCCCATCCCAGAAAATCCGCACCACGCCCCAACTAGGGGTGGGCGTTCGGCCATGACCAAAAATTTGGTCTTTGCATGTCATTCTATTTTGAAATCGGTCTTTAGAAAATTAAGACCAAAATTTACTTGTCATTTTTACTAACCGACAATTTTGGTTACCCAATGATTTGGGTTTGGTTTCGGTCATGACCGAATTGTGTGGTAGATATTATAAAATACAAAAGTTGGATAATATTTGGTAAACCATTTGGTACTATTTTAGTTGTAATTTAAATATAAAATACACTTCATATAGTCATATTAATTGGCGAAAACTAACATTCAATAATACTAAATTTGGCTTAGTCGAGGAAGATAAATCTATTGTTATGGGCAACTAGGGCTTTAGAACGAGGCCACTCTCACCTAAAGTTCGGTCAGTTTGGTCCATTCGGGTACGAAGAACTAATGACTGATTAACCGAACTAAATTCGGTCTACAAAATTTGCTACCCAATTTTTTGATCGATCATTTTGGTCTCGGTCTTTTCGGTTTCGATCTCGGTCTTTTTGGTTATCGGTTTTCTGCCCACCCCTAGCCCCAACTGCCTCTCGCTTCCCACAGACGCCTGTGTCGCTCCTCACGGTAGGACCGCCCATCGCCGCCGCATTACAACACCGCCTCGCTCCATCGCCGCCGCAGCATCTCCATCACATAACTGCCTGCCACAGGTAGCAGAGCGGGAAGATATGGGCAGTAGAGCTCGTTGCCATAGGTAGCAGAGCAGCACGGTGTGGGTAGCAGAGCCTCCGACCGTGAGTAGTAGCACCGCTGACCACTCACAGCAGCACCTCCCGTAGTAGCAGAGTTGTGCTCCATAGGTAGTAGGTCCGCCAGCCGTATGTAGCAGAGCTGTGCGCCGTGAGCAGAAGCATCGCCTCCTGCTCGCAGCAGTGCCACCGGAAGTAGGTAGCAGTGTCGCCCATCGTACAAAGCAGAGTCGCCGTCGTATGTAGCATGTCTGATGGACATAGGTAGTTGTCCACCCGGAGTAAACTCATACAACAAGTTGCAAAATGGGGCAGCGCGGTACAAATACTTGCCATTCGGATTGAAACTCATACATGTTGTCTTTGTAGGCGACCCGTGTACTGCCGCACCGGAAAAGCGCAGGCCTGTCCATTTGCAGAAAACTCCCTACAGATTCCCGTATTCCCTATGTGTGGAGGCAACTTAAGACACCAACCCGTTGACCACGCGGTGCCCACTCCTGCCGCCTCGCCCGCAACTGATGTGCCACCTGCCGCCTCTTGTGCCGGAGATCCAACGCCGTCTCTTCTGTCGGAGCTCCGCCGCCTCCTCGCCTCGATGCCTAGCTAGAACGACAGGGATAGTTCAAGCCAGTCGGCGCTCGGGGTAATTGGGGAACAACCATGATTTTTCTCACGAATTTGTTCGATTGAGCTGATGTATATGTTTGATTAGGACTTCATGGCAACAGAATACGCTCCAGATCGCTACGATGATCCCACTTTCCATGGGATTTTACATGTCATCGCTACCACCATTCATTTACAGGAAGCTTTGAATTGTGGTTTTGAATTTATGTGCCTTGTTTATTTGTAGGATGCTTTGAATTGAGGTTTTGTCTATTGGGTAGATGGCCAAGAGTGGCC
Organism: Avena eriantha; assembly: GCA_910589775.1. Lineage (NCBI taxonomy): Eukaryota > Viridiplantae > Streptophyta > Magnoliopsida > Poales > Poaceae > Avena > Avena eriantha. The sequence continues at coordinate 427,850,574 of OU342740.1, forward strand.
AGAGGCCCTGCAGAATGCTTTGTCAATGCTCTGGGCCATGGATGATGATGCCAACACTTGCAGCACATCCTCGGATAGGGAGTTGGCGAGGAAGCTCACAACCCGCTGATCCTTGGTGGCCCAAGCATCGTACTCCATATTTGGGATCGACTCCTTCTTCTTGTTCTCATCTTCAGCCTCCAGTCTCTCGGGCGGTGCACGGTCGGTCCACTTAAGGAGGCCCACGGGAGGCAGAACAAGGGACTGCTAGTAGAGGAAATTCTCCCGAGCGAGTTTGATGGCGGTTGGCGCACCAATGGCGCCCGACGCTATAGAGGACGATGAGGTCTTCATTGATAAAAACTTGGGTCATGGTGTTGGCGATGAAGATCAGGTCCTGCAACGGTGATCTAGATCGGATCCTTGAGTATAGACGTAGGAGGGTTTTTGAGGGAGATCAACGCAATGAATTGAATCCCCCATCGATGAGGAAGGTCTTGTTGCGTGTTAGCGGCGGCGTAGAGGGAACCTCCGGTGGCGGCAGCTAGCTAGAAGGGAGAGAAGAGACTCTCGATACCATGTAGAAAACGTAGGTGGAACGGTGTAACCTCTCTCGAGGCACCAGTTGCGTGTTATATAGGTGAGCAAAAGCCCCTCACGTGGCTAATACAAGTTTCCCAATTCCGTTGCTAAATTAGCGTTGTAATCTAAGTCGGAATAAGGTCCTCTCTATCCTATCCTTACTCCGGTGATGCGACTAGTGCCGACGGGGGCACGTGGATTCATGCGTCTGACAGATTCATTTTTCATGTCCATTGGTTTGTTTCAGGCCAGTATCTTCCGCCATCATTTGCGATGGTTGCTACTATGGTGGACTGGTACTTTGTATGATTAGCATGACAACTTCTTGTTTGTCTACTAGAACAAGTTCTACTATGAAAAGTTTTGCCCGGCTCTAGTTATAAAAGCACGAGGATGGTGGCGTGTCCTTCCTTCTTGCATATCTGAAAAATGACACCCTTCTGCCAAGGTGTTGCAACATGACAACGCTCCCTGTTCCTCCCTCGGCCCCTCAGGCCTATGTTGCCGGTCAGGCTTGTGTGGGCCACGGTTCGAAGGAGAATGAGGGCGTGGGACCAGTGGACGAGGAGGATGCATCAGCAGCGGCATGTAGGTCCCTAGGGCAGGGAACATATAGTACAACAAGTATGGAGAAGGCATAAAATACTAGGGCTGCTGAGGGTAGGAGGGAGGCATGTATGGCTGCTGTTATGAGGGTGTAGGAGGCATGTATGGCTGCTGTGATATGAAGGTCCTGTTGCGTGTTAGCAGTGGCGTAGAGGGAACATCTGGCGGCAACAGCTAGCTAGAAGGGAGGGAAGGGGCTCTCGATACCATGTAGAAAATGTAGGTGGAACGTGTAACCTCTCTCGAGGCATCGGTTGCGTGTTATATAGGTGAGGAAAATCCCATCACGTGGCTAATACAAGTTTGGTATGTATACAGTTGGTGTACTACACCATATCGTATGCTACCGGTATATTACATGTCTAATAGAGAGCCCAATGCAGTTTCCTAATTCCTTTGTTAAATCAGAGTTGTAACCTAGGTCAGAATAAGCTCCTCTCTGTTCTATCCTCACTCCGGTGATGCGACTAGCGCCGACGGAATTCATGCGTCTGACGGATCTTCTAGGATCTAGTCGTTTTTTATGACAATTGGTGTTGTTTTAGGTTAGTATCTTCCGATATATAGTTGCCATCATTTGCGATGGTTGCTACTATGGTGGACTGGTACTTTGTATGCTTAGCATGACAACTTCTTGTTTGTCTACTAGAAAAGCGCGAGGACGATAGCGGCGTCTTCCATTGTTTAACTTTTGCAAAACAACTGGGCTGGCCACGGTCCCATTCGGACCCAAGGCAGTTCCATTTAAACGTGCAACACGCACGTGATGCGATCGGACGGCTCTGCAAACTGCGATCGAGCCTTCCTCCCTACGATATCCCCAACTATATATATCGTGGATACTACCCCATTGTCAGAGAGACAAACAGACACGTAGACAGAAAAGAACCAGCTAGTCAAACCACCGGCGGCTAAGCAACCTCCAAGGCTCCATGGCGCCGTCGACGGAGTGCGTCGTGACGACCACCCGGTGCGCCGGACACACGATCACGCACAGCTTCCTCGCGGATCTTCCGGACACGATCACCTACCACGCGCGCGACGGCCGCGACCGCGCCTGCAGTCTCGCCGGCGGGCAGGGAATCAAGGCCGGCAGCCGGGCGCGAACCGACGGAGGACACAATGTCCGTGTGCGACACATCCACGCGGGGCCGTCGCGCGCCAGCGCCAGACACGTTGTACTCAACGTGCCACGGAGAGACGACGGATCGGCCGCCGGCGGCCACACGCGCACCGACGCCGGACACCGTGCAGCGAACGTGCCGCGGAGAGACGACAAGCCGGCCACCGATGGCCGCGCTGGCAGATCCGCGGGCATCGCCGTTCCATGGAGCTCTGCCGCTAGGCGCGCGTACGGGAGCAGGGGCAAGCCGTCCACCATAGGACAGATGATGGCCGGCTTCTCCGGTGGTCCGCTACAGCACTGGCCTTATTTGTTGCTGGTATATGCGGCCGGCGCGATCCAGACGTGTGCTGCCGAGATAAACGTGTGGTTTGGAGGTCGAGCGAATCCCCATGTCTCACGGGCTCCCTACTTCCCCACACCTTGAGCTCATATTTTCCAAAAAAAAAAAACTACTGTAAATAAGCATTACTCTGCCTTGCACTTTGTGCCTTGCCAGTGCACCTGGGCATCGAGTCTGTAATCCTTTTTTTTTTTGCGGCTGTACTTCTTTGAAAATCTATTTGCTCGTTGGTTTAGGAGTGCTTATTAAGCTTGATGCGTGATGTCCTTTTTTATAATTAAATTATGTTGCAATGGATTTTATTGTGTACTATATGGGTAAATAAATATGAACTTTTACTGGTACAAAACAGGGCTTCCATCCCGCTTCGTAACTGCATTTAGTTCCGGTTGCACAACTTTCACTCGTAGAAAACAGGGCTTCCGTCCCGGTTCGTAATTGCGCAACCGGGACTGCGCAATCGGTACTAACCCCTCTTATTTAGTTTCGGTTGTGCCACGAACCAGAACTAAATGCCCTCCACGTGGCTGCGGTCGCGTGCTGGGCTGGAGGACCCTTTAGGTCCGGTTGATTTTTTTTTAAGTTTTTTTTGAATTGTTTGAATATCTAACCATCCTTATTCTTATGTCAAAGTGCATACTTATGATTAAACTTTTCGGTCGATCACCCATACTCACAATGCACCATTCTTAGCAAGCTTAACTTTTAAGTTCCTCCCACCTTAGCTTTCAAGACTGCGCTCATAACTTCTTGAATATAGTATGCTATCAATTTTATTAACCCTTAGACTTTGAATATAGTTGTGGTCCCACTTCCTGCCTCACCGTTGCTAGCTTCTCAACCTTTGGCATCGACACACATGCGTCCGAGCGAGATGGTGCCACCGTCTCATATCGGATCATCTAGGCCTACTTCTGCTGGTCCCTCAACTGATCGCACCAACGTACGGGACGATCCTGCTGCTGCCCCTACATGCACCAATGTAGGGTGCCCCAGCTCCATATCCTAAACCTTAAACCCTAAACCTTCCACCACACTTGTGCATATATGCTAGGGTCACATGCAAATTTTCGTGGGATTCCGACGCTCCGGTGGTCTTTTCTAGCGAAACCCTAGTCCGTGGGCCCCGTAAGTCTACCACTATAGGTTTATCCGTATGAGGGTTGACCAATGTACTTTTTTCTTGGTTTTGGTTTTTTTAGGTCATATCTACATGAAAAATCATGGTTGGGCTCATGATTCCACCGGTTGAGTATTTTTCTAAGTGTTATCACATGCACACAAACAATCTCGCACTCAGGAGTTATTGCTTTGCATCTAGGGACCTTCCACCATACTTGTTCATGTACGCTAGGGCGACACGCAAGTTTTTATGGGATTCCGACGCTCCGGTGGTCCTTTCTAGCGAAACCCTAGTTTGTGGACCTCGTAGGTCAAACCCCCTAGCATTCTCCGTACGAGGGTTGACCAATGTACTTTTTTGTTTTTTTAGGTTTTTTTAGGTCATATCTATATGGAAAACCAAGGTTGGTCCCAAGATTCCACCGGTTTACCTCGCTTGACCCGTAGCGGGAGTTTCCTCCTAGAGGTCGAGTACTTTTGTAAGTGTTATCGCATGCCCGCAAACAGTCTCGCACTAAGGAGCTGTTTTATTGCATCTAGGGACCTTCCACCACAATTGTGCATGTATGCTAGGAAGACACGCAAGTTTTCAAGGGATTCCGGCGCTCCGGCAGCCCTTTTCCAACAAAAACCTAATCTATGGGCCCTATAGGTCTACCCCTATAGCTTTCTCCGTACGAGGGTTGACCAATGTAATTTTTTGTTGGTTTTGATTTGTATAGGTCATATCTACATGGAAAACCAAGGCTGGGCCCATGATTCCATCGGTTGCCCTCTGTTTGATCTGTAGCGGGAGTTTCCTCCTTCAGGCCGAGCAGTTTTATAAGTGTTATCGCATGCACACGAATAGTCATGCACGTGAGAGCTATGTATTGCATCTAGGGACATTCCACCGGACTTGTTCATGGATGCTAGGGACACATGCAAGTTTTCGTGGGATGCCGGCACGACATCGTTTACACCACCAATGGGATTCCACCTGGAGTCCTAGTGGCTCCGATGGCGCCCCCGGTCATAGGTTGGTCAGATTTCTCAACTCGCATGCATGATCTCCATTCTAGTACTACTATGTTTGTTAAAGTTTTTCAGACATTAGGCCAAACACCACCATCCTTGCTTTTCCTATTTTTTGGGGTGAAAATTCTCAGTTGTGGCGCACCTTTTGTGAGCAGTACTTCACCATGTACCGTATTCATAAGTTCTATTGGGTTTCCATGGTGATCCTGAACTTTTAGGCATATGCCAGTATTTGGTTACATGCCATCATGTCGAAAGGTTTGGTCCTGACTTGGTCCTCTTTCTACGATCTTATTTGCACTTGTTTTGGTCGTGATCAACATGAGGCTCTGATTAACCAATTTTATTCCATACACAAAACTTCATATGTCCTGGAATATGCTGATCTTGTTGACGTATTCTGATGACATTCATCCCTTGTACTTTTGGCAAGCTTTGTCGAGGGACTTCGGGGAGACATACGCATTCTGGTGATTGTGCATAGGCCGATTGAACTGAATATAGCAGTATAACTGGTGTTTGCATGAGAAAGTAGCAGGTTGTCTTTTTACCTCTATCCGAAGGGCCGGCCTCGTCGTGGTGTTGTCCACCCAACATGTTCACACTAAACAGAAAAAATGCAACTAGTTAGCACAAAAATGCACGGAAAAATCCAGCATGACTTTTGCTAATTTTCTTGACCTTGGATTGCCTGATTCTCACTGAAACGGAAATTAATCAACATTTCAGAAAAAAAGAGCAACTCAAATAAATTCCCTGCACACAATAAGTGCTTACATAGGCAAAAACAGATCTTCACAACCAGATCTGCACAAAAAATGTACCAGAACATGTACATCACAACCAGAATCAAGTTCCTCTCACAATTCACACATATATTCATTTTTTTATAGCAGTCACCACCACACCAATTCCTGTACCCATGTATGACGCTCTGCCATTTACAAGATCATTCCTGTAACCAGATCTTCAATTTTACTTACAATAGTTTTTTGAATTTTGAATTTTCTACGTACACAAAGTTTTGAATTTGCCAAAAGTCTTAACATGAAAAGTGTGCATATCTGAATCCTTCATCCACTAGTTCAAACTGCACCTAAATGAGACCACCGGAACTCTCAAAAATTTCTTCTGAATTTTCGGTCATACACAAAACATCTGAATTTTTTGTCATACAAAACTTCTTCATTAATGGAAGCCAAATTAATTAGTAGAAGCCAAATTTATTTTTAGAACTAAGTAAGCTAGGTTAACTTCTCTCTGTCCAACACAAAAAGAGAGCCCTCTAATTAAGAGTTGCAAGACATTTAGATTTTGCATGATCGGTCAACAGTTAACTAAATAAGCTAGGTTAGCTTCTGGAATTAAAAAAAGGACAACAATTGTTGTTACTTTTCTAGCTAGGTTAGCTTCTGGAATTAAAAAAGGACAGCAGTCATCAGTTAACCTAAATTCCTACTCAAAGTTGTTACTTTTCTAGCTTTTACTTTTTTACATATGCAAAACCTTTAGTGTAGCATCAATATGTATTTGATTAGTGCCCTAGCCGCCATGCAGGCTCTGGTGAGGAGGGATCTTCAGGGGCGCTGCTCCTCCCTATAGGTCTTGAGGTCGACTGTGGCGTGTATGCCTCCAATTCCCGCACTCAACGCCTTGGCGCGGTAGTTCTTCCTTTTTCGTGATAGACCTATACCCCCTTGGACTAGTGAGGAACAAAATTGTGTTTGCTAGGTTCATGTGGGCCCCGAACTGGGTTAACTTCCTACATCCTAGTACGACCAGCTGTCGTGTTGGACGATCCACGACCTCGAACGTGCAATACTGACTGATGAAGTTCCCTGTCTCGCCGAAGGTAACTGGGAGTGTGACCTCTTTGGTGTCCTCGTCTGTGTTGCTGGTCCCGATCTCCAGTTTGAACTGATCAATGGGGACCTGTAGGTAGTCCAAAAACATAAAAATAGATGGTAGTCCTGATTGTGGTACGATCCGCTATGCTTCCTTGTATACGTACGCTGGCGATATACAAGGAGACGAGGTGCGAAGATTCGGGGTGACCGTTCCGGGTTACCGGCTGAAGGACATGAGGTCCGGGAGCCTCTGTGTGATAGAATACGTATATACGTATGTTAGGACAGTTGTGTATTTGTACCTAATCTTGTATACTTGATCTATATAATGAGAAGGAATAGGCCGGCCTGTGTTAGCCGAGCCAGCCCCAATACCACCTATCCTATTTGTTTTCATGGTATCAGAGCTAGCCCTGACCTAGCCGCCCACATCTCCGCTTCCGCCGCCGCCGCCCTTTGCGATGGCCACCGACTCTTCTTCCTCGAGCAGCTCGGCCCCAAGTCTCGCTCTGTCGTTGCCTCCTATGGCGCCGTCCCTGCCGTCTACCGTACCGCTGTTCACGGTGGTGACTACGGCGCCCTTCGTCGCGCAGTCCACGGCACCCCTCGCCGTGCAGTCCATGACGCCCTTTGTCGCGTCGTCCGCGGATCCCTATGCTGCGCCGCCACAGATGCCCTACGCTGCGCCATACTCTCACTGGGGGGTTCACCCCTTTTCTTGAATCTACACCGACGCCTTGGCCATGGCTTCGACGAGGCCGCTCTCCGGCTTCAACTCATCTAACATGGCAGCCGGGCCGATCGCGCGTCCTCCTGCTCACCAAGGGGCGGGGTCCTCCTTCATCAACGCCCCGGCTCCCACCTTCGCCAACACGTCGACCCCGGGCATCATCAACATCCAGTCAGCGATCACCATCCGCCTCAACAACAAGAACTTTCTATTCTGGAAGGCTCAAGTCGCTCCCCTTCTCCGCAGTCAACTGCTGATGGGGTACTGCGATGGCTCACTGCCCTGTCCTCCGGATCACATCGGCGTCATGCACGCCGTCGAGGTGGTGCCACAGGCCAATTCGGCCTACCAACACTGGATTCAACAGGACCAGTCTATCCTCTCGGCCTTCGTCTCTTCTATGACAGAGGGTGTCCTCGGGATGGTGATGTTTGCCCACACTGCAAGGGAGGCGTGAGAGACCCTCAACGGCGCCTTTGCGTCAACATCCATCGCCCGTTCCTCAGGCATCCGTCAACAGATGGCAGAACTGAAGAAACAGGACCTGACGATCAATGTGTACTTCCACAAGATGAAGGCTCTTGCTGACTCACTGGCGAGCATTGGCGAGCCCCTTCGTGATGCGGAGTTCATCTCATATCTTATCGCGGGTCTCGACAAGGACTACGATGCCCTCTATCAGATCGTCAACGCACGGCAGGGCGCTATGCCCATCCGTGACCTCTACGCCCTACTTCAGGCCACAGAGCATCGCAACTCGGCTAGGTATGTGATGTCTATGCACTTCTATTCTTGTAGACAGTTGTTGGACCTCCAAGTGCAGAGGTTTGTAGAACAGCAGCAAGTTTTCCCTTAAGTGGATCACCCAAGGTTTATCGAACTCAGGGAGGAAGTGGTCAAAGGTATTCCCTCTCAAGCAACCCTGCAATCAAGATACAAGAAGTCTCTTGTGTCCCCAACACACCCAATACACTTGTCAGGTGTATAGGTGCACTAGTTCGGCGAAGAGATAGTGAAATACAAGTGGTATGGATAATTATAAGTGGTAACGGTGATAGAAAATAGCTTGATGGCGTGGAAGAGACTAAAAGAAAACTCAAATAAAGATGAAAGCAAGCAAACATGTAACAGATCTAATAGCAAACGGTGTTTCAATGCTTAGAAACAAGGCCTAGGGATCATACTTTCACTGGTGAACACTCTCATATAAATATATTCTTCTTTATGATATTACTCTTAACTACTCTCCGGTTGAACACTCTAATCGTTGGTAGGGCTATAACATCACTCCTCAAAGTAAGCCTTTCCCATCTAAAAAACCCCACACTGTCACCTTGAGTACTAGATGAGTCCAACAAACACCACAATTTCATAAAGATATCCAACTCCAAACGTAACTCATAACAAGTATTTGTAATCTGTAGCCTAAGTGCCACCATGGTGAGCACGCTGTCACTTTCACACACATGGGGAGAGCAGAGATTCATTAAAGCACTTGAGTAGCAAGGTAGATCTACTTGATTACAAAGCTCATGATCATAATATGATCATGCATAGAGAGAGAGATGAACACATAGCTACCGGTAGAACCCTTAGCCTCGAGAGAGAACTACTCCCTCCTCATCATGGGAATTAGCAATGGTGATGGAGATGGTGGTGGAGATCGATGGAGATGGCTCCGGGGGCACTTCCCCGTCCCGGCAGGGTGCCGGAACAGAGACTTTCTGTCCCCCGAATCTCCCCTTCGGTGGCGGCGGCGCAGCGGAACTTTTCGTGGATTTCTGATTGACTATCTAGGGTTTTGGTATCGGGAGGCTCTTATAGGCGAGAGGGGAGACCGAGGGGGTGCCAGGGGCCACCACACCATGCCCTGGCGCGACCTAGGGTGACCCACGCCTGGGGGTGTGTGGCCAGGCCCTGGCCCTCCTCCATCTTGTATTCTGGCTCCGTGAGTCTTCCGGTAAAATAGGAACTTTGGCTGTTGTCCCGTCCAATTCCGAGAATATTCATTTTCTGACTTTCTGGAAGCAAAAACAGCAGAAAACAGGCAACTGGCACTGTGGCATCTTGTTAATAGGTTAGTCCAAGAAATCATATGAAAAGTACTCCAAAGTGTGGACAAAACATAAGAAAGTAGATAAAACCAAGCATGGAACATCAAAAATTATAGATACATTTGCAATGTATCAACATCCCCAAGATTAACTCCTGCTCGTCCTCGAGTAGGTAAGTGATAAAAGAAAGAATAACTTTTGAGGTGACATGCACCATCAAAGACTTGATCAAATTATTTGTAAAACATTCAAAGTTGGGATCATAGTACTTCAATCATAACATGAAAGACAAAGTTCTAGCAATAAGACAAAGAAACTATGATGCAACATGAAAAGGCACGAACAAAAGATTCATGAATAACAATGCTTTGCAAGCCGTTTGTTTGTTTCACATAAAGAAAACATAGCATAATAGTATTCAGCTTGTCCCTCATAGAGTAGCAAATATAAATGCATAGGACACCTTCAAAGTTCATAAGAGTGACTAGATACAAATAGTTTAAAACAAGCAATATCAAGTTATGCATCAATCAACTAGTCTTGGGACAATGCACATAGAACTAAGAATGGCCACTATGCTCTCAAAGTAGGTGCATAAAGATAGAAGGTGGAGACTCAATATAATGGTGGAAGAAAGGCCTTCATAGAAGGAAGTAGGGATTCAAGTTTCATAAAGAGCTTCCAAAAATTATGGTACTCATAGCTTTCAGCTCTCATTGCCCCTATCATAAGCATCTTCAGGTGATTAAGGTTAGAGTGACACAACTAAGAGGATATGCTTGACAAGTTATAAACCGAAATCTCATGCCCCTTACTTACGAAGAACGAACCTCATGCTACTTAACTTTAATCACAAGTAAGCTCTTGTCATTGTAAGTACATATGTATCATAAAGAACCGCCAACGGGGTACCCCTTGCACATGATACATGAGCTATCCCATAATCAAAATGACAAGGCAAGCAGACAATGAGCATCTCAGCGATCTTTTTATTTGCTATTTGCATAGGTTTTTATTGAGGATGCTTCATAGAGTGGTCATTATGGTGATGCTGCAAGTTTCCACCATGATTAGGCATGGCTTAGGCTAGCGGCCCAGGTGTTTCTCTAACACACATACAAACTCCATGATCTTACAAGTTCCACTTTTATTTCACACCGACGGGATCCGTAAGCAAAAGAACATGATATCAACGGGGTACAAAGTACAAGTGCAATGTTGAAAGTGTTCCCCATGATACATGGTTCTGCTAATTTCAACTTATAAAGCGCAAGCATATAAACAACAAAGAAGGACCCAATGGTTCAAGTTTATTAGATGCAAAAAAGTAAAGTGTGCCATCAAGTTCGTGAGAGCTTTAATCACTAGTTTTCTCATAACAAGTGGAAGGTAAACAAAAGCATGAATATACTTGGAATAGCATAAGCTAGTTGGTAGGTATGGTGGACTCTTTGAAATAACTTGGTTTAGGGAGTTGGATGCATGAGTGGAACTCATACTTTGTTGTGGAGGCTAGCAAAAGACTGGGAGCAACAAACTAAGAGAGCAATAATGGCCATAATCATGCAGAGCGACAAAACATCATTGATCAAAGCATAAAGTGATACTACAAGTTGAAAACTAAAGGATCATAAAGGCTATGGTGACTTTGGATAGTCATAACATGGTGTGAGCATGTGCCAAGTCAAACCAAATAAAGCATCAAAGGAGAATACCACTATACTATGATTTAATATGCTAAAACAACGCATGATTCATCCAATGCACATTAAGCAATTTCAATTGTTTATAACAAGTCATGCTACAGAAAAGAATACTATGCATAAAGCCAAAACAATATCAAGCATGGCATGACAAAGCATAGGCCACAGTAAAAAACGAGCTCTTTTTACCACATAAGCATGAACTTTCCTACTCTTTTCCAAATCAAACCAAACTATTTGCAAACCAATATATGAAAGAGGGGGTCCAACCAATTTATTCAGAAAACTAAGCAAACCAAGCAAACAGAAAACCAAAATGAAAATAGAAAGATGCTCCAAGAACAACACAATTGTGCATGAAATAATAAAAATGAAGCGTTTGGAAGAAACCTGGGATTTTTATTGATGAAGGAGGGGGATGCCTTGGGCATCCCCAAGCTTTGACGCTTGTACTTTTGGATATTTCTTGGGGTGACACGCGTGGCATCCCCAATCTTGAGCTTTAGTCCATCCTTCATCTCATTACTCATTCCTTCCATACACCTAAATTTTTTCCTTCATACAAAACTTCACACAATCTTTATTAGCAACATTAGTGCACTTAAGATAAATAAGTCTCAAGGTTCAGTTCTAACACCAAATAAACTTCCATTAGAACACTAGCTACTGTAGCACTTCCCTCAAAAATCTCAATTCTCCAAAAAAACTCAAAAAGGAACCAAAAAGAAGCAAATGCAGAAAATGGCAGAAATCTGTCAAAACAGACCAGCAGGTAAAGACGAAATTTTTCGAAGACCTTCTGTTCCTCAAATTAAAAAGTGTTGAACTAACGAAAGTTATATAACAACCTGGTTCAGAATCACAAATAATTACAGCTCAACCCGACATACAGAGCTCTCTCACGAATTTTTACGGTGAAGCACAAAATCTATTTCGGGACAGCAACTTTCCCAATCATTACTTCACTCTCATTAGAGGTTACTCTTGGCACAAAAAGCAAATAAAAAGGATAAGGAGAGGTTATTACAGAGGTAATAACTTCCAAGACTCATATAAAACTTTTGGGTTATCTCACAATAAGTACTTTTCTTTAATGCCTTTAAGTTAGGCATGATAGTTTGAGAAGATGCTCACATAAGAAATATGAATTGAAGTAAAAGAGAGCATCAAGAAGCAAATTCAAAGCACATTTAAGTCTAACTCACTTCCTATGCATAGTAATCTTGTAAAGAAACAAGTCATGAATGCACAAAGCAACAAGCATAGGAAAGCAAAACAAGTGCAACTTCAAAAATTTCAACATAAAGAGGGGAAACTTAATATTATTGAGATGCATAAAACCATGTTTCCCTCTCTCATAATAACTTTCAGTAGCATCATGAATAAAAGTAACAATATAACTATCACAAGAAACATTCTTATCATGAGCCACATGCATAAAAGAATTAATACTCCCCACATAAGCATAGTCATTCTTATTAATTATAGTGGGAGCAAATTCAACAAAATAGTTATCATTATTATTCTCATCACCATAGTCATCAAATATAGGAGGCATATTGTAATCATAATTAATTTTCTCCTCAATAGTAGGTGGACTGAGAATATCATATTCATCATATATTGGAGGTTTGGTATCATCATAAGCAATAGAATAGCTATCTTCCAAAGCTGGGGAACTAAAAAGATTATTTTCATAAAAACTAGCTTCCCCAAGCTTAGACTTTTCCATAGCATTAGCAATAATGGTGTCCAAAGAATTCATACTAACAACATTGCTATTTGCATGCAAATAAAGTTCCATAGGTTTTTTAATTTTCTCTTCAAACACTTCATGTCCTAACTCAAGATAAATACTATAAAGCTCTCTAATTTTGTTGTTGTTTTCCATTAAGCCTAACTAGTGAAAACAAGAAACAAAAAGACAAAATTGTAGAATCTAAAGGAAATAACTTCGAGCACTCACACCGAAGGATGTGAGTACCTTTTACCTTACCTACTCGGCAACGGCGCCAGAAAATAGCTTGATGTCTACGCACTTCTATTCTTGTAGACAGTTGTTGGGCCTCCAAGTGCAGAGGTTTGTAGAACAACAACAAGTTTTCCATTAAGTGGATCACCCAAGGTTTATCGAACTCAGGGAGGAAGTGGTCAAAGGTATTCCCTCTCAAGCAACCCCGCAATCAAGATACAAGAAGTCTCTTGTGTCCCCAACACACCCAATACACTTGTCAGGTGTATATGTGCACTAGTTCGGTGAAGAGATAGTGAAATACAAGTGGTATGGATAATTATAAGTGGTAACGGTGATAGAAAATAGCTTGATGGCGTGGAAGAGACTAAAGGAAAACTGAAATAAAGATGGAAGCAAGCAAACATGTAACAGATCTAATAGCAAACGGTGTTTCAATGCTTAGAAACAAGGCCTAGGGATCATACTTTCACTAGTGAACACTCTCATATAAATATATTCTTCTTTATGATACTACTCTTAACTACTCTTCGGTTGAACACTCTAATCGTTGGTAGGGCTATAACAGCACTCCTCAAAGTAAGCCTTTTCCATCTAGAAAACCCCACACTGTCACCTTGAGTACTAGATGAGTCCAACAAACACCACAATTTCATAAAGATATCCAACTCCAAATATAACTCATAACAAGTATTTGTAATCTCTAGCCTAAGTGCCACCATGGTGAGCACGCTGTCACTTTCACACACATGGGGAGAGCAGAGATTCATTAAAGCACTTGAGTAGCAAGGTAGATCTACTTGATTACAAAGCTCATGATCACAATATGATCATGCATAGAGAGAGAGATGAACACATAGCTACCGGTAGAACCCTTAGCCTCGAGAGAGAACTACTCCCTCCTCATCATGGGAATCGGCAATGATGATGGAGGTGGTGGTGGAGATCGATGGAGATGGCTCCGGGGGCACTTCCCCGTCCCGACAGGGTGCCGGAACAGAGACTTTCTGTCCCTCGAATCTCCCCTTCGATGGCGGCAGCGCAGCGGAACTTTTCGTGGATTTCTGATTGACTATTTAGGGTTTTGGTATCGGGAGGCTCATATAGGCGAGAGGGGAGACCGAGGGGGTGCCAGGGGCCACCACACCATGCCCTGGCACGGCCTGGGGTGACCCGCACCTGGGGGGGTGTGGCCAGGCCCTGGCCCTCCTCCGTCTCGTATTCTGGCTCCGTGAGTCTTCCGATAAAATAGGAACTTTGGCTTTTGTCCCATCCAATTCCGAGAATATTCATTTCTGACTTTCCTGGAACCAAAAACAGCAGAAAACAGGCAACTGGCACTGTGGCATCTTGTTAATAGGTTAGTCCAAGAAATCATATGAAAAGTACTCCAAAGTGTGGACAAAACATAAGAAAGTAGATAAAACCAAGCATGGAACATCAAAAATTATAGATACATTTGCAATGTATCAGTATGCTGCCGAGGCCTCCATGCACTCTTTTCCTGCTGCGCATGTTGCGGCCTATGGAACTCCTACATCATATGGTGCTGCTTATGGCGGTGGGAACAGGCCGCCTCCCCGGCCGACGGCGCCGTATCTCCCTCCTGCTGCTACCTACGTGCCTCCGTATGCACGTCCTCCGGTGTCTGGCTATGCGCCGGCGCCGGCCTATGCTCCCCAGCCGCGGCCACCACCACCTCCCTCTGGTGGAAAAGCGAAGAATAGCCGCGCTCGTGATGTGCTGTGCTAGCTCTGTGGCATCGTCGCATCACGCTACTACAAACGCTTCAACAAGGACTACCTTGGCCTTGGGAACAACGGGAGTGGTACTGAGCGGCAACTCCATATGGCCATGATAGCCGCTCCCGCCCCTGGCTATGCGCCTGCCCCTGGCTACGCATCTGGACCGGCTGGTGTTCCTGCTGCCCCGTCGCACATGGTGTATCCCGCATGGTATGCAGACTCCGGCGCCTCACACCACATCACGCATGAGCTGGACAAGCTCACCATGAGTCAGCCCTACTATGGCACTGACCAGGTTCACGCTGCAAACGGAATAGGTATGCATACTCATAATATTGGTCATGCATCTATACCTACTCCATCTTCTCGAGCACTTAATTTAAATAGGGTCCTTCATGTTCCTGATGCTACTCGTAATCTTTTGTCCATGAGTCAACTTTCCCTTGGTAATAATGTTTTTATTGAACTTCATCCTTATGATCTTTTTGTAAAGGATTGGGACACGCGGGAGCCTATCCTTAGAGGTCGTCAACGTGGTGGTCTCTATGAGATTAAAGCCCCGGTTATCAAGCAGGCGCTCAGCAGTGTCAAGGTGTCACGTGATATGTGGCATAGTCGTCTAGGACATCCAGCGTTGCAAGTAGTTCAACATGTTCTTCGTAGTCATGATTTGCCTTCTATCGTAGAGTCAAATAAAGTTTCCTCAGTTTGTGATGCATGTCAACAAGGAAAGAGTCATCAATTGCCTTTCCCCTTGTCCTCCCGTGTAACACAGTATCCTCTAGAGATTATTTATTCAGATGTTTGGGGTTCTGCCCAAGTGTCTGTCAGTGGACATCGATTTTATGTGAGTTTTGTTGATGCTTACAGTCGCTTCACCTGGCTATATTTGATTAAACATAAATCTGAGGTCTATGATGTTTTTATTCAGTTTCAGAAACATGTTGAACGTCTCCTAGATCGCAAAATCTTGCATGTTCAAACCAATTGGGGTGGGAAGTATGAGAAACTTCATCCCTTCTTTAATAAACTTGGCATCTCCCACCGTGTGTCTTGTCCACACACCCACCAACAAAATGGCACTACTGAACGTAAACATAGACATGTCGTGGAGACATGTCTCACTTTACTTGCCCATGCATCGGTTCCTCTATGTTATTGGAGTGATGCCTTTGCCACAACCTGTTTTATTATAAATAGGCTTCCCAGTCGCACCATTGACATGCAGAATCCACTTGAGCGCCTTCTTCATGAAACCCGGGACTATACCTTCTTCAAAGTGTTTGGGTGTGCTTGTTGGCCACATCTTCGTCCATATAATACTCATAAACTTGATTTTTGCTCTAAAAAGTGTGTGTTCTTAGGCTATAGCTCGCTCCACAAAGGGTACAAAGGTCTCCATGTTCCGTCCAAGCGAGTTTACATATCTCGAGATGTCGTGTTTGACGAGAATCATTTCCCTTTTTCTAACATGCCCAATATTCATATATCACCACCACACACGGAGTCCTCTTTACTTTCTGATGACCAATTTATGGATATTGCATATGCTCCGCCTTTGCTTGTTAACCATGGTGCAGGAAATCATCGCGGTGCTCGTTTGGAGCTCCTCACACAGGAGAATGGTGTCGGTCTCGTTGATCAAAACATGGTCGTGCCACACATCGATCGGATGGAGCCGGTGCATGGCTCGCATGGCCCCGCCTCGGGTTGTGCTACGCCTGGCTTGGCTAGGCCTCCCTCAGCTGAGCCCATCACGCCGCCCCGGGTTGGCCACCGTCTCGACTCCACGGCCTCGCCTGGACTGCACACCCCAGGGTCCACTAGGCCGTCTCCCTCGCCTAGTCTAGATGGGCTTCCGTCTCCAGCCGCTGCGTCGACACCGATAGTCGAGCAAGCTCCAGTTCCTCCCCGGCACCTGCTCCTTCCGGCCTAGTGACACGTCTTCACCGTGGGATTTCTCAGCCCAAAGTTCGTCCTGGTGGCACTGTTGCATGGGACACTGTGCTTGCCACTTTTGCTGCATCCAAGGATACTGCGGAACCTTGTGATTTTCGCGAAGCCCTTCGAGTTCCTCACTGGCGCACGGCTATGGAAGCAGAGTTTGCTGCTCTCAAGGATAATGGTACGTGGACTCTTGTACCACCTATTTCTGGAGTGAACTTGATTGACTCCTGCTGGATTTTCAAAGTCAAGCTTCATGCTGATGGTTCCATTGAGCGCTACAAAGCGCGTCTTGTTGCTAAAGGATTTAAGCAACGTTATGGCCTGGACTATGAGGAGACTTTTTCACCTGTGGTCAAGCCTGCTACTGTGAGATTGTTGTTGTCTCTTGCTCTTTCTCTTGGTTGGCATCTTCGTCAGCTGGATATTCAGAATGCCTTCCTCAATGGATTTCTTGATGAGCAGGTATATATGAGACAGCCTCCTGGCTTTGCTGATCCTGACAAGCCAGATCATTACTGTCATTTGGTTAAGTCTTTGTATGGTCTGAAGCAAGCTCCTCGTGCGTGGCATGCACGTCTCAGCTCAGTTCTTAGACGATTGGGTTTTTCACCATCAACTGCAAATACGTCCCTCTTCATTCTTCAGAGGACAGATGTGACTATGTATCTTCTAGTCTATGTTGATGATATCATTGTTATTAGCTCCACTGCGACTGCCATTCCCAAGTTGATCTCTGAACTTTGGGCCAATTTCTCTGTGAAGGATCTTGGCATTCTCCACTATTTTCTGGGCATTGAAGTGGATTCCTCCTCGACAGGTAGTCTTATTCTTCGACAACGCAAGTATGCTCTTGAGTTGCTTGCCCGTGCTGGTATGTTAAAGTGCAGTCCCGCTACTACTCCTATGTCGTCGTCCGAGCGCATGTGCAGTGTTGATGGTGATGCCCTTTCTCCTGAGGAGGCTACATAGTATCGCAGTATTGTTGGTGGACTACAGTATCTTACTGTGACACGTCCTGACCTGTCCTTCGTCGTCAACAAAGTGTGTCAGTATCTTTCTGAGCCACGTACTCCCCATTGGGTTGCTGTTAAACGGATTCTTCGCTATGTCCGGTTCACGGTTGACAGTGGTCTTCAGTTTCGGTCTGCTTCATCCACTCCACTATCTGCATTCTCTGATGCGGATTGGGCTGGTAATATGGATGATCGGCGATCCACCAGGGGATATGCCACCTTTTATGGTGGTAATTTGATCGCCTGGAGTGCTCGTCAGCAATCCACAGTTTCACGTTCGAGTACTGAGTCCGAGTACAAGGCTCTGGCCAATGCTACATCAGAGTTGATATGGGTTCAGTCATTGCTACAAGAGCTTGGTGTTATACAAACTCAACCTCCAGTATTGTGGTGTGACAACATTGGAGCCACCTATCTGTCAGCCAACCCAGTTTTTCATGCAAGGACAAAGCACATTGAAGTTGATTTTCATTTTGTTCGTGAGCGTGTCTCTCAGAAGCAATTGCAGATTCGGTTCATCTCATCCAAGAATCAAGTTGCTAATATTTTCACTAAGCCTCTTCCGTTGCCCTTGTTTAATCATTATAGGCGCAATCTCAACCTTGTATTACCGGTTGTGATTGAGGGAGGGTGATAGAATACGTATATACGTATGTTAGGACAGTTGTGTATTTGTACCTAATCTTGTATACTTGATCTATATAATGAGAAGGAATAGGCCGACCTGTGTTAGCCGAGCCAGCCCCAATACCACCTATCCTATTAGGTTTTCACTGTGGACCCATGCATGGCGGCTTGAGCTATTCTTCTGTCGACCTGGCTCATCATCAACCTGGTCTAGAGGTGGTTCAACTCGTATGGAGGAGGATTTTGTGGCCTCAAGCGTACCGATGGTTTCGTTTACTCATCCTCATCCCTCACTAGGTTGACACGTGGCACTACACGCAAGGTTGTTGGCCCCTGATCCGCTTTGAAATCCATCCAACGATGTACCGTGTAACACTGGTTCTATCTGTGAGAGCTTGTCCCATGGTAACCGCACCACTTGTCCTTTGTTCACCACGCTGGCGACATCCCCCCGGTGTAGGGTGTTGTTGCCCTTCCGCCTCCTGATAAAATGTCCTGCCGCTGGTTGCTCGCTAACCGCCTGGTGAGCTCGAGCCGGTCCCTAACGTGACCTGGCCCGACGACGAAGAAGTAGCATCCTTTGTATCCTGTTCTCGCACTCCTCCAGGTTTTCGTCGTGCGCGATATCCCTGTCCGAGACTTGGATGTTTTCACGGGTTTTGCCTATCCCTCGAGTAGTGGTTTTGGCGTCCAGGAAAGCCGAACATCCTTTTCCCAAGCACGAAGGAGAGATCTGACTTCGCCCCCATGAACTAGACGATCGTTTAGGTCTCCATCGTGATGCACTAAGCCCCCATGCCCATCACAGTGGCATGTGCTAGTTTCTTCCGTATACCAGCATGTTGATGTACTACGCCCTTCCTCTGTAGTCGTGCTCCCCATAGTGGCATTCCTTGTGGTGGGTGGCCAAGAGTCCTTGATGTCCATATGGCTGTCCACACAGCGCGGGTCGCCTGATCCGTGCTCCATCCACTAGGCGCCAGGTGGTAAGAATCTTGGCACCCTTCTTCCGAAGCTGAATGATGCCTCCAACCAAGATCTGTGAGCTTCGTGGCTTCCCCGACTATGCCCGTAGTGGTTCGGGTTGTCTGAAACCTCGTAGGCCTGGCGGTCTAGGCTCTCGAGCGTCATCGAGGTATATCCAATGAGCATGATGCGGGCTCCCCCTTCCCGGCGCGCCAACTGGTGAAGGATAGTTGTTATGATCCCTCCACAGTCTCACTTCCGAGGAACGGAAGACAATTTATTTTTTCGGCAATCGACTCGTGTCAGCAGGTTTGGATATCCAAAGTCAAAGAGAAGATATATGTGTAACAGGGAGGATTCCCTTAGACTTTATTCATAAGGTCATCAAGATATCATACAATGTGTCTACAAGATTATCTCGATGGGTTTATAATGACACCTGATGAGATAGATGATTCTGTATGACTAAGGCTAATGACTAAGACTTGGGCAAATATGGCATGTCCTCTTCATGTAAATGTCCTTAAGTATTTATAGGCGTGGATGGTGGTAGAGTCTCCCTTAGTCACGTTACGTCATCATCTTTTCTTGCACGTAATCTATATCTCTGATCTCCCCCGGACGTGCATCTGGTCTTCGGGATCTCCAGAGAGCCATGATGCGGCCCCACATGTTAGGTCGGTTGAGAGATTTTAGATGCAGACCTTTAGGTCCTTCATAGAAGAGGTAGGCATGAGAAGGAATCGTGGAATATGGCCCATGTGAGGTACATGCCTAAATCCTCCCATCACCGACACTTGTGTTGTCATTTTTGCTGCGAGTCTTCTGATTACAGTAGTGGGTCTTTGTTTTTTCTTTTTCTTCTTTTGTTTTTGCCTCTTTGCATCCTTTATGCCTAGACTTACTCTGGACATTTTGTTGTTGCAAAGGCTTGATGTAGTTGGTACCATCTTGGTATTAATATATTCCCTTTATCGAAAAATAGAATAGCAATTCAGATTTGCAGTTCCCCCTTTTTGAATATGAAATCATTTCCAACCTCTCATGAAGCAAAAGTAAATTTAGAACCTCAATAAAATACTCAAGTATAGGGGTCTTTATATGCCAATTTCTACTATTATCAGACTAGACAAGTTCATCATTCATCCATAACAACAGATCCTCATAGTGCAGAGAAAAAAATCTAATTTAAAGAATATTAACAATGCATTTAGAACGAAGTTCACAAACCAAATAGAACTCTATCTCTTTTTAGCATTTTACAGAAATAAAATTGTTGCTATCATCCCACGGGATCACTCGTAGAAGTCCTCGTCTTCGTTCTCTTGGATCATCATGATCGAGTTGTCCTTGTCTTCTCGAGGTGGTACAAGGGACGATTTAGCTTCATATGCCCAAACACTGTGCTTGGACTGCCACTTTTCGAAACCTGTGAGGTAGCTAGTCCTCTGACTTGCTAGCACATGGGACACATGTCTTTCTTGTTATCTTCTTTAATTAGTGGTCCAACCAAATATTTTAATGGAAACACAATACACATGCGCATATAACACTGTCCATTAATTAGTTAGTTAATCAATTGCAAATAGGACGTACAGGTAATATACTATGCTAATCAATTGCCAATAGGACACTTGATGCGAACGACTTACCTAGAACTTTTAGGTAACAATATTGGAGTATCATACATCTAATATTTAAGTCGACATGAGTGGGGGCACACGAAATTGACATGAGTGGGTACTAGCAAGGTCGACATGAGTGGAGGCACAACCGACAATTACCACACATCTAATATTTAAGTCCAGTCAGGCACGTGCGTCTTACACCGGTGGTGGCGTTGCCTCCCGTAGATCCACAACCCCAATGGCACCTTATCCGGGGCATTGCACTTTTCTGCGCGCCGTGTGTTAAATAATAGCACAGGAACATGAGAATGCCTCCCCGACCGTTTACGAAGATTTCTCTACTGCTTCCTCCGGCTATGACTCGCATGACTTATGATGGTCCCTGTGTTCGCATGTCCGTTATTGGCAACACCGACGCATGCCTTCCTCCTCGGCGCGCTCTTGAGTTTGGCAAGCTCGGCAAGGCGTGTCGCCTACCTCGACTACTCCGGATCCAACTACGTCTACGTCAACTACTACGGCGAATTCTCCAGGCTCAACGACGACATCGACCACAACATCACGATAACATAAACATCATCAATTTCATCAACGACATCATCGACCAAACAGGAGGTCCTAGGATCCAATCCTGGCCAACACAAGAAGTACAAAACAAATATTGCGGCTCTCTAAAACAAACGTCACAATAGGCCAAAGGGCAAAAAAAATAGGGTGAGTGTTGAAATATTTTGCCTAGCACTTTCCATCAATTTGGGCTTTTGGTTGCGTTGGTTAGTACATGTAATTCAATATGGTATCAGCGCAGGAGGTCTAAGGATCAAATCCTGGCCAACACAAAAATAAAAAGAAATATTGCGTCTCCCCAAAGATACGTCACAATAGGCCAAAGGGCGAAAGACGTAGGTTGATTGTTGAAATATATTGTCCAGCCCTTTTCATCAGTTCAAACTTTCGGTTGCGTTAGTTAGTGCATGCAATTCAATATGATATCGGAGCAGGAGGTCCTAGGATCAAATCCTGGCCAACACAAGAATTAAAAATAAATATTGCATCTCCTTGTGTTGACTAGTGCATGCAATCCATTAGTCATAACCAGTTTAAAAGTCTTAGACAGTTCCAAACAAAAGCCTTGGTTTCTACTAGTGAGTGTTGAGCACCCTCCTCCACCACCGCGTTGGTACGTAGCCGGAGAAGATGGTGCATGAGCTACAGCCTGACGCACAACATAAACAGAGAGCAGGCCACCTCTCGTGTTTGTTGCCTCTACTTTTGGCGGTTGGCTCATTCCTATCCCGCGCGGCCGCGCCGTGGTTGAAACGTCGTCATCTTCCGGTGGTGGTTGAAACATCATCTTCCAGGCACCTGAACGTGGGTCGACAAGGGTGAGTACCTTTCACTCACATGTCGCACGTGCAAAGAGAAGCCTGCCCGATGAATTTACTGTTATTTCATGAACGTGGATCTACAACATGCGCCAACATTGGAAGGAATCCTGAGAAAAGTAGTATATATATGTGGTCCATATAGAAAGGAAAACATGACAGTCGTCGTCCCAGACCAAACAGAGCTAAAAAAAGGGTGTCGTCCAATTGGCTCTCTATATAGAGCCGTTTTTGTCTACCGATACATTGTGTAGTAAGTTTCCAGCTAGCTACCACCTTCTGAATAATACTATGAAGGTAACGAGCGGCGTTCGCATGGTTACCGGCAACGGAGAGAATAGCTACGCTGCCAACTCAAGGCTCCAGGCTAGTATCCAATCCAACACCCGTGGCTTACCTCAAAGCTATGACTTTACAGTTATTTCATAAATGTATCTATGTGCAGGAGAAGGCCATTTTGGAGACAAGGACGCTGCTTCATAAGGCCATAGAAGAGATCTGCAGCTCTATCTCCGCCCACCCGAGCACGATCGTCGTCGTCGACCTCGGCTGCTCGTCTGGTCCAAACACTCTAGGCTTCGTCTCGGAGGTGCTCAGGGCGATCAGCACCTATAGTAAGAATTATTCTGAAGATGCTGCTGCCACGGAGGTGCAGTTCTTCCTGAATGACCTGCCAGGGAACGACTTCAACTTCCTCTTCCGGTCACTTGAGCACTACGACAATCTCGGCGGCGGGAAGGAAATACCTTCTTACTATGTCGCGGGGCTGCCGGGATCATACTATAGGAACCTTTTTCCTAGCGGGAGCGTCCATCTATTCCACTCCTCATACTCCCTCCATTGGCGCTCTAAGGTACCCATGCACATAGCCGGAATTTTTTTTCTGCATCTTCCGTAGAAATTAGTCATTACTCATTTTTTGTTCCCAACGGTTAAAAGATCAGAAAAAACAAACATATATATAAGATTACTAGAAAGAAGAAAAATACCAAAACAAGCTAGATTGCTAGTTTAGATTGTTATGCACCGAGAGAATCTGAAAACTTGAAGTACAAATTCAGCATACTATCAGGGCTTTCAAGCTGCTAACTAAGAATTTGGGAAACCAAAAAAAAAGTATCCGAGCAAGAAGTTTGAGAAGAATAGGAGTCAAGGTTTTTTTTTTTTTGAAGTAAAGGAGTCAAGGTTTTTGTTACCGAGTTGGGGTTCTTTCCTGAGTTGGCGCTAGATATCTTGTTACCATGGTTACCGAGAAATCCCGGATGCCATGAAAAGTTTAAACCCAAATTTGAAATTTAAATTTATAAATTAAAATCAGATTTTGAAAATGTTCAGATTTTGTAGAATTTTAAATTTAGAAAGTATTCATATTTTGAAAAATGTTTGAATTTGAAAAGTTTGAATTTGAAAAAACAGAAACGAAAACCAGCCAAAAGAGAACCAGACCAGAAAAACTGCATAAAAATGTGCCTATAAAAGCACAGTTCCACCCCTGCGCACTGGCCTTTCGAGCAGTGGTGGACCTAGAGGGTATGCCAGGTATGCCTTGGCATACCCTCCGGCCAGCCATGCAAGCTTAGCCTCGTTAATCAACTAGTCTTAATCAAGCTAAACTATGCATGCAGCCTGCGGTCTGGTAGGCCTCATTTCAGAAACATGGAGTAGTTTACATGGCCATCTGATTAGTTACTGCATTGTCTTTTGCCACTAATTTAGTAGTGTGTTGATTAAGAAGTGGAGCCTCAGCGCGTATGTAGGCATGCTGCAGGGCTAGCTATGGCCATGCACCACGCATGCTGCATCCACCTAGCTATTTCGATAATGAATTTCATCTGATTAGCTATGAGGAGTTAGCTGATAATTTAGTCAATTGATAATTAGTCTTAGATGGTCAGGTATAAGATTAATTTTATTTGTTTCCGTTGAAGCTTTTCGTAACATCCTTTTTATACATTTTGTTATTTATTTTATTATTATAATCGTGTAGTGTGTTCTGATAATTAATCATGTAGTTCAATATCAGATGTCAATCTACCGTAAGAATTTTGAATAGTAGTATTTCGAGATAGATTTGATTTGAACCTAAGAAAAATTAATCATGTTGTTCAATATCAGATGGGTTTAGGCCCATCAACGGTGCATGTGTCTAACAATTTACCTTTTTGATTATAATGCAAAATTCCTTATTTAGTTAACTATTTTTTCAAATTTTATATTCTTCATTTCTTCTTTATATTCTAAGAAAAAATAATTATCAATAGTAATGCCAAAAAAATTGGTGCGGCATACCCTTCCCTAAAATCCTAGGTCCGCCACTGCTTTCGAGGCAACATGATAAGTACTGTATCTACTGTTAGAGTTTCAGTTAGTTTTTTTTCCGGGTAGTTAACATACTTCCTCCGTCTGAAAATAAGTCACTTAGAATCTAGACTAATATAAGTCACTAATTTTTGGAGGGAGGTAGTATCATTTTAGGACTCGCCAACTCAAGCATTGGTCTGATTATATGAATGAAGGGAACATTTTCGATATTGGATTGAATCAAAGATTTGTACAGTTCATATTTTAGGTGGTAGGTACATCCATATTTCAATCCTCGAATCTAAAAATTGCCTTTTGCACACACGAAAATACAATTCAATGATCAAACCTATTCACCAAACCTTCTATGTATCTATTATATACTAAAAGCAATATATGAGTTTTTACAGAGGCGCCACATTAATCCATACCATCTGAAATGTTTTAATAATAAGATTTAAAATTAGTGGTTAGGATTTAACAAAACCCGATTGTATGTACTCTCACGTTCAACATACCACATAGATTAGTAAAATACTACATTTTGTAGGTGTCCCTATTGAAACTTGGGCTCCCGTATGTAATACCCATCGATTATGTTCAACCGGGGATATGTCCATACTTTCCTATGAAATCTGGAAGTCAGTTGAGTTTATTCAGAAATAAATTGCACACGAGCTAGCTGTATCCATAAAAACACATACTTTTTGTTGTCATATTTTACTGTATAAAACTTTTCTGCCAAACACGTGTCAATGAAAATAAAAGAACGGACCAGCCAGCTAATCGAGCCTGTTTTCATAAGAAAACTTACAATAGTTTTGTTTTCATATTTTACTATTCTAGTCATCTTTACACTCTGAGTATTAGGCATGATTATGCGGCACCGTCTAGTTAATTGAAATGTTGTGGCAGATTTGTTATGATTTTGGTTGTGTTTGGCAGCAAAGTTTTCTAGATTCATAAACGTCTTCCTCACAACCACCCCCAATATCATAACAAACAAGCTAGCTGAATCAATAAGATTTGTTATGATTTTGGTTCTGTTTGAGAACAAAGTTTTGTCCAGTATTCTAAATATATTGTGGTTTCTGAAATTTCCATGATTTTAAATGCTTTGATGTTTAGTTTTTTATTTGCGACATTGCATGGATTTTGCATTATAGAAGAAAGTGGTATGGACTTCATTTTTTCTTAAAATGATTGTAGTATTTGTTGGCTAGGCATGAAAATATGACGGTTTTACAATATTTTTGTTTTCGAAACACTCCGGCCCTAATTAGGAACATTAACCTAATAATAACATAAATTATGAATGATATATATGTAGTTGATTGTGCAGATCTATACATGCACAAAGATATGCAAAACACATCTACTTTTTTAATGCGAGTAGAAACCATAAAAACGGATACATATATTTTGAAAGTCAGTTGACTCAAAACTCAAACGTTAACTGTAAGGCTGCAATATCGAACTCTTTGAACATTAATACAGAAACTACAACATCTAATTAACTATTTTGTAGTTTAATTATATGGTTTATTCGCTAAGATTTCATCATTTATTATTTTAAATTTTAAATATTACAACATCAATGTATGTACCATAGAAATTATCTACTTGATCTATTATACATTACTATTAGCATAAGAACGGAAACAAGAGATACTAGAAAGTCCATGGAAACCCCTTTTATCTTAGTTAATATATATCTCTAAGTATCATGATTAATTGGAAGTAATTATCGAATATTTATCACGATATTCAATAAATTTGTTCTAATTGGAAGTAATTGATTTCGCAAGTGTACCAAAATGTATTTATAACAACCAACAATATCTATGCATATGGAAAGCATCCAATTTTCTTGTGGATACTAATTATTAGCTGGAGTACACGTAATAATAATATCATGAGTAACGATAACACACCAGTCAAATATAATTCATTGGATCGATACACATATTGACACCTGTAGCTTTTATGTTGATCTTACATAAATTAAAAATTGGCCCCACTCCCTTGTGGGCATCAACAGAGGAGCATGTGAGGAGTGATGCCTGGCTTGACATTAAAAAAATGGATGTGCGCAAAATTGGTGCAGAGGGCGAGTAACTCCCTTTTCGAGAAAGCCTTGAAACTGAAAAGTGACTATTTAGTAAACTCTTTTACAAAGAGATATGCTAAATTTTACATACATAGAGAAAAATTATACACCAACATTACCAAGAGGATAAGACGATATATCTTTACTCCTTAGTGTATTGTGAGGTGACTTAATTTATGTACTTAATGTTTGGTATCCACATCACAAATTGAGACAATAATTATTCATTTAGAAATTATTCCTGCGAATATTATTTGGTTTATATGATTATACATCCTTAAATTACTTTCCTTGTATTTTCTATGATTTATTGAAGTTATAATAAGAGCATTGATCATTAAATCACACAACAAAACTGAACACATATTAAGAGGCTAGAACTATGTTATCAAAGATGTGCATTCATGTTACATGGAACAACAAACAAAAGCCGAGCGTGTATAAACAATGAATTGCATACCGAGATATCATGCAAATATAACAATACATAGATAGAAAATACTATATCAAAATAGATAAGCTTATGAAAAAATACTCATACTTATCTCACTTTAAATAGCGATCTTTAAACTTTTAATGGATCCAATCATTGTTTTTTACTTATACAAATCTAATTTTCTATGTATCTTTTTATAGGATCATAATCTTAATATGCAAAATAATGTAAAAGTTTGGCCATTGAACTTTGTTAATTTCTCTAAGGTTTTTGCTTTGTTTGGCCATTCAGGTTTAGTTAAATCAAAGTATTCTAGAACCATGTTATTTCAATGTCTAGACAAGACACTGAAAGTTTTGTAGAACCACAGTTTGTGAAGAAAGAGGTCGGGACCACTTTCTTTAATAAAGTGAAAAAAATAGTTTTTGCAAAACCATGGTATTATAGTATAGCCAAACACCTCAAATTATTTAAAACTGAACCTTTTCTATCAACCATGGTATTTGAAGATACTTTGAACATACTTTCCATTCAAACGGAGCCTTCACTGAAACTACATAAGTAGTCGTGTGGAAGAAACACATACCAGGATAACAACTCTAACCGTTTAATTGGCTGAACTATTAAAGATGATGAATTATTTTTGTTTAAGTTCATCAAGAAAATTTATCGATGTTAATTAAGCTCTCATACTGATATCACATCACACATAGTTTTACTATTAAGTTAATATTACATACGAACAACACACACGTATGTTTTGAAAGATGGAGCAACAATTTTTAGCTGACAAGATCGAAGTTGGTTAAAACTACCACTCTCACATGTCATACTCTATGAATCATACTGTTTTTGTATTCTTAGATCCATATATTATTTTTCTCGTGAAAATATTAAATCCATGAGATAATACATCTACTTTTCACACGCTTTCTACCCATTAAATATGGTGCCCTTGCATTTGTGAATAATGACTTCAGCCATGAAACAATACAACTATAATTTAATATGTAAAGGGCATTTATACCATGATAGGTCATTTTATATACCAGTGTCTCATTTATGATAATTAAGTATCTAGGTCCCCGAGGAGATCTCAAGTTGCACTCATCTAAATGAAGGCAACATCTACATTGGAAAGGATACACCAACTATTGTGGTTAAGTTGTTCCAAGAACAATTCAACCATGATTTTGAGTTGTTCCTTACATTACGTTATAGAGAGCTTGCACGTGGAGGCCGAATGGTACTAACATTTCTTGGCCAAAAGAGTGAAGAGATGTTGATGCATGGGGAAGTTGGCACAGCTTATGAATTGGTTGCCAAATCTCTCCGATCTCTTGTACAAAAGGTACACACATGTTACAAAAATATTTTTTCCAATAACTATTACTCGATTTCATTCACATGAAATAAAACATATGCCATTGCTTTCAAATGATCTTTTTACAATGAATTTCAATGGTAAAAAAGGAAGAGAAAAATTCCTCAAAAGACTAATTATCATTTGTTACATCATACCTAAAGTATTATTACGGTGTGTGGAATATAGGGTCGTGTGGTGAAGGAGAAATTGGACTCATTTAATGTTCCCTACTACGTACCATCGGTGAAAGAGGTGAAGGCATTGATCAACAAGAATAGTCTCTATGATATTGAGCACATTGGACTCTTTGAATCAAACTGGGATCCTCAAGATGACTCCGAAAGTGATACGGTACTCAACTCTGCCCAAAGTGGGGCAAATGTCGCCAAGTGCATCAGGGCGGTGTTGGAGCCCCTCATCGTAGACCACTTCGACAAAGAAATTGTTGAGGAGCTATTCATTGTGTATGCCTCGAATGTTGCGAAGCATCTAGAGAAAGCCAAGGCCAAGTATCCCATTATCATTGTTTCCTTAAAGAAGCCCATGAATTGAATCTTCCACATATATAGTTCAATTTGTCTTGTGCTATATATGTTTAGTATTAATAGTGGGATGCCTAAAGTTCTTATATATCCTTTTTGTGCTATATATATTAAGTATTAATAATCGTACATTTGTGTTAATAATGCTCTAAGGACCTTTATAGATAGTGGTTAGGTACAATTGAGCATGCTTTATTGAGCATGCTATTGCATTGAACCTTTATAAATTTCCGTGCTTTGGTAGACAATGTATGCCTAAATAATCGTACGTTTTTGTTAATAATTCTCTAAGGACCTTTATAGATACTGGTTAGGTACAATTGAGCATTATTTATTGAGCATGCCATTGCATTGGACCTTTATAAATTATTGTGCTTTGGTAGACATTGAGCATGCCTAGGTTCATACTCATTATCGTGTTAATAATCATAATCGTACATTGTCTACCAAAGAACGAGGATGAGTACTAATTAGGTACAATGCAATGGCATGCTCAATAAGACAATAACTTTACTAGTGAAATCACTAGATAATTATAGAAGGTAAAAATTTCAAACAAGATAATAAGTGAGAGTCGTATACTATATATTCTTGCATGGAACAGTTGAAACAAAGAAGATTCTGTGTCCGCTCTTCATCCAGCCCCGACTGCTACTATGTCCGAGAATGGCGGCATGCAAGGTAAAAGACCGGGATGTGGCTTAGATGGGGTTGTGAATAGACGTTTTTAAAACTATTACAAAATTAGAAAGTATACGGAATTAACCTAATATTTATTTTCAAGCACACAACATAAATAAGATAGACTCAACTATGTGTACCAAAAACAACTAGCGCTAATCAAGATATATATATATATATATATATATATATATATATATATATATATATATATATGAGGCTACTATGAAATATTTACTCATGGTGGGGCAAGCTCTTCTATTCTGGTTCATGGTTTCTCTTGGCTATATGGTTCATCTGGGGGGGGGGGGGGGGGGGGGGGGGAGATCGAGCTTCAAGAAATTGTGAACGGTCTTATCAATACACAAATGTATAACTCCCCAGGAATTTCAATTGCGCTTATATCCATCACTGTAGGACTTGGGTTCAAGCTTTCCCTAGCCCCTTTTCATCAATGGACTCCTGACGTCTACGAAGGAGTGTGGTTCGTTTGACAAATTCCTACCTCTATATCTATCTCTGAGGTGTTTGGGTTTTGCAAAACTCCATAGACATGCAGAAGAGAAATGCTATCCCCACTCCGACCAAGACAGAACTTTTACCAAAAGTTTATTGTGATCTTTATATATATATATATATATATATATATATATATATATATATATATATATATCTGTGTGTGTGTGTGTGTATCATACGGGGAATCGAACGAAACGATCCCCGGTTCGCTCGATCGCAAGTCCCACACAACATGTGGTGGGCCCCTTGCCCCTCGTCTCTTTCCTTCTAATCCACTCCGAACGAGAAATATATATGGCATCTAGACGCGGTGGAATAATACAATATAGATATCCTAATATATGTGTGGAATAATAAATACCAATATAGATATCCCTAGTCTTGCCTCTAAGACTAGTTCATGTATCAATGATAGTTTTGGTTTCCTAAGTATGGGCAATAAGACAACGAGTTGTGGAGTTATCAATAATATATGAGGTCGAAGTTGTTGGGAGAACAACGACGATAGATAGACCGAAGCATGATATACCGTGAAACGCATCGTCAATTTTTGTTATCGATAGCTTCTCATCAACAAAGTATTGCCTTTACCAAAAGATCGTTTGACCATAAGACATATGTGAGCTTGGGTACAATATGAACGTGGCAAAGTTCTTCAACGTTGCTCCGAATAAGAGTAATTATAAATTTGGTCTTTGTGGGTGGTAAATCAACCACTCACATAGTGTGCTTGCGGGAATTGCTACTCCTGACGATGTAGAGATACACTATGGGCCCACTTATGTGCTATGTTGTTCATCATCGTCTGGCAGGACACGTGATCAAATTGTTGATCACATGAATATCAATAGTACGGAATGAGAAAAGAGAACATGCCAAAGAACGAGAATAACCTAGTGTATCATCTTGGGTAATATAAACTAACAACGAAGCAATGCGACATGTATCAGACATAATACTAAGGTTTACATGATATAGATCTTCGTGTTATTTGTGGGGATTACTACGTGGATTCAAGACGCTAATAGTAATCATTGTAGCGGAATGAGTTCCGGACATGTCCGCAAGTATTCGAACCCATATGGTCACATACTTAAGAGTTCAATGGCATCTAGAACGTGAGTGCATGTGAGGATTCAGTAGAGAACTAATTCCGAATGTGTTCGGAGTGTCTCAGAATATAGCGGAGGTGTCTGGAATATTGCTGAGAGTGTTTGAAATAAGTTTTGAGCATTAATGACATGAGAGAAGGGTTTCGAGTGTGTCTCGGATAGTCTCGGAAAGGTTCCGAGAGGTCCTAGATGATAATGGAAGTGTCTGAAATGGTCTCAGGAGTGTTCGGATTGGTTCTTGGCACATATGGAAGGTTTTGGAAGGACCGGAAGGGTCCGGATGATTATGGAAGGTTCCGTAAGGTACCGGGGTAACTCAGGCCATCCTAGAATATCTGGAAGGTTAAGGGGCAATGAGAGATACATAAGTCAAATTTGGACTTACAAAAGGACGTCGGTTTGGAGTAGGATTGGTTTGACTTAAACCTACCGGAACTCGCTCAAACTCGGGGGCTGGTTCAAGGACGACCCAAGGGGCTTGGTCGCCTATTTAAAGGGGGGGGGGAAAGCATCCCAAAGGCACTTGAAGTCGCAGCCTTTGCCCCTCCAACCCGCAGCGCCGCCGCCGCCTCCAAACCGTGTCGCCGCCACCCCGCGTCGCCGCCACCGCGCGTGCATCGCCACCCGTGTGTCGCGCTGCCGCCTCGCGCCGCCACCTCCTCTCTCATTCGCCTCCATGGCATGGTGATCTAAACCCTAGGGTGGGTGTTCCCTAGGTACTTCTTCATCTATGACGTCGGAGCGATTCCCGAGTTTTACCTCCGTTTGGGTCTAATCTAGACGAAACTGCGGAAGCGTTTCCGGATCTTCATTGACATGTTCCCACATCAACCGTGTGCTTGATCACACCTCGACGTGGTGCCGCTGATCTTGTACATGTGGATACTGATAGAGGTGCTGACACTTGGAGCACTTGATCATGCGGATCATCACAAGGAGAGATCTTTCCGAGACTAATCGACTAGTTGCGGGAATCAACAAACCGAATACTTCAAAAATGACGTCTTCATCGGTGCATGTTCATGGGAGATGTCCATGCGATAATAGATCTCCTCGCGACTCGTTAATGCTTGTGGCGAGGATTGACGCTCATTCAATCTCGTCATCGATCGATCTTCGAGGGTATGATCCATTGCCTCTCCCATCGCATATGATCCTAGTTATACGCTATTTTTTGTTCTGCGTAGCGTGTTCCCCAATAGTGACTGCCCTGCTACGTGTGTAGGGGCACTGTCGGGGCGGCGCCTCCCTCACCTGTCGGTGCCGGCAGTGGCAACAGCCAGAGGGATGAGATCGAGTGTTGCTTTTTGTTCCTAGGGTTTGGGGACTCTGGAGCCGCCCCACGCGAGGCCACGCGGGATGAAAAAAGGATGAGGAGCATGGTTTCAGTATGCAAAAACAGCTGGACGGTCAGACATACAAGGCGGGAGCCTAAACAATCTAGCAGATCGATGGGAGGTTGGTCGGACAGAAAAGGATTGCGGTATCAGCGACAACAACATACGAGCACACTAGTGGAGGCAAGATCCCCAATCGGGATAGGGACGCGGTGGGAACACGACTCCCTGGGAGTTAATGCATTTTTTTAGTATTACATTTTTAATTGGGCTGACATGTGGCCTCCAATCCATGCCAGCAAACAGCACATGTTTTTGCCACGTCAGCGCTGACAAATGGGTGGCATCATTCAATTTCTGTGTCAATTCACTCCTAACCCGTCATTTGCGCGAATTGGAAAATTCACGCTCTAGGATGATAAATTTGTGTTGTCAAAATGTAAAGTGGTACCCGCCAAAAAAAAGTAAAGTGGTACCATTTGGTAAATTTAGCCTTTACAGTGGTAGTGTTAGGCTATTAACTCACTTGGCTCTTTATTTCCTTTATTTACGCAACCATACTTATGGACGAAAATTTGTAATAATCTAAATCTGAAGTTCAGTACGATGGGTACATGTACTACAAAAATATTACTACAAGGTTAAGATCCCTGAAAAAATATTTATAAAAAAGGGGAAAATATTAGTACTACGAGACTAAATAGAAGACAAGATATTAGCCTCTACAATAAAAATATTGCTAGCACACTAGTTCAGAAATTACGTCATGGTCCACGGGCTGCGCCATTGAAGATGATTGATGGACATAAATATTACAGTGCTAGAAAAACTCCAATGATATGCATGGTCTAAATTCTATCTAGACCTAAAAAGGGACTCTCAAATTCCACTACTCCACGGTTGCCGCCCTTGAACATGATTGATCGGATCGACCCACGAGCTCGAGGTAACTAGGCTGCTTCCTTGGCCATCTCACGGATGTAGGGATCGTACACTGCAGCGCGTTGGCTCGCATGCACCTGTTCACGTCCGGCCGTGCCGTCTCGCCGGCTTTGCTTATGGGGTAGCAGGCGTCAAGCACCTCGGACTTGGTCACCATGTCGATCACCGGAGAAGAAGACGATGCGTTTCCCATGACGATGATGATGTATGTTTAGGTCGATCTGGCACCACGGTTTTAGTTGTTTTCCGCCTCACTTCGTTGATGCACGACCTTGTGCACAAGGACGTGATATATGACGGTGCTTGATGAATATGAAACTGTTTCGGATACGACTTGGAGCCTGTGTTAGATTTATATGGGATGTTAGGCAGCCCAACTAGTCTAATAAATCCTGAAATCTCAAAGCTCATCTATTATGGCAGCTTGGAAGCTCTGTGGGATATAAAGTTTAGTCCCACATTGCTAGTTGGGAGAGAATTATACCAGCTTATAAGGTGAGCTGTTTCACTCACACTAAGTGAGTGAGAAGAGAAGGAGTCCACGCAAACTTCTCCTCCTCCGCCGCCCGCCTCGCCCGCACACATGTCGCGTTTCGTGAATCGAGTTAGAAACTCGTTTTGTGGAAGACTAAATTTTTGCTTGGTGCACTAGCTGTTGGGTACGTGCAACATTCGTGTTCATGTTTGACGCGTGTCCTTGTCTTCCAACGCGTGGCGACTTGGTCGGCTCACCTCCCAGGCTTTATAGAGCGAGAGACAGACAGATCTAGAGGTATTTGTTCTCTCTCAGTCTCTCTCGTTGTGTGTTCCTCTTGCTGCGCTGCTCTCTAGGCTTCCTCATCCCGGCGGCTGCGTGCACTGTTGTCCGGAAGAGCAGGTCTCCGAAACCCCGTCCATTGAGATCCTGCACCGGGAGACGTGCGATAAGGTTTTTGGGGAGCGTCTCGGCGCAACTACTCGCCCCCGTTCGTGTGTTCTTCTTCAGCAACCAACGACCTCATCAGCACCATGGGCGACATCAACAAGGACCAAGGTGCTGCTGCGGTGATGACCTTTCCGGTCAACCTGTATGTGCTATTCTTCTCTTTGGATGCACTAGTTCTTGCTATATTTTCAGATCAACTAGATGTGGTTGTTTGGCTGCATGTGTTTAGATCTGCTAGTGCTTACATAATGTTGATTTCGGTATTTAATCTCGTGGGAAAATTGCCTAATATTCCAACAATCCAAAAACATTATTTATTTAGTCAATTTTCGTCATCTGCTTTTGCTGCTTCGCTAAAACCGAGCCCTTTTACGGGTGCTAATTTTAAGAGATGGCAAGGGAAAACCCTCTTGTGGCTCACTGCTATGGGCATAGAAAAAGTTGCAGATGGCACTCCCAGAGGTCCACTTACTCTCGAGGAAGAGAGCGTTCAGAGAGGCCACTGTACTTTTCATGGGCTATGTACTCAATGTGCTTGGAGACAAGTTGGTTGATGCATATTTGCATATCCGTGATGCCAAGGAACTGTGGGATGCACTGGATGCTAAGTTCGATGCTGCCGATACCGGTGGTGAACTGTATGCTATGGAGCAGCAGGCTCATGAGCTACAGATCATGGCAAAGGAAGTCGAACTCCTCAAGTGTGTGCTTCCGGACAAGTTTGTCGCGGGATGCATTGTCGCTAAGCTTCCCCCTTCATGGAGGAACTTTGCCACTTCTCTGAAACATCAGAGGCATGAGCTCTCTGTTGAGTACCTTATTGGTTCTTTGGATGTTGAAGAGAAGGTGAGGGCAAAAGATAAACACACTAGTGGAACCGAGGGACATTCTGCTGCCAAAATGGTGCAGAAAAGTACCCACAAGTCCAAAGGAAATAACAAAGTCTACCAAACTACTAACTTCAAGAAGAAGAAGGGGCAGAACAAGGAAAAGAAAGAACCTTGCTGGGTGTGTGGCGAGATTGGCCATTGGGCTCATCGTTGTCCACAGAAGAAAGGCAAGAAGGGTCAGGCTGGACAGAGTTCTAAATCTGTCAACATGGTCATTGGCAATATTGATGTAGAAACTTCAGGTTCTAGGTACGGTAATTTATTACCTACTGTTTTTTTAGTATTTCAACCCACAGAATGGTGGGTTGATACGGGTGTCAATGTTCATGTGTGTGCTGACATTTCCATGTTCACCTCTTATCAGGCTCGGGATTCCTCAGTCATGATGGGGAATGGGTTACATGCTACTGTTCTTGGTGCTGGCACGATAGATCTGAAGTTTACTTCGGGCAAGATCGTGTAATTGAAGAACGTGCATCATGTCCCTTCTATCAAGAAGAATCTCGTTAGTGGTTCTCGTCTTATGAAAGATGGGTTTAAGTTGGTATTTGAGTCCAATAAAGTTGTACTGTCTAAGTATGGAACCTTTGTTGGAAAAGGCTATGAATGCGGAGGCATGTTCCGTTTTTCACTGGTAGACTTCTGTGATGATGTAGTGAACCATGTTTGCACTACTAGTAATGAAACTAATGTTTGGCATTCACGACTTTGTCATATTAATTTTGGTTGTATGTCGCGGCTTGCTGGTATGAGTTTAATTCCGAAATTTATAAGGCAGAAGTTGAAAATCAACTTAGAAAGATCAAAAGAATTTCTTTAAAATCTATAAGGCAGAAGATGAGGCCTTAGATTCTTTAAAATCTATAAGGCAGAAGTTGAAAATCAACTTGAGAGAAAGATCAAAAGAATTCGGTCTGATCGTGGTGGAGAGTACTTTTCTAATGAGTTCAATTTATTATGTTCGGAACATGGTATTATACATGAGAGGACGCCTCCCAATTCCCCTCAATCCAATGGGATTGCTGAGAGGAAAAACCAGACTCTAACAGATTTGGTTAACGCCATGTTAGAAACTGCTGGTTTATCCAAGAAATGGTGGGGGAGGCTATATTGACTTCGTGTCATGTCCTGAACCGTGTTCCAACTAAGAATAAAGAGATTACACCATTTGAAGAATGGGAAAAGAAAAGGTTGACACTCTCCTACTTAC
Source organism: Avena eriantha (assembly GCA_910589775.1). NCBI lineage: Eukaryota > Viridiplantae > Streptophyta > Magnoliopsida > Poales > Poaceae > Avena > Avena eriantha. The sequence goes on from OU342740.1 coordinate 427,887,334, forward strand.
GAACTTGGGGTTGTTTGGCAAAGGTCAACGTGCCAATCAACAAGAAGCGTAAGCTTGGACCGAAAACTGTGGATTGTGTCTTTCTTGGCTATGCTTCTCACAGCATTGCTTACAGATTTCTTGTGGTGAAATCTGAAATGGACGACATGAGTGTCGGTACCATTTTTAAATCAAGAGATGCTACATTCTTTGAGAATATATTTCCTATGAGAGATATGCCTAGCATATCTAATAAGGAATATGATCCAGTTTCTGAACCTGAAACTCCCATAGAGACTGATGAACAATTAGATGATGAGAGTTCAGATTCGGATGAGGATGACAATGAAGCTCCCACAAGGAGCAACAAACAAAGGATCGCAAGGTCTTTTGGTAATGATTTCATTGTGTACCTAGTGGATGACACTCCCACTACCATTTCAGAAGCTTTTGCATCTCCGGATGCAAACTACTGGAAGGAAGCGGTTCAAAGCGAGATGGATTCCATCTTGGCTAATGGAACGTGTGAGATATCTGAATGTCCGTATGGGTGCAAACCTGTAGGATGTAAATGGGTATTTAAGAAGAAGCTTAGGGCTGATGGTACTATTGAAAAGTACAAAGCTCGGCTTGTGGCTAAAGGCTATACCCAAAAAGAAGGCGAAGATTTCTTTGATACTTACTCACCTGTGGCGAGATTGACCACAATTCGAGTACTACTATCAGTGGCTGCCTCTCACGGTCTTCTCGTTCATCAGATGGACGTTAAGACGGCTTTCCTAAATGGAGAGTTGGATGACATATTAATTTTTGGGACAAGTCTCAAAGTTATTAATGAGGTCAAAACCTTCTTGTCTCAATGTTTTGAGTTGAAGGATCTTGGAGAAGATGATGTTATCTTAAACATCAAGCTACTGAGAGATGAGAATAATGGGATTACACTTGTGCAATCACATTATGTGGAGAAGGTGTTGAGCAGATTTGGATATGATGATTGCAAATCCTCTCCCACACCTTATTATCCTAGTGTTTTGCTTCGAAAGAATCAAAAGGAAACTAGAGATCAGTTGAGATACTCTCAGATTATTGGCTCACTTATGTATTTAGCTTGCACTACGAGGCCTGACATCTCGTTTGCTGTGAGCAAACTTAGCCGGTTTGTGACCAACCCGGGAGATGATCATTGGCATGCTCTTGAGAGAGTAATGTGCTATCTAAAGGGAACCGTGAGCTATGGAATTCATTATACCGGGTATCCAAGAGTACTTGAAGGGTATAGTGATTCAAACTGGATATCAGATGCCGATGAGATAAAGGCCACAAGTGGATATATATTCACTCTTGGTGGTGGTGCTGTTTCATGGAAGTCTTGCAAAAAGACCATCTTAACGAGGTCAACTATGGAAGCAGAACTCACATCATTAGATACTGCGACTGTCGAAGCAGAATGGCTTCGTGAACTCTTAACAGATTTGCCTAAGGTTGAAAAACCAATACCGGCAATCCTTATGAACTGTGACAACCAAACTGTGATTGTCAAAGTGAATAGTTCTAAGGACAATATGAAGAGTTCAAGACATGTCAAGAGAAGACTGAAATCTGTCAGAAAGCTGAGAAACTCCAGAGTTATAGCATTGGATTATGTCCAAACGGCTAAGAATCTGGCAGATCCTTTTATGAAAGGACTATCAAGAAATTTGATAGAAAATTCATCGATGGAGATGGGTTTGAGACCCACGTGAGTTGTCAACGGGTTAACCCAACCTATGTGATCGGAGATCCCGTGAATTAGGACCTAGGAAAACAAACCGAAACAACTGAGTTGAGAGAAACTTTTAATACTCCCACTCTACTACAGATGCAATTCTCTCATACTATACTGTAAGGAAGGTTGATTATATCTTAATGTGTTCTAATTGTCTCCTTGGGAACAAAGACGCTGTCCTACAGAGCGATCTTGAAAGAACACACCTATATGAGCCACACTGCTGGTCACAGTGTATGAGATTTGGGTGAATCTCTAGGAAGCTCATGAAAGGCCGAGGAGTATGACTTATAAGCTCCACCCGAGGGGTAGCCTATGGAAGCCAAGTACCGGTAATGGCATTGAGTGAAACTTGCTGCGCAAGACTCGCAATTCAAGGCATAGTCCATTGTTCAGTTGTAGTAAGCGTATCTCTTTGTCTAGGTGGAAGTTCAACTTAACAGTCTCCACTGAACTGCAGGTATATTAAACAGTGATTGGAACTGATGTGCCATATAATGTGCCTCTGAGATCTGGTGGGGGATTGTTAGATTTATATGGGCTGCGGCCCATGTAGGCAGCCCAACTAGTCTAATAAATCCTGAAATCTCAAGGCCCATCTACTATGGCAGCTTGGGAGCTCTATGTGAGACAAAGTTTAGTCCCACATTGCTAGTTGGGAGAGAGTTGGACCAGCTTATAAGGTGAGATGTTTCACTCCCACTAAGTGAGTGAGAAGAGAAGGAGTCCACACGCACTCCTCCTCCTCCGCCGCCCGCATCGCCTCGCCAGCACACGCGTCGCGTTTCGTGAATCGAGTTCGAGTTATAAACTCGTTTTGTGGAAGACTAAATTTTTGCTTGGTGCACTAGCTGTTGGGTACGTGTCAACATTTGTGTGCATGTTTGACGCGTGTCCTTGTCTTCCAACGTGTGGCGACTTGGTCGGCTCACCTCCCAGGCTTTATAGAGCGAGAGACAGACATATCTAGAGGTATCTGTTCTTTCTCAGTCTCTCTCATTGTGTGTTTCTCTTGCTGCGCTGCTCTCTAGGCTTCCCCATCCCGGCGGCTGTGTGCACTGCTGTCCGGGAGAGCAGGCCTCCGAAACCCCGTCCTTTGAGATCCTACATCGGGAGACGGGCGATAAGGTTTTTGGAGAGCGTCTCGGCGCGACTGCTCGCCTCCATTCGTGTGTTCTTCTTCAGCAACCAACGACCTCATCAGCACCATGGGCGAGATCAACAAGGACCAAGGTGCTGCTGCGGTGACGACCTTCCCGGTCAACCTGTACGTGCTATTCTTTTCTTTGTATGCACTAGTTCTTGCTAGATTTTTAGATCTACTAGATGTGGTTGTTTGGTTGTATGTGTTTAGATCTGCTAGTGCTTACATAATGTTGATTTCGGTAATTAATCTCGTGGGAAAATTGCCTAATATTCCAACAGCCTGTAGGGTTTTCGTCCGTTAAACTTTTGTATCGGCCAGGGAAGATCGAGTTAGAAGGGGCTCCGGAGTTCGGGCTAGATACTTTCATATACACAGGTGCGCCAGGGAATACAGTATAACTCGTCTCAGAGTGCAGGTACGGCTTTTCCTTCACTAGTGAAAAAGGGCCTTTAGTCCCGGTTTGTAAGGGCTTTTAGTCCCCGTTGGGTCACCCCCTTTTAGTCTCAGAGTGTAGGTACGACTTTTCCTTCACTAGTGAAAAAGGGCTTTTAGTCCCGGTTTGTAAGGGCTTTTAGTCCCCGTTGGGTCACCCCCTTTCGTCCCGGTTCTGCTACAAACCAGGACTAAAGGTCCTCACGAGGCTGCGTCGAGCGCGTATGAACCGGGACTAAAGATTTTGTTTTCATAAAAAATTTCCAAAAAAAATCAATTTTTTTTCAATTTTTTCTTGAACTTTTCTCACATCTCTCATTTTTAACACTAACTATACTTAATCTTAGATCAAATTACACTTATGGTCATACTTCTCGGTCGGCCACCCATCCTAGCACTACTTCACCCCCAACACGCTTAACTTTCTCATTTCATCTCTCCCACCTCGCGCGAAGGACCCTTATACCTTGTTGTTAAGACTAGTATATTAATCCTATTGACTCATATCAATATGTCAACCGTCTTTATTTTTTGAAATTACGAATAACTATTTAAGTAAACAATAATAAATAAGTAATAATAATATTTTATTCATATGAAAATAAAAAACTAATTAAATTATTGTTTTTTTCATTTTTGCCATTTATTCATTTAATATGGCATAAATAATATCTTCAAATCTGTAAATCGAAATTCGACAAATAATATATCCATTATTATTAGAAAAATGTGAATAATTCAAATATGACACTAGAAAAATTACTAAAAAATTTAGTTTTTGAAATAACTTTTTTTTCTTTTCGAATTTTAAGAATCTAAAAGAATCCAAAAAAATCTGCACGTTTTGATAAGCTGTACGTTTTTTCTGACATCGTATGCAAAAGTTATGGCCATTTTAATTTTTCATGACATTTTTTTGCAAATTATGTCGAAATTCATGTTTATTAATTTTCGTAACAACAAAATCACTTAATATAACTACAGTTCGAAGGATTCTATTTTTGGAACTTTTTATATTTTTTTAGCATGATTTTGAAACTAGAAAAGACGATCTCTTGTCGGGGGGGGGGGGGGGGGGTGGGGTGGAGAGCCGTTCTCCTTCCGCGGCATGATTTGTGACAGTTTTCCTGCCGCGGCAGAACTTGAGAATATTTTTTTCCCGTTTTCTTTAGTCCCGATTGGTAATACGAACCGGGACTAAAGGTCACCCCTTTAGTCCCGGTTGGTGATACGAACCCGGACTAAAGGGGTTGGCACCGGCCGTAGCCTACCGCAACCCCTTTAGTCCCGGTTGGTGTCTCCAACCGGGACTAAAGCGCCATGAACCAAGCAAGAGCTCTAAGGAGGGAAATGGTGGCGATGAAGCTTCTGCCCGAACTGTTCTTAAGGTTACCTGGCTTATTTCAGGTACTTTTGGAGGGCTTCAGTAGGATTCTGGGAAGGTAAGCATCCTAGGATTTACTCTAGTACGCATAACCGGGGGGTACACCCAAAACCCTTTAGGAAGGAAGGCAACAACCGCAGGCGTCGCTGCATCTGTGCCGAAACTACAACGATTTCTCTTGACCCTAAAAAAACCACACTCCCAGGTGCTCCGTATCGCTCCACCCCAAGCTTGCCACCCACCAGCACAAACCACCGCAGTATTGCAATCACCACCTCCATCTCATCGTGGCCCAACGTTGCAAGACTGGTAAAACCGAGAAGAAGAAACTCCTATGAGGGACACCCATATAGTGGTACACAGGAGGGCTCTGCCTCCACCTCTGGAAGGCAGTAACCGACAGCATGGAGCAGTAGGACAAACCAGATCCCTATATGCTCGGTTGAGCCCGAGAGGAACCGTGAAGTCCTACCGTCGCACGACTGCTAGGGTACCACTAACAACCCATCCTAGCACCAGACTCTTCTCCTCGTCCACCGGAGGATACACCATTGTGCCTGTCGCGTCCCACCACACCTAGATGGGCCTTGGGCTGGTAGACATGTCAAATGCACTCGAGGGAGCAGCCTGTCGCGCTCCGGGGACCAGTACACAGAGTACCATGCCACCCATCGTCCAACTGCTTCACACACCACTTGGTTGCGGGAGCTCATGCTGCCGAGCTAGGCTGCCGCCTGCCAAGGTACACCGCCTCCTTCAGGAGGCCTCACACCCCTTCGCACGCAGGGGAAGAAGTCGTTCCACCACAGCCAGCCCTTCAAGGGAAAGGCCCGGTGGTCCACGCCGATTACGCTAGGGAGAGGGAGGGGCTAGAGGAGGAAGTGATATTTAGGGTTTGTGAGACCAGGCACATGGCTTAATAGGATTGATAGGATACCCATATCAACAAGTTGCAACTTCTTTTCCGGAAGCTCATTCGAAAAGAACTCTAAGGTTAAGCGTGCTTGGCCTAGAGCAATTCTAGGATGGGTGACCGACCGGGAAGTGGGTAACCGGGTGTGCACGAGTGAGGACAAAGTGCGTAGAAAAGACTAGTGTTGGTTTGTGGGGCCAGTCTAGATATCCTATTAAGCTACCAGGAGTGACACCCCCCGGGCCCAGGATGGGAGGGGTGTTACAAAGTGGTATCAGAGCCGATCCTTGCGATTACACGGGTGTGTGCGGGTCAGTGGCGGGACATGTGGAGCATGGCGCTTGTGGCCCGGAGTGGACACGGCATGGCACATGTGCCGGCACTAGACGCACAGACGCGTGCCAAGAGGGAACGTTCCTGGGGTGTGCTTGATCGATGAGGGCATCGATCTTCTAAAGGGTGGGTGTATGTGAGACCAGGCACATGGCTTAATAGGATTGATAGGATACCCATATCAACAAGTTGCAACTTCTTTTCCGGAAGCTCATTCGAAAAGAACTCTAAGGTTAGGCGTGCTTGGCCTAGAGCAATTCTAGAATGGGTGACCAACCAGGAAGTGGGTAACCGGGTGCGCACGAGTGAGGACAAAGTGCGTAGAAAAGACTAGTGTTGGTCTGTGGGGCCAGTCTGGATATCCTATTAAGCTGCCAGGAGTGACACCCCCCGGGCCCAGGAGTGGACCGGGTGTTACAGGGTTCCCCCATCTCCCTCGGGTGGGCGAGCGAGTGAACATGCTAGTGCTGCACAAGTAGGGTCTCTCAGTCGATAACAATGGATGCCTGGTATGCAATGAGTAGCGGACTGCTTTCTGGTCTCGGTCATCATCTCATCATCGACCTCAAGCAGCATGGCCTATACTGTCGGGCGGGCACCTGCTTCGGATCCTGGCTCTTTTTTTCACGAAAATGCAAAAACCTTTGTGTTTCGATTCATTAATAGAAAAAGAGAGTTATTGTACAACATAGACAACAGCTGCAGCGAGCCGACACCCCATACAACTCGACCCACTAGAACTACGGGACCGCCCGGATCAGAGCGCTAAGGCCACAAGCTCCCGCCACCTCCCAAGAGCGAGCTACAGATCGAATCATGTCGAGGAGGTTGCTGGTGCAAGACGACGCATTGTTGAAGAAGATCGCATTCCGCTGCTTCTAGATCCACCATGCCGTTAGCATGATGAGTGAGGAAGTCCCCTTACGCAAAGCGCGAGGGGTGGATGATGAGGCCTGCAGCCACCAATCCACGAAGTCACCCTCCCCATCCAGAGGCGTGACCGTGGATCGCACCCAAGATAACACCTCATTCCAGATGGCCTTGGAGAAGGGGCATCCCACCATGAGGTGGGTCATAGTCTCAGCCGATTGGTCACACAGCGGGCAGCACAGGGGTTGCACCAACCCCCTCCTCGCTAGGCGCACTGCCGTCCAGCAGTGGTCCTGGCAGGCGAGCCAGATGAAGAACTTGACCCTAGGTGGCGCCCAGTTCTTCCAAAAAAGCTGCCAAGATCTCGATGCAATTGATCCCTGGAACATGAACTCATTGCAGAATTTAGCCGAATATTGGGTGTCCGGCGTCCACCGCCAGAGCAGGGTGTCTGGTCTATCAGTCAACTCAAAATCTCTTAACCGGATCCAAAGCTGGACATATTTCTATAGGGCCAGCAGACTCAGCGCACTCTGGATGTCGGCAATCCAACGACACTCCAGAAGCGCCTCACGCACCGTGCGGCGCTTTCTAGCGCGTGGAGGGGTCAACGTGCAAAGCTCTGGCGCTAGCTCCTGGATGGTCCTTCTATCGAGCCAACGGTCGAGCCAAAACAATGTTATGGCCCCGTGCCCTGCCTCCATGACGGTAGAAGCACCAAACACCTGTAGCTCAGCCCGGGAGAAGTGCATGTCCAGACCGCGCACTAGTCGATGAGGAGGGGTCACCGCTGTGGCTTTCTATCGTTACCGGAACGATGTCACCTCGTGCGTTCATCAAGGTCCATCGGATGGCCAGGAGGCGAGGGCTTGAACGAGCTAACCAGCCCCCAGCACTTATTAGAAATTGGGTTTTTTAATTCGAGCGAACCAAGTTTTATCCAACAATCCGAGCGAGGGAGCGGCTGGCAATGAACGTCGGGCGAACCAAGTTTTATCCAACGAGCCGAGGTATTTAATGAAAGACGCGACTACAAACTGGTCAACCAATTTTTGTCCTTATTTTGTGGTCTGTTCCATTCTATTTTAGGAAAAATATTCTCTTCCCCAAAAGGGCAGTTTGGTGGACCACCTGTGAACTCACGCGACATCACTACGGGAAAATTTGGCGCTGCCGTCGCCCCCGTCCTTTGTCGTGTGCCAACAGGGCAGGAACACGACAAATATTTTCTCTGTCGTGAGGGGGTCCAGAACACACGGCAAAGAGAATCCACACGGTACATTCCTGATAAAACACACGGCAAAGAAAAGGTACATAGCAAAGACAAAAAGAGACACACGGCAAAGGGGTGGCCGTGTGTTTAGCTTTGCAAAGGGGTGGATGATTTAGTTATTGTCATTTGAAACTATGGTCAAACCCTAATCGAAACCCTAAACCCTAGGCCCCACATCATCTACCCCCTTAGATGTTCTTCTCACGGGGGTAGTCCGGTGGAATTTTCTCTTGTTTTGTTCTTGGTTAGGTCATGTGATGATGTAAAACCATGTTTGGGAACATGTTGTGACAAGAAACACCCCGGTTTCACTGGAACGGGGAGTTTCCCCTAATAGTCAGATTGCACACATTTTGTTTTTAGGGGACAACGCATGTCTACAAAGGGGGTCACACTTGGAAACCAGGTTTTGGAGGTTTGAGAATTCCACCACACTTTATTACACATGCTAGGGTCACATGCATGGTTTGGAGGTGTTCCGATGCCCTGGAGCGCTCCTCTCTTCGAAACCATGATCTGTGGGCCCTGAATCGTCTACCCCCTAGACTTTCTTCTGACAGGGGTAACCTGGTGTAGCTCTCTCTTGTTTTGGGCTTGGTTAGGTCATAGTATGATGTAAAACCATGTTTGGGAACATGTTGTGACAAGAAATACCCCGGTTTCACCGTAACGGGGAGTTTCCCCCTAATAGTCAGATTGCAGACAGTTCGTTTTTAGGGGACAGCGCATGCCTGTGAAGGGGGTCACACTTGGGAACCAGGTTTAGGAGGTTTGAGCATGCCGCCATACTTTATTACACATTCTAGGGTCACATGCATGGTTTGGAGGTGTTGCGATGCCCCGGAGCATGGTTTCCTTCGAAATCCTCATTCGCGGGCCTCCGATCGTCTATCACCTAGACTTTCTTCTGACACGGATAACCCGGTGTAGCCCTCTCTTGTTTTGTGCTTGGTTAGGTCATAGGATGATGTAAAACCTTGTTTGGGAACATTTTGTGACAAGATCTACCCCGGTTTCATCGGAACGGGGAGTTTCCCCCTAATAGTCAAATTGCATACGGTTCGTTTTTAGGGGACAACACATGTTTGCGAAGGGGGTCACACTTGGGAACCAGGTTTTGAAGGTTTGAGCATGCCACCACACTTTATTACACATTCTAGGGTCACATGCATGGTTTGGAGGTGTTACGATGCCCCGGAGCATGGTTTCCTTTGAAACCTTGATCCGTGGGCCCCAGATCATCTACCCTCCTAGACTTTCTTCTCACACGGGTAGCCCGGTGTAGCTCTCTCTTGTTATGGGCTTGCTTAGGTCATAGGATGATGTAAAACCATGTTTGGGAACATGTTGTGACAAGAAACACCCCGGTTTCACTAGAACGGGGAGTTTCCCCCTAATAGTCAGATTGCAGACAATTCGTTTTTAGGGGACAACGCATGTTTGCGAAGGGGTCACACATGGGAACCAGGTTTTGGAGGTTTGAGCATTCAACCACACTTTATTACACATGCTAGGGTCATATGCATGGTTTGGAGGTGTTCCGATGCCCCGAAGCGCTTCTTCCTATGAAACCCTAATCCGCGGGCCCCGGATCGTCTACCCCCTAGACTTTCTTCTGACAGGTGTAGCCCGGTGTGTCTCTCTATTGTTTTGGGCTTGGTTAGGTCATAGGATGATGTAAAACCATGTTTGGGAATATGTTGTGACAAGAAACACAACGGTTTCACCTGAACGGGGAGTTTCCCCTAATAGTCAGATTGCAGACAATTCGTTTTTAGGGGACAACGCATGTCTACGAAGGGGGTCACATTTGGGAACAAGGTTTAGGAGGTTTGAGCATGCCACCAAACTTTATTACACATGTTAGGTCACATGCATGGTTTGGAGGTGTTCCGATGCCCCGAAGCGCTTCTTCTTACGAAACCCTGATCTGCGGGCCCCAGATCGTCTACCCCCTAGACTTTCTTCTAACACATTGTCATATCACAAAAAGTATGGGTATACATATTGTCACAACTAATACTAAAAAATAGTCAACAAAAAGTACTCTAAGAAATTCAAATTAATACAATTGAAAGAAAAAATGGAAAAAATAAGAAATTACTAAAAGCACACGGCAAAGGGAAAACACACGGCAAAGGAACCTTTGCCGTGCGTTTTGTAGCGGTACACGACAAAGGCAGATTTGCCATGTGTTTTGCGGTGGTACACAGCAAAGACACCTTTGACGTGTGTTTTTTGTTGGCACACGGCAAAGGGGTGGCCGTCCACCACTAACCGCGCATGGTCCCCCGGTCCAACCCTATCCACACGGACGCCCCGCACCCCGCGGGTGTGAGCTCGTCCTCACCCGCACCCTGCCACCACCCCGCATCCCGCCGCCGCCCCCGCACCCCGCCCCCATCTCATCAGGCCCCGAGCCCGCCCCTATCTACCCTGCCCCCCGGCCGACTGCGTCGCCCCGACCCCGCGCATCGGCTGCGCCGCCCTGGCCGCCACACTGGTGGCCCTTGCTCGGTAGAGGGCCGACCGGCTCGCGTGAGCGGGAAGAGCTCCGGCTGGCGGCTCCCATCCTCCACCTCGTCGTCGCCCCATCTCCTCCACCGGTGTACCGAAGAAGGTAAGTCCATTTTTTTTTCTTTTTTCAGTTCATTGCTAATTATATTTATTTATCTGTACTACTATAATGCACGACTTTTGAATTTGGATAGCCTCCTCGATACAAACAAAATTTAGGTATAAAATATGTAGAATTTTTTTTGTAGGAGACCAAGTTACAATATGTAGCTATATTAGTTTCATGCCAGCACGAACAACTTCAAAAATCCAGCCAATTCAAGAACACAATATTGTATTCCCTTTGATCCGATTTTTTGTCACATATTTAGACAAAACTTTGTCGACCCCACATGAGCGCCTCCCCACCAAACTTGAACCCTAGAAACAGAAAAACGGGGCCCTCCCACCGATGGAAGCCGAGATCCACCCCTCTTCCATGGCCGAAAGGCCACATAATCGACGTCATTTATCACCGTCTTATTATCATAGCGACGTGCATGGAACGTGCCTTCTACTAGTGTTAAATAACTTAGGCCTTCTTTGATTCATCGGAACTCGAAATGCAGGAACGTAGATAGGAATAAGATATCCCTATATATATGAATACATGTGTATGGTAGTAATTCGTTTTTTCGTGCAGGATATCTATTGAGTTTGAGGGCGGGGTTGTCTATTGAGTTTGCGGGAGGGTCGCTAATCTTCTTCACCTCTCGATCACGCTTCGAGGGTAAAAATATGTTATCCTCTCTTGTACCTAGGGTTATTTTTGTGTCTAGATCACCAAGTTTGTCGCGTTACCTAGGCGTCTCTTCCCGGCCGAAAGGTTTACACGGATAAATATGCATTAGTGGTTGATGACCCACAAGTATAGGGGTGTATCGTAGTATTTTCAATAAGTAAGAGTGTCGAACCCAACAAGGAGCAGAAGGTGTTGACGAGTGGCTTGGAGGAGGAATTCTCTGTAAATACTTAGCAAATGAATTTTTAGGGGGTTTTGATAATGAAAATAAATAAATACGAGTAAATAAAAGACAATAATAATAAATACAGTAAGTGGCCCAATCCTTTCTTTAGCAAAGGACAAGCTGGTTGTATTACTTAAGATGACCAAACGTTCTCGAGGACACATGGGAATATCGTCAAGTGCTTTCGCTTCATATAGTTGATTAATCTTCTTTAGTTTGACAAGTGTTGTGTGGGTGAACCTGTGCTAATTTACTGACCTTCCTAGGACTAAGACATACTTGTGATTAAACTCCTTGCAAGCATCCGCAAGTACAAAAAAGTAATTAAGATAGAAACCTAACCACAACTTTAAACTCTAAGATCCTGACATCCCTTGTGCAAAGGTTTCCTAACGGGGGTTCGGGTTTCTGTCACTCCGGCAACCCCTACGATTAGTAGCCAAATAAACAATGCATTCCCCTAGACCCATAAAGGTGAAGTGTCATGTAGTCGATGTTCACATGACACCACTAGAAGAATAACACCACAACTTAAATAACAAACTATTGAATCTTTCTCAACACAATTCCACTACTAACAACATGACTTCTCCCATGTCCTCAAGAACTAAACGAACTACTCACAAGACATCATATGGATCAAGATCAGAGATGATATAATGATAAGTAACAATCTGAACATAACAATGATTCAATGATTCAACTCAATAGCATCAACTACAACAAGTAATCAACACCGGGAAAGTTTCCCCTAAGAACTATGCAAGATTCAACCCAATTGTTACAACGGTATGGAGTGGTGATTGAAGGGAATATGCCCGAGAGGCAATAATAAAGTGGTCATTATCTCATTCCATGTTTATGATAAATGTTTATTTTGCATGCTATAATTGTATTGATCAGAAACGTCAATACATGTGTGTTTAATAAACAAAAAGAGTTCCTAGTTTTGCCTCTCTTATAGACTAGCTCGTTGATTAACAAGATGATCAAGGTCTCCTGATCATGGACATTGGATGTTGTTAATAACGAGGTCACAACATTGGTGGAATGATGTGATGAACATTCATTCGAAGTATAGCATTACAATCAAAGTCATTATGTTTATATTGCTATAACATCATACGAAGTAATCTTTATCCTTAGACCATGAGATCATGTTAATTGCTAACACCTGAAGAGTATCTTGATAACATCAAACGTCACACCGTAATAGGGTGACTATAAAGATGGGTTTAGTGCTACGAAGGTGTTATGTTGAGGCTCATGGATCAAGAGTGGAATTTGTCAATCCCAATGACGGATAGATATACTCTGGGCCCTCTCGGTGATATCACATTAAGATAGCTTGCAAGCAAGTGATGTGATCACTAGAATGTTATATCACGGGAACGAGAAAAGAGTGCATGTCGGCAACGAGATCACACTAGGTATGGAGATACCAATGATCGAATCTCGGACATGAAATATATCGCGAGACAAAGGGATTTAGTTACTAGCGTTAAAGGTTCTCACGATCACAGAAGTCATCGTTGAATGTGTAGGAATCAGTATGGATCTCCAGGTCCCGCTTCTGATTATTGATCTGAGAGGAGTCTCAATCATGTCTGCATTATTCACGAACCGTAGGGTGACACACTTAAGAGTTACCAGACACCATTTTGGAGCACATATGTTTCAGACGAAAGAATTGCAAAACATAGGAATTGTTTCGATAGAAACCGGAAATTGTTTCGGGTGAAATTGCAAAAAGTGGTTCTGCATGTGATATTGAAATATTGCAAGGGGTTATATGTGAATGTTTGTTAATTAAAGTAATAAACAAAATTCTGAATAAATTTAATAAAAGATTTTTATTAAATGAGAGAGCATTAAACTTGGAGAATTTTAATGAATTTAAAGTAGGGACTTTAAAGGGGAATGTGAAGAGGCATTTTAATGCGGAGGGGTTACCACCACATGAATGGGGGAGGTGAGGAGTCACCCCCATGCGCCGGCCGTGAAGGAGGGGCACCCTCTCCTCCTATAAAAGGCCACCCTCTTCCTCCTTCTTCCTCACACCTTCTTGTGAAGGATCTCTCTCCCCCTCTAGAATTATTCCCCCATGGTCTCGGATTAGCGAGATACATGTTCCCGGTGGCATTTCGTCTGGAAGGAGTTGCTACTTCTGCTGGATCGCTGGAGCGAGGATGTGGAGGTTATTCGGTGCCTTGAACGTGTGTGCGAGTGCGGATGCGCTGCTGAGTTGCGGCGCTCGGACTTCCTCACGATCTTGAGATCGGCAAGTTTACGACTACATCAACCACGAGTTCCTACTCGTTAAGAAAACTCGTTGTCTTTGAGGGTAAGTTCTCGTTGGATGTATGTCCACTCGTTGCTCTGTACCTAGTAGATAGATCTTGGCGTGTAGTTCTCATCGTAGGAATTCTTTTGTTTTCTATGCTACGGACCCAATAGTGGTATCAGAGCCTGATCTATGCGTAGGTGCTTTGCACGGGTAGTACACATATGTTTATATGTGGGCGATGATGATCATGTTATTGCATCTTCTATGTATTTTGGATATTGGTGGCATAGTGGGATGAAGCGACCTGGACCAATCTTACATGTCATCATACATGAGACCGGTTCCATGACTGGCATGCAACTTGTTTTGCATAAGTGGCTGGCGGGTGTCTGTCTCTCCTACTATAGTCAATATCTGATTTACAACGAGTTGCTAATAACTTGGTTATCCTCGTTGTGGTTCATGTTCGTAGGTAAGAACGTATCTATCTCCGAAAGCCCTAAGCCACGTAAAACTTGCAATTGATAAATTAGAGGCGTCTAGTTTAGATCGTTGCTGGGCTAGTGTCTTGATATGGTATTGTTGTAAGTAGATGTATGATAGATACTCTTACAACACACTCAATGTGTAAGTTCCATAGACCTTGGCCTTACACACAGAGGAATGATAGAGATCATACCACGATGCAAATGATAGAGATCCAATGCATGCACCATATCATCTCACTTTACACATTAGATGTTAGCATCTTATACTGCTAGTTTGGCGCTTTCTGTAGCATTGTAAGATGATCCCTCATTTAGATATCAAGATAAAAATGTGTTCTTCCTTAAGTATGCACCGTTTTGTGGATCATGTTTCGAGACATCACGTGATGATCGGGTGTACTCGACTCTAGGCTTTCATACAAACGGGTGTAAGATAGTTTTACACATGCAAGTACTAAGGTTCTTACTTGGCGAGCCTATCATGTACATACATGTCCTTGGAACACGGACCGAAAGGTTAAGCATGAGTCATATAGTTGATATGATGCCCATATAGATGCTTGCCTTTGAAGCTACATCAACTCACGTGATGATCGGACTTGGCGTAGTGGATTTGATTCATGTAATCACCAAAAGGGCACGAGGGATGTCGTTTTTGAGTGGGAGTTCATTTCTAATTTGGATTAGTCGAACTCAATATGTCATAAACTAAATAGAAGTGAATTTGCATAATTTGTTGTAGTCATTGGCATCTGTTCACTACCTTATGCTTAGTTTTAATTGAGATAATAGAACTATAGAATTCTGGATATTTACTTTACGAACTGGTATCGTATTGTTTTGGATGTCAATTTAAAGTTTAGAAGTCCTATTGCAAACTTTCAGCAAACTCTATTTACTCCATGAAGTTTAGTAAGTAGTATTAAATCAAGAGTAAGAATTCCAATGTTAGTATCTAAAGTATAATGTTTGCCTCCATGATTATTGATATTCAAAAGTTGTTTTAATATCAAGATTATATTGGAGCTGAAAATTGTTTCAGAAACCATCATGTGTGAAAGATATTGTGATATCTGAAACAATGTTTTTGGTTGCATTATGATAGAGTATAATTTAGCAAAATACATGTTCTCATACTGTATGAGAATTTGTGAAGGATGGAGATGCTAGGCATCCGAATCTCCCAAAAGGTTTCGGGAACTAACATTATACTCGCGATTCTTCCTTACAGGCTATAGTAGCTTGATCATGAAAGTTTTCATGATAAGGATGAATAGAAGATGTAAGGAAAATGTTTACTACACTAATAGATTACTAAAGAATGGATTTTTGAAAGAACACCAAACATTTGATGATGGTGATCCACTTCAAAGTGCAAGTCTAAAGGTATTAGTATTTGACTATATACGCTTTGTACTATGTGTCATGTGAATGACACCACAATTGATGTTAGATTATTTTAAAAGAAAAAGGAATTGCTGAAAGAGAATCTATAAAATATTTTGGCAGAAAAGAAAAAGTTGGAAATGTCCAGCTTAGGTATATAGAAGATATACATGTTATGGCTGTATTCCTTGCTTGTTAAACAATGTGGTTCTGAGATATTGGATACCGGTATTGGATACCGAATTGGTTGGTATGAAGTGTCATACAGGACAACGCAAGTCAATAATTGCAATGGACTAAGTAACTGGCAAGAGAATAAGTGATGATGTTCATCGAAAACAAATAAAATGTTATTGTGTTTTTCATTGTTGTCAAACCTAGCCTTCAAGATTTGTTTCAATAATTTTTATTTTGTTCCGGTATTACGAGAATAATGGTTGTTCAAATAATTACCGTATTCCATAAAGGATGGATGAACTTTTACAAGTCTAGTAGGAGAAATCATATCCATAAACACTATTTCTAAAAATGTCGCAAGACAAATGATTGAAAGATCACTTATGAAGTAACATCGCTGTTTAAATTATATTGGAAAGAAAATAAGAAGAAACTCCATGTTGATGGAATTTTGGAGTCTTTGATATTGATCAATTGACGCATGTGAGACTTTCCTCGAGATAATTGAAACTCCGTCCATAGGCCAGAGAGGAACGGATGACTAGCTTATTGGAAATTGTGCATGCTGATGTGCATAGTCCATTATGTGTAGCCATATGCGATGGATCTTTTTGCTTCATATGCTTTCTCTGAAAATTTGAGTGAATATATCTGTATATTTACTTAATAAGGAAGAAGTATGAAACATTTGAAAATTGTTCAAAGACTTTCAAGATGAAGTGGAAGATCATTGTAACAAGAAAATAAAGAGTTTATGATTCGATCATAAAGGAAGATATTTGAGTTACATGTTTAGCAAAACACCTAAGATTTGAGGAATTGTTCCATGATTTGTGTCTCCCGATAAACCATAGGAGTATGGCATATTCGAGAGATGAAATCAAACCATGTTTGACATGGTAAGATCAAAGGTGTCATTTATAAAACTGCCATTATGTTTTAAGGATTGAAGCTTTAGAGACTACCGCTTTTACACTGAAAAGAGCACCATCGTGATCCGTTGAAATGACACCATATGAGTTATGGTTTCGGATAAAACCCGAATTGTCTTTTCTTAAATTTTGGTATGCTATGCATAAGTAAAATGTTTACAACCAAAGTCAGATAAGTACGTCGTTGTAGGTTATCCCAAAGAATTTCTTGGGAATTTCTCCATAACACCGAGGACAAAAGAGTTTGTCACTTGGAACGTCAAGTTTCTTGAGAAGGAATTTTTCGTGAAAAATTAAGTGGGAGGACAATAGAACTTTGATAAGGTTGTTGAACCTCAGCTATATGTGCTAAGTAGCGCAGCGCCGGAAAGTGTCCCGGTGGCAGCCACAATGCTCATGGCTCCCGTGATTACAAAGGGTGTGATCAGAGATTAGAGTTCCTATTGAACCGTGTGGGTCAGTAAGAATCAAATAGTGTGATTTGAGAAGCAAGTCGTTATCATTTTGACAATGATGAACCGATTACATGCAAAGAAGCGATGATGGGCCCTGACTCCATAAAATGACTAGAAGTCATAGAATCCGTGATAGAATCCATACACGAGAAATCAAGTTTCTGAACTTGGAAGACCCTCCAGAAAGGCGTGAAGCCTATCGGTCGTGTTTGGATCTATAAAGAAATAAGACATGGATGTTTAACATCTATGAAATACTCGACATGTCGGAAAGAAGTTTACGACAATGTTCAAGGAGTTAACTATGACAAGATTTGATCTTTCATAGCGATATTTAGTCTTGACGGATTAATGTAGCAACCACTACATATAATTTGATGTATGGTAGTTGAACAAACAAAACAATGTTAGAATGGTTTCCTAGGACGTGTACAAGACACGGTCCGAAGGGTTTTGTTAATTCAAAGGGTGCTAAAAGGGCATGCAAACTTCAATAGTTTAAGTAAGCATAGCGGAGCTAGAATCTTCATCATGATGAAACTGTTAAAAGAGTTTAAATTCATCGGAGATGATGAAGATGCTTGCATTTGCAAAAATTAAGTGGGAGCGTTGAGACATACTTCTAATACATTATGTAGAGGACATATTGTTGATTGGAAATGATGTATGTTGTATTGACACAAGTTAAGAATTTCATTAAAATAAGATTTCGATGAAAGACTTGGGCAAACCCATAATATTTCGTGTCAATATCTATATGGATAGATTAAGGCACTAATATGGTTGTGCCAGACATACATATATGAGATATTGAAAGGGTTCAATATGGAAACAACAAGAAAGGTTCTTGCTGCATGGAAAGAATTGTATCAAGATTCAAGTGTTTCAACACTTGGTGAGTGACATCGCATGAAGATTTTGATCGATTATACCGTGATATGTATATATCCAAAATGTCCTATGCTCTAAGTGTTATGAGCACATACCAGGATGATTCATAAGATGATCATTGGAAAATAGTAAAGATATTCTTATGAGCTTTGGAAGAACTAAGAATATATCATGTATAAGTGACAAATATTTAAAGGTAGTTTATTGTAAAGTGTTACATTGATACTAGTTTTGTCACAAGATACAAATTAAATTTATCTCAATTTAGACTATGGGTGGCACAATGTAATGGAAAGGATGTTCCATGATGGATTTGGATGAGTTCCAAAGTTGAGACATTGTGACGGATATTACAACAGAAGGCTAAGTATATAACTGCTATAGTAGCAGCAAAGGAGGGCATTTGTGTTAAGTAGTTTGTTATCAAACTAGGTGTGGTTCAAAGTGGGCTAATACGATGAAGATATATTGTGTGACAATAATATCAACATATTTTAACCCGAACGAACTAAAGGTCTCACCAGAGGACCAAATTTATACAATGCCATCTCATTTGAGAATGAGTGATGCGTAGAGACGCAAAGACATGCAACTACACACGGACCTAAAACTGTCAGATCAAGAGATTATGTTAACCACTAGCAATCGCGTATATACAACACCAGAAACCCATAGGTGTTCAATACGCACAGTTTTTCAAACTAGACTATTGACTCTAGTGCAAGTGGGAGACTGAAGGGAATATGCCCGAGAGGCAATAATAAAGTGGTTATTATCTTATTCCATGTTTATGATAAATGTTTATTTTGCATGCTATAATTGTATTGATCGAAAACGTCAATACATGTGTGTTTAATAAACAAAAAGAGTTCCTAGTTATGCCTCTCTTATAGACTAGCTCGTTGATTAACAAGATGATCAAGGTCTCCTGATCATGGACATTGGATGTTGTTAATAACGAGGTCACAACATTGGTGGAATGATGTGATGAACATTCATTCGAAGTATAGCATTACAATCAAAGTCATTATGTTTATATTGCTATAACATCATACGAAGTAATCTTTATCCTTAGACCATGAGATCATGTTAATTGCTAACACCTGAAGAGTATCTTGATAACATCAAACGTCACACCGTAATAGGGTGACTATAAAGATGGGTTTAGTGCTACGAAGGTGTTATGTTGAGGCTCATGGATCAAGAGTGGAATTTGTCAATCCCTATGATGGATAGATATACTCTGGGCCCTCTCGGTGATATCACATTAAGATAGCTTGCAAGCAAGTGATGTGATTACTAGAATGTTATATCACGGGAACGAGAAAAGAGTGCATGGCGCCAACGAGATCAAACTAGGTATGGAGATACCAATGTTCGAATCTTGGACATGTAATATATCGCGAGACAAAGGGATTTAGTTACTAGCGTTAAAGGTTCTCACGATCACAGAAGTCATCGTTGAATATGTAGGAATCACTATGGATCTCCAGGTCCCGCTTCTGATTATTGATCTGAGAGGAGTCTCAATCATGTCTGCATTATTCGCGAACCATAGGGTGACACACTTAAGAGTTACCGGACACCATTTTGGAGCACATATGTTTCAGACGAAAGAATTACAAAGCGTAGGAATTGTTTCGATAGAAACCGGAAATTGTTTTGGGTGAAATTGCAGAAAGTGGTTCTACTTGTGATATTGAAATATTGCAAGGGGTTATATGTGAATGTTTGTTAATTAAAGTAATTAACAAAATTCTCAATAAAATTAATAAAAGAGTTTTATTAAATGAGAGAGCATTAAACTTGGAGAATTTTAATGCATTTAATGTAGGGACATTAAAGGGGAATGTGAAGAGGCATTTTAATGTGGAGGGGTTACCACCACATGAATGGGGGAGGTGAGGAGTCACCCCCCATGCGCCGGTCATGAAGGAGGGGCACCCCCCTCTTCCTATAAAAGGCCACCCTCTTCCTCCTTCTTCCTCACACCTCCTTGTGAAGGATCTCTCTCCCGCTCTAGAATTATTCCCCCACGGTCTCGGATTAGCGAGATACATGTTCCCGGTGGCATTTCGTCTGGAAGGAGTTGCTGCTTCTGCTGGATCGCTGGAGCGAGGAGGTGGAGGTTGTCCGGTGGCTTGAACGTGTGTGCGAGTGCGGATGCGCTGCTGAGTTGCGGCACTCGGACTTCCTCACGATCTTGAGATCGGCAAGTGTATGACTACATCAACCACGAGTTCCTACTCGTTAACAAAACTCGTTGTCTTCGAGGGTAAGTTCTCGTTGGATGTATGTCCACCCGTTGCTCTGTACCTAGTATATAGATCTTGGCGTGTAGTTCTCATCGTAGGAAATTTTTTGTTTTCTATGCTGCGGACCCAACAATGATGATGGTGCTGATGGAGATGATGATGATGATGATCCCGATGAAGTCCATCTTGATGTTGGTGTTGATGGCGACTATCTCCTCTCTCCGGGAAGGAATTCCCCCGGCAGAATTCTGTCTGCCGGGGAGATCTTTCTCTCTCTGTAGTTTTCCGCTCCGTAGAGGCGGCAAAATCTTTCTGTGGTCGCTCCCCAGGTATTAGGGTTTTGTGGGGATAATATACACCAAAGGGGAGAGCCAGGAGTGGGCCAGGGCGGCCACACCACCTAGTGGCGCGGCCAAGGATGGCCTGCGCCAGGGGGTGGTGTGGGCTGTTAGAAATATGCCCTAGAGACAAATAGTAATAAGGACTATTATCATATTTCATAAAGTTTATGATTAATTTTTATATCATGCTATAACTTTGTTGAGTGGAAACATCAATACATGTGTGATATACAAACAACCAGGGGTTCCTAGTGAAACTCTAGTCACTGGTTCATTGGTCAATTGATGATCAAGTTTCCTGATCATGTGGCATTTATGCCAGTTGGAAATGGAGTCAACTCATTCTGAGAATGAGATGATGAACCAATACCCAACCTAAACATCATGACCCGATCATGTCACGAAGTTCAAGTTATGATGATTAGAAATGGATCCTCGTAGACTATTCCTTAGACCGTGAGGCTATATCAATCACTGTCTCCCGAGAGTGCTTAGATAGCATCAAGCGCCACTTGGTAATACAGTGGTTATAAAGGTGTGTTCAGATACTCGGAGGAAACCGTAGAGGCAATATATGTCAAGAGCGAGATTTGTCCGTCCATGTGATGGAAAGATACTCAAGGGCCCACTCGGAGAAGTTATATCCAATAGTTGCGCAGCGTGTGATTTGATCACAGGGATATCACTTGTCAGAACGAGTCAAGTAGCATTGTTCGGTAACGAGATTGCACACGACATGGTGATGTCATTGATCAGATATCGGGCAATGCAAATATCGAGAGACAAAGGGAATAAGACACGACTGTCCTGGTTCAAACGACGAAAGATCTTCGTGGAACGCATAGGGGTCACATGGCCATCCAGGTCCCTCTGTCGATCATTGGTCCAGGAGTGTCCCGACCATGTCTGGAGTGTTCCCGAACCGTAGGGTATCACGCTTAAGGGTTTTATGATGCTTAGAGAGTGTTTATAGGATCGGTAGAATCGCCGAAGAATAGTAGAGAGAAAACCAAAAGGGTTTCGGTAAGTCCGGAGGATGTCTGGAGTGAAGGTGGAAGGTGTTCCATATCCACGGAGATTGAATAATATGTGAATGAATGTTAAATACAGATTTAAGCATTTATTCATAATTATTTAATAAAATAGAAAATCAATTCAAAGGTCAAAAGGCTTAATGGGCCAATTCCGGAGGGAAAAGGGCCCATTAGGGAAAGGTGAGAGGGAGAAGGGCCAGAGGGGGTGTCCGGCGCCCAAGTGGGCCAGCCCCCCCCCCCCCCACGCGGGTCCCATGGGGGTGGCCGGCGGCGCCATCCCCCTCCCCTCTCCTCTCCTTTAGTCCCACCTCGGGACTTTGAGGGAGGTAGTACCTCCCCTCCCCCTATATATAGTGGGGGTATTTGGCCAGATAAATACACACAATATTCAATAAAGGTCTTCTCACTTTTGGGAAGACCTCCAATTGATATTCTCTCTCTCTATCTCTCTCTCTCTCTCTCTCTCTCTCTTGTGACCATGGTCCCAAGTTCGGACTGCACGAATGAGAGATATCTTCACCGCGGAGCGCCGTCGTGCTGCGGGCAGATCTAGGAGCTCTACTTCCACAACTGCTGCTAGATCGGGGAAGTGGGAGTCATCGTCAGGCACTAGACGTGTGTAACTCCCCGCGAGGTGTCGCACTTTAGGCACTCAAGTCATTGGAGTGGAGCGCAAGGACTTCATCATGACCTTGAGGTCGGCTTTGGCTCGTCTACATCAACCACGCTCTCGTGAGCGTTGACAATGCTTTTATTTCTTCAAGGGTAAGTTCATGAAAGGCCCCTCCCGTTACTATATTACTAATAGGTAGGTCCTAGCAGCATCAGGGGTTTAGGGGCGTAGGCTAAAAATTATTGTTTTCATACGCGGAACCCCTACAGTGGTATCAGAACTAGATCTATGCGTAGTAATGCTAGTACGGGTAGAACACATGAGATGTAGCGTGTGGGCGTTGATATTTTAGTTGTTACCCTCCCACATGTACTTGTGTATACCGAAGTAATGCTTGATGAAGCGCCCCCCCAACCTACTTTACGCGTTCATTCGCGAGACTGGTCCACGATTGACATACGACTTGTACCGTATAAAGTGGCTTAGGGGGGTGTCTATCTCTCTCGCATTAGTTGGTATGCCATTTGCAACGGAGGGCCCTGAAAGGGGTGTAGTAGAGACAACTACTTGATCAACATTGTGCTGAAAGTTTGTAGGTAAGAGCGGTTCTTGTGCGAAAGCCCATTCAGCCACGTAAAACATGCAAAGATAAAGTAGAGGCGTCTAACTTTGTTTTGCAGGGGGCATTGCTTTGTGATATAGTTGTGGCAAAGGTAAAGTGATTACCTTATATTACGTAGTAGTAGATAGTCACGGAGGTGACGGACTACCATGCCGGAATCATGACTACCATGCCGGTACCCTGGTGTCTACGGCGCCGGAACCATGGCGCCGGAATCTAGTGACGACGGATGGAGATCACGACGTGAAGGACTGATACATTGCAAATGTATCTATAATTTTTGATGTTCCATGCTTGGTTTTATCCACTTTCTTGTGTTTTGTTCCAACTTTGGAGTACTTTTCATATGATTTCTTGGACTAACCTATTAACAAGAGCCATAGTGCCAGCTGCCTACTTTCTGCTGTTTTTGGTTCCAGGAAAGTCAGAAAATGAATATTCTTGGAATTGGACGGGACAAAAGCCAAAATGCCTATTTTTCCGAATGTCATCAAGCGCTAGAATACGAGACGGAGAGGGGCTAGAGGGCGGCCACACCACCTGGCCGCGCGGCCAGGCCTGGCCCGCGCCAGGGGGTGGTGTGGCCAGCCCAGGCACCCCCTCGGCCTCCCCTTCCGACTATAAGATGCCCTCGGGACGTAAACCCTAAGTACCCGATCAAAAATCCACGAAAGAGTCTGTAGCCGCCGTCATCTCCATCCCTAGATCGGGAGGGATCTGAAGCTCTTCCCGGCACCCTACCGGAGAGGGGAATTCACCCTGGAGGCCTTCTTCATCACCATGCAAGCCTCCGGTGTGATGCGTGAGTAGTTCATCCTTGGACTACGGATCCATGTAGTAGCTAGATGGCTGGTTCTCCTCCTTTGTGCTTTCATGTCTAATCTTGTGAGCTCCATTCATGATCAAGATCATCTATTTGTAATTCTGCATGTTGTGTTTGCGGGGATCCGATGGATATTGAGATGCTATTTCAGATTGATTATTGATTCTATCATGTCTTTGTTATTTGTGATCTTCCATGCTTTCTGTTGTTAGTAGCTATCTTGGCCAAGTAGATGCTAGCAACTCCAAGAGTTAGTATTTATGCTCGATAGTGTGTTCATGCCTCTGGTAATCTAGGGAAGTGACAGAAATCTCTAAGGTACTAGATGTGCTGTTGCTACTAGGGAGAAAACAACAATCCTTTGTTCATAGAACAATCGTATTGTTTACTTTACACGTAGTTCATAAAGCAATAATCTGTTGCTTGCAACTTAATACTGGAGGGGGTTCGGATGATAACCTGAAGGTGGATTATTAGCCATAGATGCAGTTGGATGGCGGTCTATGTATAATGTTGTAATGCCCAATCAAGTCTCAAAGGAGTCAAGATGATTAGTATATGCATGTATTGCTTTCTTGATGTTTGTCAATTGCCCCGCTGTAATTTGTTCACCCAGCATGTTATCTATCTTAAGGAGAGCCACCTCTAGTGAACTATGGATCTCGGTCCTTGTCTTTTACATTCAATCTACAATCTTTTACTGTTTTGTGTTTACTTTCTACAAACTTTTACTTCTTTCCATTCGATACATTTAATCCTCTGTTTTCAGCAAAACACGGTGAGATTGACAACCTCATCGTAAGTTGGGGACAAAGTTCTGTGGTTGTGTTGTGCAGGTCTCCACGTTGCTACTAGCACCGGTAGTGCGCCCTGCCAAAGCTCAGCTAGTAACACCTTTGGGGTGTTTCCTTGCTCCTACTGGTTCGATTAAACCTTGGTTTCATAACTGAGGGAAACTTGCTGCTGTGCTCATCATACCTTCCTCTTGGGGTTCCCAACGAGCTCTACATCAACCACGTACCAGCACTTTCCTGGGCGTCGTGCATTGAGCCATCAAGCATTTTTCTGGCGCCATTGCCGGGGAGTCAAGGACATCTTCACAAGGGGAGTCCCTCATAACCAATCTCTTTACTTTGTTGTTTTTATTTTGCTTAGTTTCTTTTTGCTTTGTTTGCTTGTTTCTTTATCAAAAACACAAAAAAATTAGTTCCTATCTTGAGTTGCCACTATGTCTAGCCTTGCTCCAATCACTATGTCACCCGAGGAAATGATTTTCACTTTTAAACAAGGAATTGAGGAAAGTTTTCAGGAAGCTTGGTCTAGAATCTCTGATCTACATGAAAAAACTGAGCCTAAAATGACTCAAAGCTTGTTCCTTAGCAGTTTTTACCTTGGGATTGCTCTTTGCTATAGATATTCTCTAGATGCTGTTGTGGGAGGAGATTTCCTCCAATGTAATGAGGATGATGCTACTAATGCTATAAAGAAATTGATCCTCACTTACAACATGCCTAGCCAAACTGATATTTCTTTCGCAAAAATATTTGCTAGGTTGAACACTCTAGAGACTAGCACTCTTAGCTTAGAAAATTGGTATAATACGCTTAGGGAGCATCACAATTATGTTCCAATAAACTCTGAACCATCAAAGTGGTTCCCTATAGTAAAGATTGAGATGAACACTGAAACTTTTCAAGCTCGCTGTGATATCATGTCTGAATTTTGCCTCATGCCCAAAGATATTTATAAATCTATGAATACTTGGGGGCTCACTGAAGGAGGAAAATAAATATATGTTGCTAATAATACTACCATATTACCTCTTGGAATAGCTGAAGTAGTGTTTACAAAGATCCTTGGGAAAACGATTTCTATTGATTATGTTGTTATTGAATGTGCAGGAAAAGGACAAATTACACTTGGAAGGTCCCTATTAGAACTCCTTGGAGCAATAATAGATGTGGGAAAGGGGACCATGCACCAATCTTATCCACCAAACAATCATATTTTCCCCAAGGTTAAGAATAAAAGTAAGAGAGGTAAGGGCAAGAAATGGTCTTAATGCTTCTTCATTTGAGAACACTTGATTCTTTTTCTTGCTTCTTATGCCTAACTTAAAGGCGTTAAAGAAAAGTACTTATTGGGAGATAACCCAAAAGTTTTAGATGAGTCTTGGAAGTTATTACTTCAGTAATAACCTCTCCTTATCATTTTTATTTGCTTTTTTTGCCAAGAGTAACCTCTAATGAGAGAAAAGTAATGATTGGGAAAGTTGCTGTCCCGAAACAGATTTTTGTGCTTCACCGTAAAAATTCTTGTAAAATCTCTGAACATCTTTTTGAGGCGTGAATTTTTGTGCTTCTTCCCCAGGTTGTTGTCTAAATTTCGTTAGTTCAACACGTGCTGGTCTATTTTGACAGATTTCTGCCATTTTCTGCATTTGCTTCTTGTTGGTTCCTTCTTGAGTTCTTTTGGGGAATTGAGCTTTTTGAGGGAAGTTCTACAGTAGCTAGTGTTCTAATGGAAGTATATTTGGTGTTAGAACTGAACCTTAAGACTTATTTATCCTGAGTGCAGTAATGTTGCTAATAAAGATTGTGTGAAGTTTTGTATGAAGGAAATTTTTCAGGTGTATGGAAGGAATGAGTAATGAGATGAAGGATGGACTAAAGCTCAAGCTTGGAGATGTCACACGTGTCACCCCAAGAAATATCCAAGAAGTACAAGCGTCAAAGCTTGGGGATGCCCAAGGTATCCCGCTCTTCATCAATAAAAATCCCAGGTTTCTTCCAAACGCTTCATTTTTATTGTTTCATGCACAGTTGTGTTGTTCTTGGAGCGTCTTCTTTTTTGTTTTCGTTTTGGTTTTTCGTTTGCTTTGGTTTTCTTAGTTTTCTGAATAAATTGGTTGGACCCCCTCTTTCATACATTGGTTTGCAAATAGTTTGGTTTGGTTTGGAAAAGAGTAGGAAAGTTCATACTTATGTGGTAAAAAGAGCTCGTTTTTACTGTGGCTATGCTTTGTCATGCCATGCTTGATATTGTTTTGGCTTTATGCTTAGTATTATTTGCTGTAGCATGACTTGTTATAAACAATTGAGATTGCTTAATGTGCCTTGGATGAATCATGCATTGTTTTAGCATATTAAAGCATAGTATAGTGGTATTCTCCTTTGATGCTTTATTTGGGTTGACTTGGCGCATGCTCACACCATGTTATGACTATCTCAAGTCACCATAGCCTTTATGATCCTTTAGTTTTCAACTTATAGTATCACTTTATGCTTTGATCAATTATGTTTTGTCGCTCTACATGATTATGTCCATTATTGCTCTCTTAGTTTGTCGCTCCCAATCTTTTGCTAGCCTCCAAAACAAAGTATGAGTTCCACTCATGCATCCAACTCCCTAAACCAAGTTATTCCAAAGAGTCCACCATACCTACCTACTACCTTATGCTATTCCAAGTATATTCATGCTTTTGTTTACCTTCCAAATTAAACTTATTATGAGAAAACTACTGATTAAAGCTCTCACGAACTTGATGGCACACTTTACTTTTCTTGCCCTTAATAAACTTGAACCATTGTGTCTTCTATGTTGTATATGCTTGCACTTATTTGTTGGGAATTAGCAGAACCATGCTTTCATGGGGAACGCTTTCAACATTGCACTTGGTACTTGTACCTAGTTGATATCATGCTCTTTTGTATATGGATGTCATCGGTGTGAAATGAAAGGGGAGCTTGTAAGTCCATGGAGTTATGTATATGTGTTAGAGAAACGCCTGGGCTGCTGGTCTAATCCATGCTGACATGGTGGAAACCTGCAGCGTAACCATAATGAGCTGTCTATGAAGCATTCTTCTTATAAAAAAGAGTCCTATATTGAGAAAAAAAAGAGAAAAGAGAAAAAAAAGAGATTATGAAAAGAGGAAAGAGAGAAAAAAGCACCATATTCCCATGGTAAATAAGAAGAATGCTGAGATGCTCGTTCTCTGCTTGCCTTGTCATTTTGATATGGGGATTCTTCCGTATCATCGGTCAAGGGGTACCCCGTTGGCGGTTCTCAATGATACACATGTACTTACAATGACAAGAACTTACCGGTGACTAAACTTTAGTAGCATGAGGAGCGACCCTCGTATACAAGGGACATGAGATTTCTGACTTATACTTCGTCAAGCATGTACACCATAGTTTGTTCACTTTAACCTTAATCACTTCAAGATGCTTATGATAGGGGCAATGAGAGCTGAAAGCTATAAGTACCATAATTTTTGGAAGCTCTTTATGAGACTTGAATCCCTACTCCCTTTTACAAAGGCCTTTCTTCCACCATTATATTGAGTCTCCACCTTCTATCTTTATGCACTTACTTTGAGAGCATAGTGGCCATTCTTAGTTCTATGTGCATTGTCCCAAGACTGGTTGATTGATGCATACCTTGATATTGCTTGTTTTAAACTATTGTATCTAGTCACTCTTATGAACTTTGAAGGTGTCCTATGCATTTATATTTGCTACTCTATTGAGGGACAAGCTGAATACTAGTATGCTATGTTTTCTTTATGTGAAACAAACAAACGTCTTGCAAAGCATAGTTGTTCATGAATCTTTTGTTTGTGCATTTTCATGTTGCATCACAGTTTCTTTGCTTATTGTTAGAACTTTGTCTTTCATGTTACGATTGAAGTACTATGATCCCAGCTTCGAATGTTTTGCAAATACTTTGATCAAGACTTTGATGGTGCATGTCACCACAAAAAGATTTCTTTCTTTTTATCACTTACCTACTCGAGGACGAGCAGGAGTTAAGCTTGGGGATGTTGATACATTGCAAATGTATCTATAATTTTTGATGTTCCATGCTTGGTTTTATCCACTTTCTTGTGTTTTGTTCCAACTTTGGAGTACTTTTCATATGATTTCTTGGCCTAACCTATTAACAAGAGCCATAGTGCCAGCTGCATGTTTTCTGCTATTTTTGGTTCCAAGAAAGTCAGAAAATGAATATTCTCGGAATTGGACGGGACAAAAGCCAAAGTGCCTATTTTTCCGGATGTCATCAAGTGCCAGAATACGAGACGGAGAGGGGCTAGAGGGCGGCCACACCACCTGGCCACGCGGCCAGGCCTGGCCCGCGCCAGGGGGTGGTGTGGCCATCCCAGGCACCCCCTCGGCCTCCCCTTCCGACTATAAGATGCCCTCGGGACGTAAACCCTAAGTACCCGATCAAAAATCCACGAAAGAGTTTGTAGCCACCGTCATCTCCATCCCTAGATCGGTAGGGATCTGAAGCTCTTCCCGGCACCCTACCGGAGAGGGGAATTCACCCTGGAGGCCTTCTTCATCACCATGCAAGCCTCCGGTGTGATGCGTGAGTAGTTCATCCTTGGACTACGGATCCATGTAGTAGCTAGATGGCTGGTTCTCCTCCTTTGTGCTTTCATGTCTAATCTTGTGAGCTCCGTTCATGATATAGATCATCTATTTGTAATTCTGCATGTTGTGTTTGCGGGGATCCGATGGATATTGAGATGCTATTTCAGATTGATTATTGGTTCTATCATGTCTTTGTTATTTGTGATCTTGCATGCTTTTCGTTGTTAGTAGCTATCTTGGCCAAGTAGATGCTAGCAACTCCAAGAGTTAGTATTTATGCTCGATAGTGGGTTCATGCCTCTGGTAATTTGGGGAAGTGACAGAAATCTCTAAGGTACTAGATGTGCTGTTGCTACTAGGGAGAAAACAACAATCCTTTGTTCATAGAACAATCATATTGTTTACTTTACACACAGTTCGTAAAGCAATAATCTGTTGCTTGCAACTTAATACTAGAGGGGGTTCGGATGATAACCTGAAGGTGGATTATTAGTCATAGATGCAGTTGGATGGCGGTCTATGTATAATGTTGTAATGCCCAATCAAGTCTCAAAGGAGTCAAGATGATTAGTATATGCATGTATTGCTTTCTCGATGTTTGTCAATTGCCCTGCTGTAATTTGTTCACCCAGCATGTTATCTATCTTAAGGAGAGCCACCTCTAGTGAACTATGGATCCTGGTCCTTGTCTTTTACATTCAATCTACAATCTTTTACTATTTTGTGTTTACTTTCTGCAAACTTTTACTTCTTTCCATTCGATACGTTTAATCCTTTGTTTTCAGCAAAACACGGTGAGATTGACAACCTCATCGCAAGTTGGGGACAAAGTTATGTGGTTGTGTTATGCAGGTCTCCACGTTGCTACTAGCACCGGTAGTGCGCCCTGTCAAAGCTCAGCTAGTAACACCTTTGGGGTGTTTCCTTGCACCTACTGGTTCGATTAAACCTTGGTTTCATAACTGAAGGAAACTTGCAGCTGTGCTCATCATTACCAATGATTGTGTTCCCCCTTAGTGTGCACCACGAAGAAAGTTCTTCGGTATGAGGCAGGCCATGATGATCGTGTGTTAGACATATCTACGTTCACATACAGTGGGTGTAGGCCCTGTTGCATAGCGAATACACGAAGGTTGAGTTGGTGAGCCTATCATGTTACAGAGGCGTGGCCTCGGAACGCGGATGGTCGAAAGATCGAGCACGCGTCGCATGAATGATGTGACCGACGTTTAGCGTCCACCCTTGAACCCACATTGATGGCCGTGATGATAGGGGGAGATGTGGCTGAAAGGAGCCGTGTTATCACTAGGAACCCTTCTAGGATAGGTGTTTCTGAGTGGAGTTATTATTAACTCATTTAATTATAAACTTAGTCTAAATTCCTTTCGCAATTATAAATGTAGAAAAGGTTCTCCTCGATGCCACCTTTCCTGTTGACGATTGATTTGTTAGAAGGAGAGAAGCTCAGGCTAGACGGATCAAACTTCTCTATGTGAGTTGCGCGTCTCCACGTTCTTCTTAGCGAGAATGACGTGGTCGACTACATACTCGATGAGACGGATTTGGATCAGCCCATTTACCTAGAGACCCCAGAGCAGCAGGAAGACGGCTATCACCGTCAGGAGATGGCCTCCTTCATTTCAGTTACAATGCGTTTCAGAATGGTGGACGAGTTGTGGCCTATCGTGGGTAATTTCAACCCTCGTACATAATGCTACAGCTTAGGACACATTTCGTGGAACAACCACGCATATGGGAGCATGAGCTGATGGCGGACTTCCTCTCCATTAAGATGGAGGAGAACTCATCACTTGACGACCACTTGGATCGCATGCATGATGTGTACATGAGGCCTGCATACTTCCTGGATAGCCGGATGACAGGATCTTTTGCAAATGGCGTTGTGCTGCGGTCGCTGCCACCAAGCTACCAAGCACAAGTCAGGACTTGCATTATGAGAGGCAACGCGGAATCGATGGAATTCCACAGGTTCGTGATGGTTGAACCCGTTGTCGCTGAGGTCATCAATGACAAAGGTATATATTTGATATACAATTTTTTAAATGTTATAATCTTGCAAACACATTTGCAGTGTTAAGTATATTTGATACTTGTTCTGTTTTACTGAAAATAGGTCCTTCTGCATGAGAGGTGCTTGCTGGAGAGGAGGTGATGTTGTGTGTTGATGGCGAGCATGATGATGATGGCCAACGACGCTCTCCCTCAACATTTATCACTTAGTTTATGTTTTAGGATGATTATTGTAATCAAAAGATTGTTAACTTCTTTAGTGTGTCTCACACTTTGTGAGACGGTTATTCATATCAGTTTGTAACAAACAGTTGTTCCACTTTTATGAATGATTTCTATTTGTGTTCATATCTTGTTTTATTATATATAAATTATCCTTGTTGTTTGAAACTAACTGATAATGCATGAACATTTGTAAAATATTGAAATGCCTTTAAAATACCCAACTTAATGATATGTTCATTAATGAATGAAACCATTGTATAAATTCAAAAGATATGTTGATAATATGTGAAAATCATTTGATTTCTTATCACATATAAATCATGCCAAAGTTTGGCAAAATAACTTGAACACCATGTATTACTTGAATGCAAAGTTCTTTAATGAATTGTTAAAAAGTAAATACATATTCGATGTATTGTGTTTTAACAAAAATGGTAATTATCATTATATGATTGTTTAAATGTGTAAAGAAGTTTACCAAAGGAAACATGAGTATGAAATTATTTGATATGATCAAAGTGTTTCATCAAACAAAGGGTATAAAGATAAATGAGAATCTAATTACTACGATTTGATCAATAGTAATGAAATTCAACATATAAGATTGGCATAAAAGAAATTGAAGAATTCAAAGCGTTTTGAAACGTCAAAATGCAAAGCATCACAATTAGATATTAGATATCAAAATGGGTGAATAAATGGCACCAAATAAATCGTTGTAGTGTAGATGTAGAGACCATTGGTTAGAAATAGTTAGCACTCAATTAGAATATATAGTGAACCATAGGGATTCGCGAAAGCGGCTCCATATCAGGTATGGATCGTCGTAAAAGTTTTGGGGTTATTCGATATAACCAAAACAATAGCGAATAAGTCCTTGTAGAGTATTCATTGGAAATTTGAATATGAAATCCATAGCTGAAACCAAAAGGGGAGCAAAACTTGTATTGCTTGGATTTTGGTGCATTCTTGAGAAAGTTCACTTTTAGTGATATTTCTCGATTATGGAGCAAATGGAAGATAGTGAAAAACACGATAAGGATTCAAAACCCTGCATCAGAGTGTTGAGAAGCGCAACGGAAAACGTTCCTGAACGATTCTCTTCACAAAGGAAAGAATCAATGATATTGATCATTGTGTTTTCCCCACTAGTGTTTTCACTACATGAAGTATGATTCAAAATGTAACCCATATCTTGCATGGAGACTTTTGTGAATCATTTGTCATAATTCTTGGAATATGACATACCTACGAACTACTAAGGAAATAATGGTAATCTAAAATTATGAGAAATCCCAAAGCAAAATTCCCTTGAGATTAGAAAGCAATTCATTGCTGAATCTCACAAGTAAAAGGGGTCACTTGAATTTTCCCAAATGACTGCAAAGCCATAGTGGAAAAGGGGGTGAATGACAAAAGCACAATTTGTCAAGTATTGGATGAATTCAAATGAATTTGATTCATGTGTGCTTAATGTCTAGTGGATTTAAAACTAGTGTACTGGTGTCTCATAGTAAATCTCTCAGTTTGATATTTGATCAAAGGATTTGAAGTTGTTCAAAATAGTGAGTAGATATGAAATTTGCATAAAAATTGAGTGGGAGCTCTAAAAGTCTTCCTAAAACAATATGTGAATGACATATTTTTGAGTGGGAGCAATATAAGTCTCAAATTCAAATATGTAGGAACATAGTTTGAGTAAGAGTAGTGACTCATACCGAAATATGTTAGGAACATATTTTGAGTGGGAGCTTATAGAGTGATTCTTAAGGATGTTAAGAATAAAAGCGCAAGTACCAATAAATAATTATTTATGAGGTGTAGAAGTTGATAATAAGTGTATTATGATATTATGTAGTATTTCTTAAGGGATTCTGAAAAGGATTTCAGAATAGAAGTTAATTAAGGAACTAGTCCTTTATAACTCAAGTTAGGAATAGTATTAAGTTTAACATCAATGGTTGAAAGAAAGAAAAGGATGATCATCATCTACCTTTAGGGTCCTAGACCTCTTTTATCTGTACCTCCCCATCTTCGAGCAACAACTCCTTGGAATGAATCTTCAACTCACGCATGTATGGGTTGGTGATATCCACTGAGGGATCTTCCTTGGCTGATCCCGAGGAAGACATCGTGGCTCCAAAACAGAGACTCTACCTGTCAAAAACAGATAGAAACGAAAACACAACGAGAACACGATATATGAACCTCAGGGGGATCTGAGGGATTATATATTACGAAGTTTTATGACAAAAGGAAGGTACTAGGAGAAAATGGGTCGGAGACGGACTCCGGGGTGGCCACACCACCTGCTGGCGCGGCCAGGGGGGGCGCGCCAGGGGGTGGTGTGAGCCACCCTGGCTCCATTTCCATCCCTCTTTCGCTTCGTTGCTTTCCTTGTTGGGTTAAAACTGCAAAAATATAAATGGACAGATTTTTCGCGGACTTTTTCTTACCAGAACTGTTACCTATTCGAGAACGGACTCTGCAGGTCTCTGAACTTGGTCTTTGATAATTTTTTCCGGAGTTACCATTTGAATAGCATCAATATCCTCATTGTAAGAATCTCCAGAAATATAGTGCTTGAGTCGCTGACCATTCACCACTTGTGTAGTATTATCTTTTAAAGAAGAAATTTTTATTGCACCTGAACGATACACTTCTTCAATAACAAAAGGTCCTTCCCATTTTGAGAGTAGTTTCCCTGCGAAAAATCTGAGATGAGACATATACAATAGAACTTTCTCACCAACATGGAACTCTCTCTTAAGAATTCTCCTGTCATGCTATCTTTTAACTTTTTCTTTAAAGAGTCTAGCATTTTCGTATGCTTCACTCCTCCATTCATCCAACAAACTTAAGTCAAATAATATTTTCTCACCATTAAGTTTGCAGTCTCTATTAAGTTCTTTCACTGCCCAATAAGCTTTGTGTTCTAATTCTAAAGGCAGGTGGCAAGCTTTCCCATAAACCATTTTGTAAGGAGACATTCCCATAGGATTTTTATAGGCAGTTCTATAAGCCCATAAAGCATCATTCAACTTTTTAGCCCAATTTTTCTAGATCTATTAACAGTCTTTTGCAAGATGGATTTAATTTCTCTATTTAATAGCTCTACTTTCCCACTAGTTTGGGGATGATAAGCTAAAGCAATTCTGTGATTAACATCATATTTAGCAAGGGTCTTTCTCAAGCCACCATGAATGCAATGAGAACCTCCATCAGTCATAAGCTACCTAGGCACTCCAAACCTAGGGAAGATAATATCCTTAAGCATTTTCAAAGAGGTCTCACCATCAACACTTTTTGTGGGTATGGCTTCTACCCACTTAGTAACATAGTCAACGGTAACAAGAATATGTGTATAACCTTTTGAAGGGGGAAAAGGACCCAAAAAGTCGAATCCCCAACAATCAAATGGTTCAATAACAAGAGAGTAATTCATAGGTATCTCATTGCGTCTAGAAATATTACCAACTTGTTGACACTCATCACATGATAAGACAAATTTTCTTGCATCTTCAAAAAGGGTAGGCCAGTAAAAACCAGATTGTAGCACCTTTTGTGCGGTTCTATCTCCCGCATAATGTCCTCCATAGGCGCTACCATGACATTTCCGCAATATCTCCTTCTAGAACACATCTTCGCATAATACCATCTACTCCTTCTGTATATAAATGTGGGTCGTCCCAAAAATAATGCCTCAAATCGTAAAAGAACTTCCTTCTTTGCTGGGCTGTAAAAGTTGGAGGCAAATACTTGGAGACAATAAAGTTAGCATAATCAGCATACCAAGGGCTCCCTCGCGAGCTTACCCCTACTGCATCCAACTGTTCATTTGGGAAACTATCATTAACAGGCATAGGATCAAAAGAGATGTTTTCCAATCGAGATAAATTATCAGCAACAGGGTTTTCAGCACCTTTCCTATCTACAATATGTAGGTCAAACTCTTGTAAAAGCAACACCCATCTAATAATCCTAGGCTTAGCATCTTTCTTCGTCATAAGGTACTTAATAGCAGCATGATCAGTATGAATGGGAACTTTTGAATCAACAATATAAGGTCTAAACTTATCACAAGCAAAGACAACAGCTAAGAATTCTTGTTCAGTAGTAGCATAATTCTTTTGAGCAACATAAAGAGTCTTACTAGCATAATGGATAACATTTAACTTTTTATCTATTCGTTGCCCAAGGACATCACCTACAGCAAAATCACTAGCGTCATACATGATTTCAATGGGTAAGTTCCAATCAGGTGGTTGGACAATAGGAGCAGTAGTTAAAGCCTTCTTTAGAGTTTCAAAAGCTCCCTTACAATCATCATAAAAAACAAAGGGTACATCATTTTGAAGAAGATTAGCGAGGGGTTTTGATATCTTAGAGAAATCTTTAATAAACCTTCTATAGAAACCAGAATGACCAAGGATACTACGAATACCTTTAACCTTTCTTGGACAGGGCATTCTCTCAATTGCTTCAACTTTAGCTCTATCAACTTCTATGCCTCTTTCGGAAATCTTATGTCCAAGGACAATCCCTTCATTGACCATGAAGTGGCATTTCTCCCAATTAAGAACAAGATTAGTTTCTTCACATCTCTGCAAAACTTTATCAAGGTTGTGCAGACAATTATCAAAAGAAGTTCCATAGAGGGAAAAATCACCCATGAATACTTCCACAATTTCCTCACAAAAACCATGAAAGATAGCAGACATGCATCTTTGAAAAGTAGCGGGAGCATTACACAAACCAAAAGGCATACGCCTATAAGCATAGTTTCCATAAGGGCATGTAAAAGTAGTTTTTTCTTGATCTTGTTGTTTAACAGCAATTTGAGAAAACCTAGAATATCCATCAAGAAAACAAAAATGGGTCTTTTTAGACAACCTTTCTAACATTTCATCAATGCACATCCTATAACCTACTACTATTCTTTGGGGAATAAGCTCATCATTATCATTAGGGACAACGATAAATCCCCCTTTTTTTAGGGACACAATGAACAGGACTAACCCATTCACTATCAGCAATAGGATAAATAATACCAGCATCAAGGAGTTTTAATACCTCGTTTCTTACCACTTCCTTCATCTTAGGATTTAAACGACATTGATGTTCTACCACTGCCTTTGCATCTGGTTCTATGTTGATAGCGTGCTGACATATAGTAGGAGAAATCCCCTTTAAATCATCCAGAGTATATCCCATAGCTCCTCGGTGTTTCTTCAATACCTCCAATAATCTTTCCTCTTCCTTCCCTGAAATTTTAGAACTAACAATAACAGGATATATTTTATTATCATCAATGTAAGCATATTTAAGATCGTCAGGTAAAGGTTTTAGATCAAAAAAATCCTTTTTAGGTGGCAATGTGGTACCCAAATCTTCCATGGGCAAGTTATGCTTAAGCATCTTAGGTTGACGATGGAGAATCTCGTCAGTCTCATTTCTTTCTTCCATGAAGGTTTTACTTTCGTGGTCTTCCATAAATTGCCGCAAAGCATTGTTAGGAGCGAGAGAAATATAAGCAAGTTGTTCAACTCTAAAATCCTCATTAGGGGTTTCATTTTCACAAGGAACTTTAGTAAATTTTCAAAAATTAAACTCATAAGATTCCCCTTCAAATTTAGTTAAAATTTTCTCCCTTTTGCAGTCTATAATGGCTCCACACATGTTCAAGAAAGGTCTACCAAAAATGATAGGATAGGTTTTATTAGCAACTGAACCAAGTACTAGAAAATCAGCAGGATATTTAATCTTACCACAAAGCACTTCCACATCTCTTACAATACCAATTGGAGATATGGTCTCTCTATTGGCAAGGTCAATAACCACATAAATCTCCTCTAGTTCACAAGGACTAATTTCATGCATAATTTATTTGTAAATCTTGTAAGGAATAGCACTTGAACTTGCACCAATGTCACATAAACCATAATAGCAACGATCACCAATTCTAACAGAAAGCACAGGCACACTAGCCTTTTTGGTTCTATTTGGATGTGAGACAATATTAGAAGCATCCCTAGAGAAGACAATGTGACCATGTTCTACACTTTTAGTGACAAGGTCTTTCACAACTGCTACTGTGGGTTCAATATTTATTTGTTCATCAGGTTTCACATTTCTCTTTGTACTTTTATTAATTACACTAGTTATCATAGGATGCTCCTTTACCATATCCGGGAAAGGTAATTTCTCGATATAAGGTTCAGGTAAGATGTGATCACTAGTGCAAAATTCAGTACTTCTAGCAAGAACACAATCAACAATATCTTTATATGGTGCATGATACTTGTTCCATTCCTTTTTCGGAATTTCAATATATGAGGCAAAAGCCATAAAACAATTTGCAATAACTTGAGAATAAAGACCATAAGCATGACTAATATTTTGAAAGTCATCAGTTCCCATAAAAGATTCAATGCGTTCATAATTAGTATACCTTACTTTCTTCCTTTATCATTCTCCCATGCTTCAGCATTATATTGAATATGGTCTAGAAGATCCCTTTTAGCTGCTTCTTCCATGCGTGTAAATGATCCAGCTCAAGAAGCATCCAATAGATCCTTATCATGAAGAGAAAGCTTTGCATAAAAGTTATTGATAATAATATTGTTGGGGAGCTCATGTATAGGACATTTGAGCATTAGTAACTTCAGTCTCCCCCAAGCTTGAGTTGTACTCTCTCCATCAAGAGGCCAAAAGTTGTATATTTGATTCTGATCATTATGAATCTCACTAGGAGGATAGAATTTTGAATAAAAGAGAGGTACTACTTCCTCCCATTCAAGATCTTGACCATCCTTCAACAGCTTATACCATTCCTCAGCTCTTTCTTTTAGTGATAATGAGAATAACTTCTCCTTGACTTGCTCTGTTGTAATACCTATACACTTGAACAACCCGCATAATTCGTGTATAAAGAGCAAATGATCACCGGGATGGATAGTTCCATCTCCAAAATAGTAGTTATCCATAACACGATCAACAATTCTTGTAGGTATTTTAAAAGTATCCTTTTCAGCTGGTGGTGGTTCATCTACTACCTTAGCAGTGGTAGTAGCATTACAAAATAAGAAACTAAGTGAATTATCCATATTGAAATAAAGTAACTAACAGAAGTAAACAATACTCACAGTAGAAGTTTCCTTTACCAGTTCCACTCTCCAATAGCGCTTCACTCCTCGGCAACGACGCCAAAAAATAGTCTTGATGACCCACAAGTATAGGGGGTGTATCGCAGTATTTTCGATAAGTAAGAGTGTCGAACCCAACGAGGAGAAGAAGGTGTTGATGAGTGGTTTGGATCAGGAATTCTCTGTAAATACTTAGCAAACGGATTTTTAGCGGTTTTTGATAATGCAGATAAATAAAGTACGAGTAAATAAAAGACAATAATAATAAATGCGGCAAGTGGCCCAATCCTTTCTTTAGCAAAGGACAAGCCGGTTGTATTACTTAAGATGACCAAACGTTCTCGAGGACACATGGGAATATCGTCAAGTGCTTTCGCTTCTTATAGTTGATTAATCTCATTTAGCTTGACAAGTGTTGTGTGGGTGAACATATGCTAATGTACCGACCTTCCTAGGACTAATACATACTTGTTATTAAACCCCTTGCAAGCATCTGCAAGTACAAAAAAGTAATTAAGATAGAAACCTAACCACAACTTTAAACTCTAAGATCCTGACATCCCTTGTGCAAAGGTTTCCTAACGTGGGTTCAGGTTTCTGTCACTCCGGCAACCCCTACGATTAGTAGCCAAATACACAATGCATTCCCCTAGGCCCATAAAGGTGAAGTGTCATGTAGTCTATGTTCACATGACACCACTAGAAGAATAACACCACAACTTAAATAACAAACTATTGAATCTTTCTCAACACAATTCCACTACTAACAACATGACTTCTCCCGTGTCCTCAAGAACTAAACGAACTACTCACAAGACATCATATGGATCAAGATCAGAGATGATATAATGATAAGTAACAATCTTAACATAACAATGATTCAATGGTTCCACTCAATAGCATCAACTACAACAAGTAATCAACACCAGGAAAGTTTTCCCTAAGAACTATGCAAGATTCAACCCAATTGTTACAGTGGTATGGAGTGGTGATGATGTTGCTGATGGAGATGATGATGATGATTCTGATGAAGTCCAACTTGATGGTAGTGTTCATGGCGATGATCTCCCCTCTCCGGGAAGGAATTCCCCCTGGCAGAATTCTATCTACCGGAGAGATCTTTCTCTCTGTAGTTTTCCGCCCCGCAGAGGCGGCGGAATCTTTCTGTGGTTGCTCCCCAGGTATTAGGGTTTTGTGGGGATAATATACGCCAAAGTTGGGAGAGCCAGGAGTGGGCCAGGGTGGCCACACCACCTGGTGGCGTGGCCAAGGGTGGCCCACGCCAGGGGGTGGTGTGGGCCCCCCATGGCCCATCTCCACTCCCCCTTCTGGCATCCTTCGTCTTCTGGAAAAAGAGGATGTTCCATTTATTTTCCCAGATTTTCCGATCTTCGCGAATTTCGCCTCCAAACAGCCCCTTTTCCATCGGAATCCTGACTGCAGCGGTCCATCCTCCAAAAGTCATCAACCATGCAAAAATAGATGAAATCACATAAGTATCATCTCTTAATATGAAATATATCAATGAATAACAGTAAATTATGATATAGAATAGTGATGCAAAATGGACGCATATTATGAACCATAACTCTTATGGCATTTATCAGGACAGCCGGTGGATGCGTAGTTGGGTATGTTTTTCCTGTTCTACTCCGGTCCGAGACAAGATTTCAGCAGCAGGGAGGTGCTGGTGAAATTCTGGCTCGGATCGGGGTGGAGCTGGGAGACCATACTCAATTTATGGATCCGGCGGTTGCTAGGACCCTCTTTACCTATTAGAGAGATAGGTGCATGACGTTAAATCTATGTTTGCTAAAATTAACCAAACTAATACCGGATTTATTTATATGGCATGATTAATTGAAAGCATTGTATATATGTCTGTTTTGGTACTTATTAGAGTATGGAGAATCATAACTAGATGTATGAGGGATATGTTAGTAAGTGGGACTTTACCTCAGAATGGAAAGATAAAGTTGAGGACTTCGTGAATTGGGCATTTGCTATCCCCACCAGACCCAGAAAAATTTTCTGCCCCTGTACAAGATGCAAGAACCTGAATACACATTCGAAGGATGATGTCAGTAGGCACCTAATCAATTATGGGTTCACACCGTCCTACAAGACTTGGACTTTCCATGGTGATAAGTTAGCGAAACATGCTAGGAGAGAGTCACGGCAAAGTCAGTAGAAGAGTCAGCCAAGGGGAGAATTTGATGCTGGTTTTGATAGGTGCATAGTCAACTTTGTGAATGCTAATGTGCATGAAAGCCCTCATGTAGAGGCGGAGACACCTCAGGAGGCGGAGACAAGTGAGGAGCCGAAGGAAAACACGGCAAAGTATTACGAGACCTTGTTTGCCTCGCAGAGACCCCTTCATGCACATACAGATGTTAGCCAACTGGACGCCATCGCTCGCCTTTTGGCCTTCAAGAGCCACGGGAACTTGACCAGAGATGACTTCGATGATATGCTGGCCGTCGTTGGCAGCATTCTGCCGAAAGGGCACCTCTTGCCGGAGAACTTATACTATTCAACCAAACTCCTACGCGACCTTAAGATTTCATATGAACTGATACATGCTTGTCCGAAGGGATGCATGCTATTAAGAAAGGAGCATGCTCAGACAAATTATTGTATCCACTGCAAACCTTTGATACGTTGCTAACATATCCATAATTTTTGATGTTCAAAGCTTGGTTTTTATCTACTTTCTTATGTTTTGTCCACACTTTGGAGTACTTTTTATACACTTTCTTGGACTAACCTATTAACAAGATGCCACGGTGCTAGTTGCCTGTTTTCTGCTGTTTTTGGTTCCAGGAAAGTCAGAAAATGAATATTCTCGGAATTGGACGGGACAAAAGACAAAGTTGATATTTTACCGGAAGAATCACGGAACCAGAAGACGAGACAGAGGGGGGCCATAGGGCGGCCACACCACCCCTTGGCGCGGGCAGCCCTAGGCCGCGTTAGGGAATGGTGTGAACCCCCTGGCTGGCCACCGACATTGCCTCCGCCTATAAGATGCCTCCCGATGCAAAAACCCTAAATCCTCCAGCCTCCAGCCATGAAAAGTTCCGCAGCGCCGCCGCCACCGAAGGGGAGATTCGGGGGACAGAAAGTCTCTGTTCCGGCACCCTGCCGGGACAGGGAAGTGCCCCCGGAGCCATCTCCATCGATCTCCACCACCATCTCCATCGCCATTGCTGATTCCCATGATGAGGAGGGAGTAGTTCTCTCTCGAGGCTAAGGGCTCTACCGGTATCTATGTGTTCATCTCTCTCTATGCATGATCATATTGTGATC
The DNA here is from genome assembly GCA_910589775.1 of Avena eriantha. Classification (NCBI taxonomy): domain Eukaryota; kingdom Viridiplantae; phylum Streptophyta; class Magnoliopsida; order Poales; family Poaceae; genus Avena; species Avena eriantha. The sequence continues at coordinate 427,929,352 of OU342740.1, forward strand.
ATGAGCTTTGTAATCAAGTAGATCTACTTTGCTACTCAAGTGCTTTAATAGATCTCTGCTCTCCCCATGTGTGTGAAAGTGACAGCGTGCACACCATGGTGGCACTTAGGTTAGAGATTACAAATACTTGTTATGATTTATATTTGGAGTTGGATTTTTCTATGAAATTGTGGTGTTTGCTGGAACCATCTAGAGCTCAAGGTGACAGTGTGGGGTTATCTAGATGAGGAAAGTGAACTTTGAGGTATGCTGTTATAGCCCTACCATGGATTAGAGTGTCCAACCGAAGAGTAGTTAAGAGTAGTATCATAAAGAGAAGATATTTATATGAGAGTGTTCACTAGTGAAAGTATGATCCCTAGGCCTTGTTTCTAAGCATTGAAACACCATTTGCAACTAGATCTATTACATGTTTGCTTGCTTCCATCTTTATTTCAGTTTGCCTTTAGTCTCTTCCACGCCATCAAGCTATTTTCTGGCACCGTTGTCTTATATCCATACCACTTGTATTTTACTATCTCTTCGCCGAACTAGTGCACCTATACACCTAACAAGTCTATTGGGTGTGTTGGGGACACAAGAGACTTCTTGTCTCTTGATTACATGGTTGCTTGAGAGGGATACCTTTGACCACTTCCTCCCTGAGTTCGATAAACCTTGGGTGATCCACTTAAGGGAAACTTGTTGTTGTTCTACAAACCTCTGCACTTGGAGGCCAAACAACTGTCTACAAGAATAGAAGTGCGTAGACATCAAGCTATTTTCTAGCGTCGTTGCCGGGGAGGTAAGGTAAAAGGTACTCACCTGCTTCGGTGTGAGTGCTCAAAGTTATTTTCTTTAGATTCTGCAATTTTGTCTTTTTTGTTTCTTGTTTTTATTTTCACTAGTTAGGCTTAATGGAAAACAACAACAAAATTAGAGAGCTTTTTAGTATTTTTCCTAATGTAGAACATGAATTGTCTGAAAAGAAAATTAAAAAACCCATGGAACTTTCTTTGCATGCTAATAGCAATGTTATTAGTATGAATCTTTTGAACACCTTTGTTACTAATGCTATGGAAACGTCTAAGCTTGGGGAAGTTAGTTTTTATGAAAATGATCTTTTTAGTTCCCCGTCTTTAAAGAATAAAATTTGCTCTGATGATACTTTATCTCCCATATGTGGAAATTCTAATGATACTTGTGATATTTTAAATCCACATACTGAAAGCATCTCTTTTAAAATACCTATAAAAATTGTTGAACGTGTTATGAACAACTATTATTTGGGAGATGGAACTGTCCATCCTCGTGATCATTTACTCTTTATACACGAATTATGCGAGTTGTTCAAGTGTGTAGGTATTTCAATGAACCAAGTTAAGAGGAAGCTATTCCGTTTTTCACTTAAGGGCAAAGCAAGAGAGTGCTATGATCTACTAGATGATCCTCATCATTTGGAGTGGAAGGAACTTTAATCTCTCTTTTACTCTAAAAATATCCTCCTCATGAAATTCATAAAGATAGGAATTACATTTATAATTTTCATCCACATGATGGAGAAAGTATTGCCCAAGCATGGGGGAGATTTAAGTCACTAATGCTCAAATGTCCCATTCATGAGCTCCATAGTAATATTGTTATAAATAATTTCTATGCAAGGCTTCAGGACATTACAAGGACTATCTATATACTTGTTTAGAGGGATCCTTCACAAGTAAGGAGGTCAAAGCTAAGTGGGATCTTCTTGAAACAATTCAAAGCAATACTGAAGATTGGGATAACAACAAAGGTAAAGAACCAGGTATAAACTATGAGTATGATTGCATTAAGTCTTTCGCTGAAACTGCTGATTTTCAAGAGCTTAGTGCTAAATATGGTATTGATCCTCAAATTCTTGTTGATTGTTATAGAACCTTTTCTTCTCATATTAATGCTCCTAAAGAAAAATGGGACATGTATCATGAGCCTTATAAAGATACTTGCATGGAAAATGAAATTGTTATTAATGATAGCAATAAACATGCTCAGACCTCTAAAAGTACTACTTCTTATAAGCATGTTAATTTTTGGGGAATACATAGACCTTGTGAGAATAATCAAATTGAAGAAGAAAATTGTATCACCCACGGGAATGAAAAAACTAGAACGTGGTATAGGGCTCTAAATGATCTTGGTAAAAAAGTATGTGCCCTCTATCCTTTTATTTGTGAACTTTGATTTGAAGTGGGTCATTTCAATTTTCAATGCTCAGGCCATAATAATAGCCCTTCTAATCCAATGAGAACTACAAGTTTGTATTGTGATGACATGATCACTCCTAATCAGCATGATCAACTTACATTATTTTTGGGGTGTGAAGAGTTATCAAGAAAAACCTCTTTGGTAGATATGAGTGCTTTTGATATGAATAGCATCCTGCATGGTTGTCGTATTTATTGTGTTGATAATTGCCAAACAAATACTTACATACAAAATATCCTAAAAGATGAGATCTTACCAAAATATGACATGACTAATATGTGTTTTGGTCTTATTAATGAAAAGGAGGAATCCTGCAAAGTTTCTTCTATTGTCTCTAACAATGAACCAGGGTATATGGAGAAGCTTCCTTTCAAGCATCTCCCTCCTAAAGAGAATAAGAAAAAGAAGAAGAGGAGGAGTAAAAGGAGAGAGGAAATGGTATTTTCCCCTAAGCATGTTGCTCCTATTATAGTTTTTGATGAGCCTGAACTCGATGATGTTCCTATGCCTATTACCTATAGTAGTGATCATGATTGGGAAAATCACACTACTTTTGATATTGAAAATCTCTTCGGTATCAATTCTAAAAAAGATGATATTAATAATTACTGTACTATTAGTGTTATCCATGTTCCTTCCAATGATGATATGTTTACAAACGAACACACTTTGGAAGATAACTATTCTATTGCTTATGATGATACTATACTGCAATATATGATGATTGCAATAATGAATATGATATTTTCAGTCCACCTACTATTGAGGAGAAAATTAATTATGATTACAATATGCCTCCTATATTTGATGATTACGGTGATGAGAATAATAATGATAGCTATTTTGTTGAATTTGCTCCAACTATGATTAATAAGAATGACTATTCTTATCGGGAGAGTAATACTTGTTTTATGCATGTGGCTCATGATAAGAATGTTTCATCTAATACTTATATTGTTAATTTTATTCATGATCCTACTAAAAGTTATTATGAGAGAGGGAAACATGGTTCTATGCATCTCAATAATATGAAGTTTCCCCTCTTTATGTTAAATTTTTTAAAGTTGCACTTGTTTTGCTTTCCTATGCTTGTTGCTTTGTGCTTTCATGACTTGTTTCTTTGCAAGATTATTTTTCATAGGAAGTGGGTTAGACTTAAATATGCTTTGAATTTGCTTCTTGATGCTCTCTTTTCCTTCAATTCATATTTCTTATGTGAGCATCTTCTCAAACTATCATGCCTAACTTAAAGGCGTTAAAGAAACGTACTTATTGGGAGATAACCCAAAAGTTTTAGTTGATTCTTGGAAGTTATTACTTCATTGATAACCACTTGATACGTCCATTTTGCATCACTATTCTATGTCTGAATTCACTATTATTCATTGATATATTTCGTATTAAGAGGTGATACTTATGTTATTTCATCTATTTTTGCATGGTTGATGACTTTTGGAGCATGGACCACTGCAGTCAGGATTCTGATGGAAAAGCTGTTGTTTGGAGGCAAAATTCGCGAAGATCAGAAAATCCGGGAAAATATACGGAAAATCCTATTTTTCCAGAAGACTCAGGATGCCATAAGATGGAGTGGAGGTGGGCCATAGGGGGCCCACACCACCCCATGGCGCGGGCAGGCCCAGGCCGCGCCTGGAAGTGGTGTGGCCGCCCTGGCCCACTCCAGCCTCTCTCCTCTAGCATATATCATCCCCACGAAACCCTAAGACTCGAGGAGCGACCACAGAAAGATTCCGCTGCCTCTGCGGGGCAGAAAACACCGAGAGAGGAAGATCTCTCCGGCAGACATATTTCTGCCGGGGAAATTCCTTCCCGGAGAGGTGAGATCGTCGCCATCAACACCACCATCAAGCTGGACTTCATCGGGATCATCATCATCATCATAACCATCATCACCATCAGCACCCTCATCACCATCTCCATATTGCTGTAAGAATTGGTTGAATCTTGCATAGTTCATAGGGGAAACTTTCCCGGTGTTGATTACTCTTTGCAGTTGATGCTATTGTGTGAACCATTGAATTATTGTTTATGTTCAGATTGTTATACATCATTATTCCATATCTGATCATGATCCATATGATGTCTTGTGAGTAGTTCGTTTTGTTCTTGAGGACATGGGAGAAGTCTTGTTGTTAGTAGTGGAGTTGCGTTGAGAAAGATTCAATAGATTGTTATTTAAGTTGTGGTGTACTTCTTCTAGTGGTGTCATGTGAACGTCGACTACATGACACTTCACCTATAAGGGCCTAGGGGAATGCATTGTGTATTTCGCTACTAATCATAGGGGTTGCCGGAGTAACAGAAACCTGAACCACCGTTAGGAAACCATTGCACAAGGGACGTAAGGGTCTTAGAGTTTAAAGCTGTGGTTAGGTTTCTACCTTAATTACTTTCTTGTACTTACGGATGTTTGCAAGGGGTATAATCACAAGTATGTATTAGTCTTGAATGGGGCGGTACATTAGCACAGGTTCACCCACACAACACTTAGCAAGCTAAAGAAGATTAATCGACTATATGAAGCGAAAGCACTTGACAGTTTTCCCATGTGTCCTCGAGAACGTTTGGTCCTCTTAAGAAGTACAACCGGCTTGTTCTTTGCTGCATAAAGGATTGGGCCACTTGCTGCATTTATTCCTACTGTCTTTTGTTTACTCGTACTTTGTTTACTGGCTTTATCGAAAACCCCTAAAAATCCGTTTGCTAAGTATTTGTAGAGAATTCCTAATCCATACCACTAGCCAGCACCTTCTGCTCCTCGTTGGGTTCAACACTCTTACTTATTGAAAATACTGCGATATACCCCCTATACTTGTGGGTCATCACCGCTCCTTATCCTTTTTATTTGCTTTTTGTGCCAAGAGTAACCTCTAATAAGAGAGAATTAATGCTTGGGAAAGTTCCTGTCTTGAAACAGATTTTTGTGCTTCACCGTAAAAATTCGTCTAAAATCTCTGTACGTCATTTTGAGGCGTGAATTTTTGTGCTTCTGCCCCAGGTTGTTATATAACTTTAGTTAGTCCAACACTTTTCGATTTGACCAACAGAAGGTCTTCGAAAAAATTTGTTTTTACCTGTTGGTCTGTTTCGACAGATTTCTGCCATTATTTGCATTTGCTTCTTGTTGGTTCCTTTTTGGGTTCTCTTTGGAGAATTGAGCTTTTTGAGGGAAGTGCTACAGTAACTTGTGTTTTAATGGAAGTTTTATTGGTGTTGAAACTGAACCCAAGACTTATTATCTTGAGTGCACTAATGTTGCTAATAAAGATTGTATGAAGGAAATTTCAGGTGTATGGAGAGAATGATGTAATGAGATGAAGAATGGACTAAAGCTCAATCTTGGGGATGCCAAGCATGTCACCCCAAGAAATATCCAAGAAGTACAAGCGTCAAAGCTTGGGGATGCCCAAGGCATCCCCTTCTTCATCAATAAATATCCCAGGTTTCTTCCAAACACTTCATTTTTATTGTTTCATGCACAGTTGTGTTGTTCTTGGAGCATCTTCTTTTTCATTTTCATTTTGGTTTTTCATTTTCTTGGTTTTCTTAGTTTATTGAATAAATTGGTTGGACCCCCTCTTTCATGCATTGGTTTTCAAATAGTTTGGTTTGGATTAGAAAAGAGTAGGAAAGTTCATGCCTAAGTGGTAAAGAGAGCTTGTTTTTGACTGTGGCCTATGCTTTGCCATGTCATGCTTGATATGGTTTTGGCTTTATGCATAGTGATTTTTGCTGTAGCATGACATGTTATAAACAATTGAGATTGCTTAATGTGCCTTGAAAGAATCATGCGTTGTTTTAGCATATTAAAGCATAATATTGTGGTATTCTCCTTTGATGCCTTATTTGGGTTTACTTGGCGCATGCTCACACCATGTTAAGACTATGCCACGTCATCATAGCCTCTATGATCCTTTAGTTTTTTACTAGTAATATCACTTTATGCTTTAATTAATAATGTTTTGTCGCTTTGCATGATTATGGCCATTATTGCTCTCTTAGTTGGTCGCTCCCAGTCTTTTGCTAGCCTCCATAACCAAGTATGTGTTCCACTCATGCATCCAACTCCTAAAACCAAGTTATTCCAAAGAGTCCACCATACCTACCTATTAGCATATGCTATTCCAAGTATATTCATGTTTTTATCTACCTTCCGAATTAAACTTGTTATGAGAAAACTAGTGATTAAAGCTCTCACGAACTTGATGGCACACTTTACTTTTCTTGCCCTTAATAAACTTGAACCATTGTGTCGTCTATGTTGTATATGGTTGCACTTATATGTTGGGGATTAGCAGAACCATGCTATCATAGGGAACGCTTTCAACATTGCACTTGTACTTTGTACCTAGTTGATATCATGCTCTTTTGTCTATGGATGTCGTCGATGTGAAATGAAAGGGGAGCTTGTAAGTCCATGGAGTTATGTATGTGTGTTAGAGAAACACCTGGGCCGCCTGTCTAATCCATGCCGTCATGGTGGAAACCTACAGCGTAACTATAATGAGCTGTCTATGAAGCATTCTTCTTATAAAAAAAGAGTCAGATATTGAGAAGAAAGAGAAAAAAGAAAAAAATATGAGAAAAGAGGAAAGAGAGAAAAAAGCACCATTTTTCCATGGTAAATAAGAAGATTGCTAAGATGCTCGTTGTCTGCTTGCCTTGTTATTTTGATATGGGGATTCTTTCGTATCATCAGGCAAGGGGTACCCCGTTGGCGGTTCTCTGTGACACACATGTACTTACTATGACAAGAATTAACCGGTAACTAAACTTGAGTAGCATGAGGAGCGGACCTCGTATTCAAGGGACATGAGATTTCCAACTTATACTTTGTCAAGCATATACTCCATAGTTTGTTCACTTTAACCTTAATCACTTCAAGATGCTTATGATAGGCGCAATGAGAGCTGAAAGCTAATAAGTACCATAATTTTTCGAAGCTCTTTATGAAACTTGAATCCCTACTTCCTTCTATGAAGGCCTTTCTTTTACTTCTATGTTGAGTCTCCACCTTCTATCTTTATGCACCTATTTTGAGAGCATAGTGGCCATTCTTAGCTCTATGTGCATTGTCCCAAGACTTGTTGATTGATGCATAATTTTGATATTGCTTGTTCTTAAACTATTTGTATCTAGTCACTCTTATGTACTTTGAAGGTGTCCTATGCATTTATGTTTGCTACTTTATGAGGGACAAGCTGAATGCCACTATGCTATGTTTTCTTTATGTGAAACAAACAAACGTTTTGAAAAGCATTATTATTCATGAATCTTTTGTTTGTGCCTTTTCATGTTACAACATAGTTGCTATGTCTTATAGTTAGAACTTTATCTTTCATGTTATGTTGAAGTACTATGATCCCAGCTATCAATGTTTTACAAATACTTTGACCAAGTTTATGAAGGTGCATGTCACATCAAAAATTATTCGTTCCTTTTATCACTTACCTACTCGAGCACGAGCAGGAGTTAAGCTTGGGGATGTTGATAGGTTGCTAACGTATCCATAATTTTTGATGTTCCATGCTTGGTTTTATCTACTTTCTTATGGTTTGTCCACACTTTGGAGTTCTTTTTATACACTTTCTTGGACTAACCTATTAACAAGATGCCACAGTGCCACTTGCCTGTTTTCGGCTGTTTTTGGTTCTAGGAAAGTCAAAAAATGAATATTCTTGGAATTGGACGGGACAAAAGCCAAAGTTGATATTTTACCGGAAGACTCACAGAGCCAGAAGACGAGAGGGATGGGGGCCACAGGGCGGCCACACCACCCATTGGCGCGGGGAGCCCTAGGCCACGCCAGGACATGGTGTGGGCCCCCTGGTCGGCCATCGACCTTGCCTCTTCGCCTATAAGATGTCTCCCGATGCAAAAACCCTAAATCATCCAGCCTCCAACCACGAAAAGTTCCGCAGCGCCGCCGCCACCGAAGGGGAGATTCAGGGGACAGAAAATCTTTGTTCCGGCACCCTGCCGGGACGGGGAAGTGCCCCCGGAGCCATCTCCATCGATCTCCACCACCATCTCCATCGCCATTGTTGATTCCCATGGTGAGGAGGGAGTAGTTCTCTCTTGAGGCTAAGGGCTCTACCGATAGCTATGTGTTCATCTCTCTCTATGCATGATCATATTGTGATCATGAGCTTTGTAATCATGTAGATCTACTTTGCTACTCAAGTGCTTTAATAGATCTCTGCTCTCCCCATGTGTGTGAAAGTGACAGCGTGCACACCATGGTGGCACTTAGGTTAGAGATTACAAATACTTGTTATGAGTTATATTTGGAGTTGGATGTTTCTATGAAATTGTGGTGTTTGTTGGAACCATCTAGAGCTCAAGGTGACAGTGTGGGGTTATCTAGATGAGGAAATCGAACTTTGAGGTGTGCTCCTACCATGGATTAGAGTGTCCAACCAGAGAGTAGTTAAGAGTAGTATCATAAAGAGAAGATATTTATATGAGACTGTTCACTAGTGAAAGTATGATCCCTAGGCCTTGTTTCTAAACATTGAAACACCGTTTGCAACTAGATCTGTTACATGTTTGCCTACTTCCATCTTTCTTTCAGTTTGCCTTTAGTCGCTTCCATGCCATCAAGCTATTTTGTGGACTGTTGTCTTATATCCATACCACTTGTATTTTACTATCTCTTTGCTAAACTAGTGCACCTATACACCTGAAAAGTGTATTGGGTGTGTTGGGGACACAAGAGACTTCTTGTATCTTGATTACAGGGTTGCTTGAGAGGGATACCTTTGACCACTTCCTCCCTGAGTTCGATAAACCTTGGGTGATCCACTTAAGGGAAACTTGTTGTTGTTCTACAAACCTCTGCACTTGGAGGCCCGACAACTGTCTACAAGAATAGAAGTGCGTAGACATTAACCTTCTAGGTACTTTGAGGACGATCCCAATGGTGATGGTTAGAAGAGGCAGACCGGGGTTGCCCAAAACATACTCCGGTATCTTCCAGTGCTACCGAGGATCCAACGGCTCCTCATGATCGAGGATACTGCCCATCAGATGCAGTGGACAATAGAAGGGGAATAGATACACCGACAAGATGATACATCTGTCGGATGGTAGTGCATGTAAGAACTTTGTCAAGAAATATCCTAAGAAAGCCAGTGACAAGAGGAGCGTAGAAGTTGCCATATCAACCGATGGGTTCAATCCATATGGTATGTCGGCTGCAGTATACAGCTGTTGGCCAGTGTTTGTTATTCCCCTGAACCTCCCCATGCGTCTACATGAGATCAGAGAACATGTCTGTGTCGATGATAATCCCCTGACCGAAATACCCAGGTAAGAACCGATGGTGGTTGACTTGCTTCGTGGCTGGGAAGGTCGCGGGATCCGAACATATGACGCCGCAAACAAGGAGCACTTCGATATGTATCTCTGGTACCACACCTCCCTGCATGACCTACCAGCATGTGCGTTGTTCTGCGGCTGGTGTACACATGGGAAGTGGCCTTGCCTAGTGTGCATGCAGGATCTGACTTTCTTCTGGCTGTCGAAGGGAGGCAAGTATTCCTGCTTTGATGAACATTGAAAGTCCCTTCAGCCGAATCATCCATACAGGAATGACAAAAGGAGGTTCAAGAAAGGCCGTGTTGTCCATGATCCAAAGCCACGTCTGAAGACGGGAAAGGAAATCAAGGCTGAGTTAGAAGCTCTCTAGCCTACCCCGATGGGAATGGTTTCGTCGGATATGGGGACACGCACCAGTGGAACCACATTCCATGCTTATGGAAGCTCCCTTACTTTGAGGATCTCGAGCTCCCACATAACATTAATGTAATGCACACCGAAAAGAATATCGGTGAGGCCCTTTGGAGCACCATAATGCAAATTGAGAAGTCGAAGGATAACATCATGGCTCGAATTGATCAAGAAAAATGGTGTGATAGGCCAAAGTTGAAAATGCAGCCACCTGGAACCAACGGCAGAAAAGGGTGGTCTAAGCCAAAGGCTCCTTTCTGCCCAACAAAGCCCCAAAAAAGGGAGATCTTCCAGTGGATCACGCAAAGTTTGTTTTTCCCTGATGGGTATGCAGCCAACTGGATGAGGGGTGCGAACATGCAAACATTGCGAGTACAAGGGCTCAAGAGTCATGACTACCACGTATGGCTTGAGCGAATAATGTCGGTGATGATTCGAGGCTTTGTCGATGAGAAGAGTTGGCGAGTGCTGTCGAGGTTGAGATTTTTCTTCCGCTAGATTTATGCTAGGGAGTTAGACCACAAAGTGGTTGAGAAGCTACATGAACAGGCACCCGAGTTTCTTTGCGATCTAGAGATGATCCTTCTGCCAGGGTTCTTCAATCCGATGAACATACGATCTTGAATCTCGCGAACGAGGCTTTGAAGGGGGAACTTGTGTGGGCCCGTTGGCAGTATCTGCCAGAGAGAGAAACACATAGGCTTCATACAAAAACAGGCAATAAATGCAAGATCGAGGCATCCATAGCCGATCAGTCCTTAATGAGGAGGTTGCAAACTTCACCACAAAGCACTATGATGCCAACAATCCCACAAAGCACAACCCAGTCTCCCATTACAATGCTGCCAACCCTGAAGATGTACCCAAGCTTAGCATCTTCAGAGGACTTGGTGGCAAATCAAGTGGCACGAAGAAGTTCATAATGGAAAAACCTAAGCGGGAGTTGATCCAGCCGTATGTCTTGAACACCATGGAGGAAGTGAAGCCATACATCGAGTAAGTGCTCACCATTTAGATTTCCGCAAACATTCACTCCTATGTTCATGCCTAACTCTTCTTCTTTAAATTGGTATAGATGGTTCAAGCATGCACATTGGAAGAATCCTGTTAGGGGTCCTAACCCAAAAGAGGAGCAGGATCTCTTCGATAAGGGTGGTGGTTTTGGTTTCATCAGCTGGTTCTGTGGTTTGGTACTATTCCATCCAACTTCTTGTGCTAAACTTCTCGTTCTAACTTGTAGGCAAATACTGAAAAAGAGATGCAACCGAGCTAAGAAATATTGTCAGGGGATTTAACCATTCAGTCGACATGTTCAATGCTTATGACGTGAATGGGTATCGCTTCCATACCCATGAATACACAACTATCCGGCCCAACCGGAAGGCAACAAATAGCGGGGTCTTTTGTGAAGGCTCAGATGGCCTCCAATATTATGGAGGAGTCGAGGGTATATATGAGTTGAATTACGGTTTTGGCAAAAGGGATAAATCCCGTTGTATTCAAATGCCATTGGTTTGACCCACATCAGGTGAATCAGGATCCTTAAATTGGATTACTCGAAGTTAAGAGAAGCTTCGATTATGCAGGAGATGATGTCTATATTTTGGCTACTCAAGCCTTCCAAGTATTCTATCTTCCATACCCATGCCAAAACCCTACAAAACGTCTACAGGACTAGGATGTTGTGATGATGGTACCGACACGCAACAGGCCGCCCTTGCCAAACAAGGATGATTATCGCCGCCTAGACCCTTCAACAAATGATGGTGAGTTTTATCAGGAAGAAGGGATCCCCGGACAATTCACTATCAACTTGTCCGGCGATAGTGACATGTTCGTATAAGATGAGCAAGAAGACAAGGAGGAAAACACTGTGCAAGATGAAGTTGAGGAGGTTTACAACCAACAAGATGTGAGTTTGCTCGAGGCGTTCCGTGCAGGCCTTGACATCAATGCTCCATAGGGACCACCTCCAGGTTTCATGGATGATTATTGGTGGCCCGAGAATGATAGAGATGATGAAACCCGTGTTCCAATTCGTAATCCCGACATAGGCTTCTGATATATGTAGTAGTAATAATATGAGACTAATCTATGTAGTACTGTTTGTCAGGTTGTTGTATTTGTAAGAACACTATGCTATGTAATAAAATTTGTTGCTTTTACTAATATCCATCGATTTTCATCATTGTTGCTTTTACTAATATTCCTCTATTTTCATCATTGTTGCTTTTACTAATATTCATCAATTTTCATCATTGTTGCTTTTACTAATATTCAGCTAATTATGTTCATTGTTGCTTTTAATGTGTACTAATAAACTACTCTTTTCATTCTATTTTGCAGGTGATTGAAAGATGCCAGGGGGAAAGGGCGTTACAAAAAAGCTAAAATGCTTGGTTGACCTTGTGAGTGGTGGTTCAAAAAGGGGTGGTTCGAAAGCTTCAACATCGGCTTCGAGAGAGCGTGCTAGTCCTCCACCGCGCACTTCATAGCGGCAGGGTTGTGGGAGGCGTGGGAGGAATCCTAGTCCCCCCGGCCGTGGTGGACCAGGACGAGGAGGAGGAGGATAAGGAGGAGGAGGAGCCAGTTCGTCAGGAGGATGAGGAGACTCACTCGGATGATGATGATGGGGAGGAGGAGGCGCAGTCGCAGCAGTCGGAGGATGAGGGGTTGGGGTCTTTACCCTACGAGCTTGACATGACCTTGAGGTGGGAGCCTCCGGAGGATGAGACGTTGTACCTTGAGGCGTACGCGGCCTTGGACCCACTGCTTACGCCATGGAGCAAGGCTCTGTATTAGTGTGGGGTTGCGAGACTCCCCGATCTACCTTTTGCCTATGCGGATAAGGTTCTCGTGCCTGCTGGGAAGAAGTACATTATTTGACCCGCTAACCATATATTGGAATTTTCATCACATACTGATTATGATTTTTCATTGTGCAGTTCCTTTCTATATCAGGATGGAATGAAGCCATATCGTGGCTACTCGAGCATCCTTGGAGCCCTTGTTTGAGCGTATTTTCCTGGGATTGTCACTCTCCCAAATGGTCAGCAGGATGTAGCTTGGACTTGGAAGCATTACCACTACGCCCCGGATCCGGCTAAAGAGTACAACCACATGGCGGAGAAGATTCAAGTTCTGTTCTAGGTAAATTTGTTTCCCTTGTCATAAATAAATCACTGTGGCTTTGACTCGTGGCTTTGACTCATTTTTTTCATGTATGCATACTTGTAGAATTACTTCGACATGGACAGGGATAACTCAAGGGAGTGCATGGCGATCGTGAACGAGCTTGCCAAGAGGAAGGTGCAAGACATGCACTACGAGGCACGCGTGAACTCTGTCTACAACTGGTTTGGCGATCGCAAGATCTGGATGAACAAGATTCAAGCCCGGGACATGCTCTTCGAGTCGTGGCAGTACCTGCAGGTAGTTGCATTTCTGTTTTAATGATTTCTTGACTTCATCTATTTCCTAGTGTACTAATATGTATACCATGTGGATGTAGAACCCTCCTCAGTTTGTCGGTAATGACACGAGGTGCTTCACGGGGATGGTAGCATGGTGGACTGATGACCCATAAGTATAGGGGGTATATCGCAGTATTTTCGATAAGTAAGAGTGTCGAACCCAACGAGGAGCAGAAGGTGCTGGCTAGTGGTATGGATCAGGAATTCTCTGCAAATACTTAGCAAACGGATTTTTAGGGGTTTTCGATAAAGCAAGTAAACAAAGTACGAGTAAACAAAAGACAGTAGGAATAAAATGCAGCAAGTGGCCCAATCCTTTATGCAGTAAAGGAAAAGTCGGTTGTATTTCTTAAGATGACCAAACGTTCTCGAGGACACATGGGACGACTGTCAAGTGCTTTCACTTCATATAGTCGATTAATCTTCTTTAGCTTGCTAAGTGTTGTGTGGGTGAACCTGTGCTAATGTACCACACCATCCAAGACTAATACATACTTGTGATTATACCCCTTGCAAACATCCGTAAGTACAAGAAAGGAATTAAGGTAGAAACCTAACCACAGCTTTAAACTATAAGACCCTTACGTCCCTTGTGCAATGGTTTCCTAACGGGGGTTCAGGTTTCTGTCACTCCGGCAACCCCTACGAATAGTAGCCAAATACACAATGCATTCCCCTAGGCCCTTATAGGTGAAGTGTCATGTAGTCGACGTTCACATGACACCACTAGAAGAAGTACACCACAACTTAAATAACAATCTATTGAATCTTTCTCAACGCAACTCCACTACTAACAACAAGACTTCTCCCATGTCCTCAAGAACAAAACGAACTACTCACAAGACATCATATGGATCATGATCAGAGATGGAATAATGATGTATAACAATCTGAACATAAACAATAATTCAATGGTTCACTCAATAGCATCAACTACAAAGAGTAATCCACACCGGGAAAGTTTCCCCTATGAACTATGCAAGATTCAACCAATTGTTACAGCAATATGGAGATGGTGATGAGGGTGCTGATGGTGATGATGGTGGTGATGATGATGGTGATCCCGATGAAGTCTAGCTTGACGGTGGTGTTGATGGCGACGATCTCCCCTCTCCGGGAAGGAATCTCCCCAACAGAAATCTGTCTGCCGGAGAGATCTTTCTCTCTCGGTGTTTTCCGCCCCGCAGAGGCGGCGGAATCTTTCTGTGGTCACTCCCCAAGTCTTACGGTTTCGTGGGGATGATATACACTAGAGGAGAGAGGCTGGAGTGGGCCAGGGCGGCCACACCACCTCTAGGCACGGCCTGGGCCTACCCGCGCCATGGGGTGGTGTGGGCCCCCTGTGGCCCACCTCCACTCCATCTTCTGGCATCCTGAGTCTTCTAGAAAAATAGGATTTTCCATAAATTTTCCCGGATTTTCTGATCTTCGCGAATTTTGCCTCCAAATAGCACCTTTTCCATCAGAATCCTGACTGCAGCGGTCCATGCTCCAAAAGTCATCAACCATGCAAAAATAGATGAAATAACATAAGTATCACCTCTCAATACGAAATATATCAATGAATAATAGTGAATTAATACATAGAATAGTGATCCAAAATGGACGTATCAACTCCCCCCAAGCTTAGACTTCGCTTGTCCCCAAGCGAAACTGAGCTCAATAAACATGGCCTCAGGTTTATGGAGTGAAGAGTCGATAAAAGAATACGGACAAGAAGCATCACATTCATCAAATACATAGATCATAATAGAAGACAACTCACTATTATATAACTCAACTTGTAATGAGTAAAGAAAACACAATAAAGATACATAAAGTGAATCAGAATTGGTAATGGCAAACTTAGCTCTCGGTCGAAGAATAGTTGATTATTTACTGGAGTTCACAAATAGATGGCTTTTTTTCAATGATAGCTTTCAAAGTAGTAAACATCAAGATAAGAGCAATGTGCAAAACACGGAACATAAGAAACGTGATTGAATAAATCATCATATGAATAAATGAAACACATCAACTCAAAATACTTGCTAAGATAGAAGGGAATAGGTTTACTGACTCAATCTACAAAGTAAAAGAAAGGCCCTTCGCAGAGGGAAGCAGGGATTGTAAGTATCATACAGAGCTCCCAAAAATTATGATACTTACTAGCTTTCAGCTCTCATTGCCCCTATCATAGGAATCTTTAGGTGATTAAGGTGAAAGTGAGGTCCAATCTGAGTTATATGCTTGACAGACTATAAACTGAAGATCCCAAGTCCCTTGAGTACGAGGGTCGCTCCTCATGCTACTCAACTTTAGTTACCGGTAAGTTCTTGTCATCGTAAGTATGTGCGTATCATTGAGAACCGCCAACGGGGTACCCCTTGCCCGATGACACGGAGGAATCCCCATATCAAAATGACAAGGCAAGCAGATAATGAGTATCTCAGCAATCTTCTTATTTACCATGGGAAAATGGTGCTTTTTCTCTCTTTCCTCTTTTCATAGTATCTCTTTTTTTCTTTTCTTTTTCTCAATAGCTATCTCTCTCTTTTTTTTATAAGAAGAATGCTTCATAGATATCATTATGGTTACGCTGCAGGTTTCCACCATGTCAGCATGGATTAGACCAGCGGCCCAGGCGTTTCTCTAACACACATACATAACTCCATGGACTTACAAGCTCCCCTTTTATTTCACACCAATGACATCCGCAAACAAAAGAGCAAGGTATCAACTGGGTATATATTTACAAGTATTGAAAGCGTTCCTCGCGACAGCACGGTTCTGCTAATCCCCATCCTATAATTTGCAAGCATATAACTTTCATGGAGAGTTCACAATGGTTCAGGTTTATTAGATGCAAGAAAGTAAATTGTGCCATCAAGTTCGTGAGAGCTTTAATCACTAATTTTCGCATAACAAGTTTAATTTGGGAGGTAGACAAAACAAGAATTTACTTGGAATAGCAATAATGCTACTAGGTAGGTATGGTGGACACAAATGGCATGGGTTTTGGTTTAAAGGAGTTGGAAGCACCAAAAGAATACCCTCTCAGTACAGGTTTTTGGCTAGTAAGGCTGGGTAGCAAGTACAAGAGTTGAAGGAAACAACCAAACATACAAGTGATAAAGACAAACATGCAATCTTCCTTGGAAGCACAAAAGATCTTAACTAGAGAATACTAGACTTATGAGCAAATCAAGAAAGAAAGATGATGAAATTATTTTTCTTTAGAGTACTTCTATCTTTTTCTTTCAACTCTCAAAAAGGTGTTGCTACTGACCGAGCCAGGTTTGGCAAAACCAACTAAATTAACTCAATGATCCCAAAGTGCTACCAATACTAACAACAAGATCAATCATATAACCACGAATTGAAAACTAACATAAGCTATGCAAAGGAGTGAATGATAGAACTTCTCATTAATATTCCATAACGGAAACTCGCACCAAGGGATACATATCTAACGAGAGAGGGGACACTTCCATAATGCAAACCAAACTACATAATAACTCCTCTATTCATGATATGACTCTACTAATAAGGTAAAAAGATAGAAGATAGTGATATGATACCGCGGCACTCCCCCAAGCTTGGAACAAACCAAGGGGATGCCAAACCTGATGACGAATTACTCATTCGGTGGTGGTGGTATCCTCTTGATGAGCTCTTTGATCAATTTCCCAAAGTCCTCAATCTCGAAGGTGAGAGTACGAATCAACTCCGAGTTGTGCTCAATACGACCCATAATCATTTCAGTTTGTGGATCCTAGCTCTTGTGATTCTTTTTCCATTCTTCCCACTTGGAGGCTTCTTTTCCTGCATGGTTATGGATAAAGGTATGGAAGGGATTCTTGGTGTGTGGAGGGGGTGTCTGTGGTGCCAAGCAGTGACGCAGAGGTTTCCCTCATGTTGACATCCGTGTAGTCGTTCTGATCCTGGTAGGGTTCGCCACCACTCCAATGCTTGCAACTGTAGTGTCGGTGTGCTTTGCCTCCTCTTCACCTTCACTCTTGATCTCCTTCTCCTTCCCAGGGTCTTGGAGGTCTTCCTCCATAGGTTCCTTCCCTTTATCCTTGGTGGACACCATTGTGCTTCTAAACTTTCAAAGAGTATGTCCTGGCAGAAACAGATCGAAACAAAAACACGACGAAAACACGATATACGATCCTCGGGGGATTCAGGGGGTTATGTATTACGAAGTTTCATATCAAAAGGAAGGTACTGGGAGAAAACGAGTCGGAGGCGGAGTCCTGGGTGGACTCACCACCTGGTGGCGCGGCCAGGGGAGGGCCCGCGCCACAGGGTGGTGTGAGCCACCCTGGCTCCGTTTCCGTCTCTTTTTCACTTCGTAGCTTTCTTAATTGACTGAAAACTGCAAAAATATAGTTGAATTGTATTTTCGCGGAATTTTTCTTACCAGAACTGTTACCTACATGAAAACAGACTCCGCAGGTCTCTGAATTGGTATCAAGTGGATCCTTCCGGAGTCATCACTTGAATAACATCAATATATTCATCTTCATACTCTTATTATTGGAGTCATAAAACCTTTTTCTTCCTTATTACACCATTATCTCAACTTCTTGGAAATTTCTTTCACACAAAACTTCACACAGTTCTCATTAGCAACATTAGTATAAGTGAAGTGATAAAACCTTTTGAGTCCAACTTCAACTAAAAACCATCAAAACATAAGATACCGTAGCAACTCCTTCCGAAAACCCAAAAATAATTCAAAAAGGAAATCGAATAAAGAAGCAAATGCAAGAGTGGCAAAATCTGTCAAAACAGACCAGCAGGTAAAGATAAATTTTTTCGAAAATCTTCTGTTGCTCAAATCAAAAATTATAAAACTAACGAAAGTTAAATAACAACCTGGGGCAGAAGCACAAAAAATTACAGCTCAATCCGACATAGAGAGATCTCTCACGAATTTTTATGGTTAAGCACAAAAATCTGTTTCGGGACAGCAACTTCTCCAAATATTACTTCTCTCTCATTAGAGGTTGATCTTGACACAAAACCCAAACAAAACGGGTAAGGAGCGGTTATTACCGAAGTAATAACTTCCAAGACTCAAATAAACAAAAACAAACTGAAAGCAAAAACAAATTGGGTTGTCTCCCACAAAGCTCTTTCTTTATAGCAATTAAGATGGGCATGATAATTTTGAAGAAGCTCTCATAGGGATATGAATTGGAGTGAAAGAGAGCATTAAGAAGCAAAAAACACACACATTTAAGTCTAACCCACTTCCTATGCAAGGGAATTTTGTAAACAAGCAGGTTACTGAAACCAAAGGCAACTTGTATAAGAAGGCAAAAGAAGTGCAACATAAAAACTTTCAGCATAAAACGAGGAAACTTGATATTATTGAGATGCATAAGAACACTTTTCCCTCTCTCATAGTAACTTTCAGTATCATGCATAAACTTAACAATATAGCTATCACAAAGACCATCATAGCACTGATCACTTATTCTAACAGAAAACACAGGAATACTAGCTCTCATAACACTACTTTGCGAAACAATATTAGAGATATCCTTACAAAGGGTAGGGTGTCCCTCTTTCTCATACTTGGTGACAAAGTCTTTCACATTTGGTATTATAGGTTTATCAACCATTTGTTTATCAGGTTCAACAGCTTCATTCGTACTTTCATTAACCATACTAGCTATCATAGAATGTTCCTTTACCTTAACTGGAAAAGGCATTTTCTCAATATAAGGTTTAGGTAAAACATGATTAGCAGTATAAACTTCAGTATTTCTTGCAGGAACACTCTTAGCAACATCTTTATTAAGGTTCATGATACTTATTCCACTTCTTTTTAGGCACTTCAATGTAGGAAGCAAAAGCCTTAAAATAAGAAGCAATAGCTTGAGAGTCTAGACCATAAGCATTTTTAATATTTTGAAAGTCATCACTTCCCATAAAAGATTCAATGCATTCATAATCATAATTTATACCTGACTTTCTACCTTTGTCATTCTCCCAAGCTTCAACATTGTCTTGAATACGATCTAGAAGGCCCCATTTACCTTCTTCTTCCATACGAGTGAATAATCCAGCACAAGAGGCATCCAATAAATCTTTGTCATGTAGAGGGTGCCTTGCATAAAAGTTGTTGATAATAATATTGTTGGGGAGCTCATGAATGGGACATTTGAACATTAGTAACTTCAATATCCCCCAAGCTTGAGCTGTACTCTCTCCATCAAGAGGCCAAAAGTTGTATATCTGATTCCGATCTTTATGAATTTCACTAGGAGGATAAAACTTTGAATAAAAGAGAGGCACTATTTCCTCCCATTCCAGAGCTAGACCATTCTTTAGCAGCTTATACCATTCTTCAGCTCTTCCTTTCAGTGATAATGAGAATAACTTCTTCTTAACTTGATCTGTAGTAATACCTGCACACTTGAACAACCCGCATAATTCATGTATAAAGAGCAAATGATCATCGGGATGGACAGTTCCATCCCCAACATAGTAGTTATCCATAACACGATCAATAATTCTTGTAGGTGTTTTGAAAACATCTTTCTCAGCAGGTGGTGGCTTATCTACTACCTTAGAAGTGGTAGTAGAATTACCAAATAAGAAACTCAGCGAATTATCCATAACGAAAATAAAGCAACTAGCAGAAGTAAACAATACTCACAGTAGAAGTTTCCTTTACCAGTTCCACTCTCCAATAGCGCTTCACTCCCCGGCAACGGCGCCAGAAAATAGTCTTGATGACCCACAAGTATAGGGGGTATATCGTAGTATTTTCGATAAGTAAGAGTGTCGAACCCAACGAGGAGCAAAAGGTGTTGGCTAGTGGTATGGATCAGGAATTCTCTACAAATACTTAGGAAACGGATTTTTAGGGGTTTTCGATAAAGCAAGTAAACAAAGTACGAATAAACAAAAGACAGTAGGAATAAAATGCAGCAAGTGGCCCAATCCTTTATGCAGCAAAGGACAAGCCGGTTGTATTTCTTAAGATGACCAAACGTTCTCGAGGACACATGGGAAGACTGTCAAGTGCTTTCGCTTCATATAGTCGATTAATCTTCTTTAGCTTGCTAAGTGTTGTGTGGGTGAACCTGTGCTAATGTACCGCCCCATCCAAGACTAATACATACTTGTGATTATACCCTTGCAAACATCCGTAAGTACAAGAAAGTAATTAAGGTAGAAACCTAACCATAGCTTTAAACTCTAAGACCCTTACGTCCCTTGTGCAATGGTTTCCTAACAGGGGTTCAGGTTTCTGTCACTCCGGCAACCCCTACGATTAGTAGCCAAATACACAATGCATTCCCCTAGGCCCTTATAGGTGAAGTCTCATGTAGTCGACGTTCACATGACACCACTAGAAGAAGTACACCACAACTTGAATAACAATCTATTGAATCTTTCTCAACGCAACTCCACTACTAACAACAAGACTTCTCCCATGTCCTCAAGAACACAACGAACTACTCACAAGACATCATATGGATCATGATCAGAGATGGAATAATGATGTATAACAATCTGAACATAAACAATAATTCAACGGTTCACTCAATAGCATCAACTACAAAGAGTAATTAACACCGGGAAAGTTTCCCCTATGAACTATGCAAGATTCAACCAATTGTTACAGAAATATGGAGATGGTGATGAGGGTGTTGATGGTGTTGATGGTGGTGATGATGATCCCGATGATGTCCAGCTTGATGGTGGTGTTGATGGCGACGATCTCCCCTCTCCAGGAAGGAATTTTCCCGGCAGAAATCTGTCTGCCGGAGAGATCTTTCACTCTCGGTGTTTTCCGCCCTGCAGAGGTGGCAGAATCTTTCTGTGGTCGCTCCCCGAGTCTTAGGGTTTCGTTGGGATGATATACGCCAGAGGAGAGAGGCTGGAGTGGGCCAGGGAGGCCACACCACCTCTAGGCAGAGGCTGCCTGCCCGCGCCATAGGGTGGTGTGGCCCCCCTGTGGCCCACCTCCACTCCATCTTCTGGCATCTTGAGTCTTCTGGAAAAATAGGATTTTCCGTATATTTTCCCGGATTTTCCGATCTTCGCGAATTTTGCCTCCAAACAGCACCTTTTCTATCAGAATCCTGACTGCAGCGGTCCATGCTCCAAAAGTCATCAACCATGCAAAAATAGATGAAATAACATAAGTATCACCTCTCAATACGAAATATATCAATGAATAATAGTGAATTAAGACATAGAATAGTGATGCAAAATGGACGTATCATGGACACCCGCTGAGTACCTCAAGAGACACGAGGCCACAAAGAAGCGGCGAGGGGAGATGAAGGGTGGATCACACCGCCAAGGCAGCATCCCCTCGCCCTTGTCAGGCAAAAAGAGGTGAGTAAATGCTTTATTTATTCTTGCTTCTCATGTTATTCTTTACTCCGCAAGGGAGTCCCCCTTCACTTATCTTCATCCTCTCATTTGCAGAAAGTAAAGACAGGTGCACGACGAAGATTCCAACCCTGACACCGCCCCTTTGATCCTGAGGTTGCTATGCTGGCGGGACAGGGACAGAGGAATGGCTGCCTATGGATTGCTGACGGGTCTGTTGACCCTAGGACCGTTCCATCTATGCGCCAGATCTGGCGTGGTAGGACGAGCTCCATGCTTGCCGTAGAGACCCGTCCATGGCCGTGGGTTATAGCTATCGACCAGTTACGGGTATGTTCTTCCTTAGTCATCTTTGTTTTATTACATGTTTTACATTGCAATGTTCATGACATCGCGGCGACATGACGTAGGAGGAGATGGTCGCTGAGAGGGCAAGCAGAGAGGCGGTCGAGCAGCGGCAGCTACAGCTGGAGTAGCAGCTTAGCCAGTAGCAGGCGATGCTGGAGCATCAACAACAGATGACACAGTGGATGGCACACCAAATGCTCATGACTGCTCCACCAAGGTCTCTTCCTACTCCTCCTTTCGCCTTCTCGTGGGTAAGTGATCACATGTATTTATTGTCTAATGCTCGTAATTTTTAATATTTTCTTATTGTCAAATGCTCACAATTTCCCATGGTATAGTTGGCCCATTTAATACCGCCTGGTGGGTCGAACAACCAGGCGCCGCCTGGTGGGTCAGACGGTGGATCGAACAACCAGTCGCCTTTCACCTTCAACAATTTGTCGATCGTCCGGAGGCTAGATCAGAGTCTTCCAGGTTAGTTCTCCTACACTTGACCTTTTGCATCACTAGATGTCGGTACTCGATACACTTGGAAATCGATTGTGAGAGTCTCATGATTGTGCTTTTGACCTTGTATGAGGGCTTTGAGGTTGTGGCCATCATGTGTGCATCACGGTTAGTTCTCCTACACTTGTCAAATTTAGCCATGCCATTACACTTGTAGAAAATTGAGCCATGCCATGAGACTTGTAGAAAATTTAGCCTTGCCATGACACTTGTAGATAATTATATGCCATTCTCAAATTTTACTTGTCATTTTCATCACCTTGCCATGAGACTTGTCAAAATCACATATAATTGCTATTTTCATCAACTAGTCATGAGACTTGTAGATATTCATGATTTTACTTGTCATAGTGATGTACTTGGCCATGAGACTTGTCAAAATTCCATGTAATTGCCATTGCCATCAACTTGCCTAGAAACTTGTACATTTCATGATTTTACTTGTCATATTGACGTACTTGTCCTGAACTTGTAGGATCTCACGATGGATTCGGAGCATGAGCTTGTCGAGCACTTGGCGGTGATGGTCTTGTGGGTGGGAAGAATAAACTTGTAATATTTGTGAATGGCTTGTGCACTTGTTCTTGTGAAGTTTGTTGCTTGTGTGGTGATGATATTATTTTGGTAGTGTTTGTGATGATATTATGATTATATTATTATTATTTTGGTGTTGGTGATGATCTTATGATCATATACATGTATTCTGTGTTGGTGATGATCTATATGATCATATATATATTATGTGTTTTGAATTGCAGGAAATGAAAGAAAAACAGGAAAAAAATGAAAAAGCTCGGGCCCTTTGCCTTGTGTATACACACAACAAAGGGGACAGGTGGCAGCAGGCTTTGCAGCAGGCGCTGGGGCAGACAACCTTTGCCGTGTTCCATTTAGAAGAGGTACACGGCAAAGGGACAGTCTCTGCCGTGTGTTTTTTAGCTGAGACACACGGCAAAGGGATGTACTTCGCCGTGTGGTAAAACCTAGAGGACACACGGCAAAGGCTCAAAACACGGCACAGCGGCGGCACACGACAAAGACAAAGTGCATGGAAAAGAACAAAAACACACGGCAAAGTCCCGCTGGCTCCGTCAAACGGACGGAATAGTGAAGTTGCTTTACTTTGCCGTGTACGCATGTTAGACACATGGCAAAGCCTTTGTCGTGTTTTGTTCTTGAGACACACAAAGCCCCTTTGCCGTCGCAGACACTGCCATGTGGCTTTTGCCGTGTGTATACACATGGCAAAGCCTTTGCCGTGTTCCTAGTCACCTTTGTCGTGTGGTATTGCCCACACGGCAAAGAACGTTTCTTCCATCACTCGGGAAAACTCCCGGCCTCCAAACAAAAAATGCGGGAAATAATAGCCACCTTCTGGGACCACCTATTAAGAGACGTGGTTTACTTGGAACAGCTGGCATTGACGTGGGACCACCTATTATTGTTCCTCAAGACACTCCATCGTTGTGAACTAGATCCACATCCACGCAAGAGCAATAAGTTCCTCTTCACCTCATCTACAACCTCCTTCATTCATCGAATATACATCTAATGTTGGCATTGATTTCACCCCTTCTATCCCCCTCCATCACCATCCAGAGACAACCAGAATTCTACATCTAAGATTTGACTTGTTCTAGGTAATCAACTTCCCCCTTTCTCAACTCTGGGAGGAACATACTAATCTCTTCTTCCACCCCAAAAAACTCACTCACCTAATTCAGAAGATGTAGAACACCTTTCTTTTTCTCTGAGTAAAACAAGAAGCAAAGTATATTCTCTCCAAAAAAACAGACTAGTATGATCTAGTTTTTTAGTACATGTAGAACACAGTATTTTTGTATGATTAGAACATGAAGTATGTAAACCTGGGCAATTTTCTGTGTCAGATTGCAAAGTAGGTTTATCCCTGATTAGAGCATGTAGTAGGTTAACATGTTCCCTGGTTCTTAGAAGATCAATGCTAGACTAAGTAATGTGCAACAATGTAGAACATCGAAAAAAAGAGATGTGCAATAGCCTATTTAACCATAAAAGTATGTAAAACTGGAACAAAGTAACCTGCATATTCATCTTAGTAGTCTACAAAGGTAATCTGAAAGATGAACACACTTTGTAGAAACTGCTTTAAAAAATGAAAGAGTGCAACTAGACACTTTTTTGATACAGTAGAAGCGGGTCGGCATGAGAATTTCGAAAATTCATCCCTGATAGGGATCGAACTCCGGTCGCTAGGATGCGTCAACTGTGACCCAACCACTAGGCTACTGCCCGGTTCTTACTTTGTAGAAACTACTTGATAGAATTTAACTACAAACTATCAAGAAATTCTTGACACAGGAGTAGATTCTTATGTTGAAGTTTTACTGGAAGATATTATGCTTCTCCCTGTAGAATTATATGTCAGCCTGCAAAAAATCAATAAGAAAAGTAAAAGGACATCTAACAAAGTAAAAAAGGACTGCTGAAATATAAGGAATAAAATACTACTAAAGTTTGACACACGTTGATGCACTTATACAATTGTACATTTTCTTTGTTAAATGAACTAAATATTGTACAATTAATATCTTTATGCAGATGGGTATTGATTTAAACGAGCCGCTGGATGTTGATTTTAACGACGAGTTCCCAGAACAGTTGCATGAAGATATTGGTTTTGATGCTACACAAGGTCCAGAAAAATCTGATGGTGCTGGTACTACGGAGACAATAGGAACTGGTCATGCCACAGGAGTTACTATATCTACGGGGCACAAAACCGCGCCACTATTTTGCATTGAACACGGGTCACATAAATCACATCACTAATTTCACATCATTTATCGGATGAAACAAGGAGATGTCCCAGTACACACACAACGACGAAATAGGACTAAAATACATCATAATATTGAGTGTGTAGTGTATATTGGCGTGATTTATGGCAGTAGACTTGATCTATTAACGCAGCTAAATGGAGGACGTGCCGAATCGACACAGAAATCGCAGGTATACATACCACCACAAACGCGAGAAAAAAGCGCAAGGTCAGAGAAGCTGCGACCAGCAAAAACAGCACCTACGACCACATAAAAAGTACCACAACCTGCAACACAATCACATACCCCGACCCGAATCACGAAGAACTCGATGCTAGATCTCCGACGGGGTCACCTCCGCTTGAAATCGGATGAAAATGGCCGCCCAAGTAGAGTCTCTCTAGTCTGAGCACCACTAGAGAATAAGGTAGTAGTCTACGGCGCCGGGGGTGAGAATAAATCGCCGGAGCGCAGCGGCGAACGGTGGAGGGCGCGCCGGAGCGCTGCGGCGAACGGGAAGGGGAACGAAAATGAGTTTGCCTCTCTGTCTCCTCTCAGCGCTCTTCGCGAGATTTGAACAGCCAGAAACTTCCTGTTAGGTGGGACCAGTCGGGCAGTGGTACCGAAAACAGACAAAAACAGTCTCGCGAGACGCTTTGCCTCTCGTCACCCGGATTGCAGACAACCGCACGATGCATATCCTACGCCACACGATAAGCCACGTTTGTGGTCAGTCACAAGTTAGATTTCACGTTTAATGAAAGGTAAATAGTTGCTCTACTCGTTGGTATATGAATTGGACAAAAGCTGCGCGTGCGTGTACAAGTACGGAAGTAAAGGGGAGAGCCATGATTATTGATTCGTTTGTTTTTCGCCTTTGACTTGTTGAATGACGACGACAAATCAATCAACAGGTTGGTACCTTTACTAATAGCTCGCTTGGTACAGATATCATGCGCGCACACGTATCTTTATGCTCACCTTTGGTACTTACTCCCTCCGGGAAATCTATGCTTGGAACGATCGCTGAAGAATGTCAAAATTCGGCGGGCTGACGCGGACCGTCGGATCTGATCTGTTTTAATTTGCGGTCGAGAGCTGAGAGCGGACATACCGCCGCACCGCCCACGCGGCCACGCCTGCTTCCGAGTCCCGACTCGTCCACCAGCGGCTGACAGATCTCGCGTGGGAGAGAATATCAGCAACGGAGCGCACGCTCGCATGGGCGAACGGCGCGGCGGCAGGCTCGCTCCCCTGGGCGAACATCACTGCGGAGGGCACCCTCGCATCCACAACGCCCCCACGTTGGATGGTGTCTCTGTCGCTGGCCGTAAGGATGGGCGAGGGCTGGGACTGGGCGTTCCTTTGCCCATGGTGTTTCTCGGCGCTGTCCAGGTGCTTGTGATAATGTCTCCGAAGAAGTGGAGGTCTTGTACTGCAGGGTTCAACGAGGATGTGAGAGCAAAAGCAACAAGCCAGCCAAGGCAGTTCATGTAGCAGGTTCTCTTCTCGATATTTGAAGGGACTCGAGTCCTCTAGTGGTTGGCACTTGGCAGTGGTGGTTTAGGTACTGTATACAAAGCGGTGTGCCGCGCTCTGGGGTCCTAAGACGTGGAGCGCGCCTGATCTTTTGCCACGGCCAGGCACGATAGGGCCATGCCATCATTTTTGGTATAGTTACCCTCCGCTCTAGATAATAGTTGTCCATCCATTACTTATAGAGTTAGCCAAGTGTTTGTAATATAGTTATCACCATGAAGTCACTGTAGTTATCCTGCTCTCTAGCAAATAGTTACCAACACAGTCCTGATGGAGTTACCCAGGTGTTCAAAATATATAATTATCAACCCAGTACTTAAAGAGTTACATTAGGGTGTTCAAGGTATATTTATCAACCGCTTACACCTTGAGTTGTCGGGGTACTTGTTTATGGTATAGCCATCATCACCAAATTGATATAGTTACCCACCCCTCTACCTAATAGTTATCCACCCATTACCTACGAGGTTACCCAGGTGTTCCTAGTATGGTTATCACCACAAAGTCATTGTAGTTACCTTACCCTCCAACAAATAGTTAGCAACTCAGTATTGATGAAGTTACCCATGTGTTCAAAATATATAGTTACCAACCTAGTACTTCCAGAGTTATCAAGAAGTTTAGGGTATGGTTACCAACCGACTACACCTGGAGTTATTAAGGCAGGTGTTTAGGGTAAAATTATCTAGGTGTTTATGGTATAGCCATCGTCACCAAATCGATGTAGTTACCCACCCTCTGGCTAATAGTTATCCACCCATTACCTACGAGGTTACCCAGGTGTTCCTAGTATAGTTATCACCACAAAGTCATTGTAGTTACCCTGCCCTCCAGCTAGTAGTTACAAACACAGTACTGATGGAGTTACCTAGATGTTCAAAATATATAGTTACCAACCTAGTACTTAAAGAGTTACATTAAGGTGTTCAGGGTATAGTTATCAACCACTTACATCTTGAGTTATCAAGGTAGGTGTTTAGGGTAAAGTTATCTAGGTGTTTATGGTATAGCCATCATCACCAAATCGATGTAGTTACGCTCCCCTCTAGCTAATAGTTATCCACCCATTACCTATGGGGTTACCCAGGTGTTACTAATATAGTTATCACCACAAAGCACTAGTAGAAAAAAGGCCTTGGGTTTGGGCCATTAGTCCCGGCCGTGGATGGGGCCAGGACGAATGGTCCAAACCGAATGTCCCAACCCCCCCCCCCCCCCCCCCCCCCGAAATCATTTATCCCGGATCGTTAGAGACCATTTGTCCTGGTTTGAGATACAAACCAGGACTAATGGGTCTGGTGCCTGTTGCGCGCTCCTGGTACAGCCATTAGTCCCGGTTTGTATCTCAAACCGGGACAAATGGGCTGGCCCTATATATATGCACAACCCTCCTCTATTTTCTCATGGAGGAAGGTGGCATAGTGAGTGCTAGGTTTTTTCTCTTCATATGCACTAGAGGTGCTCGATGAAATGCATGTGAGAGCGATGTCACTTGAGTTCACACAATACAAACATGATTTGAGGTACCGGAGCCACACTTAAGCTTTCTTCTCTTTGTTTCCAAGTGTCCTAAAAGATTAGCAACTATTTTCCTGTTTAGACCGCGTGGTACTAATTTTAGCATTGTGATTTCGTTTGATATATATGGTTGTATGATGTAGATGAGCCATCCATAGATGTACGGTGATAGACGCTCTGACGCTTACAGAGAAGGCGTGCATTCTTTTCGCCTTGTGGCCGAGGCAAACAAGCGACGGGATTGTTTTATGTGTTGTCCATGTGTTGAATGTCGGAATGAGCAGGCTCACACTTCCTCAAGAGTTAGTCAGAGCCACCTTCTTCGGTCTGGTTTCATGTTTGACTATAATGTTTGGACCAAACACGGAGAAAGAGGGGTTATGATGGAAGACGGTAATGAAGAAGAGAATGATGATGACAACTACCGATCTATATTCCCAAAATACGTTGATATCACAATGGAAGACAATGAAGAAGAAGGAGGTGAAGAATGGGTGCTAGATGAGCCTGCTGATGATATTGGTCGGTTCATTTATGCTACAAAGCGAGACTACGACATGGAAATTGAGAGGTTGCAGTTCGAGTAGAAGTTACAGGACCACAACAAATTGTTGTACCCAAGTTGTGAAGATGGCCAGAAGAAGCTAGGTAGCACACTGGAATTGCTGAAGTGGAAGGCAGAGACCGGTGTGACTGACTCAGGATTTTAAAAGTTGCTGGTAGTAATGTAGAAGATGCTTCCAAGACAGAACGAATTGCCTACTAGTACGTACGAAGGAAAGAAGCTTGTCTGCCCTTCAAGATTAGACATTTAGAAGATACATTCATGCCCTAATGATTGCATCCTCTACCGCGGTAAGAAGTACGAGAATATGGATAAATGCCCGGTATGCTCCTATAATACCACAGTTGAAACATTTATTTAGAAACAAAGAGCATGCCAAGTTGTTGTGATGGCACATGGAAGACCGTAAGAAAGACGAGATGTTGAGGCATGCTGCCGATGGTCGGCAGTGGGGAAAAATTGAGAGAGACTTCCCGAACTTTGCTGGTGACGTGAGGAACTTATGGTTTGGTCTAAGTACAGATGGCATGAATCCTTTTGGGGAGCAGAGCTGCAGTCACAACACCTGGCTCGTTACTCTATGTATCTACAACCTTCCTCCTTGGTTGTGCATGAAGCGGAAGTTCATTATGATGCCAGTACTCATCCAAGGCCGAAGCAACCCGGCAGCGACATTGATGTGTACCTAAGGCCATTAGTTTATAAATTTTTATAGTTATGGGCCAAACCAGGTGTACGTGTGTGGGATGAGCACAAACAGCAGGAATTTGACCTACAAGTGTTGTTGTTCGTAACCATCAATGATTGACCTCTCTTAGTAACATTTCAGAACAGATGAACAAAGGATACAATGCATGCACGCACTGTTTAGATAAGACTAAAAGTATATATCTGGATAAATGTAGGAAAAATGTGTACCTGTACAATCGTCTTTTTCTTCTGCCCAGAAATCCCTTAAGAAAAATGGCAAGCATTTCAATGGCAAGGAAGAAACCCGAACAAAGCATGCCCCCCGTACTAGTGCTGATGTATTTGGTATGGTCAAGGATTTAAATGTAATCTTTGGAAAGGGTCCTGGCAGACAACCTGTTTCGAAAGACGCTGACGGACACGCACCCATGTGGAAGAAGAAATCTATATTTTGGGAGCAACCTTAGTAGGAAGTCCATGAGGTTTGCTCTGCAATCGACGTGATGCACATGACGAAAAATCTTTGCGTGAATATTCTAGGCTTCCTGGGCTTGTATGGGAAGTCAAAAGATACCCCGGCAACATGGAAGGACCAACAACATCATAAAGGATGAGACAACATGCATCCAGGGCGGTTTCAAGAGCCTACCAGCTATGCTCTTACCAAACAAGAGAAGGAAATCTTTTTTGAAGCCCTTTTCAGTATCAAAGTCTCGTCTGGCTTCTCGTCGAATATAAAGGGAATAGTAAATATGAAAGAGAAAAAATTACAAAACCTTAAGTCTCATGACTGCCACGTGCTTATGACGCAATTGCTTTCGGTTGCATTGAGGGGAATTCTACCAGAAATGTTCGACTAGCCATTGTGAAGGTATGTGCATTCCTCAATGCAATTTCTTAGAAGGTAATCGATCTAGAAAGTCTATTAGGGTTACAGATTAATGTGGTCTAATGTTTGGTCAACTTTGAGTTGTTGTTCCTGCCATCCTTCTTCAATATTATGATGCACCTCCTAGTTCACCTAGTCGAAGAGATTAGAATTCTCTGTCCTGTGTTTCTGCACAATATGTTCCCCTTCGAGAGGCTCCTAGGAGTCTTAAAGAAATATGTTCATAACCGTGCTAGGCCAGAAGGAAGCATCTCTAAGGGCTATGGAACAGAGGAGATCATTTAGTTTTGTGTTGACTTTCTTCCTGACCTTAAGTCGATTGGTGTTCCTGAATCTTGGTATGAGGAGAGGCTGACTGGAAAAGGCACACTAGGAAGGAAATCAATGGTATGTAGGGACGGGAATTCTTTCACTCAAGCACACTACACAATTCTACACAATTCCACCGTGGTGGCTCCGTATATCGAGAAACAGAAGAATATTCTACGCTTCAAAAACCTAGGGAAGCCTGACTACTGGATTAAAGGGGAACACGAGAAGACTTTGGCAGTTGGTTGCACACACATCTCATGAATAACACCATTGTTGGAGATCAGCTGTACTTATTGGCCAGGGTACCATCTTTGACTATATGTACTTTCCAAGGGTACGAGATAAATGGGAATATATTTTACATGATCGCCCAAGATAAAAAGAGCACCAACCAAAATAGTGGTGTCCGCTTTGATGTAACATATGACAATGGGAAGAAGGACACATATTATGGATACATAGAGGAGATATGGGAACTTGACTATGGACCTACTTTTAAGGTCCCTTTGTTTCGATGCAAATGGGTCAAGCTGACAGGAGGCGGGGTACATGCAGACCAAAAGTACGGCATGAAAATAGTGGATCTCAACAATCTTGCGTACATGGACGAACCATTCTTCCTAGCAAACGACGTGACTCAGGTTCTCTATGTGAAGGACATGTCTACCAAAACAAGAAAAAGAAATCAGCAAAAGAATACATTGTCCGATGAGCTAAAGCGTCACAGAGTTCTTTCAGGAAAAAGAAAGATCGTGAGAGTGGATGACAAGACAGACATGTCAGAAGATTATAGTAAGTTTCATGAATTTCCGCCCTTCAAAGTGAAAACTAACCCAAGCATCATGTTAGATGATGAAGACTCTCCATGGCTACGGCGCAAAAGAAAACCACAACACTTGATAGGGATGTTTGTGATGTGTAATAATGCATTAAACCTTCTATGTAATAAATCTATGCAACATTGTTCTGAAGATAGGGGATGAGCCTCGTTAAAACTTGCATTGGATCTCTGAAGAAACATCATATTGTGAGTCTAAAAATGATTTTTCAAAAAATCATAAGCGTTAGATCATGTACCTGTAGTTCAAATCGGACCCACTTCCTACTGATTTGGTAGACATTTGTCTTTTTCACCCGGGAAGTACGGAAAGGTTTGAGATCTCTCGTTTGGGAAATATTCCATGTAAGGTGTTCTAGTATTTTTTTTAAATGGGGTGGTAGCATTTGAAACAGCATTTTAGTGGTTGCTTCACAAAATGCCCCATTTTTGGCGCTCGGAAAATGCAAAATGGTTTTTCTGTGTGACGAAAAGAGAAACTTCATCCTACAACATTGTTCGTCATCCCAAGATGCACATACATGCACAATATGAACACAATATCACAAACTATGTCACGATTCTGCACATAACAATCGTTATTTGGCCCGAAAGCCATGAAACCTCAAACATGATAGATCATTTTGTGAAGATTTTTTTGACACATAATCAATATACCAATTTTGGTATTTTTACTTGCAAGTATGTCACATAATATGACACCACATAAAGGATTTACATTATTCAGACTGTTTTTAAATTTCTTATTCTCGTTTCAAATATTTCCCATTTCAAACTATGGTCAAAACGGCGGGCATGAAGATAGGGGATGATCCTCGTTAAAACTTGCATTAGATCTCTAAAGAAACATCATATTGTGAGTCTACAAATGATTTTTTCAAAAAATCATGAGAGTTAGATCATGTACCTATAGTTCAAATCTCATGTTTAATGCGTATTATACGGCGCTGGAATCACTGATGTCATGGGTTATTAAATCCTAGATGTTTGGCAACTGGAATTCTAGATTCCATTGTCATTATTAGTATTTATCATCACTTAGGATGGTAATAGCATTCATTTGTTTGCGAAAATATTTATTTTTTGTCTCTTTTAGAACATAGGTGATAACACACAATTTTCAAATACTTTCATAAAGACTCTTCAAAGGACATGAGCAAGTGATGAACTTGCCTTGTAACTACAAGGTAGTGAAGTCGGATACTTCCACTTGACCTTGAGCTCCGGTTTCTATAGAAGACCATTATTGCCCGGTAAGAACAATATTTAAATAAGCAATATGCAATACATAGTAATGTCATGCAATGATTTATTATTTTCCTTCTTTGCGTGTTTTACCCCCTTATAAAGGTGTTATGTTTCTTTTAATTAGTAAATGAAAAGTATTACTCAAGAACCATTAAATTCATATAAGTTTTACATTTAGTATTATTATGATAACTAGTATTATTCTAAGAGTTAAAAAATGAATTTATTTAATTTTTAACTCTTTTAAATGTTTAACTAAAATTCCTTTAAGGAAATGAGACTTTATTTTTATCACACTTGATTTACTTTTCAAAAATACAAACTAGTATTTTTCTATGATAATACTCCCTTTTAGGATCTTAAAAACGAATTTGATTTAATTTTAAGTTTTTTGTATATTTTTATAAAATTTCAGAAGGAGTATATACATCCATAATAACAGTTCTAAATTTAATTACCTAAAATTCTCTCTATTATTATTTTGAATAGAGGATACTTTTGTGAGTTCATTGGTATTTTATTTATATTTTTAGGTGTTTTATTTTATTTCTTAGAACCTTTTAAGTCCTAGGGGTATTTTGGTCTTTTGATAATTACTTAGATTTTTCTTTTAAATCTGGACCTAGCCCATTGGGCTGGCGCATCCCTGACTCAGCCCACTTGGGTTGGTCAAACCCTCTCTGAATGAGTGGCCCAGTACCACTCGCTTCTCTCTCTCGCGCGTTCACTCATCTCCCTCGCGCCCCGCGGTGCATGATGGGGTAGACGATGCCGCTCCATCGATTGGTCTAGTTCGATTCGGCTTTGGACTCCTCTCCCGTTTAGGTTGACTCCACCCAGAACCCTAGGATTTGGTGGTTATCGGCGATGTGGAGTTCTGCCGCTCTGTGGTGCTGTGTCGGGGCTCTGGTGTCCCTATGATGTCTCCGTTGCTGCTCGTGTAGCTGTGGCCGCCGCCCCATGGGTTGGAGCGGGTTGCAGCACCCTCGGGTGCTCCCCGTGCCGCTGTGTGTGCTCGTTGGCTCCTTTGCTTCCTCTTCTAAACTCTAGCGAGGACCTCGGGTAAGTTCCTCTGTTTCCCCCCATCTTATTCTTCCTCTGCCTCTCTAGTTGTCCTTTATGTGATTATGGTGAAGAACACCCTAGTTAGGGTTCATCTATGTTGTTAGGGTTCTATCCCTCTGTGTTGATTATTGAGGATATTGAATGCTTTAGAGTTATTTATGGTAATTATACTGTGCTGATCCATTGCCTATTGATGGGCTTTGAATTTCTAATAGCTCTGCAAGATAAATTCTTATCTAATTTTGGTGACTGTCATTGACGAGGGGTAACCTCGGTAATGTCCATGGTGATGGACTTAGGGTTTCGCGGAAAAGAGAACGCTGGAAATTTCGTCGGATCTCAGGAAAACAATGAAGTCAAAGTCGCCTGAATATTGGGGAAATCACACTATTCCAAGTTGTCTTCTAGATTTCGGTTACCCTCGCTTGGGATTTTCCCGTCCTATATACAATAGGTCGGGTCTCAAAGCTGTATACGGATAGGTTTCATACACACGTAATTACATACCAACACAATGTCGGTTCATAGTCTCTTTCCTAATACAATCAAAGCCTTTGTCGGTTGCTTCCTTGGGCTGTCATCTGAAACCTTCATGGGCCATAAGCCTTTTATCCAATATAGGGTAGCGAATCATAAGCATCCGAGTAATCATACATATGTCAGTCATTGTACAAATGGTGTTGATGTGACCCCGATCTAGTGTAATACCAGATTAGTGGTGATGGTTAGCTAGTTTCAGTACTGGAATATATATTTGACTGTCTAGGAAGTTACCATTGATACCTCTAGTGATAGTTCTTTTATGTAAAACACTATGCATCCTAATTATTACATTAGGAAGATGATTTGAATATCTTTTTGCAATAGTTTGATTATGAACTCTCTGTGTAGGATTGGTCTGGTTAGAATAGATTCTTGTGACACCTTCCTCGGAATGGTACACAGGGGTTTATTCTAGTACTGTCTTTATTCTATCTATGTTCCAGAGTGACTTGATGCTAAGATGAGTTGAAAACTCCTGCTGAATATATTAGCCTATGGTGCCTATGAATTTCCTTTGGCCTATGATGCTGGTCTGAGGCATAGTTAGGTAAGAACAACTGTTTTTATTTGCTGCCCCCCATGTTCAGTGATCTATGATGGATCATCACCAAGTAGAATTACTACAGTGCTTGAGAATTAATTTGATAGTCACTTGGTATGACCATACAATGGATCCTTACTGTTTGAGATGCATGGTTATGATGAAATAGTTTCTGAGGTGGTACTATTTAAAAGATGTGCCCAGAAATCTTGATCTAATGTTGTTGGTATATTTGGATGTAGAAAAATAAATTTATACCCAAGATCTATGATGCACAGGCTGAGATCTTGGTGGGATTTGCAAAGACTAGTTGTTGGCTTTGTTTAACTCCTTCTGTGATGGATACGCCCCACTTGGGTGCTTTCTGGGAAGATTCATATAAAAAAACACATGCTCTGATAATCTAGGATGATTTGATCATGTGATGGTTTTATGTGTACTCACTACACAACTTGCTTGTTGATGAGTTGTGGTGTTGCTGGTTGATCTTGCTATGCACCTCCTGGTGCTGTTCTTGCTCCTTCTAGCTCATGTGATCTTGTACTTGTCCTTGTTATCCACTGCACCACGCCCTCCTTATGTCACCATTCTGTGGTGATTTGCTGGTTGATCTGGTGGATTTATTTGCAAAATGGATAAATTCGTTGTGTTCTTGTAGTGTGTTTGAGAAGAGAAAATAAGCTCCCTAGTAGCTATGCTACGGCTGTGAACTCTTTTTTCACTGCTTGTGTTGTTGCTGTTGTTTGGACAGCACACTACGGCTGGCCGGGTGGGTCGCTGGCTTGGCCGGCCCGTTAGTTTTTTTCTTTTTCTTTTTGTATTTTTGGTGTTTTCTTTATTTCTTATGCATACTAACTTCAAATGACATGATTTTTATTACTAAATTTTTCTAAATTTCATTAGATCATTGTAGCATCTTCTTTGTAACATTTTCACTAGTTTGAAAATGGTGGATTTATATATCCCTATATATTTTTTATAGGAACATTTGCAAAACCAAGTAGGGTTAGGGTTTTCAATTCGAAATTTTCAAGATTTTAAATGAATGAATGTAATGCTCATCAATGACATGCAAAAACAATTTTTTTCCAGTCCCAATTTTTAAAATCTTGGGATGTGACAGTGCCCGTGTACCTGGAGAACAGCGGCAGCGAGAAGGGTCGTCCGGTGGCGCCGCCAGGTGTTGTCATCAGGTCGAGATGAGGAAGAAATGAAAGCTACGGTCAAATATTTTTTTACTACACACGTGTAGATGGGCTCTATTGGGCCGAGCCTCTCTGCGGGACGTGGGATTCTGCCCGTCGGTAAGGCACTAGTATGAATCATACTGGTCCTCCTTTTGACACCGGTATAAACATTACTGTTCATTGGATTAGCCAAAATGGATGGCTATTATTTATTTACGTTGATTATCGTTTCGTCCCACTTGTCCCATTTGGCCCTTATAAGATATTGAAAGTGACGTGCATTTTATGCTTTAGCAGAGCCATTTTGTCCTTCATTTTGCTTCATCTCTCGCGCATGTTAAACTTTGATTCTGTTGTGGCTAGCCAACTTGCCGACTTATATACAGTACGAGAGGGAGGGAGACGAGGCAACCCTAGAGCTCACAAGATTCAGAAGAATCCAAAAAACTTAGGGAGATATTACAGACTCGTGTAGTACTACATCTACTCCCTCTGTTTTAAAATATAAAATATTTTAGCTTTATGAATAAAGTGTATCTAGACCTCTTTTAGTTTGTAGGTTCATCTAAGTTTAGAGTGAACCTACACACTAAAAAGAGTCTAGACAGGGCCGCCCATAGGGCGGGACAGAGGGGCGCTGCCCTGGCCCCCATGGTCTATGGGCCCCGGTCCATGACTTCTCTATATATCCATATTTGTCTAATACTTTTAACGTCCAACAATGTACAATAATTTTTGTAAATATGAATGGTTGTCTAAAAAAAGAAAATATAAATGGTTTAAGCTATAGTCTATCATGACTACTCTTACTCCTATTTCTCAAAAAAATACTCTAACATTATTGAATATTTTTTAATTGATGACATTATTTTGTTGGTCTCTCCAAATGTGAAGAATAACACCGGTCCACATGTTCCTTTTCAAGTTTATGAGTATATTTATCAATTGCATAACTTTATTATTCTGCAACCAACTCTCTTATGATTCCCAACACTTCTACTTGCCCCTATCTTATATGTTTGAGAAACTATTCCATCTTCTTACTAATTCAGTGTCTAATATGTTTACTCATCAACTCATTTTCTGCACACGCATATGTACACAAGTAGAAATTAATAAAATAACTATCATGATATATAGTTCGCTCAATCAATAGAAATAAGTGGTTTCGAATGTCTTCACCGAGATTTCAAAGATCACGGATATATCAAATGTACAGATTATTTAATTTGCTATTACATTACAATAATTTTTCTTACGAAATACTAATATTTTTAAGTCTTTTATTATGTGTGAACAAGTGGCCGAGGTTACATGCATTGTTGAGACGGCTAAGAATGCTAATCATGATAAACTTTGAGTACTCTTCAAAAGTTTAGCATAAATATTAAATATATTTCTAATATTATTATTATTTTGAGTAGTGGCCCCCCGGACTCTAGGAGATATCTGACATATTAAACAAGGGGCCATTGATTTCATATTGCCCTAGGGCCCCCAAAATCTATGGACCGGTCCTGAGTCTAGATACACTTCAGAAAGCTAAAACATCTTATATTTTGAAACAGATGAGCACGTGAGATTCTATTTCTCGATCAACAGAGAACTAGAAATCTACGATAGGTGATAAAACTGAATATACTACTCCCTCTGTCTAGAAATAATTGTTATTATTTGTCTATATTCGAATGTATCTATACACTAAAATGCGTCTACATTAATTTGAATCTGGACAAATCCAAGTCAGTTATTTCTGGACGAAAAGAGTACAACCTTTATTCCTAAATAAGAGATGGTTGCGGCGGTCTACCGCCATTGCTGTTACTAGTGGAACCAGGGCCGCGTCCAATATGGGCACCGCAGCCTCTTACTGGTGGAACCAGGGCCGCATCACTGGGAAACGACCCATCGAGAATTATGTGGCTGGTTGCATCCAGAAATTAACATCGTGTATCAGATTATTACAAGTTGAGATTTTTGCTACTCTTCCTTTCAAACAAAAAGAAATCGGCGCATGAACTCAGCCGCAAATCATCAACAAACATAAACCAGAACGAACTGCCTTCACTAGACATAATTAGTTAGTCATTTAACGCATAGTCATCGAGTGGCTAGCTCCGTGGTCTCGACATAGGCAAACGCCGGATAATTGTCTTCAAAGTAGCTTCTACGCTTCAATTCAGCAATCAAGGTTCCCTCATCCTCCTGGTAAACACTACACACCATGTCGTCGCCGCTCAGCCTCGAGTCCGACGTGAATGGCTTGTGATTCGACCGGTGCATGTAGAACGATGACTTATCACACACCGTAAGGAGCTACCAGCCAGCATATGCAAAGTGTGGCCGCGGGACACGCTTCCTGAGGTTGTACCGTTGGATCCACCGTCTCTCATCCTCAAATACCCACATGGTTGTCCGGGTGTACCCATTTACAACGAATCCCAACCTCCTAGGTGGTAGAACCCAACCTTTGCGTCGCTGTTGAGATACGTATTGTACTCTGTAAAGTCTTTTCATAATTGGAATTGCCAAAATTAAGGATCCCGAATTTACATGTATGCTGCTGACCTAGAGGCCGACAAGCGACAATGAAACGAGAGACGCGTCCCAGGCAGGAAATCAAGGGTGCAGCCTGGCCAGCACTTTGACACGCCGAAGCATTCTCGTTTCTTCGAGTACGTATGATGGGACATGTAGTGGTTCCTAGCTTAGTGTAAGCTTGTAGTTCTACACTTCTACTAAGTATTTCGTATGGAGTTCAGCTACTACTAATCTATTTTATAGTAATACCTATGTACTTGGACTTATTCAGATTGAGTGGAGAAAATGAATGGTCACGCTTTCCTTTTGAAACTTGGCCTTGCCACATTACTGTATGTCCATTGAATTTCAATATCGGCATCGCTGAATCTGTCAATTCTTTTGGACATGTTATACCACCGTTGAATCGGTCACTCTAAGTTGCTACTGAATCTGTCATGTGTTGCTGAATGTGAAACAGATGAGTGCTCATCGCCCTTGTACATGGCCGTGTCACAATCTAGATGAGACTTGGACATTTTGGGTTGCATATGAGGGTCACACTGGCATTGATGTGAGAATTAAGGTACTCAAAGCAGACTTGGTCGTCAGTTTTGCTTGCTCCAATGGTCGAGTGTTATTGGTGAAAACGACAAACTGATCGCGCGAAAAGGTTTTTAGAGCTGAAACAAAAAATGGTTCTCTTTGTACTGCTATTTGTATTTCATTGTCTGTATTGCTGAATTGGTCACTTTTGAAATGCTGCTGAATTGGCCAAGTGCTCCTGAATATGAACTTCGAATCTGTTGATAATTTTTCAACCTTATTTTGTACTGCTGAATTTTGACATAAATAGCTGCCAAAAAGAATTATCGCTTTTCCCCTCCCTCTCTGAGGTCTTTGTTTCGAATCCGGCCGAGCACATCACAATGCAATTTTTATTCATGGTTTTCCTAACTATGTGTATATGTAATGAGTTACAAGGATACCAATAATATATGGGAACAACTTTGTTATGAGTATAATGTTGTTGGATATACCTTATTGATATACAGTGAAACACTTCGTTTATTTGTTGTCGGTATTTCCTAAAAATTGAAGTATTAACATTTAGTAGTTTCTATGGACCATCACTACAACACGGATACTAGGCGTTGGCGCTTATAGATGCTGAGGCGCAGCCTTAGTCGCCACGCTTGCCTTGGCGCGACAAAAAATGCCACAGATAACTGCGGCGGAGATTGTGCAATGGCGGTGGAATTTTTGACGCGGCACTATGTGATCCACCGAGTTAGCGTTTCCGCGGCAGCATGCGTTTACGACACGGCCCATATAGGGTGGCACTGCTTAGGTGATGTGTCAGCTGCGAGACAATGACACAATATGGTGTTTCCCTAGGTAAATGTGCATAGCATAATTTTAAGTGCCCCACAATGATGCT
Source organism: Avena eriantha (assembly GCA_910589775.1). NCBI lineage: Eukaryota > Viridiplantae > Streptophyta > Magnoliopsida > Poales > Poaceae > Avena > Avena eriantha. The sequence continues at coordinate 427,969,698 of OU342740.1, forward strand.
TCTAGGTGCAGCATTTTAACATGCGGTATCGATATTTAGGGTTTCCCTAATTTACACCAAATCACATAAAATGGTAATATAAATCTCACATGATACTTCCAAATATCATCACAAGTACATACCAGTATAGCAATACACATATCTATCCATTAGTTCCACAAACACACAAATTAATTGATCACACAACTGCTACCTAAGAAAGTTGTTTATACACAACACCAGATCAGGTATCTACCATAGTTGGTAGCTCCGTTGTGGTGGTAACTTCCTTCAATTAGCCCTTTATTTATCCTTCTGATTGCGGTGGGTGCATTTACGCACAAGATAATATCGTATTACAAACCGTAAGTAATATACAAAGTGAATCTTGTAAATTTATGGTGAAGAAGGAGACATTAACCTTAACGATGCTATTGCTTCTTTCAATGATATGTTCAGAAGTTGCCCAGGCATATCTTCTTATAAGGTGGATACGTCTCATCGGGGATGCCGGGTTGAGTAAAATCAACATAAGAACATCAAGACCTGATGTGGGTATGTCACCCTCCTCCGTATCCTCATCAGGGCCTCCTAACTTATATGCATCACGCTGCGTAAAAGACCTCATGGCGTGCCATTTTTCTGTATCATTATTCTCTGGGACATAGTACACTTGTGTAAGTTGCCATGCATGGATGAATGGCTCGTCAGTGAGGTTTTTCCTTGTGTCAGGTGATTAAAATTCACAAGTTTGATGCCGTACTCATCATCTTGGAACCTCTGAGGGCAGTACTAACCTAATCACGCCCAAACAACACGACTGAACCCTTGTCACCGTAATTAAGTTCAATAATATTTGTGACCATATCATAGTAAGCAATCACTTTGTTTCCTTCCTTGCCACGAACAGCTAGACCGTAATTCATGGTGGCCTTCTGGAGTCAATAAGCCTTTGTAGAAAATTTGTATTCGTTAACCAAATAAGAACTATATATGTTCACCGTTCTATAAGGCTGATTAGCCAGGACTCTTAGTTCTCGAAGTACATGATCATCGTCTTCAGTTGGAACGTTCGAGACCTATGCACAGTAACAAAATTTTACATCATAGTTAGACCACTATGTAACACGATAGTATTTTGCAAGAAACCTCGATGTCTCACATGTTCCGCCAGCCACATGTGAAAAGTCACTTTATGTCGACTGGCTTTACTGGTCACAGTTCCATCAACAGCCAGAATTTTGTGTGTATAATTCAGAAACTCCAACTTACAATATGTTCAAAAAAATAAACTTTATTAGTAGAGATAGCAATCCAATTGTGTACTCTGTGAATGATGGATTTGAAGGGCAATCTATCGTTCCTCTCCTCCAGACACCGTTGTCTGGCTCGAGAGACCAGGTCAAGAACCTTATACTAATTGCTAACTAGAAACTGCTCTGTAGAACATGTTTTTGTCTTGACACATAGTCTGTTTAAATGTCACACCCTCTTTTTTGAGGGAAATTACTAAATTATTAAACCACCGTGTGATCTGTAAACAGAGCACTTAAATGTCACACCCTCTAAATACTACTCTCTCTGTTTAGTATCTTCCAATTTTCACATAAACAAGTCGTTCAGGCTGCATGTCTAACGTCTTGGCAGCTTGGCAGTTGCCTTGTTGCCATTTATCCGCCTGAATAGACACCCATACCAGGCGGTCTGACGAACTACCTAAAAAAACATTAGTAGTCCGCGACTATTGATTCGTAAAAAAATACTTTCTCCGTCAGGAAATAAGTGACTTATATTTTTCTAAGTTATTTATTTATCTAGATGTTTTTTAGTGTGTAGATATATATTATCTCCAATTTAAAGCTTAAAGCTTATATCTTTTTTGAAAGTCATGCTACGGAAAATTTGACTGAACTTTTAGAAAATACTATCAAGAAATTATAATATTATATAGATACCATGTGCTGCCACGGGAATAATTGTTCAATTTTATGACTCAATATTTTTTGTTGTATGGTGTGATACACCTTACCAATGTCGCTGTCTCGCTTATCAATATGTATACAATTTGCTAATCAAGCTAACACTGCTACAAGCTTCACACTAGACTCCAGTACCTAGTCTGAAGGGACAGGGACGATATAGACTTGCTAGTAACCTACACCGACGAGAGCATCTCAAAGAAAAGAGAAGACGGTACATAATACCAATTAGCTAGTTTCATTTCCTAATGTGATGCTGCGCCACTTCATCCGATGAGCTGCTTAGACATGACTATGCGTATCCTCTGCCTGTGGCTTCCATATATTTCATTTGCTTACAGTCAGCTTCCTAGTGCAACAGCTCATCCCTTGTGGTGCAAGAGATTACCATTCTGGATGCGTCCCATACCCACATCACAGAATATACTGAAATGGATAGTGCTAGCGTGGCAAAAACTGAAGTAGGCACACACATTCGAGACCTTAATTTCTAAGGCCCAGTCCTCACGCTGGAAAAATATTGTGTCCATTTCAAACAGATGGTATCTAGTTCTGTATATATGTGCATCGATCTATCTTCATTCATTGCAGCATGATTTGAATTAAGTTGTTTCCCTACCATCTACCTAGTTTCCTACTTCCATGTGTCTCATTAGTTAACTGGTTATTTTTCACAAACAGGTAATCCCTTGGTCCCAAATTAATTTACACATATTTGTCTATATATACATCTATATGTTTTACTTTGTATACTAGACAAATCTACGTCAATTAATTTGGGATGGAGGAAGTACTCAATTTCTACCATGATATTGATGTTGTAAGAGATAAGATTGCCTCTCTTTATTAATTTGGTATTACTCATCTTGACTCACCAACTAGTTAATATCAAGTTGATGCATTGCCTTAACAAGTTAACAACCATTATAGCCGCATATATACTATAATTCCATGTTTCTTCCATTTTGCATTCAAGGAGAAGGACACCAAATTAGTTTCCGAGGGACCCATATCAAGATGGTGAGGATTACTGACGTACAAACCACACCTCGGGTAGTTATGTGATATTAATTACTGCTCCACTGGTTCCATATTAAATGTCGCAGATCACGTATCTAGACGTGTTTTATTTGTAGATACATGCGAATCTGGACAAATCTGTGACCGTTAGTATGTGATAGAGGTAGTAATAATGATGGCTCGTTAATATTTCTACTCCCTCCGATCCAAATTAGATGTCAAAGATTTGTCTAGATTTACATATATCTAAACAAATATTAGTTATAGGTACATGCGAATCTAGACAAATCTTTGACATCCATTTTTGGATAGAGAGAGCATTATTTCTTTATATGATTTTTCAATTAGCCTTATAAGACCTGATAATCAATGCTATTTGGTTGGATGAGGTAATAACTTTTTTCTATGACATAACAAATAGCAAGCATACCACACAACATATCAAATCATGGAGAGACGTAACTTGCAAAAGATGATATGATGCAAGAATGGAAAAAAATAGAGTATTGATAAAATTTGATGAATGTGCGTAGAAAAATGGCTTATCATCAATAAAATAAAACCTTTAATTATTTGAAAAAATAATGGAAATTATATTATTATAGAATAATAATAATGTGTTTTCAAAATTCTGAACTTAACACCCAATTATCATCTTATATCCCCACCAGAGTTCGGAGTGCAATAATTACAACAGTAGCTAGTCTGTTTTAACTTACAGTGAGTTGCATATTTCCAACATTACTATATATGATACTTGGGATGTTCACCTCTGATTCTCATCTAGAAGATGTGTATGTCAACATTTTTTTTATACTTGGTTTTATTTAATTTCAGTTGATTATTGGTGCATATTTTTCTAAAGCGGAGTTTGAGGACTAGACTATTTGGAGGTTCCATCCATCTCTAGCTTATTCATTTAAATTGTTTATGTTGTCTGGTGAACAGTGGTGGGGTAGTTTGTTCATGTGCACGCTCATGTTTTCTTGGGAATTGCCTACTCCGCCTAGTCTCCACATTTTTCTTTTGTTGTTTTTTTCAGGAATTTTTTCTCTAGTTATTTCACAACAGTAATTTTCTTCCTCAAGAGATAACATGTGGATGTTAGGGCCCGGTTATATTGTTCAAAACATGAAACTCTCGATCACTTCTTTTTTTATTGTTCTGTTCATTGCTAGAGTTGTTTATAAATTCATCACTTAAATTACTGGATTTTCATTTGGGTGCTTACCCAGTTTCTCACTATTGTATTATATCTAGGAGATTTTTTATTGAAATGCTATGTGAGTTTAGGGAATAACTTGACTTGAGGGAAATTTTGGAGAAGAATGGTAGCAAACCTCAAGAAGAGTGAGGAGCTATCCTTGGACTTACCCTAAACCACGTTGAAACACATTATCCAACCGTTCCTCAGGATAAATTGCATGAGTACCAGAACAGCATGATCCCGAAGTATAAATAGGAACCTAAATTCACATCCTTGAAAATTTGAACCAAGTTGTTGGTTTTCTACATCCACTCTCCAACCAGTTGAGTTAGGCTCACTTTGTAGTACATCTCACTAGTTACCTTGTTATTCCGCACTAACCCAGTACACAATTTCTACCATCATACCTATAAATTTCAAGATATAAGAGTACATCTCTTTATTGGTTCACTACTACTAATATTGACTAATCAACTTGTTCATCTCAAGTCCATTCAATAAAATAAGAAGAATTCCAACATATATATACTAAGTTCCTATGTTTTTCCATTTTAATTTCAAGGAGAAAGACACGAAAATTAGTCCTAGTGAGACGCAAATAAATATGGTCAGTGTTAAAGATAACAAACAACACCTCCCCCGGTCATGTGATACTAATTAGGATCAATGACGACTTGGCGCTAACAAACATGCTATTTCTTCATGGGAGTTAATTGGTATTATGAGCATGTATTAGTCAGATGCAATTTTATGGATGAGGTCATAATTTTATTCTATATAGCAAAATAGTAAACCTTGAACACAATAAATCACATGAAATAAAAAAGATACATAATTCGATGAAAAGGGTAGATGCAAGAATGGTCAAAATTGGACACCGTGAAACTTAGTGAATGTATGATAGAAAATGAACCACTCACCTCATTAATATAAAACCATTGATTATTAAAAAATTGTGGGGATTATATGTTTGACCAAATACAAATTATCAGTAGTCAAAAATTGAAATTGAGAACTTATTTAATATTAAGTTAGTCCTTCTAAATTCGACATTATTCAGGTTCTAACTACTAAATAGAGTGCAATAAATGCAACCAGTCTTGTTTATCCTACAATGAGTGTGAGATTTCCAACATTACTCATCAGATGCATGGAATAGTCCATTCACATCTGATTTTCATCTAGAAGATGTGTCCATTACCGCGTTCCGTTTTTTGTAGTTGATGGCTTCACTTTATTTTAGTTGATTAGTTCTGACCATTTTTCTAATGTGGAGCCGAGGAATAGCCTGTTTGAAGGTTTCATGCACATCTAGCTTACTCTCTTAAATCCTTCTATGGTGTTGTGAACAATGGTTGAGCACCCTCCTACCATATCTTATTCAGAATCGTAAAGCCGTCGAAGAATGGTTGTTTTTTACTACTTTGTTTGTATTTCTTTCTTAATTGATATTTTAAATTACGAACCGTCATGTTCTTTGATGGAAAAAATGCTTCATAGCATGATGGACTTGATAAGAATAGATGTAAACCTCGAGAACTAGAAGGTGCTATCCTTGGATATATACTAATACAGAATTGAATGAACATTATTCGGCTAGAAATTACATGAAATGTCTTGAGAATCGCATGGAAACACTATATATGTCGTTCCTGGGACCCAATCATCTTAAGCTAGTCTAACATCTTTGCTTCTTTGCATGTGAATTTGAGGTGTGAGAGACTGAGACTAATTTTTTATGGACTGTTTTTCTACGCCAAAAGTCCGACACTAAGGCACACTTGCCTCTTTTTGCGTGTTCGCCCGTACACAGTTTAACTTATCTCTTGCATCTAACATCTTTGCTTCTTTATCAGAGAGGATGCAGAGAAAGCGTCACCTAATCCGAAGAAGAAGAAAGTTTCACCCTCAGAGGAGGGCTCTACGCTATTGGCGCCGGCTGGGACCAGCCGCGCCAGGATCAATGTTGTGCCTTGGTCTGAACTGCCGGGGGATGGGGAATCACGCGGTAGTTCGAGAGCTTCGGAGTTTTACGAAGCAGTTGGACCCCAATCTGCTCTTTGTGATGGAGACAAAGATCAGCGGGAAGAGAGTGGAAAAGCTTGCGGGTGCTCTAGGGTTTACTGGTGCATTTGCAGTTGATAGTGCATGTCTAATTGGGGGTATAGGCCTGTTTTGGTCTGAAAGAGTTAGCGTTGACATCAAGAGCTTTAACCTGCATCATATCGATGCGGTGATTAGTTCGAGAGATGGAAGTGGCAACTCGTGGCGGTTTACTGGCTTTTATGGTGACCCAAGACAGGAAAAGAGACATCTGAGCTGGACGCTCCTTAGACGTCTACATGCGCTCCGTAAGCTTCCGTGGTTGTGCATGGGGGATTTCAACGAAACCATGTACGGGATGGAGCATTATAGTGAGCATGCAAGGGAAGAGTGGCAGATGCGAGCTTTTCGTGAAGCCACAGAGGAATGTGAATTGCTGGACTTGGGCTTTTCGGGGGTTCCTTATACTTGGGATAACCGACAGACTGGTTTAGCAAACGTGAAGGCACGGCTTGATAGAGCCTTTGGGGACATAACGCTGATGAACATGTTCCCGGTTATCAAAGTCCGTCATGTCAACATGGTGGAGTCGGACCACTGCCTACTGGTGACCGAGCTTTACACACATCCTTTACCGGGTAGAGGAAGAAATTCAAGGCCTTTCCGATATGAAAATGTCTGGCAGTCCCATGGGGATTATGGTAAAGTGGTCAGGGACCTGTGGGAGGGCGCCCAACGCGGGCGAGATCTGACGAGTTTGATGTCTTCCTTGAAGATCATGCAAGACGGACTAGAGCAATGGGGTTCAGCTATCTTTGGAAACTTCAAGAAGAGACTGGCAAACTTGAGGAGGGAGTTGGAACGTATTAGGAATCGGTCAGTGGGCTGTGGACCATCGGCTGAGGAAAGGAAAATTATGCAGCGTATTAGTGAAGTGTTGCATCAAGAAGAAATCTGGGTCAAGCAAAGGGCTCGAGTGAACTGGTTAAAAGCAGGTGATCGGAATACTGCCTTCTTTCACTCTCAGGTGGCACTTAGGAAGAGGGCTAACACGATCACTAGTTTGCAAAAGGAAGATGGGACAAGGTGTGATGAACCAGAGGAAATAAACTCAGTAATCCAAGCCAGCTTTACTCGTCTCAGGGTCCTCCTGTTATGACGGATCTACTGAATCTTGTTCCGCATAGGGTTTCAGATGGGATGAGAGTTGAGCTGGACAAGGTTTTTTCAGAAGAAGAAGTAAAACTTGCTCTGTTCCAATGCATCCTTCGAAGGCGCCTGGAGTGGATGGCTTTACGGCGGGCTTCTATCAGCGTCATTGGGATCTCCTTAGGGAGGATCTAGTGGCTGCGGTCCTTGGGTTTTTGAATGGAGGGGAGCTTCCTGCTATGATTAACAACACAGCGATTGTTCTTATCCCTAAGGTTAGGAACCCCCAGTCCATTTCTCAGTTCCGTCCAATATCGCTCTGTACGGTGCTCTATAAAATGTGTGCAAAGACTATCGCCAATCGTATGAGACCGGCGATGGAGGAAGTCATTAGTCAGGAGCAGAGCGCTTTTGTTCCCGGGCGCTTGATCACTGATAACGCCCTTGTGGCTTTTGAGTGTATCCATTCCATGAAGAGGAAAAAAAGGGTAATAAAGGATTATGCGCAGTTAAAATAGATATGATGAAGGCGTACGACCGTGTGGAATGGCCCTTTCTGGAAGCAATTATGTATAAGCTGGGTTTTCCAAAGCGGATAGTTGAGCTTGTTATGTAATGTGTGCAGTCTGTGCAGTTGTCAGTGAAGGTTAATGGTAATTTGCTTGACCCGTTTAACCCGACTAGAGGACTGCGACAGGGTGACCCAATGTCACTGTATCTCTTCCTTCTCTGTGGGGAAGACTTGTCAGCATTGTTGAATTTCTATAACAATGGCTATATTGATAGAGGCATGAGGGTGTGTAACAGATCACCATGGATCACCCACCTCTTGTTGGCTGATGATAGCTTGATTTTTATCAACGCCTCTGTAGAAAGCGCTGGAAGGCTGAATGAGATTCTCAACATCTACAACCTGGCCTCGCCTTTGGGCAGCAGGTCAATAGAAACAAAAGCTCTATATACTTTAGTCCCTGCACACGTGAGTCTGTGAGAACATAAGTCAAGCAAGTGTTGGATATCTTGGTGGAGGCTTTTTGTGAAAAGTATTTGGGACTTCCAACAGCTGTGGGGAGGTTAACAAATGATGCTTCTGAGTTCATTACTGACAGTGCAAAGGGCCAGATGAATGGGTGGGCGGAGAGGCTGCTCTCCTACCCAGCAAAAGAGACCCTACTGAAGTCGGTTATCCAAGCAAAAACCACGTACAGTATGAGTTGTTTTGAGTTATCCAAAGGGTCGTGTAAAAAGCTAGTCTCGCTGATGGCACGGTTCTGGTGGAGCGGGAACCTGGATAAGCGGTCCATGCACTAGACGGCTTGGGAAAAGTTGGCGATACCTAAACAGAAGGGCGGCATGGGCTTTAGGGATATGCACGCCTTCAATTTGGCGTTGCTTGGTAAGCAAGGTTGGAGGCTTCTAACCTCCCCTAATTCGCTATGTGCCCAAGTGCTGAGGGGTCGTTACTACCCGGATCGAGGGTTTATGGAGGCCACTGCCCCTCGTGCTGCGTCCCTTACTTGGCGGGCAATAATAGCAGGGCGCAGGGCGCTAGAAGTGGGACTGGTGAAAAGAATTGGAGCTGGAGATACTGTGTCAATTTGGAATGATAGATGGATTCCAAGCTCTAGAACTATGCGTCCGTCGGGGAGGCTGATCGACACTGATGTAGAGACAGTGGCTGAGCTAATTATGGCTGATCACTGTTGGAATGTCGGAAAGGTACGTTCGATTTTCATCGACTCTACACGTCCTGAGCACGTCTGTCGGCTGAACCGTTTGCTCTACGGTCTCAATAAGGTTCCTCGCGCGTGGTACTAGCGGTTCACGACATTCATCATTTCGACCGACTTCACGTGCTTGCGCTGCGCGGAGGGCACGACCTTTCTCCTGCTCTACGTCGACGATATCGTCCTCACCGGCTCTTCACCACATCTCCTCGACCGGATTACAGCCTCTCACCGCTCCGAGTTCTCCATGACGGACATGAGCAGCCTTCACCACTTCCTCGGCATCGCGGTCACCCGCGACTCTAATGGCATGCACCTCTCGCAAGCCAAGTACGCCACGAACATTCTGGACAAATCCGGCATGACTGCCTGCAAGTACGCGACGGCACCGATTGACTCGTCGCCGAAGCTCGCCGCCACCGCCGACCCGACTGAGTACCGGAGCCTTGCCGGTGCGCTCCAGTATCTCGCCTTCACATGACCCGACATCACGTACGTTGTCCAGCAGGTGTGCCTCCACAAGCACGACCCTCACGAGCAGCACCTGGCGGCCATCAAGCGGCCGTCCTCCTCCCGTTGTGACCGTGGGGGGGTGCCCCAATCCCCTGAATCATGGAGAGTAATGTTAGACAGTTATGTATGTGACATAACACCCCTCGTGGAGAGTAATATTTGTGATCTACCATTTATGGTTGGGATTGTAATTTGTCTATATATGCATGCAATGGAAAAGGCCCAGGTGTGGTCAATTCTCCTAGTCTATCTTTCTCACAATAATGACAAGCTTTGTTATATTTTTTGGTTTTAAAATATGTTGTTACCATGGAGAATACACAGTATTATTCACACTACTAATTTGGCTACAACCAGCAGCCCAAATGACAGAAGATTTTCTGATTTTAGTTTGCCCTAGGGTGTTAAACTAGCCAGCCCAATTCATCCATCTCTGTCCGTAGGCCACTGGAGCGGTCAACATCTCATCCCCGAGCCAGTCCACCAATACACGGCCAATAGAAAAGAGCATCCAAAAGAAAATGTGGGGATATATCCATCCATGGGTATGGCGACCACCGCTCGAACAGAGCCGCACCTGTCTGCTTGCGATACTTGAATTGCCCCGCCACTTAGCAACTAAGCTAACTCTGACACTGTCACTAGAAATGGCTGTCCTGATGCATTCCAAGCCTATTTAGTTCACTAGTGTCCTAGATGTCTTGCGTTTATGAGAAATACAACTATTTCAACGTTCTTCCCTGCTAAAATAAGGTGAAACTATAAATAAAAATTTGGATAACTTGCACATTGCACAGCTTTTGCAATTGTCCTTGAGCACTAAAACAGGAAGAAGAGAGAAAGTTCCCCATACCTTTCCTTTTATTAAGTGAGAGATACAAGTTACGGCACATCTATGTATCTACAACAAGACAAATTCATTATTGTCGGAGTGAAGTTAGGTGCATGCCTACCACATTTGTGCTGCGATGTGATGCATCACCTATCCTCTCAAAAGACATGATGCAATTTTTACTACGCTTTATCCAAAAAATGTACTCCCTCCTATCCTAAATAAGTGTCACGGTTTTGAACCTACTAGTAAAACACGTGACCTACTCGCAATGAATCTTACGCCCAAAATGTTACCCAGGCAGTTTTCTGCATCTCAAGCTCAGTCATATCCCGACACTATGTAAGAGCATCTCCACTCAGGGCCCTAAATGGCTATGGGGGGTGCCGACGCTCGAAATCGTGCCCAGCCCGCATCCCCAAACTTTTTTCGTGCGGGCGCGGCCCGGTTTGACATCCGGCGCCCTCAGGTCGAACCCAACCCAATGGGGGGCTAGCGGGGGGCGCCGGATGGAGCTGAGAAAGACACGGGCCAGTCCTATCAGTGAGATAGACGTCTCGTCTCCCTCTTAATTTATTGGAGGTGATCTCCTTAGTTGTTCCTCAGTATATAGCTCTGGAGCAGGAGCAGAGGGTGGTGGCAATCCAGAAGAGGGGTCTACTGCAGTTTCCCTTTCTTGTGACTCAGATTGTGCATTTGACTCATGTGCATTGACCTCCTCATGAGTATCTAGCTCATTTGCTGGCATCTGTGAGTGTGCAGCTGGAGATATTGATGTTGTTGCTTCAGCTGCTATTTAGCTGGATCCTGCACTCTTCATTCAGATGGTCTGGTTCATTTCCAAATGGATTAAGATGGATTACGGACAGGAAATGGATTCAGCTGGAAATGATTTTGTGAACTTCCCGCTTTTATGAAGCCATAATTGCATCTTTCCTCTATTATAGAAGGCTAACCTATTATATTCAAGTGGTGGCTCATATCCGTCTCATTTCTGAGGCTCAGTCTCATCAGTACGATAGATTGAATTCACATGCCCACTTATCCCCTCGAGTTGATCTACGAAATCTGGAATCTCCTTTTGAGTGATTTGATTCACAGAAGACACATGGTTTAGTATGAAAACCTCGTGCCCATACCGTGCCGAGCATCGTCCCGTCGCCGGCCACGCGGCGCCGAAATTGCTCGTCAACGTGTTCTCCTGCCATACCCTTCCACCGCTTCTCGCCTTTTCCACCGCTTCCCGCCCGGGCTTCCTGCCCTTTTCTCGCTATATGTAGGCGCGACGACTATCGCCATTGCAGATCTACACCATGGACAGACCTCAGACCCTCTCCCTCTACATCTAGGAACTTGGCTGGCGGTGCTGCTATCGCCAATAGGGTCATCGCATAGCCATGCCTGGCCGCCGTGCTCCTCCACCTCTCCCATCGCCTAAAGATGGGTCGGGACCCAACCACTCCGGCTTAGAGTGCTCCAACCCCTAGTGGATCGACTCCGAAGACTCCAGCAGAGCCAACACCGACGAGCTGGGTTGGGCCAGTTACGAGCCCGAACCCGAGGAGGTTCCGCGGCCTCTTATGCCCCTCGGGCCGGCTTACCGGACCACCAGCGAGCCTTGCAGGTGGGACATATTCCTCCACGATTTCCTACCGGAGCACTTTCGGCTGCAAGAACTCGACGGTGTCTACAAGCGTCTCTTCTATGCGTCTCACAAAGAGGCTGAAAATGCTAGCTTGCGTGCCAGCCGCGACCGATCAAAGGAGGTCGCCGAGGTGCGGCTAGTAAGATACAACTCGATGTTCAACCTGTGGGGTGTCGCCACCCTGCCGCTGCCCCTCCTGGCGAGAGCAGCGCCTTTGGCTGCCGTATGTGTTAGTTTATCTTTGCATTTCTATGTAAAAATTAAAGATGAATGTAAAAATCGAAGTGTTCGAATGCTCCATTATTTTTTGTACGGGGGCACAGCTGGGAGCCAGCGCCCCCCCCCCCCCCCCCCCCAAAAAAACCGTGAACCAATCCAGAGCCCCACCCCCATACGGCCCAAAATCGGGCCCTGCCGGACGCCGTATGGGAGTTCAGATGTCGCTTTAGAGCATCTCCACTCGGGGTCCTCAAAGGCCTCCCAAAGGCCTATGAGCGCTGCCGGCGCCAAAAAACGCGCCCAACCGCGGCCCTCATTTCATAATTTCCGCCGGTGCGGTCTAATTATTAACCCGGCGGCCCCAGGAGAAACCCTATCTACAGGGAGGCAAGCGGGGGCGCCGGAGGGGAATAAAGTATTGCCCTGTCAAGCCACGCGCCCTTCGGCAGCCACGCGTCGGCCGGAAGTGGTTGCCACCGCGTTCCCGCCAGTTCCTTCCCGCAAGTTCCACCGCTTCCCGCCAGTTCCTTCCCGCCAGATCCACCGCTTCCCGCCTCAACTTCCCGCCATTTCCGACTACATAGGCCACGGCGGCCATTGCCATAGCTCAGATCCACACGCAATTTCATCCTCCAACCTCCCCATACTAACATACACCGAGGCGGAGGCGCTGTGCGCCTCCCACTACCCCTGCCCGCCGGGGTAAGGGTGCCCTCCGGGCTGGAGGTTGGGCGTCGGTGGCATGCCGGTCCCGCCCGTCCCTCAAGGTGCTGCCCGCCGGTTGGCCATCACCAACCACTACTACCGCGAGCTCACGCCGGAGCTGCGGTTGGACACCAATTGGGACCCCGACAACGCCGCCACCTGGAACGCCTTCTTCGCGAACCGTCGCGAGCGGCAGCTCGCCATGTACGATAGGGACGGTCCGCCTCTCGTCAACAACAACGAGGAGGGCCGCAGGCTGCGGTGGGGCGCCTGGACTCTTGCCGGCGTGATGGACCACATAATGGCGGGCGACTATCCCCGCCTCCGGTACCCGCACTTCCAGCGAAAAAAGGGCGGAGGTCGCGTGGTGTTCTGGGATCCTCCTGCCCCGCGCGCGATGCTACGCCTCGACCGGATGTTGGAGGCTCGGCCGGAGCCTCAGCTGGAGCCTTGACCAGAGTGGGTGGTCCCTCCGGAATACGCCGTGGCGGCGCGCCAGCAGAGGCATCCCGGCGACCCGGAAGAATTTCCGGGCCAGCGTGCGGGCATTCGCGCGTCGCTCGAACCGACGCCGCCGGGGGACACCTAGTGGCGGAAGGAGGAGGAAGCCTATCGTGCGTGCGGTGGAGGCGACGGCGAAGGCTGCAACCATTGCGGGCGCCGGTCCCCAAAGCGACGATCGCTCTTCGGCGATCGTTCGATGTGGTGCGATCGTGGCCGGCCAACGCCGCCGAGGCCGGAGCGCGCGCCGACCGACGACGAAGACGACAGCTCCTACGACGACCACGAGGACGAGTACTACAAGGCTAGGCACGATTATGACTAGTTTCTATTTTTATTATGTAATAAAATTAGGTTTTCCCTATTTAAATATTATTTGATTAAAATATGTGTTTATTTTGAGGGGCACGGCTGGGAAAGCGGCGCCCCACATTTCCGATTTCGCGCCGTACAAGTGGAGATGCTCTTAGTATACCTCACAAGCACCTAGTGCATGCTATATATGCCCCCGGACATGACCCAAATCATTGTTCGGTAGGCTCCAGTGAGCTCAAAAAATGGACACAGCCTCATATTTGAACCGCAAATTTAGCTACACAACCGTTTGCTGATTGATGCTATCCAATCAAATTATGCTTTGATGCTTTGATGTAACCCCTGGTTTCCTGATTTCAATCAAATTATAGTCATGAACCACTATCTTAATGCAGTGGATTTCAAATTTCAAAATAGTTGCATTAGAGCATAGTATAACATGTTTTCCTTATTTCAGAGTGGTGCTCAAATTTGTTACAGGCTCACACAATTCGCAACAAAATGTTGCTCTCTTGACAATATCATTACCAGTGATACTAAGCCGACCAACTGTTACAAACTTAAAATACACCCACCTAAATTTATTTTAATGTAGGCTATGAACGTGGTTTGAATTAGGATCATAAGATCGAAGACTAGGCGGAAGCCGGTATCCTTATCGCCATCATCTGGAGAAGCCATGGCCTATCAAGGTCCGGATCCACGAAAGAGTGTGCAAGGAACTGCTCTGCTTCCAAATCAACCAATTGTCTACACCAAGCCACTCTGTTTGATGGTCGGGAACCAGGCCCTGAGCACCTGGACAAAAGCGGTGATAAAATGGTTAATGCTGTTGCACACTCAATAATAGTGATCACCTAATTCAACTAGTTTGGATAAGTAAAGACAGTATTCCAGCTTACGTAAATACGATAGACAATAAAAATACAGTTCGGTATCTAAAACACCAAATAGTTTTGGTTAGATTTCGGAAAATACCATTCTAACTAAAGTTGACATGCATTAAAGAATGGGGCGAGACCATTTTATTTTTGCTTGTATATATCTGAATATCTCAAAGTTATCATTTGTATTAGTACTACTATAGTAGATGCCTGGATACTCAGATCGATCAGCATATGCACTAGTGATTAACCAAGTGACCAAGTGTAGAACATGCCTGCCGTAACCAACAGTGATCAGTCCACGCACACTGACACAGACACAAACGCACCCGCACAATCATTGCTACTTCAGAATAATTACAAGTCCAATCTGCTGGCTGCCGTGCTCTTTTTTCTCTAAAATATACCATGGAAGGCATATGAAAAGTAAGTCTGCATCGACAGGTTCAGCGGGATTAGCTGGTTTTTCACCTGACAAAATATCTCCCGTTTTGATTGGGTTGAGTTGGTTTCAACGGGTTGCCTCCCTAATTATATGTTGGAGTTGTACAAGATCTCTTCAAGCACATGATCTCTCTATGGTGTTGGATTCTATTGCCACCTAGTCCTCCCCCTAGATTCTATCAAGGTCATTTCTCAAGGTATTCTACCCCATGGTCTCTCCCTTGTAATTCGATTGGGTTGGTGGTTCGGACTAGTGAGAGCAAACCGTATTGTATCAGGAGTGGTGCGCGTTTGTGTCGTGTTCTTCGCCGTGCTCATCGTGTTCTTCGTCTCCTCCCTCAAATCCCCCACGGATCCTTGAAGATCGAGGTCAAGCCTGCATCAGTCAGGTTCGACAGTTTATACAGTCTGGCACTGTAGAATGATGGAACTAGCGACACGCCGGGCAATGTTGACGGCACCAAGTCGGCGCAGTCACCAAGAGCTCCATACAGCCTCACAGAGCACAAAGAACAGGCCGGCGGCACTCGGAGCCATCTCATCTGATGCGCCCTTGGCGTCAGTCCCTCCGCCGTAAACTCGGTGGTGGTCTCCACTGTGCCTGGCCTGCACACTGGACAGCCCACCGATCTCCGTCATGTTGTTGCTGCCAATATCTCCACCTCAACCGCACACCCTCTATACTCTTCATGTCCTCACTGCCGGTGCCCTCTCGCCCCGCTGCAGAACGGGTCCTCAGGTTTCATTTCATTGGATGTAGTTAGGATGGTTTGAACGGTTTGCTCAGGTTCAAGCAAAACCAACCCAGCTAATCTCTACCAATCTGTGGGTAGAACCCACAAACAAGGGTAACCGAGCTAATCCGTCATAACGGTGCAGCGCAGGCTAGATTCACAGTTTTAGGTGGTTTGGAAACAAACCGTGAATGGTCTGAATGAAAAGGCATGTCAGTTTCACAGAAGAAGTGCCAAGCGACAGAATAACGACCATATGCTTACAATGGTAGAGAGAAACACAGTGTGTCACCACACAAGAACAACGTCTCTCTCAGTTTCTCTTGCTCTCTTATGTTTTGTGAGGGCTTGATGCAATTGAGAACAAGCCCAGCCCCTAGCAAAGCCATGGAGGGTAGGAACTGGTTATTTACCAAATAATTGCGCTAGAATTGTACATGATTCCTATCCCGTACCAAAAACAAAAACCCACACTAAGTCACTAACAGGAGATTCCAGAACATGTATCAATATGCACACCGCGACTCAATATGCTTGGTTCATAGCAACATATGTCATGTAAACATATAGTGCTGGTATGTCTCTATTCCTGAAGAATGTTGCGATGGAATGACTCCAGAAGCATAAGTTGTTTTTTCAAAGAGAACCGATGTGAGTGAAAAGACAATATAGAAGTTCCATTGTAGCATTCGACCATGTGAGTTAGCTACGCAAAGTTTCAAAATCTGATGAATCCAATACCTGTACTCATAGAAACAAGCAGTTCTTTCATTCTCAGATTTGTCCCAATTATGCCACCCAGTGGGCTTTATGCAACGATCCATAAAAGTGTGTGCAAATACAACCCTCCCAAAGGGCCCCCATGGCCTACCAAGGAATATGTATCCAGCTTCTCCATTCCCAGTAATAATACACCTGAGTGTGACAACAGACGGGGATAAAATACGGCATATCGAAATGCTGAAACTACATATGAAGCTTCTTATGAAAGTACGATGCAACTAACGTTGGCAAGGTCGAAGAATGATCATGAGACAGCTCACCTTAAGAATACATAACCAGTCGATTCCGAGGAGGACTTTCGACTATGGGCAGTAATAAATCCTGCCGACTTGCAATGGATATGGCAACGTTCCAGAAGAGCAATAGAGTTACCGAAGATGAAGTCACAACTACCTTCGATATAACAGTCTCTTAAGTACTGTTTTCCATAATGTAAATATAATGTATCCTGTATAATTTGTAATCCAAATCAGAATCTTGCAAAGTAACACTGCTTATCATCCTGAATAATGTAGTGATTTAACCAGAAGGTGAAGAAAATATGCATACTTGCCAACCAAGGAAGTGGCAACTATAGAAGGCACACCTATCTGCTGTGACACGTACAGCGACTGCTTGCCCAGATCCCTGCATCACAACCAGAACACATCAGCCATCCACGCCCATTGCGTGATCATTTCTGTGCAAGGAGAATAGGTGAACAACCAGTACCTGGGGCGCCGAGTTCTCAAACGTGATATTCTCTGCAATGAAATCCTCGCCCTCTACAATAACTGTTCCACATCCAAATGTTCCTGTCCCAATGACCCTGGATGTCTTCATAACAGTAAAAGGCACAGTTGGTCAGCTCAGAGAAATACTAGAATCATCACTAAGAGTACGGAGGACGGACGCATTGAACGTTTGGCGAAACTCTGATGTCAAACTCAGAGGGTGGTTAAACTTATCTGCACCTAACAATTCTTTCTCTGAAGTATAAATATATAGTCACCTAACACTTATTTTTCCTTGTTCAACACATTATAAGATGGTAGGATGGATGTAGTCATGAAAATGATATGACTAATAGGATATGCCTACTAAATTTCCATCTAACAAAGAAATAGACTTGCAAGAATCTACTACCTGCCATCCTGTTAATTAATGTCAACAGGGAAAGGGTGAAAGCAGCCATCCTTGAAAATTCCAGTGATGTATGCAACTACTAGGTCTATTCTAAAATATAAAATGTCTTCGTAGGCTAAATTAGGCAACCGAAACGTCTTAAATATTAGTATGCCAGAGGTAGTATATTATACAGTATAACACTAAACCCAGCACCAGCAGCTCTTGAACATAGCGACCTGCCGTAAACTGGGACCGGTGAAATAGTATCACAGCATGAGCCATCCCGGATATGGCAGACGCGAATATGAGAATGGATCTGAAAGTGTGTAACGCCTAGTACATCGTAGTGCAGACCCATGTGCTTAGAAAGACATTTCGTAATGTAAGCATGTGACATGGAAGCGAATATATTGAAATCAGTTGACCGAAAGTACGAGGCAGCAATTCGTCGCAGCAGGAGAGCACGCGGGAGATGCAATTCCGTTTGGGTTCCCGAGGTGTACATTTCATCGAGCAGGAGACAGGCGTAGGGGCCAGGCCGGCCGTCGGTGCAAATTACCTGGTCATGCTTGATGCGGGTGGCGGTGTTGTCCCAGGAGATGACGGTGGCTTCGGCGGACGCGCCGGCGAGGGTGACGAAGTTCTTGGTCTTGGCGACGTAGACGGGCTCCCGGTACACCCCGGGCGCGAGGCGGATGACGGTGCGCGCCCTGTTGCCCAGCGGCACCGCGTCCACCGCGGCCTGGACCGTCGGGAACGTCTCCCCGTCTCCTCCCGGTGCCGAGCCCGGCGGCGCGACGCGGAGCACGCGCCTGGACTGCTGAGCCATGGATGGATTTGATTTGATGGTCGCCCTGTCCGCGGATTCGGTGGCACGTGTCGGTCGTGGACCTGTTCTTGGTCGTGAACGCGTGGTATAAACTGCTGAACGCCCGTGTGTGCGTGTGAGCGAGGGGAAACGGTTCTTTAAAAGCGGCGAGGCGAATCTTGGTAGTTGGGTGGGTTGGCATATATACCGTACTGCTTTCGTTTTCAAGGAATATAAGGTCTAGTAGTATATCTTTTTGAAAAGTCAAGCTAACCAAACTTTTATCAAAACACTATTACGAACTAAATTATTATATAAATGTCACATGAAATTATATGTTATATAATATATCATGTCAATATAAAAACAGTGTTGATTTTAGACTGTACATATTAATAAAAAAATGGTTAAATAACACATAATTTGACTATTAGTAAAAAAATATAATAGTATATAGCATCTGCAGATACCCCAAGCACGCGTACCGCAAAAGTGATTTGCAATGTTTGCAGTACGAAAAACTTATGCGGAACATATATATAGTAATCCTAACGGCACAATTTAAAAAACATCATTAGCGCTGGACTCACACTAGTTCATATATAGAGGAGAGTTTTTTATCACCGAGATCAACAAATTTACAAGCAAAATCGATGTCGTTGCGGTATCGAAACAAACCTTAGCACGCGCTCTACCCTAACTACCGGCAGGAACTACTCATCGGAGCATCTACAGTGGCGCCGCGTGCCTACTCCTCATCGTAGTCGGTGGTGTCATTGTCGGAGTAGTCAACGACGAGGCAGCCGAGCCACGGCTGGTGCTCGCTTGTGGAACGGCGCAGGGCGCGACTGTTAGAGTATTAGGAATATACGATTATTATGGTAGTTTAGATAGAGTTGGGATATGTTTTCATACAGTCCTAACTTGACTCGCACTCCAAGATGATCCTCTATACGCCTATATATACTCGTCCATGGGACTCAATAATAAATCCATCATATTCCGCTAAATTAATAGTCTTTCATGGTATTTGACTAAATCGGCCCAAACCCTAGACGTCGACATGCTTCCGTGCCACGCCGTCTCCAAGAAATCGATCTCCATGATCTCCACCGGGGGCCGCACCATCCGTAGCAAGGTTCGCACGCCGATCCGTGATCGGATTCCCTAGTGAGTCTTTTTCGATTTCTAGGTCGGTTTTTCTCTCCGTCGGTCGCTTGGCCAGTATTATTTTTTGATTCGCCGATCATAGATCGGATTGAGTCGCCCACCGTCGTCGTCATCGCCACGCCTCTACTCGAACCATGGCATCAACGATCTACACCGCGCTCGTGCGCCTTCCTCCTCCAATGTCGTGCCTGCCTCGGCAAGCTGTTGAAGGCCTGGTCGGGGTTGACGCGTGTTACCGCGAGAGGTTTTGCGGTTATTGTCGTTTTGAGCTGCTCAAACTCGGTTGCCATCCCAAAAGATTCAGAAATTTTATTGAATTCCTGGTCATAATTATCGGAACATGTGAAGCTTCCTTTTATTGATATAATTCCCTTTGGTGCTGGCATTTTCATGACTAGGTATGCATAGTGAGGAACGGCCATGAATCGTGCAAAAGCTGGACGTCCCAGGAACGTGTGATACTGTGATGGTCAGTCCATGACTTCAAACTCGAGCTTTTCCCGCCTGAAATTTTCTTTGGATCCAAACACAATGTTAAGGAAAATTTTACCTAAAGGAATTTCGGCTTTACCTAGTACTATGCCGTGGAAGGATGTTTCTGTTGGTGCCAAATTTGCCAAAGGGTAGTTCATTGCCCTAAGCGTTTTGGCGTAGATCAGGTTTATGCTGCTACCTGCGTCCATAAAGACCTTGATCATGTCGAATCCGCCAATTTGTGCTTCAACTATCAAGGACGAATGACCTGGTCTTGGTACTCGATGAGGGTGATCAGCTCTGCTGAATGTCATTTCCTGTTCTGACCAGTGGAGATATTCGGGTGTGGTTGGTGGATCCACATCCGCCATGTTGACTTGTCGTGTGATTAGCTTCTGAATTCTGTTGGATGGATGCCCTTTTTGAATCATTGACATTGTCCCTTTTGACCTAGGGTAATCGTCATTTTGATTGGTTGTGTTTTGTGGTTGCCCTGCTGACGGAGACGGTGCACCGATGGCCAACATCCAGGCATGGATGTGTATCCTCTTCTTGTTGCTTCGGTTGCTTTTGCATTGCATAGCTCTTACATCTTTAAGAACGTTCGGCAATCTTTCATGAGGTGGTTGGATTGTCTTCTTCCTGCTGAATCGATGTAAAAGTGCATATTACAGGGCCCTTCCAGTATTTGCATTGCTAACATTGTTGGGTCCTAAGTTCTTGGTTGATATCGTTGCGCTGATTGGCCTCCTCCGCCTTTGTCCCTGTTGCGGTGGTACCCACTGTTGTAGTCGTCATTTCTGTTGTTTCCTTCACCTGAAAAACTGGCCGCGACGTATCTTGGTCCCGTGCTTCCATCATTGTTTCGTCGCCTCCTGTAGTTGCCACGTTTATCCCTATCTTCTTCGGGTGACCGTGTTCATTTGTTATGTAGCGCATCTTCTCCATCAGCCCATCGATTCAATATGTCCATTAACTGTGAGATTGTCTTAGGTTTGATTCGTCCCAGTTCTTCTATGAATTCGCAGTGGCGGAGGCCGTCATTAAAGGCATCAATTTCTCTTTCATCAGATATGGATTCGGCTATATTTTTGATGATGTTCCATCGCTGGATGAATGCCCTTATTGACTCTCTGAGCTTCTATTTGCATGCCCATAGTTACTCTAAAGACACGGGTCGCTTGAATGTGGAATGAAAGTGTGGGATGAACTTGTCTTCGAGGTCGTTCCAGCTGTGAATAAAATCTTCGGGTGGCTACATGATCCATGACCTTGCAGCGCCGGTGAGGTGTAATTGTAAGCTTTTCATTGCAGTGGCGGTTGAGCCGCCATGTAGCTTGACAGTGGACAGGTAGTCTTCTAACCAAGCTTCGGGTTCTTGGAGTCCGTCGTATCTTTGACGGTCATGTGGAAGTTTGAAATCCTTGGGTACTGAGGCTTTTCGAATCCGCCGAGTGAAGCAGCTAGCTCCACATAACTCGTAGTCGTCTTCATTGTCATCGTCGTGCTCTCTTCGGCTGCGGTTTTCATCTCTCGTATTGCTTCGTGGCTCTAGTCGTGAAAGACACTCCCGACTTGGCGACTGTGATCGCCTGTTGTGGCCCGTATGCCGAGGGCTGCTACGACGTCGTGGTGATCTATCGGGTTGATGTGTAAGTCCTTGTTCTTCTTGTGCGAGAGTTGCTCCTACCATGTCGAGGTTCATTAGGGCAGAGCGGTGGAGACTTGCATGAGGATCGTCGGGTGCAGGTTGGGTTGTGATCAAGTATGTTTGTGCGGCCACAATTGCTGCTTGGGCTGTTTTTGCTTTGATGTTTCCTGCTTGATCTACTAACATGAATGATTGATCGAGGTCCCAGATCAGTTCGTTTCTTTATGCTTTGGGGATGTTTTGTAATCGAGATGTTCCCCTTGCTAGCGGTGCTCCTCCTATTACGCTCCCGGACCTTCGGGTTGAGTTGAGTTGTGCTCGCCGTAGGCTGGACTCATGAGCTAACCTTTTTATTTCGTTGAGTTGCCTCTACATCTTTAATAGGTATCTCTTCTTGTGGTGGAGCAGGTATTGATATGCTAATAAATCTTCATGTGAAGCGTCAGCTATCATTGGAACCGCACCCGAAATTGCTTCCCTGGCCTTTTGCCATGCCGTCATTGGTAACCTAAGAGTCCGTCTCTCTTCTCCGTCCGGCTCTGCTCTTCCTCCAGGAACTATGCGTTTATCCGTTGCTCCTCCTCCGTTTCCGTGGTCTCCTTCGTTATCGTGGTTTCCTACATTATCATCCGATAAAATATCATTGGGGTCGAGATAGGGTTACCGTTAGAGTCGCACAACATCGAGGTGTCTCCGTTTATCATGCACACTTGGTGGCGTGTGATACATGGACTTGTGGTGTCGTCATCCGAATTGGGCGAGATGTTGTCGGGTGGATCAACGAAGTCTGCAAATTTTTGCTCTGGGTAAATTTCTGCCATCCTTATTCCAAAGTCGATGCTTTCGCTGCTTTCCTCGGGTTTGTAGTTTGCTGGGCTTGTTTCGCGTGGTGGAGTTGCTAGGGAATCTGATACGAATGAGAGATTATCGTAAAGACCATCAAGGTCCCCCAGATTCGTCTCATCTTGCTTGTTTTTGTCGGGTTCTTAGATTTCCGCCGTGACATCCACGGAGGATCCAACAGACAATGCTGGAATCGCCGTAGGCGCACTTTTTCCACCGACGGTTCTGATGTATTCAGGCTGAAGGGTGTGATTCTTGGGGGTCTTCTATTTGGAAGTGGAAGCTCCCGATGATTAGATCGGATCCGCCGCTAAATTCAGCGGGTACTATCACAGGGGTGGGCGGGCGTGGATCTACTTTTGTGGGGTTGCTGCTTGGCAAAAAGAGTTCTGCCGAATCCATGTTTCTAGCGTTCAAGTTTCCCAAAGACGGTGCCAATTGACGAGGGGAGATCTTGGCAATGTCCATGAAGAAGGACTTGGGGTTTTGCGGAAAATAGAATGCTAGGGATTTTGTCGAATGTTAGGAAACAATAGAATCAAAGTCGCCCGAATATAGAAAGAATCGTTGTATTAACAATCGCTTGGGGATTGTTCGGTGTTGTTTCTAGGCTTCTCCCGCCCAATATACAATAGGTCAGGTCTCAAAGCTGTATGCGGATAGGTTACATGATTACAACACCAACTCGATGTCGGTCTTTGTTCTTCTTTCCTAATACAACTATAATCTTTGTCGATTGCTCTTTTGAATCTTCATCTTGACTCTTCATGGGTCATAAGCCTTTCTGCAGGCCCTAGGTTGCAAATCATAGGGACCCGAGTAATCATACCTATGTCATCGGGCGTTTGATGTCAAGGATGTCCTTGATCTTCTCCGGGTTGACCTCAATTCCGTGGTGCGAAACAATGAAGCCCAACAATTTGCCAAATGGGACCCCGAAGACAGACTTCTTAGGGTTGACCATCATGTTGTACTTCCAAAGATTGTCAAAGGTTTCCTGCAAGTCGACGATGAGGTCGTTTGATTTCTTTGACATCACCGCAATGTTGTCCACACAAGGGTGTACATTGCGACCTATTTGGTCATGTAAGCAACACTGCATCATCCGCTGGTACGTAGCACCGACATTTTTCAACCCAAAGGGCATCGTGACATAGGAGTATGTGCCATAAGGTGTGATGAACGAAGTGGCCAATTGGTTCGACTTTCGCATCTTGATTTGGTGGTATCCTGAGTATGCATCGAGAAAACACAAAAGTTTCGAGCCAGCCGCCGAGTCAATGACTTGATCAATGCGAGGCAAAGCAAACGGATCCTTCGGGCATGATTTGTTCAAGACGGTGTAATCAACGCACATTCTTAATTCTTTGGTTCCCTTTTTGGGGACAAGTAGCGGATTTGCCAGCCACTTGGTGTGAATAACTTCTCGTATAAAACTAGCCTTAAGTAACCTAGCTAGCTCTCTTCCTATAGCCCGTTGTGTTTCATCACCAAAGCGTCGTAGAGGTTGTTTTACAGGTTTTGTTTTAGGATCAATGTTGAAGAGATGTGCTCAGCAAGTTCCCTAGGTACACCCTTCATGTCAGCAGATTGCCAGGCGAAGATGTCCCTATTCTCACAGAGGAACTCGGCAAACACACTTTCCTATTTGGGATCTAGGTTCATGCCAATGGAGGTGGTATTAGAGGAATCTCCTTTAGCAAGTTCCACCTGCTTGGTCTTGATGGCGGCCTTGAATGCGGTTTTGGAGTCAGAAATCTGCTTCTTTGAAGCCGGCATCTCCAAGGCATCGACCTGGCGCTAGATCTCCTGGAACTCTTCACTGTAGAGGACCGCTTCGGCGAAGGCGACTTCACTCAGCTCGCACTCCCTTGCCTTGGTGAAGCTTTCGGCAACAGGGATGATGCCTTTTGGTCCGGGTATCTTGAGCTTGTTGTAGACGAAACATGGCCTGGCGAGGAAGGAGTGGAAGATGTCGCGTCTGAATATGACATGGTACACGCTCTTGAAGGCCACCACTTTAAAGGTCATACGCTCTTAGCGGTAATTATTAACATCACCAAAGGCGACCAGAAGGGTGATGCAGCCAAGGGAGTTAGCCTGCCGGCTAGGGACGACGCCATGGAACACGGTGTTACTCCGCCTTAGCTGGGTATCCGTCAAGTTCATCTTATGCAATGTATCCAGGTACATGATGTTGATGCTACTTCCACTATCCATGGGGCACTTGGTGAGAACTCGCTGCCATTAATCAAGGGATTGATGACCATGGCATAGTGGTTCTATGTTGGGATGAGCTCTGGGTGATCTTATCTGTCCCAACTCCCAAGTGATTGGAATCTCTGACCACCTGACGTACTGGGGAACTGTAGGGAGGGTAACCATCAGTATCCTTAGGGAGGTTTTCTAGGCCTGGATGGTGGGAGTGCCAAGGAAAGTGTGGTAGACTGGAGTCTTCTTTTCTAAGGGGTTTTTCCCCTTGCCATCGCCCTTGTCGATGGGCTTGGGGTCCGCGTCTTCATCTATATCGTTTAAATCCTTGGACTCTTCCTCCTTCTTCTTCCCCTTGCCCTTTCCGTAGGGTCTGTTCTTCTGACTTTGCTTGTAGCCGAACTCAGGGTTTTGCTTGAGGTCATTGACAAACTTGTATTGGCGGTTGGTATGAGTGGCCTTGTCGTTTGCAATGAGATCGATGAAACACGGCATATCATGGTACTCCTGGTAGTTTGGGGAACGCGGGGCACTGTAGGTGTAGAGTCACTCCGCTGCTGCCCACGACTAGCCCCCTGGCTACGACCACGTTGTCCGCCATCGCCTCTGCCAGCGAAAGTCGTGGAGACCATGTCAGTTGTCTACTTGTCTTCTAGAGGATTGTTCTACTTGTTATTGTTGTTCTTCTTGGCCTGGGTGGGAATAGCCAGCGCCGAAAACGATCCACAAGCATCATCATCGACCGCGGTGAAGTCTCTAGCCATGGGAATCATTGAGTTGAGGTCAAGCTTGCCGTTGTCTTGATTGTGCTTCAGCATATGTCGGAGCAATGTTCCCTTTTCTAGGCCGTTGAGGAAGGTGGCCATAGCAGTTTGATCATGTACTCCTGCGCATGAGTTTTTCCTGTCACGCCAACATGATAGGTAGGCATGAGAAGACTCGTCCTTTTCTTGCACACACCAATGTAGGTCACCAATGGTGCATGGAAGTTTGTACGTACCCTCGAAGTTCTTGGTGAACGCTTCATGCATGTCCAACCAATTATAGATTGATTTCTCCGGCAAGTCGTTGATCCACTGTCAGGAAGTGCCGGTGAGCATGAGTGGGAGGTACTTGACATCGACATTGGGGTTTCCCCCGGTGATTTGTATCGCTTCATGGTAGTCCTGCAACCACGTGACTCGCTTGGCAGTGCCATCATAGGGCTTGATAGTCTTGCCAATCTAGAGGCCCTTAGGGTAGGTTGTGGCCCAGATAACCGGTCAAAAACAACGTGGCCCCATGTATGGATCTTCCCAGGCCTCTTGGATCTTATCAAGGCACGATCGTGCGTCATACGGCTCTGGCTATTTTTGTGCTGATCATTGCCATGGGGAGGGGATTTTGTGAGATCTGCGCAATCCTTTGCCATGGTGGCTGCTGGGTGGCGATGGTGGCAGTGGGTTATGTTCTCCCTGGTCGTGATTGCTTGTTCTCACGCCTTCTTGTTTCTCCCTCCATGCAAGTTCTCACGCCTCTCGTGATTGCTTGTCGGACGCGGGGCTTCCTTGTGAGATCTGCTCATGTGTCCTTCATTACCGCCGCGCTCTCCGTCATGCCGAGGTTGTTCTCCCTGGTTGCGTATAATGATGCCGACCTAGGGACTCCTAGGAAGTGACATGCTCATACGATGGCGCGGCTATGGTTCCTGTCGGGATTGTGGGGGTGGTGGCGAGTGACAGGGGTGGGCCTTGTCTCCGTTGCTGGAGGATACTGCGATAGCATCAGTCATGTTGTGTGCATCCCTCTGCCTTCGTTCCATGGAGCTCCTGCGGGATCCTTCATCATGAGGAGATCTTGGTCTTCGGCGGTTATTCCTGCTTGATTTCCAAAGCTCCGAATTGGACTCAAGCCTCTGCGAGGTGGCCTTTTCCTGCTGTTTGCAAGCTTTGGCCATAAGGTCATAGACTTGAGCCACCGCTTCAGGCGGCCTGTCCTATTCGAGTAAGTGTTTAGCGACGACCAAATTGATGGCGGGAGTTGGCATGACCCACTTCCCCTCTAAATTGATGTAGGGCGTAGCTTTTTCTAGTTTGGATGGATGATACATTGCTAACGTATCCATAATTTTTTATGTTTCATGCTTGGTTTTATCTACTTTCTTATGTTTTGTCCATACTTTGGAGTACTTTTCATATGATTTCTTGGACTAACCTATTAACAAGAGCCACAGTACCAGCTGTCTGTTTTCTGCTGGTTTTGGTTCCAGGAAAGTCAGAAAATGAATATTCTCGGAATTGAACGGGACAAAAGGCAAAGTCAGTTTTTCACTGAGGGACACCTGGAGCCAGAATACGAGACGGAGAGGGGCTAGGGCCCGGCAGCACCACCTGGACACGCGGCCAGGCCTGGCCCGCGCTAGGGGGTGGTCTGGCCACCCCAGGCACCCCCTCGGCCTCTCCTTCCACCTATATATTGCCTCTGATACGGAAACCCTAAGGACCCGATCAAAAATCCACGAAAGAGTTTGTAGCCGCCGTCATCTCCATCCCTAGATCGGGAGGTATCTAAACCTCTTCTCGGCACCCTGCCAGATAGGGCAATTCACCCTGGAGGCCTTCTTCATCATCATACAAGCCTCCGGTGTGATGCGTGAGTAGTTCATCTCTAGACTACGGGTCCATGTAGTAGCTAGATGGTTGGTTCTCCTCCTTTGTGCTATCATGTTTAGATCTTGTGAGCTCCGTTCATGATCAAGATCATCTATTTGTAATTCTGCATGTTGTGTTTGCGGGGATCCGATGGATATTGAGATGCTATTTCAGATTGATTATTGATTCTATCATGTCTTTGTTATTTATGATCTTGCATTCTTTCCTTTGTTACTAGCTATCTTGGCCAAGTAGATGCTAGCAACTCCAAGAGTTAGTATTTATGCTCGATAGTGGGTTCATGCCTCTGGTAATCTGGGGAAGTGACAAAAATCTCTAAGGTACTAGATGTGATGTTGCTACTAGGGAGAAAACAACAATCCTTTGTTCATAGAACAATCGTATTGTTTACTTTACACGCAATTCGTAATGCAATTATCCGTTGCTTGCAACTTAATACTGGAGGGGGTTCGGATGATAACCTGAAGGTGGATTATTAGTCATAGATGCAGTTGGATGGCGGTTTATGTATAATGTTGTAATGCCCAATCGAATCTCAAAGGAGTCAAGATGAGTAGTATATGCATGATTGCTTTCTACATGTTTGTCAATTGCCCCACTGTAATTTGTTCACCCAACATGTCATGTATCTTAAGGAGAGCCACCTCTAGTGAACTATGGACCCCGGTCCTTTCTTTTACTATCAATCTACAATCAATTGTTTACTGCTTTGTGTTTACTTTCTGCAAACTATTACTTTCTTCCACTCGATACGTTTAATCCTTTGTTTTCAGCAAAACCGGTGAGATTGACAACCTCATCGCAAGTTGGGGACAGAGTTCTATGGTTGTGTTGTGCAGGTCTCCACGTTGCTGCTGGCACCGGTAGTGCGCCCTGCCAAAAGTTCAGCTGGCTACACCTTTCGGGTGTTTCCTTGCTCCTACTGGATTGATAACCTTGGTTTCATAACTAAGGGAAAACTTACTGATGTGCTCATCATACCTTTCTCTTGGGGTTCCCCAACGAGCTCATTAATACACGAGTCAGTAATGGATCCCACCCCAAATTGCGTTAGACGTCGGGATCACCGACGACGCGAGCCGGAGCTTTCTTTGCCTTGTTCTTCAACAACAACTACTTGTACTCGGTTGATGGACTGAGTTCCTGCACCAAAACAGGGTTATTGTAGTACTTGCAGTAGCAAATATTTAAGAGTTTGTCCCGATAGGAGCTCGGCGAACATGACCCTCGCAGCCACGTTGTCAATGTGACCACGTACGCACCCAAACCGTGGTTTGGAAATAGGCTATTCTATAAGTTGCTAGGATAAATGAATTTAAGATGTTTTGTAATAACTATTACTAGAACTAGAAGCAAACTACAACAAAAGTAAAACTGAAAATAGGTGAATGCAATGAGATGAAATATTAATGCTATGATTCCTCAAGTAATGTTGTGTATACCGGTGTGCATGATAAGTGCTTATGTAATATCTATTAACTATAATTTTGGCGGCCCCTCATATATCGTTGTCTTCCACCGTTGGTAAGTGGCAACTAGACAACTCAATTGTCCACACCCTCTCTGGACATGGGTCATCCGTAAGAGAATAGTGTATTAAGGTAACAAGACCAATCAAGGTAAACCAGAGCAAAGGCATTAAGTTCTATGGACAACTGTACTCCTAAGAAAGTGTGCTAGTCACAAGATATCCCATATGTCACTTTGGGGTCAAGCAATTCACAACACTATACCTATCTATATCATGAGTGATCTTGAGGAAATTAAATCTTAATGGATGGTGCATCCTAAGCTGCTATTGTCTCCACAAATCACTTATAGCAAATAGCCTATTAGTTCTACCCACGGACTTGTCAGGCCCATGGAACGATTAGAGACTAATGATAAGTTTTGTGACACTATGTGAATCTCTAGTAAACTCCTCAACAATGGATTGGACGTCTCCAATCACTAGAATAATATCATGAATAGAAAAATGTAAAGAGAAAGCACAAACATATTAATTAACAAGAACACACCACACTTCAATTACTCAAATCATCATAACATTAATAAAAGGGGGTTCAAGCCACGTTACAACCCATCACGAAGATCATGATGGAGAAGGATGAAGGATTAGCAGCGATGGAGATGGTGATGATGGCGCGGTGATGGTGGCGTCGGCGTGGTGATGGTGGCGTCCTCCTTCTCCTCCTCTTCTTGATTGGATGGCTTGATGGTGTTGATGGAGATCTAGATCTTGGTGGAGCTATAGAGGCTATGGAGGCGGCACGGCGGCAGGGCGCCGCCATGAAGGCGGTAGATGGGATCTAGATCTTGTATATGGTTGATGGATGCTTCCTCTTGGGTCCTCCCTCCTTTATATAGGCCTTGGGGGTGCCCTAGGGTTCTCCCAATACCGTCATATGACTTAGAAAAGGTTCTGGAGCTTTTCTAAGGCGAAATCCCGTCGTTTCTGACCTTTTTGGCAACTATACGGGCGGAGCTATACGACCAAAAATATAGCTCCGGCCGTATAGTTGCTCGTCAAACTGTGTGTCCCCTTTAGTAGTTTGGCCGCCATTTCTTCATACAAACTCCGTTTGGGGTGTTCTTGGGCTCATTGAGTTCGTATTGTCGAGGGCTAAAACCCTGTTGTCTTGGATATTTATTTTGAGAAGTTGGAAAATTTGACTTTTCCAACCTCTCAAATGGCTAAGTCTGGTCCCTACAGCTCCTCCATATTATGCTCTCGTGGTTCCTTTTGCCTTTGTTTTGTCCATAATCATCAACAACACCTACACACATGTCAAAGACAAGGAAGAGGGATAAAATTCTACCTAAACTACTAAATGTGCAAGGCTCATATTGAATTTAACAAAAACAAGTAATCATGCATATTAAGCATAGCAATAGTTAGATGGAGCGTGATATGATAGGCAAATGACACAATTTATATTGCTAAAAAGTGTTGTATATCACAGCCATAAACTTCCCCAAGCTAGATCTTTCTCTTCCCCGAGCAAAAGGGATCAATAACTTAATTGATGTGATCTTGCTTATCATTGGAAATCAATGCATCGTATCTTTTTTTCCCGCAAGCTCAAAGCAAGAAAGTATACAATCATACAAGGCAATATAAGCTTAATCATATTATTCCAAACCACTAGAGATTAGTCAAAAACTTCTATGCCCCATGTCAAAGTTAAATCAAGCTTGCAAGTAAACTTGTCATCCTTCTATACGCATTTTATTGTATTTTTGTATTTTTATTTGTATAAGGCAAAACTGAACATGGTTAGCTGTCAATCATAAATAGAAATAGAGTTTTCCAATGCTGCTCACTCATGCCATCTATTAAAGTCTCTCAAGTGCAAACTTCGATTTTTGAGCTCATAGAAAATATATTTCTTAGTAACGAGACCATGCCAAAAGAGTGGTATAAGTTCAATCGAGACTGCGCAGGCTAGGAAGGACACTCGTGACCATTACCAGGGTTTCCCTTTTCGGTATAATGATTTCTCATAACGGTCAGAGGAGTATTCCGACTTTTGCTTTGAATGTAGGCCCATGATAATACCAATGCATACCCAAACATAGCATTTTTGCTACATATGTTGGGCAACTCATAGCCAACTCCAAGAGTTTCCTCCTTTTGGATTGTTTAAAGGTCAGCGGAGTTGTTAGCATCCCATGTTGTGCGACAGTGGTGCAAGACACGCATAAAGCAATATCTCACTTTGATTTCCAAGACAAAATTTTGGCATATGTAATCTCGAAACTTTGAAACATTATTTCTTATTTGACAACTCACTCAGTAAGCATCTATTAAGACCATCATTTCCAGCACTATGGGGTCATGCTACTCCATAACCATTCACTTAAGACAATTCTGAACAGTGACAACTAGCAAGTTTCGAAGAACTTCTTTATTATATGTTTTTTTAAAAATGTAGAGAACATGGCAATGTATATTTAGAGGATCACAATATTTTCACAAGCTAGAAAAAGTTGAACAAGGTGCATCAAAGCTATGGCTTGTCTCCTATGGGGCCTAACATGAGCAAGTATATCCCTTATATAAATATGAACAAAATATCACCTAAGCAAGCATTCAAAAACAGAGAGATACACAATAGCATGAAAACTTTTAGGATAAAGAACTTTGCACAAGACTCTACACATGCAAAACAACCTCCCCAATCTAAGACTTTGAGAAGATCATGAAAACAAAAGAGAAAATGCAGTTATCAAAAGAGAGTATAAGAAGTGGTTACCTCCCCAAGCTTAAGTAAAAGCAAGGGTGACACACTTTACCGTTGAGGTGCTTTTAACCTATACTTTGATGGACAAAGAACTTTTGCTTCAATGAATGCTTCATGATCCGGTATGCCTTCCTTTAAGAACCTGGTAGGAACAATACTAGAAAGGACAAAATATTTTTGTGTTTCTGAAGACACGGGTTTAGCTCACAAGTGATAAAAATACAAGTCCCATTGAGTCGGTTCATCAACCTAAGCACCACGCTTAAGTCAACAAACTAGTTCTAGAAGTGTCCTCTCCTAGATTGTGATGAGGTGCAAGTGAAACAGGATACGAGACACGAGTGTGCAGCCCCTATGTGCTTACTTAAAAGAGGTTCAAGTTGGAAGGTTTTACCAGACACTAATTGTTGAAACGTTGAATTGAAGAAACCAAGTGGCTCATGCGAGTGTTTGCACGGTTGGCACTACCATACACGTCATCACACAAGGTTCAAGTCCCTGCGAAAATAACACACAAAATAAAAGACAACAGTTTGGTGTACGAACGAAGTTCGTTCACCCAACAAATGAAAGAAAACGAAAAGAAAACATGAACTACTAAAGAGAATTACAACTTAAGGAATTTCTGAGATAGAACTTTATTGTTTACATATGCTCGGCTTCTCTAAAACATGGGAGAAGCTCCCAGGTGGTGCTTCGAGGTTTTTAGAAGAAGAAGAAAGAAGAAAGAATGAAATTTTGTGCAATAGTTACCTTCCAGTTGGCGTTTGAGGGGTTGTCCCAACTATACGAGCGCAGCTATATGGCCGGAACAATGCGTTCCTGCTGTATAGTTGGCCTTCTGTCAAAATTTTAGGGTTTCCTTCTAGCGGTGCAGCTATATGGGTGCAACTATATGGTCGGAACAAAATGTTCCCACCGTATAGTTGGTCGTCAAGCTGTATGTCCCTGGGAAAGAAAATATACAAAGGCATAGATATCTATACGACCGGAACTATACGGCCAGAATTTTTATTCCCACCGTATAGTTAGTCATTAAACTCTCAGTACATTAGAAAAGAATTTATACGGAGGCACCGATATCTATATGACTAGAGCTATACGGTCAAAACTTTTATTCCCGCCATATAGTTTGTCGTTAAACTCTCCGTACATATGAAAAAAAAATTGATGGCAAAGATATTTATACGACCGGAACTGTATGACCGGAATTTTTATTCCTACTGTATAGTTGGTCGTTAAACCTTCTGTATACATTAAAAAAATTCTATTTCTTGGTGAATTCTTTCTTATCCTGTAACTTAGTGAAATACCTTGTTTTGACGGTAAAATAACAACTTTAATTTTCGACCAACAAATACATATAATTGAAGGATTCACCTGAAACTGATTTTCTCTTCCTTTTTGCAACACATAATATAGTGACAATAAATTCTACTTTTTGAAAACTTCAACAAGATTACTCTAATAGCAAGACATGCGAAGGAATAAAAGTGCCAATGCAACATGAATGCAACTAGACTCAAGACACAAAACTAAGAAAGATGCCTCATGACTTCCGGGTTGTCTCCCTAGAAGCGCTCTCTTTAAAGCCATAAAGCCAGGCTAGGATGCTCCATACATTACCCACCTGGATCCCAAGGGATATCGACTCAAGGTGAGGTTGTACATACCAGCTTGGAGCATCTTGATGTAGAGTTCGGTCGGAGTCGTACCCACTTATGGTGCATCGGCATGATGTAGATGAACAAGTTCTCTCTTTCAAGCGAGTGTTGATGCACCAAGCTTGGTGAATGTGCCTCTGTATATAGTTGCAATGAGAGGATTTGAGACTCATATAAAATTCTTAAATCTTTACCTTGGTTAGCTGTGTAGGGGAACACTTCATAGTATTCTTCCTTCATAGCAAGGAGTTCAGGACCCTGCATGTTATTATAGCAAGGTTATATCTCTAGTTCATTATTATTAATGCTCTCCATATGAGTGTCTAGGCACAAGGCCTCCGCAAAACAATTATCAACAGTTTTAGCATAAAAAAATCACTACTAGAGTGAGAGGCATCACAAACAAAAGTTGTAGTGTGACTCTCTTTGTCAACCTCACCTTTTTGTTCCTCCTTCTCATCGACTAGTGTTTTAATAGCAATGATAGAATCAAAAGTAGGAGTCGAATGTGTGAGCGGGTGATCAATGCATGCTTCCTCCTCTTCCTTGTGCTCCTTTTCCTCTCCACTTAAATTATTTTTGCAAAAGTGGAATATGAGGTATACTAAATTAAAAACTCCATCTAGTGCTTCACTTTCAACATCAATACTTCCTAGAGTATTGATGTTGGAATACTTACATTGAAAAGAACGTATTCTAGTACTTCCAAACTAGCATAGGATTTATCTCTATTATAATTTGCTAGAGTAGGATTGTTGGAATACTTACATTAAAAATTAAGGTGGTCATTTGCTATACAAATTGTGCCATAAGATCTATCATTAGCACGCAACCATAATGAATGCATTTTCAATTGGTCCAGCAATTTTTTTATCAGCTCATGTCTAGCAACCAGGCTTGATGAACTTGAATCCTTTATCTCCTCCAATGCTTGTATTATCTATTGAACAAAATTTATCTCGGAAGACATGATTAGTAGCAACAGTTTTTATAAACTTTTGGTTTTGTATTTTTTTTATTGTTTTCAATATAAAAGAAAGCAGTAAGATAATAGCAACAAACGGAAATAAACTATGTGCGAGTAGATAACCGAACGCTTTGCTCCCGGGCAACGGCGCCAATTTGATGGACTGAGTTCCTGCACCAAAACAGAGTTATTGCAGTACTTGCAGCAGCAAATATTTAAGAGTTTGTTCCGATGGGAGCTCGGCGAACACGACCCTCGCAGCTGTGTTGTCAATGCGACCACGTACGCACTCAAACCGTGGTTTGGAAATAGCGTATTCTATAAGTTGCTAGGATAAAAGAATTTAAGATGTTTTGTAATAAGTACTACTAGAACTGGAAGCAAACTAGAATAAAAGTAAAACTGAAAATAGGTGAATGTAATGAGATGAAATATTAATGATATGATTCCTCAAGTAATATTGTGTATATCGGTGTGCATGATAAGTGCTTATGGAATAGCTATTAACTATAATTTTGGCGGTTCATCATATATCGTTGTCTTCCACCGTTGGTAAGTGGCAACTAGATAACTCAATTGTCCACACCCTCTCCGGACATGGGTCATCCGTAAGAGAATAGTGTGTTAAGGTAACAAGACTAATCAAGGTAAACCAGAGCAAAGGCATTAAGTTCTATGGACAACCGTACTCCTAAGAAAGTGTGCTAGTCACAAGATATCCCGTATGTCACTTTGGGGTCAAGAAATTCGCAACACTATACCTATCTATATCATGAGTGATTTTGAGGAAATTAAATCTTAATGGGCGGTGCATCCTAAGTTGCTATTGCCTCCGCAAATCACTTATAACAAATAGCCTATTAGTTCTACCCACGGACTTGTCAGGCCCATGGAACGAGTAGAGACTAATGATAAGTTTTGTGACACTCTGTGAATCCCAAGTAAACTCCTCAACAATGGATTGGACGTATCCAATCACTAGAATAATATCATGAATAGAACAATGTAAAGATAAAGAACAAATATATTAATTAACAAGAACACACCACACTTCAGTTACTTAAATCATCATAACATTAATAAAAGGGGGTTCAAGCCACGTTACAACCGATCACGAAGATCATGATGGGGAAGGATGAAGGAGTAGCAGCGAAAGAGATGGTGATGATAATGTGGTGATGGTGGCGTCGGCGTGGTGATGGTGGTGTCCTCCTTCTCCTCATCTTCTTGCTTGGATGGCTTGATGGTGTTGGTGGAGATCTAGATCTTGGTGGAGCTATAGAGACTATGGAGGCGGCACGGCGGCACGGCGCCGCCATGGAGGAGGTAGATGGGATCTAGATCTTGTATATGGTTGATGGATGCTTCCTCTTGGGTCCTCCCTCCTTTATATAGGCCTTGGGGGTGCCCTAGGGTTCTCCCAATACCGTCATATGACTTAGGAAAGGTTCTGGAGCTTTTCTGGGGCGAAATCTCGTCGTTTCTGACCTTTTTGGTAACTATACGGGCGGAGCTATACGACCAAAAATATAGCTCCGGCCGTATAGTTGCTCATCAAACCATCTGCCCCCTTTAGTATTTTGCTCGTCAAACTGTCGTTGAGTTTGTGTCGTCGAGGGCTACAACCCTGTGGTCTTGGATCTTTATTTTGAGAAGTTGGAAAATTGACTTTTCCAACCTCTCATATGGCTAAGTCTGGTCCCTACAGCTCCTCCATACTATGCTCTCTCGGTTCTTTTTTCCTTTGTTTTGTCCATAATCATCATCAACACCTACACACATATCAAAGACAAGGAAGAGGGATAAAATTCTACCTAAACTACTAAATGTGCAAGGCTCATATTGAATTTAACAAAAACAAGTAATCATGCCTATTAAGCATAGCAATAGTTAGATGGAGCATGATATGATACGCAAATGACACAATTTATATTGCTAAAAAGTGTTGTATATCACAGCCATCATCAGCCTCCATTGCTCTTGCCGCCTTGATCGATTTATGTGCCTTGGCCATGTCCATGTCCACCTGGGCGCCCTGTTTTGCGATGCATTTGGCCTCCGCGAGGATCTCCTGCCGCTTCTCATGAAGCTCCATAATGCTCCGGATATGGGCGACAGTGAGCGGTTTGATGAGGAGTGGGCCATACATTACCTTGTCGGCAGGAGTAACCAAAGGGTTGCCAGCTGCCGACGTGGATGGCCGAGGTGGTAGATTTGTTTGGTTTACAGTATTGGGTCCGGTAGTGAGTTCGTGCAACTGCTGCGGGGGGATAGTCGGAGGGAAATGGCTTTGGCCAGGCCCGGAGGGTCAACGGCTTTCTTAGCGTTTGCAATCGTAGCTCCAGCATCCTCCGCTACTGGCGGAGCTTTTCTGGCTATCTAGTCCTGCCGATCGTCTTGTATCACGTTCCCGATGGCCACCAGTACCTGGCGGGAAGTGAAGACTTTCTCGGCGTGCTCCTCCCTCTCAAACTCCTTCTCGATTTCCCTCATAGCAGCATCGTATTCCTCCGAATTGGTCTCTGAACCACTCCCAGCCATATTGATATCGGCGTAAAGTGCGTCAAGCACTGAGTCAGAGTTGGCCTCGGTGTTTTCGATGGTGGAGTTAGAGGGAGTGGGTGCGGGGCCAGTATTATTGTCTCTTCCGGTTGTGGCGGTGATCTCGGCCTCAGCCTCCTCATTGGCATCAGCGAAACTGTTAACATTTGCGATCATCTCATTGAGGGTAAGCAAGCCGGCAGCCTATCGCCTCCTGAGCGTATGCTGGAGAAGTGTTCCTGGCGTAAGCCCCTCCACGAAGTGGTATATGAGTTCATAAGTGTGGTCACCTTCCAGGGTTTCCCTCACTCTCATCCATCTCGCAAGGTAATCATGGGGGGGGGGATTCCCCCGTCCTCTAGACGCATCTAGCTAGATCAGCGATGGTGACGACACCGACAAAGTGTGACCTCTGCTTCTCGAACACTTGGGGAAGCCAAGCGGATCTACGGGGTCCTTCCACCATTATATCATGCATAGGGCCGGTTTGGGTGGGCCTTGATTTTTCCTGATCTGAGCCGGCAAACTCCGGAGAGAGATCCGAGCCCGATCCTTCCACGAATGTGTCCTGCCCAGAGGCGGTCCATGTGGGGCTTGGCGTTTTTCTGACTTCCTAGGAGCTAGGACCCGAGTCGGTTTCACCGATAAAAATATGGATGTCCCCGATTGGAACAATGGAGCAGCGGGTGGGGTTCGTCTTTGCCGGGATCTAGAACTCGTCCGAAGGGGCGATCAGGATGTTACCGGAGAAGAGAACACACCCAATGGCCATGGTGTTGCTGATTCCTGTGAAGAGATTGGACCTCACCCGGTGTAGAGCTCGAAGTGCCTCTGGCCCCACGGTGGGCGTCAACTATCCTGGTATTGCCGACGAGTACGGCATGGAGGGGTCCTCACAGAGCTTGTTTAGAGAGGTGGGTGTAGGCGGAGAGTTGACGGGTACGAGGTAACACAGCTTACCCATATTCAAGTCCCACAACGGTGGCAGAAGTCTACTACTTCTATAAATCACTATAATGGCAATACGCCGAGTTACAGGGATCGGTTCGCTATGCGAGGTGTTGCTCTAAGCACTATGATTGTTGCCCTAAAGGCTCCCACATGTATAGCTTATAAAGGCGCTAGAACCTAGGGTTACAGGGAAAGGACTTTGCTGGAAAGGTTATAGAGTCCTACACTAATATTAACTAGTCTTCGTGTCTTGTACTCCAAGGCTCTGAGTAGGTCGGTGACAACATCGTAGCCTTCCTTGATCCAGCGTGGGCCTCCCTTATGGATCCGTCTAACTAAGCCGCCTACCAGGCCATGGGCCATGCTACCAACTGTGGGCCATCCGGGTTATCCGGATTAGAGACATGGAATGGAGATACTCATTTAGCATATCCCAACAATGGTTAGTCGGATGTTGAAACCTCAACTGTCCAAAATTCAAAATCTAGACAGAGTGAAAGGGTGAGAGAGAAGTGAGGTGAGAGCTTACTCGATGCCACCGAAGGAGGAACCCCAACGGTGGCTCGTCTTCGCTGGTGAAGCCAGAACTGCCCTAGCCAAAGCGGCGGTAGGTCCAGTGGAACCCTCTGGCGACTGCGCTGCATCTCGAGGCAACGACGATGGCGGGGATAGAGGGGCACCACCGCTGCCTGCAGGCGAATCGATGTCGCCGCTGCTTGATTGAGTACCATCGCAGCCGGTGCTGAAAGGGGCGCCGCCGTATGGGTCGCCGCCGGGAGTAGCCGCCGCCATCTTTGAGCGGGAGCAGGAGCGCGTGCATGGAAGGGGGAAACTGAAACCTAACTCATCATTTCCCCTCTTTCAGACAGGCCTTTAACGACGTGCAGGAGACGTCTCCCACTTGCCACATCATCACTCTGGTGGGGTCACCCTATCAAAACCCAAATTGAGTTTTAGCGCGAATCATAAAAAACCTGCAGAATAGTTACTCCCTCCGATCCAAAATTAATTGATTCAGATTTGTCTATATTCGGATGTATCTAGACATGTTTTAGTACTAGATATCCGAATCTACAAAAACTTGAGTCAATTAATTTGGATCGGAGGGAGTATCACATTTTGCGATTTTTTCGAGTAATGATAGTTATTCGAACATTCTCGGACATGTGGTGGTTTTATGCTAATTACTGCACAAGTAGCCAAGGATCATCCTCGCAACAATAATGTAGCCATGGGATAATTATCCGGTCAATAAAGAGTTTGTATGTTTCCCAAAGAAATACAGAGTTTGTATGGCAGTAGGCCGGTCGGCTGGCCGGCCGTGCATATTTAGAGTTACTTGTATTTCCGAGTATTCCGTTGATCAGATCCGGGATGGAAGAAGTCGAGTGAGAACCGAATCGGGCTCAAATCCCGTCCGATCCGATTAACAATTGGAAAAGGAGGAGGAAAGGCCTTGTATATAATTGATGGATCGTGTGGGCAACCGGCCGGAAGGGAGATCAAACAATGAGGAAACGGCACCGTACGTCCATGGAGATGGCGGAGATCCTCGAGGACTTGCCGACGGACATCCTGGCGGAGATTCTGCGGCGTCTCCCGTCGAGCTCCCGTCGCCGGGCACGCCTCGTCTGCCGGCTCTGGCGCGACCTCATCACCGACTGTACCACGGAGATGCACAGCCGCCCCAAGCCCCTCCTCTGGAACGTCAACGAGGCCGTCGCATACGTGGTCGACGACCTGTCGCCGTCGTCGACGGGGAGCTTGACGGAGCTGTGGAGGAGCGCCCTGGCCGGAGAGACTCACAATCTGCAGCTGGTCGGCACCTGCAACGGCCTCCTCTGCCTGTGCAACAACCGGGAGAGGCTCGGCGGAGCCATTACCCTGCTCAACCCGGCTACCGGCGCGATGCTGCCGTTGCCGCCGCTGCAGGGTACCATCCTACTCTCCAGTAACAACCGGTCCATGATGAGCTGGGGCGACGCCTATAGCTTCGCGTACCATCCGATCACGGGCCAGTACAAGGTGGTGCACGTCCCATGCAGCTATGGAGAGCGGCTCAAGTTCGGCGCCGTGCACGTGCTCACTGTGGGGGAGACCACATGGCGCGAGTTTCCGGCGGGCCCCGCCGGCGCGAGGTGTAAACTCGCCGCTGGAGTTGTCAGCATCGACGGCGTAACATACTGGGTCAAGGCTACGGGGGATGACGAGGTTGGGAAGGTTGTGTCGTTCGACCTCGAGAAGGAGCGGGTCACCTCCATCGGCATGCCCTTGCCTCCGCTGCCCGAAGGGTGTGAAACCCGCGACCTAGTGGAGGTGCACGGGAGGCTGGGTGTTGTCACTGGACTCGAGGTGTGGGTTTTAGAGGAAGGGTGGCGTTGGAGCTGCTGGTACCGCTTCGAGCAATGTATCCCGCGACGGCACTTCGTGTATGGTGAGTATGTCCTAACTCGCAAAGGACCGTCCCTTTATGGTCACCGGACGAAAGGCAAACCGATGTCCGGCTGGAGGCTGACGTGTGACGACGAGGTGCAAGAGGGGACATTGGTCGCCAAGATCACAGACGGACACTTCATTGGTGATTACCAGACATTCGCCTACGTGGAAACCACCGAACCACTTGGTGTTTATGCAACAAACTAATCAATGTCCAGTGAGGAGGAACTTTTGTTTTGGTGCGGCTGTCAAGCTTTGTGACTGACCGCATCTTGAATAATTTTATTTGTTGTAGTATTGCTTTAGAATATTTCGTAAGTTTTCCTCACTTTCAGTTTGTTTTCCATCATGGTAGTGAGAGGACTTGGTGTTGTCGTTGGCGGTTCGGGGTTAACCATTAGCGGCTCCATGAAAAAATTGAAGTGCAGGCTAAAAGCGTAAACTTATGTTGATAAAAAAAACATTGATAAAACAACATTGCCTACGTCGAAACTACTGAGCCGCTTGGTGTTTACGCGGCAAATTAATCAATGTCTAATGAAGGAGGAACAATTGATGCCGTCTCCCTCATGCTTTCTGGACGAGTTCATCTCCACTATTTTTGTTTGCATAATTGTGTTACTACTTCAAAATATTTCATAAATATTCATCACTTTTGATTTGTCTAATAATGAATGGGTCTCCTTTTCCCCAAAATTTGTCATGTTTGTCTTTTTTACTGCGCCAGGAATACGAAGTATTTTTCAAGAACAATTTGCAGATTTGTATTTTGTATTAGTGGCTACATGTAGGTATTTTTCTCGAAAATATTTGATGCCTTTTTAAAATTCAAAAAGGGCTCTCGTGAACCCGTCCTCTAAAGTGAATTTCCGCATAAATATTGCTATATTTTCCCATAAAATAAGTCAAACTTAATATTGACTTAGGACAAAGTTAGAAGTAGAGTTATTTATGGACAGAGGTATACAGATATCAAGTCTATCTGTATTTTTACGTTTTGTGGTATATAATTAGTAAGGCAGCTTTGTACACTTCACAGATAGTCTTGCATGTATTTTACTTGCCACGTGTACGAAGTTACACGGACCGATGGACATGTGTCTTTATATTGGAACAAAAGGCTCCATAATTGTACGGCTCCTTGCCTGGACACAATCTCCATAAATTGCACGGCTCCTTAGCTGCACCATATATATTCCTTGGCTGATCGTGGAAGTAAGAGATTGATTATGATCTTAGTCGGGCCATTGTTGATCCTAAAAAAAATGCGTAACTGAAAATGAGAGGTTAAAGTTTAAGCAGATGTTAGAGGATCACAATAAATTGGTGTACCCAAATTGTGAAGATGGGCACAAAAAACTCAGAGAACGGTGTGACTGACAAAGGATTTGAAAAGTTGCTGAAAATAATGAAGAAGTTGCTTTCAAAGGATAACGAACTGCTCGTCAATACCTATGAAGCAAGATACATGCATACATTAATAACGGCATCCTCTACCGCGGCGAGGAGTACGAGAATTTGGATGCATGCACAGTATGCACCGCATTGCGGTATAAGAGAAGACGAGATGACCCTGGTGATGTTGAGGGCGAGCGTCGCATGAAGATGGTTCCTGCCAAGGTGATGTGGTATGCTCCTATAATATCACGGTTGAAACGTTTGTTCAGAAACAAAGAGCATGCCAAGTTGTTGCGATGGCACATGGAAGACCGTAAGAAAGACGAAATGTTGAGACACCCCGCTGACGGGTCGTAGTGGAGAAAAATCGAGAGAGAGTTTTCGGACTTTGCAGGTGATGCGAGGAATTAATGGTTTGGTCTAAGTACAAATGGCATGAATCCTTTTGGGGAGCAGAGCTGCAGTCATAGCACCTGGCATGTGACTCTGTGTATCTATAATCTTCCTCCTTGGTTGTGCATAAAGCGGAAGTTCATTATGATGTCAGTGCTCATCCAAGTCCCGAAGCAACCCGGCAACGACATTGATGTGTACCTAAGGACATTAGTTGAAAAACTCTTACAGTTGTGGCACGGACAAGGTGTACGTGTGTGGGATGAGAACAAGTAAGAGGAATTTGACCTACGAGCGTTGTTGTTCATAACAACCAATGATTGGCCTGCTCTTAGTAACATTTCAGGACAGACAAACAAGGAATACAGTGCATGCACACACTATTTAAATGAGACTGAAAAAATATATTTTTTGATAAATGTAAGAAGAAAGTGTACCCGGGGAATCGTCGTTTTCTTCCACCCACGCACACCTAAGAAATAAAGGTAAGCATTTCAATAGTGAGGCAGACAGCCGGTGTAAGCCTATCCGCCGTACTGGTGATGATGTATTTGATATGGTGAAGGATTTAAAAGTAATCTTTGGAAAGGGTCCTGATAGACAATCTGTTCCGAAGGACGATGTTGGACATGCACCCATATGGAAAAAGAAATTATATTTTGGGAGCTACCCAATTGGAAAGTCCTAGAGGTCCGCTCTGCAATTGACGTGATGCACCTGACGAAGAATCTTTGCGTGACGCTGCTAGGATTCTTGGGCGTGTATGGGAAGAGCAAATATACACCTGAAGCACGGCAGGACCAACAACGTATGAAAGACCGAGACGACATGCATCCAGAGCTGTTTGAAGGTACTGTCAGATACGCTCTTACCAAAGAAGAGGAAGAAATCTTTTTTGAAGTCCTTTACAGTATCAAAGTTCCGTCTGGTTTCTCGTCGAACATAAAGGGAATAATAACTATGGCAGAATTTTTTTTCAAAACCTAAAGTCTCATGACTGCCACGTGCTTATGACCTAGCTGATTCCGATTGTATCGAGGGGACTCCTGCCGAAAAATGTTCGAGTATCCATTGTGAAGCTATGTGCGTTTCTCAATGCAATTTCTCATAAGATAATCAGTCTAGATAGTCTACCAAGGTTACAGAAAGATGTGATCTAATGTCTTGTCAGCTTCGAGTTGGTGTTCCCACCATCCTTTTTCAATATTATGACGCACCTCCTATTTCACCTAGTCGAAGAGATTAACATTCTCGGTCCTGTATTTTTACACAATATGTTCCCCTTTGAGAGGTCCATGGGAGTCTTAAAGAAATATGTTCATAACCGTGCTAGGCCAGAGGGGAGCATCTCAAAGGGATATGGAACAAAGGAGGTCATTGAGTTTTGTGTTGACTTTATTCCTGACCTTGACTACGAACCAGAACTAAATGTCCTCCAGCCTAGCGCGGCTCGCGGGGCAACGTGGTGGACCTCTTGTCCCAGTTCGTAACAGGACCTTTAGTCCCGCTTTATCAGTCTCGGTTCGCCACCGGGACTAAAGGTCCTTACGAACCGGGGCTAATTCCTTGGTTTCTACTAGTGTTAACAGAAACGAGATGCGGGCGACGGAGCTATTCTTCTCCACGGACGTGCTGGCGGACATCGTGCGGAGGCTGCCGCCGAGCGCGCCTCGTCTGCCGGTGCTGGCGGGACGTCGTCGACGAGCACACCACCGAGATGCAGAGGCGCGCCGTGCCGCTCATCTGGAACAACGGCGTCGCCTATGTCGTCATCGGGGACCTCTCGTCGTCAGGGTCGACGGGGTTTTGCAAGGAATTGTGGAGGAGAAGGGTAACCACTGATTGGAGGACAACCTTCACCGCCGCCTACGATTGTCACTCATATCTGGTCGGCGCATGCAACGGCCTGCTTTGTATCTACGACAATGAGGAGAGGTCCGGTGGCACCCTCACGGTGGCTAACCTGGCCACAGGTGAGACCCTTCTCGTCCCGCTGCTGCCGTGCGGAGCCCTGTTTGTCGGGTGCCACTACCCCGAGAAGTGGGACGCGGCGTAGCACCCGTTGACGGGGAAGTACAAGGTGGTGCACGTCCCGTGCAGCTACGACCGGCTCTGCGACTTTGACACCGTGCAGGTGCTCACGCTGGGGGAGACGACGTGGCGGGAGGTGCCGGCCCCCGTGGGCGACGCCAGGTGTGACATCAACGCCGGCATCATCAGCATCGACGGCATGACACACTGGGTGATGGTGGGCGGCACCACGAGGATCGTGTCCTTTGATCTCGACACCGAGCGTTTCGCCCCGTCTACCACGACGCTGCCCCCACTATCTGACAAATGTTTCGCCTCCTTGGCGCTGCCCCTGACGTCCTACAAACGTTGCAGCTACCACCTAACGGAGGTGCACGGGAGGCTGGGCTTTGTCATCTTGCCCGATGTGTGGGTCCTAGAACAGGGGAGGTGGAGCCACCG
Organism: Avena eriantha; assembly: GCA_910589775.1. NCBI lineage: Eukaryota > Viridiplantae > Streptophyta > Magnoliopsida > Poales > Poaceae > Avena > Avena eriantha. Next base: position 428,014,358 of record OU342740.1, read on the forward strand.
GTATAGGGTCGAGGAAGGTATCCCACGGCCACATTTCGTCTATGGCGATTACGTCCTGACCTCGAGCCGTGACAAGCCGGGGTACCACGCAAACTGGCCGAAAAGCACGCCGCCGTCGGGCTGGAGGATCGGCGATTGTGCGGTACGGGTCGGCCAAAGGGATCATGGGACGCTGGTCACCAAGACGACGGGCCACACCTTCGCCTACGTCGAGACCACGGAGCCACTCACTGTTTACAGGACGAGTCGTTAGGACGCAATAGCAAAGAATTTGCTTTGATTATGAATTCACATTACTTGACATTGTATAATATGAACTGTGAATTTATTCCATGCACGTTTTCATTACATCGGAGGTGGTGCCCTCGCATTTGTGAGGACCACTGTGCTAGTTCTTTTTTATAGAACTAGTGCTTTAGATTTTAAGAGCAATCATCCTTCTAGTAGAGGGCATGTTTGGTTCGCAGGAATTAAAAAAATAGAAGATTAATAAAAACATAGGATTGACATAGCACAGTCATATGAAATCCTATAGGAGATGCAAACGCATAAATATATATCAGTAATTGTTTTGTTGCATCACATGATAGGAGTTTGTGTGAGGAATAGGTGAATGGCGTAGTTTTTGTTGAGACAAATAAAGTTGTTCATGAGGTTAAACCTAAGGGGAATTTTTCTATGGGATTGCGTTCAAATTAGCCCATAGAAAAAATTCCTATTGTTTACAATCTCATAAACCAAACATAGCTCTATGGGAAATTTTTCTTAAAATAGAATCCTCCTAAGACCTTGTTTACTTCTATCGTATTCGCTACTGTATTCGCGGGGATCGGAGGGGATTATTCCAATTCTCCCAAAATCCCCGTAGTCCGTTTACCTCGCGGTTTTGGCTAAAATAATCCCGTAATATCCTCACAAATCTTTCATGTTTTTGTCTAGGTTAAAAACTCTCTTCTAATGTAGAGTATTTTTTGGAAGAGTATTGTAGGGGATTGGAGAGTATTGGTGAACATTAAATCCCCGCGTATCCCCAAAACTCTAGTGGGTAAAAATACGAGAGAAGTAAACTAGGCCTAATGGATTGTCATTGTTTACAATCTCATAAACCAAACATAGCTCTATGGGAAAATTATCTTAAAATAGAATCCTCCTAAGACCTTGTTTACTTCTATCGTATTCACTACTGTATTCACGGGGATCAGGGATCGGAGGGGATTATTCCAATTCCCCCAAAATCCCCGTAGTCCTCCTAAGCATCTATTTTTGGAAGCAAACATGAACAGATACAAATAGTCTGGTGGCTAATTTTCTTTTTATTAAACAAGTGGCGACCAAATAGTGCAAATGCATGAAACAAGCAATACCAAAGATCTGAGCAGGACATGACTGAGGAAGCATAGTAAAAGAAGAGGCACAAGAAAATCCCAGAAAGGCAAAAAAAAAGGTTACTTAAACAATACACTGCTTTATAAAGACTTGGAAGTAGTAGCACAAGGTCCAGACCCAGGCACCCCAGTGAAACACTGGAAGAAGCCACACAACAAGATGGCAGATTCAACAACTGTACAGAAAGCGCGGCGATGCAACGCCACGCAGCTAAGACCAAACCAAGACACGACTGGGTAGGCTCAAAACGCCTCAGAGACTACCCATAGGACTGCCTGTTGTATCCTCCTGACATCGCGCTGTTTCCATAAGCCTGGCGCTGAGGGGCAGCAGCCTGCGCCGAGCAGTCTCTGGAGAAGTGCCCAGGCTGATTGCACTTGTAGCACAAGTCTGATCTGGCATTGGTGTTACCTGCCGAAGGGCCATATGAGGCGGCGGCCTGCTGCAACGGGCAGTCTCTAGAATAGTGCCCAGGCTGACTGCACTTGTAGCACAGGTCTGATCTGGGATTAGTGTTGCCTGCCAAAGCGCCGCCATAGGAGGCGGCCTGCTGCCCTGGGCAGTCTCTAGAATAGTGCCCAGGCTGATTGCACTTGTAGCACAAGTCTGATCTGGCATTAGCGTTGGCAGCTGCAGAGCCGTACGAGGTGGCCTGCAGCCCTGGGCACGCACTAGAATAGTGCCCAGGCTGATTGCATTTGAAACACAAGTCTGATCTTGCGTTGGCGTTGCCTGCTGAAGAGCCATAGGAGCTAGCTGTGAAGCCACTTGCTGCTGGTTGCTGGATATCCATGGTCGCTGCAGGGCAGTTCTGCACACTGTGCTCATTAGACCCACAAACAGTGCAAGGCTGTGCATATCGTGTTGCTGATGGCGTGCTAGACATCCTGCCAGATAAGCCCGCTTGCTGCCCAAATTGATTTGGGCCACCCATATTCGTGGCATAGGTGTTGTTGGAGGTGAAACCAGCATTCATAGCAGCAGGAACATTAACCCCAGGGGTTGAGCCTGAGCCATCCACTGTCAGAAGGCCACCAACTACTCCCAGAAGAAAGCGACTCTCTTTCGCCGTGTCGTCCAACTTCTGAGCCTTGACGATGGTGGCCTTCACACGTGTTTCGTCATTGTACGTTTCTTCCTTGACTTTGAGCTTGAATATGTATAGCCGAAAACAGGCCTGCTTTATGATTCCTGCGAATTTTTCAACATCCTCATGTTGTATCTTGAGAAGTTCTTCCGCTGTGAGGCCAATTATGTCATTGCCAGCCTCTTGGAATGCGGTTGCAAACGTAGTAATCCCAGTGTGATCCTGGATTTGACACGGGAGCATGTACCTATACTCACAACTTGGAGAGTTGTGCTCGCATTTCTCGCCTTGCCACATCCCGTCACCAGTATTTGTGACCTTTTTATTGCAGCTCGAACCATTAACCAACGCGGTACAGGCTGGATAGCAGAAATTTTCAGTGCTAATGTGCGAAATTGCACCCATAACAGTGATCCAGTCAGGCTTCTCTGATCTTCCAAAGTCATTGATCTGTGTAACAGTACTTCGGACATCAGTCCGTCCCATGCTTGACATGCCCACAGATAAAGAGGTACAAGCAGTGTTTTCCCCTTCAGTTATGTACCACTGCCTCAGCCTTTCAGCTTCAGAGCCGTCTGGATTTACTTTTACCGAGCTTGAGCTGATTGTGCTTACAGTTCTGCCGTTGAATTCATTAACACAGCCAGATCTCAGAGAAAGTACAGGATTCGTACCAGAATCACACAGTGACTGCAGCCGCTGACCTTCAGCATTACAGAAATCACCCCAAAATGTTATTTCCACGCTGCAACCAGACATGTCCTTCAGTTGAAGGACTCTTTTCTGGGTTTCAACACCATTCTTCCGCATAAATGGCGTAGAAGGACCAACTGAAGTAACTACCCCAATCAAATCTACCATGGAGCCCTTATCCAAGTTAGCTATTTCGCTGATCGGTCGGAAATTGAACTGCTGCATAGGGATGCTGCTATCATCACCTGAACAAACCTCAATAGATGTTGTAGCATCCAGATGGATTTCATAGTCATTGTTTAAATGGTTATACTGCTTCTTTGTGGGTCTAAGCCCCCCTCTAGATATCAAGTACACATTATCAACCTCAATTTGGGTATAGAACTGATCAAACCGTGTATTACTATCAAAGCATACTGCACGAATCTCTCCACCATTAGCATCATGGAGATCAAAGTTGAAGAGTTTTCCTGGACCTTTGGCCACAGAGCTGAAGTGCTTGACATGACCCTTCGCAGTCACCCTAGCCTTTATTGTCCATGAATTTTGGTACGGGTTCAATGCAGAAATCGGGATAACACGAGGGGCAGCATCATTCCTAGCAGCAGGGCCACTATTTCTATATGCTGGAGGTGGCTGCTGATATGAAGGCTGTGCAGGACGCCCATAAGTATTGCCAGGAGGGCCAGAGCTCTCACCTGTACCAGGAACCGCAAACCTTTGGTTCTGATGAGAGTTCAGTAAAGGTCGCTGAGAGTTTGGCTGCACCGCATTGGCATTCATTGTATTCTGTGCTGACATTGTACCATAAGATCCACCAGACAACACATTGTTAGGTCCAGGTTCAATTGTCCGACCAATCGAAGAGCCCACTGGGCCGTGAACACCACTGTAGGGTCCACCATATGACGGATTGTTAGCAACCTGCTCCACCCTCTGGGAACCAGCATTGCCCAGCATGCCTGGACCACCGGAATAGATTCCGCCATTCGCTTGAGCAGAATTGGCTGGTAAGTTAGGACCCTGTCCTTCAGGTTTTTTTTTCTCATAAATCTTGGGCGTCCCAATCATGGCACACTCACTTTGCAGAACATCAAGTTTGACAACAATAATGATCCTGATGGCAACAGAGAAGAATTGTCAGCTCAAGTGATTAGAAATGGATATAATTAAACATCAAATATCCAAAGTATTCTAAAAGATATCTGGTTAGTTCAACCGGAGGATTTTTAAAAATTTCTAGAAACAAGCTCGGCTCATAAAACGGTAGTTAAAGAAAATATCAGCTTGAAGAAGAGATTGGAGAATATGAAAGTTGCATGCACCTTTAGAATTAAAAAAATCGAGTCTGCCTGTGCTATTTGCTATATTCTAGAATGATACATGTTTAATTACATCCACGAGAAAAAACAAGGTTCCAGACGCTGACGGAAATTCTATAACTCAGATCATGACAACACATGATGTAAACTGTTTCATTATTCTGACATGGCGACCAGCAATCAAAGCTGACTATTTTGCATGAGCAGCATTGGCACAAAATAGAACACCTTCTTCTACTGCAGCAAACATGAAAACGTGATGCCATGGGCTGATAAAATCCTACACAGCGAAGGTGGTTCTTAGAGCTTTTGCATGACTGGCACTTGCTACAACATGCAAAGCAAAGTGCATTTCACTGTATCAGAGTACAGTCACAAAAGAAAACAGCATGTCAAATCAGGATGGAATAGAAAACTCAAACTTTCCAGCAATCTGCAGAAGTGCAAGGTTGCAGCGCACAGACTAATTCTTCAGCGACATGGAAAGTTCAAAATATTCATTTGATATAACAGGGACAGTTTCCCATCATCTTATAACAGCAGCATCCACACCAGCCAAAGATAACTTAATTCTTCTGTGACTGGATGAAAACTCAAAAAGTAAAGGAGAAATGGTGTAACATCCTTCTAGTAAAACGCTATAGGAATACATAAGAAATTACAATCAATTCGAGCTGCACTTGAAGACAATAATACATTGGCTGACGCTCTAACCCAATGGTGAAAGTTTCTTTGAGTGATTAATAAACTTTAAAATGAGGTTCCAAACACTGACGGAAATCCTATAACTCAGATCATGACAATACAAGATGTAAACTGTTTCATCAATTTGACATGGAGATCAGCAATCAAAACTGACACCGTTTTGCATAAGCAGCATTGGCACAAAATAAAACACCTTTTATTTTTATTTTACTGCAGCAAACATGAAAACGTGTTGCCATGGGCTGATAAAACCCTACACAGCGAGGGTGGATCTTCTTAGAGCTTTTGTGTGACCAGTACTTGTTAAAGCACGAAAAACAAAGTGCATTTCACTGGATCAAAGTACACCCACTAAAGAAAACAGCATGTCAAATCAGGGTGGAATAGGAAACCAAACTTTCCTGCAATCTGCAGAAGTGCGAGATTGCGGCGCCCGGGCTAATTCTTCAGCAACATGAAAAGTAAAATCATTCATTTGACATAATAACACGGACATTTTCCCATCATCTTATAACAGCAGCATCCACACCGACCAAATATAACTTATTCTCATCTAAAAAAAGATAACTTATTCTGCTGGGACTGGACGAGAACTCAGAAGTAAAGGAGAAATGGCATACGTTCTTCCTAGTAAAACGCTATAGGAATTTATATATCAAAAAATTACAATCAATTCAGGCTGCACTTGGAGGCAACTAATACATTGGTTAACGCTCTAACCCAATGACTAAAGTTTCTTTGAGATGAACGATGGTCTAGATTGGTACTATATCTGCGCGTCTTCCTGGATTGGCAACCGAAGGAAGCAGACCAGGCAAGATCCGATCTTTGGAGCAGAGAGCAGGGTAGGGCGGGCTTGGGAGAAGGTTGTGTTGCTGTACCTGCGTTCCTGGATGGTGTTGCAGGTGATTTCGTGCAGGTGGACGATGGATCCGACGCGGAGGGATCCGTCCCTGACGAGGTGGTTGTGGTCGGTGGAGAGCATGGACTGCTGCGAGTGGACGCCGTCGGAGAGCAGCAGGCGGAAGCGCTCCGAGTGCGGCTTGGCGGCGGTGGCGGAGGCCTTGGTGGTGACGGGGCGCAGGTCGGACACCTGCAGCACCGGCTTGATGGTCCCCGGCCCGTCCGGGAGGTCCCAGATCTCCTTCACCGCGCCGGGGGTCAGGCGCGGCGAATCCATCGGGTCGACGGCGAGTCGGGGAGGTGGGAATGGGAGCGGATTTGGGGGGAGGGTTTTGGGGGTGGCGGTTGTGGGCGGGGGGGATGGGAACCCTAGGGTGCGTAGTGTAGAAGAGGGGAAGCGGCGGCGGCGGTGGCGTACGGGGGAAGGAGGAGGCGGCGGTTTGTGTGTGAGAGAGTGGGGGCGTATGGACCGGGTGCACGGTGGATGGTTTTGGAAGTTTTGGGGGAGCGCGGCAGCGCGCTAGTGCGGGAACGTTTTCGGTGCGGGGAAAAAAAGGAGGGAGAGCGAAAATTCGATTTGGGGTGGGGAGGAGCGGAAATGGAAACGCAAAGGGTGGAGAATTTTTCTCCGCGTTTGCTGTTCTTCAAATAAAAATCAAGGAATTCTTTTATCTTTATTAATTCCAAAAGATATTCAAAAGTCAAATAAGAAATTCATTTTGGTTTTCAAAAGAATGTTCACAACATCATGAAATGCCTTTTTATGGTACGAGAATGCCCAATGAAAGAAACACTTCCGTGCCTTCTTAACGGAGATTCTAATCTAAGAGCATCTCCAGTAGCAACGCTATAATCTAGTGTTGTATATGCCATTTGAGCGCGAGGAGCACGTGGCGCCGTTGCGATCTCCACCGGAGGCTGCATTTTGCAGCAGGCGCATAGGAGCCAAAAACAGCCCCCACCCCTACCCCACCCCACCAGACGCTATAAACTATAGCGCGCAACGCCGGCGCGAACAGCTTTCGTATACTTTTATACAATCAATAAGACCAAACAAATTCAAATAAAACAACAATAAATGTTCTAGTTTATTATTACAACATGAGCAAATAGTACGTAGGCAATACAAAAGTACAACAAATTGTTCACCAACAGATACAACAAGTTGTTCATCAACAATACAATAAACATATAAATAAAGTAGCCACTATTGTTGTCAATTCCATTTCCACCACTCCTCGACGAGATCTTTTTAAAACTCATCATACATCGCATTAGACCGAATCAAATGATACGAGGCAATGAAACGTGTCACTATATATGCTTGCATCTTCACTTGCACGGGAACCCATATCAAGTCATAGTGGGTGTGATCTACATCTTTGGCACTATCGTCCTCTAGGATTATGTTATGCATGATGACAAGTGTTCATGATACACCAAAGGCATTGTTGGTCATAAAATCTACTCGGTCCTCTCAGAATGGTAAATTGGGCTTGCAAAATCCCAAATAGTCTCTCCAAATCTTTTCTAGCCACCGTTTGTGCATTTGAATCTGGGTTTGTTTCTTACCTTTGTGCATTTGAATTTGGGTTTGTTTCTTACCTTTGGGTTGGTGAACTGGCTTGGCACCTTGGGTAAGTATTGTCGGGAAGATAGTAGCCATAATTGTGCTTATGTCCATTTGCTTCGAACTCCACTATGTGACCTTCATGCAATGCAATCCCTGTCATAAGTGGTGACTGTTGAAGAACATTTTTGCCATTGCACGTCCCGGGCATTCCAAAGAATACATGCCAAATTCAAGTCTCGTGATCGGCCACCGTTTTAAGGATTATAGTGGAATCATTTTTGAGCCCTTTGAATTGTCTATGTCATGTCGCGGTACAATTTTTCCAACTTCGGTGCATGCAATCAGTTGAGCCAAGCATACCTGAAAACCCCCGAGCTTTATCCAACTCCAAAAATTTAGTCATGTCTTCAGGATTGGTGGCTCTCAAATATATGGGATCGAACACTTGCATAATTAATATGGCAAAGCGCTTAAAACACATATAGAGGAACTCTCACCTAGGGGTAAACGAGCCGAGCTCGAGCGACCCCAGGCTCAGCTCAAGCTCGTTTTACATTTCGAGCCACACAACAAGTTCGAGCTCGACTCGCGAGCTTAAAGTTGGTCTTGAGCTCGGCTCGCTGAACGTTCGACAAGCTCAAAAGCCACACAATTCTTAAATCTTTTTACTGTCTCGCGGGCCTTAAGAAAGCAAATCCTTGCTTTCACTAGCTCAATACCGAGTCTTGCCTTTTATACGTGATGTACATTATTTACCTAGTACCCTATACGATATTTGACGAACTTTGTCGAGCTCGCGAGCTTTTCACAAAGCTTGAGTTCGGCTTGTTAACATTTGAGCCGAATTAGAACCGAGCTCTTAGCGAATCAAGCTCAAACTGTTTGTCGAACCTGAATATTTTTGACAATCCTACTATCACCCATGGCCAAGTGGTGATCAACCAGATCTGCCGGTATATTGTACAACATACGAAAGACGGCGGTCACCTTCTGATAGGTGTTATGTCCAAGTTCTCCGGCCGCATTTTTTCTTTGCTCGAAATAACGATTATACTTCGTCACCTCTTTCGTGATGTGCTTGAACAAGCCGATGCTCATCCGAAAACGGCGACGAAAGTAGCTCTCGGAAGATGTCGCATTTTCATTAAAATACATCCGCATCAACTTGTTGTGGCCTTCTCGATCGGTTCCCTCCACAACTTTTGTCTACCAAAAATCGAGCCACCAATCTTCGAATTTTTATTGGCGCGCCAATCCAATAGCATAGAGATGTTCTCTTCTTTCTCAATATCACGTTCATCGTCGAATGAATCATAGGACGAGATCATCTACAAACATGTAAAATAATTGAAATACTTTTACACACTAAAATCTAAAGAAAATGGGCGAGGGCGCGGTGACACATACTTTGCGGTGATTTCAATGAGAACCTTGTGTGCACCAAGTTGCCTCTCAGTTGGCGGAGGACATCATCGTCGTCGAGCTTAGCGCGGCTCCGTGGCAGCACGTCGCTACCAAATCGAGCGACACGCAGCGCTGAATCGACGGAAAAAATGAGGGCTCGGCGCAGTGGCGACGACGACGGCAGGAGGATCGATTTACCACCAAGGCACGCTCGGGACAACCATGTGGAGGCGAGGCGGCGACGGATTTACAGCGGGATAGTGCCAGCAGGGACTATACAGCGGCGGCATAGCCGAAGCGATTGAGGTGGATTGGGGAAGTCTAGGTCGCGCGGGCGCGGGTGAACTTTTCGTCAGCAGTTGCATGTGTTAGAGTATATTCTACACATGTAATATTGTATGTGTACGTGTACGGAGTAGTACTCCGACGTACACATACCTCTCTATATTGCCATGTATGGGGGTTGTTCCCTGCGATATATAACATGCAACCAATGCCCCCGGAGGGGACACATCATTCCCACAAATATTAACATGGTATTAGAGCGGTCTTATTCCCTGACCTAGCCGCCTTACCACCCAGCCGCCGTCGATCGCTGTCACCATGATTCGCCGCCGCTAACAAAACCCAGCCACAACCAATCCCTCTGCTCCGCCGCAGCTTCCCTGTCGTGTAGCATCGAGAAATCCACACACAAAACCAAAACCCTAGCTCTCTGTTGTGCACCGCCATCTACACGTGACACATATGCATCGAGAAAACCACACCCAACCTCTGCCACCGCTGCCACGTTGTGCCACCGCCGCATCGAGAAACCCACGAGATGGCATCCTCCTCATATGCCACTGCCCTTGTCGCCGCCCTCTGTGCCCCTCTGATACCTTCGATCCGGATTACGGATGTAGTATAGCTTCTTTTTCCCTAGTAGACCTAGGTTATCGAATCCTCGGGAAGCGAATACGTAGTGAAGTTACTTTAATGGACCTTCGGGAGTTTTAGAATTCCTTTTGTGTTTTTACTAGACCAATAGCTTGCGTCTTTTTGTTGTTGTCGATGATGGAGAGAGAGGTCCTAGGACGTTCAGTTTCACCTGTAGCTGTGCAAAACATCTGATGGAAATAAAAGAAAAAATAAAGTATGCGTGTACTTATTAGAGGAAGATAAATTATATGTGGGCAGTGCATCTATAACTAATATTGCCTCCGCAACCGTTTATAGCAATAACCTACTACTCTCATCCATAGAAGAAAGAGAACTAATGATATGCATAGTGATGTCACCGTTAATCTCAAGCAAATCCCTCACATACAGCCGTACTACCTCTTCTGTCACTGGGGTTCCCAACCTGTAGATCAGTCATCACTCATACTCCCTATACCTGGCTCAACCCTCAGGGTCTTGGGTACCTGACAAGTCCTTGGATTGAGGCAAGAGAGGATACAATAATCATCATGTCATACAAACTAATACACGATCCCATCTATGATAAATCACATGCACAATTGCTACATGGATAGGCCGAAGCCCTTAGCCCAAAGAGAATTACTCACACATAGAGATGAGATCAACAATCACAAAACATTGTAACGAAAATCATAAAATTAATAGCAATAGTCTTACAATATCGCCAATCGAAGAAGAGATCTACTATTACAAGTTGTGGAATATGGCTATGGAGATGGAGAAAGGTTTGGAGATCTGGAGGAGACTAGTGATCTGTGGCAGAGACTTTTTGGCGAGGTATGGCTTGTTTTCTCGTCGCCCGAGGCTTCTTTATATAGGGGTCTCTTCATGAAAGTTGTTCTGTTTGAGCTAATGATGGTGGCGCCAACTATACGACCGAAGCTATACGGTCGGTATTTTTGCTCCGGCCGTATAGTTGGTCGTTAAAGTGTCTGCCTCCGTTGTTCGGCTCCTGGTTTCTTCTGGTTGTTGGAAATCTCGTATCTTTGACTTTAATATAGTGATTCCCTCCTTTAAACGATATTATCTGTGTAGGAAAAATACAAAAAGAAAGGATTACATACCCCTTTGAATATTAGCATTAGTGGCAGGGTTCAGAGAGATATTGCATCAAGAATATGATTAATATCCAGTTTAAATGTGGACGTGGATGGCTATATTTTAGAGCCATCAACCTCCCCAAGCTTAAACTTGATCGTCCCGAGCAAGAAAACCAAAATCAAAAAGGAACTCGGCATTTAAACTGAAATAACGAGATGGTGATCTTACTCATGATTAGTAGTCTCATGTTTCCTCCACTTTATAAATCTGAAAAACTTCAGCATAGATAGAGTAATGGCAAGCATATCATACTGGTTTCATGCATCCTTATAGCGCAGCAAAATTATTGTAAACATGGATGATTCAAATGAGTAAACTTTATTCCATGTCAAGTAATCAGCTCATAGGCTTGCCTTTGAACAGTAAAGATAATCATGTAAATTAAGAGTGTGAGAGATGTCATGAAAAACATATATACTAGGGTGTCTCAATTCTCCCACATCAATGAATCAAGACTTTGCAAGCACTACTTTTCTATTCATTGTCCTTCAAGAATTTTAGTTTTTAAGTAATTGAGAGCATGCCAAAGATTTTTATTAGTTTATCAGGCTGTGATGGACACTCGTGGCATCACTAAGATTTTTGTTCCTTTCGCATAATGATTACTCATAATAGCCAGAGGAGTGATTCCATCATGATTACAGCTACCCGGGAGTGCCAATAATCTTACCCACTATAGCATTGCTGCTATAAGTGTTTAATCAACGCATAGCCGAAATCTAAGAGTTTCCTCCATGAAGATCGTTCGTAGGCCAGCGGAGTTGTTGGCATCCCATGAAGTTTGACAGGCGTAAAGCTATATCATTCTTATGGTTAACAAGTCAAACTTTAGCATGCTCACAAAAACCGCTAAACATTAATTCAATCGAACAAATCCTTTTAAAGAGAGCTATCAAGTCAATTAACATTTTTAGTGGTATTGAGTGTCTCTAGAAATAAACCTTCAAGACTAAGCACTACAACACCCAAGCCTTTAATTGTGAGACTTTTTCTTATTACAACGGTTTAGCAAAAAAATTAGCCTAGACTTGGTTAATTACGAGAGCTGGAACAAATGAGCCCAATTGAATACCCATGCAAACAAAAAATCTTACTATGATACAAAGACTCACTCCACCAATATAATATGTCAACATTTACTACTAACTAGCATGGGTTTCTCAAACTTCAAAAGTGGGGAGTCCTAAGGCATACCTCTCATGTTTGGTTCCACTTATCTCTTCCTTTTTTATTTGTTTCTTGGAAACTTGAAGTCGATCACTCTCCTGCAAATATATGAAGACCTCGAGGCAGAAAGAAAATAAAGAGGGAAATAAGGAAAAAAGGAGAAATCTTGTTGTGATTATTTTAAGAGAGGGATTTAAAGAATAGAAAATTGGCGGCAAAGCTCGGCTAGATAATTTCGAAAGCAAAATAAAAATAACTAAAGATAAAATGTTGAGGAAACCAACACGAGTGCTTATAAACTCAAATAAAAATGCAACCTTGAAATAAATAAAAGCAAATAAACGCCAAATAAATATACATGAGGAAACTTCCCCAAGCTTAGGCTTTTGCAAGCCCTTCAAATCATTGTGGTGGCGGGAAAAAGTTGTTACTCCATTTCGCAAATTGAGTTGAGAGGTTACTTGTTGATTCTCGGAGGTTCAAAGAGAGGCCGTGCATCTCCACAGTCCCTCCAAGTCCTTGGAAATCTTGGTATGTGGCGAACTGGGTTTGTGGTTGCTCCTCTTGATAAGGAACTTCTTGCTCCTTCTCTTGGTCCTCATCCTCTTCCGGAATCTCTTCCTTGGGTAGGTCTTGCTCAACCTGCGAATCATATAGGAAACATCCTTCCTCAAGAGAAAAGACCATTAGGCATAGGAGCGGGGTAGATACGCCCAGCTCTAGCAAAATGCAGGTAATAAACACCACCTCTCCTAGTGAGCATTCCACAGGCCCTCAGGGTGGAGAAACCAACACGTGTCTCACCTAGTACAGGTTGCAAATCACCTCGGTCAATGTCTAGGGCAGTGGCAAGCACAGTGATGACGCCTCATCATGTGATTGGCCCTTGGCTTTTAGAGGCTTGGTGTTCCAGGTAGCGCACAAGGATGGGGCCCAAGTTGAGTGACAGGTTGCAGTTTGATGTAAGCAGCCTTCCCGAGGACTAAGATGTCCTCCTCATTGAGTCTTGTGAACTTATTACGTGCCTGCAAAGTGTTAGCAATAACATAGAACAAATAGCAAATTGTAGGATGTTGAATATTCTTCCCCTTGTTTATTCTACTAGTAAAACTCATTCCATTATAGTATTGATGGGGGGACTTAGGCCAGTCAAGGATGCGCGTAAAGCATGAACATCATTGTTTGGGAAATTAAAGTATGCGCACCATTCATCTAATGTTAAAGTGTAGTTGTTGTTCATCAGACAGAAAGAAATAGTATCCTCTCCTTGCCATTGTTTAACAGTGCTTTGCAATGAACTAAGAAATTCAATGGTTAAACAGCGATAAGTAGGTACATCATTGTACACAAAGTTTTGCAGGCCAGCTCTATTGCAAAGTAAATTAAAGTCATCAGAAATACCGAGTTGGTTCAATATAATGGGGGGAGCCCACTTGGTGGCCTTCACTTCGAGATTATTTATCTTGTTGAAGCGATCACTATGGGCCTCATCCCTGAATCGTATCCCCATATGTTCCTGAGCGGCAGCTCGAGAAGCGCTAGCGATGGCACGAGAATGAGCTTGGCTCCTTGTGTTCATCATCTAAAACATTGAAGAAAGGCAAAAATAAACTGTTTTGATCCAACAACAATAAGTATAATATATTCCTTATCATAGCACACTGAAGAATTCTCCTCAAAATAATAATCTAGGCAATAAAATCATGGCAATTGGTTCCTAGTAGGTCTCACCCTAGACTGACAATGACAATAAATCGAAGATGAATTTGCAAAAGTAATTGGAGGATCGGAGGAGAAACATACCGTAGATCACTTGTGTGCGAGGAAATCGAACGAAATTGAGTAGAGATGGAGATCTCTTGAGGTTTTGAGAGAGTTTGGAGGTAGAAGAAAGAAAAAAGGATTGAAGTTTTGGAGTTGGGAGTACCTTCTTGTGCGATTTTATGGTCAGACACAACTATATGGGCGGAACTATACGGACAGAACATGTGTTACAGCCGTATAGTTGGTGTTCTATCAAAATATTAGAGTTTCCTCCTGGCGGTGCAGCTATACGGATGCAACTATACGGGCGGAACAAAATCAGTTGGTCGTTAAACTGTCTGTGCCTGCAAAAGAAAATTTTGCAAAGGCATCGATATCTATACGACCGGAACAAAAAGGCCGGAATTTTTATTCCCACCGTATAGTTGGTCATTAAACTCTCAGTACATATGAAAAGAAATTGTACGGAGGCATTGATACCTATACGACCGGAACTATACGGCCAGAATTTTTTATTCCTGCTGTATAGTTGGTCGTTAAACTCTCAGTACGTATTGCAGAAAAAATTTCGATGGCAAAGATATCTATACGACCAGAACTATACGTCCGGAATTTTATTCTCGCCGTATAGTTGGTCATTAAACTCTCTGTGTGCATCAAAAAATTTATGTTTATTCGTAAACTATTTCTTTTATTGTAACTTAGTGATATACCTTGTTTTTGACAGAAAATTGACAGTAAATATTGTCGACCAACAATAGCATGAATAAAGCATAATTTCAAGTACTACCGAACTTCTTCTCCTCAAATGGAGTTTTCTAGCACTTTTTATTAAACATGAACTTAAACTAAAACTAAAAACTTAACTCAAACCTTTATTTCACATGGGTTGCCTTCCATGGAGCGCTCTTTTATTGTCAATAGGTTGACCTTAATGATACTCACTTGGGCTAGATGAGTGGAACACCCACTCCAAAGTAATTGGCTTCAAAGTGATGGCCTCCTTCTCGTCATGTTTGGCTTTCTTCTTCCTGGAGAAATGAATAACAAAAGGATCCCGCGAAGGCAATTGCAACTTCATGTTCCCTTCATGAAGGTTAATTAAAGCCTTTATAGTTCTCAAGAAAGGACGACCTAGTATTATAGGAGCAACAGTATCTTCAGGCATGTCAAGTATAATGAAATCAATGAGAGCAGGATACCCTTTGATGTTAATCCATACAGCTTGTTTGTAGGTAGAATCTGCTAGATGCAATTTTAACTCAGTAATTTCAAAGGAGCCAAGATTTAACTTGTTAAAAAGACTCTTTGGAATTGCTGAGACGCTTGCACCTAGATCACAAAGTGCAGATATCTTATTGGTTCCAATCTTTATCTTAATAGTAGGCTTGATACGTCCAAAACGTATCTACTTTCTCGAACACTTTTGCTATTGTTTCTCCTCTAAACTTGTGTGATTTAGATACAACTAACACGGACTGACACTGTTCTCAGCAGAATTACCTTGGTGTCTAGTTTTTATGCAGAAAATCAACTATCAGGAAAAATCCTGGAAAATATGCCAAAAATCCTATTTCACTAGAAGATTCACGGAGCCAGAAGACGAGACGGAGGAGGGCCACGAGGGGCCCACACCACCTGGCCACGCGGGCTAGCCCAGGCCACGCCTGGGGGCGGTGTGGCCGCCTCGGTCCCCCTCGGCCTCCCTTTTCGCCTATAAGATGCCTCCTAACCTAAAACCCAGGGGGTGGAGTTTTTCCAGAAAGGGTTCCGTTGTGCCGCCACCACCAGATTCCGCGAATCAGAACCAGAAACTCCGTTCTAGCACCCTGCCGAGACGGGGAATTGGAGGAGATCATCGTCGTCATCATCACCATCGCTTCTCCATAAACTATCCATGATTCCCCAATCCATGAGTGAGTAATCCCTCGCTGTAGGCTATGGGGATGGTAGGGATTGGATCAGATCGTTTATGTAATGACATCAGATTGTTAGGGTATGGTGCCTAGTATCTTTTATTAGTGCTTTTTGACTTTGTTGCAACTTGTTATGCTTAATACTTATCACTAGGGCCCGAGTGCCATGATTTCAGATCTGAACATGTTATTGATTCATGATGATAGTATTGTTTATGATCTTACCTACAAGTTGTATACACATATTGTTGTCTGGAACCAAAGGCCCCAAAGTGACAATAATCGGGACAACCGGAGGGAATAGCTTTGATGTGAGGATCACATGTGTTCACTGAGTGTTAATGCTTTGCTCTGGTGCTCTATTTAAAAGAGCACCTTAATTGCCAGTACTTCCCTTGAGGCCCCGCTGCAAACGGGCTAGCAGGACAAAAGATGTTGTGCAAGTTCTCATTGCGATCACGTATGACTATATATGGAACACATGCCTATGATTATTTAGTACTTGGATGCTTTACCTTATTTATCTGCAAATGCCCTATGTCTTGATTGCTATATGAATTGTCTTGTCCATGCAACGCCCATCCATCCATCCCTATGCCTATCGCACTTTAATCCTATCGTTTGTCGCAATTGTTACTACTGTCTTTACTTTTACTACTGCTATTACTTTGTTATTGCTACTACAAAACTGTTGCTACTGATAAACTGCTATGAGCAAGATTATTTCTAGGTGCATCTGAATTGACAACTCAGTTGTTAAGGCTTATAAATATTCTTTGGCTCCCCATGTGTCGAATCAATAAATTGGATTTCACTTCCCTCAAAAATAATGGGATACACCCCCTATACTTGTAGGTCATCAAGACTATTTTATGGCGCCGTTGCCGGGGAGCATAGCTCTATTTTTCAAGTTCACTTGGAGTACTATTGTTCGCTGCCATCCATTCATCATGGGTAAGTCTCGTGATGGAAAGGTTCCTATATTACCATCCACTACAAGGAGAGGTACGGTTCTCAACACCTCTGTTTCTATTGATTCACCATCTGTGATGAGTAAGCTCCTTACACCACCACATACACATGCTACACATACTGCCACTACTACTGAATCTGAAACTTCTGATACTTATGATGCTACTTCTACTTTGCTTGATAAGAGTGGTTCATTAGATCCTTTCCTAGATGCTACGATTGCTAGAACTTTAGCTGGAAATACTGAAACTCCTAATGAAGACACTACTACACCTGTCAGTTCACCTGAGTCTATAGAAAGCTATGATATTGAAGACGGATATATAGAAATGAATGATGAATTTATTAAAGAATGTCAAAACACTCATGGTAGGAGTGATATTAAGAGTCTCCTTGAGAGGCGTACTATAAAACCCAAATTATCTCCTAATGATAAGTTTGCTACATCTCCCATAAACATTAAAGATAAGGATTGTGATTTCTCTCTTGATTTATCTTACATAACCATTGTTGAGAAAGAACCTTTTTGTGGTACTAAAAATGAAAGTGTTGTAGCACATATGACTGAGCTTTCTACCATGAGTGTCCTGTTTTATGATGATATTAAGATGCGCACCTACTTTGTTGCTAAAATTTTCCCTTTTTCACTGAAAGGAGAAGCTAAGGCTTGGTTTAATAATTTACCTCCTGGATCTATTGATAACCCTGATTGCTTGATTAGTACCTTCCTTTAGAAATTTTCCCCTCCTAGTGCTAGACATGCCATTTTGCAAGAACTTTTTGATTTTAAATAGAGAGAAAAAGAGATATTGCCTGAATCATGGGCAAGGTTTTGTGCTTTGATTCATGCACATGCTGGAGAATTATAATGGACTAACTGAAGAATCTAGGACATATTTGGATAGTTGTGCTGATTGTGTTTTCAGGAATAGAACTCCCAAGGAAGCTGAGGAATTAATGGCTAAAATAAGTAAGAATTATGATGACTGGACTTCATCTGAGCCAACTACAACTGAGACAACTACACCTAAGTTAATTGTGCCTGAGCCAACACCAACACCAAAGAAGAGAGGAGTGATTGAACTAAATGATGAAGTGATGAAGGAAGCTAAGAAATGTCTTAAAGAGAAGGGTATTAAAGCTGAAGACGTAAAGAATTTACCTCCTACAGAAGAATTATGTAAGCCAATCTCCCACTCATCCACTATTGAGGTAGACTCTCTCCAACATTTTCATGAAGGTGATATTCCTTATTCTAAACCTCCTGATCAATGCTTAGAAGAATTTGATGTTTTTATCGTTAAGCAAGATAATTTTAATAAAAGGGTGCAAAATCATCTAATGGAAAACTCTAGAGTTGTTATTGAGTTAAGGGATATTGTGGAAAGAACCTCTAATGATGTTAAAATGCTTGTTAAACATTTCCAAATGGTTCAAACTCAAATTTGATCAGCTTATTAAAGTACAAAAAGATTTGTTAGTGAATGCTGCTAAAGAAAAACATGCTTATGAAATTAGAACTAGAAGTGGTGCTGCCACTTAGGATCCTCTATATCCTGAGGGGCATCCTAAAAGAATTGAGCAAGATTGTCAACAAATTGAAAATAGTGGTACTTCTCCTAAGAAAAGGAAAAATAAACATAAAACTATTGTAGAGTCTTTTGAACCTGCTAAAGATCCTAATAGTATATCTATCTCTGATGCTGAAACTGAAAGTGGTAATGAGGAAAATGACGCTCCTGATAAAGAAAAAGTTGAAGAAGAACCTGAAAGGCACACTAAAAATACTAAATACACTAAACAAGTTTTTGTTGCTAAGAAACATGGTAGTGAAAGAGAGCCTTGGGTCCAAAAACCTATGCCTTTCCCTGATAAGGAACACAAGTCAAAGGAAGATGAACACTATAACAAGTTTTTTGAGTGGATGAAACCTTTATTCTTTCAAATTCCCTTAACTGATGCTATTAAACTGCCTCCTTATTCAAAGTATATGAAGGATATTGTCTCTAATAAAAGAAAGATCCCTAATGAAGAAATTTCTACTTTGCTTGCTAATTATTCCTTTAATGGTAAGGTTCCAAAGAAACTTGGAGACCCAGGGATTCCAACTATTCCTTGCTCTATTAAAAATAACTATGTTAGAACTGCTTTGTGTGATTTAGGAGCAGGAGTTAGTGTTATTCCTTTTTCTCTCTACAAGAGACTTCAATTGGAGAAATTAATACCAACTGATATATCTTTGCAAATGGCTGATAAATCTACTACTCCTCCTGTTGGTATATGTGAGGATGTACCTGTTCAAGTGGCTCATAATTGCTTGATATTAACTGACTTTGGTGTGCTTGAAATGGCTGAAGATGATAATATGTCTATTATTCTTGGGAGACCTTTTCTTAATACTGCAGGAGCTGTTATTAATTGCAATCAAAGAAAGGTAACTTTTAATGTTAATGACAAAGAGCATATTGTCTACTTCCCCAAGAAGATTGATAGGAATTATGGCTTAAATTCAATTGAAAATATTGAGGGCATCCAAGTTGGAGAAATATATTGTCCCATACCACGAGAAAAATATGAAACTATTATGATTGGGACCATTGCTATCAAGGCTGAGGTAACATAATCATTAGTGGAATACAAAATTTTGTTTCATATAAAATTGTTTTGGTAACAAGACCTGATCAACCTTGTTAACAAAGGGATTTTATGAACAAAAAAATGTTTTCACCATGATTATCTTTGCTTAGTTTTACCTTATCCATTTTAATTTTTGCTTTCACTTAGTTTACTTTTCTTTCGTTAGTAGCTTGCATATTAGAGTGTCTTAGAACTTCTGAAGTTTTAGTTTTGTTTTGTTATTGCATCATTCCGAAATCATCTTTCTGTCAGAAATTCATTCATCAATACCTGAAAATTGCTAAAAAATAAAGTGTCTCGAAAAATTCCAAAAAATTCATATTAAATTTTTACGTGAAAAAAGGGGCAGGGGAGTACCTTGAGTGACCTAGGGGGGCTCACCAGGCAGGCACACCACCTGGTAGCATGGCCACACCAGGGGCGTGCCTGGCCATGGTGTGGGCCACCCCTGGCCCTCCACCCACTCTCTCACTTGCCACTTCTTTCTCTCTCCCGAGAAAACACCAGTTCATTGCTCAAACTCGTGTTCCTGCTGTTCTTGCTCACGATTTTCGATCTCCTTGCTCAGCCCATCTTTGCTGCTGAAATTCAGAGCATTTGTTCTTCGGTATGTGACTCCTCTGCTTGTCCAAGTAGATTTGTGTTTAGTGGATCATATCTTGAGTATTTTGATACTGTAGGTGATAGGTTAGGTGAGCTTGTGAGCTTGTTCAATGCTTAGAGAAATTGTTTTGATGCATGTTTAGGCCTCTTACAGGTCCCTATAAGTAGTTCCTTTCATTATGTAATCACTTTGCAATCACTTGTATGATGGATGTTTAAATTTCAGAATATTAAAGATGAACAACCACACTTTTGGATAAACATTTGAGAGGGACACACCCAGGAGGGCAAGGCCTTCAAGATCAGCTTCTCAGTTTAGGCCATCATATAATGAAGATCTTATTGCACCATGCTTTGGCAATGAACGAGATGAGGGAGATGCTCACCCATCTACCTTCCCTTGTTTTACCTTTTTGCAAGCTGCATGGATCCTTGATGATTTCTTACTTCTTGTTCAGAGGGTTGGTTTGACCACTTACATGAAGGATGAGAGTGAGCAATATGCCATGCTCACCAAAACTTTTGTTCAGAGTTTCGTTTTCACTAACACCCTTATCAGTCAACTGTTTCGTTCAAAATTTATAATCTGCCTATTACCATGCCATTGGAAAGATTTTGCAGCATTATAGGCATTGGCATGATTGGGAAGGTGAAGAAGATCCAAGGGCGACCCGCTGATTTTCTAGAGCTCTACCGAAGTGTGACAAATGACGATGACCGCACAGCTCAGCGTGGGAAGATAAGGAACATTCAACTCCCAGCACTTAGATATTTTGCTTATTATCTTGCCACTAGCATTCTTGGTAGGGAGAACATTAGTAATATTTCTAATTACCATTTAGCCTTCCTCGCTGCTACAGTTAATAATGATACCAAGTATAATCTTGGTTCTCTCATTGCTCGCCGCTTAGCTGCTAGAGGACCCATTTATGGGGGCATTATTGCCACACACATGGTTGCTGCTTTGGAACTTTCTGTTGATCCTAATGATACTGTGTTGACACCACAAAGGCTTGATCTTGCTGCTATGAAAACACATCACTTTGTCACTACTGACTCTAGTACGGAGAGTTTAGTTTACATGATGTTGTTTACTGACGGAGATGAGAGGGAAATTCCCTTGCCACAACCTACTCTATTCAGTATTTGCAAGATGCCATGGTCGCGCTCCAAGGAGGAGGTGGACGAGCAGCTCCGCCTACTTGGTTTCCACAGGTAGCACCAGGGGGATGTGGCCTCTTACGACTACTCTACACACAACGTTGGGGCGTCCTCGAGTTTGTATCAGGACGAGGGCACTTCTTCGCCGTATTACAGAGGCGCTCTATCTTGGCCAGCTTGGGATTGATACCCACTTAGGCCAAAAGCCTAAGCTTGGGGGGAGGTACATCGACATCACACTCATCTACATATCATGTTCAGTCGGTACTTTGTATATCCAAGTTTTTTTCTTTTTAGTCTTTGTTCTTGCTTTATTTTTGCTTTCCAAAATACAAAAAGACCAAAAATATTTTTGTTATTCCTCTTTGCCTTGGTTTGCCTCTTTCTTTTAGCTTTGTCTTAATTATTCAAAAAACCCAAAAAGATTTCGCTTTGCTTGTTCTTCCTTCTTATTCTTGCCTTTAAAAAATCAAAAACACCAAAAATATTTCCCGTTCTTCTTTGGTTTTGTGAAGTTCGTTGCAGGGTTCAGCAGTCCTTAGTGGAGTTTGGTTTCATGTTATTATTCAAGCCACACAAGTGAAGGGCAATAATGAAGATTACTGACAACTTGAGGTGTGGTAAGAGGCTGGTAATGAACTCTATTTGTTTTCATTTTTGTACATATACTCATCATTGTGGGCATGCTTAGTCTGTTCATGTAAGGTGTATGTTATTTATGGATGCTTAGTAGTTCTTGGTTTCTTATGATTAGCTCCAGCTTGCTAATAGTTTGTAGCATGTCATATGAATGTTTGCTTGCATTGTTCTATTCATAACTTGGTATGACACTGTGGTATCCTCCTCTAAATGTTTCACTTGAATTGACTTGGCACATGCTCATGCATGCATTAGACTGAAACAATCAGTTAAGCCTCAATGAATTATTTTGCCTGAGGATCCTTGAATCACTTTCATGCCATAATTAGTCCTGTTTTGTTGCAAGCATGATTATGACAGTTATTTCTCTCGCGTTTGTCGCTCCCTTTCTATTGCAGGCCCTCACTTGCACTGAGTATGAGCTCTACTCGTGTTCCCAACTCCCCAAAACCAATATTGCTAAAAGTGTCCACCATACCTACCTATTAACATCATTTGCTATTCCGTGCATATTAAGTATGCCTTGTTTTCTTCCGAATAAAATGTTCGCTTGTTATGAGAAAGTTAGTTAGTAAAGCTCTCACGAACTTGATGGCACACTTTATTTTCTTGCACTTAATAATCTTGAACCATTGTGTCCATCTTTGTTGCGTATATGCTTGCGCTTTATAAGTTGAAGTTAGCAGAACCATGTATCATGGGGAACGCTTTCAACATTGCACTTATTATTCCGTTGATATCATGATTATCTTGCTTATGGATCCCGGTGGTGTGAAATAAAAGGGGAACTTGTAAGATCATGGAGTTTGTATGTGTGTTAGAGAAACGCCTGGGCCGCTAGCCTAAGCCATGCCTAATCATGGTGGAAACTTGCAGCATAACCATAATGAGCATTCTATGAAGCATTCTCAATAAAGACCTATGCAAATAGTAAATAAAAAGATCGCTGAGATGCTCATTGTCTGTTACCTTGTCATTTTGATATGGGATAGCTCATGTGTCATGGGGCAAGGGGTACCCCATTGGCGGTTCTCTATGATACATATGTACTTACAATGACAAGAGCTTACTTGTGATTGAAGTTGAGTAGCATGAGGTTCGGTACTCGTAAGCAAGGGGCATGAGATTTCAACTTATAACTTGTCAAGCATATTCTCTTAGTTGTGTCACTTTAACCTTAATCATTTAAAGATGCTTATGATAGGGTCAATGAGTGCTCAAAGCTAATGAGTACCATACTTTCAGCATTTGGAAGCCTTTCAAACTTTTCAAAACCTTTTCACTTCCTTGTTGAGTCACCACTTATTCTATGAGCACTTTCGTGAGAGCATAGTTGTCATTCTTAGTGTAATGTGCTTGTCCCAAAATTTGGTTAATTGTGTCATGACTTTGATGCTTCTATCTTTGATATCTTTACTTCTAGTCTTCACTTGAACTTCAGAGGTGCCTCAATATTTATGTTTGCTCTACAATCAAAGGCAAGCGAGATACCACTCTATCATACCTTTTATGAGCATTGCAATGTTGCTTATGTTTATGTTTCATGCTACTTACTATTTTTAAGTTGGAATCTCTTCATAGCTTGCAATGACTATTAAGTAAACTTATTTGCATACTCTTTATTATGAATTGCTTAAGTAGTTGATCATATGCTAAGAATATATACATCTTATGAAGCAAATGTGTTTGTGAAAGCTCTTTTATCGCACTCAGTTTTCAACTGAATTGCTTGAGGACAAGCAATAAGCTAATCTTGGGGGAGTTGATACGTCCAAAACGTATCTACTTTCCCGAACACTTTTGCTATTGTTTCTCCTCTAAACTTGTGTGATTTGGATACAACTAACACGGACTAACGCTGTTTTCAGCAGAATTACCTTGGTGTCTAGTTTTTGTGCAGAAAATCAACTATCAGGAAAAATCCCGAAAAATATGCCAAAAATCCTATTTCACCAGAAGATTCACGGAGCCATAAGACGAGATGGAGGAGGGTGATACATTGCAAATGTATCTATAATTTTTGATGTTCCATGCTTGGTTTTATCCACTTTCTTGTGTTTTGTTCCAACTTTGGAGTACTTTTATTATGATTTCTTGGACTAACCTATTAACAAGAGCCACAGTGCCAGCTGCCAGTTTTCTGCTGTTTTTCGTTCAAGGAAAGTCAGAAAATGAATATTCTCGGAATTGGACGGGACAAAAGCCAAAGTGCCTATTTTTCCGGAAGGGATCAAGTGCCAGAATACGAGATGGAGAAGGGCTGGGGGCCGGCCGCATGACCAGGCCTAGCCCGCGCCAGGGGGTGGTCTGGCCGACCCCAGCACCCCCTTGGCCTCTCCTTCCGCCTATAAGTTTCCCTCGGGACGAAAACCCTAAGTACTCGATCAAAAATCCACGAAAGAGTCTGTAGCCGCCGTCATCTCTGTCCCTAGATCGGGGGGGGGGGGGATCTGAAGCTCTTCCCGGCACCCTGCCGGAGAGGGGAATTCACCCTGGAGGCCTTCTTCATCACCATGCAAGCCTCCGGTGTGATGCGTGAGTAGTTCATCCTTGGACTACGGATCCATGTAGTAGCTAGATGGTTGGTTTCTCCTCCTTTGTGCTTTCATGTTTAGATCTTGTGAGCTCCGTTCATGATCAAGATCATCTATTTGTAATTCATACATGTTGTGTTTGCGGGGATCCAATGGATATTGAGATGCTATTTCAGATTGATTATTGATTCTATCATGTCTTTGTTATTTGAGATCTTGCATGCTTTCCATTGTTAGTAGCTATCTTGGCCAAGTAGATGCTAGCAACTCCAAGAGTTAGTATTTATGCTCGATAGTGGGTTCATGCCTCTGGTAATTTGGGGAAGTGACAGAAATCTCTAAGGTACTAGATGTGTTGTTGCTACTAGGGAGAAAACAACAATCCTTTGTTCATAGAACAATCGTATTGTTTACTTTACACACAGTTCGTAAAGCAATAATCTGTTGCTTGCAACTTAATACTAGAGGGGGTTCGGATGATAACCTGAAGATGGATTATTAGTCATAGATGCGGTTGGATGGCGGTCTATGTATTATGTTGTAATAACCTGAAGGTGATTAGTATATGCATGTATTGCTTTCTCGATGTTTGTCAATTGCCCCGCTGTAATTTGTTCACCCAGCATGTTATCTATATAAGGAGAGCCACCTCTAGTGAACTATGGATCCTGGTCCTTTTTCTTTACATACAATCTATAAACTATTTCTGCTTTGTGTTTACTTTCTGCAAACTTTTACTTCTTTCCATTCGATACGTTTAATCCTTTGTTTTCCACAAAACACGGTGAGATTGACAACCTCATCGCAAGTTGGGGACAAAGTTCTGTGGTTGTGTTGTGTAGGTCTCCACGTTGCTACTAGCACCGGTAGTGCGCCCTGCCAAAGCTCAGCTAGTAACACCTTTGGGGTGTTTCCTTGCTCCTACTGGTTCGATTAAACTTGGTTTCATAACTGAGGGAAGACTTGCTGCTGTATTCATCGTACCTTCCTCTTGGGGTTCCCAATGAGCTCTACGTCGAAAGTCGAGCACATCAAGGTTTTTTCTAGCACCGTTCCTGGGGAGTCAAGGACATCTTCACAAGGGGAGTCCCTCATAACCAATCTCTTTACTTTGTTGTTTTTGTTTTGCTTAGTTTCTTTTTGCTTTGTTTGCTTGTTTTGTTCTTCAAAAATCCAAAAAAATTAGTTTTACTTGTTTGCTTTCTTATTTGAAAACACACAAAAATGACTACTCTTGAAAACACTAAGTTGTGTGACTTCACTTGCACCAACAACAATGATTTTATGAGCACTCCTATTGCTCCACCTGTGGCTGAAAATACTTTCTTTGAGATAAAACCTGCTTTGCTCAATCTTGTTATGAGAGAACAATTTTCTGGTATTGGTAATGAAGATGCTGCTTACCATCTAAATAACTTTGTTGAACTTTGTGAGATGCAAAAGCATAGGGATATAGATGGTGATATTATTAAACTGAAATTGTTTCCTTTCTCTTTGAGAGGAAAAGCTAAAGAGTGGTTGAATTCCTTAACTAGTAATAGTATTGATTCTTGGACTATGTGCAAAGATGCTTTTATTGGAAAGTACTATCCTCCTGCTAAGATTATATCCATGAGAAGTGAAATAATGAAGTTTAAACAACTTGATAATGTGCATGTTGCTCAAGCTTGGGAAAGAATGAAATCTTTGGTAAAGAATTGTCCCACTCATGGACTGACTGCTTGGATGATCATCCAAACTTTTTATGCAGGATTGAACTATTCTTCAAGGAACCTATTGGATTCTGCTGCTGGAGGTACCTTTATGACCATCACTTTGGGTGCTGCAACAAAACTATTGGACAATATGATGGTTAATTATTCTGAATGGCATACCGAGAGAGCTCCACAAGGTAAGAAGGTAAATTCTGTTGAGGAAACCTCCTCCTTGAGTGATAAGATTGATATTATTATGTCTATGCTTGTTAATGGGAAAGCCCATATTTATCCAAATAATGTTCCTTTAGCCTCTTTGGTTGCTCAAGAAGAGCAATTTGATGTGAACTTCATAAGAAATAACAATTTTGGCAACAATGCTTATGGTAATAATGCTTATAGGAACAATTTTGGTAACAACAATTATAAGCCATATCCTCGCAACAATGGTAGATCTGAATTACCTAGTGAAGGAAGAATCTTAGAAGTTGAAAGAGCCACTAAAAACTTCATGCAAATGCAATACGAGCAAAATAAGCTATTTACTAAAACTATGGAGGAACAATCTATTATTTTGAAGAACATTAGCCATCAACTTGAGAGTCTAAATAGGGAAATTCCTAGTTTACAACTGAAACTCTCTAATGCTGAAAGGAATATATCTTCTCTATCTGAAGCTCAATCTTCATTGATTAATAAAATGGCTGCTAAACCTGAAACTAATGATAATCCCTTTGCAGCTACTAATGCTATACAAGTAAGAATTGATGAAAATGTTAGACTATTAGCTAAATTACATGCTAAGTGGGAAAGAGAAGATGAAATTGCTAGAAACATTAGTGTTTCTACTATCACCACCACTAGTGTTGAGGCTAACAATAGTTCTACTACTTTAGATGATAAAGTTGATTTTGATCTTGATGGTTGCAACATCTCTGAAGTTATTAAGTTCCTACAAAAGCTTGCTAAAAGTCCTAATGCTAGTGCTATGAACATGGCTTTTACAAAACACATTACTGATGCTCTCATAAAGATTAGAGAAGAAAAGATGAAACATAAAGCTTCTATTCCTATAAAACAATAAGATGGTTGGGAACCCATCATTAATATGAAAGTGAGTGACTTTGATTTCAAAGCTTTATGTGATCTTGATAGTAGTGTTTCTATTATGCCTAGAAGGATTTATGATATGCTTGATTTGCCTCCTCTTGAAGATTGTTATTTGAATGTCCCACTTGATGCTAAAGCTAAAAAGAAACTCATGGGGAGTCTTAATGATGTTCTTATTATGGTTAACGATTCCTATGTCTCCGTTGATTTCTATGTTTGGGATGTTGAATACAATGCTTCTTGTCCTATTACTTTGGGAAGACCTTTTCTTAGAACTGTTGGTGCCATCATTGATATGAAATAAGGCACCATTAAATATCAACTCCCACTCAAGAAAGGTATAGAACACTTTCCTAAAAATAGAGAAAATATTTCTTTTGCTTCTCCTATGAAAACAAAATTTGGTCTTAATGCTTCTTCATTTGAGAACACTTGATTCTTTCTTTGTTTCTTATGCCTAACTTAAAGGCGTTAAAGAAAAGTACTTGTTGGGAGATAACCCAAGAGTTTTAGTTGAGTCTTGGAAGTTATTACCTCTGTAATAACCTCTCCCTATCCTTTTTATTTGCTTTTTGTGCCAAGAGTAACCTCTAATGAGAGTGAAGTAATGATTGGGAAAGTTGCTGTCCCGAAACAGATTTATGTGCTTCATCGTAAAACATCCTGAGAGAGTTCTGTATGTCGGATTGAGCTGTAATGTTTTGTGCTTCTGCCCCAGGTTGTTATCTAACTTTCGTTAGTTCAACACTTTTTGATTTGAGCAAAATAAGGTCTTCGAAAAAATTCGTCTTTACCTGCTGGTCTGTTTTGATAGATTTCTGCCATTTTCTGCATTTGCTTCTTGTTAGTTCCTTCTTGAGTTCCTTTAGAGAATTGAGCTTTTTGAGGGAAGTGCTACAGTAGCTAGTGTTCTAATGGAAGTTTATTTGGTGTTAGAACTGAACCTTGAGACTTATTTATCTTAAGTGCACTAATGTTGCTAATAAGATTGTGTGAAGTTTTGTATGAAGGAAAATTTTCAGGTGAATGGAAGGAATGAGTAACGAGATGAAGGATGGACTAAAACTCAAGCTTGGGATGCCACGCGTGTCACCCCAAGAAATATCCAAGAAGTACAAGCTTCAAAGCTTGGGGATGCCCAAGGCATCCCCTTCTTCATCAATAAAAATTCCAGGTTTCTTCGAAACGCTTCATTTTTATTGTTTCATGCACAGTTGTGTTTCTCTTGGAGCGTCTTTTTTTTCATTTTGGTTTTTAGTTTGCTTGGTTTTCTTAGTGTTCTGAATAAATTGGTTGGACCCCCTCTTTCATACTTTGGTTTGCAAATAGTTTGGTTTGGTTTGGAAAAGAGTAGGAAAGTTCATGCTTTTGTGGTAAAAAGAGCTCGTTTTTTACTGTGGCCTATGCTTTGTCATGCCATGCTTGATATTGTTTTGGCTTTATGCTTAGTATTCTTTGCTGTAGCATGACTTGTTATAAACAATTGAGATTGCTTAATGTGCCTTGGATGAATCATGCGTTGTTTTAGCATATTAAAGCATAGTATTGTGGTATTCTCCTTTGATGCTTTATTTGGGTTGACTTGGCACATGCTCACACCATGTTATGACTATCACAAGTCACCATAGCCTTTATGATCCTTTAGTTTTCAACTTGTAGTATCACTTTATGCTTTGATCAATGATGTTTTGTCGCTCTGCATGATTATGGCCATTATTGCTATCTTAGTTTGTCGCTCCCAATCTTTTGCTAGCCTCCACAACAAAGTATGAGTTCCACTCATGCATCCAACTCCCTAAACCAAGTTATTCCAAAGATTCGACCATACCTACCTACTAGCTTATGTTATTCTAAGTATATTCATGCTTTTGTTTACCTTCCACTTGTTATGAGAAAACTAGTGATTAAAGCTCTCACGAACTTGATGGCACACTTTACTTTACTTGCCCTTAATAAACTTGAACCATTGTGTCTTCTATGTTGTATATGCTTGCACTTATTTGTCGGGAATTAGTAGAACCATGCTTTCATGGGGAACGCTTTCAACATTGCACTTGGTACTTGTACCTAGTTGATATCATGCTCTTTTGTATATGGATGTCGTCAGTGTGAAATGAAAGGGGAGCTTGTAAGTCCATGGAGTTATGTATATGTGTTAGAGAAACGCCTAGGCCGCTGGTCTAATCCATGCTGACATGGTGGAAACCTGCAGCGTAACCATAATGAGCTGTCTATGAAGCATTCTTCTTATAAAAAAAGAGTCCTACTAAGAAAAAAAAGAGAAAAGAGAAAAGAGAAAAAAGAGATACTATGAAAAGAGGAAAGAGAGAAAAAGCACCATATTCCCATGGTAAATAAGAAGAATGCTGAGATGCTCGTTGTCTGCTTACCTTGTCATTTTGATATGGGGATTCTTCCGTATCATCGGGCAAGGGGTACCCCGTTGGCGGTTCTCAATGATACACATGTACTTACGATGACAAGAACTTACCGGTGACTAAACTTGAGTAGCATGAGGAGCGGCCCTCGTATACAAGGGACATGAGATTTCTGACTTATACTTCGTCAAGCATGTACACCATAGTTTGTTCACTTTAACCTTAATCACTTCAAGATGCTTATGATAGGGCCAATGAGAGCTGAAAACTTTAAGTATCATAATTCTTGGAAGCTCTTTATGTGACTTGAATCCCTACTTCCTTTTACAAGCGCCTTTCTTCCACCATTATATTGAGTCCCCACCTTCTATCTTTATGCACCTACTTTGAGAGCATAGTGGCCATTCTTAGTTCTATGTGCATTGTCCCAAGACTAGTTGATTGATGCATAACTTGTTATTGCTTGTTTGAAACTATTGTATCTAGTCACTCTTATGAACTTTGAAGGTGTCCTATGCATTTATATTTGCTACTCTATTGAGGGACAAGCTGAATACTTCTATGCTATGTTTTCTTTATGTGAAACAAACAAACGTCTTGCAAAGCATTGTTATTCATGAATCTTTTGTTTGTGCCTTTTCATGTTGCATCATAGTTTCTTTGCTTATTACTAGAACTTTGGCTTTCATGTTATGATTGAAGTACTATGATCCCAGCTTTGAATGTTATGCAAATACTTTGATCAAGTCTTTGCTGGTGCATGTCACCTCAAAAATTCTTTCTTTTTATCACTTACCTACTCGAGGACGAGCAGGAGTTAAGCTTGGGGATGTTGATACATTGCAAATGTATCTATAATTTTTGATGTTCCATGCTTGGTTTTATCCACTTTCTTGTGTTTTGTTACAACTTTGGAGTACTTTTATTATGATTTCTTGGACTAACCTATTAACAAGAGCCACAGTGCCAGCTGCCTGTTTTCTGCTATTTTTGGTTCTAGGAAAGTCAGAAAATGAATATTCTCGGAATTGGACGGGACAAAAGCCAAAGTGCCTATTTTTCCGGAAGGGATCAAGTGCCAGAATACGAGACGGAGAAGGTCTAGGGGCCGGCCACACCACCTGGCCGCGCGGCTAGGCCTGGCCCGCACCAGGGGGTGGTCTGGCCGACCCCAGCACCCCCTCGGCCTCTCCTTCCGCCTATAAGTTGCCCTCGAGATGAAAACCCTAAGTACCCAATCAAAAATCCACGAAAGAGTCTGTAGCTGCCGTCATCTCTATCTCTAGATCGGGGGGGATCTGAAGCTCTTCCCGGCACCCTGCCGGAGAGGGGAATTCACCCTGGAGGCCTTCTTCATCACCATGCAAGCCTCTGGTGTGATGCGTGAGTAGTTCATCCTTGGACTACAGATCCATGTAGTAGCTAGATGGCTGGTTTCTCCTCCTTTGTGCTTTCATGTTTAGATCTTGTGAGCTCCGTTCATGATCAAGATCATCTATTTGTAATTCATACATGTTGTGTTTGCGGGGATCCGATGGATATTGAGATGCTATTTTAGATTGATTATTGATTCAATCATGTCTTTGTTATTTGAGATCTTGCATGCTTTCCGTTGTTAGTAGCTATCTTGGCCAAGTAGATGCTAGCAACTCCAAGAGTTAGTATTTATGCTCGATAGTGGGTTCATGCCTCTGGTAATCTGGGGAAGTGACAGAAATCTCTAAGGTACTAGATGTGCTGTTGCTACTAGGGAGAAAACAACGATCCTTTGTTCATAGAACAATTGTATTGTTTACTTTACACGCAGTTCGTAAAGCAATAATCTGTTGCTTGCAACTTAATACTGGAGGGGGTTCGGATGATAACCTAAAGGTGGATTATTAGTCATAGATGCAGTTGGATGGCGGTCTATGTATTATGTTGTAATGCCCAATCAAGTCTCAAAGGAGTCAAGATGATTAGTATATGCATGTATTGCTTTCTCGGTGTTTGTCAATTGCACCGCTGTAATTTGTTCACCTAGCATGTTATCTATCTAAGGAGAGCCACCTCTAGTGAACTATGGATCCCGGTCCTTTTTCTTTACATACAATCTATAAACTGTTTTTGCGTTGTGTTTACTTTCTGCAAACTTTTACTTCTTTCCATTCGATACGTTTAATCCTTTGTTTTCCGCAAAACACGGTGAGATTGACAACCTCATCGCAAGTTGGGGACAAAGTTCTGTGGTTGTGTTGTGTAGGTCTCCACATTTCTACTAGCACCGGTAGTGCGCCCTGCCAAAGCTCAGCTAGTAACACCTTTGAGGTGTTTCCTTGCTCCTACTGGTTCGATTAAACTTGGTTTCATAACTGAGGGAAGACTTGCTGCTGTATTCATCATACCTTCCTCTTGGGGTTCCAACGAGCTCTACGTCGAAAGTCAAGCACATCAGAGGGCCACGAGGGGCCCACACCACTGATACGTCCAAAACGTATCTACTTTCCCGAACACTTTTGCTATTGTTTCTCCTCTATACTTGTGTGATTTGGATGTAACTAATGCAAACTAACGCTGTTTTCAGCAGAACTACCTTGGTGTCTACTTTTTGTGCAAAAAATCAACAATCAGGAAAAATCCCGGAAAATATGCCAAAAATCCTATTTCACCCGAAGACTCCAGGAGCCAGAATACGAGACGGAGAAGAGCCCTGGGGTGGCCACACCACCTGGTGGCGCGGGCTAGGCCAGGCCGCGCCAGGGGTGGTGTGGGCCCCCCAGGCACCCCCTCGGCCTCTCTCTTCGCCTATAAGGAGCCTTCTGACCTAAAAACTTCGGGGGGTTCGACGTTTTTTTAGAAGGAGTTCCGCTCCGCCGCCGCCACCAGATTCCACGAAACAGCACCAGAAACTCCGTTCTGGCACCCTGTCGGGACGGGGAATTGGAGGAGATCATCGCTATCATCATCACCATCGCTTCTCCATCGACCATCCATGTTTCCCCCATCTATGAGTGAGTAATCCCCCGATGTAGGCTATGGGGATGGTAGGGATTGGATGAGATCGTTCATGTAATGGCATCAGATTGTGAGGGCATGGTGCCTAGTATCTTTTATTAGTGCTTTATGACTTTGTTGCGACTTGTTGTGCTTAATGCTTGTCACTAGGGCCCGAGTGCCATGATTTAAGATCTGAACGTATTATTGATTCATTATGATAGTATTGTTTATGGTCTTATCTGCAAGTTGTATACACACGTCGTTGTCCGGAACCTATGGCCCCGAAGTGACAGAAATCGGGATAACCGGAAGGGAAAGGCTTTGATGTGAGGATCACATGTGTTCATAGAGTGTTAATGCTTTGCTCCGGTGCTCTATTAAAAGGAGCACCTTAATTGCCAGTAGTTCCCTAGAGGCCCTGTTGCAAATGGGCTGGCAGGACAGAAGATGTTGTGCAAGTTCTCATTGCGAGCACGTATGACTATATATGGAACACAAGCCTAGGATTGTCTAGTACTTGGGTGCTTTATCTTATTTATCTGCAATTTCCCTATGTTCTGATTGCTATGTGAATTGTCTTGTCCATGCAACGCCCGTCCATCCATCCCTATGCCTACCGCACTCGAATCCCACTGTTACTGCTTTTGTTACTATTGTCTTTGCTTTACTACTGCTGTTACTTTACTATTCCTACTACAAAACTGTTGCTACTGATAAACTGTTGTGAGCAAGATTGTTTCTAGGTGCAGCTGAATTGATAACTCAGTTGTTAAGGCTGATAAATATTCTTTGGCTCCCCTTGTGTCGAATCAATTAATTGGGTTTCACTTCCCTCGAAAATACTGCGATACACCCCGTATACTTGTGGGTCATCAAGACTATTTTCTAGCGCCATTGCCGGGGAGCATAGCTTTATTTATCAAGTTCACTTGGGTTCTCTATTGTTCGCTGCTACTCATCCATCATGGTTAAGTCTCGTGATGGCAAGGTTCCTATTTTACCATCCACTACAAGAAGAGCTACGGTTCTGAACACCTCTACTGCTCTTGATTCACCGTCTGTTTTGAGTAAGTTCCTTACGCCACCACATACACATGCTACACACACTGCTACTACTGTTGAATCTGAAACTTTTGATACTTATGATACTGCTTCTACTGTGCTTGATAAAAGTGGTTCATTAGGTCCTTTCCTAGATGCTACGATTGCTAGATCTATAGCTGGAAATACTAAAACTCCTAATGAAGACACTACTACACCTGTTAGCTCACCTGAGTCTAGTGAGAGTTATGATGCTGAAGAAGATTATGTTGAGATGACCGATGAGTTTATTGAAGAATGTAGGAACACCCATGATAGGAGCGCTGCTAAGAGTCTCCTTGAGAGGCGTACTATTAGACCCAAATTATCTCTTGATGCTAAGTTTGTTGCTTCTCCCATAAACATTATAGATGAAGATTATGATTTCTCTCTCAATCTCTTACATAGCTATTGTTGAGAAAGAACCTTTTGGTGGGACTAAGAATGAAAGTGCGGTAGCACATATGAATGAACTTTCTACCATGAGTGGCTTGTTTTCTGATGATATTAAGATGCATACTTACTTTGTTGCTAAGATTTTCCCTTTTTCATTGAAAGGAGAAGCTAAAACTTGGTTTAGTAATTTTTCTCCTGGATCTATTGATAGCCCTGAGTGCTTGATTAGTACTTTTCTGCAGAAATATTTTCCTCCCAGTGCTAGACATGCTATTTTGCAGGAACTTTTTGATTTTAAATAGGGAGAAGGAGAGGTGTTGCCCGAATATTGCGCAAGGTTCTGTGCTTTGATTCATGCACAGACTGGAAGTCCATTACCTAAGAATGAACTACTTGATATATTTTATAATGGACTAACCGAAGAATCTAGGACATACCTAGATAGTTGTGATGATTGTGTTTTCAGGAATAGGACTTCAAAGGAAGCTGAGGAATTAATGGCTAAAATAAGCAAGAATTATGAAGATTGGACTCCTCCTAAACAAGCTATACCTGAAGTAATTGTACCTGAACCATCTATTCATGTGCCTATTCTAACATCAAAGAAGAGGGGAGTTATTGAATTAAATGATGAAGTGATGAAGGAAGCTAAGAAATGTCTTAAGGAGAAGGGAATTAAAGTTGCAGATGTCAAGAATTTACCTCCTATAGAAGAATTATGTAAGCCTATTCCCTACTCATCCACTATTGAGGTACACTCTCTCCAACACTTTGATGAAGGTGATATCCCTTATTTGAAACCTCCTGATCAATGCTTAGAAGAATTTGATATCTTTATTGTTAAGCAAGATAACTTTAATAAAAGGGTGCAAAATCATCTAATGGAAAACACTAGAGCTATTGTTGAGTTGAAAGATATTGTGGAAAGAACCTCCAATGATGTTAAAATGATTGTTAAACACTTTCAAATGGTTCAAACTCAAATAGATCAACTCGTTAAAGTGCAAAACGACTTGCTAGTTAATGCTGCTAAAGAAAAACATGCTTATGAAATTAGAACTAGAAGTGGAGCTGCTACCCAGGATCCTCTATATCCTGAGGGGCATCCCAAAAGAATTGAGCAGGATTCTCAACAAGCTAAAAATAGTGGTTCTACTCGTAAGAAAAGGAAAAAGAAACATAAAACTGTCGTAGAACCCTCTGAACCTGCTTTAGATCCTAATATTATATTTATCTCTGATGCTGAAACTGAAAGTGGTAATGAGGAAAATGAAGTTCCTAATGAAGAAAAAGTTGAAGAAGAACCTGAAAACCACACTAAGAATACTAAATACACTAAAGAAGATTTTATTGCTAAGAAACATGATAGTGAAAGAGAACCTTGGGTCCAAAAACCTATGCCTTTGCCTGATAAGAAACACAAGTCAAAGGAAGATGGACACTATAATAAGTTTTGTGAGTGGATGAAGCCTTTATTCTTGCAAATTCCTTTGACTGATGCTATTAAATTGCCTCCTTACTCAAAGTATATGAAGGACATTGTTTCGAATAAAAGGAAGATCCCTAATGAAGAAATCTCTACTTTGCTTGCTAATTATTCTTTCAATGGTAAGGTTCCTAAGAAACTTGGAGACGCAGGGATTCCAACTATCCCTTGCTCTATTAAGAACAGTTATGTTAGAACTGCTTTGTGTGATTTGGGAGCTGGAGTTAGTGTTATGCCTTTCTCCCTCTATAAGAGGCTTCAGCTTGAAAAATTGATACCAACTGATATATCTTTGCAAATGGCTGATAAGTCTACCACTATTCCTGTGGGTATATGTGAGGATGTACCTATTCAGGTGGCTCACAATTGCTTGATATTAACTGATTTTGTTGTGCTTGAAATGCCTGAAGATGATAATATGTCTATTATTCTTGGGAGACCTTTTCTTAATACTACAGGAGCTGTTATTAATTGTAATCAAGGAAAAGTGGCCTTCAATGTTAATGACAAGGAACATACTATCTATTTCCCCGAGAAGATTGAAAGGACTTATGGTTTAGATTCAATTGAACATGTTGAAGGCATTCAAGTTGGAGAAATATATTGCCCCATACCAAAAGAAAAATTTGAAACTATTATGATTGGGACCATTGCTATCAAGGTTAAGGTAACATAATCATTAGTGGAGTACAAAGTTTTGTCTCATATGAAATTGTTTTGGTAGCAAGACTTGATCAAACTTGCTAACAAAAGGATTCCATTGAACAAAACAATGTTTTCATTATGATTATCCCCATTTATTTCTATCCTTTGCATTTTAGTTCTTGCTTTCGTTTAGTTTTCGTTTTGTTGTTAGTTGCTTGCATGCTAGCACTTCTGTAGTTCTAGCCTTGTTTTGTCCTTGCATCGTGTTTCTAAAAAAATCCGTCTGTCAGAAAAATCATTCTTCTATTTCTGAAAATTGCCCAAAAATAAAGTGTCTCGAAAAATTCCAGAAAATTCATATTAAATTTTTACGTGAAAAAAGGGGCAGAGGAGCACCTAGTAGGTACCAGGGGGGCCCACCAGGCAGGCACACCATGTGGTGGCGCCGCCAGCCCTGGGTGGCCCATGCTCTAGTGTGGGCCACCCCTGGCCCCCCACTACCTCTCTCTCCTGCCACTTTCTTCTCTCTCCCGAGTGAGCTCCAGTTCATAGCTCAAAATCGCGTTCTCTCTATGCTTGCTCTCGATTTCTTCGATCTCTTTGCTCAGCCCATTTTTCTTATTGAAATTTGGAGCAATTGTTCCTTGGTATGTGACTCCTCCCCTTGTCCAAGTAGATTTGTGTTTAGTGGATTGTATGTTGAGTATTTTGCTGCTGTAGGTGACTGGGTATGAGAGCTTATAAGCTTGTTTGATGCTTAGAGATATAGTTTTGATGCATTTTTATGCCTCTTACAAGTCCCTATGAGTAGAATCCTTCATTATATTTACTTTGCAATCACTTGTTTAATAGGTGTTTAAATTTCAGAATACCAAGCATGAACAACCACACTTTTGGAGAGATATTTGAGAGTGATGCACCTAGGAGGTCAAGGCCCTCAAGAACAGCCTCTCAAGCTAGGCCATCATACAATGAAGACCTCATTGCAACACGTATTGGCAGTGAAAGGGATGATGGGGATGCTCACCCATCCTCTTTTCCTTGTTTTACTTTCTTGCAAGCTGCAGGTATTCTTGATGATTTCTTGCTACTGATTGAGAGGGTTGGCTTGACCGCTTATATGCAAGATGAGAGTGCACAATACGTTGTGCTCACTAAAACTTTTGTTGAGAGCTTCTCATTTACTAACACATCCTATCATCCCACTGTCTCTTTTAAAATCTATGATATGCCCTTCACCATGCCTTTGGAGAGATTTTGCAGTATTGTAGGTGTGCGTATGACAGGGACTGTGAAGAAAATTTAAGGGCGACCCGCTGATTTGCTGGAGCTATACCGAGGGGTGACCAATGATGATGACCGCGTGGCACAGCGTGGAAAGATAAGAAATATCCAACTCCCTACTCTTAGATACTTTGCATATTATCTTGCCACTAGTGTTTTGGGTAGGGAGAACACTAGTAACATCTCCAACTATCATTTAGCATTCCTTGCTGCTGCGCTTAACAATGATACTCGGTACAATCTTGGCTCGCTTATTGCTCGCCGCCTAGCTGCTAGGGGGCCTATGTATGGGGGCATCATTGCCTTGCGTGTAGTCAATGCATTAGATCTTTTAGTGGCTCCTGATGATGTTATGCTAGCACCACAGAGGCTTGACCTTGTTGCCATGAAAACTCATCATTTTGTCACTACTACCTCTGATTTGAAAAATCTAGTATATAGGATGATTTTCACTAACGGGGATAAAAGGGAGATCCTTTTGCCACAGCCTGCTTTGTTTAGTGTTGACAGGTGATCGTGGTCACGCTCCAAGGAGGAGGTGGACGAGCAGCTTCGCTTGTTGGGTTTCCATGAGCAGCACCAGGAGGATGTGCCCTCCTATGATTACTCCGCATATTACGGAGGGACGTACTCGGGCTCGCACCAAGACGAGGGTACCTCCTCGTCGTACCCCGGTGACACTTCATCTTCGCCAGCCTGGGATTGATACCCACTTAGGCCAAAAGCCTAAGCTTGGCACTACAAGGAATCTGGCTATATATGACCCTCTATTTTCGTCACAAAATCGTCACAATAGTTCGTTTATGACGATTCTATGATGATTTTGAGATCGTCGAAAGCTGGGCGTCGCTAATGAACTATAACGACGTTTTTGGCGAAATCGTCATAATCGTCTATGACGATATTGGATCGTCATAACCGCTATGACGATCCAATATCGTCATAGGCAGTCTGCCCCAACCACATCAAATCCTACGTGGCTTGTCCTACGTGGCAAAATTGTGATGAAATAAAATCGTCGTTGTGCAAAATAAGCCCAGTCCATTTAGTTGGTACATATGGGCTGAGCTCAATAATTCCAGACTTGTCTGTACTCTGTCTTGGCCTTTTATGATCCATTTCGCTTTTGGGCCTTAGCCTTTTTACAGCCTTTTTCTATTCTAGGCCTTGGTCTATCTACGGTCCATTTCTTCTTGGGCTGGTCCTACTAGCCAGAGGGGTCCCACTTGTCAGACTACTTGAATAATAATGTCAAATGTGACAATTCCATTTTCTACTGGCCCCACTTGTTAGGTTTATTTCACCACAATTTGACAGCAATTAAATAAATAATAATAATTTAACCAGAACCAAAGTAATACATGAAATCCTTTCGATAACAACTTTAAGTCTATTAGAATATTTCCCTGCTGCTGGTTACATATCACCACCGGTCCAACTGAATCACATACATACAATAATAACCACGCTACAACTGAATCTAGCTCACAATGGAGACCCTCAAGACCATATACCTAGAGCAGGAATAATCCATCATTAGTTGAAGCATCATCCGAACCTCCCTCTCCACCAATGAAAGGAAACCTGTCGACTGCTCCCGATGTGCACAACTCCCTCCGGCACCATGTCCCAGCAGCTGGTTACATACCACCACCGGTCCAAGAACAAGCCTCCATCATCATTCATCCATCCTGCATGATAACGACCATCCAAAGGCAAATTAGTCCATCATTATTCTTTGACATGTGACCAAGCTATGCACCTGCATCCAACTAGCAGTTGATTGGTCCAGCAATGCAAAATATAACCCCAGATGCAATACATAAACTATAGGCCTACAAAAGCTCAAAGTGGGAGTAGCTCAAAAACAGACATTGTTCAAAGACAAACATATTAACTCGTAATTCGACAAACATTATATCATGTTACAGGACCTCCATACATAGACAGAGGTCAACCGAGTATGATCACAGAATTAAAAATAACTACAGTAATCACCATATAACACACTCTGCTAGTGAAAAAACAAAATAGCAGAGGTACACTACTGGTGTACAAATTCACCCTACTGCTACACATATTTTACATGCTAAGAAGATACATGCCCCAGCACATACCTAAGGGCAAACAGCAGCAGGTACAAGCCCGCATCTCCTCCCGTGCAGATCCAGTGAAGTGCTTGATGATGGCGGTCAGTGAGCAAGACAGTGTTGCTTGGTCTACATCCACTCCTTCAGCAAATATATGGCTCGAAATCCTTGAGAAAAATTAAGCCATTAACAATAGCAACAGCCAGAATGTCTTATAAAAACCATAACAAAATCAATTGATAACCTAGTTTCTAATTTCACAATTCTCAGATCTTACGAAGATACTGATGTGTTGACGCATCAATGGCATCTAGAAGATTTACATAATAAAGAGAAATGAAATACATGAGAGACAGTGATGTGCGAAGATAACTCTAAAAATGTCCAGTGTGGAAAACATACACAACTCACATAGTTTCTTTCATGCATGCCATATACGTATCAAGTCACATCAGTATAGTTTATGAAGGAAAATAAATGCATGCTCTATGATTTCTCTAGTAATATGAATGATGTCTGTTTGGCCAAGAATCACACACCGAGACTAGCTACTTGCTGAGCCTCCATTTGGCCAAGGAAAATTCCCCTATTCTAACAAGCGACCCCACAAGATGCACCGCTTGGATCCTGCAGCGCCACCTTCATAAGAAATTAGAAGTATCAGAAACAGTCGACAAAAAATTTGATCAACTACATGGAAACTACAACAAGCGTACTAAAATAGCAAAGAAATAGTGATCTGGGTAGCTTTTCTGGCAAAGGGAAAAATATGAAGCAAACATATGTAAATTCATAATTAGAAACATAGGAATAAGGTAGTGTTGCTGCCGAACATGAATCTATAACAATACAAACAGAACCGACTAAAACAATGTGGCTACATAGGATAACTTTGAATATTTCAAATAGTAATATTCATTCCCATTTCAAGCAACCTGCATGTCTGTAAGCTTCCATAATACATGCAGAAATAAACCACTCCATGGTACTATAAGACTAGTTTGAAAATTAGATGTGGTAATCTGAATGCGGATTACAAATTTAATAACTTACATGAAAATTGCTCAAAGAACTCGTAGGCAACATTAAATTTAATATGATTCTCGTTCAACCAATGTTGCAATTGGAGCAATCTTGTTTAACAGCAAAACATATATCAAGTTGATCTCAAAAATTAGCAGGGACAGTATAACACATAGAATATAACCTACACAAAAATTATTGAGACACCTAGTGCTAATACAATCAGATCATGGCATTGTTTACTTGGAGACTGCAGTGCGCAATATATTGAGGCATCTAGTGTTAATACAAACTAAGCTACATAATACGTTTACTAAGAAGAAGGACATGGATATTTAGATCAACCTGTTGCAAAAATTTACGGACTAGCAAGCTTTTGCAAATAGGAATGACCACTAACCAAGAAATTCAGATAAAACCGAACTCTACTGATAGTTTGCATTTGTACCTACTGGGAAGACAAGGGCGACAACAAGGCTGAAGAAAAACAGACATAGAAGCCCTCCCTCGGCTGGAGGCAGAGCTTCGCTCACGGAGGAGATGGACACGGAGCCGGTGGAAGCGGGAGTGGCCATGGGCCGCAGCTAGTGGTACCTACGCATGGACGGAGACAAACCCTAAGATCTCTATAGAAAAAATCAGAGGCAAGAGGGGGAACGGGGGGATCTGGCTCAGACCGTCTCGGAGTCCATGGAGAGACCAATTTCCTGCTGCGACGGTGTCGTGGAAGGCGCTCGGATGCTCCGCGGAAGCCGGATCCAGCGGTGGAGGGGCTCGGCCAGCAGCAACCCGTCGTGTCCATCATAGGAGAGAAGGGACAGCGCCGGAGCCAGAACAAGCGGACCTGGTTGCCAACGAGCGGGGTCGGCCATGCTGCGAGACGCAGAGCTTGTTCGTACTCGACGGTGGCCTGTAGGGGTCTCGCTAGGGTTCACGCGTGGTGCTGCCACCGGCGAGGAGGGGCAGCTCGACGAGTGTTTGGAGTTGAGGGTGAGGGTGAGGGGTCGAAGGTGATGCGAAGGGTGGGAGGGGCACCAGCCACCGGAGGTCTAGGG
Source organism: Avena eriantha (assembly GCA_910589775.1). Classification (NCBI taxonomy): domain Eukaryota; kingdom Viridiplantae; phylum Streptophyta; class Magnoliopsida; order Poales; family Poaceae; genus Avena; species Avena eriantha. The sequence continues at coordinate 428,056,105 of OU342740.1, forward strand.
AGGACGGAGATGTGGCGCCGGGAAAGGAGGAGATCGCATCGGGGTGGAGGCGGCACGATGGGTGTCTGCGCGATGGGTGGGTGAGAGGAGAGCAGGGAGGGGGTGTCTGCGCGATGGGTGGGACGCGGCCTGACCTAGAACAAATTTTTGGGCCAAATTTTTAGTCTCCCGCGGCCCAAAATTGAAAGCTTTTGCCGCTAAAAACTTGGCAACGCGCGCAGGTTCGGTGGTTGAGGTGTGAGTTCGAAGCATTGGATCGAGCTATTATGCACGGTTAAGATCCACTTTGGTGGGATGATCCATGGGAGCCTCCTTTCTGCATTCTGATTGGTTGGTCAAACGAGTGAACGAGTGAACGGACTGAGGTTTGTATACGTTTATTTTTTAAGTGCCAAAAACGTGGCGTGTTGTGAACCAACCACCAGGCATGATTTAAAAGAAATACTAGACCATCTTATAAAGACAATATCGTAACTAGAGTATCTTAAACATTTTCGTTCACCCCTGTTAAAAAAGACAATTCATACGAATCGACAGAAAGTGAGTCCGGTTTAAACAGGCGTTTTATGAAGCAACCACCGAATGGATAATTCAAAATGCTACGACCCTATTTTTCAGAAACACTAGACCACCTTACATAGGCAATGTACCAACCGGGGGTTCTCAAATATTTCCGTCCACCCTTGGTGAAAAAGACAAATTCCTGCCAAATCGGTAGAAAGTGGGTCAGATTTGAACTACAGGTACATGATATGATGCTCATGATTTTTTGAAAAAATCATTTTTACGTTCATAATATGTCATTTCTTCAGATATACAATGCAAGTTTAGCAGGGCTCAAATCCTAGCTAAGAACCTTCATGCCCGTTGTTTTGATCATAGTTTGAAACGGGCATAAAAAATTCAAAAATGGTCCGAACAATGTAAATCCCTCACGTGGCGTCATGCTATGTGATATAGTTGCAAGGAAAAATACCAAACTTGGTATATTGATTGCATCTCGAATAAACCTTCTCACAAATAACCTATCATGTCTGAGGTTTCATGGCTTTTAGACCAAAAGACCAATGGTATGGCTAGATTCGCGGCATAGTTTGTGATAATGTGCCCATAGTGTGCGTGCATGTACATCTTGGGATGGCGAACAATGTTGTAGGAGGAAGTTTTCCTTTCCGTCGCACAGAAAAGCCATTTTCCATTTTTCAATCGGCAAGAATGGGGCGTTTTGTGAAGAAACACCTAATGTTCGATTCTAAAATGCTACCATCCCATTTTAAAAAAATAATAGACCACCTTAAATGTACAATGTCCCAATCGGAGATTTTAAAACCTTTCCGTCCACCCCCGATGAAAAAGACAAATTCCTGCCGAATCGGTAGGAAGTGGTTCCGGTTTGAACTACAGGTACATGATATGGTGCTCATGATTTTTTGAAAAAAATCATTTTTATGCTCACAATATGTTGTTTCTTCAGAGATCCAATGCAAGTTTAGCGAGGCTCATCCCCTATATCGGGAATAAGAAATTCAAAAGCGGTCCGAACATTGTAAATCCTTCGCGTGGCATCATGCTATGTGATATAGTTACAAGGCAAAATACCAAACTTGGTATATTGATTGCATCTCGAATAAAGCTTCTCACAAATGACCTATCATGTCCGAGGTTTCATGGCTTTTAGACCAAAAGACCAATGTTATGGATAGATTCGCTGCATAGTTTGTGATAATGTGCCCATATTATGCGTGTATGTACATCTTGGGATGGAGAACAATGTTGCAGGAGGAAGTTTTCCTTTCCGTCGCACAGAAAAGCCATTTTCCATTTTCCGAGCGGCAAGAACGGGGCGTTTTGTGAAGCAACACCGAATGTTCGATTCAATAATGCTACCATCCCATTTTTCAAAAATACTAGACCACCTTACCTGTACAATGTCCCAACCGGATATTTTAAAACCTTTCCGTCCATCCCCGATGAAAAAGACAAATTCCTGCCGAAACGGTAGGAAGTGGGTCCGGTTTGAACTACAGGTACATGATCTGGTGCTCATGGTTTTTTGAAAAAATCATTTTTATGCTCACAATATGTTGTTTCTTCAGAGATCCAATGCAAGTTTAGCGAGGCTCATCCCCTATATTCATGCCCGTCGTTTTGACCATAGTTTGAAATAGAATTTTTTTGAAACGGGAATAAGAAATTCAAAAACATTCCGAACATTGTAAATCCTTCGCGTGGTATGTGATATAGTTGCAAGGAAAAATACCAAACTTGGTATATTGATTGCATCTCGAATAAACCTTTTCATAAATGACCTATCATGTCCGAGGTTTCATGGCTTTTAGACCAAAAGACCAATGTTATGGCTAGATTCACGCCACAGTTTGTGATAATATGCCCATATTGTGCGTGTATGTACATCTTGGTATGGAGAACAATGTTGCAGGAGGAAGTTTTCCTTTCCGTCGCACAGAAAAGCCATTTTCCATTTTCCGAGCGGCAAGAACGGGGCATTTTGTGAAGCAACACCGAATGTTCGATTCAAAAATGCTACCATCCCATTTTTCAAAAAGACTAGACCACCTACATGTACAATGTCCCAACCGGAGATTTTAAAACCTTTCCGTCCACCCCCGATGAAAAAGACAAATTCCTGCCGAATCAGTAGGAAGTGGGTCCGGTTTGAACTACAGGTACATGATCTGGTGCTCATGATTTTTTGAAAAATCATTTTTATGCTCATAATATGTTGTTTCTTCAGAAATCCAATGCAAGTTTAGCGAGGCTCATCCCCTATATTCATGCCCGTCGTTTCGTAGGCATAGAAAATAGGGTTCCTTTGTAAAGTGGAAAATGCATAATTAATAGTTTGCTCATTTTTTAAAACAATAAAATATATGTAAAATAAGAATTCAACCATAAGAAAGTTTTTTATATCATCGAGACAAACCAAATTGGTTTTTGTGTCATCTTAATCCGAGATAGTATGCAAATTGTATGATGGAATTACTAATTTACTTTATTTCTAAAAAGAAAATTGCGTTTTTTCCAAATCAATCTTGGGCCGCAATCGGCCCTCCCACAAGCTGTTCCTGTGTGTCCAGTTGATCGGTCGGATAACAAAGCCCATGGCAGTCTATTGTTGTAGCAGGAAATCAATGGGAAAAAATAGGTCTCTAGCCCATCATTGGCGCATCCGGCTGAAGGCATGTGTCCAGCGACACGATTAATAGCTAACTACTTCTAATATGGACACGAACACATTGGTGGTCTCGTGGTTGCCCTGGTGTGTGAGGAGGGCAAGGTCGCTGGTTAGATTCCCCGGCGCGCCAAATTTTTGCAGATTAATTCGGTGTAGCGCGGATATTGGGATAAATAAAAGTACTACTAAAGTATGACATGAACGAATGTGTAGCTCGGTGGTAGCGATTGTTCTATGGGTGGGTTGGTGCTGTGTTCGACCCCCGCCCCCGACCCCTTCTTTTTTAAGCATCATATAATTTATTTCGGGCTATGGACGTGGTGGTATGGAGCTGGAGACACGTGGACACTCCACATAAGCAAAAATTGACACATACACGTGACACGTAGATGGAATAGATGATGTGTCAATTGAATATATTACTGTTTAACACTATGACGATCTAATATGGTCATAGTCCCATCCAAATAAGGGCATATGTTGTTTCTCCCGGACTATGACGATTTCATCTAATGAAACTGTGACATTTTTTACCAAATTGTCGTAATTTTCTAGGGTTTTTGAGCCTCTCGAATGGCTTATGACCATCTGGTGCGAAATTGTCATAACTCTATGACGATTTTGTCCACGGTCACAATTAGAAGGTCATAGAATAACACATTTCTTGTAGTGTGGGGGGAGGTACGCCGACACCGCACTCATCTCCATATCATGTTGCGTTGGTACTTTGTATATTCATGTTTTCGTTCTCTTTTTAGTTTTCGTTCTTCTTTGCTTTTGCTTTCTAAAAACACAAAAAGACCAAAAATATTTCTGTTGTTTCTCTTTGGTTTGCTTCTTCTTTTTGCCTTGTTTTGTTTTTCCCTTTTTGCTTTGTTTGAACTATTTGAAAAACCCAAAAAGATTTTGCTATGCTTGTTTTTCTCTTTTGGTTCTTGTTTAAAAATCGAAAACACCAAAAATATTTGTCATTCTTCTTTGGTTTTTGCGAGTTGGCTATAGGGTTCGGCAGTTCTCAGTGGATTATTGGTTTCATATTATTATTCAAGCCACACAAGTGAAGAGCAATAATGAGGATCAATGACAACTTGAGGCGTGGTAAGAGGTTGGTAACGAACTCTATTTGTCTTCATTTTTGTACATATACTCATCATTGTGAGCTTGCTTAGTCCGTTCATGTAGAGTGTATGTTTTCTTTGGATGCTTAGTAGTTCTTGCTTTCTTGTGATTAGCTCCAGCTCGCTAATAGTTTGTAGCATGTTTCATGAATGTTTGCTTGCATTGCTCTACTTATAAATTGGTATGACACCATGGTATCCTCCTCTGAATGTTTCATTTGATTGACTTGGCACATGCTCATGCATGCACATGACTGTGATAATCAGTTAAGCCTTGATGAATTATTTTGCCTTGAGGATCTTGAATCATTGTCATGCCATGAGTAGTCTTGTTTTGTTGCAAGCATGATAATGATAGCTATTGCTCTCTCGTTTGTCGCTCCCTTACTACTGCTAGCCTTCATTTCCACTGAGTGTTTTACTCGAGTTTCCAACTCCCTAAACCAAATATTTCCAAAGTGTCCACCATACCTACCCATTAGCATCATTTGCTACTTCCGTGCATATTCAATATGCCTTGTTTTCTTCCGAATAAAATGTTTGCTTGTTATGGGAAGTTAGTTAGTAAAGCTCTCACGAACTTGATGGCACACTTTTTTTCCTGCACATAATAAACCTAAACCATTGTGAACTCTCCATGAAAGTTATATGCTTGCAAATTATAGGCTGGGGATTAGCAGAACTGTGCTGTCATGGGGAACGCTTTCAACACTTGTAAATATATACCCAGTTGATACCTTGCTCTTTTGTTTGCGGATGTCGTCAGTGTGAAATAAAAGGGGAGCTTGTAAGTCCATGGAGTTATGTATGTGTGTTAGAGAAACGCCTGGGCCGCTGGTCTAATCCATGCTGACATGGTGGAAACCTGCAGCGTAACCATAATGATATCTATGAAGCATTCTTCTTATAAAAAAAGAGTTATAGCTATTGAGAAAAAGAAAAAAAGGAGTTTTATGAAAAGAGGAAAGAGAGAAAAAAGCACCATTTTCCCATGCTAAATAAGAAGATTGCTGAGATACTCATTGTCTGCTTGCCTTGTCATTTTGATATGGGGATTCTTTCGTATCATCGGGCAAGGGGTACCCCGTTGGCGGTTCTCAATGATACGCACATACTTACGATGACAAGAACTTACCGGTAACTAAAGTTGAGTAGCATGAGGAGCGGTCCTCGTATTCAAGGGACTTGGGATTTTCAGTTTATAGTCTGTCAAGCATATAACTCAGATTGGACCTCACTTTCACCTTAACCACATTAAAGATGCTTATGATAGGGGTAATGAGAGCTCAAAGCTAACGAGTACCATACTTTCAGCACTTGGAAGCCTTTCAAAATTATTCAAAACCTTTTTCTTCTACTTGTTGAGTCTCCTTATATTCTTTGAGCACCTTCTTGAGAGCATAGTTGTCATTCTTTGTGTTTGTTCCAATACTTGATTATTTGTGTTATGACTTTGATGCTTGTATCTTTGATATCTTTACTTCTAGTCATCACTTGAACTTCAGAGGTGCCTTGGCATTCATAATCAAAGGCAAGCGAGATACCATTCTATCATACCTTTTTATCAGCATTGTAATGTTGCTTATGTTCGTGCTTCATGCTACTTATTATTCTTGAGTTGGAATCTCTTCATAGCTTGCAAAGACTATTAAGTAGACTCAGTTGCATACTCTTTATTATGAATTGTCTAAGTAGTTGATCACATTGCTGAGAATATTTACATCATATGAAGCAAATGTGTTCGTGAAAGTTCTTTTATCGCACTCAGTTTTCAACTGAATTGCTTGAGGACAAGCAATAAGCTAAGCTTGGGGGGAGTTGATACGTCCAAAACGTATCTACTTTCCCGAACACTTTTGCTATTGTTTCTCCTCTATACTTGTGTGATTTGGATGCAACTAATGCGAACTGACGCTGTTTTCAGCAGAACTGCCTTGGTGTGTACTTTTTGTGCAGAAAATCAACTATCAGGAAAAATCCCGGAATATATGCCAAAAATCCTATTTCACCCGAAGACTCCAGGAGCCAGAATACGAGACGGAGAAGAGCCTTGGGGTGGCCACACAACCTGGTGGCGTGGGCTAGGCCAGGCCACGCCAGGGGGTGGTGTGGGCCCCCCAGGCACCCCCTCGGCCTCTCTCTTCGCCTATAAGGAGCCTTCTGACCTAAAAACTTCGGGGGGTTCGACGTTTTTCCAAAAGGAGTTCTGCTCCGCCGCCACCACCAGATTCCATGAAACAGCACCAGAAACTCCGTTCTGGCACCCTGCCGGGACGGGGAATTGGAGGAGATCATCGCCTTCATCATCACCATTGCTTCTCCATCGACCATCCATGTTTCCCCCATCTATGAGTGAGTAATCCCCCGCTGTAGGCTATGGGGATGGTAGGGGTTGGATGAGATCGTTCATGTAATGGCATCAGATTGTTAGGGCATGGTGCCTAGTATCTTTTATTAGTGCTTTATGACTTTGTTGCGACTTGTTGTGCTTAATGCTTGTCACTAGGGCCCGAGTGCCAACCACCTGGCCGTGCGGGCCAGCCTAGGCCGCGCCTAGAATTGGAGGAGATTATCGCCATCATCATCACCATCGCTTCTCCATCAACCATCCATGATTCCCCCATCCATGAGTGAGTAATCCCCCGCTGTAGGCTATGGGGATGGCAGGGATTGGATGAGATCATTCATGTAATGGCATCAGATTGTTAGGGTATGGTGCCTAGTATCTTGTATTAGTGCTTTTTGACTTTGTTGCAACTTGTTATGCTTAATGCTTGTCACTAGGGCCCGAGTGCCACGATTTCATATCTAAACATGTTATTGATTTATGATGATAGTATTGTTTATGATCTTACCTGCAAGTTGTATACACATATTGTTGTCCGGAACCAAAGGCCCCGAAGTGACAATAATCGGGACAACCAGAGGGAATGGCTTTGATGTGAGGATCACATGTGTTCACGGAGTGTTAATGCTTTGCTTCGGTGCTCTATTAAAAGGAGCACCTTAATTGCCAGTAGTTCCCTTGAGTCCCCGCTGCAAACGGGCTGGCAGGACAAAAGATGTTGTGCCAGTTGTCATTGCGAGCACGTATGACTATATATGGAACATATGCCTAGGATTACTTAGTACTTGGATGCTTTACCTTATTTATCTGCAAATGCCCTATGTCTTGATTGCTATATGAATCGTCTTATCCATGCAACGCCCGTCCATCCATCCCTATGCCTACCGCGCTTTAATCCTACTGTTTGCTGCAATTGTTACTATTGTCTTTACTTTTACTACTGCTATTACTTTGCTATTGCTACTACAAAACTGTTGCTATTGATAAACTGTTGTGAGCAAGATTGTTTCCAGGTGCAGCTGAATTGACAACTCAGTTGTTAAGGCTTATAAATATTCTTTGGCTCCCCTTGTGTCGAATCAATAAATTGGGTTTCACTTCCCTCGAAAATACTGCGATACACTCCCTATACTTGTGGGTCATCAAGGCTCAAATATGTCATCTAGTTTAACAGGTAATTTTTCAGCGATTTTCTTGTATTCCTCTTCAAGCTCGCGTACCTTAATTCGTACTTGATCAACAAAGTGTTGATACATGGCTTAATCGTTACCTTCACTTACCGGAATTTTGACGTTGATCGTCTTTACGCGGTCTTTGATGGTGTATCTTGGTGAAGGGGCATTACTATAATCAAGTTCTTCAGGCTCCTCCCTTTGGATCCTCATCATTTTGAGTTCTTCAACATGACTGGGCTCAGCTTTACCTGCAAATTTAGCTAGGATGAGAGTTTGACTCTCGGTTATCTTAGCTAGCTGTGCCTCAATGATCCTTGTTCTTTCTTGAAGGGCCTGCAAATCATTTCTCAAACTAACAGCTTGGTTAGATAATTTACCAAGCATAGCATCATGGTTCTCCGTGATTTTGACTAGAATATTATTTTGTTCATTTTGTGAGTCTATGAAAGACTTAAGCGTTTCTTGGAGACTACCATTACTAGTTCCCATATTATTATTAGAGTTCCCTACAGGACTAGCATAATGTTTTTGAAAGTTAGGATTGTAACTCATCTTCCAAGCAGGATTGTAATCATCACGAGCTACAAATTCTATTTCTGCTATGTATTTTTTGGGGGTGGCTCTTACCTAAGTTTCCTTACCTTTTACGGCTAGTATGAGCTCATCCAACTTAGCATTGCGATCTTCATTCGCTTGTAGTGAGACATAGTTCACCTTCTTCGTGTTTGATCTTTCCACATGCCATTGGGCATGGTTGTCTTGCATATTGTCTAGCTGCTGCTTTTCTTCAGTAATATGTTTACCTATAAATATTCCTCCAGCTATAGTATCAAGCATAGGCTTAGACACAGGATTAAGAGCATTGTAAAATAAATGGAGGATTAACCAATCTTCCATCCCATGACTAGGACAGTTTCTTAGGCATTATTTCATCCTCTCCCATGCAAGCGCTAGTGGCTCACGCTCTTCCTGTCTAAAGCCAGTAATATTAGATCGAAGTTGCATAGTCTTTGCAGGTGGGAAAATTTTAGTCATATATAAAGAAGTACATCCCATTGATACGTTGCTAACACATCTATAATTTTTGATGTTCCATGCTTGTTTTATATCTACTTTCTTATGTTTTGTCCACACTTTGGAGTATTTTTATACACTTTCTTGGACTAACCTATTAACAAGATGCCACAGTGCTAGCTGCCTGTTTTCAACTGTTTTTGGTTCTAGGAAAGTTAGAAAATGAATATTCTCATAATTGGACGAGACAAAAGCCAAAGTCAATATTTCACCGAGGGGGACATGGAGCCAGAAGACGAGACGGAGAGGGGCCAGAGGCCGGCCACACCACCTGGCCGCACGGCTAGGCCTGGCCCGCGCTAGTGGGTGGTGTGGCCGCCTAGGGCACCCCCTCGCCTCCCCTTTTGCCTATAAGATGCCTCCGATACAGAAACCCTAAGGACCCCGATCAAAATTCCACGAAAGAGTTTGTAGCCACTATCATCTCCATCCCTAGATCGGGAGGGATCTAAAGCTCTTCCCGGCACCCTGCTGGAGGGGAGAATTCACTCTGGAGGCCTTCTTCATCACCATGCGAGCCTCCGGTGTGATGCGTGAGTAGTGAAGGAATTATGCCCTAGAGGCAAATAATAAAGTGTATTATTTGATATCTCCTATATGTTCATAATACGTTTCATGCTATGCTATAATTGTGTTAATACGAAACGTTAATACACGTGTGGTATGTAAACAAACCGTGTATCTAGTTACGTCTAGCGAACTAGTTCATTGGTCATGAGGATGGTCTAGGTTTCAAGATCATGGGCATTTATGCCAATTGACAACGAGGTCATGTTATTAGTTGAATAACATGATAGACAAACATCCGACCGTTATATCTTGAATGAGATCTAGTTACAAAGTTCACTATTGATGATAAAACACAGAGAACCTCGTAACCTAATCCTTTGACTGTGAGGTAATGCAAATCACCATTCCGGAAGAAGCTTAGATGGTTATCAAGAATCATATCGTAACAGGGTGATCAAAAAGGTGCCACTCAGGTTTTCCAAAGGGATGCATAGAGGAGTACATATCAAGACCATGATTTGTCTAATCCATGTAACGGATAGATACATGTGGCCATCTCGGTGACATTTTATTAATGAAGCTTGCAAGCATGTGACTTGGTCACGGAATGCAACGACATGAGAACGAGTAAACAAGTTCATTGGTAACAAGACCGCACTAAGGTATGGGGATACCGAAGATCAAGTCTCGAATGAATTAGGTATCATATGACAAAGGGAACGGGAAACGACTATCTCACGGTTCGAGCGATTGTATTCGTGAAACGCACGGGGGTCACATGGCCATCCAGGTCCCTCTGTTGATCATTGATGTGAGAGTAGTCTCAATCATGTCCAGAGTGTTTCTGAACCGAAGGATGTCATGCTTAATGGTAGGGACGCTTAGGGTATACAAGGTATCATAGGAGAAATAGAGAAAGAGAAACCGGAATAGTTTCGTGTAACATCCGATGGAGATTGGAAGGGGTCCGTAAGGTGTTCCGGAGTGAATGAATAATACAATATGTGTATTTGAGTATTAATTGGAGAATTAATATTAAAATATATATTTTATTTTATTATTAAAGGCATCATAATGCTAATGGGCCTCACCGAAGGGAGGCCCAATAAGGCATGACGCCTAGGGAGAGGGGGCCAGCCGGCCTAGACTTGGTGGGACGCCCCAATGGGGCCCACCTAGGGCCGGCGGCTGCCCCTAGGTGGCCGGCAGGAGTGGGGGTTAGTCCGACACCGCCTGGCCATTGGGTGGTGCGCCCCCCTCCCACTATATATAGGGGTCTCCCCCCCCTTTGGAATCATCCCATTCCCTCTCATTCTCTCTCTCATCCATTGAGGACTTCTCCGTAATATTGGGGAGGACCTCGTGGGTGAGATCTCCACCTTCCCACCACCGTCGTGTGATCTGCAATCGGACATCTACTTCTTCCGCTGCTCGGCTGGATCGGAGTCCGGTTGACGTCCCCTACACCAGACATGTGATGAACTTCGGAGGCACCACACTTGGGGTGCTGCTCGTCTTCATCAATATACGCCTTCCTGCGTAAGGCGTGCCTCGGTCTTCAAAGGTATGAATATCGTATCCCTTCTCCGTTACTTATGTCTACATAGTATAGATCCTGGTATTAGTGTTCGAGTAGATAGAATTTTTTTGTTTTCTGCTATAGAACCCTACAAGTAGTTCATCCCTGGACTACGGGTCCATGTAGTAGCTAGATGGTTGGTTCTTCTCCTTTGTGCTACCATGTTTAGATCTTGTGAGCTCCATTCATGATCAATATCATCTATTTGTAATCCTACATGTTGTGTTTGCGGGGATCCGATGGATATTGAGATGCTATTTCAGATTGATTATTGATTCTATCATGTCTTTGTTATTTGTGATCTTGCATGCTCTCCATTGTTAGTAGCTATCTTCGCCGAGTAGATGCTAGCAACTCCAAGAGGGAGTATTTATGCTCGATTGTGGGTTCATGCCTCTAGGAATCTGGGGAAGTGACAGAAATTTCTAAGGTACTAGATGTGCTGTTGCTACTAGGGAGAAAACAAAAATCCTTTGTTCATAGAACAATCATATTGTTTACTTTACATGCAATGCTTAATGCAATTATCTATTGCTTGTAACTTAATACTGGAGGGGGTTCAGATGATAACCTGAAGGTAGATTATTAGTCATACATGCAGTTGGATTACAGTCTATGTATAATGTTGTAATGCCCAATCAAATCTCATAGGAGTCTAGATGATTAGTATATGCATGTATGCTTTCTCGATGTTTGTCAATTGCCCCGCTGTAATTTGTTCACCCAACATGTCATCTATCTTAAGGAGAATCACCACTAGTGAACTATGGACCCCGGTCCTTTCTTTTACCATCAATCTACAACTATTTATTGTTTTCTGTTTACTTTTTGCAAGTTATTACTATGTTCCACACAATACGTTTAATCCTTTGTTTTCAGCAAAACCAGTGAGATTGACAACCTCACTGTAAGTTGGGGGCAAAGTTCTGTGGTTGTGTTGTGTAGGATTCCAAGTTGGAAACAACACCTTGGAGGTGTTTCCTTGATCCTACTGATTCGATTGGTTTCATAACCGAGGGAAAACTTGCTGCTGTGCTCATCATACCTTCCTCTCGGGGTTCCCCAATGAGCTCGATATATTTTGGGCCATCAAGCTATTTTTCTGGTGCCGTTGCTGGGGAGTCAAGGACATCTTCACAAGGGGAGTCCCTCATAACCAATCTCTTTACTTTGTTTTATTTGTTTTGCTTAGATTATTTTTTGCTTTGTTTGCTTGTTTTTATCAAAAACAGAAAAAAAATTAGTTGTACTAAGTTTACTTTCTTTATTAAAACACAAAAAAAATGACTACTCTTGAAAACACTAAGTTGTGTGACTTCACTAGCACCAACAACAATGAATTCATGTGCACACCTATTGCTCCACCTGTTCCTGAAACTACTTTCTTTGAAATTAAACCTGCTTTACTCAATCTTGTTATGAGAGAACAATTTTCTGGTATTGGTACTGAAGATGCTGCTGCTCATCTAAATAACTTTGTTGAACTTTATGAGATTCAAAAGCATAGGGATATAGATGGAGATATTATTAAGCTTAAATTGTTTTCTTTCTCTTTGAGAGGAAAAGCTAAAGAATGGTTGCAATCCCTAACTAGAAATAGTATTGATTCTTGGACTAAATGCAAAGATGCTTTTATTGGAAAGTACTATCCTCATGCTAAGATTATATCTATGAGAAGTGAAATAATCAAAAGTTAAACAATCTGATAATGAACATGTTGCTCAAGCTTGGGAAAGAATGAAATCTTTGGTAAAGAATTGTCCCACTCATGGACTAATTGCTTGGATGATTATCCAAACCTTTTATGCAGGATTGAACTATTCTTCAAGAAATCTACTGGATTCTGCTGCTGAGGTACCTTTATGACCATTACTTTGGGTGTTGCAACAAGTTTCTGGATAATATGATGGTTAACTATTCTGAATGGCATACTAAGAGAGCTCCACAAGGTAAGAAGGTAAATTATGTTGAAGAAACCTCCTCCTTGAGTGATAAAATTGATGCTATTATGTCTATGCTTGTTAATGGGAAAGCTCATATTGATCCAAATCATGTTCCCCTAGCCTCCTTAGTTGCTCAAGAAGAGCAAGTTGATGTGAACTTTATAAGAAATAATAATTTTGGTAACAATGCTTATGGTAATAACAATTATAGGCCTTACCCTCCTAGTAATACTTATGGTTATCATGGCAAACCAGGAATACCCAGTGAAGGAAGAATTTTAGAAGTTGAAAGAGCCACTAAAAACTTCATGCAAATGCAATATGAACAAAATAAATTATTTACTAAAATTATGGAAGAACAATCTACCATTTTGAAAAATATTAGTCATCAACTTGAGAGTTTAAATAGGGAAATTCCTAGTTTACAATTAAAACTTTCTAATGCTGAAAGAAATATATCATCTTTGTCTGAAGCACAATCCTCTTTGATTAATAAAATGGCCGCTAAACCTGAAACTATTGAAAATCCCTTTGCTGCTACTAATGCCATACAAGTTAGGATTGATGAAAATTTTAGACTATTAGCTGAATTGCATGCTAAGTGGGAAAGAGAAGATGAAATTTCTAGAAAAAATAGTATTTCTACTATCACTACCATTAACGCTGAAGCTAGTAAACCCAATGGAACCTTTTCTAATAAAAATGCTGAAATTCTTTGAAATATGGGAAACAATAGCTCTACTACTTTAGATGATAATTATGATTTTAATCTTGATGGTTGCAACATCTCTGAAGTTATTATGTTTCTACAAAAGCTTGCTAAAAGTCCTAATGCTAGTGCTATGAATATGGCCTTTACAAAACACATTACCGATGCTCTCATAAAAATTAAAGAAGAAAATATGAAACATAAAGCTTCTATTCCTATGAAACTAGAAGATGGTTGGGAACCTAGCATTAATATGAAAGTGAATGATTTTGATCTCAAAGCTTTATGTGATCTTGATAGTACTGTTTCTATTATGACTAGAAATATTTATGAAATGCTTGATTTACCACCATTGGAAGATTGCTATTTAAATGCCCCACTTGATGATAATGCTAAAAATAAACTCATGGGGAGTATTATGTTCTTATTATGGTTAACAATGCCTATGTCCCTGTTGATTTCTATGTTTTGGATGTTGAATGCAATGCTTCTTGTCCTATTATTTTGGGAAGACCTTTTCTTAGAACTGTTGGTGCCATTATTGATATGAAAGAAGGCACCATTAAATATCAACTCCCACTCAATAAAGGTATAGAACACTTCCCTAAGAAGAGAGAGAAGATTCCTTTTGCCTCTCCTATTAAAACAAAATTTGCTCTTAATGCTTCTTCATTTGAGAATACTTGATTCTTTTCTTGCCTCTTATGCCTAACTTAAAGGCGTTAAAGAAAAGTACTTACTGGGAGATAACCCAAAAGTTTTAGTTGAGTATCGGAAGTTATTGCTTCAGTAATAACCTCTCCTTATCCTTTATATTTGCTTTTTGTGCCAAGAGTAACCTCTAATGAGAGAGAAGTAATGCTTGCGAAAGTTGCTGTCCCGAGACAGATTTTTGTGCTTCGCTGTAAAAGTTCGTGTAAAATCTCTGTACATCAGTTTGATATATGATTTTTTGTGCTTCTTCCCTAGGTTGTTATACAACTTTCATTAGTTCAACACTTTTCGATTTGAGCAACATAAGGTCTTCGAAAAAATCCGTTTCTACCTGCTAGTCTGTTTTGACAGATTTCTGCCATTATTTGCATTTGCTTCTTGTTGATTCCTTTTTGAGTTATTTTTGGGGAATTGAGCTTTTTGAGGGAAGTCCTATAGTATCTTGTGTTTTAGTGGAAGTTTTATTGGTGTTGAAACTGAACCCAAAGACTTACTATCTTGAGTACACTAATGTTGCTAATAAAGATGGTGTGAAGTTTTGTATGAAGGAAAAAATTTCAGGTGTAAGGAAAGAGTGATGTAATGAGATGAAGAATGGACTAATGCTCAATATTAGGGATGCCACCCGTGTCACCCCAAGAAATATCCAAGAAGTACAAGCGTCAAAGCTTGGGGATGCCTAAGGCATCCCCTTCTCCATCAATAAAAATCTCAGGTTTCTTCCAAACACTTCATTTTTATTGTTTCATGCACAGATGTGTTGTTCTTGGAGCATCTTTTGTTTTTGTTTTTTGTTTTCATTTGCTTGGTTTGCTTAGTTTGCTTGAATAAATTGGTTGGACCCCTTATTTCATACATTAGTTTTCAAATAGATTGGTTTGGATTGGAAAAGAGTAGGAAAAGTTCATGCTTAAGTGGTAAAAAGAGCTTGTTTTTGACTGTGTCCTATGCTTTGTCATGTCATGCTTGATATCGTTTTGGCTTTATGCTTAGTGATTTTTTTTGTAGCATGACATGTTATAAACAATTGAGATTGCTTAATGTGCCTTGAAAGAATCATGCGTTGTTTTAGCATATTAAAGCATAGTATTGTGGTATTCTCCTTTGATGCTTTATTTGGGTTGACTTGGCGCATTCTCACACCATATTAAGACTATCGCAAGTCACCATAGCCTCTATGATCCTTTAGTTTTCGACTTGTAATATCACTTTATGCCTTAATTAATGATGTTTTGTCGCTTTGCATGATTATGACCATTATTGCTCTCTTAGTTGGTCGCTCCCAGTCTTTTGCTAGCCTCCATAACCAAGTGTGAGTTCCACTCATGCATCCAACTCCAAATAAAACCAAGTTATTCCAAAGAGTCTACCATACCTACCTATTAGTATTTGCTATTGCAAGTATATATTCATGTTTTTATCTACCTTCCGAATTAAACTTGTTATGAGAAAACTAGTGATTAAAGTTCTCACGAACTTGATTGCACACTTTACTTTTCTTGCCCCTAATAAACTTGAACCATTGTGTCATCTATGTTGTATATGCTTGCACTTATATGTTGGGGATTAGCAGAACCATGCTGTCATGGGGAACGCTTTCAACATTGCACTTGTACATTGTACCAAGTTGATATCGTGATCTTTTGTCTATGGATGTCGTCGATGTGAAATGAAAGGGGTGCTTGTAAGTCCATGGAGTTATGTATGTGTGTTAGAGAAAAGCCTGGGTCGCTGGTCTAATCCATGCCTAATCATGGTGGAAACCTGCAGCGTAACCATAATGAGTAATCTATGAAGCATTCTTCTTATGAAA
The DNA here is from genome assembly GCA_910589775.1 of Avena eriantha. NCBI lineage: Eukaryota > Viridiplantae > Streptophyta > Magnoliopsida > Poales > Poaceae > Avena > Avena eriantha. The sequence continues at coordinate 428,072,283 of OU342740.1, forward strand.
AAAAGAGATAGAGATTGAGAAAAAGAGAAAAATAAAAAAAGATGAGAAAAGAGGAAAGAGAGAAAAAAGCACCATTTTCCCATGGTAAATAAGAAGATTGCTGAGATGCTCATTGTCTGCTTGCCTTGTCATTTTGATATGGGGATTCTTCCATATCATCGGGCAAGGGGTACCCCATTGGCGGTTCTCTATGATACACATGTACTTACTATGACAAGAACTTATCGGTAACTAAACTTGAGTAGCATGAGGAGCGACCCTCATATTCAAGGGACATGAGATTTCCAACTTATACTTTGTCAAGCAGATACTCCATGGTTTGTTCACTTTAACCTTAATCACTTCAAGATGCTTATGATAGGGGTAATGAGAGCTGAAAGCTAATAAGTACCATCATTTTTGGAAGCTCTTTATGAGACTTGAATCCCTTCTTCCTTCTATGAAGGCCTTTCTTTTACTTTTATGTTGAGTCTCCATCTTCTATCTTTATGCACCTATTAAGAGACAATAGTGGTCATTCTTAGTTTAATGTACATTGTCCCAAGACTTGTTGATTGATGCATAACTTTGATATTGCTTGTTCTTAAACTATTTGTATCTAGTCACCCTTATGAACTTTGAAGGTGTCCTATGCATTTATGTTTTTCTACTCCATGAGGGACAAGCTGAATACCATTCTCATTATGCTTTCTTTATGTGAAATTAACAAACATCTTGCAAAGCATTGTTATTCATGAACCTTTTGTTTGTGCCTTTTCATGTTACAACATAGTTGCTATGTCTTATTGTTAGAACTATATCTTTCATGATATGTTAAAGTACTATGATCCCAGCTATCAATGTTTTACAAATACTTTGATCAAGTTTATGATGGTGCATGTCACCTCAAAAAAAAATTCTTTATTTTTATCACTTACCTACTCGAGGACGAGCAGGAGTTAAGCTTGGGGATGTTGATACGTTGCTAACGTATTTTTGATGTTAAATGCTTGTATTATATCTATTTTCTTGTGTTTTGTCCACACTTTGGAGTATTTTTATACACTTTCTTGGACTAACCTATTAACAAGATGCCACAGTGCCAGCTGCCTGTTTTCTGCTGTTTTTGGTTCCAAGAAAGTCAGTAAATGAACATTCTTCGAATTGGACAGGACAAAAGCCAAAGTCAATATTTCACTAAGGGGGACACAAAGCCAGAAGATGAGACGGAGAGGGGCCAGATGCCGGCCACACCACCTGGTCGCGCTGCCAGGCCTGACCCGCGCCAGGGGATGGTGTGGCCGCCTAGGGCACCCCTTGGCCTCCCCTTTCGCCTATAAGATGCCTCCGATACAGAAACCCTAAGTACCCGATCAAAATTCCACGAAAGAGTCTGTAGCCGTCATCATCTCCATCCCTAGATCAGGAGGGATCGGAAGCTCTTCCTGGCACCCTGTCGGAGGGGAGAATTCACCCTGGAGGCCTTCTTCACCACCATGCAAGCCTCCGGTGTGATGCGTGAGTAGTTCATCCCTGGACTACGGTTCCATGTAGTAGCTAGATGGTTGGTTCTTCTCCTTTGTGCTACCATGTTTAGATCTTGTGAGCTCCGTTCATGATCAAGATCATCTATTTGTAATCCTACATGTTGTGTTTGCGAGGATCCGATGGATATTGAGATGCTATTTCAGATTTATTATTGATTCTATCATGTCTTTGTTATTTGTGATCTTGCATGCTCTCCGTTGTTTGTAGCTATCTTGGCCGAGTAGATGCTAGCAACTCCAAGAGAGAGTATTTATGCTCGATAGTGGGTTCATGCCTCTAGGAATTTGGGGAAGTGACAGAAATCTCTAAGGTACTAGCTGTGTTGTTGCTACTAGGGAGAAAACAACAATCCTTTGTTCATAGAACAATCTTATTGTTTACTTTACACGCAATGCTTAATGCAATTATTTGTTTCTTGCAACTTAATACTGGAGGGGGTTTGGATGATAACCTGAAGGTGAATTATTAGTCATAGATGTAGTTGGATTACGGTCTAGTATAATGTTGTAATGCCCAATCAAATCTCATAGGAGTCAAGATGATTAGTATATACATGTATGCTTTCTCGATGTTTGTTAATTGCCCCGTTGTAATTTGTGCACCCAACATGTCAGCTATCTTAAGGAGAATCACCACTAGTGAGCTATGGACCCTGGTCCTTTCTTTTACTTTCAATCTACAACTATTTACTGTTTTCTGTTTACTTTCTGCAAGCTATTACTATCTTCCACACAGTACGTTTAATCCTTTGTTTTCAGCAAAACCGGTGAGATTGACAACCTCACTATAAGTTGGGGGCAAAGTTCTTGTGGTTGTGTTGTGCAGGATTCCTAGTTGGAAACAACACCTTGGAGGTGTGATGGCCCAAAATATATCGAGCTCGTTGGGGAACCCCGAGAGGAAGGTATGATGAGCACAGTAGCAAGTTTTCCCTCAGTTATGAAACTAAGGTTATCGAACCAGTAGGAGTAAGGAAACACCTCCAAGGTGTTGTTTCCAACTTGGAATCCTGCACAGCACAACCACAGAACTTTGCCCCCAACTTACAGTGAGGTTGTCAATCTCACCAATTTTGCTGAAAACAAAGGATTAAACGTATTGTGTGGAAGATAGTAATACCTTGCAGAAAGTAAACAGAAAATAGTAAAATGTTGTAGATTGATGGTAAAAGAAGGGACCATGGTCCATAGTTCACTAGTGGTGATTCTCCTTAAGATAGATGACATGTTGGGTGAACAAATTACAGCGGAGTAATTGATAGACACCTAGAAATCATACATGCATATACTAATCATCTTGACTCCTATGAGATTTGATTGGGCATTATAACATTATACATAGACCGTAATCCAACGGCATCTATGACTAATAATCCACCTTCAGGTTATCGTCCGAACCCCCTCCTGTATTAAGTTGGAAGAAACAGATAATTGCATTAAGCATTTGATACGTCCATTTTGCATCACTATTCTATGTCTTAATTCACTATTATTCATTGATATATTTCGTATTGAGAGGTGATACTTATGTTATTTCTTCTATTTTTGCATGGTTGATGACTTTTGGAGCATGGACCGCTGCAGTCAGGATTCTGATGCAAAAGGTGCTGTTTGGAGGAAAAATTCGTGAAGATCAGAAAATCCGGGAAAATATACGGAAAATTCTATTTTTCCAGATGACTCAGGATGCCAGAAGATGGAGTGGAGGTGGGCCACAGGGGACCCACACCACCCCATGGCGCGGGTAGGCCTAGGCCGCGCCTGGGAGTGGTGTGGCCGCCTGGCCCACTCCAGCCTCTCTCCTCTGGCGTATATCATCCCCACGAAACCCTAAGACTCGGGGAGCGACCACAGAAAGATTCCGCCGCCTTTGTGGGGCGGAAAACACCGAGAGAGAAAGATCTCTCCGGCAGATTGATTTCTGCCGGGGGAATTCCTTCCTGGAGAGGGAAGATCGTCGCCATCAACACCATCAACACCATCATCAAGCTGGACTTCATCGGGATCATCATCACCATCAGCACCCTCATCACCATCTCCATATTGCTGTAACAATTGCGTTGAATCTTGCATAGTTCATAGGGGAAACTTTCTCTGTGTTGATTACTCTTTGTAGTTGATGCTATTGAGTGAACCATTGAATTATTGTTTATGTTCAGATTGTTATACATCATTATTCCATCTCTGATCATGATCCATATGATGTCTTGTGAGTAGTTCGTTTTGTTCTTGAGGACATGGGAGAAGTCTTGTTGTTAGTAGTGGAGTTGCGTTGAGAAAGATTCAATTGATTGTTATTTAAGTTGTAGTGTACTTCTTCTAGTTGTGTCATGTGAACGTCGACTACATGACACTTCACCTATATGGGCCTAGGGGAATGCATTGTGTATTTGGCTACTAATCGTAGGGGTTGCCGGAGTGACAGAAACCTGAACCCCCGTTAGGAAACCATTGCACAAGGGACGTAAGGGTCTTAGAGTTTAAACCTATGGTTATGTTTCTACCTTAATTACTTTCTTGTACTTATGGATGTTTGCAAGGGGTATAATCACAAGTATGTATTAGTCTTGGATGGGGCGGTACATTAGCACAGGTTCACCCACACAACACTTAGCAAGCTAGAGAAGATTAATCGACTATATGAAGCGAAAGCACTTGACAGTCTTCCCATGTGTCCTCAAGAACGTTTGGTCATCTATAGAAATACAACCGGCTTGTCCTTTGCTGCATAAAGGATTGGGCCACTTGCTGCATTCATTCTTACTGTCTTTTATTTACTCGTACTTTGTTTACTTGCTTTATCGAAAACCCCTAACAATCTGTTTGCTAAGTATTTGCAGAGAATTCCTGATCCATACCACTAGCCAGCACCTTCTGCTCCTCGTTGGGTTGGACACTCTTACTTATCGAAAATACTGCGATACACCCCCTATACTTGTGGGTCATCAAGACTATTTTCTGGCGCCGTTGCCGGGGAGTGAAGCGCTATTGGAGAGTGGAACTGGTAAAGGAAACTTCTATTGTGAGTATTGTTTACTTCTGCTAGTTGCTTTATTTTCGTTATGGATAATTCGCTGAGTTTCTTATTTGGTAATGCTACTACCACTGCTAAGGTAGTAGATAAGCCACCACCTGCTGAGAAAGATGTTTTCAAAATACCTACAAGAATTATTGATCGTGTTATGGATAACTGCTAGCTCGTAGTTGATGTAGAGCCCGTTGGGAACCTCTATGATGAGCACAACAGCGAGTTTTCCCTCAGTTATGAGACCAAGGTTTAATCGAACCAGTAGGAGCAAGGAAACACCTCAAAGGTGTTACTAGCTGAGCTTTGGCAGGGCGCACTACCGGTGCTAGTAGCAACGTGGAGACCTGCACAACACAACCACAGAACTTTGTCCCCAACTTGCGATGAGGTTGTCAATCTCACCGTGTTTTGCGGAAAACAAAGGATTAAACGTATCGAGTGGAAAGAAGTAAAAGTTTGCAGAAAGTAAACATAAAGCAGTAAAAGATTGTAGATTGTATGTAAAGTAAAAGGACCGGGATCCATAGTTCACTAGATTGGCTCTCCTTAGATAGATAACATGCTGGGTGAACAAATTACAGCGGGGCAATTGACAAAAACCGAGAAATAAATACATGCATATACTAATCATGTTGACTCCTCCGAGACTTTATTGGGCATTACAACATAATACATAGACCACCATCCAACTGCATCTATGACTAATAATCCACCTTCAGGTTATCATCCGAACCCCCTCTAGTATTAAGTTGCAAGCAACAGATTATTGCTTTACGAACTGAGTGTAAAGTAAACAATACGATTGTTCTATGAACAAAGGATTGTTGTTTCCTCCCTAGTAGCAACAACACATCTAGTACCTTAGAGATTTCTGTCACTTCCCCAGATTACCAGAGGCATGAACCCACTATCGAGCATAAATACTAACTCTTGGAGTTGCTAGCATCTACTTGGCCAAGATAGCTACTAACAACGGAAAGCATGCAAGATCTCAAATAACAAAGACATGATAGAATCAATAATCAATCTGAAATAGCATCTCAATATCCATCGGATCCCCGCAAACACAACATGTATGAATTACAAATAGATGATCTTGATCATGAACGGAGCTCACAATATCTAAACATGAAAGCACAAAGGAGGAGAAACCAGCCATCTAGCTACTACATGGATCCATAGTCCAAGGATGAACTACTCACGCATCACACCGGAGGCTTGCACGGTGATAAAGAAAGCCTCCATGGTGAATTCCCCTCTCCGGCAGGGTGCCAGGAAGAGCTTCAGATCCCTCCCGATCTAGGGATGGAGATGACGGCGGCTATAGACTCTTTCGTGGATTTTTGATCGGGTACTTAGGGTTTTCGTCCCGAGGGCAACTTATAGTCGGAAGGGGAGGCCGAGGGGGTGCCGGGAGCGGCCACACCACCCCTTGGCACGGGCCAGGACTGGCCGCGCGGCCAGGTGGTGTGGTGGCTCCCTGGCCCTTCTCCGTCTCGTATTCTGGCACTTGATCCCTTCCGGAAAAATAGGCACTTTGGCTTTTGTCCCGTCCAATTCCGAGAATATTCATTTTCTGACTTTCCTGGAACCAAAAACAGCAGAAAACAGGCAGCTGGCACTGTGGCTCTTGTTAATAGGTTAGTCCAAGAAATCATATGAAAAGTACTCCAAAGTTGGATCAAAACACAAGAAAGTGGATAAAACCAAGCATGGAACATCAAAAATTATAGATACATTTGCAATGTATCAATAACTACTATGTTGGGGATGGAACTGTCCATCTCGGTGATCATTTACTCTTTATACACGAATTATGCGGGTTGTTCAAGTGTGCAGGTATTACTACATATCAAGTTAGGAAGAAGTTATTCTCATTATCACTGAAAGGAAGAGCTGAGGAATGGTATAAGCTGCTGAAGAATGGTCAAGCTCTGGAATGGGAGGAAATAGTTCCTCTCTTTTATTCAAAGTTTTATCCTCCTAGTGAGATTCAGAAAGATCGGAATCAAATATACAACTTTTGGCTTCTTGATGGAGAGAGTACAACTCAAGCTTGGGGTAGATTGAAGTTACTAATGCTCAAATGTCCCATTCATGAGCTCCCCAACAATATTATTATCAACAACTTTTATGCAAGGCTGCCTCTACATGACAAGGATTTATTGGATGCTTCTTGTGCTGGATCATTCACTCGCATGGAAGAAGAAGCTAAATGGGACCTTCTAGATCGTATTCAAGACAATGCTGAAGCTTAGGAGAATGAGAAAGGTAGAAAGTCACGTATAAATTATGATTATGAATGCATTGAATCTTTTATGGGAACTGATGACTTTAAAATATTAGTAATATGTATGGTCTTGACTTGCATGTTATTGCGAATTGCTTTAGAGCTTTTGCTTCCTATATCGAAATTCCAAAAAGGGGATGGAACAAATACCATGCACCTTATAAAGATATTGTTGACTATGCTCCTATTGGAAGTGCTGAGTATTGCATTATTGATCCCATCTTACCCGAACCTTATATCGAGAAGATTCCCTTCCCCGAAAAGGTAAAGGACCATCCTATGATAACTAATGTAATCACCAAAAGTGAAAAAAGAACTGTAAAACCTGATGAACAAATAAACATTGAACCTGTGGTAGCAATTGTGAAAGACCTTGTCACTAAAAGCGTAGAAGATGGGCACATAGTATTTTGTGAGGATGCTTCTAATATTGTTTCACATCCCAATAGAACTAAAAAGGCTAGTGTTCCTGTGCTTTCTGTTACAATTGGTGATCATTGCTATTTTGGTTTGTGTGATATTGGTGCAAGTTCTAGTGCTATTCCTTATGAGCTTTACAGAGAAATTATGCATGAAAACAGTCCTTGCGAGTTGGAAGAGATTGATGTGGTTATTCACCTTGCTAATAGAGAGACCATCTCTCCAATTGCTATTGTACGAGACGTGGAGGTTCTTTGTGGTAAGATTAAGTACCCTGCTAATTTTCTAGTACTTGGTTCGGCTGCTAGTAAAACCTATCCTATCATTTTTTGTAGACCTTTCTTGAGTACTTGTGGAGCTATTATTGATTGCAAGAGGGAGAAAATCCTGACTAAGTTTGATGGGGAATCCTATGAGTTTAATTTTTCGAAATTTGCTAAAGAACCTTGCGAAGAGGAAACCAGTAATGAGGATTTTCGGGTTGAACAACTTGCTTCTATTTCTCTTGCTCCTAACAATGCTTTGCAGCAATTTATGGAAGATCATGAAAGTGAAATCTTCATGGAAGAAAGGAATGAGATTGACAGGATCCTCCGTGATCAACCTAAGATGCTTAAGCACGACTTGCCTGTGGAAGACTTGGGTACCACGATGCCACCTAAAAAGGATCCAGTTTTCGATCTAAAACCTCTCCCTGATGATCTTAAATACGCTTTTATTGATGATAAAAAGATATATCCTGTTATTATTAGCGCTAAACTTTCAGGGGAGGAAGAAGAATGATTATTGGAAGTTTTGAGGAAACACCGAGGAGCTATGGGTTATACTCTGGATGATTTGAAAGGGATTTCACCTACTATATGTCAGCATTCTATCAACATAGAACCAGATGCGAAGCCAGTAGTGGAGCACCAACGACGTTTAAATCCTAAGATGAAGGAAGTGGTAAGGAATGAGGTATTGAAACTCCTTGATGCTGGTATTATTTACCCTATTGCTGATAGTGAATGGTTAGCCATGTTCATTGTGTTCCTAAAAAGGGAGGCATTATCGTTGTCCCTAATGATAATGATGAGCTTATTCCTCAAAGAATAGTGGTAGGCTATAGGATGTGCATCGATTTTAGGAAAGTCAATAAAGTTACTAAGAAAGACCACTACCCGCTTCCTTTTATTGATCAAATGTTGGAAAGGTTGTCTAAAAAGACCCATTTTTGTTTTCTTGATGGTTATTCTGGTTTCTCTCAAATTGATGTTAAACAACAAGATCAAGAAAAAACTACTTTTACTTGCCCTTATGGAACTTATGCTTATAGACGTATGCCTTTTGGTTTATGTAATGTTCCTGCTACTTTCCAAAGGTTCATGTCTGCTATCTTTCATGGTTTTTGTGAAGAGATTGTAGAAGTGTTCATGGATGACTTTTCTGGCTATGGAACTTCTTTTGATAATTGGCTGCACAACCTTGATAAAGTTTTGCAGAGATGTGAAGAAACTAATCTTGTTCTTAATTGGGAGAAATGCCACTTCATGGTTAATGAAGGGATTGTTCTTGGGCATAAAGTTTCTGAAAGAGGCATAGAGGTCGATAGAGCTAAGGTTGAGGCAATTGAGAAGATGCCATGTCCAAGAGACGTCAAAGGTATTCATAGTATCCTTGGTCATGCGGGTTTCTATAGGAGGTTTATTAAAGACTTCTCTAGGATATCAAAACCTCTCACTAATCTTCTTCAAAAAGATGTACCTTTTGTTTTTGATGATGATTGTAGGGAAGCTTTTGAAACTCTTAAGAAGGCTTTAACTACAGCCCCTATTGTTCAACCACCTGATTGGAGTTTACCCTTTGAAATAATGTGTGATGCTAGTGATTTGCTGTAGGGGCTGTCCTTGGGCAACGAATTGATAAAAAGTTAAACGTTATCCATTATGCTAGTAAGACTCTAGACGCTACTCAAAGGAATTATGCCACTACTGAAAAGGAATTTCTAGCTGTTGTTTTTGCCTGTGATAAGTTTAGGCCTAATATTGTGGACTCAAAAGTAACCATTCATACAGATCATGCTGCTATTAAATATCTTATGACAAAAAAGGACACTAAGCCTAGGCTTATTAGATGGGTGCTGCTTTTACAAGAGTTTGATCTACACATAGTAGATAGGAAAGGTGCTGAAAATCCTGTAGCTGGTAATTTATCTCGCTTGGAAAACATCACTTTTGATCCTATGCCTATTAATGATAGTTTCCCAAATGAACAGTTAGCCGCAGTAGGGGTGAGCTCCCAAGGAAGCCCTTGGTATGTTGATTATGCTAACTTTATTGTCTCCAAGTATTTGCCTCCAACTTTTACAGCTCAGCAAAGAAGAAAGTTCTTTTATGATTTGAGGCACTATTTTTGGGATGACCCACACTTATACAAAGAAGGAGTTGATGGTATTATGCGAAGATGTGTTCCATAATATGAGCAAAAAGAGATATTGTGTAAATGTCATGGTAGCGCCTATGGAGGACATCATGCAGGGGATAGAGCTACACAAAAGGTACTACAATCAGGTTTCTACTGGCCTACTCTTTTTAAAGATGCAAGAAAATTTGTTTTATCTTGTGATGAATGTCAGCGTGTTGGTAATATTTCTAGACGCAATGAAATGCCTATGAACTACTCTCTAGTTATTGAACCTTTTGATTGTTGGGGATTCGACTTTATGGGTCCTTTCCCTCCTTCGAAGGGTGACACTCATATTGCCGTCGATTATGTTACTAAGTGGGTAGAAGCCATTCCTACGAAAAGTGCTGACAGGGAAACCTCACTAAAAATGCTTAAGGACGTTATCTTTCCTAGGTTTGGAGTGCCTAGGTATCTCATGACTGATGGGGGTTCTCATTTCATTCATGGCGGTTTTAGGAAGACCCTCGCTAAATATGATGTTAATCATAGAATTGCTTCAGCTTATCACCCCCAAACTAGCGGGCAAGTAGAGTTATCAAATAGAGAAATTAAATCTATCTTGCAAAAGACTGTCAATAGGTCTAGAAAAAACTGGGCTAAGAAGTTGAATGATGCCTTATGGGCTTATAGAACTGCTTACAAGAATCCTATGGGAATGTCCCCTTATAAAATGGTTTATGGGAAAGCTTGCCACCTACCCTTAGAATTAGAACATAAAGCTTACTAGGCGGTGAAAGAACTAAATAGAGATTGTAAGCTCGCTAGTGAGAAAAGATTATTTGACTTAAGTTCTTTAGATGAATGAAGGAGTGAAGCCTATAAGAATGCTAGGCTCTTTAATGAAAAAGTTAAAAGATGGCATGACAAGTGAATACTTAAGAGAGAGTTTCATGTTGGTGAGAAAGTTCTATTGTATAGGTCTCATCTCAGATTTTTTGCAGGTAAGCTACTATCAAAATGGGAAGGACCTTTTATCATTGAAGAAGTATACCGTTCAGGAGCAATAAAAATTTCCTCTCTAAAAGATAATACTACACAAGTAGTGAATGGACAGCGACTCAAACACTATATTGCTGGAGATTCTTACAATGAAGATGTAGATGCCTTCTAGTTATAACTCTAGAGAAATTCATTGAGGACCAAATTCAGAGACCTACAGAGTCCATTTCCAACTAGGTAACAGTTCTGGTAAGAAAAGTTCCGCGAAAATACAATACAACTATATTTTTGCAGTTTTTAGCCAATATGGAAAGCTACGAAGCGAAAAAGGGACGGAACCAGAGCCGGGGTGGCTCACACCACCCCATGGTGCGGGCCCACCCCTGGCCGCGCCACCAGGTGGTGAGGCCACCCAAGACTCCGCCTCCGACTCGTTTTCTCCCAGTACCTTCCTTTTGATATGAAACTTCGTAATATATAACCCCCTGGATCCCCCGAGGTCTGTATATCGTGTTTTCATCGTGTTTTTGTTTCGATATGTTTCTGCCAGGTAGAATCCCAGATTTGGAGCCACAATGTCTTCCTCTGGATCATCCAAGGGAGATTCTTTAGAGGATATCATCAACCCATACATGAGAGAATTGAAGATTCATCCCAAGGAGTTGTTGCTCGAAGGTGGGGAGGTCCGGATTAAGGAGGTTCAAGGCCCTAAAGGTGAAGGAAGTCTGGAGGACAGGATGGAAGCACTAGAGCGAGAAGTCTTTAGGTACAGGAAGATGGCGGAGCGCGAAGTGGACATCATCCACAAGATTTGTTCCGAACTCATCGCCGAGCACCAAAAAGAGACTGCTGAACTCAAAGACGAAGTCCTTTCACTCCGCCAAACAACCAACGAACTGCAAGCACAGTTTTATGACGTTCAAAATCAAAACTATGAGTATGAGGCTAGATTTAAACGCATAAGTGCTGCTGCAAGTTTCAGGATGTTGGAAACCACGATGTCCTTTGTTGATGGGAAGCCTTTACCCTGGAAGACGGACGAAGATGAGAGGATACCACCACCACCAAAGGAGTAATTCGTCATCAGGTTTGGCATCCCCTTGGTTTGTTCCAAGCTTGGGGGAGTGCCGCGGTATCATATCACTATCTTCTATCTTTTTACCTTTTTAGTAGAGTCATATCATGAATAGAGGATTTATTATGTAGTATGGTTTGCATTATGGAAGTGTCCCCTCTCTCGTTAGATATGTATCCCTTGGTGTGAGTTTCCGTTATGGAATATTAATGGGAAGTTCTATCATTCACTCTTTTGCATAGCTTATGTTAGTTTTCAATTCGTGGTTATATGATTGATCTTGTTGTTAGTATTGGTATCACTGTGGGATCATTGAGTTAATTTAGTTGGTTTTGGCAAACCTGGCTCGGTCAGTAGCAACACCTTTTTGAGAGTTGAAAAGAAAAAGATAGTAGTACTCTAGAGAAAAATTATTTCATCATCTTTCTTTCTTGATTTGCCGAGAGGGTATTCTTCTCGTGCATCCATCTCCTTTAAACCAAAACCCATGCCATTTGTGTCCACCATACCTACCTAGTAGCATTATTGCTATTCCAAGTAAATTCTTGTTTTATCTACCTCCCAAATTAAACTTGTTATGTGAAAATTAGTGATTAAAGCTCTCACGAACTTGATGGCACACTTTACTTTCTTGCATTTAATAAACTTGAACCATTGGGTCCTTCTTTGTTGCGTATATGCTTGCGCTTTATGAGTTGAAGTTAGCCGAACCATGTATCATGGGGACCGCTTTCAACACTTCATTTGGTACTTTGTACCTAGTTGATATCATGTTCTTTTGCTTATGGATCCCGGCGGTGTGAAATAAAAGTGGAACTTGTAAGATCATGGAGTTTATATGTGTGTTAGAGAAACTCCTAGGCCGCTAGCCTAAGCCATGCCTAATCATGGTGGAAACTTACAGCATAACTATAGTGAGCATTCTATGAAGCATCCTCAATAAAAACCTATGCAAATAGCAAATAAAAAGATCGCTGAGATGCTCACTGTCTTCTTGCCTTGTCATTTTGATTATGGGATAGCTCCTATGTCATGTGCAAGGGGTACCCCGTTGGCGGTTCTCAATGATACACATGTATTTACAATGACAAGAGCTTGCTAGTGACTGAAGTTGAGTAGCATGAGGATCGGTACTCATAAGTAAGGGGCATGAGATTTCAATTTATAACTTGTCAAGCATATCCTCTTAGTTGTGTCACTTTAACCTTAATCACCAAAAGATGCCTATGATAGGGGCAATGAGAGCTGAAAGCTAGTAAGTATCATAATTTTTGGGAGCTCTTTATGGGACTTGCAATCCCTGCTTCCCTCTGCGAAGGGCCTTTCTTTTACTTTGCAGTTCAGTCAGTAAACCTATTCCCTTCTATCTCATCAAGTATTTTGAGTTGATGTGTTTCATTCATTCATATGATGATTTATGCATTCATGTTTCTTATGTTCCTTGTTTTGCACATTGCTCTTATCTTGAAAGTTTACTACTTTGAAAGTTTTCTTTGAAAACCAGCTATTTGTGAACTCCAGCAAATTATCAACTATTCTTCGACCAAGAGCTAAGTTTGCCATTACCAATTATGATTCACTTTATGTATCCTTATTATGCTTCCTTTACTCACTGCAAGTTGAGTTATATAATAGTGAGTTGTCTTCTATTATGATCTATGTATTAGATGAATGTGATGCTTCTTGTCCGTATTCTTTTATCGACTCTTCACTCCATAAACCTGATGCCATGTTTATTGAACTCAGTTTCACTTGGGGACAAGTGAAGTCTAAGCTTGGGGGGAGTTGATACGTCCATTTTGCATCACTATTCTATGTCTTAATTCACTATTATTCATTGATATATTTCGTATTGAGAGGTGATACTTATGTTATTTCATCTATTTTTGCATGGTTGATGAATTTTGGAGCATGGACCGCTGCAGTCAGGATTCTGATGGAAAATGTGCTGTTTGGAGGCAAAATTCGCGAAGATCAGAAAATCCGGGAAAATATACGGAAAATTCTATTTTTCTAGAAGACTCAGGATGCCAGAAGATGGAGTGGAGGTGGGCCACAGGGGGCCCACACCACCCCATGGCGCGGGCAGGCCTAGGCGGCGCCTGGGAGTGGTGTGGCCGCCCTGGCCCACTCCAGCCTCTCTCCTCTGGCGTATATCATCCCCACAAAACCCTAAGACTCGGGGAGCAACCACAGAAAGATTCCGCCGCCTCTGCGGGGCAGAAAACACCGAGAGAGAAAGATCTCTCCGGCAGACAGATTTCTGCCGGGGGAATTCCTTCCCGGAGAGGGAAGATCATCGCCATCAACACCATCATCAAGCTAGACTTCATCGGGATCATCATCACCATCATCACCACCATCATCACCATCTCCATATTGCTGTAACAATTGCGTTGAATCTTGCATAGTTCATAGGGGAAACTTTCCCGGTGTTGATTACTCTTTGTAGTTGATGCTATTGAGTGAACCATTGAATTATTGTTTATGTTCAGATTGTTATACATCATTATTCCATCTCTGATCATGATCCATATGATGTCTTGTGAGTAGTTTGTTTTGTTCTTGAGGACATGGGAGAAGTCTTGTTGTTAGTAGTGGAGTTGCGTTGAGAAAGATTCCATAGATTGTTATTTAAGTTGTGGTGTACTTCTTCTAGTGGTGTCATGTGAACGTCGACTACATGACACTTCACCTATATGGGCCTAGGGGAATGCATTGTGTATTTGGCTACTAATCGTAGGGGTTGCCGAAGTGACAGAAACCTGAACCCCTGTTAGGAAACCATTGCACAAGGGACGTAAGGGTCTTAGAGTTTAAAGTTGTGGTTAGGTTTCTACCTTAATTACTTTCTTGTACTTACGGATGTTTGCAAGGGGTATAATCACAAGTATGTATTAGTCGTGGATGGGGCGGTACATTAGCACAGGTTCACCCACACAACACTTAGCAAGCTAGAGAAGATTAATCGACTATATGAAGCGAAAGCACTTGACAGTCTTCCCATGTGTCCTCGAGAATGTTTGGTCATCTATAGAAATACAACCGGCTTGTCCTTTGCTGCATAAAGGATTGGGCCACTTGCTGCATTCATTCTTACTGTCTTTTATTTACTCGTACTTTGTTTACTTACTTTATCGAAAACCCCTAAAAATCCGTTTGCTAAGTATTTGCAGAGAATTCCTGATCCATACCACTAGCCAGCACCTTCTACTCCTCGTTGGGTTCGACACTCTTACTTATCGAAAATACTACGATACACCCCCTATACTTGTGGGTCATCAGCATTGCGTGTAAAGTAAACAATACGATTGTTCTATGAACAAAGGATTGTTGTTTTCTCCCTAGTAGCAACAACACATCTAGTATCTTAGAGATTTCTGTCACTTCCCCAGATTACTAGAGGCATGAACCCACTTCGAGCATGAATACTCCCTCTTGGAGTTGCTAGGATCTATTCGGCTAAGATAGCTACTAACAACGGAGAGCATGCAAGATCACAAATAACAAAGACATGATAGAATCAATAATCAATCTGAAATAGCATCTCAATATCCATCGGATCCCCGCAAACACAACATGTATGATTATAAATAGATGATCTTGATCATGAACGGAGCTCACAAGATCTAAACATGGTAGGACAAAGGAGAAGAACCAACCATCTAGCTATTACATGGACCCGTAGTCTAGGGATGAACTACTCACGCATCACACCATAGGCTTGCATGGTGATGAAGAAGGCATCCAGGGTGAATTCTCCCCTCCGGCAGGATGTCGGGAAGAGCTTCAGATTCCTCTCGATCTAGGGATGGAGATGACGGTGGCTACAGAGTCTTTCGTGGAATTTTGATCGGGTACTTAGGGTTTCTGTATTGGAGGCATCTTATAGGCGAAAGGGGAGGCTGAGGGGGTGCCCTAGGCGGCCACACCACCCCCTGGCACGAGCCAGGCCTGGCCGCTTGGACAGGTGGTGTGGGTGGCCCCTGGTCCCTCTCCGTCTCGTATTCTGGCTGTGTCCCCCTCGGTGAAATATTGACTTTGGCTTTTGTCCCGTCCAATTCCGAGAATATTCATTTTCTAACTTTCCTGGAACCAAAAACAGCAGAAAACAGGCAGCTGGCACTGTGGCATCTTGTTAATAGGTTAGTCCAAGAAAGTGTATAAAAATACTCCAAAGTGTGGACAAAACATAAGAAAGTAGATATAAAACAAGCATGGAACATCTCAAATTATAGATATGTTAGCAACGTATCGAGGTGTTTCCTTGCTCCTACTGGTTCGATAACCTTGGTTTCATAACTGAGGGAAAACTTGCTGTTGTGCTCATCATACCTTCCTCTTGGGGTTCCCCAACGAGCTCGATATATTTTGGGCCATCACCCACCCATGATGTAATATTATTTTTAGGCAAAGATATAACCATTCTTTAGCTCTCCCTCTTAGAGAGAAAGGAAATCGACGTAATTTGGCCGCATCAGGGTCAACATCTTTTATACGCATCATATCACATTTTCAGTGAAAGTATTCAAGTGCATACATGCGTCTTCAACATCAGAGCCTCCAAATTGATTTTGTTGGACCAAACTTAAGTAATGGGGCTTAATTTCATAGTCATCAGCGGTGATTGCTGGCTAAGTAATAGGAGTACGCAAATAATCATTATTGGGAGTAGCAAACTCCCCGAGCTTCTTTTCAGCCATACTTCCTATGTTTTTAGGTTTTCTTAGATTAAAAATTATAACAGTAAAAGCAAGAATTTAAGGACTAGTTATTTTTTTGGTTTATCAAATAAATACTGAAAGCAAACTAACAAAATTAAAAACAAGAATTGAAGCTAGCAAGGTTCCTAATAACCTCACTGGGGTAGCTATTGCTTCCCTGGCAATGGTGCCAGAAAAAGGGTTGATAGCTTCGATCCGGATTACGGATGTAGTATAGCTTCTTTTTCCCTAGTAGACCTAGGTTATCGAATCCTCGGGAAGCGAATGCGTAGTGAAGTTACTTTAACAGACCTTCGGGAGTTTTAGAATTCCTTTTGTGTTTTTACTGGACTAGTAGCTTGTGTCTTTTTAGTTGTTGTCGATGATGGCGAGAGAGGGCCTAGGGCATTCGATTTCACCTGTAGCTGTGCAAAACATCCGATGGAAATAAAAGATAGAAATAAAGTATGCGTGTACTTGTTAGAGCAAGATAAATTATATGTGGGCAGTGCATCCATAATTGCTATTGCCTCTGCAACCGCTTATAGCAATAACCCACTAGTCTCATCCATAGAAGAAAGATAACTAATGATATGCATAGTGATGTGACCCTTAATCCCAAGCAAATCCCTCACACACAGTCGTACTACCCCTTCTATCACTAGGGTTCCCAACCTGCATATCAGTCATCACTCATACTCCATATACTCGGCTCAACCCTTGGGGTCTTGGGTACCTAACAAGTCCTTAGATCGAGGCAAGAGAGGATACAATAATCATCATGTCATACAAATTAATACACGATCCCATCTATGATAAATCACATGCACAATTGCTACATGGCTAGGCCGAAGCCCTTAGCCCAAGGAGAATTACTCACACATAGAGATGAGATCAACAATCACAAACCATTGTAATGAAAATCATAAGATTGATAGTAATAGTCTTACAATGTCGCCAATCGGAGAAGAGATCTACTATTACAAGTGGTGGAATATGGCTATGGAGATGGAGAAGGGTTTGGAGATCTGGAGGCGGCTGGTGATCTGTGGCAGACACTTTTTGGAGAGGTGTGGCTTTTTTTCTCGTCGCCCGAGGCTTCTTTATATAGGGGTCCCTTCACAATTTTTTTTGTTTGACCTAACAATGGCGGCACCAACTATACGACCGGCGCTATATGGTCGGAATTTTTGGTCCGGCCATATAGTTGCTCGTTAAAGCGTCTTCCTTCGTTGTTTGGCTCCTGGTTTATTTTGGCTGTTGGAAATCTCGTATCTTTGACTTGAATGTAGTGATTCCCTCCTTTAAACGACATTATATGCGCAAGAAAAATGCAAAAAGAAAGGATTGCATACCCCTCTGAATATTAGCATTAGTGGCATGGTTTAGAGAGATATTTCATCAAGAATATGATTAATATCCAATTTAAATGTGGACGTAGATGGCTATATTTCAGAGCCATCACCCTCCTGCCCAGATTCTCATGCATAAAAATGCACTAGTGTGGAAGACTCTGATCGTCCCGGCGTTCTGTGGTGCCCATGTTCGGGATCTGGTGGAAGGCAGAGAAGAAGCCCCCAAGGAATTCCTCGAGGTTGAAGATGTAAACAAGAAAAAGGTACATATCGAAAACCCTAAGTATGCCACCTGGATCGCTCGGGATCAGCAAGTTCTACGGTTCATCCTCAACTTATTGTCACCCGATGTGCTTCCTCGTGTCATTGGGATGGAGACGTCGTCTGAAGTCTAGTCGGCCCTCAATGCCCACATTTTCCCTACGTCCAAGTCATGAGTGCAGAAGTTGCGCTCGGCCCTCACTGATACTCGCAAGAACGACATGTCTGCTGAAAAATATTTTGCAAATATAAAAAGTATTGGTTTTGAACTTGCTGCTGTAGGAAAACCACTTGATGATGATGAACTTATGTGGTATATTATCCATGGACTGGGGGACTCATATAACACGCTCATCACTACTGTCTGCGCTAACCCCGGTATCTCTGTCAGATTTGTTTGATGAAGTGTAGGCCTATGATGCCCTCCACAAGTCTGAAGATTCTGGTAGTTTTTCATCTTCTGCTAATAGTGCTCATCGCGGTGGGAACCCGGATCCCTGAGGTGACTCTCGCCAGCCCAACCACGGCCCTGATCGTGGACGCCAGGAGGAGCGCCCATGTCAGCACATCTATGGTCGCCAGCAGCCGTACGACCAGCGTGGTCAACATGATGATTGCTAGCAACAGCAGGACTACTACGGTCAGTATGATGACCGTGGACGCCAGGATGACCGCGGTTATCGCTGCGATGGTGGTGGCTACTAGGGTCGTCGTCGCTATGAGGATGACCGCCCTTGCCGCCGTGATGATGATGGTGGATGCCAACATGGCCATGCGCCCACCCCTTATGTTGATGTCACATGTCATATATGCTTCATCCATGGGCACCCTGCACGTGACTGTTGGTGGCGTTATCAGAACAGAAAGGACAATCATGGCAACACGGACAACAAGGGGGCTAACTCTGACTCCTATGGTGTTGATTCCAACTAGTACTATGATACTGGAGCCACCGACCACATCGCTAGTGAGCTGAACAATCTCACCATGCATGACCAGTACAATGATCAAGATCGTGTTTGCACAGCTGAAGGCACAAGTATGCATATCAGTCATATTGGTAATTCAGTTTTGTGCACTCCTCATAATTTGTTTAATCTAAATTCTATACTTCATGTCCCTAGTGCCTCTAAAAATCTATTATGTGTTCATCGTTTTACTCTTGATAATGCCTTTATTGAGTTTCATCCTTTCTATTTTTTCTTAAGGACCAAGCAACATGAAGAATTATGTTTAGGGGCCCTTGCTATGGAGGTCTTTATCCCTTGATGCCTATCCTCAGTGATCCCTCTAAGCATGCTTTCATCTCAATAAAGTCGTCATCATCTACGTGACATCGTCACTTAGGACATCCTTCTTCATTTGTCGTTCAACAAGTTTCTAGAAGAAATAAAATAGCTTACACACACCAGAGGTTACCCCATATATATGTGACTCTTGCCAGCTGGCCAAGAGCCATCAGTTGCCATATCCCATATCCACTAGTCGTTCCACTGTTCCTTTTGCACTAGTGTTTTCTAATGTATGGGGTTGATGACTAGGTTCCTACACCAATAACAAGGTTATTGCAGTACTTGTAGCAGCAAATATTTAAAGAGTTTGTCCTGATGGGAGCTCGGTGAAAACGACCCTGCAGCCACATTGTCAATGCGACCACGTTCGCACCCAAACCGTGGTTTAGAAATAGCCTATTCTATAAGTTGCTAGGAGAAATGAATTTAAGATGTTTTCTTATAACTACTACTAGGACTAGGAGAAAACTAGAACAAAAGTAAAACTGAAAAGAGGTGAATGCAATGAGATGAAATATTAATCCTTTGATTCCTCAAGTAATGTTGTGTATACCGGTGTGCATAATAAGTGCTTATGGAATAGCTGTTAACTATAATTGTGGCGGTCCCTCATATACCGTTGTATCCCACCGTTGGTAAGTGGCAACTAGATAACTCAATTGTCCACACCCTCTTCGGATATGGGTCATCTCGTAATAGAATAGTGTATTAAGGTAACAAGACCAATCAAGGTAAACCAGATCAAAGGCATTAAGTTCTATGGACAACCGTACTCCTAAGAAAGTGTGCTAGTCACAAGATATCCCATCTGTCACTTTGGGGTCAAGCAATTCGCAAGACTATACCTATCTATATCATGAGTGATCTTGAAGGAACTCTAGGCGGTGCATCCTAAGCTGCTATTGCCTCTGCAAATCACTTATAGCAAATAGCCTATTATTTCTACCCATGGACTTGTCAGGTACCCATGGAAGAGTAGAGACTAATGATAAGTTTTGTGACACTCCGTGAATCCCTATTAAATTCCTCAACAATGGATTGGACGTCTCCAATCACTAGAATAATATCATGAATAGAAAAATGTAAAGAGAAAGCACAAACATATTAATTAACAAGAACACACCACACTTCAATTACTCAAATTATCATAACATTAATAAAAGGGGTTCAAGCGATGTTACAACCCATAACATAGATCATGATGGGGGAGTGTTGGGGGGATACCCCCGAGTAGGATCATGCCAGGGTATAAAGGCCGAGTTAGCCGAGGTACGGCAAGGTCAAAGCGTCTGCTGGCCGAGTCACCTCAAGGCTGGCCGAATCACAGAGTAACCCGGACCGGAGGATGTCCGCCTAACTGAGTCCCGGCCGACATATGTAGTATGCCGGCAAGATTTATGTAACTTGTATGCAGGTACCCGCGTGGCCGGATTAACCAGGCATGATCCGGGTTATATCAGGCTTGCAAGAGAAGGAAGGTATCTCGCTGGTCAAAAGGTGGTCACTATACGTTGGACCATGAGCGAAGCGAACGGAGAGAAGGACCACCGAGGCGTGGCCGACAAGGGTGACGCGCCCTATGTCGGATGACACTGGCGCTGTAGAGGCTTACGTAGCCTCTGCATGGCTTACGATGGCGGAAAGTGATCCGGTCGGTTTGCTATTTTGGGAAGAGGCATATTCCTTGGAATATGCCTCCACGTATGCCCTAATTGGGGATCTAGCCTCCCCTATATGAGGAGGGCTAGGGCCTCTGTAGAAGGGGTTGGTTGATCGCTAGTTGCTTGGCATTTGGATAGTGAGTTCCTGAGAGCAAAGTAGTCGTGAGAGTAAGAGAGTTTCTTCTTCCTCCTCTCCCCAATACAGCTCAAGGAGCACTTTGGAAACTCATCTAGCTTGAAGAATATAAAGCATCTGTGTGTGGAATCACCACACTATCCCTCCCTGGATTCCTCTAGTGCATATTAGCCCCACCTTTAGCCTATCCATGGCATCTGCCATGACACCACCACGACAGTTGGCGCCCACCGTGGGGCTAGCGGCGGTAGCAGGAGTGAAGATCCGAACGAGAAATCTCATTGGCACCGGCGAGCGCATTGTCTCCGAGCTCGTTCAGCACTTCGGAGCACTAGAATTCGTCAGCGACAATGCTGGCTGCTTCGGCAAGCAACCTCTCCCGCGCAACAGCCTCTTCGTCAAGCTTGGCGTGCACATGATCTACATTGCTGTCAATGTGTCATGCGTTGACCCGCGACACATGTCGAAGGAGGCGAGCCACCCCTTAGCGCGGCACGCAGGGCGCGTATCACTCGCTCCCCTGACTGCGCCGAGGTGATGATGACGGCGCAAGCAAGGATCCAGTACCAGATCTGGAGGTAACACCTAAAGCACCGGGGAAAAGTAGAGGTCCTCCGCTAGAGAGGCCAGAGAATGTGTTGCAGCAAGCGATAGATAGCTTAGCAAGCCCAGTAGCAGCAGTAGTAGATCCGGCTCAGGCACAGGCCGAGTTAGAGGAAACAAGGCAGAAAATACTGGAGGGTGCGAAAAAGATAGCCGCGGCCCAGCAGTCATTGAACATGAAACTGCGCGAGTACGCGAAGGCAAACAAGGTTGATGTTGTAAAAGTGAAGGGGATAAATCTCATTAGTGAAATGAATAAAGAGGGTGATACCAGAGTTGAGGAATCGGAAAACTTCCTGTCCGTGGGCTTGCCGAAGTATAGTACCCCGGCAAAGAACCTCAGAGCAGCAGATGCAGCTGCGTCCGAGTTAGAGGGATTGACGGGTGAAGCCCGGCAAAGGCAGCAGGAAAGGGTCAATGAGTTAGTTCGGATTGCAAACAAATAGAATGAAGCGTTGCTTAGGGCAAATCCGGGGAGAGCTGGGGCTTCCAAGGTTGTTTATTCGGAAGTAGGTAACCCGGAGAAATCCGCTGGAGCTGCATCGTATCCTCATGGTGGTCCAAGAAGAGAGGAAGTGGTAACTTCGGCCAGGAGGAACAAATAGATAGTCCCATATGACCCGACAAGTGCAGGGAAAGAAAAAGAAGTGCAGGGAAATGATGATCGACGAAGTGTCAGCCGAGGTGAAGGTGGCCGAGGTAACCGTGACCAAGGCAATGCCGGTCAGAGAAACGTTGTAAATGGCAATGCCAGACAACGTAACTCAGCGGGTGCAGGGCAATCGCAGCAGCGGAATATACCACGGGAAGAGCGAAGTGCCGGCCAAGGTATGCAATAGAGAGGCGTGCCACGAGAGCAAGATTGATACAATGATGGTGATTCAGAAATGGTGAATGTAGGATACCCTAGGCCGGACTATCATGTGATAGGATCAAGGTTGGGAAGCAGGAACTTGATGCCTGATGATGCCAGGTTAAAACTAGATTGGCTTTATAGGTCGAAGCAAATTGAGTGTCAAGGTACTCTGGGTCCGGCGTGTTTTGGGCCCTGGATCATGAAGGAGCCTCCGGTACCTAACTTCCAGTTACCCAGAGGCACTAAAACATATGACGGTAGTACAAAGCCGGAGGATTGGCTGATTAACTACACGACGGCGATAAAAGTTGCTACAGGTAACTTGAGATGGGCTGTGAGATATGTACCTCAGATGTTGGAAGGGCCAACAAGGGTATGGCTAAACAATTTGCCACCCGGAAGTATTAATTGTTGGATCGATTTTGAGGAAATGTTTATCAGTAATTTCTCAAGCACGTATTAGAGGCCCAATAGGCCACAGACCCTAGCAATGTGCAAGCAGAGACCAAATGAGACGGACCGGGAATTCTTAACCCGCTAGTGCACTGTGTGAAACTCATGTGAGGGCGTAATTGAGTCACAGGCCATAGCTTGGTTTGCGCAAGAGTGCAGATATGCAAGCATGCTATGGCAAAGGTTACAAAGGGACATGCCAACCACACTCGTAGAGACAATCCGGATTGCTGATTCATACGCCTTGGGTGATCCGACTCAACCTAGGCTTATGTCAAATGAGTCAAATGAGGAGTATTATCAGCGAGATGGAGTCGGGTCATCCCGGCGGAATGATTACCGGGGTAAGAGAAGAGATGATAGACCGGACTACAGGTACAGTTCGCAACAAGTTGCTGCTGTGAATCAAGATCAACCCGGGGCAGGGAGCAGTCAACGTCAGAAAACTGGAGGGCAACAATGGACTCCAAGAAATGATGGCAAGAAGACTTGGACGCCCGAACAAAAGGGACAGTGGCAAGAAAAGAAACACAGGCTGAGGTATACATATGAGGCAATGCTGGATCAGCCATGCAAATTTCACACGCCAAATCCGAGTAACCCAGCGGGTCATACAACACGGCAATGTGAGTGGATGAGGAAGATAGAACAAAGTGGTTCGGGGAATGCTCAGGTACCTCGGAATGATCAACCTCCGCATGAGTTACCCCGGCAGCAATTGCTCTCCGGAGCAAACACGTAACAGTTAATGTTGCCACCACCTCCGCCGAGGTATGAAAACCATGAGAGAAGGGATGCAGTGCATCAGGTGGAAAACCAGCATCAACCAGATCAAAGGTACCCCGGCAATGAGGGGGGAAATGAGTACAGAGAGCATCACCAGAGTTACTGTGCGTTCACCACAGAAGAGACAGATAGAAAGAGCTTGCAGGGACGACATATGGAAGTGAATGCGGTAATGTCAGCGGTGACGAGGTATATGCCTTGGTCGGATCAGGAAATTACCTGGAGTATCAAAGATCATCCCAAGCTTATGCCAAGTCCTAGTTCGTATGCGCTCATGTTGGACCCAACATTCATCGGGCCAAACATCAATGTGAGGTTCTCCAACATACTGATTGATAATGGCAGTAGCATCAATATCATGTACGTAGATACGATGTGCAAGTTGGGTATCTCGGAGAACATGCTCCAATCTAGAAGGACAACTTTCCATGGCATTGTGCCAGGCATTTCCTATGAACCTATTGGCAAGGTCCGGGTTGACGTATTGTTCGGCACGAGAGATAACTGTCGAACTGAGAATTTGGAATTCGAGGTTGTCAATTTGGAAAGTGCATATCACGCGTTGCTCGGCAGGCCAGCCTTGAACAAATTCATGGCAAGTACTCATATCATTTACTTGAAGATGAAGCTTCCTGGGCCAAATGGAGTAATTACCATAGCTTGCGATTTTCGACATTCTATTGAGTGCGCGTCAGCCGGGTCTAACCTGGCCGAGTCACTCGTGATTGCACAAGAGAAGAGAAAGATCCAGGAGGTGGCGGCATTGGCTCAATCCGCGTAGCAGTATATGCTGGCACTAAGTAACCCGCATGGAAGTGTCTCGTTTCAAGCAACGAAGGATACCAAGAAAGTGCTTGTTGATGATTTGTTCCCAGAGCGCATCGTAACAATTGGTACCGGGTTAACTGACAAATAGGAAAGCAAGCTCGTCAACTTCCTCCGTGAGAATCGGGATATCTTTGCTTGGTCCACACAGGACTTGCAAGGTGTTCCGAGGGAGTTGGCCTAGCACTCTTTGAATGTGAGACCCGGAGCAAAGCCAGTGAAGCAACCTCTCCGCCGCTTCGCCGAAGATAGGAGAACGGTCATTGGAGATGAGATAGCTCGGCTCCTAGCAGCTGGGTTTATCATGGAAGTGCTTTACTCGGATTGGCTATCTAATCCAGTGTTGGTGGAAAAGAAGAAGGATGATCCGAATGTGGCAGTGGTTTGGCGTATGTGCATCGATTACACGAATCTGAATAAGGCGTGCCCAAAACATCCATTCCCACTACCAAGGATAGATCAGCCATAGATTCTACTGCTGGGTGTGAACTGTTGTCATTCATAGATGCATATTCTGGTTTCCACCAGATACCTCTGAACCCGAATGATCAAATAAGACCGCATTTATTACCCCGTACGGGGCTTATTGCTATCGCACCATGCCTTTTGGTTTACGTAATGCAGGGGCAATGTACCAAAGATATATGCAAAAATGTTTTAAACGAACAAATTGGCCAAAATGTGCAAGTATATGTGGATGACGTGGTTATAAAAACCAAGGAAAGCAAAACGCTCCTTGATGATCTCAGGCAAACTTTCGTGAACCTAAGGAGGTTCGGAATGAAGCTTAACCCAGAGAAATGTACCTTCGGTGTCTCGGCTGGAAAATTACTCGAATTTCTTGTCTCCAACCGAGGTATCGAAGTAACTCAACTAAAATCTGGGCCATAGAGCGGATGGAATTACCGAAGTGTCTTAACGATGTCCAGAAGTTCACTGGTTTCCTGGCATCCTTAAGTCGTTTGTATGTCGTTTGGGAGAAAAGGCATTGCCTCTCTATCAATTGATGAAAAAGTCGGACAAGTTCATATGGACACCGCAGGCCAATGAACACCCAGTTAAAGAAAATGTTTGCCACTGCACCAGTGTTAGCCTCTCCACTATCAAAGGAGCCAATGTTTCTCTATATAGCCGCAACCAACCGAGTTGTAAGTGTAGTGATTATGGTAGAGCGTGACGAGGAGGGTAAGTCAGTGCAAAGGCCAGTATATTATCTGAGCGAGGTATTATCAGCTTCAAAGCAAAACTATCCTCATTATCAGAAAATGGCATATGGTGTGTATATTGCGGCAAAGAAGCTAAAACACTACTTTGAAGAACACCCAATCAAAGTGATATGTGAAGCCCCCATCTCTGAGATAATGAGTAACAAGGACGCAAGCGGCCGAATCGCAAAATGGGCAATTGAGCTAGCCCCATATGCTACACAATATGACAAGAGAGATGCGATCAAGTCTTAGGCTGTGGCTGAATTTTTTGTTGATTGGGCCGAGATGCAATATGAGCCACCGTTACCAGATCCAAACTACTGGAGAATGCATTTTGATGGATCAAAAACAAAAACAGGATTAGGCGCTAGAGTTGTACTCACTTCTCCCAAGAAATACCTGCTGAAGTATGTGCTGCAGATCCATTTCGCAGCATCAAACAATGTCGCCGAGTATGAAGCACTTGTGCATGGGCTCAAAGTGGCAAAAGAAATTGGAATACATCGAATCCATTGCTTTGGTGGCTCGGATTTGGTAGTTCAGCAAGTCTCGGGGCAATGGGATGCTTTAGATGCAAACATGGCATTATATAGATTTCATGCAAAAAATATCAGGGTACTTTGAGGGATGCGAGTTTCACCATGTGCCTCGGCTGGAAAATGAGGCTTCCGACATACTGTCGAAGCTCGGATCAACCCAACAAGCAATTCCACCGGGTGTAGCACTAGAGCACCTTAGAAAGCCATCTATCAGGCCATCCCTAGAATCCGAGTCAATTTATATCCCGGATAATCCGGAGTCGGAAGCTATACCCATGGACGTTGATGTGGGAAGTGGTTCATGAGACCCGGGGACTGCTTCGTAGAACCCGGGGACTACGCAGCGTGATCCAGTTGAGGTTATGCCGGTGGATCAAATGGAAATTGACGAGGAAGTGTTTCCGGTGCGAGCTATACCAGCTTGGGCACTGCCCATATTCCAATTCCTGAAGGATGGAATTTTTCCCAGCGAAGAAGTGCTTTCAAGGCAAATTCAGAGGAGGGCAAAGGCATACACAATTATCAATGCCGAGCTATACAAAAGGAGTGTGACTAATGTCATCCAACGATGTGTTGACCCGGAAGAAGGACTCGACATCCTCCGGGATATACATGAAGGGGAATGTGGTCACGCCTCGTCTAGAGCCTTGGTAGCAAAGGCTTTTCGACATGGGTTCTACTAGCCAAGTGCCTTAGAGCGAGCAAAGGATCTAGTAAGGAAGTGCAATGGTTGTCAAAGGTATGCTACCAAGACGCACATGCCAATGTCGGAACTCAAAACCATACCAATTACTTGGCCATTTGTTGTATGGTGTTTGGATATGGTTGGCCCGTTTAAACCAGCAAGAGGAAATATGACCCATAACTTGGTTATGGTGGACAAGTTTACAAAGTGGATTGAAGTGAAGCCAATAAAAAATGTGATGGAGCTACAGCCGTGACATTCCTCAAAGATATCATTCTGAGATATGGCTATCCTCACAATATCATAACAGATAATGGCACAAATTTTGCTGAAGGAGCTTTTGCGTGATTCTGCCGAGATAAGAAGATCCGGCTGGACATTGCCTCGGTAGCCCACCCCGCATTGAACGGACAAGTGGAGAGATCCAATGGATTAGTATTATCCGGGATAAAACCCCGGCTCATTGAGCCGCTACAAAGATCAGCAGGGTGCTGGATAGAAGAACTACCAGCGGTACTGTGGAGTTTAAGGACAACTCCAAATTGATCAACAGGCTATACGCCATTTTTTCTAGTATATGGGGCAGAAGCTGTACTACCAGCCAACATAGAGCATGATTTTCCTAGGGTCACCCAATACACAGAAACCGAAGTGCGAGAAGCCCGGCAAAATGATGTTGATCTGCTAGAAGAAGCGAGAGAATTGGCATTTTCCAGATCTGCCATAGATCAGCAAAATCTCCAACGCTATCATGCCAGAAAGTAAACCCCCGAGTCTTCCGGGAAGGTGATCTGGTACTCTGGTTGGTACAACGTACCGCTGGCATGCATAAGTTATCCCCCCCATGGGAAGGGCCATTCATTGTGAGCAAAGCATTGCACAATGACTCTTATTATCTCATCGATGCAAAACCACAGGAGAAGAACAAGGCGGACAGGTCCGGCGAGGAATCTAAGCGTCCATGGAATGTAGCTCTACTTCGTCGGTTCTACACTTAGCAAAGAAGTGTGTGTATCCGAGTCTCTCATACATCGATATGTATGCCGACAATGAGTTTATCAATGAATTCTTGGCACCTCGAGCAGTAACTTGGGGACTGCCTAAATAATATTGGTTGTCTTATGTACTTGTTATTTATTTTTATGTCGGCTGGTTTAAGTTGCTTCCGCCTAAGCCGGATTAGTAGTGTGTGAGCACCAAAAACCCAAATCTTCGACTTGCTGCTGTCCAACAAGATTTGGCTTCATGGCAAGCAAGAGAACAAGTTTGGAATTGCGCAGCACACGAAAAACAACTAAGGAAAAGAACGTAATCGAGCCGACATCTGTTTTTTGACTAACTTTATGTTTGCTTTATTTTTCCTATGCTGAATTGTTTTGAGCTAGTCCTAAAGTTTCCAAGCATTGTTTAAGTCAATTTTTTGAAACTTGGACTCGTAAGTCACAAAACCGAATTAAGGTAGACACGAGCCGAGCCAGAAATTTGGAGAAACAAGAAAATCAAACTCGGGGACTACGCCCAAGTTAATTCGACATTAGCAACTTAGTAGCAAAATATAACTTGTGTGCTTAATACATCTGCACCTGGCATACCGGGGATCTGATAAACTTCAAAGTGTTTATTGGTGATCAAGGAGCAGCAGGAGGAGGTAACTCGGTGCCAGCAGGTGGAACTCTGGCCTCGGCTTCAACGTCATCTTCATTTTCTTCAACGTCCGAGGCTTCATCCTCTTCCTCCTCATCCGAACCATCTTCGACATATTCATCATCAACAGCTTCGAGAAATCTTGGTCCCTCGTTCCATTGATGGACGGGGGCAAACTGAATGAGGCTATGGGCGCAAGCCTTGCGCCGAGCAATCCATTCCGGATCATTGGACCACCTTGATCCGGTGCGCAAGCGCTCGAGAAGATTCAGATTTATTTTCTCATACCATGTGAGCACGTAGTGGAGGATGGTTTTAGCTCCGGCGCGTTCGGCGGATTCCCTCCAGAGGTCAAGCTGGGTCTCGCACTCCATTAACTTGTTAATTAGAGTAGTGGATCCCCCGGAGTATCTTCACCAGGCCAAAGGGCATTGAAGATCTGGACTGCTACATCTAGGAGACCTGAACCGTAGTTCTTCACAATCTCGATGCGAGAAGATAAGCTAACCAGCAGGTCCTCCATGTCAAAGGGAATATTTTCAGCGCCAGGACCAGTTGGGGTACCCCTCTGCTGGCGGAACTTGGAAACTGCAGCAGCCACAATAGCATCGCCCTCTGGAAATTTGTCTGAAAAGGAGACAAGTAAAATAGGTGAAGGAGGTTGACCCGGAAAGATTCATGTCGGCTGAAGGAACAGGACTTACGAGAAATATGGCTATGGATCTGGGTCAGCTCCTTGGTGCAGTTTTCACGTCTCTCCCGAAGTTGCACAAGTTCAGCATTTGCCGACTCAAGCTTAACGTCGGCCTCCTTCAGCAGTTCTTGATCTTTGGCAATTTGGAGGTTGAGACGTTCCCGTTCCTCGGTGAAGTCTTGGCCAGCTTTCTCCATCTCGGTTTTATGGAGCACCTTAAGTTTTTTTCATTTCTGCCTTGAGCTTGGCAATTTCATCATCTTTGGTCCGGAGGAGGGCGAGCTCATCATCCTTCTTCTTAAGTTCGGCCTGGTGCTGCCCTGCTTGTTCGAGAAAATGCAGCATCATATCACACACGGTCACACTATCTTCAAGAGATGCTGAAACAGTTTGTTGACCCGGCAAAGCCGAGGTATAAATATCTGCCGAGCCAAGAAGAAAAGGAGAGAGAACGCAGAAGAAGATTAAGCAAAACTGACTTACCTTTTATTTGCTCCAAGTTCTTCCTCATGATGGTGTTCTCGGCTTCCACTTCGGCTGCCCAATCCGAATAACAGATTAGTTCGGCGGGAGAAGACAAAAAAAAGCCAAGGAGAAAACTTACCCCTTTTCTCGAACTCAGTGAGAAGCGTAGAATGTTTTGAGCGCAGCGCCTTATGTGTGTCCAAGAGGTGCTGAAACTCAGCGCTCCGACGATTGGTGGTAACCTGAGAAAAGCAAAGTTGACTTGATCATGTGCATATTCGAAGTGTACAAGATCCATGCCAAGTGGAACTTAACCCGGCTCTAGGTGTGTGCAGATTCGAAGTGTACAAGATCCAGGCCAAGTGGAACTTAACTCGGTTCTAGGTGTGTGCATATTCGAAGTGTACAAGATCCGGGCCAAGTGGAACTTAACCCGGCTCTAGGTGTGTGCATATTCGAAGTGTACAAGATCCGGGCCAAGTGGAACTTAACCCGGCTCTAGGTGTGTGCATATTTGAAGTGTACAAGATCCGGGCCAAGTGGAACTTAACCCGGCTCTAGGTGTGTGCATATTCGAAGTGTACATGATCCGGGCCAAGTGGAACTTAACCCAGCTCTAGGTGTGTGCATATTCGAAGTGTACAAGATCCGGGCCAAGTGGAACTTAACCCGACTCTAGGTGTGTGCATATTCGAAGTTACTAAGGAGCTACGCTAAGCTCTCTAAGGAGCATCCGGCCAAGTAACAAGTTACTCCCCTGGAGGCTCGGGGACTAATGGTTATATCACTAATGTTTAGCACATGTTAAAGAAAAGACAAGGTAGCATACCTCCATCATCCGGCCGGCAAGGTTGATAGCCTTGGCGGCTGTATTCATTTGCGCGGCAAACTCGGCAGGCCCGGATTTCTTCGGGAGATCGTCGTTATGAATGAACTCCGCCTTGTTCCAGTTATTGACAAACTCAATCAAGGCCGGAGGATAGCGCTCTCTGCTAGGCATGTGGGGTGCAATTAAACCCTTGGCATGGGCTTCCCTCCTTTCAATTTGGGCAGTAGCAGGGCTAGTGTGCAATGCAAGTTGTGTATCAGCTGACCCGGTAGGGGCATCTTTCTTCGGTGGGGTCTTCTTCGGAAGCATGGATGTAAGTGTGTGTTGTCCAGCCTCGATGGATGCTGCCCTGGTGGCGTTAGAAGTTTTCTTGGCCTTAGGATGCTGCTGAGAGATTGAAGTTTGTGCTGTGGATTTGCTCTCGGGAGCAGCCTTGGTGCTAACTAGGCCTTCTCACCGAGTCTTGGAAGACTCGGACGAGGCGGAAGGAGTTGGTGTTGCTGGCACTTGTGTTGCTGTCGTTGATGCGGGCACTTGTGCTTGTGATGGTGCTAGTTTTGGTGGTGGTGTTGTGGGTACCTCGGTGGTGGCAGGCTGCGGCTGAGCCAAAGGAGCTGGGAGCATCCGCTTCCTCGGCAGAGCCACTTCCCCCTGCCCCGAGGTTGTCTTCCTCTGGACGTGGTGGGCTAGAACCCGGAGCAGTCGCTGAACCCTCCTGAATGGGGCTCAGTGGGCATGTATCATCGCCACGAGGGGGAGAAGGGGTATGCCGGAGAGGCGAAGCAATGCTGGATCCGCTCTGGGGAACCTCCACAGCAGCCCTGCCGAATCAAACGACGAATAATAAGTTACAACAGAAGAAAAGCACGAAGCAAAGGGTTGGACAGAGAGAAAAGTGACTTACTCATCAGAAGTCAATGGCTCCTTGGGCTTCCGAGCCCTCCGAGTTATGGCCTTAGTCGTAGGCTTGGTGGCAGCTTTGTCTGTGGACTTCTTTCGCCTCTTGGTTGGCTTAGAAGGTCCGGAAGAAGCACCAGATGCGGGCGCCCGTTTCTTTGACGCGGCCAGGATCGGCTCACCCGTGGCAAGAGGAGGGTCTTCATGGATCTGCCCAGCCGGATTAGTTCAAGTCAGAAAGGAGTAAGAAAGGGGCACGGCATCAAATGCTTCCATCACCTCAACGTCGGAATCATCTTCATCATCAGGCCAATCTCTTAAGGAAGAGAAGTTACCGGTAGGTCGTTTGGTCGCATCAGGGAATGGCAGGAACATTTCTTGATCCGGCTCCTCCTTGTTCGGGGCATCACGATCCTTCACCCATTTAAGAGAAGGCTCGGGGCCATCCTCGAGGGTTTGCTGAAGAAACAACTAAAAATGCAAAGGGATCGAACAAACAACAAATTGCGACATATGATTTAACTCGGAAAAAGATTAGATCACGAGATTTACCACAGGAAGAGCCACAGGGCGCAGGGGATCCCACGATGCGACGTGGTGATACAGTTAACAAGGAGACAGACACGGCGTGACGTGTGCAACAGTAACACTTGACATTAACTACAGCAGTAACTGGCGCATGCCCTTAAGATGAGGCAAAATAATGATTACCCTCCACATGGGACGTGGGGAAGCGTACGAGAGAAGGAAGGATAACCCGGATAACTAAAGGGTGACCCGGCCAGCAAGTGAAAACTCAGAATGTGCCAAGGGAAAGTTAGCCCATGGAATCCGAACTATAAGATAACTTGGAAAAGGAGCAAAAGGTTCGATAAATTGAACCTGATGTGGCCTTAGCAGCTAGAGCTGCCAAGACCGCACCAGCTTCGGGGACTAATGTTGGGGGGATACCCCCAGGTAGGGTCATGCCGGGGTATAAAGGCCGAGTGAGCCGAGGTACGGCAAGGTCAAAGTGTGTGCTGGCCGAGTCACCTCAAGGCTGGCCGAATCATGGAGTAACCCGGACCGAAGGATGTCCGCCTAACTGAGTCCCGGCCAACATATGTAGTATGCCGGCAAGATTTATGTAACTTGTATGTAGGTACCCGCGTGGCCGGATTAACCAGGCATGATCCGGGTTATATCAGGCTTGCAAGAGAAGGAAGGTATCTCGCTGGTCAAAAGGTGGTCACTGTACGCTGGACCGTGAGCGAAGCGAACAGAGAGAAGGACCACCAAGGCGTGGCCAACAAGGGTGACGCACCCTATGTCGGATGATGCTGGTGCCACAGAGGCTTACGTAGCCTCTGCATGGCTTATGATGGCGAAAAGTGATCTGGTCGGTTTGCTATTTTGGGAAGAGGCATATTCCTTAGAATATGCCTCCACGTATGCCCTAATTGGGGACCTAGCCTCCCCTATATAAGGAGGGCTAGGGCCTCTGTAGAAGGGGTTGGTTGATCGCTAGTTGCTTGGCATTTGGATAGTGAGTTCCTGAGAGCAAAGTAGTGGTGAGAGTAAGAGAGTTTCTTCTTTCTCCTCTCCCCAATACAGCTCAATGAGCACTTTGTAAACTCATCTAGCTTGAAGAATATAAAGCATCTGTGTGTGGAATCACCACACTATCCCTCCCTGGATTCCTCTAGTGCATATTAGCCCCACCTTTAGCCTATCCATGGCATCTGCCATGACACCACCACGACAGGAAGGATGAAGGAGTAGCGGCGATGGAGATGGTGATGCTGGCACGGTGATGGTGGCGTCGGCGTGGTGATGGCGGCGTCCTCCTTCTCCTCCTCTTCTTGCTTGGATGGCTTGATGGTGTTGATGGAGATCTGGATCTTAGTGGAGCTGTAGAGGCTATGGAGGCAACACGGTGGCAGGGCGCCGTCGTGGATGCGGTAGATGGGATCTAGATCTTGTATATAGTGTATGGTGGCTTCCTCCTCTCTTCTTTGACTCCTCCCTCCTTTATATAGGCCTTGGGGTACCCCTAGGGTTCCCCCAATACCATCATATGACTTAGGGAAGGTTCTGGAGCTTCCAGAGGGCGAAATCTCGTCGTTTGCGACCTTTTTGGCAACTATACGGTGGGAGCTATACGGCCGGAATTATTGCTCCCGCCGTATAGTTGGTCATCAAACCTTTAGTACTCTTTAGTATTTTGGTCGCCATTTCTTCATATGAACTCCGTTTTGGGTGTTCTTGGGCACGTTGAATTCGTATTGTCGAGGGCTATAACCCTGTTGTCTTGGATCTTTATTTTGAGAAGTTGGAAATATTCACTTTTCCAACACCTCAAATGGCCAAGTCTGGTCCCTGTAGCTCCTTCATACTATGCTCTCTTTGTTCCTTTTGCCTTTGTTTTATCCATAATCATCATCAACACCTACACACATGTAAAAGACAAGGAAGAGGGATAATATTCTACCTAAACTACTAAATGTTCAAAGCTCATATTGAATTTAATAAAAACAAGTAATCGTACATATCAGGCATAACAATAGTTAGATGTAGCATGATATGATAGGAAAATGACACAATTTATATTGCTCAAAAGTGTTGTAGTATCACAGCCATCAACTTACCCAAGCTAGATCTTGCTCATCCTCGAGCAAAAGGGATCGATAACTTAATAGATGTGATCTTACTTATCATTGGAAATCAATGCACCGTATCCTTGTTTTTCCTGCAAGCTCAAAGCAAGAGAGCGCATAATCATACAAGGCAATATAAGCTCAGTTATATTATTCCAAACCACTAGAGATTAGTCAAAAACTTCTATGCCCCATGTCAAAGTTAAATCTAGCTTGCAAGTAAACTTGTGATCCTTCTATACGCATTTTTTTGTATTTTTGTATTTATTTGTATAAGGCAAAGCTGAACACGGTTAGTTGTCAATCATAAATAGAAATAGAGTTTTCCAATGCTACCCACTCATGCCATCTATTAAAGTTTCTCAAGTGCAAACTTTCATTGTTAAGCTCATAGAAAATATATTTCTTAGTAACGAGACCATGCCAAAAGAGTGGTATATGTTCAATCGAGACTGTGTAGGCTAGGAAGGACACTCGTGACCATTACCAAGGTTTCCCTTTTCGGTATAATGACTTCTCATAACGGTAAGAGGAGTATTCCAACTTTTGCTTTTAACATAGGCCCATGAGAATACCAATGCATACCCAAATATAGCATTTTTGCTACATATCTTGGGCAACTTATAGCCAAACTCCAAGAGTTCCCCATTTGGATTGTCCAAAGGCCAACGGAGTTGTTAGCATCCCATGTTGTGCGATAGTGGCGCAAGACACGCATAAAGCAATATCTCAGTTTGATTTCCAAGACAAAATTTTGGCATATGTAATCTCGAAACTTTGAAACATCATTTCTTATGTGACAACTCACTCAGTAAGCATCTATTAAGACCATCATTTCCAACACTATGGGGTTGTGCTACTCCATAACCATTCACTTAAGACAATTCTGAACAGTGAAAACTAGCAAGTTTCGAAGAACTTCTTTATTATATTTTTTCTTTTCAAAATCTAGAGAACATGGCAATGTATATTTAGAGGATCATAATATTTTTCACAAGCTAGATAAAAGTTGAACAAGGTGCATCAAAGCTATGGCTTGTATCCTATGGGGCCTAACATGAGCAAGTATATCCCTTATATAAATATGAACAAAAACTCACCTAAGCAAGCATTCAAAAACATAGAGATACACTATAGCATGAAAACTTTTTAAGATAAATAACTTTGCACAAGACTCTACGCATGCAAAATAACCTCCCCAAGCTAAACTTGAGAAGATCATGAAAACAAAAGAGAAAATGCAGTTATCAAAAGCGAGTATAAGAAGTGCTTACCTCCCCAATCTTAAGTTAAAGCAAGGGTGACACACTTTACCGTTGAGGTGCTTTTAACCTCTACTTTGATGGACAAAGAACCTTTGCTTCAATGAATGCTTCATGATCCGGAGTGTGCCTTCCTTAAGAACCTGGTAGGAACAAGACTAGAAGGACAACAAAATATTTTTGTGTTTTTGAAGACACAGGTTTAGCTCACAAGTGATAAAAAATATATGTCCCACTAAGTCGATTCATCATCCTAAACACCACACTTAAGTCAACAAACTAATTCTAGAAGTGCGCTTCTCCTAAATTGTGATGAAGTGTAAGTGAGACAAAATATGAAACACGAGTGTGCAGCCCCTATGTGCTTATTTAAAAGAGGTTCGAGTTGGAAGATTTTACCAGACACTGATTGTTGAAATGTTGAATTGAAGCAACCAAGTGGCTCATGCGAGTTTTTGCATGGTTGGCACTAGCGTACACGTCATCACACAAGATTCAAGTCCCTACGAAAATAACACACAAAATAAAAGACAACGGTTTGGTATACGAACTAAGTTCGTTCACCCAACTATTGAAAGAAAACAAAAATAAAACATGAACTATTAAAGAGAATTACAACTTAAGAAATTTCTAAGATAGAACTTTATTGTTTACATACGCTCGGCTTCTCTAAAACATGGTAGAAGCTCCCAGGTGGTGTTTCGAGGTTTTATTTTAGAAGAAGTAGGGAGAAAGTATATCAAAATTTTGATACCAGGGTTACCTTCCCATAGCGATTTTGTGGTCGTACCAACTATACGACCGGAACTACACGGCCAGAAAAAATAATTCCCGCCATATAGTTGGTCGTCAAACGTCTAGTAATATGAAATAAGAATTCTAAGCAGGTTTTCGATATCTATACGGCGGCAACTATACGGCCAGACTAGAAAAGGTTCCTC
The DNA here is from genome assembly GCA_910589775.1 of Avena eriantha. NCBI lineage: Eukaryota > Viridiplantae > Streptophyta > Magnoliopsida > Poales > Poaceae > Avena > Avena eriantha. The sequence continues at coordinate 428,108,737 of OU342740.1, forward strand.
TGTATAGTTGGTCGTTAAACCTTCTATACCCTGGAAAAGAATTTTGATGAATGTATCGATAACTATACTACTGCAACTATACAGACGAAATTTTAATTCCCATCGTATAGTTGGTCGTTAAACCTTCTAGAGTCGCCAAAATTTACCTGTTTCTTCGAGGATTCTTTCTTAACCTGAAACTTAGCAAAACACCATGTTTTGACATAAAAATGATAGATTAAAGTTTCGACCAACATTTAGCATGTATATAAAACGGGATTTAAGTACAACCAAGTTTATGCAACACATAGTAACAATAAATTCTACCTTTTGAAAACTTCAACAAGATTACTCTAATAGCAAGACATGCGAAGAATAAAAGTGCCAATGCAACATTAATGCAACTAGACTCGAGACACAAAACTAAGAAAGACACCTAGTAGCTTCCGGGTTGCCTCCCGGGAAGTGCTCACTTTAAAGCCATAAAGCCAGGCTAGGATGCTCCATATATTTCCAACCTGGATCCCAAGGGATATCGACTCGAGGTGAAGTTGTACATACCAGTTTGGAGCATCTTGAAGTAGAGTTCGGTCGGAGTCATACCCGCTTACGGTGCATCGACATCATGTAGATGAATAAGTTCTCGCTTTCAAGCTAGTGTTGATGCACCAAGCTTGGTGAACATGCCTTTGTGTATAGCTGCAATGAGAGGATTTGAGATTCATATAAAATTCTTAAATCTTTACCTTGGTTACCTGTGTAGGGGAACACTTCATAGTATTCTTCCTTCATAGCAGGGAGTTCAGGACCCTGCATGTTAGTGTAGCAAGGTTCCACCTCTAGTTCATTATTATTAATGCTCTCCATATGAGTGTCTAGACATAAGGCCTCCGCTAAACAATTATCAACAGTTTTAGCATCATAAAAGTAACTACTAGAGTGAGAGGCATCACAAATAAAAGTTGTAGTGTGACTCTCTTTGTCAACCTCACCTTTTTGTTCCTCCTTTTCATCGACTAGTGTTTTAATAGCAATGATAGAATCAAAAGTAGGAGTAGAAGGTGTGAGCGGGTGATCAATCCATTCTTCCTCCTTGTGCTCCTTTTCCTCTTCGATCTTTAGTGAGTCCTGCAAAAGGTTATCTTTCTCCATGGCGGCTTTAAACCGCTTCGAATAATATAATACCAATGCATTTTTACTTAAATTATTGTCACAAAAGAGGAATATGAGCTATGCTAAATTAAAAACTCCATCAAGTGCTTCACTTTCAACATCAATACTTCCTAGTCTAAATACCATTTCAGATGCACCTTTGAAAAGAAAGTATTCTAGTACTTCCAAACTAGCATAGGATTTATCTCTATTATAATTTTCTAGAGTAGGATTGTTGGAACACTTACATTGAAAATTAAGGCGGTCATTTGTTATGCAAATTGTGCAATAAGATCCATCATTAGCATGCAACCATAATGAATGCATTTCTAATTAGTCCAACAATTTCTTTATCAGCTCGTATCTAGCAACCAGGCTTGATGAACTTGAATCCTTTATCTCCTCCAATGCTTGTATTATCTCTTGAACAAAATTTATCTCGAAAGACATGATTAGTAGCAACTGTTTTTATAATTTTTTGGTTTTGTAATTTTTTATTGTTTTCAATATAAAAGAAAGCAGTAAGATAATAGCAACAAATTGAAATAAACTATGTGCGAATAGATAACCAAATGCTTTGCTCCCCGGCAACAGCGCCAATTTGATGACTAGGGTCCTATACCAATAACAGGGTTATTGCAGTACTTGTAGGAGCAAATATTTAAAGAGTTTGTCCTGATGGGAGCTCGGTAAACATGACCCCGCAGCCACGTTGTCAATGCGACCATGTTCGCACCCAAACCACGGTTTGGAAATAGCCTATTCTATAAGTTTCTATGATAAATGAATTTAAGATGTTTTGTAATAACTACTACTAGGACTGGGAGAAAACTAGAACAAAAGTAAAACTGAAAAGAGGTGAATGCAATGAGATGAAATATTACTGCTATGATTCCTCAAGTAATGTTGTGTATACCGGTGTGCATGATAAGTGCTTATGGAATAGTTGTTAACTATAATTGTGGCGGTCCCTCATATACCGTTGTCTCCCACCGTTGGTAAGTGGCAACTAGACAACTCAATTGTCCCCACCCTCTTCAGACATGGGTCATCTAGTAAGAGAATAGTGTATTAAGGTAACACGACCAATCAAGGTAAACCATAGAAAAGGCATTAAGTTCTATGGACAACAGTACTCCTAAGCAAGTGTGCTAGTCACAAGGTATCCCATCTGTCACTTTGGGGTCAAGCAATTCGCAACACTATACCTATCTATATCATGAGTGATCTTGAAGGAACTCTGGGCGGTGCATCCTAAGCTACTACTGCCTCCGCAAATCACTTATAACAAATAGCCTATTAGTTCTACCCATGGACTTATCAGGTACCCATGGAAGAGTAGACTAATGATAAGTTTTGTGACACTCCGTGAATCCCTAGTAAATTCCTCAACAATAGATTGGACATCTCCAATCACTAGAATAATATCATGAATAGAACAATGTAAAGGGAAAGCACAAACATATTAATTAACAAGAACACACCACACTTCAATTACTCAAATCATCATAACATTAATAAAAGGGGTTCAACACATGTTACAACCCATCACGGAGATCATGATGGGGAAGGATGAAGGAGTAGCGGTGATGGAGATGGTGATGACGGTGCGGTGATGGTGGCGTCGGCGTGGTGATGGCGTCGTCCTCCTTCTCCTCCTCTTCTTGCTTGGATGGCTTGATGGTGTTGATGGAGATCTGGATCTTGGTGGAGCTGTAGAGGCTATGGAGGCGGCACGGCGGCAGGGCGCGTGGAGGCGGTAGATGGGATATAGATCTTGTATATAGTGTATGGTGGCTTCCTCCTCTCTTCTTTGACTCCTCCCTCCTTTATATAGGCCTTGGGGTGCCCTAGGGTTCCCAATACCGTCATATGACTTAGGGAAGGTTCTGGAGCTTCCGGAGGGTGAAATCCCATTTTTTGCAACCTTTTTGGCAACTATACGGTGGGAGCTATACGGCCGGAATTATTGCTCCCGCCGTATAGTTGGTCGTCAAACCTTCGGTACTCTTTAGTATTTTGATTGTCATTTCTTCATACGAACTCCGTTTTGGGTGTTCTTGGGCTCGTTGAATTCGTATCATCAAGGGCTATAAGCCTATGGTCTTGGATATTTATTTTGAGAAGTTGGAAAATTTCACTTTCCAACACCTCAAATGGCTAAGTCTGGTCCCTGCAGCTCCTCCATACTATGCTCTCTTTGTTCCTTTTGCCTTTATTTTATCCATAATCATCATCAACACATACACACATGTAAAAGACAAGGAAGAGGGATAAAATTGGAGGGATGAGTATGAGAAACCCAATGCCGTCTTTCAAAAAGTTGGTATCACACATCATGTATTGTGTCCCCATGCCCATCAACAAAATGGTTCCGCTGAAAGAAAACATCGTCATATAGTTGAAGTTGGTCTCTCATTGCTTGATAATGCATCCATGCCTCTTAAATATTGGGATGAAGTTTTTCTCACAGCCACATTCCTCATTAACTTGCTTTCTAGTAAAGTTATTGATCTTCAGTCTCCTGTTGAACGTCTCCTTCATATCACACCTAGTTATGATGCTCTGAGAATTTTTGGTTGTGCCTGCTGGCCCAATCTTCGTCCCTATAATACTCGCAAGCTTGCCTTTAGATCCACTAGATGTGTAATCCTTGGCTATAACCCCCTCCATAAAGGTGTGAAGTGTTTAGATGTCTCCACAGGCTGTGTTTGCATCTCTCGTGATGTTGTTTTTGATGAAAATATCTTCCCTTTTGAAGCTCTCCATCCCAATGTTGGTGCCCTTCTCAAAAAGGAGATTCTCCTCTTTCCAACATCCAACACTTATGAGGATGCTCAAAATAATGATGAACCTATGAATGCTTATGTGTCTATTATTGTTCCTGTTTATGTTTCTCCTCGGGAAAATACAGCTACAAGCGAAAATCTAGTGCAAATTGAAAATACAGCTCCACAGCCCGAGGAATCTCAAAATGAAGTTTCAGCACAAAATGACGAACCTGACGCGTTGTTCGAAGAGGATTCAGCCGGACATTCCTCTGCCTGGGTCGATCCCGAGGGTGCTCTGACTGGAGACGTTTCTCCCGCCCTCAGTTCCCCCGCGCGGTCCCTGCCTGTGTCGGCTACCACGTCGCGGTCCCTGCCCACGCCCTCCGCTTTGTCACGAGACCCTGCCTTGGTCATCACGCCGTCTCCACCAACAGATCGCGCCCACAACGCCTCTCCTGGCCTCGCGTGCACCTCGCTCGGCCCCGCGCGGTCGCTGTCACCTGGCGTTGCTCCCTCCGACAACGACCAGGATGCTGCTAATGCAGGAGCTGGCTAGGGCAATGATTGCCCTCCAGCGCCTGGATCTTCTGTGCCTGCCACGCCTGTTGTTGCTCCTGCTGCACCGTCTGGTGTGCGCACTCGGTTATAGAAAGGTATCAGATAACCCAAAAAATATACCGATGGTACTATTTGCTATGGCTTGATTTCCTCTACAGGAGAACCTCGAAACCTTCTCACTGCTCTCAGTGATCCAAATTGGTGTGATGATATGCAAGAGGAATATAATTCTCTTATGATAAACCAGACATGGCATTTGGTTCCTGCTAGTACAAACAAAAACATTATTGATTGCAAATGGGTCTATCGTATCAAGCGTCGTGCCGATGGCTCTGTTGATTGTTATAAGGCCCAACTAATGGCCAAAGGATTCAAGCAATAGTATGGAATTGATTATGAAGGTACTTTCAGTCCAGTTGTTAAAATTTCTATTATCGGAATTGTTCTCTCCATCTTTGTCTCTTGTGGCTGGAGCTTACGGCAGCTAGATGTCAAGAACACGTTTCTTCATGGTGTTCTAGAAGAAGAGGTCTATATGAGACAACCTCCAAGTTTTGAGAATCCAGATGCTCCTCATTATGTCTGCAAACTTGATAAGGCTCTATATGGATTAAAACAGGCTCCTCGTGCATGGTATTCTCATTTGAGCTTCAAGTTGCAAGGTCTTGGTTTTCTTCCTTCCAAAGCTGATACTTCACTGTTCCTATATCACAAGTCTGATGTCACAATTTTTGTCTTTCTATATGATGATGATATTATTGTGACTAGCTCCTATGATCAAGCCATCTCCATGTTACTTAAGGATCTCAATGACAACTTTGCCATTAAGGATTTGTGTGAGCTTCATTACTTCCTTGGTATTGAAGTTAAAAAGATGTCAGGTGGTTTGTTGCTTACACTAGAGAAATATGCTAATGATATCCTAACCAAAGTTGGTCTACTTGAATGCAAGTCGGTCCCCACGCCTATGTCTCCCTCTAAGCCATTGTCTCTTCATGAAGGTACACCCCTTGGTCCTGATGACAGTACACCGTACAGAAGCATAGTTGGGGCTCTTCAGTAATTGACTCTTACACGTCCAGACCTGTCATTTTCTATTAACAAGGTCTGTCAGTATCTTCATGCCCCTACTACATCACATTGGACAGCTGCTAAGAGAAATCTTCACTATGTCAAGGATACCATTCAGCTAGGTATAAATTTTCAGAAATCCTCTTCTACACTACTTAGTGCTTTTTTAGATGCAGATTGGGCTGACTGTCTTGAGGACCACCGCTCTACATGTGGTTTTGCCACTTTTGTTGGTCCTAATTTGGTCTCTTGGAGTGCCAGGAAACAAGCCACTGTGTCACATTCCAGCACAGAAGCTGGGTATAAGGCCCTTGCTAATGCTACTACCACTAGTAGAAAAGCCCCCTTTGGTCCCGGTTCATAAGGGTCATTGGTCCCGGTTTTTGAACCGGGACCAATGCTGGTCCCGGTTCTAGCACGAATCGGGACCAATGGGTCTCCACGTGGCCTGCCGTCACGTGCGCTTGTAGTAGGACCTTTGGTCCCGATTCGTGACATGAACCGGGACCGAATGTCTTTTCTAATTTTCTTTCAAAAAACAATTTATTTTTTCGGATTTTTTTTTCCAATTTTTTTGAATCTATAAATATTTGGACCATTTAATCTCTCACCCGAGGCCTCTCAATTACACTTAGTTTTTGGTCAAATTCCAATAATTAGTTAAACTTCCCGGTCAGTCACCCATGCACACACTACTCCACCCCTAGCACACTTAACATCTTGGTTCCTTCCCATCCCTCTTCCTATGTACCATTTGTAACCTTATGTCTATACTATGATATTAATGATATTAACCCATGCATCTTGTGAGTCACACATTCTTATAATTTGAGTTACAAACATGATTTTAATATACAAAAATGACTAAGTAATACTAATATTGAATAAATATAAAAAATAAAATATGTTTTATTATTATTGCATTAATTCATTTAATATGGCATAATTCATATCTTTAAATCCATAAATCGAAATTCCACAAATAATATGTCCATTATTATCAGAAAAATGTGTGGAATCCAAATATGTCCTTTTTTATTTTAAAAAAAATAAAAATCTGAATTTTGACTCTTTTGGAATTTCAAAAATCTAAAAAAATTGCAAACGGCTAAAGGCTATTGGCATCGGTATCGTAATTTTTTGCCGATAATTTTGATATATTATACGATTTTTTCCGACATCGTATGCACAAATGGCGGCCATCTGAAGTTTTTATAACGTTTTCTTGCAAAATAAGTCGAAATTCAAGTTTTTTAATTTTCATGACAAGTGTATCACTAAATACAACTACAGTTGAAAGGATTTTATTTTTTGATTTTTTTACAATTTTCTACGACTTGTTTTTGAAACTAGAAGACGATTCACGGGATGTGAATTTTCTCCTGCCGCGGCAGAGCAGGCGGCAGAGAATTTCCGATTTTTTTTATCCTGGTTTATGTCTCGAATCGGGACTAAAGAGGGACCCTTTGGTCCCGGCTCGTGGCATGAACTGGGACCAATGCTCCGCTGACCATTGGTCCCGGGATCAATACCCCGAGATGAACCGGGACCGATGTCCTAACGGCATGAACCAGGACCGATGCCTGACATTGGTCCCGATTTGTTATTCGAAACGGGATGAATGGTTTTGGGGCCGGATCAAAGGCCCCTTTTCTACTAGTGTACTGAATTAATATGGGTTGAAGCTCTTCTTACTAAGCTTGATGTCAAGTTAAAGTAGAAGCCCTGCTTATGGTGTAACAATTTGGGTGCTACCTATCTGTCTGTCAATCCAGTTTTCCATGCTCGCACTAAGCACATTGAGATTGATTATCACTTTGTTCGTGAAAGAGTTGCCAACAACAATCTAGATATCAAGTTTATTTCCACTAGAGATCAACTAGCTGATGGTTTTACTAAGGCTCTCCCTGTTAAGAGCCTAGATGAGTTTAAGCGTAATCTAAACATCTCTCGTGGTTTAGATTAAGAGGAGCTATTAGAGTATATTCTACACATGTAATATTATATGGGCACATGTATGGAGTAGTACTCCGACGTACACATTCCTCTCTGTATTGCCACATATGGGGGTTGTTCCCTACATATATAACACGCAACCGATGGTCCCGGAGGAGACGCATCGTTCCCACAAACATTAACAGCCTGTTCGCGGGCGAGCCCAACAATAATGGATACTGCATTTGTCGTCCTAAATTTACCGTGTAGGATAGTGCAAAGCGTTGCGCGTACAAATTTTTTTACAACGCGCATGTATACAGCGGCTGCTGGAGCACACAAACTAGCGCATGCGCCATATACAGCCAGGGGCGGAGACGGGGGGGGCGAGCAGGGGCTAGACCCCCATCAAAGGTTCGGCCCCCCTAATGAATCTGGTGTACGCATTAGTACGGTGGATGATGCATACATGGTAATCAGCTATGCTAATTAACTCAGATAATTAATTGATTAGTACTAAGCCCACGCCTCTAGGTACGCACATAGGCCCAGCCCAATTTTCTAGCTCGATTCTTTTCACCATATTAACTTATGTTATGTTTGGGGCGGCCGAGCGGTCGTGTTTTTACCCTAATCTCAGATCAGATCGATCTACCATGGCGCCTGTGACAGCTGGCGAACTATGCAAAAGCCGGCCGCTAGGAAACTCTCCCCCAAATTGTCGTGTGTTGAACTGTTGACCATGCCGACTGACGAGTGATGACTACTGCGGCGCCTCAACATCACATAGGACGCCGACTTCTGAATTATACCTGATCAAAGAACTCCATCACCCTAGAGGTACTTACGCTGGCAATTCCATGCACATAATTAATCAATTATCTTTTAGCACGGCTGCACGTGTATGCAATACAGTTAAGCCTGATAAAATTGTAGTTGTTATCAGGCAGAATTTTCAATTGAAGCCAGGTAAAGTTGCTAGCAGAAAATCTAACAATTTCATCCATGATATTATAGAAAATTTAGTAAATAACTTTATATTTATCAGCCCTAGTTATTCTGGTAAAGGCTCTGGCTTTTTATTTGCCCTTATTGACAACTCGACAAGCACCAGAAGTTTATAAGTGGGAAAAATTCTCAAGTAGCTTGCGGAAAGCGAAAGACCCGTACAATTTTTTGATTCGTGTGCCTCGCCCCTATGGCTAAATCCTGGCTCCGCCCCTGTATACAGCGGCCGCTCTAATCGCTCGATGTTGGAGTGTCTATGACCATAGTAATGGACAGATTTTCTATGATCAACCGCCAACTGTTTCCAGATGTCTAGTAAAATCTAAATCCTCTTTCTCCCTGATTATACATAGAGCTATACAAAGCCCTTTCAGTAAAATATAAAATCTAGATTTAGCCGTTTGCTCTTCTTCAATTCAAACAAATCAAAAAAAAATTGTTTTCTTAATAAATACTACAAAAATTGAATCGACAAATACATATTGGTTTTCTTAAACAATGTTCAGAGCAATGAACGAAATGCTCCTGCTCCCTCCGATCCAAATAATTGACTCGGATTTGTCTAGATTCGGATGTATCTAAACATGTTCTAGTGCTAGATACATCAGAATCTAGACAAACTCAAGTCAAGTAATTTTGATCGGATGGAGTACATTTTTTATGATACAAGGTGCCAAGGAAAGATGGATTTTCTGGTTTTTGGGTTTAGTTATGGTTCACAGAACATCTAACCATAAGCACTTTGGTTAATTCGATTTAAACGATTTTTTATGGTTTAAACCAAAGTAACGGAAGCAAGCCTTTTCCTCAGCTATTATCGTAGTTCCATAATATAAGATGTTTTAGTCTTTATAAAATGAATATATTTAAACTTTTTTTAGTGTCAAATTCACTCTGAACCTACACCCCAAAAATGTATAGATACGTTTATTTCACAAAAGCTAAAACATCTTATAGTTTGAAACTGAGTGGGTAGTAAACTGATCTCACCTAAACATAAAGTTGCTTACATGTAGTGGTTTACCCTTGGTTATTTGTTTTCCTTTGGCCGACTTTTTCCCTCACAAACGTGAGAGCACACAGTTGCAATATTTTCATCGTTTTTGCCTTCTATCAACATTTCATCCCTTCTTACTTTTCCCCCGTCAGCAGTCAGCGAGACTACATTGAAAATAGAAAAATAGAAATGTATAACTGCTAAAATTATGTGCTATTTCAAAATTCGAGTCAACTTTGGTTAGTCCAGGTATTTTATATACCTGGACATTTCTCAGGCCGGGCCAGAAGAAGCCCGCCCGCACATTTCCTAGACCCGAGCCTGGCCCAGCAGTCGGGCCTAAAAGTTCAGCCCATGTCCGGCCCAAGCTGTGCAGAAACCACCAGGCCATCGGGCCGCCGGGCCTGCCCTTCCTATTTTCGCCTTTTCCAAGGCCCGAGTGGCACATGGACCTCAAAACTGTAGCCGAGGCCTAGCCCACGGGCTAGAAAAGCCCGGCCCGTCAGGCTTCTTTCGGGCCGGGCTGGCCATGCCCAGCTATAGTTATTACCGAAACCGAACAAAACCTATTGGTTATTACCGAAACCAAAGCGTGTATTTACCAAAGTTTTAAGACCGTATTAACCGAACCAGGTGAACCGAATTAACCGGATGCTCTAGGGCTAGAGGAATGGACACATTTTCAATGATTGAACACCTACTATTTCCAGATCTCCTGTAGATTCTCCCTGTTTATACTACATAGAGCTAAACCTAGCCTTTTAGGGAGATTGCATGCTAAACCTAGAGTCCATTTTATGAGCATGGGCGGTACTTTTTCCAATTCATGAGATGTCCATCCTTCACCGGCGACAAGAAACCACGATGGTAACTAAGCACCAATATCTGTGCTCGATGGTGAGGCCCAGTTCTTTTCGGCACTTGCATGTGGTCGATGAGAGTATTGAGTGTGCTCCCAGGCAAAGAATGTTGAACAGACGCAATATGAGGATCCCAACTGTTTAGGGTACAACAACAAAATTCAACACGTATAATTAGATTAACACGTAAAATGGTCTGGCTGACACGTCATCAGTCCCTGCTAGTTATATCACCAGCAGGTTCTGCAGTCAGGCAAGATGATGAGGTCGACCTGATAAACCTGTTTGAATTTGGCCATATCCCTGGAATTCAAATCATTCCTGGGATTTGCATATGGCCCAGCAAATGGCAGGAGTTGCGAAGTTCAGGGCACCATTGTTTCTTGTTACTCTGTTGGGAACAAACAGTGGATTCAACGCTATATCACCAATCTGACAGTTACGCTCAACAGAAATATTCACACATTCATCTACTATGTAATTTCATGAAAAGACTCTCGCCATTTTTGACTTGCAGTATAATTCATCAATCAATGACAGTGATAATGAATCGAGGTTTATATATATACTTTACAAAAGAGATAGGTTATCCTCTTTCACAATGGATCAGGCTGATTATTTGTGTTTATAGAACAAGCACCGCCACACTGATGTGGCATAAGAATGTTTCAATGATGTAAAATGAAAAACTATTACCCATGCATGCATGTGTTACTGCTACTTCTGGCCCGGAAGAAAATTAAGAAGGCTTCAAGTTCAAATCCATCTTGTGGTGCAATACGGCAATTGTCATGACATATCTGATGCAACATTAGGATCCCAACAGTCTTAGAAAGAAAAGGTAATACTGGAAAGTGCAGAGTGCAATAATAGTTTTTGAATATTTACCCTTTCTTATAGCTGGGTATTGTCGTGACAAGTTGCCAACCATTTTCTAGATAAAATGGCACCATGACGGTACCCGGCTTTAAGTTAACAAAGCCACACGGCCAGAGAGATAGCATTACAACGAGAGGCGGCTGGGAGTACCAGCAAGCGTTAACACAGTACAAGCCCCAGGGCAACCGAACAACAGGAAGTAACAAGTTGCCAACCATTGCTGGATAGATTTCCTTTGTCGATGTGAGATCTCTACCATCAATTTCCATAAGGATGGCAAAGTGTCGAATTGGTAACAGTGAAATAATCTGCCATATCACCAGGGGATTGTCCTAAAGAGATCGTGCTAGTACCATGAGTGTCAATGTTAACTCTTCTATTTAAAACAACTATCAGTACAGGAAGCTAAAAGTACCAATACCAAGGCTGCCTAGTTAAAACTATTTCATTTAAGTATACTAGTTAAAAAACAGTCTAGTTGCTGCAGAAGAAAAAATCCTCATCAAGAAAGACAAAAGGTGCATAATGTTTACCATTATGTGGAGTAATTTCACCTAGTGGATTGTCATCATTCATAGTGCACAACTCAATACTACATTTAGGTTTCTATGGGATGCATTTTCATCACCATAGCTCTGCCTCCACCACTGCAATACTGTTTCACCATCCATCTAGAAAACTCTGCAAATGACGTACCTTCTTTCAGCCCTGATGCCAAAGTAGGGATTTTCTTCAAAATCTTTTGCATCAATATATGTACACTACAAGACCTGGCTGATCCATCACAACTGAAGGCCAATTCCATGCGGCCACTTGAATCATCTTCATCAGCATAAGAGCAACCCGAGCAAGGTAATTTTTTGTCTCATGAAGGCATCTCCCGGCTTATGTTTGGCAAGCCAAGCAATACCAATAATTAGAAAAGGACAAAACTGAACGAAACAAGCACATCAAATATACACCGGCCATAACAAAGAGCAGCCAAAGTGCCAACTTCTTGCAGTTTTAGCTACCTACCCTAATTGCAATTGGTGGACTAGGAAAGTCAGCACATGAAAACCCAACAAAGGCAACAACAACAAAAAATACTTTAACGTGCACTGCTTAATAAAGACTTGAAAGTAGCACAAGATCCAGACCCAGGAAACCCAGTGAAAACCTGGAACAACCCTCAAACAAAGCAGGCAGATTTAACAACTGTACAGAAATGCCACTCAGCTAAAGCCTAACCAAAACGCTATTGGATCGGCTCAAAACACTTCAGAAACTACCAACATAGGATTGCCTGCTGTATCCTCCTGACGCGGCACTGTTTCCGTAACTCTGGCGCTGGGGGGCAGCAGCCTGCGCCGGACAATCTCTGGCGAAGTGCCCAGGCTGATTGCATTTGAAGCACACGTCCGATCTGGTGTCAGCCCTGCCAGCTGAAGAGCTGTAGGATGTGGCCAGCCCTGGGCAGTCTCTAGAAAAGTGCCCAGGCTGATTGCATTTGAAGCACAAGTCTGATCTGGCATTAGCGTTGCCAGCTGAAGAACCATAGGAGGTGGCCTTCCCTGGGCAATCTCTAGAATAGTGCCCAGGCTGATTGCATTTGAAGCAAACGTCTGAGCTGGCGGTGGCGTAGCCAGCCGAGGAGCCATAGGAACTAGCCGTGAAGCCGCTTGCTGCTGGTTGCTGCATGGCTACTGCAGGGCAGTTCTGCACACTGTGCCCATTGGACCCACAAACACTGCAAGTCTGTTCATATCGTGTTGCTGATGGTGTAGCAGGCATCCTGCCAGATAAGCTCGCTTGCTGCCCACCCATATTCATGGCATAATTATTGTTGGGGGTCAAACCAGGGTTAATAGCAGCAGCACCATTCGTCTGAGGGGTTGAGCCTGAGCCACCCTCCTCCACCAACAGGCTATCAATTGCTCCCAGAAGACAATGACTATTTTTCGATGTGTCATCCAATTTTTGGGCCTTAACAATGTTGGCTTTCACACGTGCTTCATCATTAAACATTTCTTCCTTGACTTTCAGCTTGAATAGATATTGCTGGAAACAAACGCCCTGTATGATTCCTGCAAATTGTACCTCGTCTTCATTTTTTATCCTGAAAAGATCATGCGCTCCGACGCCAAGGATCTCCTCACCAGCCTCTTGGAATGCGGTTGCATAGGTAGTCCCAGTGTAATCCTGGATTTGACACTGCATCACATACCTATAGTCGCAATCTTCAGAGCTGTGCTCACATCTGTCACATTGCCACATCCCGTCACCATTATTTGTGACCTTTTTGTTGCAGCGAGTACCATTAACCTCCCTGGTGCAAGCAGGGTAACAAAAATTGTCAGTCTTGATGTGTGATATGGCACCCATTACAGTGATCCAATCGGGCTTCTCTGATCTCCCCAAGCCTTCATCCTTGATCTGTGCAACAGTTTTTCGAACATCAGTCCTGCCCATGCTTGACATTCTCCCAGACAAAGAATTGAATGCAGCGTTTTTGCCTTCAGTTATGAACCACTGACTCAGCCTTTCTGCATCAGGAAAGTCAGGATTTATTTTTAAGAAGCTTGAGCTGATTGTGCCCACAGATTTTCCATTGAAATCACCGACAAGGACACTTTTTAGGGCAAGTATAGGATTGGAACCAGAATCACACAGCAACTGCAGCTGCTGACCTTCAGCATCACAGAAGTTACCCCAGAAGGTTGTTTCCACGCTGCAACCAGACATGTCCTTCAGTTCAAGCACTCTTTTCTGGGTTTCCACACCATTCTTCCGCATTAATGTAAAAGAAGGGCTGACTGATGTAACTACCCCAAGTAAATCTATCATGGCACCTTTATCCATGTTCGCTATTTCACTGATTGGTCGGAAATTGAACTGCTGCCTAGGGATGCTGCCGTCATCACCAGAACAAACTTCTACAGATGTTGTAGCATCCAGACTGATTTCGTAGTCATTGTTCAAATGGTTATACTGCTTCTGTGCAGGTTTCAGCCCCCCTCTAGATATCAAATACACCTTATCAACCTCAATTAGGTCATGGAACTTATCAACAACCTCGTTAAAGCATTTTGCACGAATTTCTCCACCATGTGCATCAAGGAGATCAAAGGTGAAGAGTTTTCCTGGACCTCTTGCGTTGATGTAGTTCTTGACATGAGTCTTTGCAGTCACCCTAGCCTTTATTGTCCATGTACCTTGGTATGGGTTCAATGCAGAAATCGGGATAACACGAGGGGCAGCTTCATTCTTAGCAGCTGGACCACTGTTTCTATATGCTGGAGGTGGCTGCTGATACGAAGGCTGTGCAGGACGCCCATAAATATTGGCAGGAGGGCCAGAGCCCCCACCTGTACCTGAAACCGCAAGCCTTTGGTTTTGATGAGAGTTCATTAAAGGTCGCTGAGAGTTTGTCTGCACAACATTGGTATGCATTGTGTTTTGTGCTGACATTGTACCATAAGATCCACCAGACGACACACTGTTAGGGCCATGTTCAATTGTCCGACCAATAGAAGAGCCCACTGTGCCATGGACACCATTGTAGGGTCCACCATATGACAGATTGTTAGCAACTTGTTCCACCCTTGGGGCAACAGCATTTGCTGGTAAGTTAGGCTCCTGGACTGCACTTAAGCTTGTTGTCTCGTAAAGCTTTGGCTTCCCGATCATGGCGCACTCACTTCGCAGAACATTAAGTTTGCAAACAATAATGATCCTGATTGCAACAGAGAAGAAATGTGTCAGCTCAACTAACTAGAAACTTATTTGCAAACATCGATAATCCAAAGTTTTCTGAACGATATCTGGTTAGTTCTACCTGAGGATTTCTTTTATATATATATGAACTCAGTTCATAAAATGGTGTACTTGCTAACTTGCAAAAACATGAGCAGTCTGAAGAAGAGATTGGAGAATACGATAGTTGAAACACTCCTTCAAAATTTAAACACCCCAGCATGCCCATGCTATTTGCTATATTATAGAATTATGAATGTTTAGTTATGGCCACAAGAACAAATAAGGTTCCAAACACTTGCGAACGTCCTACAGCTCAGATACTGACAACATGTGAAATATTTTTAGAAGAGCGTTGGACAGGGCAATCAGTAATCAAAATGAAAGGTTGCTGACCAAAAGCGTTGGCACAAAATACGACACCTATTTTCCCCACTGCAGCGAACATACAAACATGATGCCATGTGCTGATAAAATCCTACACAGCCAGGTTATTCTTAGAAAACATAAATTTCACAAACTATAAGTCTGGAACTTTCTTGTCACTGGTAGATTGTCAAGACATGAACAGCACAGTGCGTCTTGTGAGTACACTTGCAAAAGGAAAACAGCATGTTAAATCATGGCTGGATAGGAAATCAAACTTTCTCAGAGTCCACACAAGGATGAGATTCAAGCAGGGTACAACAGCAACATGAAAGGTTCAGGGCATTCATTTGACATAACAAGAAACCAAACACAGCGTTCCGACATTTATCAGCAGTATCAACACCAAAGATACCTTATTCTGGTGGGACTGGATGAAAACTAAAAGTAATAAATTAATGGCCCGCGCTCTGCTAGTAAAAATGACATAGGAATATCAAATGCAATCAATCAAATCTGATCTTATACGCGGTGATTCAAGAAACGCGGACAACCGCATTCTCCTATACCGGTGATTCAAGAAACTACCACGAGATCCCATCTTGGCCGCAAAAGCTGGTAACCCAGGCACATGGTGACCAACCGAAGCAAGAAGAGCAAGATCCAATCTTTGCCGCGGAACACGCCAAGGGAACCTAGACCAGTACATCGACATGGGGTTGGAGAATGTGCTTCACCTGCGGTTCTGGATGGTGTTGCACATGATGTCCATGAGCTGGACGATGGAGCCGGGGCGGAGGACGCCGTCCCTGACGAGGTGGTTGAGGTCGGTGGAGAGCATGGACTGCAGCGAGTGGACGCCGTCGGAGACGAGCATCCGGAACCGCTCCGACTGCTGCGCCCCGGCCGCCGCGCCCTTGGCGGTGACGGGCCGCACGTCCGCCGCCTGCAGCACCGGCTGGGTCGTGCCCGGCCCGTTGGGCAGCTCCGCGATCTCCTTCACCGCGCCCTGGGCCAGCCGCGGCGCCTCCATCGGGTCGATTCGACCGGCGGCGGACCTTGGGGAGGGGCGGGGGCGGATTTGGTCTCAGGATTTGGGGGAGGGTTCTGCCGTTGGCGTTGGGGGAAACCTGGGGGTGTAGGGAGGCGGCGGCGGCGCGGTGTACGGGTGGAGCGGTTTGTGAGGTCGGGGCGTATGGGCCGGGTGCAGGGAGGGTTGTTCTGGAAGTTTTGGGTGGAGCGCGCTAGTGCGGGAACGTTTTCGATGGGGAAGGGAAACCGAAAATTTATAGTTGGGGGAATGACGGGAGAAATGTCTTTGGCCTCAGTTTCAGCCCATCTTTAAGTTAAAATAAAACTCGTTCATGCTTCTTTATACTCTCCGTCCCAAAATAACTGATTTGATTTGTCTATATTCGAATCGTATCTACTCCCTCTGTTTTAAAATATAAAATATTTTAGCTTTGTGAAGGGAGTGTATCTAGACCCTTTTTAATGTATAGTTTCACATTAAATCTAAATGAACCTATACACTAAATAGGGTCTAGATACACCCCTTTCACAAAACTAAAACGTCTTATATTTTGAAACGGAGGGAGTATATAAAAAACACGTCTAGATACATTTGAATCGATACAAACCCAAATCAGTTATAGATACATTCGAATCTATACAAACTCAAATCGGTTATTTCTGAACAAAGAGAGTTTTTTTCTTTAATACTTCTTTGATGTTGGTCGCGTCCCGATAAACGTATTTGAGGGGCATGTTTGGTTGCTCGTGGGTTTTACTCGTACTTGGAGATCATGGCTCCACGGAAGCTGCGCGCGTCAATGCAACCTCTCGTATCAAAAGGGTCATTCGTTTGGTTCCATGTATTATTATTTTCCTATGGATTGAGAAGCCAAACTCCAGTCATTTGGTTCCATGTATTTTAGGATTTTAGCAAATTGTACTTACTTGGCTAGCTGCATTGTCCCTGCTAGCTTACCTCCTGACTAGTGAGGTGAGCTTACCCAACATCATCAAGGTAGAAAATAAAGTTCCAGAAAAGTGCAATGCAGAGAACTACTAGCTTGTATTAACACAGGTTCGACATAATAAGTCATAGCAGCATGAGTACACGAGCAACTGCTCGTGATGCAGTACTGATTGATCATACAGAGGGTTTATAACTTATAACTGAGTACCACCTCCCAAAATATACATACCAAAGTTCAGGGGTCACCGCATCCATAGTTCATCATACTAACTACTCCAAAATACACATCACATCCATCATCATCAACACCACTACTAGCACCTCCTAGAACAACTCAGTCCGCTACTCAGAGGTAGTGCTTGTTCAGGAAGGTCGTGAACCAGTTCAACCTGTGCTCATGGGTCATGGCAAGATACCTGGTCGCCTGTCCGCTGTGCTCCATCAGGTAGGTAAGAGCACGGTGTATCGCAGTCACAGAGACGGCCGCAACGGGAATGCGAGGACCATAGATGATCTTCATCTGAGCATAGTTGTTAATGGGCTTGTTGATCAACTCGGTGCCCGATGGCTGAGCTACATGAGAATCACTGTTAGTTCATATGTGAGCTTTACAACTACTGATGCAAGTTCAAATATATCGAACCTTGATGTGCACATAGTAATCATCATCGTCCATGATGATAGAAGAGTTGTCCTCAACCCAGCGCACGGTCTCAAGCCTCTTGATCCTCAACACCCGAACCTAGCGCACTCTCCAGTGCCTCGTGTGGTTGTACACCTGGTTCGGAGTGACTGTCCGGCCAGAGAACTTGAAGACTTCCTCTACAATCAGGCACATTTTCGCCTGTCTGAATCCCCGCACTACTAAACCCCCTTTCTTGATCAACTAGACAACCTGATTTAGGACGAAGGTGGACAGAGATGTTGGCCATGACATGGCCAACTTCCTCCTCGCCACCGCATCAGGCATCGACACATAACGCAGAGGCATCACAAAGGCTGCAGACAGATCAGGGGACGCAACTTTCTCCTATGATACTAGAGATACGCAATGTGTTCAGTTCTAGGGGAAGAACTATACTTATAACACTAATCCTACCTACAACACATGGCAATCCTCACTGGACAACATGACCATGAAAATGCTCAGGTCATGATCATACCACTTGCATGTAGTCCGTCTCCTCCTTCAAACTCACTCAATGCCATTTTTTTGAAACGGGCGCAAAAGATTTGTCATATTCTATTAATTAAGAAGAAGAGAATTGCCCAGTTAATAAACTAAAAAGTAGGCGAAAACCGCTACAACAATCATCAAACCACGAGGGAGCATCCAAAGGACACAACCTCCAAAACCAACAAGTACCCACAACCTACTACAACCACAAACCGACGACACTTGGAGCCAACAATACCTCAAAGAAGACCAACCTAATGGATAACACAAAAGAAGCTCCAACGATCAACCATCACATGAACCCTTTCTCGCTACACCTCTCGTTCGTCAGTTGCCTCTGATAGAAACTTTTCTAAGAGACCTCTCCATATTTCTAATTATGTCTTCTGTGGCCTTTCCTATCAAGACGCAATCAATATCCTTGCCATATCTGGGGCTCGCCGCCTCTAAACTAGCGAGAAAGACGCAAAGTTCTATAGCAAAAAGAGCCTCGAAGCTATGCGCCAACACTTTTACACTAACCACAGAGGCGGGCAACTGTGGTGGCGAGGGCTCCACAGCCACCGCCAAGGCCTCCGAAGAGCCTGACTCCAAAGGAAGCACCACAGTAGATTCCCCACACAACTCATGATCCTCACCCTTAGAGGCAACCGACACATCAGGCCGCGACGATTAGTAGGGACTGCCACGAGGAGAGAAACAACCGTAGAGATGTTCTTCCTCAATCACAGACAACTTGTGCTCAGCAGAGTCAAGCGAACGCAAACCATTTGCCTCCACCGGCTCTAAAGAAACACCATCACGCGCCAACAATTTCTTGAGAATTACCACCTCCTTGTGAAGGGGCGAGACGCCTCCTCGATGTGGACATCAACCAGCTGAAGGAGCTCCAAGCGCATCAATGCAACCCGGGACTAAAAAAGGGAGTCCAAACTAGTGTTGACTGATACATTGCAAATGTATCTATAATTTTTGATGTTCCATGCTTGGTTTTATCTACTTTCTTGTGTTTTGTCCACACTTTGGAGTACTTTTCATATGATTTCTTGGACTAACCTATTAACAAGAGCCACAGTGCCAGCTGCTTGTTTTCTGCTGTTTTTGGTTCCAAGAAGTCAGAAAATGAATATTCTCGGAATTGGACGGGACAAAAGCCAAAGCCGCTATTTTACCAGAAGTCATCTGGAGCCAGAATACGAGACAGAGAGGGGCTAGGGCCTGGCCACACCACCTGGCCGCGCGGCCAGGCCTGGCTCGCGCCAGGGGGTGGTCTGGCCGCCCCAGGCACCCCCTCGGCCTCTCCTTCCGCCTATATATTGCCTCTGATACGGAAACCCTAAGTACCCGATCAAGATTCCACGAAAGTGCCTGTAGCCGCTGTCATCTCCATCCCTAGATCGAGAGGGATCTGAATCTCTTCCCGGCACCCTGCCGGAGAGGGGAATTCACCCTAGAGGCCTTCTTCATCATCATGCAAGCCTCCGGTGTGATGCGTGAGTAGTTCATCTCTGGACTATGGGTCCATGTAGTAGCTAGATGGCTGGTTCTCCTCCTTTGTGCTTTCATGTCTAGATCTTGTGAGCTCCGTTCATGATCAAGATCATCTATTTGTAATCCATACATGTTGTGTTTGCGGGGACCCGATGGATATTGAGATGATATTTCAGATTGATTATTGATTCTATCATGTCTTTGTTATTTGTGATCTTGCATTATTTCCGTTGTTAGTAGCTATCTTGGCCAAGTAGATGCTAGCAACTCCAAGAGTTAGTATTTATGCTCGATAGTGGGTTCATGCCTCTGGTAATCTGGGGAAGTGACAGAAATCTCTAAGGTACTAGATGTGCTGTTACTACTAGGGAGAAAACAACAACCCTTTGTTCATATAACAATCGTATTGTTTACTTTACATGCAATTCGTAAAGCAATAATCTATTGCTTGCATCTTAATACTGGAGGGGGTTCGGATGATAACCTGAAGGTGGATTATTAGTCATAGATGCAGTTGGATGGCGGTCTATGTATAATGTTGTAATGCTGAATCAAGTCTCAAAGGAGTCAAGATGATTAGTATATGCTTGTATGCTTTCTCGATGTTTGTCAATTGCCCCGCTGTAATTTGTTCACCCAGCATGTTATCTATCTTAAGGAGAGCCACCTCTAGTGAACTATGGACCCCGGTCCTTTCTTTTACATTCAATCTACAAACTGTTTACTGCTTTGTGTTTACTTTCTGCAAACTATTACTTCCTTCCATTCGATACATTTAATCCTTTGTTTTTAGCAAAACCGGTGAGATTGACAACCTCATCGCAAGTTGGGGGCAAAGTTCTGTGGTTGTGTTGTCTAGGTCTCCACGTTGCTACTGGCACCGGTAGTGCGCCCTACCAACGTTCAGCTAGTTACACCTTTGGGGTGTTTCCTTGCTCCTACTGGATTGATAACCTTGGTTTCATACTGAGGGAAAACTTGCTGCTGTGCTCATCATACCTTCCTCTTGGGGTTCCCCAACGAGCTCGATATATTTTGGGACATCAACAACTTTTTCTCGCGCCGTTGTCGGGGAGTCAAGGACATCTTCACAAGGGGAGTCCCTCATAACCAATCTCTTTACTTTGTTATTTTTGTTTTGCTTAGTTTCTTTTTATCTTGTTTGCTTGTTTATTTATCAAAAGACACAAAAATTAGTTTTACTAGTTTGCTTTCTTATTTGAAAACACACAAAAATGACTACTCTTGAAAACACTAAGTTGTGTGATTTCACTAGCACCAACAACAATGATTGTATGAGCACACCTATTGCTCCACCGGTTCCTGAAGCTACTTTCTTTGAGATAAAACCCGCTTTACTCAAATTTGTTATGAGAGAACAATTTTCTGGTATTGGTAATGAAGATGTTGCTGCCTGATACATTGCAAATGTATCTATAATTTTTGATGTTCCATGCTTGGTTTTATCTACTTTCTTGTGTTTTGTCCACACTTTGGAGTACTTTTCATATGATTTCTTGGACTAACCTATTAACAAGTGCCACACTGCCAGTTCCCTGTTTTCTACTGTTTTTGGTTCCAAGAAAGTCAGAAAATCAATATTCTCGGAATTGGACCGGACAAAAGCCAAAGTTGATATTTTACCGGAAGACTCACGGAGCCAGAAGGAGAGTCGGAGAGGGGCCAATGGGTGGCCACACCACCCCATGGCGCGGGTCCCCCCAAGCCGCGCTAGGGCATGGTGTGGGCCCCTGGCCGCCCACCGACCTTGCCCTCTGGCATATAAGAAGCCTCCTGAGGCATAAACCCTAGATCGTCAAGCCTCCAGCCACAAAAAGTTCCGCAGCGCCGCTGCCACCGAAGGGGAGATTCGAGGGACAGAAAGTCTTTGTTCCGGCACCCTGCTGGGACGGGGAAGTGCCCCCGGAGCCATCTCCATCGATCTCCACCACCATCTCCATCACCATTGCTGATTCCCATGATGAGGAGGGAGTAGATCTCTCTCGAGGCTAAGGGTTCTACCGGTAGCAATGTGTTCATCTCTCTCTATGTATGATCTTATTGAGATCATGAGCTTGTAATCTATAGATCTATTCTGCTACTCAGGTGCTTTAATGAATCTCTGCTCTCCCCATGTGTGTGAAAGTGACAGCGTGCTCACCATGGTGGCACTTAGGCTAGAGATTACAAATACTTGTTATGAGTTATATTTGGAGTTGGATATCTTTATGAAATTGTGGTGTTTGTTAGACTCATCTAGTACTCAAGGTGACAGTGTGGGGTTTTCTAGATGGGAAAGATGAACTTCGAGGTGTGCTGTTATAGCCCTACCGTTGATTAGAGTGTCCAACCAGAGAGTAGTTCAGTGTAGTATCATAAAGAAGAATATATTTATATGAGAGTGTTCACTAGTGAAAGTATGATCCCTATGCCTTGTTTCTAAGCATTGAAACACCATTTGCAATTAGATCTATTACATGTTTGCTTGCTTCAATCTTTATTTCAGTTTGCCTTTAGTCTTTTCCACACCATCGAGCTATTTTCTATCACCGTTGTCTTATATCTATACCACTTGTATTTCACTATCTCTTCGCTGAACTAGTGCACCTATACACCTGACAAGTGTATTGGGTGTGTTGGGGACACAAGAGACTTCTTGTATCTTGATTGCAGGGTTGCTTGAGAGGGAATACCTTTGAACACTTCCTCCCTGAGTTCGATAAACCTTGGGTTATCCACTTAAGGGAAAACTTGCTGTTGTTCTACAAACCTCTGCACTTGGAGGCCCAACAACTGTCTACAAGAATAGAAGTGCGTAGACATCAAGCTATTTTGTGGCGCCGTTGCCGGGGAGGAAAGGTAAAAGGTATTCACACCGGAGGATTAAAGAAGAAGAACCTCCCACGGCAAACGCCTATTTTCTGGTGCCGTTGCCGAGGAGGTAAGGTAAAAGGTACTCACATCCTCCGGTGTGAGTGCTCGAAGTTATTTCCTTTAGATTCTGCAATTTTGTCTTTTTGTTTCTTGTTTTCACTAGTTAGGCTTAATGGAAAACAACAACAAAATTAGAGAGCTTTATAGTATTTATCTTGAGTTAGGACATGAAGTGTTTGAAGAGAAAATTAAAAAAACTATGGAACTTTATTTGCATGCTAATAGCAATGTTGTTAGTATGAATTCTTTGGACACCATTATTGCTAATGCTATGGAAAAGTCTAAGCTTGGGGAAGCTGGTTTTGATGAGTATGATATTTTTAGTCCCCCAAGCATGGAGGAGAAAATCTACTTTGATGATACTATGCCTCCAATATATGATGATTACAATGATGAATATGATATTTTCAGTCCACCTACTATTGAGGAGAAAATTAATTATGATTACAATATGCCTCCTATATTTGATGATTATGGTGATGAATATAATAATGGTAGCTATTTTGTTGAATTTGCTCCCACTACAATTAATAAGAATGACTATGTTTATGTGGGGAGTATTAATTCTTTTATGCATGTGGCTCATGATAAGAATGTTTCTTGTGATAGTTATATTGTTAATTTTATTTATGATGCTACTGAAAGTTATCATGAGAGAGGGAAACATGGTTTTATGTATCTCAACAATATTAAGTTTCCCCTCTTTATGTTGAAAGTCTTGAAGTTGCACTTGTTTTGCTTTACTATGCTTATTGCTTTGTGCTTTCATGACTTGTTTCTCTACAAGATTACTATGCATAGGAAGTGGGTTAAAATTAAATGTGCTTTGAATTTGCTTCTTGATGCTCTCTTTTAATTCAATTCATATTTCCTATGTGAGCATCTTCTCAAACTATCATACCTAACTTAAAAGCATTAAAGAAAAGTACTTATTGGGAGATAACTGAAAAGTTTTAGACGAGTCTTGGAAGTTATTAACTCTGTAATAACCTCTCATTATCCTTTTTATTTGCTTTTTGTGCCAAGAGTAACCTCTAATGAGAGAGAAGTAATGATTGGGAAAGTTGCTGTCCCGAAACAGATTTCTGTGCTTCACCGTAAAAATTCTTGTAAAATCTCTGTACGTCATTTTAAGGCGTGAATTTTTGTGCTTCTGCCACAGGTTGTTATCTAACTTTCGTTAGTTAAACACTTTTTTATTTGAGTAACATAAGGTCTTCTAAAAAATTCGTCTTTACCTGCTAGTCTGTTCTGACAGATTTCTGCCATTTTCTGCATTTGCTTCTTGTTGGCTCCTTTTTGAGTTCTTTTGGGGAATTGAGATTTTTTAGGGAAGTGCTACAGTAGCTAGTGTTTTAATGGAAGTTTTATTGGTGTTATAACTGAACCCTAAAGACCTATTATCTTGAGTGCACTAATGTTGCTAATAAAGATTGTGTGAAGTTTTGTATGAAGGAAAATTTTCAGGTGTATGGAAGGAATGAGTAATGAGATAAAGGATGGACTAAAGCTCAAGCTTGGAGATGCCACGCATGTCACCCCAAGAAATATCCAAGAAGTACAAGCGTCAAAGCTTGGGGATGCCCAAGGCATCCCCTTCTTCATCAATAAAAATCCCAGGTTTCTTCCAAACGCTTCATTTTTATTGTTTCATGCACAGTTGTGTTGTTCTTGGAGCGTCTTCTTTTTGTTTTCATTTTGGTTTTTCGTTTGCTTGGTTTGCTTAGTTTTCTAAATAAATTGGTTAGACCCCCTCTTTTATACATTGGTTTTCAAATAGTTTGGTTTGGATTGGAAAAGAGTAGGAAAAGTTCATGCTTAAGTGGTAAAGAGAGCTTGTTTTTTACTGTGGCCTATGCTTTGTCATGTCATGCTTGATATTTTTTGGCTTTATGCTTAGTGATCTTTGCTTTAGCATGACTTGTTATAAACAATTGAGATTGCTTAATGTTCCTTGGATGAATCATGCGCTGTTTTAGCATATTAAAGCATAGTATAGTGGTATTCTCCTTTGATGTTTTATTTGGGTTGACTTGGCACATGCTCACACCATGTTATGACTATCTCAAGTCACCATAAGCCTGTATGATCCTTTAGTTTTCAACTTGTAGTATCACTTTATACTTTGATCAATGATGTTTTGCCGCTCTGCATGATTATGGCCATTATTGCTCTCTTAGTTTGTCGCTCCCAGTCTTTTGCTAGCCTCCACAACCAAGTATGAGTTCCACTCATGCATCCAACTCCCTAAACCAAGTTATTCCAAAGAGTCCACCACACCTACCTACTAGCTTATGCTATTCCAAGTATATTCATGCTTTTGTTTACCTTCCAAATTAAACTTGTTATGAGAAAACTAGTGATTAAAGCTCTCACGAACTTGATGGCACACTTTACTTTTCTTGCCCTTAATAAACTTGAACCATTGTGTCGTCTATGTTGTATATGCTTGCGCTTTATAAGTTGAAGTTAGCAGAACCATGTATCATGGGGAACGCTTTCAACATTGTACTTGTACTTTGTACCTAGTTGATATCATGCTCTTTTGTATATGGATGTCGTCGGTGTGAAATGAAAGGGGAGTTTCTAAGTCCATGGAGTTATGTATATGTGTTAGAGAAACGCCTGGGCCGCTGGTCTAATCCATGCTGACATGGTGGAAACCTGCAGCGTAACCATAATGAGCTGTCTATGAAGCATTCTTCTTATAAAAAAGAGTCCTATTGAGAAAAAAGGAGAAAAAGAAAAAAGAGAGATTATGAAAAGAGGAAAGAGAGAAAAAAGCACCATATTCCCATGGTAAATAAGAAGATTGCTGAGATGCTCGTTGTCTACTTGCCTTGTCATTTTGATATGGGGATTCTTCTGTATCATCGGGCAAGGGGTACCCCGTTGGCGGTTGAAAAGGAAATAGACATCGCCTAGAGGGGGGTGAATAGGCGTTTTAAAATTATTACGGTTTAGGCTCTAATAAATGCGGAATAAAACTTAACGTTTAATTTATCAAGCCAAAACCTATATCCAATAGTTTCACTAAGTGCACCAACAACCTATGCTAAGCAAGACTAGCAACAAGGTGATAGCAAGATATAGTACTTCAAGCACGAAGGCTATCACAATGTAAATTGCATAGGTAAAGGGCTCGGTTGAGAGATAACCGATGGACGCGGAGACGATGATTTGTTTCCCGAAGCTCACTTCCAAAGAAGCTACGTCTCCGTTGGAGAGGTGCGGGGGCGCAATGTACTTCGAACGCCACAAATGGCTCACCTCGAGGTGTGGTGGCTCGATGCTCACCCAACGCCACACAAGGCCTCACCAAGGATGCGAAGCCACGCAACTCACCGACGCCACAAAAGGCTCACCCTATTCTCCCGTGAGCTCGCCACAAAGGCCTACTCACGTTCCACTATGGGACACTTGAGGGCGGTCACCGAACCCGTACAAGGCTTGGGGCAATCTCCACAACTCAATTGGAGGGCTCCCAAGAAACGCCACAAAGGCTCCACAATGCCACAAAAGGCCAACAAGCTTGGGGAACCTCCACAACTCAATTGGAGCCCCAAGAACAATGCCACAAAGGCTACAAAGCCACAAAAGGCTACAAGACCAGAAAAGGTCAACTATCCAACCACACAACCGTCTAGGGTTCCAAGAACCCAAGAGAAACAATCCCAAGGGATTGAACTCACCGAATCTCCGAGGAGAACTCAAACCTATGCACCAAATGCAAGAGGCAAGTCCTTCTCTCTCAAATTCCACCAAAGCTACAAAAGCTATTGGGGGAATAAGGGAGGAAGAACACAAGAGGAGAACACAAAACTCTCCAAGATCTAGATCCCAAGGATTCCTTCACAAAGAAGGGATTTTGCTTGGTGGGGCTTGTAGATCTAGATCTTCTCTCTCAAATCCCTCAAAAAGATGCAAGAATCATAGGAGGGATAAGGAGAGAGGGCAAGCTCTTCATGGTCAACAATGGAGGAGAGAGAAAGCAAAAAACCGAGAAGAACTAGAGTTTGGGCCGAAGGGGAAAGGGGAGCTCCTTTTAAAGGGCTCCCCGATCTGCCCGTTACTCACAGATTCGCGCACGGCCGGTAGTATCGGTGGGTGGCCGGTACTACCAGTGGCACCCAGCCAACGGTCAGAAAACAGCGAGGCAAAGATCAAAAACGCGAGCTTGGCCGGAACTACCGCTGCTTCGCCGAAACTACCGGTGGCAAGAATATCCTAGCGGTACTACCGCCTGAAAATCCAATCCAAGTTCCGTCAAATAGCGCAGACTAGGCAGAGAGCATACTGAACCAAAAATGGGTTCACCGGAAGTTGGGCCGGTATTAACACCGGTACTACCGGTGGCATTTCTGCCCGAGCGGTGCTTTCGGCGTCTGGCCGGTACTTCCGGTCAGAGAAACTTTAGAACCAGAAATGCCACAACTTTTGCATTCGAACTCCAAACGAGATGAAACCAATTTTGTTGGAAAGATAACAACGTGTAGAATCCAACAAAAATATTGGATATCACCAAGGGAGAAAATATTTTGTTCGAAATATTGGATATCACCAAGGGAGAAAATACCATGAATATATATGTGAGATACCTCCCAAGGTGTGGAGCCGGAAAACCCGCAAGATCAAAAACGCAATAAGATATGCAAGGGAAATCCGTTTTTGATGAACTAGAGCTTGTTATGAATATAACTACAAGCTCTAGAACCTCACATGGACAAGAACCAAACAACAACCAAGAAAGATGATGCTGTGAATGCAAAGGTTTGAGCTCTCTCCGAAAGATACGAACAAGTCACCCACTCGAGAGCCCCTCTTGATAGTACGGCTATCTATCCTAAACACGGTCTCCCAACACTACAAGAGACCGGTAAAATAGAAACCCTATAAAGATCATACCTTTGCCTTGAGCATCCCACTTGAGCTTGATGTAGACGATCTTGTCACCTTCAAGATGGAACACCTTTCTTGACTGCACTTGCTTGATGAAGTCTTGAGACATGCTCGCCCATACACCATGGGGAAGCCTCTTCTTCGAACTTGTCTTCATCATTCTCTTAAGCTTGCACAACACTTCTTGACGATGTCTTGAAGATAGCCATGAGGAACTCCATCTTCTTCTTCTTCTTCAAGACATACTTGATCTTCTTCTTCTTCTTCTTCTTCATCCTTGAAACCAACACATGGTCCAAGAGATGCCAATGGACAAACCTACAAGTGAAACTCAATTTGCACATTAGTCCATAGGGATTGTCATTAATTACCAAAACCACACATGGGGCATACATGTCCTTTCAGCGGTTCTCTATGATACACATGTACTTATGATGACAAGAACTTACCGGTGCCTAAACTTGAGTAGCATGAGGAGCGGCCCTCGTATACAAGGGACATGAGATTTCTAACTTATACTTCGTCAAGCATGTACACCATAGTTTGTTCACTTTAACCTTAATCACCTTCAAGATGCTTATGATAGGGGAAATGAGAGCTGAAAGCTAAAAAGTACCATAATTTTTGGAAGCTCTTTATGAGACTTGAATCCCTACTTCCTTCTATGAAGGCCTTTCTTCCACTTATATATTGAGTCTCCACCTTCTATCTTTATGCACCTTCTTTGAGAGCATAGTGGCCATTATTAGTTCTATGTGCATTGTCCCAAGACTAGTTGATTGATGCATACCTTGATATTGCTTGTTTTAAACTATTTGTATCTAGTCACTCTTATAAACTTTGAAGGTGTCCTATGCATTTATGTTTGCTACTCTATGAGGGACATGCTGAATGCTACTATGCTATGTTTTCTTTATGTGAAACAAACAAACGTCTTGCAAAGCATTGTTATTCATGAATCTTTTGATTGTGCCTTTTCATGTTGCATCATAGTTTCTTTGTCTTATTGCTAGAACTTTGTCTTTCATGTTATGATTGAAGTACTATGATCCCATCTTTGAATGTTTTACAAATACTTTGATCAAGTCTTTGATGGTGCATGTCACCTCAAAAATTATTCTTTCTTTTTATCACTTACCTACTCGAGGACGAGCATGAGTTAAGCTTGGGGATGTTGATACATTGCAAATGTATCAATAATTTTTGATGTTCCATGCTTGGTTTTATCTACTTTCTTGTGTTTTGTCCACACTTTGGAGTACTTTTCATATGATTTCTTGGACTAACCTATTAACAAGTGCCACAGTGGCAGTTGCCTGTTTGCTGCTGTTTTTGGTTCCAAGAAAGTCAGAAAATCAATATTCTCGGAATTGGACCAGACAAAAGCCAAAGTTGATATTTTCCTGGAAGACTCAAGGAGCCAGAAGGAGAGTCGGAGAGGGGCCACAGGGTGGCCACACCACCCCATGGCGCGGGTCCCCCCAGGTCGCACCAGGGCATGGTGTGGGCCCCCTGGTCGCCCACTGACCTTGCCCTCTAGCCTATAAGAAGCCTCCCGAGGAATAAACCCTAGATCGTCAAGCCTCCAACCACAAAAAGTTCCGCAGCGCCGCCGCCACTGAAGGCGAGATTCGGGGGACAGAAAGTCTCTATTCCAGCACCCTGCCGGGACGGGGAAGTGCCCCCGGAGCCATCTCCATCGATCTCCATCACCATTGCTGATTCCCATGATGAGGAGGGAGTAGATATCTCTCGAGGCTAAGGGTTCTACCGGTAGCTATGTGTTCATCTCTCTCTATGTATGATCTTATTGAGATCATGAGCTTGTAATCTATAGATCTATTCTGCTACTCAAGTGTTTTAATGAATCTCTACTCTCCCCATGTGTGTGAAAGTGACAGCGTGCTCACCATGGTGGCACTTAGGCTAGAGATTACAAATACTTGTTATGAGTTATATTTGGAGTTGGATATCTTCATGAAATTGTGGTGTTTGTTGGACTCATCTAGTACTCAAGGTGACAGTGTGGGGTTTTCTAGATGGGAAAGATGAACTTTGAGGTGTGCTGTTATAGCCCTACCGTTGATTAGAGTGTCCAACCAGAGAGTAGTTCAACGTAGTATCATAAAGAAGAATATATTTATATGAGTGTTCACTAGTGAAAGTATGATCCCTAGGCCTTGTTTCTAAGCATTGAAATACCGTTTGCAATTAGATCTATTACATGTTTGCTTGCTTCTATCTTTATTTCAGTTTTCCTTTAGTCTTTTCCACACCATCAAGCTATTTTCTATCACCGTTGTCTTATATCTATACCACTTGTATTTCATTATCTCTTTGCTGAACTAGTGCACCTATACACCTGACAAGTGTATTGGGTGTGTTGGGGACACAAGAGACTTCTTGTATCTTGATTGCAGGGTTGCTTGAGAGGGAATACCTTTGACCACTTCCTCCCTGAGTTCGATAAACCTTGGGTGATCCACTTAAGGGAAAACTTGCTGCTGTTCTACAAACCTCGGCACTTGGAGGCCCAACAACTGTCTACAAGAATAGAAGTGCGTAGACATCACTGCCCATCTAAATAACTTTGTTGAACTTTGTGAGATGCAAAAGCATAGGGATATAGATGGAGATATTATTAAGCTTAAATTGTTTCCTTTTTCTTTGAGAGGAGAAGCTAAAGAATGATTGAATTCCTTAACTAGGAATAGTATTGATTCTTGGACTAAATGCAAAGATGCTTTCATTGGAAAATACTATCCTCTTGCTAAGATTATATCTATGAGAAGTGAAATAATGAAGTTTAAACAATCTGATAACGAACATGTTGCTCAAGCTTGGGAAAGAATGAAATCTTTGGTAAAGAATTGTCCCACTCATGGACTGACTGCTTGGATGATCATCAAAACTTTTTATGCAGGATTGAACTATTCTTCAAGGAACCTATTGGATTCTGCTACTGGAGGTACCTTTATGACCATTACTTTGGGTGCTGCAACAAAGCTTCTGAATAATAAGATGGTTAATTACTCTGAATGGCATACTGAGAGAGCTCCACAAGGTAAGAAGGTAAATTATGTTGAGAAAACCTCCTCCTTGAGTGATAAAATTGATATTATTATGTATATGCTTGTTAATGGGAAAGCCCATATTGATCCAAATAATGTTCCTTTAGCTTCTTTGGTTGCTCAAGAAGAGCAAGTTGATGTGAACTTCATAAGAAATAACAATTTTGGCAATAATGCTTATAGGAATAATTTCGGTAACAACAATTATAAGCCATATCCTCCCAACAATGGTAATGCTTATGGAAATTCCTACAACCACAATAGGAGTGCTCCCTCTGAACTTGAAGTTATGCTTAAAGGCTTTATTAGTAAACAAACCGCTTTCAATAAAACTATTGAGGAAAAACTCTCTAATGCTGAAAGAAATATAATATCTTTGGCTGAAACTCAATCTTCTTTGAATGAAATGGCTGCTAAACCTAAAACTATTGATAATCCCTTTGCAGCTAATGCCATACAAGTAAGAATTGATGAAAATGTTAGACTATTAGCTGAATTACATGCTAAGTGGGAAAGAGAATATGAAATTGCTAGAAACATTAGTGTTTCTACTATCACCACCACTAGTGTTAAGGCTAGTAATAGTTCTACCACTCTAGATGATAATTTTGACTTTGATCTTGATGGTTGCAATATCTCTGAAGTTATTAAGTTCCTACAAAAGCTTTACTAAAAGTCCTAATGCTAGTGCTATGAACATGGCCTTTACAAAACACATTACTGATGCTCTCATAAAGATTAAAGAAGAAAAGATGAAACATAAAGCTTATATTCCTATAAAACAAGAAGATGGTGGGGAACCCATCATTAATATGAAAGTGAATGATTTTGATTTCAAAGCTTTATGTGATCTTGATAGTACTGTTTCTATTATGCCTAGAAGGATTTATGATATGCTTGATTTGCCACCACTTGAAGATTGTTAATTGAATGTCCCACTTGATGATAATGCTATAAAGAAACTCATGGGGAGTATTAATGGTGTTCTTATTATGGTTAACAATGCCTATGTTCCCGTTGATTTCTATGTTTTGGATGTTGAATACAATGCTTCTTGCCCTATTACTTTGGGAAGACCTTTTCTTAGAACTATTGGTGTCATTATTGATATGAAAGAAGGAACTATTAAATATCAACTCCCACTCAAGAAAGGTATAGAAAATTTCCCTAAGAAGAGAGAGAAGATTTCTTTTGCCTCTCCTATGATTTTTTTTGCTCTTAATGCTTCTTCATTTGAGAACACTTGATTCTTCTTCTTGTTTCTTATGCCTAACTTAAAGGCGTTAAAGAAAAGTACTTATTGAGAGATAACCCAAAAGTTTTAGATGAGTATTGGAAGTTATTACTTCAGTAATAACCGCTCCTTATATTTTTTGTTTACTTTTTGTGCCAAGAGTAACCTCTAATGAGAGAGAAGTAATGATTGGGAAAGTTCTTGTCCCAAAACAGATTTCTGTGTTTCACTGTAAAAATTCGTGTAAAATCTCTGTACGTCTTTTTCAGGCGTGAATTTTTGTGCTTCCGTCCCAGGTTGTTATCTAACTTTCGTTAGTTCAACACTTTTTGATTTCAACAACAGAAGGTCTTCAAAAAAAATCGTCTTTACCTGCTGGTCTGTTTTGACAGATTTCTGCCATTTTCTGCATTTGCTTCTTGTTGGTTCCTTTTTGAGTTCTTTTGGGGAATTGAGCTTTTTGAGGGAGGTTCTACAGTAGCTAGTGTTTTAATTGAAGTTTTATTGGAGTTATAACTGAACCTTAAAGACTTATTATCTTGAGTGCACTAATGTTGCTAATAAAGATTGTGTGAAGTTTTGTATGAAGGAAAATTTTTAGGTGTATGGAAGGAATGAGTAATGAGATGAAGGATGGACTAAAGCTCAATCTTGGGGATGCCACACATGTCACCCCAAGAAATATCCAAGAAGTACAAGCATCAAAGCTTGGGGATGCCCAAGGCATCCCCCTCTTCATCAATAAAATCCTAGGTTTCTTCCAAACGCTTCATTTTTATTGTTTTATGCACAGTTGTGTTGTTCTTGGAGCGTCTTCTTTTTCGTTTTCGTTTTGGTTTTTCGTTTGCTTTGTTTGCTTAGTTTTCTGAATAAATTGGTTGGACCCCCTCTTTGATACATTGGTTTTCAAATAGTTTGGTTTGGTTTGGAAAAGAGTAGGAAAGTTCATGCTTAAGTGTTAAAGAGAGCTTGTTTTTGACTGTGGCCTATGCTTTGGCATGCCATGCTTGATATTGTTTTAGCTTTATGCTTAGTATTCTTTGCTGTAGCATGACTTGTTATAAACAATTGAGATTGCTTAATGTGCCTTGGATGAATCATGCATTGTTTTAGCATATTAAAACATAGTATTGTGGTATTATCCTTTGATGCTTTATTTGGGTTGACTTAGCACATGCTCACACCATGTTATGACTATCTCAAGTAACCATAGCCTTTATGATCCTTTAGTTTTCAACTTGTACTATCACTTTATGCTTTGATCAATGATGTTTTGTCGCTCTGCATGATTATGGCCATTATTGCTCTCTTAGTTTGTCGCTCCCAGTCTTTTGCTAGCCTCCATAACAAAGTATGAGTTCCACTCATGCATCCAACTCCTTAAACCAAGTTATTCCAAAGAGTACACCATACCTACCTAGTAGCATATGCTATTCCAAGTATATTCATGTTTTTGTTTACCTTCCAAATTAAACTTGTTATGAGAAAACTAGTGATTAAAGCTCTCACGAACTTGATGGCACACTTTACTTTTTGCATTTAATAAACCTGAACCATTGGGTCCTTCTTTGTTGCGTATATGCTTGCGCTTTATAAGTTGAAGTTAGCAGAACCATGTATCATGGGGAACGCTTTCAACATTGTACTTGTACTTTGTACCCTGTTGATACCATGTTCTTTTGCTTATGGATCCCGGCGGTGTGAAATAAAAGTGGAACTTGTGAGATCATGGAGTTTGTATGTGTATTAGAGAAACGCCTGGGCCGCTAGCCTAAGCCATGCCTAATCATGGTGGAAACTTGCAGCATAACCATAATGATCACTCTATGAAGCATCCTCAATAAAAACCTATGCAAATAGCAAATAAAAAGATCGCTGAGATGCTCATTGTCTACTTGCCTTGTCATTTTGATTATGGGATAGCTCCTGTATCATGTGCAAGGGGTACCCCGTTGGCTATTCTTTATGATACATATGTACTTACAATGACAAGAGCTTACTTGTGACTAAAGTTGAGTAGAATGAGGTTCGGTCTTCGTAAGTAAAGGGCATGAGATTTCGGTTTATAACTTGTCAAGCATATCCTCTTAGTTGTATCACTTTAACCTTAACCACATTCAAGATGCTTATGATAGGGGCAATGAGAGATGAAATCTCTAAGTACCATAATTTTTGGAAGCTCTTTATGAGATTTGAATCCCTACTTCCTTCTATGAAGGCCTTTCTTCCACTTATATATTGAGTCTCCACCTTCTACCTTTATGCACCTACTTTGAGAGCATAGTGACCATTCTTGGTTCTATGTGCATTGTCCCAAGACTAGTTGATTGATGCATATCTTGATATTGCTTGTTTTAAACTATTTGTATCTTGTCACCCTCATGAACTTTGAAGCTGTCCTATGCATTTATATTTGATACTCTATGACGGACAAGCTGAATACTATTATGCTATGTTTTCTTTATGTGAAACAAACAAACGTCTTGCAAAGCATTGTTATTCATGAATATTTTGTTTGTGCCTTTTCATGTTGCAACATAGTTTCTTTGTCTTATTGCTATAACTTTGTCTTTCATGTTATGATTGAAGTACTATGATCCCAGCTTTGAATGTTTTACAAATACTTTGATCAAGTTTATGATGGTGCATGTCACCTAAAAAACTATTCTTTCTTTTTATCACTTACCTACTCGAGGACGAGAAGGAGTTAAGCTTGGGGATGTTGATACATTGCAAATGTATCTATAATTTTTGATGTTCCATGCTTGGTTTTATCTACTTTCTTGTGTTTTGTCCACACTTTGGAGTACTTTTCATATGATTTCTTGGACTAACCTATTAACAAGAGCCACAGTGCCAGCTCCCTGTTTTCTCCTGTTTTTGGTTCCAGGAAGTGAGAAAATGAATATTCTCGGAATTGGACGGGACAAAAGCCAAAGTCGCTATTTTACCGAAAGACATCTGGAGCCAGAATACAAGACGGAGAGGGGCTGGGGCCTGGCCACACCACCTGGCCACGCGGTCAGGCCTGGCCCGCGCCAGGGGGTGGTCTGGCCGCCCCAGGCGCCCCCTCGGCCTCTCCTTCCGCCTATATATTGCCTCTGATACGGAAACCCTAAGTACCCGATCAAAATTCCACGAAAGAGTATGTAGCCGCCGTCATCTCCATCCCTAGAACGGGAGGGATCTGAAGCTCTTCCCGGCACCCTGTCGGAGAGGGGAATTCACCCTGGAGGCCTTCTTCATCATCATGCAAGCCTCCGGTGTGATGCGTGAGTAGTTCATCTCTGGACTACGGGTCCATGTAGTAGCTAGATGGCTGGTTCTCCTCCTTTGTGCTTTTATGTCTAGATCTTGTGAGCTCCGTTCATGATCAAGATCATCTATTTGTACTCCATACATGTTGTGTTTGCGGTGATCCAATGGATATTGAGATGCTATTTCAGATTGATTATTGATTATATCATGTCTTTGTTATTTGTGATCTTGCATGCTTTCCGTTGTTAGTAGCTATCTTGGCCAAGTAGATGCTAGCAACTCCAAGAGTTAGTATTTATGCTCGATAGTGGGTTCATGCCTCTGGTAATCTGGGGAAGTGACAGAAAACTCTAAGGTACTAGATGTGTTGTTGCTACTAGGGAGAAAACAACAATATTTTGTTCATAGAACAATCGTATTGTTTACTTTACATGCAATTCGTAAAGCAATAATCTGTTGCTTGCAACTTAATACTGGAGGGGGTTCGGATGATAACCTGAAGGTGGATTATTAGTCATAGATGTAGTTGGATGGCGGTCTATGTATAATGTTGTAATGCCCAATCAAGTCTCAAAGGAGTTAAGATGATTAGTATATGCTTGTATGCTTTCTCGATGTTTGTCAATTGCCCCACTGTAATTTCTTCACCTAGAATGTTATCTATCTTAAGGAGAGCCACCTCTAGTGAACTATGGACCCTAGTCCTTTCTTTTACATTCAATCTACAAACTGTTTACTGCTTTGTGTTTACTTTCTTCAAACTATTACTTCCTTCCATTCGATATGTTTAATCCTTTGTTTTCAGCAAAACCGGTGAGATTGACAACCTCATCGCAAGTTGGGGGCAAAGTTCTGTGCTTGTGTTGTGCGGGTCTCCACGTTGCTGCTGGCACCGGTAGTGCGCCCTGCCAATGTTCAGCTAGCTACACCTTTGGGTGTTTCGTTGCTCCTACTGGATTGATAACCTTGGTTTCATACTGAGGGAAAACTTGCTGCTGTCCTGATGATACCTTCCTCTTGGGGTTCCCCAACGAGCTCGATATATTTTGGGCCATCATTGACCTTGAAATCCTTGCAACACCTAGGAGAGGGACTTGGCGCCATCGCTGCACGCAACGATGAGCGGGACACGACCTCAGCCCAACTCCGAGACGACGAGGGACGACGAGGCTGAGGGGATGGAGGATGGCTCTGCTGGCAAGTGGCACGTGCGTTCGGAGAACGAGAACGAGTGTCCAGAGAGCGAGAACGAGTGGTCGCTATTAGAGATATGTTAACTCCCAACGCCATCGGTGTTAATATTCATCCGAGAATTGTTAACTCCTAGAGATATGTTGTTT
Organism: Avena eriantha; assembly: GCA_910589775.1. Lineage (NCBI taxonomy): Eukaryota > Viridiplantae > Streptophyta > Magnoliopsida > Poales > Poaceae > Avena > Avena eriantha. Next base: position 428,145,433 of record OU342740.1, read on the forward strand.
CTCGCCTGCCAGTTTGGCGTATCCGATCTAGGGTGTCACATCGGTGGTTGGTAGACTTCTCTTCGGGACAAACCACCTGTCGAACCATCTCTCGGATAACGAGGCAGTTTTCTTGATCCAGCATTAGAAGATCCTCCAAATGACTCTACTGGCATCATTGTTCTCCACGATGGTGGCCTATGATGACCCACAAGTATAGGGGATCGCAACAGTCTTCGAGGGAAGTAAAACCCAATTTATTGATTCAACACAAGGGGAGCCAAAGAATATTTATAAGCCTTAACAACTGAGTTGTCAATTTAGCTGCACCTGGAAACAATCTTGCTCGTAGTAGTTTATCAGTAGCAAAAATTTTATAGTAGCAATAGCAAAGTAATAGCAGTAGTAAAAGTAAAGACAATAGTAACAATTGCAGTAAACAGTAGGATTAAAGCGCGGTAGGCATAGGGATGGATGGATGGGCATTACATGGACAAGACAATTCATGTAGCAATCAAGATATAGGGAATTTGCAGATAAATAAGGTAAAGCATCCAAGTACTAAATAATCATAGGCATGTGTTCCATATATAGTCATACGTGCTCGTAATGAGAACTTGCACAACATCTTTTGTCTTGCCAGCCTGTTTGTAGCGGGGCCTCAAGGGAATCTACTGAAAATTAAGGTGCTTCTTTTAATAGAGCACCGAAGCAAAGCATTAACACTCCGTGAACACACATGATCCTCATATCATAGCCATTCCCTCCGATTATCCCGATTATTGTCACTTTGGGGCCTTTGGTTCCGGACAATAATATGTGTATACAACTTGTAGGTAAGATCATAAAAAATAATATCCTCATGAATCAATAACATGTTCAGATCTGAAATCATGGCACCCGGGCCCTAGTGACAAGCATTAAGCATAACAAGTTGCAACAATGTCAAAAAGCACTAACACTAGATACTAGGCACCATGCCCTAATAATCTGATGCAATTACATGAACGATCTCATCCAATCCCTACCATCCCAATAGCCTAAAGCAGGGGATTACTCACTCATGGATGGGGGAATCATGGATGGTTGATGGAGAAGCGATGGTGATGATGATGGCGATGATCTCCTCCAATTCCCTGTCCCGGCAGGGTGCCAGAATGGAGTTTCTGGTTCCGAATCGCGGTATCTGGTGGTGGCAGCGCAGCGGAACTCTATCTAGAAAAACGTCAAACCCCCGTCTGTTTTAGGTTAGAGGGCTTTTATAGGCGAAAGGAGAGGTCGAGACGGAGTCTGAGGCGGCCACCCCCCTCCTGGCGCAGCCTGGCATGGCACGTGTGGCCAGGGGGTGTGGGCCCCTCGTGGCTCCTCTTCGTCCTGTCTTCTGGCTGTGAGTCTTCTGGTAAAATAGGAGTTTTGCGATATTTTCCGGGATTTTTCCCGAAAGTTGATTTCATGCACAAAATAGAGACACCAAAGCAATTCTGCTGAAAACAGTGTCAGTCCGCATTAGTTGTATCCAAATCACACAAATTAGAAGAGAAACAATAGCAAAAGTGTTCGGGAAAGTAGATACGTTTTGGACGTATCAGTCATCCATGAAAGTAAGAACATAACGATGTCCACCACGCGATGCTACACTCATTGGGCCGCACACATCGGTATGTATTATTTTGAATAAGTCCGTAGCTCTCTCCATTATCCCAGAGAATGGAGTCTTAGTCATTTTTGTCATTAGACATGCTTCGCATCTTTCAAGTGATTCAAAATCAAGTGATTTAAGAAGTCCATTGGAATGGAGTTTCTTCATGTGCTTCACTCCGATGTGACCAAGAAGACAGTGCCACATGTATGTATAACTATCATTCATTTTATTCATTTAGCATTTATGTTGTGAACATGTGTATCACTACTATCGAGATTCAATAAGAATAAACCATTCATCTCAGGTGCATTACCATAAAAGACATTACTCATATAAATCAAACCATTATTCTTCGACTTAAACGAGTAACCGTCTCGCAATAAACAAGATCTAGAAATAATGTTCATGCTTAACGCAGGCACCAAATAACAATTATTCAAGTTCAAAACTAATCCCCAAGGTAGATGAAGAGGGAGTGTGCCGACGTCAATCACATCAACCTTGGAGTCATTTCCAACGCGTATCGTCACCTTGTCTCTTTCCAGTCTTTGTTTGTTCCGCAGCTCCTGTTTCGAGTTACAAATATGAGCAACCGAACCAGTATCAAATACCCAGGCACTACTATGATTACTAGTAAGATACACATCAATAACATGTATACCAAATATACCTTTCGTCTTGATGTTGCCGTTCTTTAGATCTGCTAGGTACTTTGGGAAGTTGTGCTCCCAATGACTTTCTCCCTTGCAGTAAAAGCACTCAGTATCAGGCTTAGGACAAGCCTTGGGCTTCTTAGCAGGTGCAGCAACAACTTTCTTGCCGTCCTTCTTGAAGTTGCCCTTATTCTTGGGCTTGCCCTGTTTCTTGAAATTGAAGGTCTTATTGACCATCAACACTTGGTGCTTTTTCTTAATCTCCACTTCAACAGTTTTTAGCATGGAGAAGAGTTCAGGCAATGTCTTGTTCATGCAATGCATATTGTAGTTCGTCACAAAGTTCTTGCAACTAGGTGGAAGTGATTGGAGGACACTATGAATCCCCAACGCATGAGGAATCATTATTCCCAAATCTTGGAGTTTGTTCGCATGCCCAGAAATTTTGAGCACGTGCTCGCTAACGGAGCTTCCCTCTTCCATCTTACAGTTAAAGAACTTCTCGGAGGCTTCATATCTCTCCATGGCCGCATGAGTTTCAAATATCATTCTGAGCTCATTGATAATATCATAAGGGTCACGATGCTCAAAGCGCTTCTAAAACTCCAATTCTAAACTGTACAGGATGGCACACTGAACTATGGAGTAGTGATTCTTTCGAGTGACGTAAACATTTTTCACATCATCGGTAGCATCTTCTGCAGGTGGGTCACCTAGTGGTGCATTGAGCACATAGGTCAACTGACCAGCGTTGAGGACAATCCTCAATCCACGGAACCAGTCCGTGAAGTTGCTTCCATTATTTTTCAGATTTTCTTTCTCTAGGAACGCATTAAAGTTGATGGAGGGGTTCTCCATGATCTACAACATATTTGCAAAGAGTTTAGACTAAGTTTATGACAAATTGAGTTCAAATTTAATTCTTAAATTAACTAGGAGAACTCCTACTCAAAACAACATCCCTCATGTTGCCTTAGTGATTACACGAACCAAATCCACTACACCAAGTCCAATCTTCACGAGAGAAGATGTAGTTTCAAAGGAGAACAATCAACATGTTCATCATATCATTCATATGACTCACGCTTTACCTTTCGGTATTCCGTGTTCTGAGACCATGTCTATACATGATAGGCTCGTCAAGATTAACCTTAGTATCCACATGTGCAAATCTAGCTTGCACCCATTGTATGCACACGTAGAATCTATAACACCCGATCATCACGAGATGCTTCGAAACGACGAGTCTTATCAATGGTGCTTACTAAGTACGAACACTTTATTACTTGATATTTTAGTGAGAGGGTCCATCTTTTAATTCTACCGTCGCGATCTAAGTAATACAATATGCAAAAAGGATTAACATCACATACAATTCATAGTATGTGACATGATATGGCCTTTCTTCTTGTGCCTTTGATATCCATCTCCTAAGCACGGACATGATCTCCATCATCACTAGCGTAGCGTCAAGGTCAGTGGCATCGCTTCATGGTTGTCCATCACTAATAGCAACTATATCAACTACTTGGAATAAAGCTATTACATGATGAATAGACACGTAGGTCTTAACAAAGTTAAACACAACCATTAGGCTCCTGCCGATTGCCATATTATAATAAGGAACATTGCATACATCAAATATAATCACAATCATATCATCATGGCCATATCACATCACATGCCCCTGCAAAAACAAGTTAGACGCCTCTAATTTTCTTTGCATGTTTTACGTGGCTTGGGCTTTCGAATAAGAACGGATCTTACCTTCGAACGAACCACAACCCGCTGATACAAGTGTTGTCAGATGCTAATTGTAAATTGAATCTGAACTATGGTGGGAGAGACAGACACACGCAAAGCAACTTTTGTAATGCAAGTTGCACGTCAAGCGTGGAACAAGTCTCATGTGCAATGACATGTAAGGTTAGCCCGAGCCACTTCATCCCACCATACCACAAGATGCAAAGTACACATGAAGATAACGACAAAAAAGCATCAACGCCCACAAAACCATAGTGTTCTACTTGTGCAATAGATCTACGCATAGACACGGCTCTAATACCACTGATGGGTTCGTTGCATGGAAAACAAAAATTTCTTCCGCAAGAACGAACAAAGCCAAGATCCAATCTAGGAAAAGCCAAGATCTAATCTATTAGATAAGTGCAACGAGATAAATCTATACTAACCCTTGTAGATCCAAAAGCCTTTTGTGAGATCAGATCTTGTGGTTGATGTAGATGATCACTTGTCGATCTCAAGATTGAGTAGACGATCCTTCCGGTGCCGCATTCCAGCAGCGCTTCCACACTCGGTCACACGTGTAGAGTCGATGTAGACGATCCTCTCCCCGTTCTAGCGGGCAGTGGAGGTGGTAGATCTCCACGGAATCCCAACACCACGACGACGTGGTGGTGGTGGTGGAGAAGAGATCCTGTAGGGCTTCGCCTAAGACGCAACAGGAGGAAGGAGGAGGGAGTGGCGGCTAGGGTTTGTGGTGGAAGGGGCAAGGGGGAGGCGCCCCGCCCCTCCTTTATATAGAGGGGGGTGGCCTAGGGCTGGCCCCCTTTGTCCTCTAGGGCCGGCGCGCCAAGGGAGGGGGAGATTTCTTTCCCCTCAAGTTTCCCCTTTTTCTTTCTTGGTTTTCAAGCAAACTTCGTGGAACCGTCCAGAACCTTCCAAAACTTTCTGAAACCTTCTAGAAGCTCCATAGAATACTCCGTAACATTTCCAAAACCCAGAAATTGATCTCCATTATATGAATCTTATTCTCCGGACAATTCTAGATCTCCTCGTGATGTCCTGGATCCAATCTGAGACTCTGAACAACATTCAGTCTCCAACTCATATTCCATATCTACCTAAACACATCGAACCTTAAGTGTGTCACCCTACGGTTCGTGAACTATGCAGACATGATCGAGACACCTCTTTGATCAATAACCAATAGCGGGACCTGGAGATCCATAATGGCTCCCACATATTCAACGATGACTTCATGATCGATAGAACCATTTACATACGACACTGATTCCCTTTGTCACGCGATACTCTACTTATCCGAGGTTCGATCATTGGTATCTCCATACCTAGTTCTACCTCGTTACTGATAAGTACTCTTTACGCGTTCCGTGATATGACATCCCTTGTGACCAAGTGTGGCGCCCCGCAAAAAACCACTACTAGAAAATCGCGTTGTTTTTGTGCATTGCATCATCATGGCCGCATGCTCATGTCATCATGCCACCTTGCATTTGAGCATCGTCATGTCATCTTGCATTTGTTTGCATAAAAACTATTTTCGAAAAGTCTGTTTTTGTTTTCTAAACGCCCCGTTATTATTTCAAATCAAAACTCGGGTCTCCGGATTATTTTGTTTCGTCCTCAAACAGTTTTCAAAAGCCCCGTTTTAAATAATAAAAGTTTTCTTTTATTTTTAGGAGGCAGCCCGCTAGGCCCGAAAGCCCGGCCGGCCACCTCCAAACCCTAGCCTAAAAATATCTAAGCCTAAATCCACCCCACCCTAATCCTACCCAGCCCCCCTCCACCTCACCCCACCCAATAGCCACGCGACACCTCACCAACCCCCTCCCTTTTCCCTCCACCTCACGCCACACAACACACACCACACACACCTGATCCACCCACCTGTCAGCCCCACGCGCGGACACGCCTCCGCCTAGGCGCGCAAAACCACACCCCGCGCCGTCCTTTCTCCCGCCCGCCTCGTGCGAACCCCAGCCGACCACATCGATCACGTACGCGACCCGCTTCCTTCCTCGACCCCCCTCCCCCGCGGGCCCACCCCACACCTGACCGCGGACCCTCTCTCCCCACCCCGTGACCCTGCTTCCTCCCTCCTTCCTCGTTCCCTTCGTCCCCAACCCGGGTCGCCGCCTCTGCTCACCTCTCCCGCTGGCGTCTTCCTCCCCTTCCCCGCTCGTGCTCCCCTTCCTCCCCTGGGCCGACGCCGCCCCCGCCAGATGTGCCACCAACCCATCCCCTCCTCGCCAAATCCTCGCCGCCGCCATCCCCTTTTCTCCTCCTGCAGCGCCGCTCCTTTCCCCACCTTGCTCCTTCCCGCCAGCGACCGAGCCGCCACCGTCGCCGCCCGAGGCCGCCCCCTCTGCCCCTCGTCGCCTTCCTCCGCCGCTCGCGCCCGACGACCTGAGCTCGTCCGCGGCGTCCCGTCGCCATCGCATCTGCCCCTCCCTCCTTGTGCCGCGGCATCGCCCCGCCGCGCCGGCCTGCCCCACCGCCTCCACCGCTCGACGCCGTCCGCTCACTCCCGTCTACGCGGGCCCCCTATCCGCCTCGCTGACCTGCCCTTCCTCGCCGTCGAGCTCGGTCCGGCCGCCCCGCAAACTCCAAACACCGCCTCCCTAGTATCGCGCCCGACCTCTTCTCTCCTTCCCAGTGTCGCCCCACTGTTCGAGCTCGGTCCCGACCTCCTCCTCTGCTGCAGCTCTGCCTAAGCACCCCGTGCCGCGCGTTTCTAGTAAGAAGTGGTCGAGGGTACGTGGTGTTACTCCTGGCTGCTCGAAATGATGACAAGGCCTCTGCCACGATCTTTTTCTTTCGCCCATGCAAGATCGACCATGGCCATTCATGTTCGTCGAAAACATCACTGAGGCATAACAAGCTCTCCTACACCAAACCCGAAGTCGACGTGTACAACCAAAAGGGACCGAAGGCACTCGTACCCGAACGCCATGTTCTCCTTCCCGTACCCGAAGACGTCAAGTACGTCGATACGGATCCGACATGTTCTACGTCATGAACCGTAGGACACCGAGCGCCAAGATCTTCTCGGCCCCGAAGGCCGAACCCCGGCACCGGCTTCATGTTCTCCTTCCCCCCGAAGACCGATCCCGATGACCGAACCGAACTCTCGGAACCAAGTTTGCCGAAACCCCCCTAAGTGTAATCCCCTAGTCGAGATCCTATTTTATAATATGATACCTATCTTGTTGCATATTAAATTTTTCATGATTGCATACATCTTTGGGTGGTTTGGGGGCATTATATTGATTCACCTAAATTAAATATGGAGTGTTTATGCGGGATATCTTTGTCTTATTCCGGACTCCATTTAAGTCTGTGTAGCGAACCGATACCATGTTTTGTCTTGTTTATACAACATGTAAATTGCGGGGGTTCTAAACAACTTGAACCATCTAATTAATTGATGGGACCCCGGTTCCGCTTAATACTGCCTAATTGCACCGCATCTGCATCATATCATAATCATGCCGGATCTTCTGCCGTAGTATTAAATATTCCATCCGGTGTTTCTTTTAGTGCTTTGCTTCTTCGCGGATTAGACCGATGAGTGGATGCGAGTATCGACAAGTTCTTCGGATGTGATCCTTCGGTAGTGTTTCCTAGGCGAGCATCTCTTCCCCTTCTACCTATTTTGCATTTATAGTCTTTATTTTCTCATGTTGATCTATTGCTATCCGTGTCGCGATGCTTTAGTTTCCGTACCCCAGTTATATCCCGTGCAACCTCTATATTGCCTTGGACACCTCCTATTACCTGTGTTTGGTAGATAGCTGGACTTGCGAGTCGTAGTTGCGTGCTCAGGTGCGATCTCGTGTTGACAAGTACCGCAGTTGTTGGAATGCTGGCAGATGGTTATGGGTGGAGATGTTTAATGGTGGAGTTGCTCGTGACTTTAAATACAACTATTAAACTGCTAGATATAACTAATGCAGAGGCATCAGTGGGCAATAGATGTTATTTGGTTCTTCCACGCTCACTTGTGTCCCGTAGGACCCCGAGTACTTGATACCTGTTCCTTGATTTTTCGCACTATCCACATCCGGGAGGCCTTATGGACCCCCCTGAGCTAGAGCTTGATTCATTTCTATTTCTTGGGGCCACAAAGTAGTTTGGGGCTTTATTACTATCCTGTACTTATGCCATGTTACTGCTTTATTTAAGATTGTGCGTGGAGCACCTGTACTGTTTTGGATCGCGCCACGTTTTCGCGGTATCGACAAGCCTAGTCACACTTTCGGGTTCCCAGTCGTTTACAGCCGTCGTCGCAAACCCTGGGTCCGTTCCGGAGCCGGCCAACTTCGTTGCGGGTAGCTTAGTGGGGTGGCACCCTGAAATATTTCTGAATCCTGTGATCGCTTTGTCGTGAATGCCTCGTTGGGTTTTGAGTTGGTTTTTCCGAGGTTGATCGAGTGTGTGTTGCTATTTGTGCACCCCTATAGGGTAAAACTTTCTGAAAGCCGTGTCCGCGGTTATGGACGACTTGGAGCACAGTATCTCGATCATAGACAAGCATAACTAAAGTAGTGCTATAAATTTGACTTAATATGTGACTAGTAATCAGCTCAAGTATAACGGAATGGATATTAAAAATGCCAACAACTGGTGGATCTGGGTTGTGTTGTGACATGCTATTTGCCTAGTAAGTATTGCAACTCCAATGGAATGTGATAAAAGTGCCATCAACTACTGGGTTTTGGGATTCCTCAGGACCATTATATCTGACTAGTAAATGTTCCAACTACAACGGAATGGTGATTAAAACTGCCCACTACTTATGCTATTAGGATGATTCATGCTATCTATATCTGATTAGTAATTGCTGCAACTATAATCGAATGAATAAAACTGCCAACTGCGTCTGTTCCTTGGGTTGCCCTCCCCGTTTGGTCTCGAGAGGGAATACCAGGATGGGTTTGTTTGGGGTTAGCTTCAGGTTGGATCCGAATAGGTCTTTCTTATCCCTCTCTGATAACCGCCAGTTATATCGAGTCTCTATAGGTTGTTTGCTGCCGCTGCGCTGTCGCTTCAGCCTACCATACCTATGTAGGAGAGAGCCGCCGAATTCTAGCCTCGCCGTGTACTGGCCTCAGTACTGACGCTCCTCTTTTTCCTTTGCCCTTTGTTGGCACCCCTTTTGTTTTAGCAGGTTTGAGATCGACGTCGTTAGCAGGGTTACCCTTCCGGCTTGGCCTGGGCAGGGTTATGGACACCATTGGTTATTCTTCAGGGCTCTTAGCCCCATTTGCACCTTGTCCGTAGTCGGACACTCTATCGTTTTCAAGGTGATTTGGATCTTTGTACTGTATATCTGTATTCTTGACTCGTTGAGTCACTGTTGTATATATATCTGTTCTGAAGACTGTTGTGTAATGGTATTACTTCGTTTTCCACCCGCACGAAAGTGCCTGGTGGGCGTCCTTGAATCGTTTCTATGCGGGTTTGGCGAAAAGGGCTAAAACTTGCATAGGGCCGATTTGAGGGTGTTACACCAAGTCACATGCTTGCAACCTAATTGGATGACATTCCACCAAGAGGGCCTAGCACATATCTATCTGTCATATGGATGGACAAATCCATTCTTGATCCATGCGCTTCAACACATACTTTCAGAATACCTAATGCCACCTTTATAACCACCCAGTTACGAAGCGGTGTTTGATGTCATCAAATCACTCATCCAGCGATGGTGATTAACACGGTCTCATGGTCGAAGGATTAGGTTACTATGCATTTGAAAGCTTGTAGCAAAACAAACTTAATGACTTGATATTATGCTATGCTTATTATGGGTGTGTGTCCATCACATCATTCTCCTAATGATATGATCTTGTTATTAATAACATCCAATGTCCATGATCAGGAAACCATGATCATCTATTAATCAACAAGCTAGTCTTAACAAGAGGCTTACTAGGGACTCTTTTATGTTTACAAAACACACAAGTATTAGTGTTTCCTATTAATACAATTATAGCATGGGATGTAAACATTTGTCATAAACACAAAGATATAATAATAACCACTTTATTATTGCCACTTGGGCATATCTCCAACAGTTGGTCTTTCACTCATATTTGTCCTTCAACATCTTGAAAGTCGGCTTGAAATATTTTCCGTTTCTTCCCAATGATTGGACTTACATTTGCCGACTTCGGGACTCTTTGGTTTGGCAAACCTAACAGATTATTTTGGATGCTCTAGCTCTTGTCCCCAAGTGCCAGATTGCTGGTAGTAATTTTGAGGATCTCATTGCCATTGGACTTCCGACTTAGCACAATATTCTTACTGTGCACCTTCGTCCTCTTTGTTGTTCCTTGGCTCAATAACAATGTTAGACTTGTCTGCTGATTCGGCTATATCTAGCTCAGTGAGGACTTTCTTTCCATCTAGTGTGGTCATGGGAAACGGTTGTTTGTCAATTGCCATGCCGGCGAACCTCAATTGTTCGTCATTGATGGCTGATTGAATCTGTTGTCAAAAAACATTACAGTCATTAGAGCATCTCTAGTGGCTAGTGTATCCGGTAGTCTAAGCCAAATATAGATCACCATGGACCAAAAAATACCTCCGGTGGCTTGTGTATCCGGTGGTCTAAAATTTAGACATCCTCCAAACTAGCTACTCGTTGTCCATATTTGGACAACCAAGCCACCATGTCTAAATCAAAGTTGGTCGCTCGTGAGCTTGCTCCCACGCCAAATCAGAGTATTTGATGTACTGATTTATTGTGTATATTGACTATTTGTGTGTAGATGGACATATATACTATCAAATTTAGACTATCCACTAGAAAACTGAAGTCGTGTAAAAAGGAATATGTGAAGGTGTAGACTACCAAATTTAAACAAGCCACTAGAGATGCTCTTAGTGTTATGAGAATAGACATTATGATACTTACAATAAACGCGCCATTTAATCTCATCGGTAGGTGGCATAATATGAGTGAGTCAGATGACTTTGCCTTTAAGAAAAGCATCCAAAATTTCAAGTGACGTATCAAGCCATTCAACACTAAGAGCAACTCCAACAACCGCGCTAAAACTCGGTGCTGTAAAAGTGCTATGCAGCGCGCGATCCACTTTTAACACGCGCGCGCTGTTTCTCCTCCGATGGACACGCTAAAACAGGCGTGCGAAAACAGAGCACAAAATAGCCCTTCAGCAGGCACGCGAAAATACAGCGCGCGGGCGCCAGCGCAAACAGGTTTCACAGTGAACTATATCAACAAGATCAAACAAACTCAAATAAATTCAACAAAAATTGTCTAGTTATTATTACAACACAACCAAATGGTACATGAATAGTACAACAAATATAGGAATTGTTCACCAACAAATACAACAAGTTTTCCATCAACACTACAATAAATTGTTTTCCAACAATATAACAAACAACAAATAAAAGGAGGGCTCAACATTGTGCTCTAAATGCGCTTGAACAAACCGGTTCTCATCCTAAAACGCCAAGGAAAATACTCCTCCAGAAAAGGTGGTATTGTCGTTGAAATACATCTTCATCAACCTCTCGTGCCCTTCAATCCTTTCCCTCCACAACTTGCGCCTACCAAAAACCGAGCCACCGCGCTTCGGTTCTTTCGTCTCGCGCCAAGCTAATAGCATCGATATGTTCTCATCTTCCTCGAGCTCTAGTTCATCGTCAGATGAATCATACGAGATCCTCTATGAAGCACAAATATACACTCACTTCGTCTACCAAAATTAAAATAAAATTTGGAGGACAAATGGCGCGGCCGGCGGCGAAACATACCTTACGACGACGAAAAAGCCTACGCCAAGTAGCTTCCCCGCTTGAGGTGGACATGGCGGTCGCCGAGGCAGCTCCGAGTTGGCCAAGGCGCGACGGCGATGGATCGCTTGGCGGCACGAAAGGATGTGCGACTCTGGTAACTCGCGTCGATTCCCTCCGTGGCGAGCTCGGGGAAGGTGCGGGGAGGCGCGGCGGCGGTGGATCTGCAGCTACTAGGCGTGGACGGGCAGTGGAAGCGGCGAATCGAAGTAGAGACGACAGTGGAATCGCAGGTGGGAAATGGAGCAGCAAACACGCGGGTGACTTTGAAGTGGCGGTTGGGCATTCGCGCGCGCGAGAGAGTGATATCGCGTGTTGGCGGCCGGGCACCAAATTTGGGGCGTGCGCGTGGGAAAATTGACGCGTCCCGGATTTTTTTACAGTGCGCACGATTATCACGCGCTTGCTGGAGGAGGGAAAAGTGTCGCGCGCGCTATATCGGCGTTTATTTTTACAGCCGGGTTTTAGCACGGCTGTTGGAGTTGCTCTAAGTCGGGTGTGTCCTTTCTCTGAAATCACCAAGCGAAAAAGGAGATATCGGACTTTAGGTCCTGGCAAGAATAAGAGGTCCTGAAAAAAGCGGCTCTTGATCATTCCCCGCGGGCGACGGGGCGAGCCTAGCGGTGCCGGCTATGAGATCCAGGCACATGACTTAATAGGATTGATAGGATACTCATACCAACAAGTTGCAACTTGTTTTCCAGAAGCTCATTTGAAAAGAACTATAAGGTTAAGCGTGCTTGGCCTAGAGCAATTCTAGGATGGGTGATCTATTCGAAAATGGGTACCGGTGCACACGAGTGAGGACAAAGTGCGCAAAAAAGACTAGTGTTGGTCTGTGGGGCTAGTCTAGATGTCCTATTAAGCTACGAGGAGTGACACCCCCGGGGCCTAGTGGACAGGGTGTTACAAGTGGTATCAGAGCCGATCCTCGCGGTTAAACAGGTGTGTGAGGGTTAGTGGCGGGACTTGTGGAGCATGACACGTGTGGCCCGGAGTGGACACGACATGGAATATGTGACGCGTGCCAAGAGGGAACATTCCTGGGGTGTGCTTGATCGATGAGGGCATCGATCTTCTAAAGGGTGGGTGTATGTGATATCTAGGCACATGGCTTAATAGGATTTATAGGATACTCATACCAACAAGTTGCAACTTCTTTTCTAAAAGCTCATTCGAAAAGAACTCTAAGGTTAAACGTGCTTGGCCTAGAGCAATTTTAGCATGGGTGACCGACCGGGAAGTGGGTACCTGTTGTGCACGAGTGAGGACAAAGTGCGCAGAAAAGATTAGTGTTGATCTGTGGGGCCAGTCTAGATATCCTATTAAGCTACCATGAGTGACACCATGGGAGGGGGCGTTGGAGGACAGGGTTGATGGCCGGCATACCGCTTCGTGGGTCACGGTGCGATGGTGGGGGCGGCTGCAAGACCGTGGTGGCAGGCATTGGCGGACAATAAGCATGGTGGAGCACTGCGATAGCGTCAGGAAGTGTGGTTTTTTTGAGGGGCCGGAAGAAATCCTTGTTATCTTGACACTGATGCGGTGACGCCAGCGGGTGCCACCGTCCTTCCTGAAGGGCATCGGGTGTACCTCTTCCCCACCTCCCAGAGCATACCGGGGGAAACCGTAGGACTTGTCCAGGCAGCATCATCATCATCGTCACTTTCCTTTTTGGAGGTGTTGCTTGGTGCATGGTGCTTCGTAGTGCTAGGCTTGTGGTTGAACTTAGATGGATGACGCTATGATTGCGGCCGTCCTCGTTTTTGTCAAGCCACTGTCTTCGGCTTTGCTTTCTTTTCTCCTTCTTTTTCGTTTTCCTTTGTTTTCTTTTAGGCATTGTGCTATCTGGTCCAACAATGGTATCAAATGGTTGCTATATTTATATAGCTGGACGCATGCCTGTTTCGAGACAACAATTCTTGGTCTCTCTGAAGCATTTAACGTAATTGGTCCCCGATTCATCAGATTGTTGTTTAACCAACATCAGTTGTGTTAGCTTAAGTTCACTCTCACCTGTATAAAAGTACCCATGCAACTTCTTTTCTAGATGATATCAGGTAAGAAATGAACCAGGTGTTGATGTAGAAAACCAAGAAAAAGTAGTATCGGTTAAAGATAACGAAAACAGTCGAACTTTGATACTCCCTCCGTCTAAAAATAGATGTTGCAAAATTGTCTAAATTTTGATGTATCTAAAGGTATATAGATTCATTCAAATTTTGAATAGTTTACGACATCTATTTTAAGACCGAGGGAGTAGCATCAATATTGTCTGCTTTCCCTAGCTGAGCTAAGTACTGGCTAATATGTTCTTGAGTAGTCTTACCATTTGTACCATTAAACTTTATAAAAACCAGTACTCTAAAACCAGGTGGATGCACGACCATGTTAGATAGATCAGGGTACTTTTTTTTATAAGACACGAGTCGTCTGGGTACTTCTTTTTAGGGAAAATTTGCTACAAGACACTATTATTTTCTGTCATTTGCTGAAACACATTGTTCAATTGTGTCTTTGCTAGGTACCATTACAATTTGGAAAATGATTGCCATCCTCTGGACGACATTGTCCGGGTCGCAACCGCACGCGCCCGTGCGAACCCGTGCTCCACGCCGTGCGGCTGCCCCGTCGCTGCCGCCGCACGCCTTCGCGCCACCGTCGCGCGGCTGCCCTCCTCCGCTGCGAGCCCCCTCCTCCGACAGGCGGGTGTCGCTGAAGCAGGAGGCGCTGGACTAGAGCCCGGCGCCCACCATGAACCTCACCGACCTGCTCGCCTCCTTCCGCAGCAAGGGCCTCGAGCTCCCCGTGAAGGAAATATGCCCTGAGAGGCAATACTAAAGTTTTTATTATATATTTCTTGTATATGATAGATGTTTATTTTGCATGCTATAATTGTATTGATAGGAAACATCAATATATGTGTGTTTAATAAACAAAAAGGGTTCCTAGTCATGCCTCTCTTATAGACTAGCTTGTTGATTAACAAGATGATCAAAGTTTCCTGATCATGGACATTGGATGTTGTTAATAACAAGGTCACAACATTTGTGAAATGATGTGATGAACATTCATCCGAAGTATAGCATTACGATCAAGTCATTATGTTTATATTGCTATAACATCATACAAAGTAGTCTTAGTCCTTAGACCATGAGATCATGTTAATTGCTAACACCGGAAGAGTATCTTGATAACATCAAACGTCACACCGTAACAGGATGACTATAAAGATGGGTTTAGTACTACGAAGGTGTTATGTTGAGGCTCATGGATCAAGAGTGGAATTTGTCAATCCAGATGACAGATAGATATACTCTGGGCCCTCTCGGTGATATCACATTAAGATAGCTTGCAAGCAAGTGATGTGATCACTAGAATGTTATATCATGGGAACGAGAAAAGAGTGCATGTCGGTAACGAGATCAAACTAGGTATTTGGATACGGATGATCGAATCTCGGACATGTATTATATCATGAGACAAAGGGATTAAATTGCTGACATTAAAGGTTCTCACGATCACAGAAGTCATCGTTGAATGTGCAGGAGTCAGTATGGATCTCCAGGTCCCGCTTCTGATTATTGATCTGAGAGGAGTCTCAATCATGTCTGCATTATTTGCGAACCATAGGGTGACACACTTAAGGGTTGCCGGACACCATTTAGGAGCACATATGTTCCAGACAAAAGGTTTGCAAAGCGCAGGAAATGTTTCGATAGAAACAGGAATTGTTTCGATAGAAACCGGAATTGTTTCGGGTGAAATTGCAGAAAGTGGTTCTGCATGTGATATTGAAATGTTGCAAGGGGTTTTATGTGAATGGTTGTTAATTAAAGTAATTAACAAAATTCTGAATAAAATAAATAAAAGAGTTTTATTAAATGAGAGAGCATTAAATTTGGAGAAATTTAATGCATTTAAAGTGGAGACTTTAAAAGAGAATGTTAAGGGGCATTTTAATGTGGAGGGGTTACCACCACATGAATGGGGGAGGTGAGGAGTCACCCCCCATGCGCCGGCCATGGAGAGAGGGGGCACCCCCCTCCTCCTATAAAAGGCCAACCATTCCCTCCTTCATCCTCACACCTCCTCGTGAAGGATCTCTCTCCCCTCTAGATATCCCCCCATGGTCTCGGATTAGCGAGATAATTGTTCCTGGTGGCCTTGCGTTTGGAAGGAGTTGCTGCTTCCGCTGATTCGCTGGAGCGAGGAGGTGGACGTTGTCCGGTGGCTTGAACGTGTGTGCGAGGACGGATGCGCTGCTGATTTGCGGCGCTCGGACTTCCACATGATCTTGAGATCGGCAAGCGTACGACTACATCAACCACGAGTTCCTACTCGTTAACAAAACTCGTTGTCTTCGAGGGTAAGTTCTCCATGGATGTATGTCCACCCGTTGCTCTGTATCTAGTATATAGATCTTGGCGTATAGTTCTCATCGTAGGAAATTTTTTGTTTTCTATGCTGCGGACCCAACAGTGGTATCAGAGCCTGGTCTATGCGTAGGTGCTTTGCACGGGTAGTACACATATGTTTATATGTGGGTGATGATGATCATGTTATTGCATCTTCTATGTACTTTGGATATTGGTGGCATAGTGGGATGAAGCGGTCCGGACCAACCTTACATGTCATCGTACATGAGACCGGTTCCACGACTGACATGCAACTTGTTTTGCATAAGTGGCTGGCAGGTGTCTGTCTCTCCTACTATAGTCAATATCTGATTTACAACGAGTTGCTAATAACTTGGTTATCCTCGTTGTGGTTCATGTTCGTAGGTAGGACCGGTTCTATCTCTGAAAGCCCTAAGCCACGTAAAACTTGCAATTGATAAATTAGAGGCGTCTAGTTTAGATCGTTGCTGGGCTAGTGTCTTGATATGGTATTGTTGTAAGTAGATGTATGATAGATACTCTTACAACTCACTTAACGTGTAAGTTCCATAGACCTTGGCCTTACACACAAAGGAATGATAGAGATCATACCACGATGCAAATGATAGAGATCAAATGCATGGACCATATCACCTCACTTCACACATTAGATGTTAGCATCTTATATTGCTAGTTTGGCGCTTTTGGTAGCATTATAAGATGATCCCTCATTTAGATATCAAGATAAAATGTGTTCTTCCTTAAGTATGCACCGTTTTGTGGATCGTGTTTTGAGGCATCACGTGATGATCGGGTGTTCTCGACTCTACGCTTTCATACAACGGGTGTAAGATAGTTTTACACACGCGAATACTAAGGTTCTTACTTGACGAGCCTAGCATGTACAGACATGGCCTCGGAACACGGACCGAAAGGTTAAGCATGAGTCATATAGTTGATATGATGCCTATATAGATACTCGCCTTTGAAGCTACACCGACTCACGTGATGATCGGACTTGGTGTAGTGGATTTGGTTCATGTAATCACCAAAAGGACACGAGGGATGTCGTTTTTGAGTGGGAGTTCATTAGTAATTTGGATTAGTTGAACTCAATCTATCATAAACTTAGTCTAAATATATTTTACAAATTCTGTTGTAGACGACACCACCTGCTTTTAATTTCAATGTGTTAATGGAGAAAGAGAAGCTTGTTCCGAATGGTAGCAACTTCACCAACTGGGCTATGAATTTGAGGATTCTCCTCACTGCTGCACAAAAGCAATATGTGCTAGAGGCGCCGCTAGGCTCCCCACCAGCTCCTGATGCCCCTGACGAGGAAAAGAACGTCTATATAACTCGTCAGGAGGACCACAACTTAGTTCATTGCGGTATATTGTATGGGCTAGAACCAGAACTTGGAAAATGTTTCGAAAATGGCAATGCCTTTGATACCATGGGAGAATTGAAAATGATTTTCGATACCCATGCTGCCGTAGAGAGTTATAATGCTTCTGAAAAGTTCTTTAGCTGCATGATGGAAGAGAACAGCTCCGTTAGTGAGCACGTACTCAAAATGTCTGGGTACGCCGATAAGCTTGTGTCCTTGGGAATAACGATTCCCATTGACTTAGGCATACATCGTGTTCTCCAATCTCTGCCACCTAGCTACAAGAGCTTCGTGATGAACTATAATATGCAGGGCATGAAGAAGTCTCTTCCCGAGCTTCTGTCAATGCTTAAGACTGCAGAAGTGGAGATTAGGAAAGAACATCAAGTGTTGATGATCAATAAGACCACCGGTTTCAAGAAGGACAAGAAAGGCAAGCAGAAGGGAAAGAAGGGCGGCAAATCTGTTGCCGCGCCTGAAAAGAAACCCCGAGCTGGCCCTAAGTCTGACATTGAGTGCTACTATTGCAAGGGGACTGGCCATTGGAAGCGCAACTGCCCCAAGCATTTGGCGGACAAAAAGGCCGACAAGGCAAACAAAGGTATATGTGATATACATTTTATTGATGTGTACTTGACTAGTACTCGCAGTAGCACCTGGGTATTTGATACGGGATCGGTTACTATTATATGTAACTCGGTTCAGGGGCTGCGGAACAAGCGACAACTAGCAAGGGATGAGGTCACGATGCGGGTCGGCAATGGATAGAGTTGATGTGATTGCCGTCAGAACGCTGCCTCTCCATATGCCGTCGAGATTAGTTATAAACCTGAATAATTGTTATTTGGTGCCTGCACTGAGCATGAACATTGTATCCGTATCATGTTTGATGCAAAGTGGTTATTTGTTTAAATCTGAAAACAATGGTTGTTCGATTTATATGAATAATATCTTTTATGGTCATGCACTTGTGTTGAATGGTTTATTTCTATTGGATCTCGATAGTAGTATTACACATATTCATAATGTTGATGCTAAAAGGATTAAACTTGATAATGATATATCTACATATATGTGGCACTGCCGTCTATGTCATATTGGCGTTAAACGCATGAAGAAACTCCATTCTGATGGACTTTTGGAATCACTTGATTTTGAATCATTTGATACATGTGAGCCATGCCTTATGGGAAAGATGACTAAAACGCCGTTTTCCGGTTCAATGGAACGGGCGATAGATTTATTAGAAATCATACATACTGATGTGTGTGGACCAATGAGTGTGTCGGCGCGAGGTGGATATCGTTATTTTGTTACTTTCACGGATGATTTGAGTAGATACGGGTATATCTATTTGATGAAACACAAGTCTGAAACTTTTGAAAAGTTCAAAGAATTTTAGAATGAAGTGAAAAATCATCGTAATAGAAACATCAAATTTCTACGGTCTAACTGTGGAGGAGAGTATCTTAGTTACGAGTTTAGCACACACATGAAAGAGTGTGGAATAGTTTCACAACTCACGCCTGCCGGAACACCACAACGTAATGGTGTGTCAGAACGTCGTAATCGTACTTTATTGGATATGGTTCGATCTATGATGTCTCTGACTGACTTGCCACTGTCATTTTGGAGTTATGCACTGGAAACCGCTACATTCACTTTAAATAGGGCACCATCTAAATCCGTTGAAAAGACACTGTATGAATTATGGTTTGGAAACAAACCTAAGCTGTCATTTCTTAAAGTTTGGGGATGTGATGTTTATGTGAAGAAACTTCAACCGGATAAACTCGAACCCAAAGCGGAAAAATGCGTCTTCATAGGATACCCTAAAGAAACAACTGGGTATTCCTTCTATCACATATCCAAGGGCAAGGTTTTCGTTGCCAAGAATGGATCCTTTCTAGAGAAAGAGTTTCTCGCGAAAGGTGTGAGTAGTCGGAAGGTAGAACTCGAAGAGGTTATTGAACCTTCTCTTCATGAAATGGCGAGTTCCGCAACACCGGAAGTTGTTTCGGAGTTGACTTCACCTAATGAAGAGAGAGCTAATGATATTGATCATGAAACTCCAAAAGAGGACACTACCGAACCTCGCAGGTCAAGCAGGACACGTGCAGCTCCTGAACTGTACGGCAATCCTGTTATGAATTTCATGATTGATGAAATAGATGACCCTGCGACGTATGAAGAAGCGATGATGAGCCCTGATTCCAACAAATGGCTAGAAGCCATGAAATCCGAGATGGAATCCATGTACGAAAACCAGGTTTGGACCTTGGTGGACTTACCTCACGATCGAAAGGCCGTTGAGAATAAATGGATTTTCAAAAGAAAAACTGATGCTGATGGTAATGTAACCATCTATAAGGCTCGACTTGTCGCAAAGGGGTTTCGACAAATTCAAGGAGTTGACTACGATGAGACATTCTCTCCCGTAGCGATGCTTAAGTTGGTTAGGATTATGTTAACAATTGCTGCATATTTCGATTATGAAATATGGCAGATGGATGTCAAAACTGCGTTCCTCAATGGTAATATTGAAGAAGAGTTGTATATGATACAACCAAAGGGTTTTGTCGATCCTAAGGATGCTAATAAGGTGTGCAAACTTCAACGATCCATCTATGGACTGAAGCAAGCATCACGGAGTTGGAATCTCCGCTTTGATGAGGTGATCAAAGAGTTTGGATTTGTCCAAACTTATGGAGAGGCTTGTATTTACAAGAAAGTGAGTGGGAGCAATGTGGCATTTCTGATATTATATGTGGATGACATATTATTGATTGGAAATGATATAGATCTTTTAAACAGTGTTAAAAGTTATCTAAACAACAAATTTTCGATGAAGGACCTTGGTGAAGCTTCATATATATTAGGCATTAAAATCTATAGAGATAGATCAAGACGCCTAATTGGGCTATCGCAGAGTACATACCTTGATAAGATATTAAAGAAGTTTAATATGGACGAAAGTAAGAAGGGGTTCTTACCTATGTTGCAAGGCAAGACATTGAGTAAGACTCAAAGTCCGGCTACGGCGGAAGAAAGAGAGATGATGGATAAGATCCCCTATGCCTCGGCCATAGGCTCTATTATGTATGCCATGCTATGTACAAGACCGAATGTGGCACATGCTATTAGTTTGACTAGTAGGTACCAATCTGATCCAGGTTTGGAACACTGGATAGCGGTAAAGAACATCCTCAAGTACTTGAGAAGAACTAAGGATATGTTTCTTATATACGGAGGTGAAGAAGAGCTAGTCGCTAAGTGTTATGTCGATGCTAGCTTTGACACCGATCCGGATGACTCTAAGTCTCAATCCGGATACGTATTTCTCTTGAACGGAGCAGCAGTTAGTTGGAGGAGTTCCAAACAAACTATGGTGGCTGGATCAACAACGGAGGCGGAATATGTTGCTGCTTCAGAAGCGGCGCAGGAGGCAGTTTGGATGAAAGAGTTCATTACAGAACTGGGTGTGGTTCCCAGTGCGTTGGACCCGATGGTGATCTATTGTGACAAAAATGGAGCCATAGCCAATGCAAAGGAACCAAGGTCTCACAAGAATTCCAAACATATTAAGCGCCGGTTTCACTCCATCCGCGAGCATGTCAAGGATGGAGATATAAAGATTTGTAAAGTGCACACGGACCTAAATGCAGCAGATCCGTTGACTAAAGTACTCCCTAGGGCAAAACATGATCAACACCAGAACTCCATGGGTGTTAGACTTATCACTATATGAACTATATTATTGTCTCTAGTGCAAGTGGGAGACTGAAGGAAATATGCCCTGAGAGGCAATAATAAAGTTGTTATTATATATTTCTTGTATATGATAGATGTTTATTTTGCATGCTATAATTGTATTGATAGGAAACATCAATACATGTGTGTTTAATAAACAAAAAGGGTTCCTAGTCATGCCTCTCTTATAGACTAGCTTGTTGATTAATAAGATGATCAAAGTTTCCTGATCATGGACATTGGATGTTGTTAATAACAAGGTCACATCATTTGTGAAATGATGTGATGAACATTCATCCGAAGTATAGCATTACGATCAAGTCATTATGTTTATATTGCTATAACATCATACAAAGTAGTCTTAGTCCTTAGACCATGAGATCATGTTAATTGCTAACACCGGAAGAGTATCTTGATAACATCAAACGTCACACCGTAACAAGGTGACTATAAAGATGGGTTCAGTACCACGAAGGTGTTATGTTGAGGCTCATGGATCAAGAGTGGAATTTGTCAATCCAGATGACGGATAGATATACTCTGGGCCCTCTCGGTGATATCACATTAAGATAGCTTGCAAGCAAGTGATGTGATCACTAGAATGTTATATCACGGGAACGAGAAAAGAGTGCATGTCGGTAACGAGATCAAACTAGGTATTTGGATAACGATGATCAAATCTCGGACATGTATTATATCATGAGACAAAGGGATTAAATTGCTGACGTTAAAGGTTCTCACAATCACAGAAGTCATCGTTGGATGTGCAGGAGTCAGTATGGATCTCCAGGTCCCGCTTCTGATTATTGATCTGAGAGGAGTCTCAATCATGTCTGCATTATTCGCGAACCGTAGGGTGACACACTTAAGGGTTGTCGGACACCATTTAGGAGCACATATGTTCCAGACAAAAGGTTTGCAAAGCGCAGGAAATGTTTCGATAGAAACCGGAATTGTTTCGGGTGAAATTGCAGAAAGTGGTTCTGCATGTGATATTGAAATGTTGCAAGGGGTTTTATGTGAATGGTTGTTAATTAAAGTAATTAACAAAATTCTGAATAAAATAAATAAAAGAGTTTTATTAAATGAGAGAGCATTAAATTTGGAGAAATTTAATGCATTTAAAGTGGAGACTTTAAAAGAGAATGTTAAGGGGCATTTTAATGTGGAGGGGTTACCACCACATGAATGGGGGAGGTGAGGAATCACCCCCCATGCGCCGGCCATGGAGAGAGGAGGCACCCCCCTCCTCCTATAAAAGGCCACCCATTCCCTCCTTCATCCTCACACCTCCTCGTGAAGGATCTCTCTACCCCTCTAGATATTCCCCCATGGTCTCGGATTAACGAGATAATTGTTCCCGGTGGCCTTGCGTCTGGAAGGAGTTGCTGCTTTCGCTGATTCGCTGGAGCGAGGAGGTGGAGGTTGTCCGGTGGCTTGAACGTGTGTGCGAGGACGGATGCGCTGCTGATTTGCGGCGCTCGGACTTCCACACGATCTTGAGATCGGCAAGCATACGACTACATCAACCACGAGTTCCTACTCGTTAACAAAACTCGTTGTCTTCGAGGGTAAGTTCTCCATGGATGTATGTCCACCCGTTGCTCTGTATCTAGTAGATAGATCTTGGTGTATAGTTCTCATCGTAGGATTTTTTTTGTTTTCTATGCTGCGGACCCAACACCCCGACCTCGGCCCTCGAAACACTAGAGTCATACTTTTTCGCTTCCTTGCTTCTTTTGCTACCCGCGGTGATCAAATTTGCTACATACGTCCGTCGGCGCTGTTACATATGACGGAATATTCTGCTACATAGCATGTTTTTGCGACAATATTTTCGGTAAATTCGGGTCTTGCTACATGTTTGTTATTTTTTTGCTACATTTGTTTTCTGATTTTGCTATAATATCGTAATTTTTTTGCTGCGTGACACCTCCGGTGAGGCATCCGACGATGTGTCTATAAAAGTCTCCGTCGATGTCTCCGACGAAGTAGGTTTTTTGCTACATTAGAAGAACTTTTTTGGTACAACCGTATTATGGCTTTGCTACAACAGTATCACTTTTTGCTACAAGGTCTTCGGCGAGAGTCACCGGCGAGTTTTTCCGACGATGTTTCTGGTGAAGTCGGTTTTGCTACATTAGTACAATTTTTTTGCTGCATGGTCTTTAGCGAGGTATCCGGCGAAGTCTCCGGCGAGACGTTCTATTTTTGGAACGAACCATTTTTTTTGCTTCGGAAGCAAAATCGGGGATATTTGTAGCAAAAGCGGGATTTGGACCGAGTTTTGAACACCTCTCACGCGCGAAAGCAGGACAATGGGAGTTTCCCATCTTCCGAGGACGCCAAGCACTTGCTTTACAATTTTGTGGCACAACTGCTAGTACACATGGAGAAAAAAAAGTTTTTTCACTTTTGACCGGGGCACCACGGAGCACCACGTCGCTTGGGGCCTCTGACCTCCGGCCCATGGGGTTGACGGCGCCGGCGACGGCGCTGGACATCGACGAGATCCCCTTCTCCGACCTCCTTCTCCTCCTCTCGCCAGAAGTAGCAGCAGCAGCGGGTGACGACGCCAACGACAATGATCGCCGCCGCCGCCGCCTCCTGGCCACCATCTGGGCGGCGCTCGGCCGGGGCGGCACCGGGCTGCTGGCCGTCGTTGGCGTACCGCGCGCGGCCGCCCTCCGCCGCCGGATCCTCCCGCTGGCCCGCCGCCTCGCCCTCATGGACCACCCGTCCCGTGCCCACATCCTCAAGGTGACAAACCCTTCCGGCCTGCCCCCTAGTCTCCGCCTTCCTCCTTCATCCTTCTCGTTTTCTTATTGCCTCTTTCTCTCTGGAATCTGCAATAGCAATGTGCCCCTCAAGGGCTCAACTGATCTGGATTTCCTTCGATCTACCGACACTCCATTGCAGAAGCACGGCGTGGGCAGCGACGTGCCTCTGAAGAAGCCCGACAGGTCCGTCTCCTCATTCGCGCAGCTCCTAAGGCATGATCCAGGGCAAAACTTCCACTTGCCAATGGGCGAAACCGCCGGAGGCATCGGCGCTGGGTCTAGTTGTCCGGAGGTGGCGACATCAGAGGTCGATGGATTGGGGGAACCTAGTGGTGATGACGACATTGAGAATCTTGGCGAGCTCTTTAAGGAACTAGGTCTGTGCATGATGGAGCTCGGTATCTTGGTCGCGCGGGCTTGCGACATTGTTATCGGTGGGAATCAGCTGGAGCAGAGCATTGCCGACTTTGGGAGTGCAAAGGCGAGGCTCATCCATTACCACTCTGAGCTGGATAACAAGATTATCAGGCAGAGCTGTAAAAATAGAAGAAACTTGGTGAATAATTCAGCTGCTGCAGTAACACCTTTGTCGGATCATATGTTTATGTCAGGAGAAGAAAAGAATGTCAAGGATATCGTGGTGCAAGGACAGAGCAGCACGATTTCTCTTGTAAACTTATGGCAAGAGTGGCACTACGACTATGGAGTGCTGACTGTCTTAACGGCGCCGTTATTCTTGCGCTCTGCCCTCGGGCAGGAATTTCCTGCCAGTGAAGAATGTTCTCTTCCTGATGGGCACACACACTTGCAGCTATTCAATAAAAGGAGGATATTCTCAGTGAGATGCTCACCGGAGAGCTTCATTGTTCAGGTTGGGGAGGCAGCAGACATCTTGTCAGGAGGGAAACTGAGATCTACACTTCATGCTGTGAGTAGACCTTTAGGCTTGCCAAACATAAGCCGGGAGACTTTTGTAGTCTTCCTACAGCCTTCATGGGACAAAACTTTACCTTGCTCGGGTTACTCTTCTGCCGATGAAGATGATTCAAGTGATCACCTGGAATCTGCCTTCAGGAGTGATGGATCAGCCGGGTCTTGTAGTGAAGATATACTCATGCAAGAAATTTTGAAGAAAATCCCCCCTCTGTCGTCCAGGCTGAAAGAAGGCATGACATTTGCAGAGTTTTCTAGGCAGACAACAAAACAGTATTATGGTGGTGGAGGCATCCAACAAAACAATTAACCAGAAGAACTAAGTGATGAAAATACATCTCATAGAAACCGAAATGAAGCATTGAGTTGTGCACTGTGTATGATCAGAACCCACTTGGTGACATTACTCCACGTCATGGTAAACACTGTTTTTATCTTCCTTGATGGCTAAATTTTTTTCTGCAATTGTTCATAGGCAGAGTTGTTTTAAGTCTGATTGTTTGAAGTTAGAATTTCATCGAAACAGCCTTGCTCCTATTCTTCTGTTTGTAGTTTTATATCTTCCTACACTGATAGTTATTTGAACAGCTTCAAGGAATAAAGATAAGAAATTACAAGTTAACGACCATACTCATACGGTACTTGCATGATACTTTAGGACAATCCCCTGGGATATGGTAATAGTAATACATCCATATTATTTCACAGTTAGCACTTTGATGGTTTGCCATCCCTGTGAATTGATGCTAGATATCCACATCAGCAAAAGAAATCTATCTAGTAATGGTTGGCAACTAGTCAACACAATGCTAGGCTGTCAAAAAAGTTAAATGTTCAAAAACTATTATTGTACTCTGCACTTTCCAGTATTCCCTCTTCTTTTCAAACCTCTTGGGACAATAATGTTGCATCAGATGTCTCCAGTTCAACCAGAAGATTGATTTGAACTTGAAGCATTCTTAATTTTATTCCAGATCAGAAGTCTTAAAGTAAGATATGATCCGTGTTCGGTGGCAGGAAACATGTATCTGTCTGATTCATTTTATACAGTACTTTTCTTCTGTGCGTGCTTGGATAGTAGTTTTGCATTGTGCATCAATTAAACATTTACTTGTGGCACATCGCATTGGCGAGCTTGTTCTAGTCGACGCAGATAATAAGTGGAGTATGAGCTATCTTGTTTTCTCTGTTTTGTTACAGAGGATGATCTGTCTCTAGTAAACTATCAAGATCGATTCATTGTCACTTCCATTTGGTGCTGATTTATGCAGTAAGTCAAATCGTAAGAGAATTTTTCATCAAAATTAAATAGATGCATGCGTATTATCTCTGTCTGTTTGTGAATAGCTTGCTGCTGAGTGTGATTGTATGATTAGTGATAGCTATAAATCTAGTGCTGTTCCCAACAAAGTAACAAGTAAAATGGTGCCCTGAACTTAGAACTATCGTGGTTTTCTGGGCCATATAGAAATTCCAGAACTTTTTTTGTCTTTCAGGGACGACGATTGACAAATATCAAGCAGGACCTTAATTTATTCCTTATTATCTGCAGTTTCAAGGACACAATAATGCTCCGGTGCAATTGCGGAAAACAACCGCCGAGATGAATTGACGTCAAGAACAGAGTCTGAAGAAAGTGTAGCACCTCCCATGATTCAAGTGCTTATGTGAATGAGTAGTTCTGCTAGTCGTCGTGATGGTTAGGCTTAGATCATGTCTGTTGGTTTTGTTGTTAAATTATGAAACTCGCTTTCCCTTTGTGGTCTGGCATCCTGAATTTTTATGGAGGTACCTACTGCTGTTCTAATGGTTTTATTAGTATGGCCTCAGCTTTCCTGACTAGGTTCTAACCTGCGCCGGTGATGTATATAACTAGTATCAGTCAGATTATCAGTTTAATCCATGCATGTCTTGAATTTTCTCTTGTACCGGAAACTATTGATCCTCATATTGCATAGGTTAGACATAAAAAAAAATCTTCATCTCTGCAGAAATTCTCATAGGTTCTCTTGTACCTGAAACTAATTTTGTGTTACTTGATTGGTGGAAGATGAATTCTCGTCGGTTCCCTGTTGTGTCAAAGATTGCACGGAAATTCTTGACTATCCCTGCAACTAGTGTCTCATCCGAGTCTACTTTTAGTATAGCTGCACTTATGATCAAGAACTGGAATGATAACTAGATGTCCAAGGGACTAGCATTATTCCAGGTTGATAGGGAGGCATGGCAAGATACATTCCAGTTCCACCAACCAACATAGAAAACATGGATATGTTCATACCACATAAATCACCACAAATTTACCATCTGAATTTCCGGGATGCAAAACTAACTGGGACGAAAATAGCACAAGTCTTGAGGGGAACAAACACAGTACCTTGGCAGTGTTCTTGTAAACTCAATCCAGTGCTTGAGCACCCGCTTGTACTTGGCCCCAGAGAGGGCTGACTCGGCCTTCTTCTCCAGGTGGACCTCAACCAAGGCACATCAGTGATGTCTCCTTGTCCCCGTTCCCCTTGGGTCTTCTAGCTTGCTTCCTCCAAGTGATGCAGGCAGCAGCAGCTACGCCGTCCAGATACTTGATTGATTGATTGCACAAGCCCTTTCATCCAATTGATGGCATCAGTAGTGCCCCAAAGCTACCAGCATATGTATTAAGAATGGATAGGGTGCAGCAAGTTACTTTAAGAAAAATACATGTAACTCCATGAATCATCATAGATCGTTGGTACTAAGGGTTCAAAATAAATGACTCCAAACAGCTGCATCACTCTTCAACCGCAGACCCCCCTTATAGAAGAAATATCATCCGGGTGCTAAACAACAGGATATCTACCAAGAAAAAAAGTATTTACTAACTCGGATCCCACATATTTCCACTGTCTCAAGCACACGTATAATTCCTTGTTTTCATACCTAGATCATTGCATCTATGCCCTACTCGCAATCACAAGCCATTATCCTTAATAAACAAACCCACTGATTTAGACTGCTTGATCTACCTTTCCTCATCCTACAATATTAAAAAGATCGAGAGAAAACCCACTATCTTACGTTTTCAACAGATTTTAACACATTGCAAATGGAAAAATGAAGACTAAATTTCTATTTAAAGATATTTTTTATTTTCCATACCAGCAGAGGGCCAATGTAGAGCAACAACTGAAGCGTACCTCATCAAGAGTCAAGTTCAGACATTATGTTTCAACTATTGAACTGCAGACCAGCGGCAGCTCCTTCAAGAAACTGGTACTTTTCAGGCAGCAAGTTTATGTTTTTCCTACATATCCCTTTTGTTGAGAAAAGAGAGATCAACATTAGCTACCAATCCACTGGCTGGTATTGCAGCAAACAAATCCTTAGCTTCTAGGTTTCTCTGAACCCTGTAAAATGCACCAATCATGATATTGACAATTCTTATGTCAAATTTCATATTCATTGTGCGTAACTTCTGGAACAGCGCTGATTGCCTCGCTTGCAATTGTTTCTACAAAGCCCACCAAGAACTATACAGTATGTATCAATGCACACATGTACTCAAGATTCAACCATCTCATGAAACTTTTCCTTTGCAGCAACAGTTTGTCCAGCCAGAAATAACCCATCCAGTATAACGTTATAGTTAAAAGTAGTAGGTTTAAGGCCGACTTCTTTTTCATGATGGTTTTCATCCGACTTTCTTCCATCGGTAGTATTTGTGGTTCTAACATGAATAAAAAATTCCAATTAATCTAGAAATATAAAAGTGGATGCGTTACCAACCTATGTTATATAGTACTCATCATTTAACAGGTCGCCATGAGCAATTAAAACAAAAAGATCGTAGGATGCCAAACTAATGCAACACACGGGATAATGTAACCTGGTCTAAAGCCTTCCTTTTTGCTACTTCTAGGGGGTGAATACAATTGGCGATACAACAACTTATGATAAGAACCTAAGAGCATGTACAATGCAAGACGCTTAGAGAAGTGCTTAGCGAAATAAACCAGTTTTTGGTTAAGCAATGGTGCTTATTTATAACAGGATGATGTATAAATTGGCACCTCTCGAATACAAATAAACACTGCTTCTTACGAAAAAGATTGGATTATTTTTCTAAGCAACACTCCAAGCACCTTCCACTATACATATGTGTTTCTAACGTGTATAGGGAACTCCAAATACGGCTCAATATATAACATATGGTGTAGAACAGTCCACTATGACTAATTTATACTCTGATCATAACACATACGACGAAACAGCAAAACAAATGCAACATGGATTGCATGATACTCCTACTATGGGTAGCCTAGCTGGTATTATACACTAGTATCGTACACAGAATACTAGTGTGTAAAAACTTCCCACTATGACCAACCTATATGGTGGTGTTTATGTTATAAGACCTATGACACTGCTCACTATGGAGATAATATTAAGACCAGACATAGTGGGGAGTAACATAGCCTAGTAACATGCCATGTTACTCTCCACTATGACTAGACTTAGTATTATACACTGCAATAATAAGCAGGGAATGGCGATTAAATATAAGCAGTACAAGCAACTATCATGCAATTAAATAGGAAATTAAGTAAAATATAACATGTGGTGTTCATTGATAATGACCATCATGTAAAACAGTAAAATATGAACTACTTATACTATGAACATAAGATATATTAGGAAGCAACCAAAGTAATGCAACAAACAAGATAATGCAACCTTTATCACATGCAAACTATCATAAGCCTAATAGTATACAAGCTGGATAATTCACTAATTGGTTGCAATAATAAGGAGGGCATGAGAATTAAACATGAGCAGTATATGCATCTATATCTTGCCACTAAATAGGCAAGTAGGAAGAATATAACATATGTTGTTGATTGTCCAGTAGTAATCATAAGTGTAAAATAGTCCATTGTGAACAATTTTTTATTTATACTCTGATCATAAGACATATGATGACACGGCCAAAATATTGCAACAAACAAGATAATGCGACCTTTATCTGCAACAAACAATATAACCAAACAACACA
This sequence comes from Avena eriantha, assembly GCA_910589775.1. NCBI lineage: Eukaryota > Viridiplantae > Streptophyta > Magnoliopsida > Poales > Poaceae > Avena > Avena eriantha. The sequence continues at coordinate 428,175,562 of OU342740.1, forward strand.
AAAGCAAGGTGAGTGTTTCCTTGCCTTCAGGCTATGGGGCCTTTTTGTTACTGCTATTCCTGACAGAACGCTTAAATCCTAGCATCAAGGCTTGCCAGCGGACCTAGCAGACCTTGTGAACAAGGTGGACGGAGAGGTGGCAGACCTTGTCGACTAGGTGGATGGCGAGGTGCACGGTGAGTAGGCGTACCTTGTAGTCGCGGTGCACGTCGAGTGAGCAAACCTTGACCGCGAGTGGGCAGACCTTGACGACGAGGTGAAGGGATAGTGGGAAGACCTTGACGGTGAGGTGGCAGACCTTGTTGATGAGGTGCATGGAGAGGTGACATACCTTGTCGGCGAGGTGCACGTCGAGTGAGCAGAGCTTCACTATGCGTAGGCTGACCTTGGCATCGAGGGGATAGACCTTGACAACGAGGGGGGAGACATTGACGGAGAGGTGCATAGTGAGTGGGGAGACCTTGACAGAGAGGTGCACGTAGAGGTGGCCGATATTGTGGGTGCGGTTGATGGCGAGGTTGCAGACCTGCGAGATTGACAGTTGACACGACATTGTGGAAAACCGCGAAGGTGAAGATGGGCTAGGGTTTGGGCTATGTCGACGACTAGCTGTCTACTGGAGGGAAGGATGTTGCCATGGTGAGGAGGGGCATAGGGTGGCGAGGGGTGGAGGGAAGGATGGTGGCGAGTGGAGGAGGGACGGACGACGACGAGGGTGAGGGCGAGGGAGGAGGCAGAGGATGGCGAGGTGAGGAAAATTGGATCTCGTCCACTTTAGGTGAGGGGATAAGGAGGTTTTTTTAGATTACCTAAATGCCCTCTACAGGAATGATGCGTGGCGCTATGTTGAAGGGCTGATCGGTCTATCCTAGACACGAAATTTATAGGCGCAAAATTTTAGCGGGATGTGCCAGTCAAAATTTTGGATGTCGTATCCTGGCCGTCTATTGCATGATGAGTGGCTCAAACAAATTAATTATATACGATACTAGTTATAAAGGGTACCTTTCAAAGAAATTTACAATTGCTGACCGAGAAAATCAGAAAAAAATCCATTAGATGTTGATTTTTGCCAAAATATTGGTATAGGTGAGATCCAAAGGGTGGTATGAAAATGATCTAGATTGTAGAACTATAGGGACTTGTCTAGGGTTTGAGAAGGGTACACAAGCAAGCCAGAATCTCTTAATTTACGGGTGAACCCAAGAGGGAAAATCTATGGAATCATCAGGGATCAACATTGGCCATGCATGTTACTATGACATAAACTAACAAGAAGAATAAGGGTAAAAGTCCATTGGTCAAACGTCGTTTGTGCATGGCGGATCGAAGGGGGGAGATCTGTGCGGAGCCCATATGCATGTTTTAGGGTTTCGTTGGAAACCGAGAACAGAGCGCCAAAATCCCTCCAATAAATCTTGCATGTGTGGCACTACCATAAAGTGTGGTGGGATGATGTTGATATAGGCAGAACCCAACCCCTGGGTGAGCGTGTTCACATGCATGCATGATAACACTGGAAAATTAACTAATAAACCCCCCGGGTGATGAGCTCAGATGGAAATCTTCTGGAATTAGGGGTTAACCTTGGTCTCCCATGTTTCTATTACTACATAAACTAACAAGAATAAGGTATAAAAGTCCATTGGTCAAACCATCATTGTGGCAGGTCAAAGGGGTGGATATGTGTGTGTGTGTGTGTGGGGGGGGGGGGGGTTCCCAAGGAAAACCGATTACACGCCCGAGCGCCAGAATCCCTCCAAATCTTGCATGTGGCACTACATATATATGTATGAAAGTTTGGTGGGATGTTGATATAGGCAGAACCCAACCCTTGGGTTAGTCTATTCTCATATGTGGCAGTTGCATATTCCAGGTGCTTTTTGGGCTTTCTGACCATGGTTTTACACATGGAGTGTCTCTAGAGTCACTACAAGTTCATGTGTTCTTTTCTAAACCACCTTGATCCACATATGAGCACGCACACTCCAATGGATGTACCGATGTGCCATGCATGTGGCAGTTGCATTCCATGGGCCTTTTTGGGCTTTCTGACCATGGTTTGACACATGGAGTCTCAAGAGTCATTGCATGTGTTGTTTTCCAAACCACCTTGATCCATATATGACCACAAACACACTCCAATAATGTATGTGGTGATGCAACTTCTATCACACTGGTGCATCATCTCATATGTGCCAATTGCATTCTAAGGGCTTTCTGGGCCCTTTGACCATGGTTCCACAGGCTTTTTGGGCTTTTTGACCATGGTTTAACACATGGAGTCTCTAGACTCATTGCATGTGTTCTTTTCCAAACCACCTTGATCCACATGACCACACACACTCCAATAACACTAATAGGGAGAACCCTACTTGAGGCGCACCAGAAAGGTTATTCGAGGCGCATATGGGATGCACCTCGAGGCTTGCACTGCTAGTATTTTTTACTCGAGGCGCATCTAATATGCGCCTTGTATACCCTAGATATGCGAGGTGCATATCGATATATATGTGCCTCGTATCAGATGCGTCTCGAGTATGTCTGAAAGACATGCCTCGAGTATGTCTGAAAGATGCGCCTCTAATAACTTTAAAAATGCGTCTCGAATAGTATTTTCGAATTTCAAATTTACCCGCGGTGTTGCCGCTGTCAAAATGCAAAAAACACCCTCATTTTGAATTGCAAAAGCAATCGAATCCGCACATCGCCACCGTCGTGTCGCCTTGCCGGAGCATGGTGGTCATGGCCGTGGCCACAACCTACCACCTCGTGGAAGTGTGGGAGGCCGTGGCCGCGCTAGTTCTCGAGCGACATGTGTCGGGATGAGGAGAAGGAGGTGGCGGCCAGAGGAGGAGGTGGTGGCTGAAGGAGGATGTGGCAGACAGAGGAAGAGGTCGTCGTTGTTGTCATTGCCAGGAGGAGGAGGAGGCCGGAGCAAGGAGGCCAGAGAGATAGGAGAAGGAGAAGGAGAAGAGGGAGAAGGAGGAGAGGCGGAGAAGGGGAGGAGAAGGAGGAGAATGGGAGGAGAAGGAGAAGAATGGGAGGGAAAAGGAGAGGGGTAGGTGTCTGGCTGGATTCGGATTTTGAACCCCGCCCAAAAGGTGGAGAGAAGTGAGTGGTGCTAGGTGGCTCCATGTGCCAAAATAGTGAAAAAGGTGGTGCCAGAATACTCGAGGCGCATCCCATACAAGATGTGCCTTGTATAATTTAAGTACACAAGGCGCATCTTATATAGGATGCTCCTCGAGTATTCTGGTAGCACTTTTCCCACTTTCTGGCACATGGAGATGGGTCCGCGGGTTCAGGCTTTAGGCCCACCTCAGTTACTAGAGGCGCATCTACGTGTCATGTGCCTCCAATATTCAAAAATACACAAGGTGTATATGGACATATGCGCCTCCAGTATTGGGGCACCTACCACCACCAGGCCCACCCACCTTATTCGAGGCGCATATGCTCAATATGCGCCTCCAATATCCAAAAATACACAAGGCGCATATGTGCATATGCGCCTCCAGTATTGGGGCACCAACCACCACCGGGCCCACCCACCTTATTCGAGGCGCATCTGGTACATATGCGCCTCGAGTAGTTCAGGCGCATATGTACTAGATGCGCCTTGAATAAGGGGTGGTAGCCAGATATGGCCCGTACATGAAAAATAGGAGACACACCCTTCACAGATGCGCCTACACTATTCAAATGTACAAGGCGCACCCTTAAGCAGCGTGCCTTGTATATTTAGTGGAGGCGCATATGGTTAGGATGTGCCTCCTATAAGCCTATCTCCTATAAGGTTTCCCTAGTAGTGTAATGGATGTGGTGATGCAACTGTAGGGGTTCCGCGTATGAAAACAATAAATTTTTACCCTACGCCCCTGAACCCCTGATGTTGCCAAAACCTATCTATTAGTAATGCAGTAACGGGTGGGGCTTTTCGCGAACTTACCCTTGAAGACCGAAAAGCGTTGTCAATGCTCAGGAGAGCGTGGTTGATGTAGACGAGCCGAAGCCGACCTCAAGGTCGTGATGAAGTCCTGGCGCTCCTGCGGCTCCAATGACTTGAGTGCCTCAAGTGTGACACCTCGCGGGGAGTTACACACGTCCGGTGCCTGATGATGACTCCTGCTTCCCCGATCCAGCAGAAGTTGCGGAAGTAGAGCTCCTGGATCCGAATCCCACAGTGCGACGGCGCTCTGCGGTGAAGATGTCTCTCGTTCGCACAGTCCGAACTTGGGACCACGGTCACGATAGAGAGAGAATATCAATTGGAGGTCTCCCTAGAAGTGAGGAAACCTTTATTGAATATTGTGTGTATTTATCTGGCCAAATACCCCCACTATATATAGGGGGAGGGGAGGTACTACCTCCCTCAAAGTCCTGGGGTGGGACTAAAGGAGAGGGAGAGGGGGGCGCCGTCGGCTAGCCCTAGAGGTCCCCGCGTGGGGGGGGGGGGGGGGGGGAGGGGGGTTGGCCCACCCGGCCACCCCTTCCCCTCTTACCTTTCCCTAATGGGCCCTCTTCCCTCCGGAATTGGCCCATTAAGCCTTTTGACATTTAAATTGATTTTCTCTTTTATTAAATAATTATGAATAAATGATTAAATCAATATTTAACATTCATTCATATATTATTCAATCTCCGTAGTTATGGATCACCTTCCACCTCCACTCCGGACATCCTCCGGACTTACCGAAACCCTTCCGGTTTTCTCTCTACTATTCTTCGGTGATTCTTCCGATCCTATAAACAGTCTCTAAGCATCATCAAACCCTTAAGCGTGATACCCTACGGTTCGGGAACACTCTAGACATGGTCGGGACACTCCCGAACCAATGATCGACAGAGGGACCTGGATGGCCATGTGACCCCTATGCGTTCCATGAAGATCTTTCGTCGTTTGAACCTTGACGACCGTGTCTTATTCCCTTTGTCTCTCGATACTTGAATTGCCCGAGATCTGATCAATGACATCACCATTTCATGTCCAATCTCGTTACCGAACAATGCTACTTGACTCGTTCCGACAAGTGATATCCCTGTGATCAAATCACACGCTGCGCAGCTATTGGATATAACTTCTCCGAGTGGGCCCTTGAGTATCTTTCCGTTACATGGACGGACAAATCCCGCTCTTGACATATATTGCCTCTACGGTTTCCTCCGAATACCTGAACACACCTTTATAACCACTGTATTACCAAGTGGCGCTTGATGCTATCTAAGCACTCTCGGGAGACAGTGATTGATATAGCCTCACGGTCTAAGGAATAGTCTACGAGGATCCATTTCTAATCATCGTAACTTGAACTTCGTGACATGATCGGGTCATGATGTTTAGGTTGGGTATTGGTTCATCATATCATTCTCAGAATGAGTTGACTCCATTTCCAACTGGCATAAATGCCACATGCTCAGGAAACTTGATCATCTGTTGACCAATGAACCAGTGACTAGAGTTTCACTGGGAACCCCTGGTTGTTTATATATCACACGTGTATTGATGTTTCCTCTCAATACAGTTATAGAATGATACAAAACTTAATCATAAACTTTATGAAATATGATAATAGTCCTTATTACTATTTGTCTCTAGGGCATATTTCCAACAGTCTCCCACTTGCACTAGGGTATAAATAAACTAGCTGCATTTGTTCTTAATAGTTGGCACCATATATCCGGTACCCTAAACATGCTTGCTCATGGAAGAGGTTGAGTCTTGGGTCTGTACCTTACAGTCCCAAATCCTTTGCAACTTACTAATGTCACCTTGATTGACATTAATACTTTATCATCATATGATAACATCTATGTGTATGCAGCATCGCTATTGCAGCAGAACGAGGCCTGATTCTAGGAGCCTACAGTGACTTTAGATCAACCTCGAGGGCTTTCTCATGGGCACAGTGCCCTGGGACACATCATTCTACGTTAAAAGCGAACTAGCCCCGCCATAACATTATACAACACTTTAGATGGTACCCTTATCTATTATTATAAATGTAATCATCGAAACACGAGTGCACCATGTGCAACTTTCGATGTTTTTGTTCACCTTGCTTCCTACTTGAATCTAATCGGTATTACGGGAGTTCCCAACATATTCCCTGATAACATAACTCTTTATGCTTTAAGATATGCCATCCTTTATGGATCTGGAAAACATGTCTATAGTTCTCTATCAGACACTGCGGACAAACTTAGCTCAACGTCTCGTGATTCAAACTTAATCACTTTTCAAACGTTCCTTATTAGATCATATATTATGTTAAGTTACCATCATGGTTTTCTCAAAATAGTGGATGATGGTCATCCTTTTCTTTCTTTCAACCATTGATGTTAAACTTAATACTATTCCTAACTTGAGTTATTAAGGACCAATTCCCTAATTAACTTCTATTCTAAAACCCTTTTTAGAATCCCTTAAGGAATACTACATAATATCATAATACACTTATTATCAACTTCTACACCTTGTAAATCATTATTTATCAGTACTTGCGCTTTTATTCCTAACACACTTAAGAATCACTCCTATAAACTCCCACTCAAAATATGTTCCTAACATATTTGGGTATGAGTCACTACTCTTACTCAAACTATGTTCCTACATATTTGAATTTGAGACTTATATTGCTCCCACTTAAAAATATGTCATTCACATATTGTTTTAGGAAGACTTTTATAGCTCCCACTCAATTTTATGCAAATTGCATATCCACTCACTATTTTGAACAACTTCAAAATCCTTTGATCAGATATCAAACTTGGAGATCTACTATGAGATACTTTTACTAGTTTTAAATCCACTAGACATCCAGCACATTTGAATCAAATTCATTTGAATTCGTCCAATACTTGAAAAATTGTGCTTTTGTCATTCACCCTTTTCCCACTATGGCTTTGAAGTCATTTGGGAAAATCCAAGTAACTCCTTTACTTTGTAAGATTCAGCAACGAATTGCTTTCTAATCTCAAGGGATTTTTTCTTTTAGGATTTCTCATAATTATAGTTTACCATTATTTCCTTAGTAGTTCGTAGGTATGTCATATTCCAAGAATAATGACAAATGATTTACAAATGTCTCCATACAAGATATGGGTTACATTTTGAATCCTACTTCATGTAGTGAAAACACCAGTGGGGAAAACACAATGATCATTATCATTGATTCTTTACTTCATGAAGAGAATCATTCAGGAACTTTGTCTGTTGAGCTTCTCAACACTCTGATGCAGGGTTTTGAAACCTCATCGTGTTTTTCACTATATTCCATTTGCTTCATAATCGATAAATATCACTGAATGCGAACTTTCACGAAAATGTACCAAAAACCAAGCAATACAAGTTTTGCTTCCTTTTTGGTTTTAGCTATGGATTTCGTATTCAAAGTTTCCAATGAATACTCTACAAGGACTTATTCGCTATTATTTTGGTTATATCGAATAACCCCAAAATGTAAGATCTCACCATAATAAGGTAAGATCCCTGTGATTGCAGTGCTAGTCCCTGGATCGAAATGTTAGCGCCCACAGTTTAAGATGAAGTACACAGAAACAAAGGTCATTAATACATTGCATATCCAGGAATATAATGGTTTTACAACTCACTTAGCCCAAGGCTAAGACACAAGTTCACATTACATAGCATAATAATAATAGAGTCTTTAGTCTTCATGTGCCACAGGCAAGCATGTCGAGTGTAGACCCGCAACCCTACTCATCATCAGAGTATCCTACAACATAATAAGTTACAGCCACAAGGGTCAATACATTTGGAATTGTATTGGCAAGTGATACCAAAGATACTTAGTATAATCCAACCACTACATGAATATATGGCTAAGTGGGGTTATGGCTGGCTTTGCTAAAATTAGTTTAACTTATAGTTTTTGAAGAAGTTTTTCATTCAAGCTATAAGGTACCAATGATAGACATCACTTAACCTTTACCCATGTTCACCCACAAGTTTTAACTTAGAGAAAATTTGGATGAGGAGATTATTGAACTACTTCACTGTCTTGAGGCTCAGAAGTTGTCCATAATCGGGGACACGGCTAAGTACTTAGTTTTACCCTCTCGAGAGGTGGTGCACTTTCCCCACAAGACTCGACATGCATCGAGACAAGACTTTTCAGAAACAATCCCTCAGACCACCACGGACGCGTTCCATCCTATCACATCTACCACCTTCTGTCTGTCTGGCTGAGTTCTTGCAACTTAGTTGGTCAAGGCAGAGCCCATATGCCATGTGGCTGCACTGGAAGCTTCATGACAAGAATGTCTCCAATCTCTTTGTTCCTGGGTGGCCATCCACAAGTGTGATACACCAGCTGACCATAGACATGGCCCCTGAGTAACCACTCAACATAATCCAAGCAAGTCCCATTCCACCCAGGTGTTGCATTAATATTAGTTGTTTTCTTAATTAAACAAAATAATATCTTTCCATACTATCTTATGTGTATAGTTCACCCACGAATTCTAATAGCATGGCTAAGCACTCTAGCATACGAAGTCTTTTAACTAGGGGATACTACCAAGATATAATCTATAGGATAGCATAGCATAGTAGTAACATAGGAATAATTCTATCATGTTAAGATCTACCAAAATATCACTAGTGCAATAGTGAAAATAATAGGACATGGGATGAAATATCACTTGCCTTGGTAGCTAGGGGAATAGGTACAATCCTCACAGCAACAAACTTCACAATCCACACAATCTACACAAGATCAATACAACAACAATAATTCGATCAATAAAACATTACAAAAACATGAATGCATGCAAAATGCAATGATATGATCACAACTCTATAATTTACAGAGTCTACAGTACTGAGGATAGAATACCTCATCTAAATGCATAAGAAATACTCAAAATAATAATTTATAGAACAATTTTTGTGAACAAAATACTCCTAAAAAGGTTCTGCCTATAATTCCAATTTCTCAGAGGCAAAAGTGTGAAATAATGCCTCCATAATAAAGGTCTCATTTTTCTGAATCCATAGACACCAAATTTGTAATTTTCTGATTGGTGGGTCAAAAGTTATTGAATTTCTAAGTTAAATACTAAATCAGTCTAATTTTCTATTTAAACGAAATAGCCTGGCGACGTGGCGCTTTCCTATTGGCTGGTACCGGTTCGGCCGGATCGATCGCTGTGGGCCGTCAGATCTTAAGTGACTACGGACGGATCTGATTTGCCCGTACCCTTTCGATAAGTGATCTAATCCTATCCGCTAAAATCTGATCGAACGGCTGTTAAACCATTCGCCGGAGACTGGCGACGCCAGCGACGGCGCGCGGCGGCGGCACGTCAGGTGAGCGGCGTTCCGGCGATTCTAGAGGGGTAGGGGAAAAGGTAGTCTTACTGAGGGCTTGCGGTGGTCTCGTCGATCTGGTTGGTGGTCGCGATGGAGAGAGGGGAGCTCCGCTGCGCTCGGTATTCCTCGCCGGAGTGGCGTCGATGGCAGAGGTCACGGCCACGAGACGGTGGCGTCGATCTGGTACACAAGCAGACAAGAAAAAGGGTTAGGGGGAAGCGCCTGGTTCTGCACGGTCTAGCAGTGCCCAAAAAGGAGCGGCGGGAACCTTGCCCTCACCGGAAAAATCGTCAGACGGTGGCGGCAGAGGAGTTCGCCGGACTTGGTCCGTGTTGTCGATCTGGGCAAGAGAAAACACGTGGCTCGGTCAGTAGGTGCGCTAGGACATGGTGGAATAGATGGGACAGAGGGGAGGGCGCCGGGCGGCCTGGGTTCACCGGAATTGCCGCCGGAGTACCGTCAGTGAGTGGCGGTTCGAGCTCAAAATTAGGGGAGCCTGGGGGCTCTCTGGGGATGGCGACTGGGGGAAATGATGAGGAGGGGGTGAGGATTAAGTAGGAGTAGTCACCGGGGGAATTACTGCGAGAAACGGCCGGAATCAAATCGATTCGAAAACGGCAGAGGGAGTGGGGCGCTTCGTCGCCAGGGGTTGAAGACGACGGGTGGTGGGGTGACGTGGCGTGGGGTCGGCCTGTCAGCGGGAGGGGGTAGGTTGCTGGGGCGTGCAGAAAAATAGAGAAGGGAGAGGAGTGGCCCGGGTGGGCTGTTGGGCCAGATTGGGCCAAAGGCCAGATTGCTGCTGCTGTTTGAATTTCTTTCCCTCCTTTTCTTTTTCTATTCGAATTTCTTTTCTAGTTTTTGTTTGAATTAGAAAATGTGCTCCAAAAAGTCTCAAAATTTCACCAAATTTTTGGAGGACAAGTCTAATGCAATGCAGTACATGCCATGCTGATTTGAATGCACTAATGATGATTTTCAAATGAAAAATTTGGGATGTTACACAAAACTTTCACGACGATCCATACCAGATATGGAGCCGCTTTCACGAATTCAAATGGTTCACTGTATATTCTAATTGAGTGCTAACTATTTTTAACTAATGGTCTCTACATATACACTACAATGATTTATTTGGCGCCATATATTCACCCACTTTGATATCTAATATCACATTGTGATACTTTGCATTTTGACATTTCAAATGCATTGCATTCCACAATTTCTTCTATGCCATAAAGTCGAATTCCATTACTATTGATCAAATCCTAGCTATTGGATTCTTATTTATCTTTATACCCTTTGTTGATGAAACACTTTGATCATATCAAATAGTTTCATACTTATGTTTCCTTTGGTAAACTTCTTTACACATTTAAACAATCATATAATGATAATTACCATTTTGTTAAAACATAATACATCGAATATGTATTTATTTTTAACAATTCATTAAACACTTTGTATTCAAGTAATACACGGTGTTCAAGTTATTTTGCCAAACTTAGGCATGATTTATATGTGACAAGAAATCGAATGACTTTCACATATTATCAACATAACTTTTGAATTCAAACAGTGGTTTCATCCATTAATGAACATATCATTAAGTTCGGTATTTTTAAAGGCATTTCAATACTTTACAAATGTTCATGCATTATCAATTAGTTTTATAACAAGGATAATTCACACATAATCGAACAAGATATGAACACGAATAGAGATCATTCATAAAAGTGGAACAACTGTTTGTTATAAACTGATATGAATAACCATCTCACTAAGCGTGAGACACACTAAAGAAGTTCACGATCTATCGATTACAATAATCATCCTAAAACATAAACTAAGTGATAAATGTTGAGGGAGAGTGTTGTTGGCCATCATCATCATGCTTGCCATCAACACGCAATGTCACCTCCTCTCCAGCAAGCACCTCTCATGCAGAAAGGCCTGTTTTCAATAAAACAGAACAAGTATCAAATATACTTAACACTGCAAATGTGTTTGCAAGATTATAACATTTATAAAATGGTATATCAAATATATACATTTGTCATTGATGACCTCAGTGACAACAGGTTCAACCATCACATTCCTGAGATGTGATATGAACCTGTGGAAATCCAGTGTTTCCGCATCGCCTCTCATAAAGCAAGTCCTGACTTGTGCTTGATAGCTTGCTGTCAGTGACCGCATCACAACGCCATTTGCAAAAGATCCCATCATCCAGCTATCCAGGAAGTATGCGGGCCTCATGTACACATCATGCATGCGCTCCAAGTGGTCGTCAAGCGACGAGTTCTCCTCCATCTTAATGGAGAGGAAGTCTTCCATCAGCTCATGCTCCCATATGTGTGCTTGTTCCACGAAATGTGTCCTAAGCTGTAGCATTACCGTACGAGGGTTGACATTACCCACGACAGGACACAGATCGTCCACCATTCTGAAATGCATTGTAATTGAAATGAAGGAGGGCATCTCCCGACGGTGATAGCGGTATTCCCGCTGTTCTGGGGTCTCATAGAAACAGGGCTGCTCCAAATCCATCTCGTCGAGTATATAGCCGACCACGTTATTCTCGCTAGGGAGAACGTGGAGACGCGCAACCCATATAGAGAAGTTGGATCCGTCTAATCTGAGCTTCTATCCTTCTAACCAATCGTAAATAGGAAAGGTAGCATCGGGGAGAACCATTTCTACATTTATAATTGCAAAAGGAATTTAGACTAAGTTTATAATTAAATGAGTTAATAATAACTCCACTCAGAAACACCTATCCCATGAAGGGTTCGTAGTGATAACACGACCCCTGTTCCCCACATCTCCCCCGATCATCACGGCCATCAATGTGGGTTCTAGGGTGAATGCTAAACACGGGTCACATCATTCATGCGACTCGTGCTCGATCTTTTGACCATCCGCGTTCCGAGGCCATGTCTGCTACATGCTAGGCTCGCCAATACAACCTTAGTGTATTCTCTGTGCAACATGGCTTACTCCCACTATATGCGAACGTAGATATGTCTGACACCCACGCATGTACTATGGATCGCCTCATACCGAAGAACTTTCTTGGTGGTGCACACTAAGGGGGAACACAATCATTGGTAATTTTAACAGGGATCGTCTTATTAGGATACCATTGAGTATCTAATACTAGCACAATAAGATATACAAACAAATAACATTGAATGTAAATGCGATGTGATATGGTCCTTCACGTCATGATCTCCATCCGTCGTCACCGGATTCCGGTGCCAGGGTTCCGACGTCGTAGACACTAGGGAACCAGTGTCATTCCGGCGTGGTAGTTCAACACCTCCGTGACTATCTACTACAATGTAACATAAGGTAATCACTTTACCTTTGCCACAACCATATCACAAAGCAGTGCCCCCCTGCAAAAAAAAGTTAGACGCCTCTACTTTATCTTTGCATTTGTTTTACATAGCTGAATGGGCTTTCGCACAAGAACCGTTCTTACCTACGAACTTTCAGCACACCTCTGATCAAGTAGTTGTCTCTACTACACCCCCTTCGGAGCCCTCCGTTGCAAATGGCATACCAACTAATGCGAGAGAGACAGACACCCCCCTAAGCCACTTTATACGGTACAAGCTGTATGTCAAGCGTGGACCAGTCTCGCGAGTGAACGCGTAAAGTCGGTTGGGGGCCGCTTCATCAAGCATTACTTCAGTATACACAAGTACACGTGGGAGGGTAACAACTACAAGATCAACGCCCACACGCTACATCTCGTGTGTTCTACCCGTACTAGCATTACTATGCATAGATCTAGCTCCGATACCACTGTAGGGGTTCCGCGTATGAAAATAATAAATTTTTACCCTACGTCCCTGAACCCCTGATGTTGCCAGGACCTATCTATTACTAATGCAGTAATGGGAGGGGCTTTTCGCGAATTTACCCTTGAAGACTGAAAAGCGTTGTCAATGATCAGGAGAGCGTGGTTGATGTAAACGAGCCAAAGCCGACCTCAAGTTCGTGATGAAGTCCTTGCGCTCCTATGGCTCCAACGAATTGAGTGCCTCAAGTGTGACACCTCGCAGGGAGTTACACACGTCCGGTGCCTGACGATGACTCCCGCTTCCCTGATCAATCAACAGTTGTGGAAGTAGAGCTCCTGGATCCGAATCTCGCAGCACGACGGCGCTCCGCGGTGAAGATGTCTCTCGTTCGTGCAGTCCGAACTTGGGACCACGGTCACGAGAGAGAGAGAGAGAGAGAGAGAGAGAGAGAGAGAGAGAGAGAGAGAGAGAGAGAGAGAGAGAGAGAGAGAGAGAGAGGGAGAGAGAGAGAGTATCAATTGGAGGTCTCCCCAAAAGTGAGGAAACCTTTATTGAATATTGTGTGTATTTATCTGGCCAAATACCCCCACTATATATAGGGGGATGGGAGGTACTACCTCCCTCAAAGTCCCGGGGTGGGACTAAAGGAGAGGGAGAGGGGGGCGCCGCCGACCAGCCCTAGTGGGTCCCGTGCGAGGTGCTCGGCCCACCCGGCCACCCCTTGCCCTTTCTCCCCTCTTACCTTTCCCTAATGGGCCCTCTTCCCTCCGAAATTGTCCCATTAAGCCTTTTGACCTTTAAATTGATTTTCTATTTTATTAAATAATTATGAATAGATGATTAAATCAATATTTAACATTCATTCATATATTATTCAATCTCCGTGGTTATGGAACACCTTCCACCTCCACTCCGGACATCCTCCGGACTTACCGAAACCCTTCCGGTTTTCTCTCCACTATTCTTTGACGATTCTTCCGATCCTATAAACACTCTCTAAGCATCATCAAACCCTTAAGCGTGATACCCTATGGTTCGGGAACATTCCATACATGGTCGGGACACTCCTGGACCAATGATCGATAGAGGGACCTGGATGGCCATGTGACCCCTGTGCGTTCCACGAAGATATTTCGTCGTTTGAACCGGGACAGTCGTATCTTATTCCCTTTGTCTCTCGATACTTGCATTACCTGAGATCTGATCAATGACATCACCATGTCGTGTTCAATCTCGTTACCGAACAATGCTACTTGACTCGTTCCGACAAGTGATATCCTTGTGATCAAATCACACGCTGCATAGCTATTGGATATAACTTCTCCGAGTGGGCCCTTGAGTATCTTTCCGTTACATGGACATACAATTCCCGCTCTTGACATAAATTGCCTCTACGGTTTCCTCCGAATACCTGAACACACCTTTATAACCACTATATTACCAAGTGGCGCTTGATGCTATCTAAGCACTCTTTGGAGACAGTGATTGATATAGCCTCACGGTCTAAGGAATAGTCTACAAGGATCCATTTCTAATCATTGTAACTTGAACTTCGTGACATGATCGGGTCATGATGTTTAGGTTGGGTATTGGTTCATCATCTCATTCTCATAATGATTTGACTCCATTTCCAACTGGCATAAATGCCACATGATCAGGAAACTTGATCATCTGTTGACCAATGAACCAGTGACTAGAGTTTCACTGGGAACCCCTGGTTGTTTATATATCACACATGTATTGATGTTTCCTCTCAATACAGTTATAGCATGATACAAAACTTAATCATAAACTTTATGAAATATTATAATAGTCCTTATTACTATTTGTCTCTAGGGCATATTTCCAACAACAACTTCTATCACACTGTACATCATTAAATGTGGTAGTTGCATATTCCAGGGCCTTTTTCGGCTTTCTGACCATGGTTTGACACATGGAGTGTCTCTAGAGTCATTGCATGTGTTATTTTCCAAATTAAACCACCTTATTAATCCACATGACCACACACACTCCAATGGATGTGGTGATGCAACTTCTATCACACTAGTGCATCATTCCATGTGGCAGTTCTATTCCAGGTGCTTTCTAACCATAGTTTGACACATGGAGTCTCTAGAGTCATTGCATGTGTTATTTTCCAAACCACCTTGATCCACATGACCACACACACTCCAATGTATGTGTTCATGCAACTTCTGTCACATTGGTGCATCATCCATGCAAGTGACAGTTGCATTTCTAGGGGCCTTTTGGGCTTTCACACCATGGTTTGACACATGGAGTCTCTAAAGTCATTGCATGTGTTATTTTCCAAACCACCTTTATCCACATGACCACACACACTCCAATAATGGATGTGGTGATGGAACTTCTATCACACTGGTGCATCATCCCTTGTGGCAGTTGCAATTCCAGGGTTTTTTGGGCTTCTGACCATGGTTTGACACATGGAGTGCCTCTAGAGTCATTGCATGTGTTCTTTTCCAAACCACCTTGATCCACATGACCACACACACTCCAATGGATGTGGTGATAATGCAACTTCTATCACATCGGTGCATCATTCCATGTGGCAATTCTACACTCCAATGGATTTTTGGGCTCCTGACCATGGTTTGACACATGGATCCTCTCGAGTCATTACATGTGTTATTTTGCAAACCACCTTGATCCACATGACCACACACACTCCAATGTATGTGGTGATAGTGCAACTTCTATCACACTGGTGCATCATTCTTCCATGTGGCAGTTGCATTAATTCTAGGGGTTTTCTGGGCTTTCTGACCATGGTTTGACACATAGAGTCTCTAGAGTCATTGCATGTGTTATTTTCCAAACCACCTTGATCCACATGACCACACACACTCCAATGGATGCGGTTATAATGCAAATTATATGAAACTGGTGCATCATTCTTCCATGTGCTAGTTGCATTAATTCAAGGGGCTTTCTAGGCTTTCTTACCATGGTTTAACACATGGAGTCTCCAAATCCATTGCATGTCTTCTTTTCCAAACCACCTTGATTCACATGACCACACACACTCCAATGGATGTGGTGATGCAACTTCTATCACACCGCTGCATCATTCCATGTGGTAGTTCCATTCAAGGGGCTTTCTGGGCTTTCTGACCATGGTTTAACACATGGAGTCTCTAGACTCATTGCATGTGTTCTTTTCCAAACCACCTCGATCCACATGACCACACACACACACACACCAATAATGGATATGTGGTGATGCAACTTCTATCACAATGGTGCATCATTCCATCCGGCAGTTGCATTCCAGGCGTTTTTTGGGATTTCTGACCATGGTTTGGCACATGGAGTCTCTAGAGTCATTTGCATGTGTTCTTTGCAAAACCACCTTGATCCACATGACTAAACACACTCCAATGGATGTGGTGATGCAACTTGTATCACACTGGTGCATCATTCCATGTGGCAGTTGCATTACAGGGGCTTTCTAGGCCCTTTGACCATGGTTGACACATGGAGTATATATATCTCTAGAGTAGTATTGGATGTGTTCTTTTCCAAAACACCTTGATCCACATGACCACACACACTCCAATGGATGTGAGATGCAACTTCTATCACACTGGTGCATCATCATCCATGCATGTGGCAGTTGTATTCCAGGGCTGTTTAGGCTTTCTAACCATGGTTAAACACATGGTGGTGTCTATAGAGTCATTGCATGTGTTCTTTTCAAAACCACCTTGATCCACATGACCACACACACTCCAATGGATTTGGTTATAATGCAAATTATATGAAACTGGTGCATCATTTTTCCATGTGCTAGTTGCATTAATTCAAGGGGCTTTCTAGGCTTTCTTACCATGGTTTAACACATGGAGTCTCCAGATCCATTGCATGTCTTCTTTTCCAAACCACCTTGATTCACATGACCACACACACTCCAATGGATGTGGTGATTCAACTTCTACCACACTGGTGCATCATTCCATGTGGCAGTTCCATTCCAGGGTCTTTCTAGGCTTTCTGACCATAGTTTGACACATGGAGTCTCTAGAGTCATTGCATGTGTTATTTTCCAAACTACCTTGATCCACATGACCACACACACTCCAATGTATGTGGTGATAATGCAACTTCTATCACACTGGTGCATCTATCCGTGTGGCAGTTGCATTTCCATGGGCTTTTTGGGCTTTCTGACCATGGTTTAACACATGGAGTCTCTAGACTCATTGCATGTATTCTTTTCCAAACCACCTTGATCCACATGACTACACACACACCAATAATGGATATGTGGTGATGCAACTTCTATCACAATGGTGCATCATTCCATGTGGCAGTTGCATTCCAGGCGTTTTTGGGCTTTCTGACCATGGTTTGGCACATGGAGTCTCTAGAGTCATTTGCATGTGTTCTTTGCAAAACCACCTTGATCCACATGACTAAACACACTCCAATGGATGTGGTGATGCAACTTGTATCACACTGGTGCATCATTCCATGTGGCAGTTGCATTCCAGGGGTTTTCTGGGCCCTTTGACCATGGTTGACACATGGAGTATATATCTATAGAGTAGTATTGGATGTGTTCTTTTCCAAAATACCTTGATCCACATGACCACACACACTCCAATGGATGTGAGATGCAACTTCTATCACGCTGGTGCATCAACATCCATGCATGTGGCAGTTGTATTCCAGGGCTTTTTTGGCTTTCTAACCATGGTTCAACACATGGTGGTGTCTATAGAGTCATTGAATGTGTTCTTTTCAAAACCACATTGATCCACATGACCACACACACTCCAATGGATGTGGTTATAACGCAAATTATATGAAACTGGTGCATCATTCTTCCATGTGCTAGTTGCATTAATTCAAGGGGCTTTCTAGGCTTTCTTACCATGGTTTAACACATGGAGTCTCCAGATCCATTGCATGTCTTCTTTTCCAAACCAACTTGATTCACATGACCACACACACTCCAACGGATGTGGTGATTCAACTTCTATCACACTGGTGCATCATTCCATGTGGCAGTTCCATTCCAGGGGCTTTTTAGGCTTTTTGACCATAGTTTGACACATGGAGTCTATAGAGTCATTGCATGTGTTATTTTGCAAACCACCTTAATCCACATGACCACACACACTCCAATGTATGTGGTGATAATGCAACTTCTATCACACTGGTGCATCTATCCTTGTGGCAGTTGCATTTCCACAGGCTTTTTGTGTTTTCTGGCCATGGTTTAACACATGGAGTCTCTAGACTCATTGCATGTGTTCTTTTCCAAACCACCTTGATCCACATGACCACACACACACCAATAATGTATATGTGGTGATGCAACTTCTATCCCAATGGTGCATCATTCCATGTGGCAGTTGCATTCCAGGCATTTTTTGGGCTTTTTGACCATGGTTTGGCACATGGAGTCTCTAGAGTCATTGCATGAGTTCTTTTCCAAACCACCTTGATCCACATGACTAAGCACACTCCAATGGATGTGGTGATGCAACTTTTATCACACTGGTGCATCATTCATTGTGGCAGTTGCATTCCAGGGGATTTTTGGGCCCTTTGACCATGGTTAACACATGGAGTATATATCTCTAGAGTAGTATTGGATGTGTTCTTTTCCAAAACACCTTTATCCACATGACCACACACACTCCAATGGATGTGAGATGCAACTTCTATCACATTGATGCATCATCATCCATGCATGTGGCAGTTGTATTCTAGGGCTTTTTATGCTTTCTAACCATGGTTCGACACATGGTGGTGTCTCTAGAGTCATTGCATGTGTTCTTTTCCAAATCACATTGATCCAAATGACCACACACACTTCAATGTATATGGTGATAATGCAACTTCTATCACACTGGTGCCATTCCATGTGGTAGTTGCATTTCCAGGGGCTTTTTAGGCTTTCTGACCATAGTTGACACATGGAGTCTCTAGAGTTATTGCATGTGTTGTTTTCCAAACCACCTTGATCCACATGACCACACACACTCCAATAATGGATGTGGTGATTCAACTTTTATCACACTGGTGCATCATTCCATGTGGCAATTGCATTCCAGGGGCTTTCTAGGCTTTCTGACCATGGTTTGACACATGGAGTGTCTCTAGAGTCATTGCATGTGTTATTTTCCAAATCACCTTGATCCACATGACCACACACACTCGAATGTAAATGGTGATAATGCAACTTGTATCACACTGGTGCACCATTCCATGTGGTAGTTGTAGTCCAGGGGTTTTCTAGGCCCTTTGACCATGGTGGACACATGGTATATATCTCTAGAGTAGTCTTGCATGTGTTATTTTTCAAAACACGTTGATCCACATGACCGCACACACTCTAACGGATGTGACATGCAACTTCTATCACATTGGTGCATCGTCATCCATGCATGTGGCATTTGCATTCCAGGGCTTTTGGGGCTTTCTAACCATGGTTCAACACATGGGGTGTCTCTAGAGTCATTGTATGTGTTCTTTTCCAAATCACGTTGATCCACATGACCGCACACACTCCAATGTATATGGTGAGAATGCAACTTATATCACATTGGTACATCATTCCATGTGGCAGTTGCATTTCTAGGGGCTTTTTGGGCTTTCTGACCATGGTTGACACATGGAGTCTCTAGAGTCATTGCATGTATATGAAAGTGTGGTGGGATGATAGGGGAAGAAACCAACCCCTAGGTGGTCCTTCACATGCATGTGCATGATAACACTTGAAAATTAATTAAGGTTTCCCCACACTAGTTGGTGGGGAAAACACTACATGCGCGGGCTGAGTGAACCAAAGGGAAAACCCCTATGGAATCATCAAGGATAAACTTTGGCCATGCATGCATGTTGACCTAAACGAAGAATAATAAGGGATAAAAGTTCATATTGATGGTCAACCGTCACTATGTGGCAGCAGGTTAAAGGGGGTAGATCTGTGTGGCCCGTGTTTTTAGGGTTTCTCGCATGTAAAAGGTTCTGCATGAATCCCTGTCGATGTCGATATATGAAGAATTTGATCTAGAGAGGTAGACATTCCTAAAAATGATTTATTGGAAAATTATAAGAAATTGAGTGAGTTTTGCATTTTGCATTGACATGCCTAAAAATGATTAACTGCAAAAGAAATCAAGCTGTACACGGTAGACCACTTGTGCGTTTTGCATTGACACGTGCGTTGTACACGTTTCCCATCTCGTGCGCTCCCACCACCTAACTTCCCCATCGTCTCCCAGTCATTTAAAAGACCATCAGTCACATCGTTTCCCCCATTTCTCCACTCCATCCACACTCATCCCTCTGCACTCCAAAGAACATAAGGAAACCCTAGCAACACGTACAAGATTGTTGTCGCGAAGATGAAGAGATCAAGGTCGATGGTCGCCGAGGACGCCAAGGTCATCATTGACAAGGAGGCAGCCAATGTCATCGTCGAGAAGGAAGAAGAGAACAAGGTGGACGAGGAAGAGGTTGCATATCCAGTGGTGCGGGTGTCCTATGATTACTACGACGACAACAAGGATGAAGAACCTACGGATTCGTTCGCGTTCGAGCAGGAAGTCACCGACGAAGAACCGGAGGTAATCTATACCTACTAATAAAAGCAAAACTGTTTTTTTTGGTTTGGTCCGTTTTGGATGATTTTACCCCTACAGTTTACAGGAAATTACCCACCTCTACCACCATTTAGTCAAACTGATGGTTTGCTTGATTTGGTCCTAGCTAGGCTGCGCCGGGAAACATGGGATGGGAGGGAGTGACGAGGCAGAGCATGGGAGGCGACGGTTCTACCAGCCAGCCGACAGCCATAGAAAAGCTCGAGGCCGGGTATGCATGCGACGTCCATTCCCGGAGCTTCCCGTGGTCCTCGACGTCTGCGTTCCACCGGCCGGCCGGTTTCGAGGAAGGGGATTGGAGGGCGACATCGGCGGACTCACATATGTGACACAATGACGGTAGCTTCATCCAATAGTTGCTGGGTTGCTCTCTCCTTTCACCCATCTCACCTTATCCTCTTCCTTTAGGATCATCCCACCTCTCATCCTCCGTCCCCGGTCATCGGTACTGTCCCACCCTCAGGTGTCTCAGGAAGATCTGGCGGGGATCCAACCGGCGCGTAGATGCACACCCCCACTCACCATCAGGACCCACTCTGGCCGTCAGCCTTGTTTGAGGGCGTAGTCCGCCTAGCCCCACCTTGGCTCCGCGTGCACTTAGACCTAGTCCTTGGATGGGCATACAAACAATGCAGGAACGGGAATAGCCTAGAAGGAGGAAGGGATCCTATGGTCTGGTGGGGCAGAGGGGGCGCCTATGGGTTGGGCAGCCACGCCTGGAGTTGCGTCGGGATCTAGGCAGAGGAGGCAAACGACGAGGGAGCTCATTGTAGCGCTGAGCAGAGGGAGACAACCGTCGATTGTGGAGAAAATAGACATAACAAGAAGAGCGGCTAGGATGCTTGTGCGTGTGTGTAGGGAGGAAGAGAGGCTAGGCTCCTCGTGCGTGTGGAGAAAATGGAGATAACAGGGACAACTGAATTTCTAGATTGCTGATAGTGTGTGTGTGTGTGTGTTAACGGAGGGCTAACTGAATATGTAGTTGATGCTAGCTCAATGTAAGTTAACTGAATTCTAACATAATACTCCTCAACAGCTTTATAAATTTAGACTCGTGATGAATTTTGATGTGCAAAGGAAGTTTGGATTGTTTTTTACTTCATCAGTTTTAACGGGACACATTTATTTCCTGACAAATTTAGTGGTGTCTAACCATATTTAAACCCAAGTCAATAGAATGAAAGTTTTGGGGCTAATTTTCGGTTTTCCATCCTAGCACCTTCACCTTGCAAATGTTCATTGCATGCCAAGGGATCCCTGTATTGCTGATTTTATAGAGATTGATTTTGCAAAATTCAGGTAAGTCTGTACATTTTTGTCTCAAATATTTCATTTTAGATTTCCTTGGTACACCTTTAGTATTACTAATTTGTCATTTCTGATTAATATATTCCATATGATTGTAAATTAGCAGGGAATGGGTTCATCTTGCAATTCTGGCAGTTCTTCAAGTTTCAATATTCAAATCCGACAAATGACTTTTGCAGCATACGTGCAAAAAGTGGAATACTTATCGCACAATACTGGTGACTTGATAATAAGAAACTCATTTAAACAGTTAGGAACCAAACATGTCTTAGTTTGAAAATTGTAAGAAATGTGTATTTTAGTTTATCATCTGTAGTCAATGATAACAAAATTTAATTGTTTTGCTAAAAACATGTGTTCTACACTTGGTCTATTCGTGGCAACGTGCGGGTATTGTGCTAGTTAGATCTAAACTTTGAATGGGGTTTTCTAATTTTACTGTTCATATTTTTATGAGGTTTCTGATCTTGTAGATTAATTAATTTGTTCTGAGCCTAGTAGTTCTATGCTCATCTTTTGTTGGTCATTTTGATCTGCCCCTAATCATTCCAGTCTCACATTTTGTAGTTTGATTTGATTTGTCCCTAGTACTTCTAGGCGCATATTTTATAGTTTGATTAATCTGTCGTACGATTTTAGTGATATAATTTAATGTGGAGTTTAGACCTTATCTAGGTTGTGTTCATGTTATCCATGTATAGTTCGATTTGTATCATAAAATTCACATATATAATAATAATCATACGAGCTTTTGATTAAATTAACTGAAATTTAATATTTCGTAACTTAAAGCCAATGTCTAATTTATTGAAACCTTTTTAAAATTAACTTAACAAATTATTTGTTTTAATGTATGAAGCACCATTTTGTTTTTTAAGTAAATATATGTGTAACTTTTTTTTGCAATTGTAACTATTAGTAGTAAGTATGTGTATCTTTTGTGCAGTAGTAACATTTGTGCAAACACAAATGGAGTTCAGATTTAATATTTTCTGTTTTAACTTAAGTGGAGTCACATATACATTAATGTATATGTTAAATACTAGATCATGCATGTTCTCTAATCTACGCTATACTTTTGTATGTATATGAACTGATGCATAAAAATGTTGGTAAATGTGTTTGTGTAGTTCTATTATATTTAGGAAAACAAATTGTTAAATTCCTAATTAAATGAGTATATTTAGGAGAAACAAATTTCTATTTATACCATGTTCAAACTGAATAAAACTAGCTAGTCATAACTTTTTTTTGTTTTACCAATTTACTGCTAAGATGACTGGAAATAATTACTCCATCTATCCTAAAAAGGATGTCTCGCCTTTGTTAAAATTTGGATGTATCTATATATACTAAAGTTTGTATAGATTTATTCAAATTATTTGAAATAACCGAGGGGGTATAATTTAATATAGCACTTATTTGATCATATATGTATGCAAACAGATATATATTTAATGCACTCGTTTGTTCAAAAGTTGGTTAAACTTGTATACACACGATAAAATTAATCTCTCAATATATCCCTTTCCTAGTTTGATCTCATGATTTTGGGGGAGTAATAATAATTTCATTCACTCACTTCTTCTCTCTACTTGCTAATTTGCAGGAACGAGATAGCGATGTCGGTGAAAGTATTTGGTCTAGGCACACAAAAAGCCGTCACATCCTGAAGAAGATAAGGAATGGGAGGTTCCTCTTTCGCCGAGGTCCCAACACATGCAAGTGCCCTTTCTGTATAAGAATCATTGCGGAAGACCTGATCAGTATCGTGCAGCATGCCAGGAGCATTGTCCGTAGAGGACAGCGGCGTGCGCATCATACAAAGGCCAAGCACGCTGTCTTCATGGTTTACCTGAGCAAGTATGCCAACCTCGGTCATATCACTCTGAGGCCCTAACTAGCTAGCTCCCTGCCTAATACCTGTTGCCACCTCCTGTTGCCTCTGCCTAATACTCTCTGCCTCTTGTTGCCTGTTGCTGCCTCCTGTTTATGTAATGAGCGTACTATTATATATCATTTCGGTTGTGTAATTAAGTACTACTAGTACTATTATATGCAAGTAGTATATGGTGGTTGTGATCGAACCTATTTAACTAGTACATGTATATATCATCAGTACCTTTTAAATAGTTTCTTATGATTGTTCCTAGTTGTACATATTTCCCACCTTCCAAAATATTTTTTAGTGTGAATCTTTGAGAAACACAGATGATTGTTCCTGGTTTTGCAACAATATATAAAATCCATGGTTGTTCCTGGTTGCAACATGTATCAACAAAAGATAACACATTACTTGCAACCATGATTTGTCCTAGTTGCAACAAGTTTGGTACAACAAATTAAATACATCTCATGAATACTGAAAAAACTGACTAGCTAGCTAGCTAACTAAATAGCCAACAAAAGATCATTCTTTGCAGTTACTGATGATCATTTCTTCTCAAAAGTTTTGACATTGAGCATGAAACTTATTTCTAATACTGATTTCTAAAATGTCAAAATCAAGCACAATTTCTAACAACAAAAGGAAGAACACATCCTAAAGTCACTGCCACACTAAGTATCATCATGAACCAAACATGCTTGCATTTCATTTCTTTTCTCATTTTCTTCAACCTTAATTTAGATATCCGCACATCCATGTCTCTATCTGCCAGCCTCAGCTCAATCATCATCTTATCATCTGCCTTTTTACATAGCTGGATAAGCATTGTCTGCATCTGTTTTGGCCATGGGTTGTCCATCCAGTACAAGAAACAACACATATCATCTGGACAACCTAAATTGTTTCTACTAATGTCTGCACCATAGGAGACAACCTTACTAGCAGGAACATGGTTGCTCTAGCATCTCCAACTAGGATCTAGCTCCTTTCCACCAATCCCTTGATCTATGACGAAAATTGGAAGCTCCCTATCGATTCCAACCCAACTCTACAGAACAAGTCATGGACAATCTTAAATTCACCTAACTGTTAGAACCCTAGATAGAACAGATTGAGGGAGGAAGACCGAATTTACATAGTCCACAACGTCGCCCTCTCATGCCAGCTCGCGCATCCCCATGTTAGCCCTTTTCCTCCACTACGGAAGTCGAGAGTGGCAGCGACGACAACGGAGACGATTTTCTCGACGACCACTACTACCAAAAAAAACTGCTATCTTTCTTTTTGTCTCAAACAAGATCATTACAATCGTTCCGGAAAGTCCTTTTAGCTCCCGGGCTCCAGTGCTCCCTATGTATTAAAAAAAATTAAAACTATACTTATATGTTCCAAAAAATCTTAAAAAAAAATTCTAAAGGTTGCTAGTGATGTATCCCACAAGCCTGCAAAATCTCGATACAAAATGTTTTATATTCCGAACTACACAAAAAATGACAAAGTATGATTTTTTTAATTTGAAATCACTATATTATTGTGAGTAGATCTACAAATTTATCATTTTTGTGTATCTGATAATACAAATTATTTCAAATTGAGATTTTGCACGTTACGTGATATACATCATCGACTACGTCCTGATGTTTTTCAGAATTTTTTGAAAAAAAAATAGAGGGCTCAGTGGTGCCCGTGTGTGCACCAAATCTTCACCGCAACTCTTCTTTTTAATCTCAAAACAAGATCATTGCAACTGCTCTCTTTTTTTAATCTCAAAAGCAAAATCGATTTCCTTGTCTCTGTTTCATGGACTTACCCTTATCATTGTCAAATGTGTAAATATTATGGCCGTATCAGTCAGGCCTCTCGGTTCAGAGCTAATATAAACAGCCCTCAGCCTCCAGCATCCATCAGCAACAACCACCAAGTAGCCAACGTACGTAGTAATTAAAGAGATGGGCGAGGCCGCCGGCAGCTCCGACGTGGTCGTGCAAGTGCTCGCTGTCTCTCGCGTCCCGCCGTCACGGCACCAAGAGGGACGCCTGAAGCTGTCCTTCTTCGACACGCCCTGGGTCGGGCTGCCGCCGGTCCAGCAGGTCTACCTCTACCACCTTGATGAGAAAGACGATGAATTCTCGGCCATTGTTTCACGGATCAAGGACGCGCTCGCGGAAACGCTGGCGCACTACCTCCCACTGGCGGGGACGCTCGAGCACGTGGCCGATACCGGCGACCTCGTCGTCGACTGGTCCGGCTCCGACGCCGGGGTCGCGTTCGTCGAGGCCGACGCCGCCGGCATGGACGTGCGCCGGCTCGCCGGCGACGAGGCGCACGACTTGGCGGCGTTCCTGACCCTCGTGCCCGACCTCCATACCGGGGTGCTCCCGGCGCCCTTGCTGTCCGTGCAGGTCACCCGCCTGCGCGCCGGCCTCGCGATCGGCATGTCCATGCACCATGCCATCGTCGACGGCCGCGGAGCCTGGCGGTTCATCGAGGCATGGTCCTCCGCCTCCCGCGTCGGCTCTCCGGTCACCGAGGCTCTCGGCCATCCATACTACGGCCGCCAGGTCGTGTCACACCCCCGCGGCGGCGACGAGCTCGCTCGCGTCCTGCTCAAGATTGTCGCGCCCAATCTCCCCGTGGTAAGTAGAACGATCTAGGCTCAGGTTCTTTTCTTGGCTTGAGCGTACGATTTGGCAGCGGCATGAACATTTCTGGCTCTGGCAGGTGAGCAAGGGTGTGCGCGACACGAGCCAGCGGTTCCGGCTGGCTCGCCGGACCTTCTATCTCGGCGAGGACGACATACGGGCACTGAGGCGGCGCATCGACGACCTAGCCCAAGCCGAAGGTGACGCGCCCGAGCAAAAGAAGCCGGTGTCGACGTTCGTGGCGCTGGCGGCGCTGGTCTGGAGCGCGTTCGTCCGGTCCAAGGGGCTGGGCGTCGGCGCCAAGGAGGACACGTACCTGATGTTCCATGCCGACCTGCGCGCCCGTCTCGACCCGCCCGTCAGCGACGCCTACCTCGGCAACTGTGTACGGCCGTGCGTTGCCCGGTGCGGCGACGCGGCGAAGATCGCCGGCGAGGCTGGGATCCTTCACGCGGCACGTGCGGTGCAGGCGGCTGTGGCGGAGATGGCGGCGGCGCCACTGACGGGCACGGACGAGTCCGGGTTCGACACGGTGAGGCGGCTGCCGTTCGCGCGTGTGGCCAACGTCGCAGCGAGCCCGCGGTACCGGGCCTACGAGGCGACCGACTTTGGGTTCGGGATGCCGGCGCGCGTGGAGATGGTGTCCATGAACCACGACGGCGAGATGATGCTCGTCGGCGGCCGCCGGGAAGGCGAGGTGCAGGTCTCCGTGTCGGTCGACCCGGCGCACATGGACACGTTGAAGGCTTGCATTTTGGGCAAATCCGAATGACCGGATCGATCAAACGCTCGGCCGCCATGCCACTATGTCATACGAGTTCTCTCTTCAATATGTTCCCCAAATAACACGGTGTTTTGCATCAATACTCCTTCCAATCAAATTACTTGTTGCAGATTCGTTGAACGTAAACATATTTTAGACAATGTAGTTTGTCTAAAACTGCAAAACGTAATTTCGATATTTTTTTTGTGCTTATATGAACGGGCAGCAAGCAAAGGAAATTGGTTACATGCAAACATACATAATCAAAATCAGTGTGGCAACTAGTAGTAACATAATCGAAATAAGGATTTGGATTGTTTTCATATAAATTTGCTAATTAGGTCGGTAGCTACCATAATCCAAATCCACAAGAAACATTATTATATTCATGCCTAAATCTCACAGCAATCCTACAAATTGTGCACACCGTATTTTTTTTTGATATAACAACTGATGGAATTTCAGCAATGGCGAAACCGATTACAAACGACTCCAGAAAAAAAGAAAATACAACATGGACCTAGAAGCACACAGTACTTCCAAATCGCGATCAAGCCCATCGTCATCATCGCCACCACCCAAGTATCGGGATCGGAACCAGAAGCAGCACATCTTCCGCCACCATCGAATCACCGCTGCCACCTTCGCCACATTGGGCTTTGGACACCGCAGGAGTGCCCACCCCGAGGGGTGAGAGCTAAGAGACTTTTCTAGACCATCGGGCAGGCAGGAGATGGTGAAGACCAGGCAGTACCTCCAATCCAAGATCCCCGAGCAGAAGGTCCCAACCATCGACGCCACGTCGAGTCGCCTCCTCCCCTCGCCACCATGGCCGGCCAGAAGAAGATTCAAGACGCGACCGTCGTATCTCAAAAAAAAGACCATACAAAACCCTAACAAGAAAGACGTTTGTACCATCCCCTTCCACTCACTCGCCACCACGGCCGGCCGAGGGAAAGACAACAGCAACAACAACCCTCTGACTCCTGAAGCTCCACGGCAGAGTCGAAAAACGACCGCGCCCGGAGAGACCACCCTCTCCAGATCCGTAGATCTGAGAGGAAACCAGGCTAGCAGCTCGCCGGCGCCGCCACAAGTGGCCTTGCCGAGATGGGGACCGAGCTCCAACACCCTTATTCTGACGCGACGTCGCCTCTGCCATCCCGACGACGTCTCCCAACACCATAGCTGAGCTCAGGCCGTCACCACCGCCGTCGGGGGCAACCGCCGTCCACACTCTGGCACAAGGTCTCCGTGCAGCAGGAGCCGCGCCGGCGTGCCCCTCACCGAGCAGGCCGCCCGCCATGGTCAGCCGGCCCGCGTCGTCGCCTCCATGAGCGGGAGAAGGGGCCCCCCGCCGCCAGCGCCCAGGCTTTGCCTGGCGACGCCATCGGCGGCGGGGGGGGGGGGGGGGGGGGGAGGGAGATGAGGGAGAGGGGTTGGAGCTGGCCAGCGGCGGCGATTTGGAGAACACAGTATGTACTAGTATTAGTACCTCTAAGACAAAACGTATACGAAATCAAACTTGTTAAAATCTGACTAAGTATGTAGAAATTATGTATTAACAATTTATCTTATATACTTACCTAGCAGACTCGCGTACACTGTGGGATAGTAAAAATATAAGTTGTACAATGAGTTATCTCTTATTGTCATCTTTAAGAATAAATGTGAGTTTACTAACTATAGTAAGAAATTGTGTTGATAAGAGTAGGCACACGGTACAATGAAAAAAAATAGTCTTCTATTATTTTTAAGGGATCATCATTTACCTAAAGGAATGCAATATTCTATTTCTTCATTCTCTCTCATCTAACTAAGCAAAAATCCGACGTAGCAGCCGCAAGGAAAGGCTGACGTCACGGCATTGTACGTACGTTACTAGTACAAACTATTAGTTTTTCCTACTACATCCAAAGACATCATTATTGTAATTTGTGCCCTACTGTTAGC
This sequence comes from Avena eriantha, assembly GCA_910589775.1. Taxonomy (NCBI): domain Eukaryota; kingdom Viridiplantae; phylum Streptophyta; class Magnoliopsida; order Poales; family Poaceae; genus Avena; species Avena eriantha. The sequence continues at coordinate 428,204,905 of OU342740.1, forward strand.
CAATGCCATATATGCCACCTACAAGCCTGGACCGGTTGACGACGAAAGAATATTTTTCTTATTTTATTGTGTTATATAAGAATAAGAGATTTTACCAGTTGGAAACCAACGAAAGATCGGAGATGCTGTGAACTTTGATCGAGCGGCGCATGATTTGTTGATGACGTGTCCATTTGTCCCCACTCTTCCTTTTTGTTGTTGTTTGGGATTGCTTAATTATCACATGTAGTACCACGTGATTTCTCCCCCACTCTTTTAGCTATATATCACTGTTGTTGGTAGTATGTCTTGGCGCAGCTTTCAGTCGACTCCAGAAGCATACAGATTACACAAACGACGAGATGGAGACGAAGGTGGAGGTGGTGGAGTCGACGCTGGTGGCGCCCAGCGAGGAGACGCCGCGGTTCGGGCTGTGGCTCTCCAACCTCGACCTCGCCGCGCCCAGGTCGCACACGCCGCTGGTCTACTACTACCCGGCCCCGACGCCGGGCGGCACGGCCGGCGAGGACTTCTTCTCGCCACGCCGGCTGAAGGCGGCGCTGGCCAGGGCGCTGGTGCTGTTCTACCCGCTGGCCGGCCGGCTCGGCGTGGACGAGAGCGGGCGGCTGCAGATCGAATGCAATGGCGAGGGCGCCCTGTTCGTGGTCGCGAGGGCGGACTGCACCGGCGAGGACCTCTTCGGGAACTACGTGCCCTCGCCGGAGCTCAGGCGTATGCTCGTTCCGGTCGCGCCGTCCGGCGACCCGCCCTGCATTCTGGCCATGTTTCAGGTGAGACATGCATGAGCCCATCAACCACGCCTAACTAGCTCTGGTCTTCGCTTCCTTCTCGTGTTTTCTTATTCCAAATTGCTACTAGGTCGACATATATTTAGATAGTCCTCCGTAGCTTTGGGGAAGTGCAAATTTAGCTACTTCTCCCTTCGTTTCAAAATATAAAATGTTTTAGCTTTGTGACAGCTGTGACCTTTATGCCGGAATATTTTCCAACCTCTTAAACTCATGACAACTACTCTTAATCCCGCAATGTTGCCATCCTCCTTTCCGAAAGAATAGAAGGAAGAGTTTCCTATTATCCAAGTGAAAATGGTACAACACGGTGTGATATGGTGGTGAGATAGAATGCAACAGAAATAGAAACAATGATAGCCATCGGTTACCTACTTCCAACAAGATGTTCTTTAATTTAATTCTTTATTCTTACAATAAAGAATGAATCAAATATATATATTCCCAGTTGAATTCGAACCCATGAGCTTTTAAAGAATGGGTGAAATAAAGAGAGCAAAATTTGATGTGTACATATATAGATACGATTTTAGAATATTGTGTCGCGAGAAATAGACGATGGCAAGCTGATATATAGAAACCACAGGTCGACTAAAGAATAGCGTGGATTCCGGATTGTTTTCCCTCCGTCTACAAGTGGTTTTTGTAAATCCAGTTATGCCACCCCATCGATTTATTAACTTGTGTATTGTTCGTGCTCGTGCATGGTTGGCTGCAGGTGACGTTCCTCAAGTGCGGTGGAGTGGTGCTGGGCACGGCAATCCACCACGGGGCAATGGACGGCATGGGGGCGGCCCACTTCATCCAGACATGGACCGGGCTGACGCGTGGGCTCAGAGTCTCCGAGGCGCCGCCCTACCACGACCGCACGCTCCTCCACCGGAGGTCACCACCGCACATTGACTTCGACCATCTGGTCTACTCCCCCGCGTACCTGAACGGCATCCCGCGGCCCTTCGTGACCCACCTCTACTCCGTCTCTCCAAAGCTCCTCGGGGAACTCAAGTCTAAGTGCGCGCCTGGCGTGTCCACCTATGGTGCCATCACCGCACATCTATGGCGTTGCATGTGCGTCGCGCGCGGCCTCGAATTGGACTCCGATACCCGACTTCGAGTGACGGCCAACGTCCGTCATCGCATGCGCCCGCCTCTCCCACGCGAGTTCAGCGGCAACGCCATCCTGCGTGACCTCGTCACTGTAAAGGTGGGCAACGTCCTGGCCCAACCCTTGGGGTTCCTGGCCGACACAATCAAGAAGGGTTTGGAAGACATTGACGACACATATGTGCGGTCGGTGATCGACTACCTAGAGCCGGAGTCCAACAAGGGCAGCCTTCAGATGGCGCCAGGGCAGCTCATGCCAGAGTCGGACATGTGGGTGGTGAGCTGGTTGGGGATGCCGGTGTACGACGCCGACTTTGGATGGGGCGCTCCGCGGTTCGTCGCGCCCGCGCAGATGTTTGGCACTGGCACGGCTTACGTGATGCAACGTCCCAATAGGGACGAGGGCATCGCCGTGCTGTTTGCGATAGAGCCCCAGTATCAACAGTGCTTCGAGGACGTCTTCTACGGGGAGTGAGATCCGCAGTAATAATGTTATGGATTTTGACTTTGCTCAAAATTTCCGAAATTCAGCAAATTTTGTTATATATCGGTGGTCACAAATTACCATCTTGGTTCTAGTTGTTAAGAACAAGCTATGTCTCAAAAGACTCCAAGTTGCAGCTATATTTTTTCCTGAACTAGCACGGTTGCGAGGGCATCATCTTTGTAGTATCCAAAATTATTGAATAACTTATATTTAATTTACATATTGTGTTCACATATTTCCAAAAGCATCCTAAGTGCTGTGTTAATAAATGTGATTTAACATTTGGATCATCTCGCCATAGAAGATTATTCCCTCACATGGTACTTTTACCTTTATTTCGAGAGTGTATGCTGATTATATTATCCAAGAAGACACAATAGTATTGACCATGTGTGCTTTTTTAATATCGCATCACCACAATATACTGAATTAAAATTCCGAGAATGAGTTGGCGATATTTCTTATGTGACCTTATATAAGTATGCACTCTCAATATCCAAATTTTCTCTATGTTTTGGTCCGAACGTGCCTAAGCGAGAGATGAGTCCCTCGAAAAAGTGAACTTAGAGATTTTAGGGTCCACATTATGGTTGCTATCTCTGACGATGTTCAAAATTTATGTGGATAGTGCTTTTGAAGATTTTTTTCCAGCATTCTCCTCGAGGAATACATGGTTGGAATAAAAAAAGTGGGGAATTTGTTGACTTCAATCAAACCTTGAAGGAGTTTTTTTGTGATGAATCTTTTTTGTTGGCCATAGTTTTAGTTTATATCGATCAAATATGCTTTAAAGATGGATGAAATGGCTTGTATTTTCGTCCTTCTTCTTTTTTCCTCCTTTGTTCTGAAATGTATAACATTTCGGCGGCATGCCTGGTGCGAGGCGTGTCCGTAGAATTAGTGAGCTCAAAGATCTTATGGTCCACTTCTAACATTTCCTTAGCCAAGATGGGTCCATTGACAATGTGCCATTAAAACCTTAGGGTGTCCACATTTAAGGTGTGCGACTCTTACGAATTTCAAAACTTATGCTGTTAGTCTTATATTTGCACATATTTTTTTTTCAAAATTCACCACCATAGGGCTGAAGATCTTATAATGTAAAAATATAGGTGTTGACTTCGTGAGACCTTGACAGCTCGCACTTTCATTTCTATCAAGATTTTTTTCTTTGTTCTATTTTATTTATGAGATATTTATAGTTGATGATAAATTGTAACAAAAATAAGAGGTTTGGGGAGAGCGCTTTAGAAAAATACTTTTATAAGTTCTTCATTTGTTTCACTATTTAGAATCTAGTTAATAATATAGTTAAATATTTATTATTTTTGTGTAATCATTTGCACTTGCACATGTAGGCGCATATGTTTTCCATTCCACGTCCGTGCGCGTTCAACACGTATACTTTTGTAAGGAAACAACCAGATACTATGGATCAAACTTTCTTTTTACTGCGATTGCTGATCAGAATTTATAGATATTAATAGGGTCAAGAGCTGGCACACATCAATATTTTATTCAAACTATTTTTTCTATTATGTATCAGGAAGGAGTTACCGATTTGTTCATTTTGTGGAAATTGTTGATCAATATAATATGATATTTTTACCAACACATTTTAAAACATGTATCTGACACGGACCCATGCAAATCCCAAAGATTTTTTTAATGCTGTGGACTAACATGGCATGTTGTCTTGTTTTCCCAATACAACATGGCATGTTCTTAGAGTTTAACCTTTGCAACATACGCATCACTACTAAAAAACAACTATAGATAGACATGTTATTCTGTGGCGCATATCTAGAACCATGCGTCATAGAGAAATTCTAGTGGCGCACGTCAGAAACCTGCACTACTCTGTAGCGCATTTCGAAAACCATGCGCCGCAGAATTGTGGTGGGACCCGCCACCGGGGTTGGGCGGCTAACTTTCTGTGGCGCATATGGGGTTATGCATCATAGAAAATGATATTCTGTGGCGCATATAGACATATGCATCACCGAAAGTTGGCCACAAAAGTGACCCCACTCGCTCCCCCGATCGCCTTTTAAGTTTTGTAAAAAAACAAAAATGATAAAAACTTGAATAATTCATTTGAGATATAGTTATATTTTGGGGTATAGTTTTAGAAAAAATTGAAAAACATGAATTTCGATATATTTTGCAAAAAAAAATTATGGCACGGTAACACGCCATAACTTTTGCATACGATGTAAAAAAAATATTTAACCTATCAAAACGATTGTCTCCAAATTTCCTACTCGAATTCAACAGCCAAGGCCATTCTGAATTTTACGGAATCCTCAAATTCGAAAAGAGTAAAAAGTTATGACCGAAAGAAGATTTATTCATGCAAAAAATAAAAAATGGGAAGAGAATTCTGTTCGCGTATCTCCAATATGCGCCACAGAATTGTTGAACGATTTTGAATCCCGTCGGAGCTTCTCCCTCTCTTTTCTCCTTCTCTCCTCTCTCTTTTCTACTTCTTTCCTCTTCTTTACTCCTCTTCTCCACTTCTTCTCTTCTCTCCTTCTCCTCCCCTTCCTCCCTTTCTCCTCGCTCCTCCTCCTCCTCCTCCTCCTCCTCCACCTCCACCGCCACCACCCCGGCGACCCCTCCTCCACCTCCGGCGACCACCTCCTCATCCGGCGGCCACCTCCTCCTCCAGCTCCGACGACCACCTCTTCTCTCCTTCTCCTCCCTCCTCCTCGTCCACCTCCACCACCTCAGTGACCTCCTCTTCCTCTGGCGAACTTCTTCTTCGCCTCCACCTCCGGCAACCCCCACCTCCACCTCCGGTGACCTCCTCCTCCTCCTCCGGCCACCACCACCGGTGGTGTCCTCCTCCCCTGGCGACCTCTTCCTCTGGTGTCCCCCTCCTCCGGCGACCACCACCTCTGGCCTAGATCTACATCTGGCCCGCTTTTTTTTGAAATTTGAAAAAAAAATCTGTGGCGCATATTGTCAATATGCGCCACAGAAATTTGAGATCTAGCCAGCCTTTTTTTTGAAATTTGGAAAAAAAAATTATGTGGCGCATATTGCACCACAAAAATATAATACGTCACAGAATTACAATTTAGTGGCGAGGTAATAGTGACGCATCCCATATGGACCACATAATTGCAAAATAGGTGCGCCATTGATAAGTGTTTTTCTAGTAGTGCATGAGTGTCTGTGAATTTTTCTTAGAGTTTGTACCGTGTACGTGCAAGGGAGAGGATATTAGTACTTTTAACACAGACATTTAAAGATGTGGTGTCAAATGGGAAAATAGATTCCCTTTTTTGTTAGACTGTGACGTGACCTGGTAGCTACCTATTGAGTAGTACGTAACGTTTATTTAGTTAAATCCTAACCATATACTTTATATCTAACGAATAAGAAATTATGATGATGTGGATCGACGGGTGTCTCGAAAAATATCCTTATATTTCTTTTAGTATATAATAGATAGATATTTTTGTTGATTGTCTGAATTTTGGAAGCAAAATCTGAAATTTCTAAAATTTGATTAATTATTTCATTAGGGCCCAAAAAGGTAACAAAAATAAAAAAATTCAAACCAGGAGCTTCACTATATCGATCGAACAAACCCATCGACTATCTACCATTTGTTGTTTAGTTTCAATTTTCCTTTTGTTCTCGCCAATAATACTAGGCGTCTCCTCGTATGTAGAATCAATCGATCACCCACCTTCCCCGGTCTCGCTACAATGTGAGAGTATAAACCATAGGTATTTCTTTTTGGAAATGAGCATATATTAATATCAGAGGATACCAATTACATCCAGCTTCTACAATAACGCATTGTCCTAGTGGCCATACGGATGCACATAGCTAAAAAAAGAAAGAAGAATTACAAAAAAGAAAAATCACGCTACAATGACTCATTCATTGAAACAACAATACTACCACCACCAAGATAGTACCAGAAGTACAGCTTCTCCAAAATGCGACGCCTCCAAGAAGGGAACAGTGCACAAACACCGTCATCGCCCGATCAAAAGATCTAGGTTTTCACCCTGAAAAAATAATACCTGCAACAAGGCCATTGTCAGGCACAATCAATTAAGGCCAGACCCTGGGTTTCACCCTGAAAGGTAGGATCATGAACCTCTCCTGTGTAGTCGCCCCCACTTGCATGCCACTGCTCCAACTCACGAGTCACCAAGCGAATTCCTCGTCACCACCCAGACTCGAACCACCATTGTTAGTCCTCAGATCTTGGTCTCCATGACTTTCTCCGTCAGCACCATGGAACAAGAAACATGCCCCATGATAATAACAGCTAACAGAGCTTCGAAGCGCACCCTCTGAAACCAAACGGTCAGAGTAAGGCATGGGTGCACACGACCAAATTCCATCCGATCCAGCTCTCTCTCGGCATGTGCGCACAATGGAGTTCACCGGCAGAGCCTTCCAGAACACGACACAGAAACCAGACCAATAAAGACAAACATAAGGTAGATCCTCGTCTTGGCTTGAGAGGGATCCATGACCGCCACCTTTATTGAAACCGAGCCAGCAGCCCCCATGCCACCCGCCGGAAACTAGCAGGATCCGCCGATGAACGACAAGGCCACACGACCGACCACTCCGACAGGGAAGGAAGTCACCACCACCATGCCAGGGGCATAAGCCCCAACCGCCCTAGTGTCGCGAACATGTCCCAGGGATCCTGGGCGATGAATGGAGCAGATCGCGGCCCGTAAACTCGGATTCCCACCGCCGCTTGCAGCCATTTGGACCAAGGACCTCCGGCCGCCGCCAGCCACGACACCACCGCCGAATCAGCGCGGGCGCAGCCGCCGCCGACAAACCCTGCCAGATCGCAGCCAGGGTCACCGCCGCCGCCGCCACGCAACCAGATCTTTGCCCGGTGATGCTCCGGGCGGCGGTGGCAGGCAGGAGGATCGCGAGAGGAAGGCCAGCCAGAAGGAGAGGGGACCGCCTGGCGCAGCGCGGCGCCGCCGTGTGGGTGCGGGAGGGGTTGGGCGCGGGTGCGGGAGGGGTCGTGAATCCTAAACCATAGGTGGATGCGTAATATTTTTATACTGTAATATTTTTCTCACGGCGTGTCAAAATCATGCAGAAAACATCACATCATTTTGAAAGATGCCAATGAAGCACGAAAAATGCTTACGCAAACAATCTCATTATTCACAACAGTTGGTCCAAAAAAAAATCATCACGCACGCGTATGCAAGATAGGAACCAACACTTACATCAAATGAAGAAAACACTTGTAACATAAACGCAACATTTGCAACAAATTCACGCATGCCCATTGTTTGCAGAAAAAACATACACGAGTTTTCAACTTTTCATGTTATATATGCATCATCGGGAAATTGCACACCACTAATATTTAATTTGGATCACATTGCTCGTCGATATACCGGCGTGCCTCCCCGGAGGTTGGTGGTTCCAAATTAAGCTTTGTAACGAGTTCTGCCTAAGGCACGTGGTCGACCCCACTTCTTACTGGCGATTAACAACCGCTGTCAGTAATAACCCCGAGGGCCAGAAATAAGTTAGGGATATGGTGGTTAAAGGCCATCAGTAGTGTAATATCATAACTCAAAACGTGAACCTGTACGTACGAAGCCGCCAGGGAGAGGCAGCCAGCCTAGAAAACCCATCTAGGGTTTCCGCGCTCCTCGCCGGCGACATCGTCGGTCTGCTCCGTCTCCGGTGGCCTTAGGGCCTTGGAGGTGTGGCGGACCACGGCCTCTCGCTGGCAGGAGGTTTTTCGTCCTCTGTTTAACCTATTTTTTAGTGTCTTCTTTGCGATGTTGAAGCGACGGCTACGTCTTGAAGTCAGAATAATATCATCGCCGCTCTATCCTTGCTCCGGTGGTGCATCTAGCGCCGATAGAGAACGCGTGGAGTCGTGTGTCCGGCGAATCTCCCGGGATTCCGTCCGTTTTCGTCTCCCGTTGGTTTATTTTCAGGTTAGTCTCTTCCGATCTACGATTGTCATCATTGGCAATGATTGCTGCTTTAGTGTGTTGGTCCTTTGTGGCCTTAGCACGATAACTCCCCGTCTGTCTACTATAACAAGCTCTACTACGATAGGCTTTGACTGGCTCCGGTGATGGAGGGGCGAGGACGGCGGCGCGCCTTCGGCTTGCGCTAGTGTTTGTAGTCGTCGCTAGGTGGGCCAATGACCTATCTGTAGTTTTTATTACGTTTGGGCCTCTTTGTACTACCATTGATGATTATTAATAGATCACAGGAATACGCAAAAAAAGGCCATCGGTAGTGTGATATTCTGTACCAATGTTCATGCCATACGAGGACTCACACATACATCACTACAAGACCGTGACAAGGTGCCGACGGCCAGGGTGTACGCCGACAACAACTTATCGGGGCCGTCGGCGTAGGCCCTAGGCCGGGCCAGCCTACTAGACTGACCGTCGATCTACAAAAGCCGTCAGCGTAGTACAACCTGGGCCGAGGGCAGTCGTCAGCATAGCTAGGCCGTTGTTGTATCTGTAGCTAGGCCGATGGCAGCCATCGGCATAGCTAGGCCATCAGTGTAGGTTGCAGATGGCGCCTGCGGTTAGCAGAGGTTTGAATGCCATCGGCATAGATCTTTTACCTTTTACCACATTAATTTTAGAAAAATCATAACTAAATCTCTTTAATTCAGAAAAATACAATAATATATTAAAATTTGCAGGAAAAATCTATCTATCTACGCTCCAATATTACACAATTCTGTTGAATAAAAATTAAGTAAAACATATAAACATTACATATACTTCCGTACAACACATTTTCTAAAAGTGAGTTAGATTTGAACTACAAGATATTTTATCAAAGATCCACTGCAAGTTTAGCGAGCTCAGCACCAAGTTAAGAATCTTCATGCCCGTCATTTTAACCATAGTTTGAAATGGACATAAAAATTTAAAAACGATTCAAACAGTGTAAAATCTTCGCGTGGTGTCATATTATATGATATATTTGCAGCAAAAAATATCAAATTTGGAATATTCCAAACATCTAAAGAAAACTTCTCAGAAATGAGCTATCATGTTCAAGGTTTCATGACTTTTAGAGCAAACGAACAATGTTATGTCTATAATCGCGGCATAGTTTGTGATATTATGCCCGTATTATGCATACATGTGCATCTTATGATGGCGAACAATGTTTCTGGAGGAAGTTTTCCTTTTTGTCGCACCAAAAGACCATTTTCTATTTTCGGAGTGCCAAAAACAGGGTGTTTTGGGAAGCAACCACCAAATAAAAGTTTGAAAATAGTACCACCCCATTTTTCAAAAACACTAGACCACCTTCCATGGATAATGTGCCAACCGAAATATCTTAAACCTTTTTGTCCACCCCTCGTGAAAAATACAAATTTCTGCCGAATCGATAGGAAGTGTGTCAGATTTGAAATACAAGTACATGATCTGATGCTAACGATTTAAAAAAAAATTATTTTTAGGTTTACAATATGCTATGTAATCAGAGATCCACCGCAAGTTTAGCGAGGATCAGCCCCGAGCTAAGAATCTTCATCTTGTCATTTTGATTATAGTTTGAAATAGGCATAAGAAATTCAAAAAGATCCAAACAATCTAAAACCTTCACGTAGTTTCATATTATCTGATATAGTTGCAAGAAAAATATCAAACTTGGAATATTACAAATATCTCAAAAAACCTTCTTAGAAATGAGCTATCATGTATGAGGTTTCATGTCTTTCCGGGCAAACGAGCAATGTTATGGCTAGAATAGTGGTATAGTTTGTGATAATGTATCCATATTATGAACATGTGCATCTTAGGATGACGAACAATGTTAAAGAAGGAAGTTTTCCTTTTCGTCACACCGAAAGGCCATTTTCTATTTTCTGAGTGTCAAAAAGGGGTGTTTTATGAAGAAACCACCAAATGAAAGTTTTAAAATGGTACTACCCCATTTTTCAGAAAATATTAGACCACCTTCCATGTATAATATCCCAACCGAGATATATTAAACCTTTATGTCCACCCCTCATGAAAAAGACAAATTCCTCCTGAATCGGTAGGAAGTGGGTCAGATTTGAACTACTAATTCTCTTGATTTTTTTGAAAAAAATTCATTTTTAGGATCACAATATGCTATTTCATCATAGATGCACTACAAGTTTCGTGATACTCAACCCCGAGCTAAGAATCACCATGCTCGCCTTTTGACCATAGTTTGAAACGGTTATAAGAAATTCAAAAACAATCCAAACAATGTAAAACCTTCGTATGGTGTCATATTATGTGACATACTTTCAAAAAAAATATCAAACTAGGAATATTCCAAATGTCCCAAAAAAACTTCTTAGAAATGAGCTATCATGTTCAAAGTTTCATGTCTTTTAGGAAAAACGAGCAATGTTATAGCTAGAATCATGGCATATTTTGTGATAATATGACCATATTATACACACATGTGCATCTTAGGATGGCGAACAATATTGCAGGAGGAAGTTTTTCTTTTCGTCGCACCAAAAGGCCATTTTACATTTTCTGAGTGCCAAAAACGGGTCGGGGTGTTTTGTGAAGAAACCATGAAATGAAAGTTTCAAAGTGGTACCACCCCATTTAAAAAAATACTAGATGCGGTTACCCAGCATACCACTGCATGATATAGTACACTATAGTCGTTGATATAACACCACTAAAACACTGTTCCACTAGTATTACACCCCTCAGAGTAGTACAACAAAAACATAGCAGGTCCAAGACATGAATATAGATTACAACTCGACTCTTTACATAAGATTCAGAGAACACTCTAGGATATAGAGAGAGAAAGAAACTTTTTACAAAGAAGAACCAGGAATAACAACTCATAACTATTCTACTAAAAAGATTAGTATCTAAACTATCTGGCTTGCAATTGCTGCTATTGTAATACTCTACAAAATTAGGTTCTATGGCTAGAGGTTTTACTCCTATATAATCAAGAACTTCATATTCTCTTCTATTGATGTATATGTTGACTCCATTCAAGAACTTGAGCTTTCAATGTTGATTCTTTTGAGTATAAGTTGGTGTTGATGACATCTACATCAGATTTAGAACCTAGCAAGGGTTAAGAAGGTAAGGTTGAGTATGAGCGTACTCATCAAGTTCACTAAAAAGGAATGTATGATGCACTCTCTATAGCCACAGACCATAGGTCGTAGACTATGCAAGTTTTCGTAAACATTTCTTCAAAGGTTGCTTTTATTCTAAAAAGCTATGTTCATTAGCTTTCACAGGTTTACCAGAACTTCGTGGAGTTTCTTTCATGTCGCGTTTGTAGCTCCTTCCCAGAACAGGGAGTAACATGTCACGGTTTTATACACTCTATAGAGGTGTGTTGCTTTACCCATAATAGATCCTTATCCTTGTTGCATAGCTAGGCGCGCATTCCCATTTACACTTGCTTGGTGTGAGGCCCGGTGTAAGGATCCAAGCCATTCATTGTCCTTCTCCACGACCTCATATGCCAAAATGACCCTATAGACCTCCCATCTCTTTTAAGCCCCTCATAGGCCTCTATAACTTTGATAGGCTCTTGAAGACTGCGAGTCGGTTGTGCCCCTGGCAGGATCCTTCAAATGGCCTGACCTGCCTCTGGCATCCTCACACAAATAATCTAGCCACCAAAACCATGGGGCCTAAGGGTCCCACCCCTATGCTGATTCTCACAAGGAATCCCAACGTCACGTTAAGGTCGTCCGGTGACACACGAAAGGAAGAAGATCCAGATGACTTTTCTGTCCCATTCCAACTCTTATGGTTAACACGTAATATATGGTGCAAGAATCACTAGCGATATTGGTTGTTAAGTCCTAGGTATTATGTTCCTTTACCACTAGAAATTCCATAGTAGGTTAATACCACATGGTAAATAACCCATATTCGTAGTATTATGAAAATAGCATTTTCGGATAGTTTTGAAATGAGGTGATGACAACATTGGATTTGCAAATACTTGATATAAATTACCAAAAGGACATGAGCAAGTGTGAACTTACCTTTGTGATTAAATGATTATGCAATCACTGTCTTCGAGATGATATAAGATTCAATATCTGAAAACATCATCATTGGTCCGGTAAGGACTAATGTTTAAAGAAGAAATATGCTGGTATGCATAAGTAATGCTATGCAATTTGTAAGATCCCAAAGTAATATTCAAAATTGTGAATTAGTTAAAGTTAGGTGATTTTTTTAAGGTTTGGTTTATCTTCAAGTTTACTTCACAAGCAAATATATCTACAAGGAACTTAAGATTAACATGCATGATACAAAAGTAAACATAACAACAACACATGACTAGGGTTAATTTGTATCATGTAACTATTATGGAAGTCCATGTTTTAGGTTGTTAAGACTTAAAAGGAATAATTTTTTGAGCATAGTAATAGTAGGAAAGGTTCCTACTGCTTTTGTATTAAAGGGTAGCCAAAAAAATCTACAAGTGTTACATATTTACAGCATGGAATGTACAGGGGTGGAAGTTAACAGGGTAGTACTAGACCAAGTTGCAAAAGGAATTCAATAAGTGGTGAGCTCTTGTTTAGTTTTATGAACTAAGAGACTAAGATCAAGCTTGAATCTATCTCGCCAGGAGTCAATAGTAGGTGGTACTGCATTGAAGCAAAGATCATTACGCTCTTTCCAAATGCTCTAGGCAGCAACAATGAAGATTTCCATGAACATAGGTCCTGTCCAATCATTCCTCCATTGTTCAATGATGTGTAGTCTGCCCCTTGTTGTAACCATTGTATACCAAGTTTGTTCCAGCATTGCACGCTAAACGGGCACCTGAAAAAAAGATGCTAGGGTCTCTTCCTCTTGTAGTGAGCACATATGGCATTTAAAATCATCAATATTATTACAATGTCTCTTTCTCAGCATATTCTTGGTATTCAATCTGTTAGATAATAGTAGCCAGCAAAAGAATTTCATCTTAAGTGTGCACTTGCTTTTCCAGAGCCAACCAAAGGATTTGTGTGGGGTAATTTCCTTGAAATAGAATTGCTAGAATTTATTGGTTGTATAGTTTCCAGAATCCCATTTACAGGTCCAGTGGTCAGTACAATTGTTCATAAGGTTGATATCAGTGGTTTTTGATTGCAACTCTCTTAGCTCATCCTTAAAAGGAATAATCATAGTGTGTTTGTTTGAAGTGGAAAAAAGAATAACTTTCGAAGAAAATACTTATTACACTAAGTTTAATAATTTGTAGTGTTCTTAACACACATTTGATGGTTATTTGAATTGCTCGAACGATCTTAAGTTAATGTGTTCCTCTCTGGTTGAGTGACATACCAAAGTTATCTATAACATATAACTAGGATTAAGATAAAGTAATTTTATACTATGTTCGAGTTCAAAAGTCTTCCTCGATATGACCGATGACAGATTTGTATAGATATTGAGTATAATCCTATGAATCTAAATTTAACAAGTCAATAATAGGTAAGTTATATAGCTAAAGCTATTATGAGGTATGGTGATATCATTACTTAGTTTTCTTAAGTCATATTAAGCTTTACAGTTATGATAAGTGTGGTGAAAGAGATGATATCACTCACTCCCAACATAAGTGAATGATGCATAAGGTTGATTTGGAAGTTATTGGTTATAGTTGATTTAAGACTCTAAAGGAATATTAAATAATTAGCAATTTATACTCAGGTATTATTATAAACCATAATTATGGTTTTAGGTTTAGTATTTGGACTTCAAAGGTTCTTTTTAGAAGTACAGTATTTTATAAGATTATATGATTATTCTTACTTAGGAATTTTTTTGGAGAGTTAACTTATGATAAAACAAGTATTTATTTTGACTAAATTAGATAATTAAGGATTTTTTTACTTTAGAAATCTTAAAATATTTTGCAATAATATACTTAGTATTTTTAGTAGAATATACTTATTTAAGATCTTAAAGATGATTTTTATTTATTTTTAGGTGTTATCTTCATTTTTATAAAATTCCACAAAGGATTAAATGTCCTTAAATATTTTCTTCATGTTTTATTTGTAAAAAAATAAGTTAGTATTTTTATAGAATAGTAGATTTATTTTTATATGCGAAAATGTTTTTTATTCATTTTTAGGACTTTCCCTTATTTTACCTAATTTTATTTAGAAGTTTGGTGTCTTTAATATTTAGTTGTATTTTATTTAACTTAAATAAGTAATGTCACACTTTTCCTAGGTAGACATTATTTTTGTGAGAATTTTTATATATTATAGGTATTTTTATGAATTTCCTAGATTTAACTATATTTTTTCTTAAATTTAAATATTCATAATGGTCTATATGTAATTTTAGAACTTTATTTCTATTTCCATGTATATGTAGACGGGCTAGACCTGTGGGATGGCCCGGCTAAAATCCAACCCATCTGGCCCAATAGGGTTGGACTAACACTTACCCTTAGGGTTAGGTCGGCCCACCTAGCCTTACTCTCTCCCCGCACTCTCCCCTTCGCCTCTCTCCCGCCGGCGACGCTATTGTTGCCGCTGCCCTCGCCATATTCCGACGAGCCTAGCCACTCTAGCTGCTGCCGCTTGCGGCTAAAGGACCACCGTGGTTCGCTCTACCTCTCTATCCAACTTGATTTGGGGATCGAACCCTAATTATTTTGCCCCTCTCGTTAATATGGTGCTAGGCTTTCGATGTTGTGGCTCCTCTGTACGCCGGTGATGCTCCTGTAATGTGTTGGTGGTCATGTGGTGCTGGTGGGATTGCCTATTGCTGTTGGTCATAGCTTGGTGCAGGGGTAGCACTTCGTGCACCCTATGTCGTTGTGCCGCGGCTGCCGGCTTGGTCTGCGTCGCCACTTCTACATCTCCAGCAAGATAAGATTCACCCCAGGTAGGTTCTTCCTCCTTCTCTTAGCCTCTATTTCTGGTACCAAACCTGATTAAGGTTTTCTCTCCTTTCGGTTCATGTGTATCTTAGAGTAGCGTGCCTAATGATCTTGCCTAGTGAGTTTGACTCAAAAATTTACGTAATGGAATTGAGTGGTGGTGGAATACTCGACCTGATCATTGGTTCTACACTCTTTAAACTGGTGTGGATGATGTTGGCTTGTGATCATAGTATTATGATGATGATTGGCTAATGATGATACTGGAAGTACATGTGACCATGGTTAGGATGTTAGCTGGTTCAACTCAAGTGATTCTATTAATATTTCTTTATATCATTGCCTTAATCTTTTATGTAAGCATAAGTAGTATTTGAGATATGTTAGTTGTCATGCCTCTATGAAGGAGTGTGCATAGAAATGGTTGGTTAGCATGATCTGCCGTGAGAGATGTTTTTAGTTTTGGCAAAGATTTTGTTCTTTGCCATCAATAATGTTGAAAACATATGTGATTGATTCCTAGTTTCATTTCTAGGAAAATGATAGATCCCTTGGAGTTGATTTATCCTATTTCAATGCTTGGCTCCTATAAGTGTTAGCTCCAGTGGCACCTATTGCTCTAGGTTACTGATGTGGTGCCTTCACTTCCTAGAGTGTGCACAAATGTTGCGAGATATCATGATTTGCCGCATGCGGCTACTAAGATTAGTTGGCTAGGACACTAATGCAAGGCTGGTGATGATTTAAGCTTGTACTAATAGATTATTATGACTCAAAATGATGTCTTATTTGGTAGCTCTTTTGATAAAATTGAGTTGTTATATATTCTATCATTATGACAGTAAGATTTAGACGATTCCTAGCTCATATAAGATAGGAAAATGATTTGGTTGACTTATGTACTTGACCTTGTGGATGACCTGTGGTGAATTTAATTATAAACTGAGCTAGCAAGTGCTACCGATACTGCTAGGATGACAGTGAATACTACACAAGGTTCCTAGTTTTAATTCTAGGAAAATGACTTAACTTATTCAAGGTTTTATAAAGTTGATTCTTTGATCAGTTGGATATCTTATGTATGCAAGACTTGTGGATTTTGTAGATGATCTAGCTGCTGTGGTACCCCTTTGGAGGATGCACAGTAGCCTAGATCATCTACATGATCTGCTACTTTATTGCTTGTCCGAAAATTGGGATTGCCCCTCGCCAATGATGCAAAGGCGGAGGCTTTGTTGTTTAGAATAAGAACAAATTCTACTATTGCCTTTAGCAAACCCCATGATGAGATGTATATACCACTTGTATGTACATCTAAGAGTTTTCCCTTTATCCACACATTGTGTGTATTGAACATGTATGAGATTAAGTGAATATGATGTATTTGCTATTAAACTATGAGCAAGGTAGACACATCTGCTTGCTGTAGATAGTGGTGGGTTGATGTGGTACTTTCTTGGTCAAGTTGAGCTCCTGGTTGCTCTTCTCCCACCTCAAAATCCTGGTACTGGACTCCTGCTCCTGGAGATGCTTCTAGTTGAAGCTTGTCTTCCTTCCGAGGTGTTGTGGTCCTTGACCACTCCCGTGCTCCTTTAAGTAACCATGTTGATGCTTTTTTTGCTTGGTCTTGTGGTTGATCTGGTAGATACCAGTGATCAAACTGTGGTGAGATCTTGTTGTTCTTAGTGTGGTCAAATATGTTCAGCAGATAAGCTCTATTAGAATGGTGGTGCCTTTTATCTACTCTTCCTTGTTCCCTGGTGTGGACAGCAACACATACATGCATTTATGTGTGAGATTCTTGCATTGTTTGAGATCAGTTTGAATGGAAATATATTGGTTTCACTCTTTGACTTATACTTCCCTAGTGAAACTTTCCCATTGTCTTATTGTCCGTGTAGTATAACTAAGACAATTACTATTTAAGAACAAATGATGCTCTATTGTGAAACTTGCCCCATTCAGAACATGCTCGGTGATGAAAATTAGTAGTGTACTTCACTGTGAAAATCTAAGAGCATAGTATACTAACAATTAACCCTTTCTTTTATTCTTTTGTTTTGTCTTTGTTTGTTTGGAGGTACAAAAAGAAGATGAAAAGATACAGAAGCTGAATTTAGGAATTGTAGCTTAGGTTTTCCTTTTATTATCTTGTAATTCATTATTGTAATCTTTTGTTTAAACTTTTGTAGAGACAATGTAATATTTGTACTATAAAAGAATTCTTTTCTATTGTAATCCTTATTCACTTTTCTTCTATAAAGAAATATTGTAATATATGTTTTAATTAATAAAGTTAATATTATCCTTGAATTTCAATTTGTACTTTTATTTTTATCCCTTTAATATAAAAGACAATATAATATTTGTATTTATCTTATATTTAAGAATTCTCTTTTATTTCATTATTGTAATACTATTATTTTTGTGTTATTTATTTATTATTATAATGTCATATAATATTATCTAATATTCAAATTCATTAATTAACAATCTAGTATAAGCTTTAAACTAATTCAATTTTAAAATTCCTAATTCATATTCTCATTTGAATTATTTCACCCTAAACACGAAGATAGGATAGAGGTCATGTCAAAATGTGTCGCACTTATCCCGAGGTTTCTATCAGAACAAGAGAGATCTCGATCCCCTATACATTCTTTTAGTTTTACACGGCAATTTTCCGGATTTTCTTATGCATGAATGCAATGTACACACCTGTGGCCTCTCTATTTCTAGTTGCTAATCCTGGAATGTAACACCAAATAACCTTCCATGTAAAATGTCCCAACTGGGATATCTTAAATCTTTCCGTCCAACCTCGTGAAAAAGACTAATTCCCGCTGAATCGCTAGGACGTGGGCCAGATTTAAACTACATGTACATGATCTAATGCTCATGATTTTTTGGAAAAATCATTTCTAGGTTTACAATATGCTATTTCATCAGAGATCCACTTCAATTTTAGTGAGGCTTAGCCCCAAGCTAAGAATCTTCATGCCCGCCATTTTGACCATAGTTTGAAAGAGTTATAACAAATTCAAAAACGATCCAAACAATGTAAAAAACCTTTGCGTGGTGTTATATTATGTGACATAGTTGCAAGAAAAAAAATCAAACTTTGAATATTCCAAATATCTCGGAAAAACCTTCTTAAAAATGAGCTATCATGTTCGAAGTTTCATGTCTTTCAGGGAAAACGTGCAATGTTATGGCTAGAATTATAGCATGGTTTTTGATAATGTGACCATATTATGCACACATTTGCATAGTAGGATGACGAACAATGTTGTAGGAGGAAGGTTTCCTTTTCGTCGCACCAAAAGGCCATTTTCCATTTTCCGATTGCCAAAAAGGGGTGTTTTGTGGAGAAACCACCAAATGAAAGTTTTAAAATTGCCACCCTTTTCTTTAAAAAACTACTATGGTACCTTCCATGTACAATCTCCCAACCGGGATATCTTAAATCTTTCCGTCCACCCCTTCTGAAAAAGACAAATTCCTACCGAATCAGTAACAAGTGGGTAGATTTGAATTACATATACATGATCTAATGGTCATGATTTTTTGGAAATTTCATTTATAGGTACACAATATTTTATTTCGTCAGAGATCCACTACAAGTTTCGTGACACTCATCCCCGAGCTAAGAATCTTCATCATCGCCTTTTGACCATAGTTTGAAATGGTTATAAGAAATTAAAAATGATCCAAACAATGTAAAACCTTCGCATGGTATCATATTATGTGATATAGTTGCAAGAAAAAATATCAAACTAGGAATATTCCAAATGTCCCAAAAAAACTCTTAGAAATGAGCTATCATGGTCGAGATTTCATGTCTTTCAAGGAATATGAGCAATGTTATGGCTAGAATCGTGGCATAGTTTGTAATAATGTGCCCAAATTATGCACACATGTGCATATTAGGATGGCGAACAATGTTGTCGGAGAAAGTTTTCCTTTTCGTCGTAGCAAAAGGCTATTTTCCATTTTTTGAGTGCCAAAAACGGGGTGTTTTATGAAGAACCCACCAAATGGAAGTTTTAAAATGACACCACCCTATTTTTCAAAAAAATACTAGACCAGCTTCCTTGTACAATGTCCCAACCAGGATATCTAAAACATTTCCGTCCACCCCTCGTGAAAAAGACAAATTGCTACCGAATCGGTAGGAAGCGGGTCAGATTTGAACTACAGGTACATGGTCTAATGCTCATGTTTTTTTGGAAAAATCTTTTTACGTTCACAATATGCTATTTCATTAGAGATACACTACAAGTTTAGCGAGGCTCTTCCCTGAGCTAAGAATTTTCATGCCCGCCGTTTTGACCATATTTTGAACGGGCATAAGAAATTCAAAAACGACCAAACAATGTAAAATCTTTGAATTCCACATAGTTGCAAGGAGAAATGTCAATCTTGGAATATTTTAAATATCTCAAGAAAATCTAATCAGAAATGAGCTATCATGTTAAAGGTTTAATGACTTTCAGAGCAAACGAGCAATGTTATGGCTAGAATCGTGGCATTGTTTGTGATAATGTGCCCATATTGTTCAAACAGGTGCATATTAGGATGGAGCAAAATATTGCCGCAGGAAGTTTTCCTTTTCGTTGCACTGAAAGGTTATTTTCATTTCCGAGTGCCAAAAACAAGGTGTTTTATGCAGTATCCACCAAATGAAAGTTTTAAAATGGTACCACCCCATTTTTGAAAAATAATATACCACCTTACATGGATAATGTCTCAATAGGATATCTTAAACCTTTCTGACCTCCCCTCGTGAAAAAGATATATTTCTGCCGAATCAGTAAGAAGTGTGTTAGATTCGAACTACAGGTACATGATCTAAGTTTTAGGTTCACAATATACTATTTCATCAGAGATCCACTGCAAGTTTAGTGAGGCTCAGTCCCGAGCTAAGAATCTTCGTGCCCGCTGTTTTAACCATATTTTTGAAGATTTGGACACTATTAAATGAATTTTATTTAGAAAACCTAAAAGACATGATGCATAATTAAAAAGATGATAGGGATGTCATGTTTGGATTCTTTCTGATCGATTTAGACATATTATTTACCGAATTTCGGATTTACGGATTTAAAGATAGGAATTATTCCATATTAAATATAAAAAGGCAAAAGAATACATTTTATTGTTATTGAATTTAATTTTATTATTACTTATTCATTTTTTAGTTAAATAATTGTTTGAAATTCAAAAATTAAAGGCGTGTGACATCATGGTCTAAGGGTTAATAGAATTGATATGATAGTATTATCAATAAGGTCAAATTTTTTTATCGGAAGCTCATCGAAAGGAATGGAGAAGTTAAGCATGCTAGGGCTGGAGTAGTGTGAGGATGGGTGACCGATCAAGAAGTTTGACCGCGAGCAAAATTTATCCTTAGATTAAGTGTACTTAAAGTTAAAAATGCTCTTGTGAGATTTACGAGCCAAACAATTCAAAAAATTGAAAAGAAATTGAAACAAAACTAGGCTGACGACATTGTCCTTGGCATAGGTCACCTCCAGGCCAAATGGCCGTTAGCGGCCTCGCGGGGCCCACATGCCCTATGCCGAGGGCCCATACACCGGCGGCTATACTGGGTCGTCGGCCCACGTACTGTGTCAAGGGCAAAATACTACGCAGACGGCAACACCACGTGTGCCGACAAGGAGGTTGGCCGATGGCCGTACGCCGACGGCATTCTGGCCTGTGTCGAGGGCTGCTATCCGTCGCCACCTCGTCGCGTCCTATTGTGCATGGAAGGCGCCATGTACCACCGAGGTCTATATAAATGCAAGGATCCCCTACAACCATGCATTCCGAGAGACATAAGCTTGCTCTAACAAAAGAGACAGAGAAGCTCCACCACCCTCAAAAGCATGGACATTCGCAAACCAAACCGATATAGAGTTTACTGACTACTTCCACTTCGAAACCTCCTCAAGACTCCGATTCCCTTCAAACATTGTAATCCTCTTTATTTACATCCATATAGTCAAAGGAAAGCAGGTGTAGGAATATTAGTCTATTACCCGCCTACCTGAGTAACTTGGTGTCTCGTATTCCTTCAGTTGATGAGTGCTCTCATGAACTAAAAAAATTATGTGCCCTTGAAAGTATGCTGGTGATGTCGTGAGCCACCGAGATTTTCTGTCAAGACATCACACACGCTATGAAACACACCAATGATCTATTGTGTGTGGAGATACTTGTTAAAATGGGTATTGCTAATTCTGAGTTGATTAAGATTCTTCTTAACTCTTGATGAATTTCTGAAAAGTACAGCTTTCACTAAACGCGAGTTATACTTTTATAATTGATATGCGGACAATTTTAGGAATCCTAAAAGTAAAAGAGATTATAAAAATGTTCCTTGGACAATATATTACTTCAAAATATCAAGAACAGGTTTCACGAGCTTCGTGGAGAGGTAGTCATGCCACAAGCCGGCATGACTATTTTTAGCCGAATCCCTACAACGATGAGACCATAGAGTGATGTCGTCCACGGTTTTGGAAATAGTTACTTAAGAGGATTGATCAACGTTTCAAAACACCATTCTGTCTTTGGCATCCCATATTTTCAAAGAATGACGAGAGCGATAGACGGTCAAACGGAGGAGTGAAGCCCAGTAGGAACCGGAGTAGTCCACAAGTCGAAGAAATCTTGAAAGGCCGGTTGAACATTGAATTTATTCCATACCTCGTGCGCGCGAGGGCAAAAGAAAGAAGAGGTGATCTCGACTTTCCACGGTGTGGCCACACCTAGGACAACTCGTTGAGCCAATAATAGTCTTCTTGTGCAGATTCTGTCGAGTGTTGAGTTTGTCTAGGGAGAGAAGCCCACCGAAGATCTTCACCTTTTGGGCGACGAGGGACTTCCATATGTTGGCCACTTAGCATTGTGAGATAAAAAGGAAGGGTAGCGAGCAAAAATGCGTCCGACGAACGACTTCCGCGCTGAATACTAATCCCAGCCGTTGTATGCTATTGGGATACGGATTCAGAGGGTCCACCAACCCGCCACCTACTTTATTAAATTTATTTCTTTAAATATACTAATAAAGTGAAATCTAGCTTAACTTTCACACACAAAATGCAAACTTAATTTTGTCTACATATTTGACTTCCTCGCGACGAACTCTTCAAATAGAGTCTAATATTCAACATATATAAATTTATTTTAAACATTTCTGTGACCTAAATCTTTAAAGTTCTTTGTTAAATATTTACTGGATCCGTACAGTTCCAACACCTTATGCATGTAGTTCTGTGTTGAACTTTTAAAATACCAACCTTATATGTACAGTCCTGTGATAAATGGTGGTATAGATTCTTTTTTCGGATGAGACATACATGAAACCCATTGACTCAAATCTCAACTGGTATGGACGGGTCAGGATTACTATTCAGCGCTGAATCCATTCGTCAATCTCCGGGTCGGGTAGCGAGAGCTTATTGTAGTCTTGGCTAGCGTTTTCACCGCCCAACCTCCAGCATCATGTGCACTCGATTGATACATGAACACGTAATAGGTTGTTGTGGGACAGCCATTTAAAAAATAAGAAAACAATGTTTTGTGCCATAATTATCTCTAGCAATTTTACTCGATGGATATTACACACCTTGCTGTCATCACATTTGAGTTGGGTGTTCTCTGGAGTTCTTAGAGGAGACACACCATGCTGTCATCACATTTCTGCGTGAATTTTAATCGTCTGATCCAGTGACGCATGTCCTCCGCGAGGAAATGAGCGACCCACACTAAGTCCATCCTCAGAGGTGTACATGTTCCGTCAGTCATCCCTAGCTTGCAATGCCATGCCTGTCATCCCTAATTAGTTAGGAGCGCATCACCGATCTATTTGTAGTCAATACGGCCTGGAGAATTACGAACTGTTTCCGCGCGCAAAAATCCTGACCGTCCATGTTGGTTGAGATCTGAGTCAATGGGTCTTATGTATATATGTTCCACGCAAAAAAGGAAGCTGCACCAAGATTTATCACATAACTGCTTGCAATGGGTCTTCTAACTTTATAGGTCCATTACATGCCCAAAGTGTCCGGACTTTATATAGATCCATACCACATACAACAAAGAACTTTATAGAAGATCCACTGCAAGCAGTTATGCGACAACAAAGAACTTTATACAAAACAAGGTTTTGTGCCATAATTAACTCTAGCAATTATACTCGATGGATATTATTTCACACCATGCTGACATCACATTTGAGTTGGGTGTTCGGATCTGGAGTTGTTATTACTACTACAGACACGGAGACCGCCTTTCTCCGTGAATTTTAATCATCGATTCATGGAAAATGGGAAAACAGTACTAACTCGAAAATACAATGAATTCTGCTAGAGTCACAACTCTTTGATGAAGGCGACAAGCCGCTTAATCTCGCAGGACGACGACCCACCATCGGCGACGTCGAGCCTAAGCTGCAGCGCCATGGCTTGCGCCGCCGCCCTGATCTCGCCTGACTCCATGGCCTCCCTCACCGCCTTCTCCACGACGGCCCTGTCGCACACGTCCTTTATGTCCACGCCTGTCCTCCACACGGTGTCCACGAAGCGGCTGTTGATGAGCTGGTCGCCGAAGAACGTCCAGCACACCATCGGCACGCCCTCGTAGGCGGCCTCCAGCGTGGAGTTCCACCCGGCGTGCGTCAGGAAGCACCCCACCGCCCGGTGCCGCAGCACGTCGCGCTGCGGCGCCCAGTGCACCACTCGCGCCTTCTCGCCAACGAGCATCTTCACGGCGGTGAGGCCGGTGGTGCCGCCGGCGACCATGTCCGGCCGGAGCACCCAGAGGAAGGCGTACCCGGTGGCGGCGAGGCCGGATAGGAACTCGGCGAGCTGCTCCTCCGAGATGACCGTGAGGCTGCCCAGGCTCACGTAGACGACCGACCGGTCTGGTTGTCCATCCAGCCACGCCATGCAGCCGTCGTCCTCGCGCCACAGGCTCGCCGTCGTTGCCGCCGACTTGGTGCCTGTGCCTGCGGCGGCGTGGAGAGGGCCCACGGAGAACACGTCGCGCATGTGCGGCGCGATGTGCGCCAGCGCCGCCGCCTCCATGGACGCGGAGGTGTTGAGGATGAGCGCCCGTGCCTCGCCGCTGTGGACAGTGCACTCGCCCATGTTGAGCAGCATGGGGTCGACGCCGCAGTCGTCGGTGGCACTGCCAGCGCGGCGGGGTGCGCGCGGGAGGTCTCGTCGGCGCAGGAAGCCTTCCATCCCTGGAACGCCGCTTACGGGCTGGTCGGAAGGGATGGGGAACTCGCCGAGCTCGACGAGCCTGCGCACGGACAGGTACGTCAGGAAGCTGCACGCGCTGGCCGTGCGGAATGCAATCGCCGGCAAGCCGACCTCCTCGGCGACGTCGACGGCGAACGCCATGACGCCGTCGGCGATAACGCATGTCACCGGTGGATGGCCGCCATCTTTGTTGGAAGACGAGGCGAGCAGCAGGGCGCGGTAGGCGGCGCTGCCGGTGGTCCGCATGGAGTCCATGAGGTCATTGAGGTGGGCCACGGAGCGCGGGTGGTCCTCGGGGAGGCCGTCGGGGATGGACAGCAGGCGAAGACGCGGCTGCGCCGGCGCCGGATGGGTAGCCAAGCGGCGGAGGTTGTGGTGGGTGTGGAGAAAGGTGACGTGGAGGCCGGCGTCGAGGAGGGCTGTTGCGAGGTGGTGCATGCAGTTGATGTGGCCCTGCAGCGGCCACGGAAACACCAGTACGTGCGCCGCCGCCTCCATTGCTCGGCCAACCTAACAGGATAGTGTTGTTGTCTTTGTGGACAGTTTCATTCAGCGAGAGCTCGAAGCGCGCTGTTTTACAAGTACCCGAGGGCTAGAGGCGAGAGCTAGTTCCAGAGAGCTAACTGGAGGCGCGCTGTTTTTCTCTAGCCAAACAGAGGACGAGGGAACCCTAACTGGAGGACTAACCGACTAAGCTCCAGAGAGCCTTTTATTTTAAAAAAATCATTTTTTTTCTCCAAAGATTCATTTTTTTGTTGAAAAGAGTTTGAATGTAGTTAATGATGTATACTACAAGTCTGCAAAATCTCATTGTAAATTACTTTTTATTCCAAGCTACATCAAAGTGGCAAAAGTATGAATCCGAGCATACCGAAGAGTGCACATTTTCAAACTCCAATTTATCACATTTTATCTAACCTAGAATACAAAAAATTTACAATAAGATTGTGCGTGATTGTACGATACATCGTTGACAACATCGAGACTTTTTACATGTAAATATAATTTTTAAAATTTTAAATTACCAAGCTTCAGGGAAGACTGGAATCATTTATTAGCTCTCGTCTATCTATCTATTATATATTAAAAAAATATACAGATGAAGAATAAGGGCAGCCACAGCGTTGGTAGTTCCAAATCTGACATGAAGTTGTATTTGACGAGGGAGTAGAATTTGGCGATGACTCCACAATGTAGGTGGTTCCAAATTTCTGTACCGGGGACTAATAACATAACAAATTTGCTTCCCCACTCCTCACCTAGAAGAGTCTGGTATGGTTGGTAACATGCAAAGATAGAATATTATATTGGTTTAGATAAATTTAGCATAGGAACATCCTCTCCGGTTCCCTCTTTTTTCTTTTTTCTTTTGGAACAACCCTCATAATGGTAGGAAATAGTTTTAAAAATCTAAAAGCAAATATATAACTACTTTTAGCTACACACTGTGGAAGTCCTAAGGAGATATGCTAGAAAATCTACAAAAGGCAAAATATCTAGCCATTGGTTTAGTAAGCTCAGAGATGACCATCATCACTAGTAGAAAAAGGGTCTTCCGCCCGGAGCACTAATCTCGATCGTGTCTGGACCCGGGACTAATGTAGCACTAGTCCTGATTCCAACGGCTAATACTTCCCAGAGGCACGACCAGCTCTAGTCCCGGCTCAAACGGGATCTTTAGTCCACCATCGGGACAAAAGAAGAGACCTTTAATCCATATTAAGTGATTTAGTTGTTATGAAAATTAATAAACATGAATTTCAACATAATTTGCAAAATATTGTCATCACAACTTCAAATGGCCACAAGTTTTGCATGCGATGTTAGAGAAAAATGTACAACCTATCAAATTTCTAGTTCGATTTCAACCGCTTTAGGCTGTTTTGGATTTTTAAAATTCGAAAAGGAAAAAAGTTATTTTTATGTCATATTTGGATTCCTCACATTTTTTAATTATTTTTCGAATTTCGATTTACAATTTAAATATATTATTTATGTCATATTAAATGAATAAATGGCAAAAAAATAAAATATTATTTTTATTAGTTTTTTATTTTCATTGGAATAAAATATTATTATTACTTATTTATTTTTGTTTACTTAAATAGTTGTCTGTAATGTCGAAAAATAAAGACAACATTAGTTTTTTTTTAAAATTTCTAGTGTTCTTAGTTAGGGAAGTATTTGGTGGCAAAATATGAAATATTTGGACAACAGATGTTCTTAGAGACGTTTTCCATTTGCAGTCTTCTGAGGCTAGTACCTAGCAGCAAAAGTCTAAAAATATTTGGACAAATATTTCAGATTTATGGCACATTTTTTCTTCCCCGCCCGCCCAAATCACTATCCACCACCGCTGGTGCCGCCGCCCTCCACCACCGCCGTCTGCGGTCCCCTGCCCCTCCTCCCAGCTGCCTCTAGCCCCTGCGGTGCGGACTCTCTCCCTTGCCTCCGAGGACCCATTCGTCGTCCAGGTAGGTATGTGTGAAAATCAAACCCCCCAAACCCTAATGTAGAGCTTGGATTTAGGAATTTTGGCATGGATTTTATCATTTTGCTTCTCGAATTTAAGGTTCACAGTTACCAAGCTGTGAAGGCCCGAAGGTGCCATCCAGAGTGCCTCCCCCAGCCAGCCTCCATCCGTCCCAGCTCTTTTCCCCTTGTATAAATCTCAAAATCTGCAATTCTTTAATAATTTATCATTGTTCGTTGGCCTTCTAGCAATAGAGATTTAGTTGCCACTTCATTAATCTGTATCTATTTTAATTGTTACTTCATTAGTCTGCTTTCATCTTGATTGTATTAAGATCCTCTTTGTCTGTATCTATTTAACAGATGGGAACCTGTAGTGAGGATGCAATAATGATCTCTAGCGATGACAATTTTCGCATTATGTTTGGTAGTTTTAAATTCCAGTCATAAGATGAAGAGCCCATTGAGAGGATTGAGTTTAAATGTATGAAAGAACATCAAAATTATAGTCATCTGTTTAGTATGGGTTTAGACGGTAGACATGAATATTCTACCGCGTTGAATTTTTTATGTGTTGTTGCATCAGGGCCTCAATACAAGGGGCCCTGGTGTGAACCCGAATTTCCACCAAAAATTAAGTACTATGTCTATAGGTTGCCCTAGTCATCCGTCATGAAAAAGAAGTGCAAGCTGGTAAGATGATTTATTCTTAAACATGTGATCAACAAGCTAGCCTATAATATTTAATTGCTTCCAGTAAACACAAGCATGCTAATTATTCAATTCTTTGTACTTGCATAGACATTTGGAGCTGAGTTTGCAAGGAAATACCAAAAGAATCACCTTGATGAACCTATTGATGTCCATGTTTGGAAAATGAACAGAAATATGCGAAAGATGGTTAGGATGAAGATGGGAGCTAGGTCAAATGCAATCTTGATGACTGGATAGGAGAATGTTGTGAGAAGCTTCAACTTCAAGTAGCATAATATTGTCCTTTTTTTTCTTTGATCAAAAAGATAATGGAGAGGTACATATTCTAGTTCAGCAACTTCCACCGGGCAGCCTAATTATGCTAATTGTTTGATGTAAGGACTCCACTTTGTATGTACTACCATAATGTAATGGCTAAATTTGTATGGATTTCCCTAGGTAAGGATATTTGTTAATAAGTACTTGAGCTATATATACTAATCTGTCT
Organism: Avena eriantha; assembly: GCA_910589775.1. Taxonomy (NCBI): domain Eukaryota; kingdom Viridiplantae; phylum Streptophyta; class Magnoliopsida; order Poales; family Poaceae; genus Avena; species Avena eriantha. The sequence continues at coordinate 428,233,111 of OU342740.1, forward strand.
CTACCCCTTTTCTGGCTGCTGAATCTCTAAGGTACTAGATGTGTTGTTGCTACTAGGGAGAAAATAACAATCCTTTGTCCATAGGGCAACCGTATTGTTACTTTACACACTTTGCTTAATGCAATTATCTATTGCTTGCAACTTAATACTGGAGGGGGTTCGGATGATAACCTGAAGGTGGATTATTAGTCATAGATGCAGTTGGATTACGGTCTATGTATAATATTGTAATGCCCAATCAAATCTCATAGGAGTCAAGATGATTAGTATATGCATGTATGCTTTCTCGGTGTCTGTCAATTGCTCCGCTGTAATTTGTTCACCCAACATGTCATCTATCTTAAGGAGAATCACCTCTAGTAAACTATGGACCCCGGTCCATTCATTTACCATCAATCTACCATCTATTTACTGTTACTGTTTAGTTTCTACAAGCAATTACTATCTTCCACACAATACGTTTAATCCTTTGTTTTCAGCAAAACCGTTGAGATTGGCAACCTCACTGTAAGTTGGGGGCAAAGTTCTGTGGTTGTGTTGTGTAGGATTCCAAGTTGGAAACAACACCTTGGAGGTGTTTCCTTGCTCCTACTAGTTCGATAACCTTGGTTTCATAAGTGAGGGAAAACTTCCTGCTCTGCTCATCATACCTTCCTCTTGGGTTTCCCCAACAAGATCGATATATTTTGAGCGATCAAGCCTTTTTCTAGCGCTGTTGCCAGGGATTTAAGGACATCTTCATAAGGGGATTCCCTCACAACCAATTTCTTTACTTTATTTTTTTTTTGTTTTCTTGGTTTATTTCTGCTTTGTTTGCTTGTTTCTTCTATCAAAAACACACAAAAAATTTAGTTCCTGCTATAGTTGTTATTTTTGTTGATCTGTTATTGTCTTGCTTTATCATGCTTTCTATCAATAGTGGGTTTCTTTGAAACTATATCTTATTGGCAAGATGGGTTCATGGAACAACAAAAATATTATGAGGAACACCTCTTGTCACAAAAAGGGAAACTCTTATGGGAACAAATTCATAAATTGTGTACCATTAGTAGAAACATGTGCTCTACTTATAATGTTCCTTATTGCTTTGATAAATCTTGTTGTTGTAGGAGGTATAAACACCTCCCTTTTCAATGTGTGTATAATGATGATGTTACCATATCGTTTTATGTTAAGGGAAATTATGAATTTTATGATGTGGAACAAACTAAAGAATTTATTGCTGGGAAGGGTGCATCCGAACTTGCTTATTTGCTTGAAAATACTGATGATGCACCTTATAAATATGAGGTTTATGATATACTTAAATTTTTCTTTGATAATTACAAGGTAGAGAATGTATATATTCTTGAATATCTTAATAGATGCTCTCCACCAACGGAAGAGACTAATGCCTTGCAGGAGCCTATGGAAGAAGAAATTGCTGAAACTGGAAGCTCATTGGATGAAAAAGAGGAGGAGAGTGATGATCAAGAGGAGGAAGAATGGATCTACCCACTCCTACCTTCTAATGAGAGTAACTCTTTACCCATTACATTATTTGATTGTCCTCCATGCTTACCAAAGGAGGATGAATGTTATGTTCCTATGGATTCTTTTGAATTTTTTTATAATAAAGCTCTAGATGATGGTCCTATATTGGTTGATAATATTAATTGTACTACTATTGAAAATGAGATTGATGAGTCATCTTGTTATAAAATTCTTAAAAGTGGTCTGAAGGTTTTAATCCCACTATTTTTGAGCTAGATAAAATTTATGTGTTTATAGATCATGAGAAGCATGCTTTATGTGATAGTTATATTGTTGATTTTATTCATGAGGCTACAGAAAATTATTATGAGAGAGGAAAATATGGTTGTAAAAGTTTTCATGGTACTGAAACACCTCTCTATTTGCTGAAAGTTTTGAGGTTACTCTTGTTTTATCTTCCTATGCCTGTCACTTTGTTCTTTGTGTATAAGATTCCTATGCATAGGAAGTCGGTTAGACTTAAATGTTTTTTGAATTTGCTTCTTGATGCTCTCTTTTACTTCAATTCATATTTCTTATGTGAGCATCATCGAAATTCTTATGCCCAGCTCAAAGGCGTTAAAGAAAAGCACTTATTGGGAGATAACCCAAATTTTTAGTCAATAAATTTTTCTTTTGTTGAGTTTTGGAAGTTAGTACCTCTGTAATAACCGCTCCTTACCCTTTTTGTGTAGTTTTTGTGCCAAGAATAACCTCTAATAAGAGAGAAATAATGCTTGGAAAAGTTGCTGTCCCGAAATAGATTTTTGTGCTTCGATGTAAAAATTCGTGAAAAATCTCTGTATGTCGGATTGAGCTGTAAGGTTTTGTGCTTCTGCCCCAGGTTGTTATATAACTTTCTGTAGATAAACACTTTTTGATTTGAGTAACAGAAGGTCTTCGAAAAAATCATTTTTACCTGCTGGTCTGTTTTGACAGATTTCTGCCATTATTTGCATTTGCCTCTTAATCTCTTTCTTTTTGAGTTCTCTTTGATCACTTGAACTTTTTAAAAGGAATTTCTACAGTAGCTTGTGTTTTAATGGAAGTTTTATTTGTGTTGAAACTGAATCTAAAGACTTATTATTTTGAGTACACTAATGTTGCTAATGAAGATTGTGTGAAGTTTTGTATGATGGAAATTTTAAAGTGTAGGGAAGAGTAATGTGATAAGATGAAGTATGGACAAAAGCTCAAGCTTGGGGATGCCACCCGTGTAACCCCAAGAAATATTCAAGAAGTACAAGCGTCAAAGCTTGGGGATGCCCAAGGCATCCCCTTCTTCATTAATAAAAATCTCAGGTTTCTTTCAAACACTTCATTTTTATTGTTTCATGTACAACTGTGTTGTTCTTGGAGCGTCTTCGTTTTGTTTTTAGTTTTCATTTGCTTAGTTTTCTTGAATAAATTGGTTGGACCTCCACATTCATACATAATTTCAAATAAGTTGATTTGGATTGGAAAAGAGTAGGAAAGTTCATGCTTATAAGTGGTACAAAAGGAGCTTGTTTTTGACTGTGACTTAGACTTTATCATGTCATGCTTGATATTGTTTTTACTTTATGCTTAGTGATTATTGTTGTAGCATGACTTGTTACAAACAATTGATATTACTTAATGTGCCTTGAAAGAATCATGCGTTGTCTTAGCATATAAAAGCATAATATTATCGTATTCTCCTTTAATGCTTTATTTGGGTTGACTTGGCGCATGCTCACACCATGTAATATCACTTTATGCTTTAATTAATAATGTTTTGTCGCTTTGCATGATTATTGCAATTATTTCTCTCTTATTTGGTCGCTCCCAGTCTTATGCTAGCCTCCACATGTACCAAGTATGATTTCCACTCATGCATCCAACTCCAAATAAAACCAAGTTATTCCAAAGAGTCCACCATACCTACCTATTAGCAATATTGCTATTCCAAGTATATTCATGTTTTTATCTACCTTCCAAATTAAACTTGTTATGTGAAAATTAATGATTAAAGCTCTCACGAACTTGATGGAACACTTTACTTTCTCTTGGACTTAATAAACTTGAACCATTGTGCCCATCTATGTTGCGTATATGCTTGCGTTTTGTAAGTTGTGAATTACCAGAACCATGTTGTCATGGGGAACGCTTTCAACATTGCACTTTATTTAGTTGATATAATGTTCTTTTGCTTATGGATCCCGGCGGTGTGAAATGAAAGGGGAGCTTGTAAGGATCATGGAGTTCGTATATGTCTTAGAGAAACGCCTGGGCGGCTGGTCTAAGCCATGCCTAATCATGGTGCAAACCTACAGCGTAACCATAGTGAGTAATCTATGAAGCATCCTCTATAAAAAAACTATGCAAATAGGAAAGAAAAATAGAGAAAGAAAAGAGCCTATGCAAATAGGAAATAAAAGGATTGCTGAGATGCTCATTGTCTGCTTGCCTTGTCATTTTGATATGGGGAATCTTCCGTATCATCGGGCAAGGGGTACCCCGTTGGCGGTTCTCTATGATACACATCTACTTACAATGACAATAACTTACCTGTGACTAAAGTTGAGTAGCATGAGGAACGGTACTCGTAAGTAAGGGGCATGAGATTTTCAGCTTATAACTTGTCAAGCATATCCTCATATTTGTTCACTTTAACCTTAATCACCTAAAAGATGCTTATGATAGGGGAAATGAGAGCTGAAAGCTAATAAGTACCATAATTTTTGGAAGATCTTTATGAGACTTGAATCCCTGCTTCCTTCTATGAAGGGCCTTTCTTTTACTTTTATGTTGAGTCTCCATCTTCTATCTTTATGCACCTATTAAGAGAGCATAGTGGTCATTCTTAGTTTAGTATGCATTGTCCCAAAACTTGTTGATTGGTTCATAACTATGATATTGCTTGTTCTTAAATTATTTATATCTAGTCACCCTTATGAACTTTGAAGGTGTCCTATGCGTTTATGTTTTGCTACACTATGAGGGACAAGTTGAATACCATTCTTATTATGTTTTCTATATGTGAAACAAACAAACGGCTTGCAAAGCATTGTTATTCGTGAATCTTTTGTTTGTATCTTTTCATGTTATAACATAGTTGCTATGTCTTATTGTTAGAACTATATTTTTCATGCTATGTTAAAGTACTATGATCCCAGCTATCAATGTTATAAATACCTTGATCAAATGGTGCATGTCGCCTCAAAAATTATTCTTTTTGTCACTTACCTACTCGAGGACGAGCACGAGTTAAGCTTGGGGATGTTGATACGTTGCAAACGTATCTATAATTTTTGATGTTTCATGCTTGTTTTATATCTACTTTCTTATGTTTTGTCCACACTTTGGAGTATGTTTACACATTTTCTGGAACTAACCTATTAACAAGATGCCACAGTGCCAGTTGCATGTTTTCTACTGTTTTTGGTTTTAGAAAAGCTAGGAAGGAAATATCCTCGGAATTGGACCGGACAAAAGCCAAAGTCAATATTTTACCCGAAGCAACACGGAGTCCGGAGGGGAGACGAAGAGGGGCCATGAGGCGGCCACACCCTTGGTTGGCGCGGCTAGCCCTAGGCGCGTTGCCACCTGGTGTGGGCCCCTCGAGCCTCCACCGACCTTGCCCCTTCGCCTATAAAGACCCCTCAGGATGAAAACCCTAAGGACCCAATCAAAATCCCATGAAAGAGTCTGTAGCCGCCGTCATCTCCATCCCTAGATCGGGAGGGATTCAAAGCTCTTCCTGGCACCCTGGCGGAGGGGAGAGATCTCCCTAGAGGCCTTCTTCATCACCATGCCTGCCTCCGGTGTGATGCATGAGTAGTTCATCTCTAGACTACGGGTTTATGTAGTAGCTAGATGGTTGGTTCTTCTCCTTTGTGCTACCATGTTTAGATCTTGTGAGCTCCGATCATGATCAAGATCATCTATTCGTAATCTTACATGTTGTGTTTGCGGGGATCCGATGGATATTGAGATGCTATTTCAGATTGATTATTGATTCTATGATGTCTATGGTATTTGTGATCTTGCATGCTTTCCATTGTTAGTAGCTATCTTGGCCAAGTAGATGCTAGTAACTCCAAGAGGGAGTATTTATGCTCGATAGTGGGTTCATGCCTCTAGTAATCTGGGGAAGTGACAGGAATCTCTATGGTACTAGATGTGCTGTTGCTACTAGGGACAAAACAAGAATCCTTTGTCCATAGGGAAATCATATTGTTTACTTTACACACTTTGCTTAATACAATTATCTGTTGCTTGCAACATAATACAGGAGGGGGTTCGGATGATAACCTGAAGGTGGATTATTAGTCATAGATGCAGTTGGATTACGGTCTATGTATAATGTTGTAATGCCCAATAAAATCTCATACGAGTCAAGATGATTAGTATATGCATGTATGCTTTCTCGGTGTCTGTCAATTGCCCTGTTGTAGTTTGTTCACCCAACATGTCATCTATCTTAAGGAGAATAACCTCTAGTGAACTATGGACCCCGGTCCATTCTTTTACCATCAATCTACCATCTATTTACTGTTTACTGTTTACTTTCTGCAGGCAATTACTATCTTCCACACTGATGGCCCAAAGTATATCGAGCTCGTTGGGGAACCCCAAGAGGAAGGTATGATGAGCACAACAACAAGTTTTCCCTCAGTACGAAACCAAGGTTATCAATCCAGTAGGAGCAAGGAAACACCCCAAAGGTGTAGCTAGCTGAACGTTGGCAGGGCGCACTACCAGTGCCAGCAGCAACGTGGAGACCTGCACAACACAACCACAGAACTTTGCCCCCAACTTGCGATGAGGTTGTCAATCTCACTGGTTTTGCTGAAAACAAAGGATTAAGCGTATCTAATGGAAGGAAGTAATAGTTTGCAGAAAGTAAACACAAAGCAGTAAACAGTTTGATTGTAGATTGAATGTAAAAGAAAGGACCGGGGTCCATAGTTCACTAGAGGTGGCTCTCCTTAAGATCGATAACATGCTGGGTGAACAAATTACAGCGGGGCAATTGACAAACATCGAGAAAGCATACAAGCATATACTACTCATCTTGACTCCTTTGAGATTCGATTGGGCATTACAACATGATACATAGACCGCCATCCAACTGCATCTATGACTAATAATCCACCTTCAGGTTATCATCTGAACCCTCTCCAGTATTAAGTTACAAGCAACAAATTATTGCATTACAAATTGCGTGTAAAGTAAACAATACGATTTCTATGAACAAAGGATTGTTGTTTTCTCCCTAGTAGCAACAGCACATCTAGTACCTTAGAGATTTCTGTCACTTCCCCAGATTACTAGAGGCATGAACCCACTATCAAGCATAAATACTAACTCTTGGAGTTGCTAGCATCTACTTGGCCAAGATAGCTACTAACAACGGAAAGCATGCAAGATCACAAATAACAAAGACATGATAGAATCAATAATCAATCTGAAATAGCATCTCAATATACATTGGATCCCCGCAAACACAACATGCAGAATTACAAATAGATGATCTTGATCATGAACGGAGCTCACAAGATCTAAACATGATAGCACAAAGGACGAGAACCAGCCATCTAGCTACTACATGGACCCGTAGTCCAGAGATGAACTACTCACGCATCACACCGGAGGCTTGCATGATGATGAAGAAGGCCTCCAGGGTGAATTCCCCTCTCCGGTAGGGTGCTGGGAAGAGCTTCATATCCCTCCTGATCTAGGGATGGAGCTGACGGCGGCTATAGACTATTTCGTGGAATTTTGATCAGGTACTTAGGGTTTCCGTATCAGAGGCAATATATAGGCGGAAGGAGAGGCCGAGGGGGTGCCTGGGCTGACCACACCATCCCCTGGCGCGGGCCAAGCCTGGCCGCGCGGCCAGGTGGTGTGGCCACCCTCTGTCCCTTCTCCGTCTCGTATTCTGGCTCCAAGTATCCCCCGGTAAAATAATGACTTTGGAGTTTGTCCCGTCCAATTCCGAGAATATTCATTTTCTGACTTCCTAGAACCAAAAATAGCAGAAAACAGGCAGCTGGCACTGTGGCTCTTGTTAATAGGTTAGTCCAAGAAATCATACAAAAAGTACTCCAAAGTGTGGACAAAACATAAGAAAGTAGTTAAAACCAAGCATGGAACATCAAAAATTATAGATACATTTGCAATGTATCACACACAAATCCTTTGTTTTAAGCAAAACCGGTGAGATTGACAACCTCACTGTAAGTTGGGGGCAAAGTTCTGTGGTTGTGTTGTGCAGGATTCCAAGTTGGAAACAACACCTAGGAGGTGTTTCCTTGCTTCTACTGGTTCGATAACCTTGGTTTCATAACTGAAGGAAAACTTGCTACTGTGCTCATCATACCTTCCTCTTGGGGTTCCCCAACGAGCTCGATATATTTTGAGCCATCACTCACCGTCGCCTCGTGGAGGAGGAGCTGCTTCCCCGTGGAGGAGGATCCCACCGCCGCCACCTCCTCTGCAACCTCACCATCGTCCTCGCTGAGCACCCCAAGGTGAAAACCTCATCTGCAACCTCCCTTCCCATGGATAGTGCCAATAAGCAAATTTGTAGTTTACTAGCTGACGGATCTATAGGTCTTTTTTCTTTTCAAAATGGAAGGATGGATCTATAGCTGATGTGTAGTATTGGAAAATGGTGGATTTTTCTCTATTGCTTGTTAGACGAGCAGTCGTTTCTAACAGTATATGTTTCCAGCTCAGGAATATTAGAAGCAAAACACGAATTCATCAACAAATCAGTAGCATCATCGAAGGAATTCAAGTATAATTGACTAGTGCCCTATCCAAAGCCTCTAAAATTCAAAGCCTCCAAAACAAGCGAACATGATTTATCATCTATTTTGCTTGTAGCAGCACTGCTGATAGGGATTGTTGTTTTATACCAGACTCCAAAAAAGAATAATGCTGCTTGTAGCAGCACTGCTGATACTAGATTGTAGTAGCACTGCTGATACTAGTAGGCAAAGATTATGAATCAGTGGACTACAATTATATTTATTTGACAATGATTACCAATGCTATATTGCAGCTCAAGTTAAATGCATGCATGAATTAGATAATGACCAACTTTTCAAGAAGAAACGCCTCTTAGTAGATAATGACCAATAGCAGATAATGATTGTTGAATTAGAGGACAAGTATGAAACCTATATCGACTAGAAGGAGGAGAGGAAGATCATTTACCTAGACCAAGTAGAAGGAGGGGAGCGCTTGGATGTCACGGAGTAGGCTAGAGAGAAAGTAGATGATGTGACATCATGACTCCTTCTCGCTCCCGGCTGTGACTGCACCGCGCGCTCCTTCTCTCTTTCGAGGACAACATGTGGTGGTGGGGAAGGGGGCTGGGAAGCGGGCAGGGAAGGATTCTATGGGTGTGATAAATATAGTATAATGTTGGATTCCTTTTCAAAGAATGTGATTGCTTCAAATGATTTGTTACTGGGTTCTTATTTAGTAGATCTGCTTATCATCCTTTTTATTAAGTCTTGCTATTTGAGATTTGCTTAGAGTTCCAACTACTAGTACTGTTTAGATTTGTTTGTTTAATGTCGCATAGCATCCTGATGATCATGCCTATTGTTACATGTTTGGTCTACTCCTCATGCATGATCTACTACTATGTTTTACTTTATAGTTTAGCTGTTAGCATCTAGGTTTATATTGTAGGGAATAAAATGTGCTAGGCTAGAGATGCATAGGGTTCTTAGATTAAGTTAATTCGGTACTGTTTTGTATCAAGATTTGATTTGTGGTGCAATTGTTGGCTGTATAGTGAATCTGGTGCCATCTATGGCTTGTGCTGGCTGGTTTGCTTGTACCAACTAGTATGTTTTGATTAAGTACTAGCTGAAGGTAGCTGGAAAGTTGATATGGACAGATTCTCTACTAGATTTAGCAATCCGTTATAATTAGTACATGTTTAAGTGATTTGATCCTTGCAAGTTACTATATGCACTTCTAATCTTGAACCAATAGTACCTCTAATTAGAGTGTGTCTTTCTTCTAAATACTGGGCAGATTAGGGAGTAGGTCCTAGTTGCAAACAGATCTAGGAACTATTTAAAATTCAGAGGCAGTATTTAAAATTCAGAGGAGTTTGCACAATGGTTTACAATCTATTGTGTTTGGAAATGAATTAGCAAGTTGGCTGGTTGTGTATGGCTGTGCTTATGTATGCTGGCAGCAAAATGTCTATGTTTGTGCCTATTTAGGCTTTTTTCTGCAGGTTTTTCTTTTTGAGTTGCCAATGTTTCGCCGGAATGTTGATTCATTTCTGTTCCAGCGAATTTCTGGCACTCCTAGGCATAGAAAAATAGCAAAGGTTATGCCGAAATTTTCTGTGAATTTTTATGCTTATTAGTTCCATTTATTTGTGTGTTTATGAATGTCGGCGGAGCCGGTCCCTTCTAGCAAGAAGCCCTTTTGGGAGAATCAGGCGGAGATGGAATCCCAAGAGGACCCGGATTTCATTCAGCAGGACAACGAGATGGAGGCGGACGAGGATACCTCGTTGGGCGATGAGGAGATGGGGGACGCCTATGGCAACACCACTACCACTGATGGCGGCGGTGAGGCTACTACGGACAGTGGTAACATGATACATTGCAAATGTATCTATAATTTTTGATGTTCCATGCTTGGTTTTATCCACTTTCTTGTGTTTTGTTCCAACTTTGGAGTAATTTTCATATGATTTCTTGGACTAACCTATTAACAAGAGCCATAGTGCCAGCTGCCTGTTTTCTGCTGTTTTTGGTTCCAGGAAAGTCAGAAAATGAATATTCTCAGAATTGGACAGGACAAAAGCCAAAGTGCCTATTTTTCCGGAAGTGATCAAGTGCCAGAATACGAGACGGAGAAGGGCCAGGGAGCCACCACACCACTTGGCCACGCGGCAAAGCCTGGCCCGTGCCAGGGGGTGGTGTGGCCGCTCCCGGCACCCCCTCGGCCTCCCCTTCCGACTATAAGTTGCCCTCGGGACGAAAACCCTAAGGACCTGATCAAAAATCCACGAAAGAGTCTATAGCCGCCGTCATCTCCATCCCTAGATCGGGGGGGGGGGGGGATCTGAAGCTCTTCCTGGCACCCTGCCGGAGAGGGGAATTCACCCTGGAGGCCTTCTTCATCACCATGCAAGCCTCCGGTGTGATGCGTGAGTAGTTCATCCTTGGACTACGGATCCATGTAGTAGCTAGATGGCTGGTTTCTCCTCCTTTGCGCTTTCATGTTTAGATCTTGTGAGCTCCGTTCATGATCAAGATCATCTATTTGTAATCCATACATATTGTGTTTGCGGGGATCCGATGGATATTGAGATGCTATTTCAGATTGATTATTGATTCTCTCATGTCTTTGTTATTTGAGATCTTGCATGCTTTCCGTTGTTAGTAGCTATATTGGCCAAGTAGATGCTAGCAACTCCAAGAGTTAGTATTTATGCTCGATAGTGGGTTCATGCCTCTGGTAATCTGGGGAAGTGACATAAATCTCTAAGGTACTAGATGTGCTGTTGCTACTAGGGAGAAAACAACAATCCTTTGTTCATAGAACAATCCTATTGTTTACTTTACACGCAGTTCGTAAAGCAATAATCTGTTGCTTGCAACTTAATACTGGAGGGGGTTCGGATGATAACCTGAAGGTGGATTATTAGTCATAGATGCAGTTGGATGGCGGTCTATGTATTATGTTGTAATGCCCAATCAAGTCTCAAAGGAGTCAAGATGATTAGTATATGCATGTATTGCTTTCTTGGTGTTTGTCAATTGCCCCGCTGTAATTTGTTCACCCAGCATGTTATCTATCTTAAGGAGAGCCACCTCTAGTGAACTATGGATCCCGGTCCTCTTTCTTTACATACAATCTACAACTGCTTACTGTTTTGTGTTTACTTTCTGCAAACTTTTACTTCTTTCCATTCGATATGTTTAATCCTTTGTTTTCCGCAAAACATGGTGAGATTGACAACCTCATCGCAAGTTGGGGACAAAGATCTGTGGTTGTGTTGTGCAGGTCTCCACGTTGCTACTAGCACCGGTAGTGCACCCTGCCAAAGCTCAGCTAGTAACACCTTTGGGGTGTTTCCTTGCTCCTGCTGGTTCGATTAAACCTTGGTTTCATAACTGAGGGAAACTTGCTGCTGTGCTCATCATACCTTCCTCTTGGGGTTCCCAACGAGCTCTACATCAACACCACGCACCAAACACTTTTCTGGGCGCCATGTATTGAGCCATCAAGCGATTTTCTGGCGCCGTTGTCAGGGAGTCAAGGACATCTTCACAAAGGGAGTCCCTCACAACCAATCTCTTTACTTTGTTGTTTTTGTTTTGCTTAGTTTATTTTTTATTTGTTTGCTTGTTTTGTTCTTCAAAAACACAAAAAAAATAGTTTTACTTGTTTGCTTTCTTATTTGAAAACCCCAAAAAAATGACTACTCTTGAAAACACTAAGTTGTGTGACTTCACTAGCACCAACAATAATGATTTTATGAGCACTCATATTGCTCCCCCTATGGCTGAAAATACTTTCTTTGAGATAAAACCTGCTTTACTCAATCTTGTTATGAGAGAACAATTTTCTGGTATTGGTAATGAAGATGCTGCTTCCCATCTAAATAACTTTGTTGAACTTTGTGAGATGCAAAATCATATGGATATAGATGGTGATATTATTAAACTGAAATTGTTTCTTTTCTCTTTGAGAGGAAAAGCTAAAGAATGTTTGAATTCCTTGACTAGGAATAGTATTGATTCTTGGACTTAGTGCAAAGATGCTTTTATTGGAAAATACTATCCTCCTGCTAAGATTATATCCATGAGAAGTGAAATAATGAAGTTTAAACAACTTGATAATGAGCATGTTGCTCAAGCTTGGGAAAGAATGAGATCTTTGGTAAAGAATTGTCCCACTCATGGACTGACTTCTTGGATGATCATCCAAACTTTTTATGCAGGATTGAACTATTCTTCAAGGAACCTATTGGATTCAGCTGCTGGAGGTACTTTTATGACCATCACTTTGAGTGCTGCAACAAAACTATTGAACAATATGATGGTTAATTATTCTGAATGGCATACTGAGAGAGCTCCACAAGGTAAGAAGGTAAATTCTGTTGAGGAAACCTCCTCCTTGAGTGATAAGATTGATATTATTATGTCTATGCTTCTTAATGGGAAAGCCCATATTGATGCAAATAATGTTCCTTTAGCCTCTTTGGTTGCTCAAGAAGAGCAACTTGATGTGAACTCCATAAGAAATAACAACTTTGGCAACAATGCTTATGGTAATAATGCTTATAGGAACAATTTTGGTAACAACAATTATAAGCCATATCCTCCCAACGATGGTAATGCTTATGGAAATTCTTACAATAATAATAAGAGTGCTCCCTCTGAACTTGAAGTATGCTTAAAGAGTTTATTAGTAAACAAACTGCTTTCAATAAAACTATTGAGGAAAAACTCTCTAATGTTGAAAGAAATATAGCATCTTTGGCTGAAGCTCAATCTTCTTTAAATAAAATGGCTGCTAAACCTGAAACTAATGATAATCCCTTTCCAGCCACTAATGCTATACAAGTAAGGATTGATGAAAATGTTAGACTATTAGCTGAATTACATGCTAAGTGGGAAAGAGAAGATGAAATTGCTAGAAACATTAGTGTTTCTACTATTACCACCACTAGTATTGAGGCTAGTAATAGTTCTACAACTTTAGATGATAAATTTGATCTTGATCTTGATGGTTGCAACATCTCTGAAGTTATTAAGTTCCTACAAAATCTTGCTAAAAGTCCTAATGCTAGTGCTATGAACATGGCTTTTACAAAACACATTACTGATGCTCTCATAAAGATTAAAGAAGAAAGAATGAAACATAAAGCTTCTATTCCTATAAAACAAGAAGATGGTTATGAACCCATCATTAATATGAAAGTGAATGACTTTGATTTCAAAGCTTTGTGTGATCTTGATAATAGTGTTTCTATTATGCCTAGAAGGATTTATGATATGCTTGATTTTCCTCCTCTTAAAGATTGTTATTTGAATGTCCCACTTGATGCTAATGCAAAAAATAAACTCATGGGGAGTCTTAATGTGTTCTTATTATGGTTAACGATTCCTATGTCCCCATTGATTTCTATGTTTTGGATGTTGAATACAATGCTTCTTGTCCTATTACTTTGGGAAGACCTTTTATTAGAACTGTTGGTGCCATCATTGATATGAAAGAAGGCACCATTAAATATCAACTCCCACTCAAGAAAGGTATAGAACACTTCCCTAAAAAGAGAGAAAATATTTCTTTTGCTTCTCCTATGAAAACAAAATTTGGTCTTAATGCTTCTTCATTTGAGAACACTTGATTCTTTCTTTGCTTCTTATGCCTAACTTAAAGGCGTTAAAGAAAAGTACTTGTTGGGAGATAACCCAAGAGTTTTAGTTGAGTATTGGAAGTTATTACCTCTGTAATAACCTCTCCTTATCCTTTTTATTTTCTTTTTGTGCCAAGAGTAACCTCTAATGAGAGTGAAGTAATGATTGGGAAAGTTGCTGTCCCGAAACAGATTTCTGTGCTTCACCATAAAAATTCCTGAGAGAGGTCTGTACGTCGGATTGAGCTGTCATTTTTTGTGCTTATGCCCCAGGTTGTTATATAACTTTCGTTAGTTCAACACGTTTTGATTTGAGCAACATAAGGTTTTCGAAAAAATTCGTCTTTACCTGCTGGTCTGTTTTGACAGATTTCTGCCATTTTCTGCATTTGCTTCTTGTTAGTTCCTTCTTGAGTTCCTTTGGGGAATTGAGCTTTTTGAGGGAAGTGCTACAGTAGCTAGTGTTCTAGTGGAAGTTTATTTGGTGTTATAACTGAACCTTGAGACTTATTTATCTTAAGTGCACTAATGTTGCTAATGAGATTGTGTGAAGTTTTGTATGAAGGAAAAATTTCAGATGTATGGAAGGAATGAGTAATGAGATGAAGGATGGACTAAAGCTCAAGCTTGGGGATGCCACGCATGTCACCCCAAGAAATATCCAAGAAGTACAAGCGTCAAAGCTTGGGGATGCCCAAGGCATCCCCTTCTTCATCAGTAAAAATCCCAGGTTTCTTCCAAACGCTTCATTTTTATTGTTTCATGCACAATTGTGTTTTTCTTGGAGCGTCTTCTTTTTCGTTTTCATTTTGGTTTTTTGTTTTCTTGGTTTTATTAGTGTTCTGAATAAGTTGGTTGGACCCCCTCTTTCACACTTTGGTTTGCAAATAGTTTGGTTTGGTTTGAAAAAGAGTAGGAAAAGTTCATGCTTATGTGGTAAAAAGAGCTTGTTTTTGACTGTGGCCTATGCTTTGTCATGCCATGCTTGATATTGTTTTGGATTTATGCTTAGTATTCTTTGCTGTAGCATGACTTGTTATAAACAATTGAGATTTCTTAATGTGCCTTGGATGAATCATGCGTTGTTTAGCATATTAAAGCATAGTATAGTGGTATTCTCCTTTGATGCTTTATTTGGGTTGACTTGGCACATGCTCACACCATGTTATGACTATCTCAAGTCACCATAGCCTTTATGATCCTTTAGTTTTCAACTGGTAGTATCACTTTATGCTTTGATCAATGATGTTTTGTCGCTCTGCATGATTATGGCCATTATTGCTCTCTTAGTTTGTCGCTCCCAGTCTTTTGCTAGCCTCCACAACAAAGTATGAGTTCCACTCATGCATCCAACTTCCTAAACCAAGTTTTTCCAAAGAGTCCACCATACCTACCTACTAGCTTATGCTATTCCAAGTATATTCATGCTTTTGTTTACCTTCCACTTGTTATGAAAAAACTAGTGATTAAAGCTCTCACGAACTTGATGGCACACTTTACTTACTTTACTTGCCCTTAATAAACTTGAACCATTGTGTCTTCTATGTTGTATATTCTTGCACTTATTTGTCAGGAATTAGCAGAACCATTCTTTCATGGGGAACACTTTCAACATTGCACTTGGTACTTGTACTAGTTGATATCATGCTCTTTTGTATATGGATGTCGTTGGTGTGAAATGAAAGGGGAGCTTGTAAGTCCATGGAGTTATGTATATGTGTTAGAGAAATGCCTAGGCCGCTGGACTAATCCATGCTGACATGGTGGAAACCTGCAGCGTAACCATAATGAGCTGTCTATGAAGCATTCTTCTTATAAAATAAGAGTCCTATGCTGAAAAAAAGAGAAAAAGAGAAAAAAAGAGATACTATGAAAAGAGGAAAGAGAGAAAAAAGCACCATATTCCCATGGTAAATAAGAAGAATGCTGAGATGCTCGTTGTCTGCTTGCCTTATCATTTTGACATGGGGATTCTTCCGTATCATCGGGCAAGGGGTACCTCGTTGGCGGTTCTCAATGATACACATGTACTTACGATGACAAGAACTTACCGGTGACTAAACTTGAGTAGCATGAGGAGCGGCCCTCGTATACAAGGGACATGAGATTTCTGACTTATACTTCATCAAGCATATACACCATAGTTTGTTCACTTTAACCTTAATCACTTGAAGATGCTTATGATAGGGGCAATGAGAGCTGAAAGCTATGAGTACCATAATCTTTGGAAGCTCTTTATGAGACTTGAATCCCTAATTCCTTTTACAAAAGGCTTTTCTTCCACCATTATATTGAGTCTCCACCTTCTATCTTTATGCACCTACTTTGAAAGCATAGTGGCCATTCTTAGTTCTATGTGCATTGTCGCAAGACTAGTTGATTGATGCATAACTTGTTATTGCTTGTTTGAAACTATTGTATCTAGTCACTCTTATGAACTTTGAAGGTGTCCTATGCATTTATATTTGCTACTCTATTGAGGGACAAGCTGAATACTATTATACTATGTTTTCTTTATGTGAAACAAACAAACATCTTGCAAAGCATTGTTATTCATGAATCTTTTGTTTGTTCCTTTTCATGTTGCATCATAGTTTCTTTGCTTATTGCTAGAACTTTGTCTTTCATGTTATGATTGAAGTACTATGATCCCAGCTTTGAGTTTTGCAAAAACATTGATCAAGTCTTTGATGGTGCATGTCACCTCAAAAATTATTTCTTTTTATCACTTACCTACTCGAGGACGAGCAGGAGTTAAGCTTGGGGATGTTGATACATTGCAAATGTATCTATAATTTTTGATGTTCCATGCTTGGTTTTATCCACTTTCCCGTGTTTTGTTCCAACTTTGGAGTACTTTTCATATGATTTCTTGGACTAACCTATTAACAAGAGCCAGAGTGCCAGCTACCTGTTTTCTGCTGTTGTTGGTTCCAGGAAAGTCAGAAAATGAATATTCTCGGAATTAGACGGGACAAAAGCCAAAGTGCCTATTTTTCCGGAAGTGATCAAGTGCCAGAATATGAGACGGAGAAGGGTCAGGGAGCCACCACACCACCTGGCCGCGCGGCCAGGCCTGGCCCGCACCAGGGGGTGGTGTGGCCGCTCCTGGCACCCCCTCGGCCTCCCCTTCCGACTATAAGTTGCCCTCAGGACGAAAACCCTAAGGACCCGATCAAAAATCCACGAAAGAGTCTGTAGCCGCCCTCATCTCCATCCCTAGATCGGGGGGATCTGAAGCTCTTCCCGGCACCCTGCCGGAGAGGGGAATTCACCCTGGAGGCCTTCTTCATCACCATGCAAGCCTCCGGTGTGATGCGTGAGTAGTTCATCCTTGGACTACGGATCCATGTAGTAGCTAGATGGCTGGTTGCTCCTCCTTTGTGCTTTCATGTTTAGATCTTATGAGCTCCGTTTATGATCAAGATCATCTATTTGTAATCCATACATGTTGTGTTTGCGGGGATCCGATGGATATTGAGATGCTATTTCAGATTGATTATTGATTCTATCATGTCTTTGTTATTTGAGATCTTGCATGCTTTCCGTTGTTAGTAGCTATCTTGGCCAAGTAGATGCTAGCAACTCCAAGAGTTAGTATTTATGCTCGATAGTGGGTTCATGCCTCTGGTAATCTGGGGAAGTGACAGAAATCTCTAAGGTACTAGATGTGCTATTGCTACTAGGGAGAAAACAACAATCCTTTGTTCATAGAACAATCGTATTGTTTACTTTGCACGCAGTTCGTAAAGCAATAATCTGTTGCTTGCAACTTAATACTGGAGGGGGTTCGGATGATAACCTGAAGGTGGATTATTAGTCATAGATGTAGTTGGATGGCGGTCTATGTATTATGTTGTAATGCCCAATCAAGTCTCAAAGGAGTCAAGATGATTAGTATATGCATGTATTGCTTTCTCGGTGTTTGTCAATTGCCCCGCTGTAAGTTGTTCACCCAGCATATTATCTATCTTAAGGAGAGCCACCTCTAGTGAACTATGGATCCCGGTCCTCTTTCTTTACATACAATCTACAACTGTTTACTGTTTTGTGTTTACTTTCTGCAAACTTTTACTTCTTTCCATTCGATACGTTTAATCCTTTGTTTTCCGCAAAACACGGTGAGATTGACAACCTCATCGCAAGTTGGGGACAAAGTTATGTGGTTGTGTTGTGCAGGTCTCCACGTTGCTACTAGCACCGGTAGTGCGCCCTGCCAAAGCTCAGCTAGTAACACCTTTGGGGTGTTTCCTTGCTCCTACTAGTTCGATTAAACCTTGATTTCATAACTGAGGGAAACTTGCTGCTGTGCTCATCATACCTTCCTCTTGGGGTTCCCAACGAGCTCTACATCAACACCACGCACCAAGCACTTTTCTGGGCACCGTGTATTGAGCCATCATAGCACATCAAAGAAGGCCCGGAAGGATCGGACCCCGATCGTGGTCGACATCAAAAGGTCCATCATCACAAGCATGAGCGCTAAAGGTGCGCCTTTGGAGCTAGAATAGTTTGTCATGGGTTACTCAAACCAGCTCGTGGAAATCCTCCAGAACACCGTCATGATCAACACAGAGAACCTGAAGGCCGAAGAGAACAAGGGATTCCTCATCCAACTCTTTCGGAAGCTGCACGCAAGATACGTGTTCTCGGGTGATGAGGAACACAAGTACAATAATGACAATCTCAAAGGGAATCGGTGAACAAGTACGCCCTCAGGAAGATGAGCAAGGCCTTGTCGAATTGGAAGGTCCGGGTAAAGAAGCTGATTTTCGAGGACAAGCTAAGTTATTCAGAGGTCGTCAAGAAGGAGCCTCTGGTCATGGAAGAAGACTTCAAGGTGTTCAAGGCTATATGTGAATCCGCCCTGGGAAAGGCCAAGAGTATGTACTTCAAGGAGTTGTACGAGAAGAACATTGGTACCCACCATCTCGGCTCCGGCGGTTATAGAGCTGTGATTCCCAAATGGGAGAAGGAGGACGCCGACGCTCGTGCAAAGGGGTTGACACCTCCCTTTGACGACACAAAAGAGACGCATGCAAAGAACTTTGTCAGGGCCCGGTTTGCCAAGCCGAAAGGGAGTTATGATTATTCCTCAGAGCCCACCGGCCCCTTCGCTACGAAGGTGACGGGCTTCATGAGAAAATATGTAAGTTGTTTGCATGCAAGTCGATTAATTGCATTCACGATTAATCAATGAAGTCCAGTTTTCTGATCAAATGCTTCACATTCCTTGTGCACAGGACGAGGTGTTGGGGATATACTTTCCAGGTATCCTCACAGTTCCTCATTGACCAGGGTGGCCCACTTCGGGTTAGAGCTTTGCTTCACGGGCGGCCCAGTCAGGAAGAAGAGAAGGAGTCCAGCCCAGCTACGGGAAGGCCCGGAATACTTACCGACATAGGCCCATAGTGTTACTTGTAGTTCAAGATGTACTCTATAACCGACTCTTAGTCGTAGCCGGATAGATCTCTCCTGTAAACCCTAGGCCGGATATCTATATAAGCCGTCCTAGGGAGAGCCTTTAGGGCACCCTCATAATAGTCTACAATCTCAACTCGCACATGTGAAACCCTTGTAACCCATATTTCGGCTCTGCCGTATTACTAGATTGCTAGTAGGAGTAGGATCCGTCCAAAGCCGGCGGATTCGAACCTGGGTAAACTTGTGTGCTCACCGTCCTGGAACACCATACGTCTGACACCCCTCTCTTCCACACGCCTCGAGGACCCCCTCATGGTGTACTTGTCATCAATCCAACGATAGTTGGCGCCCACCGTGGGCAAGGATCTGCATTCCGAGCAGAATCTGCAAGAATCGGAATCGGCGAGACTATCGCCAGTCGCATCCTCTACGCTAGCGACGTCCCTCTCATCGGTCTCGACGAGACCTGGATTCCAGCTAGGGAGGCTGTGACTGCCTACACCATCATGTCTTTCGATGAGATCGGTGTTTACATCGGATTCGCTAAACTTGCCCCACCCACGCCAGCGGTGATGATAGAGGCAGAAGAAATTTCTGGGCCCCCTTTGTCCACGGAGGCGGCAGAGTTCCGGATCTCAGAAAATCCTAATCCCACCCAGCCCGCACCAGTTGCGGAGATAGTGGATAAATCCGAGCCTGAAGCAGACCTGGCGGTTCAAGTCGAATCTGGAGTGGATCTCCCTGGCGAGGCCGAATCCTAGATCGATCCACCCGCTGAAGTCGAAATCCAGGAGGATCACAGCAACAACCTTGGTTTCGGCCCTACCAACGCCAGAACAGATCAACCGTTCCGAAGGCACATGTTGAGGCGTATGATGATGCAAGACGCAAGCGTGGATGAGGTTCTCGAAACTATCAGGATCTTCGAGGAAGCCCACAAGGAAAGCCGCAACTACGTCAGGACCCACACGTCACACTTCGTCGGATACGTTGGATCCGGATCCGGCTCTGCCGATGCTAGAGAAAACACCAACTCAGTGCTGGAGGTGATCGGAACAAACACCAACTTACCCGCATCCTCGGATGACTCAATGACATCGGCAGATTTCTGAAAGTTCTCCGCGGAGTATGAAGAGGAGTATAGCTCCAAAGCTGCAGAGGAAGGAGAAGCCATGGATGAAGGATCCAGGGAAAACTCTCCCAAAGCGCAGGATGACATGGATATCGGAGATAATCCCGAGGTTCAGATGTCCGAAAGTACCGATCAGAGCTTGACTCCGGGAAATGGACCTAAAGCCGTCTTTGCTACCGGCGCTGCCAAGAAGGCAAAGAAGAAGAACAAGAAGAACAAGACCCCGACAAAAGATCCTCCGACAAAGGAAGTGATTGCCGAGGAATATGAGGAAGACTCGGATGGACCACTGATACCAGAAGATCCCAAAGAAGAGTCGGTGGATGGACACGTGATCACCGAAGGTGCGCGTAAACTCATCGATGTTGCATTAATCACACCTATTCCTACAGCTGCAGAACTTACTGCTGAAGAGCTAGACGAAAGGGCCCGGGCCCTAGAAGCGTGTCGCCAAGTACTCCTCGATGAGGCCAAAAACATTGAGGAAGAAAAGAAACACATGGCAACTGTGGAGAAGTACATCTCTCGGCAGCATCAGAAGACCCGGAAACATCACACTCATGACGACCAATTCCCGGAGATTCACAAAGTCCTCTTTGGAGGAGACCATGGGATGTCTCGGCGCGATAGCAACGGAGACTGGGTGTATCCAACACTAGTGCAAAACATAGTTGCGGCTCGAGAAATCCTAGCAAGTATTCCAGGCCCAGAGTAGATTCGATTCGGAATTAAACTACTCAACAAGGGTCTGGAGGAGCAGAAGGCCGCCCTGTCCGAAAGCGGAAAACTGGTCTCCCAATCTGACCAATGCCGCGGATCCGGCCTGGAATGACGTAAGACACCAACATGTTCCGGAACAGCTTCACCGTTCCGACCGTTGGGAAGACAACTACTCAAGAACCGAATCTTCAGGACAACATCACAAAGCTTCACGTGACTGGCGCAACGTTGCCCTAGCTGCGGAGCAAGAGGCAATTGCTGCACTGAATCCGAAGAATCCTCCCCGACGAGAGTCGAACGATCATAGGGAAGAAGACAAAGAGAAGCATCGGGAGGAGGACCGTCAAAGAATGCCACCTCCTAGACACACAAGCTGTCCGGCTGACGGACGAAGGAACGACGGATACCGTGCCGAGTCAAGCCGGCAAGGGGCTCGTCGTAATGAAGATCCTCCCCGGAACCGGAATAACGACGCTCCGGATGGAGGCCGGCGATCAGCCGGAAACAATCCAGCTGCTCCACCCTCTCCACCAAGTAGCCATCACAACGGCTCCCAAGGAGGCCAAGGAGGGCGTCATGGGGGAGGAGGTGGTGGCAGAATCCGAAGTCCGGATCCAAGGCACCACAACCGTAGCCATCATTCGGGACGATCTTTATCCCCAAGTGATGCAAGGCACATGATCAACTCCAACATAGAGGCGCGACGCTACGAAAACGATGATATATACATGGGCCCAAAGTGCTTCGGACCACGCATAAGAGCCACAAAATTCCCGGAAGGATTTGCTATCTCAAGACACATTCAAGCCTACGACGGTATAGCTCGGCCAGATACTTGGCTCCAGGATTTTTTCCAGGCTTGCTATATCGCCAAAGGCGAAAACAGCCTGGTCGCAACCCGATATCTCCCACTCATGTTGCGGAAGACGGCACAATAATAGCTCAATGAACTTCCAGAGAACACCATCCACAATTGGTATGACATGCAAAGTGCGTTCTTTTGGAATTTCAAAGGCACATATTGGAGGCCCTGTACGGTAGGAGACCTACAGCGTTGCACCCAGAAAGCTGGAGAAACTTGCCGGGATTATAACGATGGATCGATACCAAGAACTCCCGTGAAGGAGTAAATGACCAAACTACGATTGAACCTTTCATTGCAGGACTCCCAATTGGTTTACTACATCATCGCTTGAAGTGTGACAAGGTCACTGATTTGGGAGAGATGATAGAAACAGCGAGCAAGTATGCATATGCTGACGACGATGCAGAGGGATTACTTAATGCCCTAGCTATGCCACAGTCAGCAAAACAACCAAAGTAGCAAGCTCAGAAGCGCAAGAATACCTCAGAAGAAAATCCCAACACGGAAACGGCAGTGGTCACTGCTACTTTCGGGTCTGGAGGATGAGGAGGGCGCGGCGGTAGCCGTGGACGTGGTCATGGGACATCAAGAGTCCAGGGTAGAGGAGACCAACAACCCAGCAAAACCTACTCCTGGGCCGACATTGCCAATAAACCATGTGTGCATCACTTAGACGCCAATGGGGGCTTGTCCCACACAAACACCGAGTGTCGTTTCAATGACGACATCAAGAAAGACGATACTTCTGGCTACATGGCTAAGCGGAAGAAGGGAAAGAAGACTCCCGAAAAAGATAAAGAGACCAAGGATGATTTCGACCTGGAGGAAACCGATGCTTCAAATCCCAAGACGGAAGGGAAAAAGAATTTCCCGACAAAGAAAGATACTTACGTCACCTTCCTCGGATCTCAACCAGCTAAGGTCAAGAAAGCAGTTCTACATGAGCTCAACGCAATAGTTCCAGCTGTCCCTCAATTCTTGGACTGGTTGGAAGTGGCAATCACCTTTGACCGTGCTGATCATCCGCCTAAGTTGCACGGCGAGGAAAATACGCCTTAGTCGTCAATCCACTTATTGACGGCTATGGTTTCTCCAAGACTCTCATGGACGGCGGCAGCAGCATTAACATGTTGTATGTCGAAACGCTACGCCGGATGAAGATCTCGGAGACCCAGCTGAATTATAGCTCTGTGATCTTTCACGGAGTTGTCCCAGGAAGACAAGCAAATTCCCTGGGAGAAATCACTTTGGATGTTACCTTTGGGACCCCAAAGAACTATCGGACGTAAGCACTTTCCTTCGAAGTGGTCCCATTCAAGAGCGCGTACCACGCTATATTCGGACGTCCGGGTTACTGGGCCTTTATGGCTCGTCCATGTTGCATTCATAATATGATGAAAATTCCAGGTCCCAACGGCGTGATTACCATCAGGGGAGACCCAAAGAAGGCGCGAGAGTGCGAGGACGGAAATGCTGCCTTTGCTGAAGCCGTGCTACACGCCCAGGTGTACCAGGAGACCGAGAAGACCATAGATCCGTCCGAGATGCCCGCGACAAAGAAGGAGGTGACAAAGCCGAATCCGGAGTTCAAGGCATCAGAAGAGACGAAGAAGACGCCATTGAAGGATGATGACCCCTCCAAGGTGACCCAGATAGGCATAGGCCTAGATAGTGCGTAGGAAAGCCCGCTCGTCAAGTTCCTCCAAACAAATCAAGATATCTTCGCATGGCAGCCATTTGACATGACCGGAGTACCTAGGGAACTTGCCGAGCACTCTTTAAATGTACACCCAAACGCTAAACCCGTCAAACAGTCCCTACGACATTTTGGCGACGAAAAGCATAAGGCAATAGCTAAGGAACTAGCACGACTCGAGTTAGCTAGATTCATAAAAGAGGTCATCCACATTGAGTGGTTGGCCAATCCTGTAATGGTCCCGAAAAAGGACACCACTGATTTAAGGATGTGTGTTGATTATACTGCCTTGAATAAGGCTTGTCCCAAAGATCCATTCACTTTGCCTAGAACCGATCAAGTTATTGATTCTACGGCAGGCTCGGAACTCCTATGTTTTCTCGACGCATATTCCGGTTATTACCAAATCCAGATGAAGGAATCTGACAAAGTCAAAACTTCATTCATAACCCCCTTCGGAACCTTCTGTTTCGTTACGATGCCCTTTGGGCTGACAAACGCAGGAGCTACATACCAACACACCATGCAGCATTGCCTCCACGATCAAATCAGACGCAATGTTCATGCATATGTGGATGATATTGCGGTGATGTCCAAAAAGAAGGAAACCCTGATTTCCGACTTAGAGGAAACATTCGCCAATCTATGAAAATACAACATAATGCTTAACCCAAAGAAATGCTTCTTGGAATCTCAGCTGGAAAATTGTTAGGTTTTATCGTGTCTCAAAGAGGCATAGAGGTAAACCGAGACAAAATCAAGGCTATACTCAATATTTCCAGGCCGACTCGCCTGAAGGACATACAAAGACTAACTGGTTGCATTGCTGCAGTCAGTCGGTTTGTAAGCCAGCTCGGTGAAAGAGCCGCACCACTATACAAGCTCCTGAAAAAGACCAAGAAATTCGTTTGGACCGACGAAGCTGAAGCTGCACTACAAGACCTGAAAGCAGTAGTCTCATCTGCTCCCATCCTCACAGCACCGGAACCACATGAACCGATGTTGCTCTATCTCGCTGCAACAAACAAGGTCGTCAGTATCGTCATGGTGGTGGAGAGACCGGGGGAAAATTAGGAACACCTGGTGCAGCGCCTGACTTATTATATCAACGAGGTCTTAACTGAATAAAAACAACGGTATCCACATTATCAAAAGCTGGCTTACGATGTGTTCTTAGCATCTCATAAGTTACGGCATTATTTTCAGGAACATCCAATTACCATGGTGAGCACATCTCCCATGAGAGATATAATCAACAATAGTGATGCCACAGGACGCGTCGCCAAATGGGGCATAGAGCTCTAAGATTTCGACATTGAGTACAAACCTCGTACAACAATCAAATCCCAAATCCTCGCTGATTGGATAGAGACAACGGAGAGTATTACCCTGCCAGAGTCGGAATATTGGACCTTGCATTTTGACGGGCCTAAAGCGCTCAGGGGCTCGAGGGCTGGCGTGGTGCTCAAGTCACCCAAAGGAGATAAACTTTTCTATGTATTGCAGATACACTTCACGACAACAAATAACATTGCCGAGTATGAAGCATTACTGCGTGGAATCCAGATTGCTAAAGACATCGGCATCCGACGTTTAATGTGTTATGGAGATTCAGATCTTGTTGCATAACAAGTGTCGGATATTTGTAAGGCAAACAAGAACATGTTAGCATATAGGGTTGTCGTGGATGAACTATCTAAATCGTTTGAAGGGTTTGAAGTTCAACACATCCCTCGAGTAGAAAATGAGGAAGCAAATGCACTCTCTCGAATAGGCTCTTCCCGGAAAAAGGTCCCGGATGGCTCTTTCCTGGAGCACCTCAAAGTTCCCTCTATAAAGGGAGTGGACGATGAATAGCCGACCAAATCTGACTCACCTTTAGTAGCAGTTCTGGCTGTGATTCCCAGCTGGACTCAACCCTACCTTGATTTCTTGGTAGACGGAAAATTACCCGAAGACGAAGTTCTGAGCCGGCAGATCATCCGACGAGCAAAAGCCTATACTATAATTAGTGGTGTGCTCTATAAGCGGAGTGCATCTAGGGTCTTTCAACGCTGTGTATTGATGTCTACGCACTTCTATTCTTGTAGACAGTTGTTGGGCCTCGAAGTGCAGAGGTTTGTAGAATAGCAGCAAGTTTTCCCTTAAGTGGATCACCCAAGGTTTATCAAACTCAGGGAGTGATACATTGCAAATGTATCTATAATTTTTGATGCTCCATGCTTGGTTTTATCCACTTTCTTGTGTTTTGTACACACTTTGGAGTACTTTTCATATGATTTCTTGGACTAACCTATTAATAAGAGCCACAGTGCCAGCTGCCTGTTTTCTGCTGTTTTTGGTTCCAGGAAAGTCAGAAAATGAATATTCTCGGAATTGGACAGGACAAAAGCCAATGTGCCTATTTTTCCAGAAGACTCCAGGAGCCAGAATACGAGACGGAGGAGGGCCAGGGGCTGGCCACACCCCCCAGGCGCGGGCTGGGCCTGGCTGCGCTAGGGCATGGTGTGGTGGCCCTAGGCACCCCCTCGGCCTCTCTCTTCGCCTATAAGGAGCCTTCTGACCTAAAAACTTTGGGGGCTTTGACGTTTTTCCAGAAGGAGTTCCGCTCCGCCGCCACCACCAGATTCCACGAAACAGCACCAGAAACTCCGTTCTGGCACCCTGCAGGGACGGGAAATTGGAGGAGATCATCGCCATCATCGTCACCATCGCTTCTCCATCGACCATCCATGTTTCCCCCATCTATGAGTGAGTAATCCCCCGCTGTAGGCTATGGGGATGGTATTGATTGGATGAGATCGTTCATGTAGTGGCATCCGATTGTTAGGGCATGGTGCCTAGTATCTTTTATTAGTGCTTTATGACTTTGTTGCGACTTGTTGTGCTTAATGCTTGTCACTAGGGCCCGAGTGCCATGATTTCAGATCTGAACTTATTATTGATTCATTATGATAGTATTGTTCTTGGTCTTATCTGCAAGTTGTATACACACGTCGTTGTCCGGAACCTATGGCCCCGAAGTGACATAAATCGGGATAACCGGAAGGGAAAGGCTTTGATGTGAGGATCACATGTGTTCACGGAGTGTTAATGCTTTGCTCTGGTGCTTTATTAAAAGGAGCACCTTAATTGCCAGTAGTTCCCTAGAGGCCCCACTACAAACGGGCTGGCAGGAAAAAAGATGTTGTGCAAGTTCTCATTGCGAGCACGTATGACTATATATGGAACACATGCCTAGGATTGTCTAGTACTTGGGTGCTTTATCTTATTTATCTGCAATTGCCCTATGTTCTGATTGCTATGTGAATTTTCTTGTCCATGCAACGCTCGTCCATACATCCCTATGCCTACCGCACTCGAATCCCACTGTTTACTGCTTTTGTTACTACTGTCTTTGCTTTACTACTGCTGTTACTTTACTATTCCTACTACAAAACGGTTGCTACTGATAAACTGCTGCGAGCAAGATTGTTTCCAGGTGCAGCTGAATTGACAACTCGGTTGTTAAGGCTTATAAATATTCTTTGGCTCCCCTTGTGTCGAATCAATAAATTAGGTTTCACTTCCCTCGAAAATACTACGATACACCCCCTATACTTATGGGTCATCAAGACTATTTTCTGGTGCCGTTGCCGGGGAGCATAGCTTTATTTATCAAGTTCACTTGGATTCTCTATTGTTCAAGCTAAGTTTATCTTTCTCCTTGTTTGCTTGTTTCTTTATCAAAAATACAAAAAAATTAGTTCCTACTCTAGTTGTTGTTTTCATTGGTCTGTTATTGTCTTGTTTTATCATGCTTGTTGTCAATGGTTGGTTCCTTTGAAACTGAAGCTTATTGGCAAGGTGGGTTCACGGAAGATCAAAAATATTATTATAAGGAACACCGCTTGTCACAAAAAGGGAAACACTTATGGGAACAAATTGATAGATTGTATACCATTGCTAGGAACGTGTGCTCTACTTATAATGTTACTTATTGCTGTGATGAGTCTTGTTGCAGAAAGAGGTATAAACACCTCCCTTTTCAATGTGAGTATAGTGATAATGATACCATATCATCCTATGCTAAAGGAATTTATGACTTTTATGATGCGGAACAAATTGAAGAATTTATTGCTTGGAAGGGTTCTTTTGAACTTGCTAGTTTGCTTGAAAATATTGATGATTCACCTGACAAATATGAGGTGTATGGTATACTTAAATTTTGCTTTGATAATTACAAGGATGAAAATAGCTATATTCTTGAATATTTTAATAGATGCTTTCCACAAATGGAAGAGACTAATGCCTTGCAGGATCCTATGGAAGAAGAAATTGAACCTGAAATCTCATTAGATGAAAAAGAGGAGGAGAGTGATGAACAAAAGGGGGAAGAATGGATTAGCTACCCATGCCTACCTTCTAATGAGAGTAACTCTTTATCCCTTACATTATTTGATTGTCCCCCTTGCTTACTAAAGGAGAATGATTGTTATGTTCCTGAGGTTTCTCTTGATAATGTTTATGATGAAGCTCTAGTTCTTGTAGATCATGAAAAGCATGCTTTATGTGATAGTTATATTGTTGAGTTTATTCATGAGGCTACTGAAAATTATTATGAGAGAGGAAAATATGGTTGTAGAAGTTTTCATGGTATTGAAACACCTCTCTATGTGCTGAAAGTTTTGAAGTTCCTCTTGTTTTATCTTCCTATGCCTGTCACTTTGTTCTTTGCAAATTTATTTGCATACACGATTCCTATGCATAGGAAGTGGGTTAGACTTAAATTTGTTTTGGATTTGCTCCTTGATGCTCTCTTTTACTTCAACTCATATTTCTTATGAGAGCATCCTCTCAAACTTTTATGCCTGAAGATGATAATATGTCTATTATTCTTGGGAGACCTTTTCTTAAACACTGCAGGAGCTGTTATTAATTGTAATCAAGGGAATGTGACCTTCAATGAACACATTGTCTATTTCCTCAAGAATATTGAAAGGACTTATGGTTTGAATTCAGTTGAACATATTGAGGGCATTCAAGTTGGAGAAATATATTGTCCCATACGAAGAGAAAATTTTGAAACTATTATGATTGGGACCATTGCTATCAAGGTTGAGGTAACATAATCATTAGTGGCATACAAAGTTTTGTCTCATATGGAATTGTTTTGGTAACAAGACCTGATCAACCTTGTTAACAAAAGGTTTTCATTGAACAAAACAATGTTTTCACCATGATTATCTCCGCTTACTTCTATTCTATCCATTTTAGTTTTTGCTTCTTATGCCTAACTTAAAGGCGTTAAAGAAAAGTACTTGTTGGGAGATAACCCAAGTGTTTTAGTTGAGTCTTGGAAGTTATTACCTTTGTAACAACCTCTCCTTATCCTTTTTATTTGCGTTTTGTGCCAACAGTAACCTCTAATGAGAGAGAAGTAATGACTGGGAAAGTTGTTGTCCCGAAACAGATTTCTGTGCTTCACCGTAAAAATTCCTGAGAGATCTCTGTACGTCGGATTGTTATCTAACTTTTGTTAGTTCAACACTTTTAGATTTGAGCAACAGAAGGTCTTCAAAAAAATTAGTCTTTACCTGCTGGTCTGTTTTGACAGATTTCTGCCATTTTCTGCATTTGCTTCTTGTTAGTTCCTTCTTGAGTTCCTTTGGGGAATTGAGCTTTTTGAGGGAAGTTCTACAGTAGCTAGTGTTCTAATGGAAGTTTATTTGGTGTTAGAACTGAACCTTGAGACTTATTTATCTTAAGTACAGTAATGTTGCTAATGAGATTGTGTGAAGTTTTGTATGAAGGAAAAATTTCAGGTGTATGGAAGGAATGAGTAATGAAATGAAGGATGGACTAAATCTCAAGCTTGCGGATGCCACGCGTGTCACCCCAAGAAATATCCAAGAAGTACAAGCGTCAAAGCTTGGGGATGCCCAAGGCATCCCCTTCTTCATCAATAAAAATCCCAGGTTTCTTCCGAACGCTTAATTTTTATTGTTTCATGCACAGTTGTGTTGTTCTTGGAGCGTCTTCTTTTTCGTTTTTGTTTTTTTTTTAGTTTGCTTGGTTTGCTTAGTTTTCTGAATAAGTTGGTTGGACCCCCTCTTTCATGCATTGGTGTTGAAATAGCTTGGTTTGGGTTGGTTTGGAAAAGAGTAGGAAAACTCATGCTTAAGTGGTAAAGAGAGCTTGTTTTTGACTGTGACCTATGCTTTGTCATGCCATGCCTGATATTGTTTTGGCTCTATGCTTAGTATTCTTTGCTGTAGCATGACTTGTTATAAACAATTTAGATTGCTTAATGTGTCTTGGATGAATCATGCGTTATTTTAGCATATTAAAGCATAATATAGTGGTATTCTCCTTTGATGCTTTATTTGGGTCGACTTGGCACATGCCCACACCATGTTATGACTATCTCAAGTCACCATAAGCCTTTATGATCCTTTAGTTTTCAACTTGTAGTATCACTTTATGCTTTGATCAATGATGTTTTGTCGCTCTGCATGATTACGGCCATTATTGCTCTCTAGTTTGACGCTCCCTTACTATTGCTAGCCTTCACATTCACTGAGTATGTTTTACTCATGTTTCCAACTCCCACAAACCAAATATTGCCAAAGTGTCCACCATACCTACCTATTAGCATCATTTGCTACTTCCGTGCATATTCATTATGCCTTGTTTTGTTCCGAATAAAATGTTTGCTTGTTATGAGAAAGTTAGTTAGTAAAGCTCTCACGAACTTGATGGCACACTTTATTTCCTGCACTTAATAAACCTGAACCATTGTGAACTCTCCATGAAA
The DNA here is from genome assembly GCA_910589775.1 of Avena eriantha. Classification (NCBI taxonomy): domain Eukaryota; kingdom Viridiplantae; phylum Streptophyta; class Magnoliopsida; order Poales; family Poaceae; genus Avena; species Avena eriantha. The sequence continues at coordinate 428,263,635 of OU342740.1, forward strand.
GTTATATGCTTTCTAATTATAGGCTGGGGATTAGCAGAACCGTGCTGTCACGGGGAACGCTTTCAACACTTGTAAATATATACCCAGTTGATACCTTGCTCTTTTGTTTGTGGATGTCGTCGGTGTGAAATAAAAGGGGAGCTTGTAAGTCCATGGAGTTATGTATGTGTGTTAGAGAAACGCCTGGGCCGCTGGTCTAATCCATGCTGACATGGTGGAAACCTGCAGCCTAACCATAATGATATCTATGAAGCATTCTTCTTATAAAAAAGAGAGAGAGGTAGCTATTGAGAAAAAGGAAAAAAAGAGTTTTATGAAAAGAGGAAAGAGAGAAAAAAGCACCATTTTCCCATGGTAAATAAGAAGATTGCTGAGATACTCATTGTTTGCTTGCCTTGTCATTTTGATATGGGTATTCTTCCGTATCATCGGGCAAGGGGTACCCCGTTGGTGGTTCTCAATGATACGCACATACTTACGATGATAAGAACTTACCGGTAACTAAAGTTGAGTAGCATGAGGAGCGACCCTCATACTCAAGGGACTTGGGATTTCTAGTTTATAGTCTGTCAAGCATATAACTCAGATTGGACCTCAATTTCACCTTAACCACATTAAAGATGCTTATGATAGGGGCAATGAGAGCTCAAAGCTAATGAGTACCATACTTTCAGCATTTGGAAGCCTTTCAAACTATTCAAACCCTTTTTCTTTTACTTGTTGAGTCTCCACTTATTCTTTGAGCACTTTCTTGAGAGCACAGTGGCCATTCTTAGTTCTATGTGCATTGTCCCAAGACTTGTTGATTGATGCATACCTTGATATTTCTTGTTTTAAACTATTTGTATCTAGTCACTCTTGTGAACTTCGAAGGTGTCCTATGCATTTATATTTGCTACTCCATGAGGGACAAGATGATTGCCACTATGCTATGTTTTCTTTATGTGAACCAAACAAATGTCTTACAAATCATTGTTATTCATGAATCTTTTGTTTGTGCCTTTTCATATTGCATCTTAGTTTCTTTGTCCTATTGCTATAACTTTGTCTTTTATGTTATGATTGAAGTACTATGATCCCAGCTTTGAATGTTTTACAAATACTTTGATCAAGTCTTTGATGGTGCATGTCACCTCAAAAATTATTCTTTCTTTTTATCACTTACCTACTCGAGGACGAGTAGGAGTTAACCTTGAGGATGTTGATACATTGCAAATGTATCTATAATTTTTGATGCTCCATGCTTGGTTTTATCCACTTTCTTGTGTTTTGTACACACTTTGGAGTACTTTTCATATGATTTCTTGGACTAACCTATTAATAAGAGCCACAGTGCCAGCTGCCTGTTTTCTGCTGTTTTTGGTTCCAGGAAAGTCAGAAAATGAATATTCTCGGAATTGGACAGGACAAAAGCCAATGTGCCTATTTTTCCAGAAGACTCCAGGAGCCAGAATACGAGACGGAGGAGGGCCAGGGGCTGGCCACACCCCCCAGGCGCGGGCTGGGCCTGGCTGCGCTAGGGCATGGTGTGGTGGCCCTAGGCACCCCCTCGGCCTCTCTCTTCGCCTATAAGGAGCCTTCTGACCTAAAAACTTTGGGGGCTTTGACGTTTTTCCAGAAGGAGTTCCGCTCCGCCGCCACCACCAGATTCCACGAAACAGCACCAGAAACTCCGTTCTGGCACCCTGCAGGGACGGGAAATTGGAGGAGATCATCGCCATCATCGTCACCATCGCTTCTCCATCGACCATCCATGTTTCCCCCATCTATGAGTGAGTAATCCCCCGCTGTAGGCTATGGGGATGGTATTGATTGGATGAGATCGTTCATGTAGTGGCATCCGATTGTTAGGGCATGGTGCCTAGTATCTTTTATTAGTGCTTTATGACTTTGTTGCGACTTGTTGTGCTTAATGCTTGTCACTAGGGCCCGAGTGCCATGATTTCAGATCTGAACTTATTATTGATTCATTATGATAGTATTGTTCTTGGTCTTATCTGCAAGTTGTATACACACGTCGTTGTCCGGAACCTATGGCCCCGAAGTGACATAAATCGGGATAACCGGAAGGGAAAGGCTTTGATGTGAGGATCACATGTGTTCACAGAGTGTTAATGCTTTGCTCTGGTGCTTTATTAAAAGGAGCACCTTAATTGCCAGTAGTTCCCTAGAGGCCCCACTACAAACGGGCTGGCAGGAAAAAAGATGTTGTGCAAGTTCTCATTGCGAGCACGTATGACTATATATGGAACACATGCCTAGGATTGTCTAGTACTTGGGTGCTTTATCTTATTTATCTGCAATTGCCCTATGTTCTGATTGCTATGTGAATTTTCTTGTCCATGCAACGCTCGTCCATACATCCCTATGCCTACCGCACTCGAATCCCACTGTTTACTGCTTTTGTTACTACTGTCTTTGCTTTACTACTGCTGTTACTTTACTATTCCTACTACAAAACGGTTGCTACTGATAAACTGCTGCGAGCAAGATTGTTTCCAGGTGCAGCTGAATTGACAACTCGGTTGTTAAGGCTTATAAATATTCTTTGGCTCCCCTTGTGTCGAATCAATAAATTAGGTTTCACTTCCCTCGAAAATACTTCGATACACCCCCTATACTTGTGCTTCATCAGGGAGGAAGTGGTCAAAGGTATCCCCTCTCAAGGAACCATGAAATAAAGATACAAGAAGTCTCTTGTGTCCCCAACACACCCAATATACTTGGTAGGTGTATAGGTGCACTAGTTCGGCGAAGAGATAGTGGGATACAAGTGGTATGAATATAAGACAACAGTGCCAGAAAATAGCTTGATAGTGTGGAAGAGACTAAAGGCAAACTGAAATAAATATGGAAGCAAGCAAACATGTAATAGATCTAGTTGCAAACGGTGTTTTAATGCTTAGAAACAAGGCCTAGGGATCATACTTTCACTAGTGAACACTTTCATATAAATACATTCTCTTCATGATACTACTCTTAACTACTCTCCGGTTAAACACTCTAATCCATGGTAGGGCTATAACATCACACCTCAAAGTTCGCTTTCCCCATCTAGGTAACCCCACACTGTCACCTTGAGCTCTAGATGGTTCCAGCAAACACCACAATTTCATAGAAACATCCAACTCCAAATATAACTCATAACAAGTATTTGTAATCTCTAGCCTAAGTGCCACCATGGTGTACACACTGTCACTTTCACACACATGGGGAGAGCAGAGATCTATTAAAGCACTTGAGTAGCAAGGTAGATCTACTTGTTTACAAAGCTCATGATCTCAGTAAGATCACGCATAGAGAGAGATGAACACATAGCTACCGGTAGAGCCCTTAGCCTCGAGAGAGAACTACTCCCTCCTCATCATGGGAGTCAGCAATGGTCATGGAGATGGCGATGGATTCGATGGAGATGGCAGTGAAGATGGTGAAGAGGCGGCGGCGGCGTGGAGGACTCCTTCCCCGCCGCCGGTATCACAGGGGAGCACCGCCCCTTAGCACCCTTCCTTCATGGCTTCTTGGGAGCCCTTCCCCATGGAGATGGGATCCACGGGGGAGGCAAAAGCATGGCTTTGGTGGCTGCAAATTCGCGGGTGGAGGTGTCTTATAGGCGAAGAGGCAAGGTCGATGGGTGGCCAGGGGCCCACACCACCTGGTGGCGTGGCCAGGGCTAGCCCGCACCACCTAGCCCGCGCCACCATATGGTGTGGCCACCCTATGGCCCCTCTCCGTCTCGTCTTCTGGCTTCATGAGTCTTTCGGTAAAATATCGACTTTGGCTTTTGTCCGGTCCAATTTCAAGAATATTGATTTTCTGACTTTCCTGGAAACAAAAACAGCAGAAAACAGACAACTGGCACTGTGGCACTTGTTAATAGGTTAGTCCAAGAAAGTGTATATAAAGTACTCCAAAGTTGGAACAAAACACAAGAAAGTAGATAAAACCAAGCATGGAACATCAAAAATTATGGATATGTTAGCAACGTATCATGTATCTTCGGAAAAAGGAGTGGAAATCTTACGAGAGATCCATGAAGGCGAGTGTGGTCACCATGCTACAGCCAAATCTTTAGTGGCAAAAGCTCTCTGACACGGTTTTTTCTGGCTTACAGCCAAGGTTGATGCCGAACGGCTGGTCAAGACGTGCAAGGGCTGCCAAAAGTATGCCAAACAAGCTCACGTTCCGGCTGATCAGCTGCAAACAATACCTATAACATGGCCTTTCGCGGTCTGGGGGCTTGATATGGTAGGACCATTTAAACGGGCTCCAAGTGGATTTACTCACCTCTTAGTGATGGTGGATAAGTTTACCAAATGGATTGAGGCTAAACCCGTCACTAGTTGTGATGGAGCAACAGCCAGAAGATTTGTTGAGGATGTTACAATCCAATACGGTTATCCGCATAGCATTATCATGGACAACGGGAGTAACTTTTCTATGGGTTAGCTTGCCGAATTCTGCAATGAACAAAATATCCGGCTTGACATTGCGTCAGTCGCACATCCACAAGCTAATGGACAAGTCGAAAGAGCAAATGATTTAATCTTACAGGGCCTAAAACCAAGACTCGAAGCACCACCACAACGTGTTGCGGGGGCTTAGGCAGAGGAATTACCTTCTGTAATATGGAGTTTACGAACAACTCCAAACAGGTCAACCGGATATACACCTTTCTTCTTCGTCTATGGCGCAGAAGCAGTTCTTCCTAGTGATTTAATTCACACTTCTCCTAGAGTGGCCGCGTATATTAAAGAGGATGCCGAAATTTCTCGACAAAATGATCTCGACTTAGTCGAAGAAGTTCGTGTCGTTGCTGAGATGAGATCAATAGCCTATCAGCAGAAGTTACGCAAGTATCATAGCCAGAGAGTCAGAAATCGATCTTTCAATAAGGGCGATTAGGTTCTCCGGCTTGTGCAACAAAGAAAGCACAAACTTTCCCCAATATGGGAAGGGCCATTTTAGTTAGTTGAGTATTGCACAATGGTTCATACTACCTAACTGTTATGCGGCCAGTCAAAGAAAGACCTGCTACTAAGAAGAGAAAGAGAGCTGGAGGCAGTACAAATCCAGATGAATTAGACAAACCATGGAATATTGCTTAGCTATGCCCCTTTTATTCTTAGTTTATTTTCCATTTTTAGTTAGTGGAGAGAGAGCGGAGTGAGATGGTGTGCAGAATGAGGCCGGGGGTGGCCTCCTTATATAGGCTCGACGACGGGACCGACGGGTGTGGGCGGTGCTCGTCGGTGACGGTGATACATGGGGCTACCAACGTGGGCGAGATAGACGGACGGTGGGCGGTCTGCTGGTGGTCCTCTACGGCGTAATGGCGTGGCTAGGGGCGGTGGCAAATGGTCGGGGGCTTCTCGCACTCTGGGAGACAGAAGCGGTGCTCGATGGTGCTCCTGGCGACTGTGGGTCGCGCGGCGGTGCACGGCCGTGTCTGGTGGGTTAGTGTGGTCAAGGCGGAGCAGCGTGCGCAGTCTGGTATCGAGGCGCGATCTGTGGCGTGCTGGCGGCGAGGGCGCTCTAGCGTGCTCTGGCGTGGCTTACAAAGAGGAAAGGGTAGCGCTTTTCTGGGGTGGTCCAGGGGCTGGTAGTGATCGTTGGGTGGACCGTGGGCGGCGGTGAGGTCACGCCTCACTCCTTGGAGTGGCAGAGAGGGGCTGGTGGTCGCATGTGGCTTGTGCATGGTTGGCCGGTGAGCATGGCGTCGGGTTGGCGGTGCACTGCTGCTAGGGACTAGGGGATGGGGTGCTCTCGGCCTGGTTGGATCAAAGAGGGATAGAGGGAGTAAATTTAGGTCAAATGGGTGGCAAAACCCTATAGAAACAGTGAGCTAAGACTAGAGTGTGATTCATTCCTGCCAAGTGTTTGATTAAATGGTCGCATGGAACTTTTATTTGAATTTTGAAATGATTTCTTGTGGAGTTGTTGATCATATGCTTAAGCATATGTGGTTGCTAGGATTTGCAAAGTGGAATTCATTTGAGTGGTTTTTGAAAAAGTGTGATCTAGACATATGAACTAGATTCAATTTTCAATTGTCATTTAAAATTAGAGTTTGAAAGTTTTTGGGAGATCAGAAAGTGGGCCTTGGCACATCACTACTTGTACTAGCAAGGGGTGCAAAGATCCATAATTGTTTCTGTTTGAATTTGAGTGCTAGGAATAGCCAAAGTGGGCTAGGTGATTAAAATGGCAAAAGTGACCATTTCCTTATTTAATTCTTTTTGATTTCTTTTTCTTTGGGATTTGCTTGGGGATGATCTAGATGATGTGTAATTCACCTTAGAGTCATTTTACAACCAATAGATCACTCAATCATGGCATTGCAAACAACTCCTATTTTAAATGCACACTCATATGAATGCTTAAAGATTTTTAAATGGAAAAAGTTTTTGTTAACCCTAAATTGGGTCGATTTGATCTTGATCATTGGGATTAAAGTTTTGGGATGTTACAAACCTTCCCCCCTTAAACAAAATCTCGTCTCGAGATTTAAGAAAGAAAACTAGGAACTAAAGAGATCTGGGAACTCTCTCCTAATGTAATCTTCTCGCTCCCAAGTGGCTTCTTCTTCGGTATGGTTGCTCCATTGGATCTTGAGAAATTTGATACTCCGGGTCCTGGTGGTTCTGTAGGCTTCCTCCAAGATACGGATGGGCACTTCACGATACGTTAGATCCTTGTTGATATCAACACCTCGGTGATCGATGTTCTTGAAAACTTCGGTCTTCTCCGGCACTTCTAAGCATTTGCGAAGTAACGAGATATGGAACACATTGTGGATGGCACACATTTCTTCTGGCAGTTCTAGTTGATAAGATACTTCTCCTCGACGATTCAAAATCTTGAAGGGTCCGATATATCTGGGGGCTAACTTTCCTTTTAGACTAAAACGCTGGGTTCCCCTCAATGGCGAACCTTGAGATACACAAAATCTCCAACATTGAAAGTCAGGTCTCTCCTTCTCTTGTCAGCATAGCTCTTCTGTTTAGATTGGGCGGTCTTGAGGTGCTCACGAACTTTGTGAACCTTCTCTTCGGCTTCTTGGAGAATGTCGGGTCCAAAACTCTGACTCTCTCCTACTTGCGACCAATTCAAAGGGGTATGACACTTCTTCCATATAGGAATTCAAATAGTGCCATTTGCAAACTGGCTTGGTAACTATTCTTATATGAGAATTCTGCGAAAGGTAGACAATCTTACCATTTTGATCCATACTCTAACACACAAGCTCTCAACATATCCTCTAGGATTTGGTTGACTCTTTTAGTCTGTCCATTGGTTTGCGGGTGATAAGAGGTGCTGAAATTCAACTTGGTTCCTAATCCTTCTTGGACTTTCTGCCAAAATCTCGAGGTAAATTGGGTTCCTCGATCCGATACTATGGTCTTGGGGGTTCCATGCAAACTAACAATTCTATGAATGTACAACTCTGCTAGCTTCGAACTCTGGTAGGTTATCTTGACAGGTATAAAATGAGCTACCTTGGACAATCTATCAACAATGACCCAGATTGAGTCATTTCCCCTACTAGAAGTAGGCAAACGGGTGATAAAGTCCATTACGACTGAATTCCATTTCCATTCCGGAATCTGCAATGGTTGCAACAGTCCTGTGGGCCTCTGATGTTCCGCTTGGACTCTCTGACAGATATCACACTTGGCAATGTAGCTTCCGATTTCTCTCTTCATCTTGTGCCACCAAAATTGCTCTTTCAAATCTTGATACATCTTTGTTCCTCCGGGGTGGATAGAATAAAGAGTATCATGAGATTCTTGGATGATAACTTGTTTCAGTTCCGAATCTGCTGGCACACAGATACGGCCTTTGTACCACAGAACTCCTTCTTCGTCTTCGGTGAATCCAGGTACCTTTCTTGTACCAATACGATGTTTGATTCCGTCGATACTTTCTTTTCCCTTCTAGGCTTCCTTGACTTGGATAATCAAAGTGGGTTGAAGTTCAATGCTAGCTAGAAATCCTTTGCTAACAAGCTCAGTTCTAAACTGCTCCAACTCCTCATACAAACTTGGTTGCTTCTCCTTGATCATGGTGTTGAGCCTACACGGCAATCTGCTAAGAGCATCCGCTACCACATTGGCTTTGTCAGGGTGATAGTGAATGTCAAGGTCATAATCCTTGATTAACTCTATCCATCTCCTTTGCCTCATATTCAGCTCCTTCTGAGTGAAAATATACTTCAAGCTTTTGTGATCTGAATAAATCTCACAGCGATTACCCATAAGATAATGACGCCATGACTTCAATGCCAAAACTACGGCTGCTAACTCAAGATCATGGGTTGGATAGTTCTACTCATGCTGCTTCAGTTGTCGAGACAGATAAGCGATGACTTTGCCTTCTTGCATCAATACACATCCGAGACCAATCTTGGATGCATCACAATACACGTCAAACAACTTCTTGATATCGGGCATGATCAATATTGGGGCTGAAATCAATCTCTTCTTCAGCTCTTGGAAACTTGCTTCACATTTGTTGGTCCATTCAAACTTCTTTTCCTTCTTCAGCAATTGGGTCATGGGCCTGGCTATGCTCGAAAATCCTTCTACGAACTTGCGGTAATATCCCGCCAATCCGAGAAATGCACGGACTTGGGTTTGAGTGGTTGGGGCTTCCCATTCTTCGACATCTTTGATCTTGGCGGGATCAACTGCGACTCCTCCGGCAGACACAATATGTCCTAGGAATCCTACTTCTTTCAGCCAAAACTCACATTTGCTGAACTTGGCATACTACTGATGCTCTCTAAGGGTTTCAAGGATGATTCTCAGTTGTTGCTCATGCTCTTCTTCTGACTTGGAGTAGATAAGGATATCATCGATAAACACAACGACAAACTTTTCTAGAAAATTCATAAAGATCTTATTCATGAGATTCATGAAATAAGCAGGGGCATTGGTTAATCCAAAAGACATAACCGTATACTCATATAATCCATAACGAGTAGTAAAGGCGGTCTTCGGAATATCCGTTGCACGAATCTTAAGTTGGTGATAACCAATCCTAAGATCGATCTTAGAGAACACATTTGCTCCAATCAACTGATCAAATAGATCCTCTATCTTTGGCAAAGGGTACTTGTTTTTTATGGTGACATCATTCAGCTTCCTGTAATCTGTGCACAAACGGTTGCCTCCATCTATCTTGTCAACGAATAACACTGGCGATCTCCATGGCGATGCACTTGGTTGAATCAACCATGTTGCCAGCATAGCATCCAGCTACTTCTTCAATTCTACTAACTCTGAGGGGTTCATACTATAGGTTCTCTGGGCTATGGGTCCGGTTTCAGGGATTAGTTCAATAATGAACTCAATATCCCTATCCGGGGGCATACCAGGCAATTCATCTGGGAATACGTCAGGGTATTCATAGACTACTCTGACTTGGTCTATGGTGGGTAGGGCTAGACTCTTGTTACACTTGAATTGACGAGGCAAGGTTTCAGATACATGCTCTACTGATACTCCAGAGCTACTGGTCATGGTGATGGCTTTCTTGGCATAGTCAATCAATCCTTTTATGCTTTGACATCCAATCCATTCCTAGTACTACTTCCAAACCTTTGGTTCCAAGTACTATTAGATTGGCATAAAAATCTATCCCAAGTATTCTGATAGGCACAGCTTTGCAAATTTTTCTAGCTTTTGTGGTTGAACCGGGGATTTGAACTATCATGACATGCTTCAAGTTGGTTGGGTGAATCTTACTAGTGCATGCAAATTCTTCAGTGACAAATGAGTGCGATGCTCCAGAATCAAACAACACTCTTGCTAAAACTGAGTTGACAGAAAACATACCCAGCACTACATCTGGCGCTTCTTGGGCTTCTTCGGTGTTCATGTGGAAGAGATGGCGATTGCGGTTGTGAGGGTTCCCTGGGGAAAATCTTCTTCCTGGTTGAAAACAACTCTGCTGTTGAGCTGGGGCATTCACATTGGCAATGGCGGCAATCTTCTTGGGACACTCATTGGAATAGTGACCCTTCACTCCACACTCGAAACAAGTAATCTGAGACCTGTCTTTCGCTGCCACGAGCACATCATTGCTTCTAGTTCTGGGTGCAGTGTAGTTTTTGTTGTTGTTGTTGTTTTTGGGAGGTGCACGGTTGAAATTGTTGGCATTGCCAGGGTGATTGTTGTTTCCTCCGGACTTCACATTTCCTCCACTACGATTGGGGTAGCTTGGGCGAGACATTGGGGGTCGATTGTTCCTCGGGGCATATCCCGCAGAAGGGTTGGGACGGTACTTCTAGTGACTGTTGGATCCAGCTTGGTGCATCATACGACATTTGTGGTTGTCGTTTGCTTGATTAATCTTCCCTTCCATCTGAATGACAGAGTCGACTAGCTCTTCGAGATCCTCGAAACGGATGTTGACGAGGACAGTGTGCATCTCATCATGTAGTCCGTTCAGGAATCTCTCCTTCTTCTTGGCCTCCGTGTTGATCTCATCAGGTGCATACCTGGCTAAGGACAAGAATCGGTCACGGTACTCCACTACAGTCATTCTGCCTTGCTTCAACTCTCTGAATTCATCCCTCATTCGGGTCACTAGACCCTACGGCATGTGGGTGCGGCTGAACTTGATTTTGAAGTCTTCCCATGTCATCACTTGACCCTGGTTTATTGTGCGGATGCTATACCACCATGCTCTTGCATCTCCTGCCAAATAGTGGGTGGCAAAAAGAACCTTCTCGTTGGCATCCACTCCTGCTACCTCTAAGTTTTTCTCCATTGTCTGCAACCAGTCATCAGCATCCAGTGGGTTTTTAGACTGGCTAAAGATTGGGGGATTTGTGTTCTGGAAGTTTTTGAGTTTGGATCCATGATGATCCTGATTTCCATGGTTCTGATTGTTGTGAGCCATCTGGGAAATCTGCTGCAGTGTTGCTAGATTTGCTTGGCGCTCTGCCCTGCTTGCTTCACGGTCTACAATGAGAGTCTGCAGAATCTGCAGCATTGGGTCTTGCGATGAGCTGCTCCCTCCTTGGTTTCCACGAGTCATCTGAGGATTGAGATAGATAAAGGGGTAAGAGGGACATTTCTAAGGTTCATGGTTTTGATTTCAAAGCTAAAACTTTGAGTTTGACTCAGGTTTTGCAACTAACTTCTTTTCATTCATTCAAGCAAATCACACGATACAAACACACACACACACCACAACATCGAAGGAGAACAAATGGTTTTAAGAACCATTCTGCAAGCTACAATACAATGGGACTGATACTCATCACTCTACAATAGTGCTCTAGTGCATCTACTCATCATCGATGAAGTCGGAGTCATCATCGTCGGTGTAGAAATCCACGGCATCCTCCTCCAGAAAGTCATCATCATTGCTGAGGTACGAGTCAATATCTCCTTGGATATCTTCACCTTCCTCTTCTTCTTCCTTTACGGCAAGCTGAGCTTCTTGATCCTTGATGGTCTTCTTGAGTTCGGCCACCTTCTTACGAAGACGGTCGATGGTGCGATCCTTCTTTGCACGTTGACGGTGGAGAGACTGACGATCCTTGACGAGCAGGGAGAAAGTCTGGGCCTTCTGGGTGGCAAGGGCTAGGTTGTGGTTGGTGACCTCTCTAGCATTGTCCAACTCCTTCTGTCTGTCATACAGTAAGAAGTCGAGGTTCTCCACTTGACGCTTCAATATTGGGTGACTTGGCATCTCTAGCGGCATTCCCATGGAATCACGCCTTGCATAGTGAACAAAGCGGGTTCCTTGGATTAGGTTGACTCTCAGGGCACACAGACGTGCGAGAGCTTCAAGCATTGCCCTGGCTAATCCATCTAGCTAGTTGTTCTCTCTTACGGAGAACTGAATCCTCCCAGATACTGGTGCTTCTATCTTGCCTCGAAGGTCAGCAGTCACTAGCCACTATAAATCTCCTCCAGGTGGACCCGGGAGTTGAGCTCCAAGGAATTCTGGATGAGGACGCTCCAAGAACTCAGACAGTGCATCAAGATCCCTCTCGAAGATCAGTTGGCCTCCGTTACCCAACTGGTAGAACTTGCTGTAATGGGCTTCCATCTATAAGAATTTAGGATGAAAAAGTTAGTGAAGTGATCAAGTCTGTCAAAATTTTAGGTAGTAATGTAAGAATTTGGAGGAACATGAATTTTTTTTGAAAGAAAGAATTCCCAAGGGTAAGAGAGGAAATAGTTTTCATAAATACTCACTTTCGTTTTTGAAACTAAGTTTTTGTTCGGACGTCCATTCTAACTAGGGTCTCCTATGGTCAGGATGGCTCTGATACCAACTTGTCAACACCCGGATTTTTAATCCCAGATGCCTGTTATGCCATACATCGCAATCCCAGGATTACCATTTTTGCGAGACATAAAAGATTGGATATCACAGTACATCATCCATTACAAACCATAATAAGTTCTTACAACAAATAAAGGATCTCATGATCCAGTCTTAGTACAATCAAGTAGCGGAATAAATAGCGTAGTGGTGGGGTCCATCTTCAGAGTCACATGCAATGCTGAAGATGGAAGATAGTCCTAGTTATCATAGCCGTCCTGCTGTCCTTCATCTTGGTAGTCTCCTTCATAGTTTGGCCATAGGAATAGCCAGGGACAAAAGCCATGAGTACTCTTTAAGTACTCGCAAACTACCACTAACAAATGAGATAGTTCTAGTAGGAAATACTAAGTTCTAAGTTTATTTGTAAAGCTAAGTTTGAAACCTAAGCTGAGTTCAGAAACAAAGAAAGATAAAATAAAGCTTGAAAACACCTAAGTGGGAACTTAGTCATCATAGTCACAACTCTGTTGTGGTCAAGTCATGTCACAATTCATTTCATAAGTCATTTTGAAAACATCTGACAACGGAATAGTATGGCCACTCCAACTGTCCATAATCGCGGACGTAGCTATTGGAATAGTTTGACGCTCTGCAGAGGTGGTACACTTTCACCACAAGATTCAATACATCTATCAGGGATAACCCTGAATCATCATACTTAGTATGCCTATAATCAGACATAACCTTTCCTTTACACACCCTAGTATAAGCACCTCTCCTATGAGCATGGCCTCCCAACCATGACCATCTGTCATCTTGGGCACTGCATAGGTGGACAACATTGAGAGGTAGCCTCAGCTCAAACCTCTCCCGCGAGGGAACTAATACTAATGCATATAAACTTCCGGCTAAGCCTTACCCAATTCAGGTATTGTGGTTGTACGGTAAAATTGGAATGGTATCGCATCCGAACCCAACCATCAGTTTTGTAAAAGGGCTAAGGCTCATGCCTCAACATTTTCATCATCATAAACCATTTGTGTTTCTCAACACATGTCAAAACATCTCAATAGAATGACTCATCATTCCAAGGTTTTCACAAATCATTTTCACCAAGTATTCCCATCTAGAGTGAATCAAGTTTTTGTTTAGCTCTAAACTACTAAGTTAAGAGTATTCGCTAAGGTGGGATGCTAATCTCAATCTCATGCCATAGAATGACATCTAAGTATAACTAGATAGGTCAAGTTTTATACTCTTTCTGCTACCTTTAAACAAGTAAGGGACTTTGGTAAAGTAAAGAAGGTAAAGCTTGTAAATAAAACTTGGAGTAGGTATAAGTCAAAAATGGTATAACCAAAGCATGCCTAATGCCTTTTCTTAGTTTATCTAGTTTAATTCTAGCTTGCTAACTATAGCTTGCTTAGTTTACTTGAAGTGCTAGGCTTGCCTTGTGTAGTGCAGTGGTTGAAATTCTCTTCCTCCTCCTCTTGGTAGAACTCCTCCTCCTCGAAAGCTTGGTCGATACTATCGTCTATAAATACATACGGGATACACAATCACCAAACAATACTTAACTAATCTACTTATCACACTAAGGCACACATTTGATGATTTATTATCATCACAAGCATCATAAGGTTTAATGAACTAGCTTCATTTATTTTATTTGAGAAAAGTAATTTCTACTCATTGAAATTAACTAAGATTTAATATTCTCCAATTAAAATATGGGATCATTTGGACACATGTCATCACCATAGATTCTAACATATGGGAATGTGATTTAAACCTTGGATCACATTTTAATAGGTTTAAGTTTAATATTTAATGATTTAAAGTGACTAGAAATGCCTATGTAGCATTATTTTGGTACTAGTACAAAGTCACTGCATGCAAACCTTAATATTATTACATATTCAGATAGGTATGGTTAAATGTGATTTTTGAGAGTTGGAATCAACTAGAAAGCTATTATGGTTGATTTTGTAAAAATGTTTGAATGTGCAAAAGCTTATGTCTTGTTATTTTTACTAGGAGAGATCTCTAACTCTAAATGATTTAAATCCAACAGTCTTGGATCGAGATTTTCATTACCTTTCCAACAAAATTGAAATCACTCAATTTGGATTTGTAAAACTCTCTGGATTAGTTTTTAAACTAAGGAACAGAATTAAGTTTACTTCTAAGAAGAAAAACCTATATTTGAATTACTGGGTCAGCGCAGGAAACTAAATGGGCCGGCCCGTGTACACTCCGCGGCGCCGAGGGCTGCTGATAGGGGGTCCCGCCTGTCAATGACTCATCAAACGCGAAGCGGTACGGGGCGATAAGAACCACACGATTAGAACAAGATCTAACGGTCTACGGTCATCGTCGACGACAGACTCGTCGCCGGCGAGTCTGAACCCTAACACGGTCGGTGGGGGTCTACTGAGGACGTACCAGGGCTCCAGCTAGTGCGGCGAGGCGGGCAAACGAACTGGTGGACGAAGGCGGGCTCAGGCAAGGTCGCGGCAGGGGCTGAGGTGGACGAAATCGACTGCAACTTCTCCTCCTCTACAGCGGCTACCTCCGGCGGAATTCCGGTGATGTGCTGCTCGAGCGGCTCCTGCGAGAGAGGGGAAACGGTTAGTGGAGAGAGGGGAGTGAGATGGTGTGTAGAATGACGCTGGGGGTGGCCTCCTTATATAGGCTCGACGAGGGGGACCGACGGGTGTGGGCGGAGCTCGTCGGTGACGGTGATACAGGGGGCTACCGGTGTGGCCGAGGTAGGCGGACGGTAGGCGGTCTACTGGCGGTCCTCTATGGCGTAATGGCGTGGCTAGGGGCGGTGGCAAACGATCGAGCGCTTCTCGCGCTTTGGGAGACATAGGCGGTGCTCGATGGTGCTCCTAGCGATTGTGGGTCGCGCGGTGGTCCACGGCCGTGTCTGGCGGGTTGGTGTGGTCAAGGCAGAGCGGCGTGCGCGGTCAGGTGTCGAGGCGCGGTCTGTGGTGTGCTGGCGGCGAGGGCGTTCTGGCGTGCTCTGGCGCGGCGCATAGAGGAAAGGCTGGCGCTTTTCTGGGGTGGTCCAGGGGCTAGCAGTGATCGTGGGCTGGACCGTGGGCGGCAGTGAGGTCACACCTCACTTCTTGGAGCGGCAGAGAGGGGCTGGTGGTCGCCTGTGGCTTGTGCACGTTTGGCCGGCGAGCATGGCGTCGGTGTGGTGATGTACTGCTGCTAGGGACTAGGGGATGGGGTGCTCTCAGCCTGGTTGGATAAAAGAGGGACAGAGGGAGTAAATTGAGGTCAAATGGGTGGCAAAACCCTGTAGAAACAATGAGCTAAGACTAGAGTGTGATTCATGCCTGCCAAGTGTTTGATTAAATGGCCACATGAAACTTTTATTTCAATATTGAAATGATTTTTGGTGGAGTTGTTGATCATATGCTTAAGCATCTGTGGTTACTAGTATTTTCCAAATGGAATTCATTTGAGTGGTTTTTGAAAAAGTGTGATGTAGACATATGAACTAGATTCAATTTTCAATTGTCATTTAAAATTAGAGTTTGAAAGTTTTTGGTAGATCACAAAGTGGGCCTTGGCACATCACTACTTGTACTAGCAAGGGGTGCAAAGATGCACAATTGTTTCTGTTTTAATTTGAGTGCTAGGAATAGCCAAAGTGCGCTAGGTGATTAAAATGGCAAAAGTGACCATTTCCTTATTTAATTCTTTTTGATTTCTTTTTCTTTGGGATTTGCTTGGGGATGATCTAGATGATGTGTAATTCACCTTAGAGTCATTTTACAACCAATAGATCACTCAATCATGGCATTGCAAACAACTCCTATTTTAAATGCACTCTCATATTAATGCTTAAAGATTTTTAAATGGAAAAGTTTTTGTTAACCCTAAATTGGGTAGATTTGATATCGATCATTGGGATTAAAGTTTTGGGATGTTACAGTGCCTTGGAGGAATCATGCGTTGTTTTTGCATATTAAAGCATAGTATTGTGGTATTCTCCTTTGATGCTTTATTTGGGTTGACTTGGCACATGCTCACACCATGTTATGACTATCCCAAGTCACCATAGCCTTTATGATCCTTTAGTTTTCAACTTGTAGTATCACTCTATGCTTTGATCAATGATGTTTTGTCGCTCTGCATGATTATGGGCATTATTGCTCTCTTAGTTGGTCGCTCCTAGTCTTTTGCTAGCCTCCACAACCAAGTATGAGTTCCACTCATGCATCCAACTCCTAAAATCAAGTTATTCCAAAGAGTCCACCATACCTACCTACTAGCATATGCTATTCCAAGTATATTCATGTTTTTGTCTACCTTCCAAATTAAACTTGTTATGAGAAAACTAGTGATTAAAGCTCTCACGAACTTGATGGCACACTTTTCTTTTTTGCATTTAATAAACTTGAACCATTGCGTCCATCTTTGTTGCGTATATGCTTGCGCTTTATAAGTTGAAGTTAGCAGAACCATGTATCATGGGGAACGCTTTCAACGTTGCACCTGTACTTTGTACCCTGTTGATATCATGTTCTTTTGCTTATGGATCCCGGCGGTGTGAAATAAAAGGGGAACTTGTAAGATCTTGGAGTTTGTATTTGT
This sequence comes from Avena eriantha, assembly GCA_910589775.1. NCBI lineage: Eukaryota > Viridiplantae > Streptophyta > Magnoliopsida > Poales > Poaceae > Avena > Avena eriantha. The sequence continues at coordinate 428,280,537 of OU342740.1, forward strand.
GTTAGAGAAACGCCTAGGCCGCTAGCCTAAGCCATGCCTAATCATGGTGGAAACTTGCAGCATAACCATAATGAGCACTCTATGAAGCATCCTCAATAAAAACCTATGCAAATAGCAAATAAAAATATCGCTGAGATGCTCATTGTCTACTTGCCTTGTCATTTTGATTATGGGATAGCTCCTGTATCATGTGCAAGGGGTACCCCGTTGGCGGTTCTCTATGATACATATGTACTTACAATGACAAGAGCTTACTTGTGACTAAAGTTGAGTAGCATGAGGTTCGGTCTTCGTAAGTAAGGGGCATGAGATTTCGGTTTATAACTTGTCAAGCATATCCTCTTAGTTGTATCACTTTAACCTTAATCACCTTCAAGATGCTTATGATAGGGGCAACGAGAGATGAAAGCTGTTAAGTACAATAATTTTTGGAAGCTCTTTATGAAACTTGAATCCCTACTTCCTTCTATGAAGGCCTTTCTTTTACTTTTATGTTGAGTCTCCACCTTCTACCTTTATGCACCAACTTTGAGAGCATAGTGGCCATTCTTAGTTCAATGTGCATTGTCCCAAGACTTGTTGATTGATGCATACCATGATATTGCTTATTTTAAACTATTTGTATCTAATCACTCTTATAAACTTTGAAGGTGTCCTATGCATTTATGTTTGCTACTCTATGAGGGACAAGCTGAATGCCACTATGCTATGTCTTCTTTATGTGAAACAAACAAACGTCTTGCAAATCATTGTTATTCATGAATCTTTTGTTTGTGCCTTTTCATGTTGCAACATAGTTTCTTTGTCTTATTGCTTGAACTTTGTCTTTCATGTTATGATTGAAGTACTATGATCCCAGCTTTGAATATTTAACAAATACTTTGATCAAGTTTATGATGGTCCATGTCACCTCAAAAATTATTCTTTCTTTTTATCAGTTACCTACTCGAGGACGAGCAGGAGTTAAGCTTGGGGATGTTGATACGTTGCTAACGTATCCATAATTTTTGATGTTCCATGCTTGCTTTTATCTACTTTCTTATGTTTTGTCCACACTTTGGAGTACTTTTCATATGATTTCTTGGCCTAACCTATTAACAAGAGCCATAGTGCCAGCTGCCTGTTTTCTGCTATTTTTGGTTCCAGGAAAGTCAGAAAATGAATATTCTCAGAATTGGACGGGACAAAAGCCAAAGTCAGTTTTTCACCGAGGGACACCTGGAGCCAGAATACGAGACGAAGACGGGTTGCGGCCCGGCCACACCACCTGGCCACGCGGCCAGGCCTAGCCTGCGCTAGGGGGTGGTCTGGCCGCCCCAGGCACCCCCTCGGCCTCTCGTTCTGCCTATATATTGCCTGTGTTATTGAAACCCTAAGTACCCGATCAAAAATCCACGAAAGAGACTGTAGCCGCCATCATCTCCATCCATAGATCGGGAGGGATCTGAAGCTCTTCCCGGCACCCTGCCGGAGAGGGGAATTCACCCTGGAGGCCTTCTTCATCATCATGCAAGCCTCCAGTGTGATGCGTGAGTAGTTCATCTCTAGACTACGGGTCCATGTAGTAGCTAGAGGGTGTTTCTCCACCTTTGTGCTATCATGTTTAGCTCTTGTGAGCTCCGTTCATGATCAACATCATCTATCTCTAATTCTGCATGTTGTGTTTGCGGGGATCCGATGGATATTGAGATGCTATTTCAGATTGATTATTGATTCTATCATGTCTTTGTTATTTGTGATCTTGCATGCTTTCCGTTGTTAGTAGCTATCTTGGCCAAGTAGATGCTAGCAACTCCAAGAGTTAGTATTTATGCTCGATAGTGGGTTCATGCCTCTGGTAATCTGGGGAAGTGACAGAAATCTCTAAGGTACTAGATGTGTTGTTGCTACTAGGGAGAAAACAACAATCCTTTGTTCATAGACAATCGTATTGTTTACTTTACACGCAATTCATAATGCAATTATCCGTTGCTTGCAACTTAATACTGGAGGGGGTTCGGATGATAACATGAAGGTGGATTATTAGTCATAGATAAGTTGGATGGCGGTCTATGTATAATGTTGTAATGCCCAATCAAATCTGAAAGGAGTCAAGATGAGTAGTATATGCTTGTATGCTTTCTCGATGTTTTTCAATTTCCCCACTGTAATTTATTCACCCAACATGTCCTCTATCTTATGGAGAGCCACCTCTAGTGAACTATGGACCCCGGTCCTTTCTTTTACTATCAACCAACTGTTTACTTGCTTGTGTTTACTTTTTGTAAACTATTACTATCATCCACTCGATACGTTTAATCCTTTGTTTTCAGCAAAACCGGTGAGATTGACAACCTCATCGCAAGTTGGGGACAGAGTTCTGTGGTTCTGTTGTGCAGGTCTCCACGTGGCTGCTTGCACCGGTAGTGCGCCCTACCAAAGTTCAGCTAGTTACACCTTTGGGGTGTTTCCTTCCTCCTACTGGATTGATAACCTTGGTTTCATAACTGAGGGAAAACTTACTGCTGTGCTCATCATACCTTCCTCTTGGGGTTCCCCAACAAGCTCATTAATACACGAGTCAGCAGCCGACTTGTCCTGAGTTGGTGAATCCTGAATTTCTTCAAGGTGTACCATATTCCCACTATGTTTTTGGCTTAGAAACTCTTTCTCCAGAAATACAGCATTTCGAGCGATAAAACACTTTTCCCTCTTCTCGGTTGTAGAAATAGTAACCCAAACTTTCCTTAGGGTAGCCTATGAAAACTACCTTATCCGACTTGGGGCTGAGCTTGTCAGATTGTGATTTCATGACAAAATCTTCACATCCCCAAATCTTGATAAATGCCAAGGTCGGCTTCTTGCCCATCCACATCTCATGATGTGTATTTTCTACTAATTTAGATGGTACTTTGTTTAGTGTTATCGCTTTTGTCTCTAGACAAAACCCCCAGAATGATAAAGGTAGATCTGTCTTACTCATCATCGACCTTACCATGTCTAACAAGGTTATGTTCTGGCTTTTTGAAACACCATTTCTCTGAGGTGTTCTCGGCGGGGTGAGATATGGAACTATTCCACAACTCTTGAGATGGTCATCAAACTCATGGATCATATATTCGCCTCCACGATTTGATTGTAGAAACTTAATATTCTTGTCGAGTTGGTTTTGCACTTCACTCCGAAACGCTTTGAACTTTTCAAAGGTTTCTGACTTGGATTTCATCAGGTAGACATAGCCATATCTGCTGAGATCATCCGTGAATGTAAAAAAAATACTCATCGCCACATATGGTATCGTGCTCATTGGATCGTATCAGTTCCAGCAAGTCGGACGCCCTCTCGCAACTCTTTGTGAAAGGTTTCTTGGTAATCTTATCCAGCAAACGGGATTCACATGTTTCGAACGGCTCCAAGATGGATGAATCCAGGAGTCCATCACCATGGAGCTTCTGCATGCGCTTCTAGCTGATATGACCAAGGTGACAATTCCATACATAAGTAGAACTAAGATCATTCGGTTCAAACTTTTAGCATTCAAGTTATAGATTGATTTACATTAAAGATCAAGCACAAAAAGTTTGGCTTGGATATATGCATAGCCATGAAACACATTATTCAAACAAAAGGAACATCCATTGTTCTTAATACTCGACTCATAAGCCTCCTCCATAAAACATGAGGTAGAAATGATGTTTCGGCTTAGTACAGGAACATAATAACACTTATTTAGTTCTAGTACAAATCCTGAAGGTAACTAGAGTTGCGTCATACCTACAACTATGCAGCACCTCTTGCCTTGTTTCTGACTCTGATGTCAATCTCCCCTCTCACCATGCTCCTATGCCTTACTAGTCCCTGCATCGAGTTGCGCACAGGAACAACCGATCCGGTATCGTATACCTAGGTGATGCTAGGAGTATCAACAAGATAAATGTCTATAACATTTACAACAAGTGTACCTGAGTTAGAAGTCATACTTCCACTCCTAGGTTTATCCGCCTTGTAGTTTTCACAGTTCCTCTTCCAGTGACCCTCCGCCTTACAGTAAAAGCATACTGTACCCGAAGGTTTTGCCGGCTTGCCAGTCACTAAGCCGGTGCTGGGACTTGGATCCAGCGTGTAGTCCACATGCATTGGGCTCATCATTGCCCGACTCATCTAGAATCGGATGGCCAGGACATGTTCCTTCTTTTCTTTCTTGAGAACGATTCTCAAGTTACGATACTAGTTGGTAAAGTTTCTTCCATTCAGCTTGCCCTTCTCAAGGATTACGCAATGCAAAACTAGAAATCTGAGCGGTGCTAGGAGGTGTCATCTACAAATGAAAGATGCAAAATACTTCAGACAATGTATCTATAACATGATAAGGCAGATTAAACTCTTTAATCGAGCACACTCCTATTGAGACTGATATCCCCCAACAGTTGATAGTGATTCAGGATCCTAGTCAGTTATCCGATTAGTGAGCCTTTGTGTCACTTCTAGCCGGAGAACCTTCTGAGTAGGCAACACCTTGCCAATCATATATTTATCTAATTCCTGTTGGATTCTCCGACAACCCTCCTTACCCTGAAGCCCACAACTATTGTGATAACTCTGTCTAGCTACCAAGTGCCCTACAGAGAGAGTCTGAATATCTCACACTTATCGAAGAGAATTAGCAGTGCCCCAACAATATGAGCCCACTAACCAAAAAAGTCTGACTTATAATGTTGCACCAAATGACAGGGTAATCCGACTAGACCTTCTTTGAGGGAAAAAGAAGAAAATAAAACCACAAGTCGAAACCTTTCTGGCTCACAACAACTAATTGTTAACTGTAACTTTTGATAGGGTACAAATGTTTGATGAATGCAAGTGCACAAATCAATTGTATCTAGTTTCGAAGTAAAAGTATCAAACCCACAAAGAGCTATTGGTAAAGGTCTTTATGCCCCTCGTTACTATCTACCAGAGGATACTTGTAAGCTGCCTTTGATCTTAAGTAAAGGGTGTTTGAAAGGTTTTTGATTGTTTGCAGAAAAGTAATTAAAACGAGTAAAAGAAAGCAAGTAACAAGGTTGTGTAAAAGCGTGGTTGAATTCAATGTTGCTAAAACATTCTCAGGGATGTAGGATACACCACTAGCATGTTATTATTAATATTATTAATTAAGATAATATAATTCTTGTGTAATGATATGTGTGGAGAGAGCTCCATAATAAGATGTTCACACACCACTAGCATGATCACAAACACGTCCAAACGATTTCTGCCTCCCTTTAATCCCGAGGGAAAATGATATATGGCTGACTACACATACCATCCAAAGAGAGAGATCAAACACAAATAATAAATCTATCATATGGCAAGTCATACGGACACAAGAATAGATCATATTTATTGCAAGTTCATAATAGTGCTAGGGTTTCTCCATCGCCCCAAGAACAAGGGAACTACTCACACATGGAATCAATCAACAACATCATCATAATCAAATGGATGGATAAAAGTACGGAGGTAGATCTAATGCAAACCACAATTGAATCTGGAATTACAGCAAGATCTAATAGATGAGATATGGGGATATCAATGGTGATGGAGATGCAGCGGTTGATGGTGAAGGGGATGCTGCGATGTCCTCCAATGGTCCATGAAGCAGCATGGATTTGACCCTAGCCAAGTTCCTCCTTTAGATCCCTTTTAGCTGTGGTTTTTCGTGGTTTTTGGTGGCTATGAATATCGGATCCCCCTGCTGTCTTTGCTAGGAGAAAGTATTAGATGAGGCGGACGTGATGCCACTCAGTACAGGCGGACGGTACCGGCGGGATCTGCCTGTACCACCGGTCGTTATCGGCTCTGGTGACTTCTCCTCATTTGGCGTTCTCCCAGGAGTGAAGGCAAATCCATAAAATAACTTTTATCACTTAAAATATCATATTATAGCATAATATTGTAGTTCCAATAGATACGTTCATATAGGGCTTAATGATTCGGGACCCTGTCGAAACAAGGACAAAAAGGTTCATGCAAACGTAGTGAAATACAAATGTCCCAACTCTATTTATGAACAAACGAAAGGTAAATAGGCTTCAATTTTGTACTCATCACTGTCCTGTTCTTGTCCAACAAGAAAAGCAACTTTAGTGGTTGATCGTGGACGTCAGCCACATGATCTCCCACTCAGATCCAGACCAGTTTTGACCAACTTCTGAGGCCAAGACAAACCAGATCTGGCCACTGCCCTAGATCAAAACAGATCGAAAATAGCGAACAAGATATAATCTTTCCCGCTAGCGCATCATATGCGCAAGAACTAGAGGTGATGCTCTGATACCACTATTGGGCATCACGCAGGGCCAGGCCAAAAACAAAAATAATTCTGCTCCGGCTAGAACTCCGGCGAACCGCCCAAGATCCAGCCAAGGTCAAAGGCAATAGCTCGTACCTCTCGACACGTAGGTGCGAAATCTGAGAAAGCACGTCGTGGTGGTGCCTTATGTTCCCCTCGTCTCATCTGGCTCCGGTGAACTTCACGATCCTGGGACCACCTTGTCGCCAGCTCCGTGCTCCTCCTCCTTCCGCCTTCGACTTCGCTGCCCAACCGCAAACAAGCAAGGCAGGTGTGGTGCCTCTACTGTCTCACACATGTACAATGTGGACCAGAACCAAGTGAGATGCTAGTCTCGGTCTTGCCGCCGCGTGACAGGAAGGTTGGATCTCCAAGTCTAGTGAAACCCTAGGAAGTAGCTCTGGATTGGATTGTCTTGTCCACCGCCACCCACCTTCCTATATATAGGCGAGTAGGTGAGGGAACACAACACTTGTGTCCCTTGGTCCTAGTCCCTAAACCTAGTCAAAGTGGGTCCAACCCATTGACATGTGTCCCTATCCGAACAAGTCCAACTTGCCAGCTTGTGATAGTCGTATCATCATCCGCCTAGTTCCACTCCCTTAAGTGTGTGATCCCGTAGGCTTACGGTAAGCCAGACACAACTCAGTAATCATTAATTCAGAGAAGTAGCTTAGTGATTTTCTGACTAGAGCTGATAATCGGTAGCGGCCTATAGCAAGACTTGTCGACTCCCACTTTATGCAAGTTCCCTCAATGTGATGATCTGTCCAAGTCCCTTTGCCTCTCGATATTGGTGATAAACAATAGGGGAGATTCCGTCATCCTAGTGTCGGTTTACTCTCTTCTCGTTGTAGTGATAACCGATTCCCTCCGACTTCACCAAGTCGGACTACCTCGACGCATGAGCATGCTTCATCTCACATGAGAGGGCCTAGAAAATATATCTCTGATATGCAGGGGAAAATTCTTGGCTGATCCACGTCACGCAGCTTGCTTCAAAGTCGGCCCAAGACCACCCTTATGACTCCCAGTTATGGTGAGCGTTAGATGGAGTCAAAGACGACTTTTCCACAACTCGGATCGTGCGATCCCCTTAGATCTAAGGATTACATTGTGCTAGTCGGAGCGTATGATGGGATGCTCACGTCCTACTCACCTTTGGATCGGTCTGCCTATTGTACCTCTTTCGACTAGCCAATGCATGGCGGATAGCATCTCCATGCTCATGACATGTGAAACATTGTCATCTTCTGACTTACAAATTAGTCTCGGTAGTGGGTTTCTCTCCCAACCTCAAACGACTAAGGACAAACTGGCTAGAGCTAGATACAAGTATGTGGTTCCACACTTGCAACAATTGAAGTGACACATACAACTAGGTCTAAGCTGGATTTCAGGTTACAAATACAAGGCAGAATGTGAGCCTCTAGGGCATCATTCCTAACACTATGGTGCACCAGCCTTACCCATGGCTAGGGTTTGGTCCATGGCCTTCTCATTGGACACTATGGGCAGTGGAGGGAGGTGAGAAAAGATACTGGTCATGCAGAGGGAACAAAGTGAGTGAGGGTGCTACTACAACATATTTAATGGGCAAGGAAAAGACCTATCTTGTGTCTCCCCTTCATCCAAACATAAGAGACAAAGTGGAGGCGTACATATTACTTTAGTGCTACAATGCCACCACTAGAGAGTGATGGTGGTTGTTGCGGTGGTCAAGGATGGGGTTGTGACAATGGCATGTATGTTTACTTGATGATTTTGTCCAAGGTTTGATTTATGACAAAAGGGATAATCATGGTTCTTATTTTAAAAATGTTCTTGAAAAGGTGTGTTAAGGGTCCTGGTAGATAGGTATGGTCAAGATGTACTAGGGGTAATATTTTGGGATTTTTTTAGTGTTATAGATCCTTTCATTATCCAATATTCAAAAAGTGCTGAAATGGTTTTAAGGATTTAGTTGAGATTTTTGATTTGGGTGATGGCTCAATGCATGGCGCCTAGAAAAATGCTTGATGGCGGTGTTAATGCAGAGCTCATTGGGAACCCCAAGAGGAAGGTATGATGAGCACAGCATCAAGTTTCCCTCAGTTATGAAACCAAGGTTTAATCGAACCAGTAGAAGCAAGGAAACACCTCAAAGGTGTTACTAGCTGAGCTTTGGCAGGGCGCACTACCGATGCTAGTAGCAACGTGGAGACCTGCACAACACAACCACAGAACTTTGTCCCCAACTTGCGATGAGGTTGTCAATCTCACCGTGTTTTGTGGAAAACAAAGGATTAAACGTATCGAATGGAAAGAAGTAAAAGTTTGCAGAAAGTAAACATAAAGCAGTAAAAGATTGTAGATTGTATGTAAAGAAAAGGACCGGGATCCATAGTTCACTAGAGGTGGCTCTCCTTAAGATAGATAACATGCTTGGTGAACAAATTACAGCGGGGCAATTGACAAACACCGAGAAAACAATACATGCATATACTAATCATCTTGACTCCTCTGGGACTTGATTGGGCATTACAACATAATACATAGACCGCCATCCAACTGCATCTATGACTAATAATCTACCTTCAGGTTATCATCCGAACCCCCTCCAGTATTAAGTTCCAAGCAACAGATTATTGCTTTACGAACTGCGTGTAAAGTAAACAATACGATTGTTCTATGAACAAAGGATTGTTGTTTTCATCCAACAGCACATCTAGTACCTTAGAGATTTCTGTCACTTCCCCAGATTACCAGAGGCATGAACCCCCTATCGAGCATAAATACTAACTCTTGGAGTTGCTAGCATCTACTTGGCCAAGATAGCTACTAACAACGGAAAGCATGCAAGATCTCAAATAACAAAGACATGATAGAATCAATAATCAATCTGAAATAGCATCTCAATATCCATCGGATCCCCGCAAACACAACATGCAGAATTACAAATAGATGATCTTGATCATGAATGGAGCTCACAAGATCTAAACATGAAAGCACAAAGGAGGAGAACCAGCCATATAGCTACTACATGGATCCGTAGTCCAAGGATGAACTACTCACGCATCACACCGGAGGCTTGCATGGTGATGAAGAAGGCCTCCAGGGTGAATTCCCCTCTCCGGCAGGGTGCCGGGAAGAGCTTCAGATCCCTCCCGATCTAGGGATGGAGATTATGGCGGCTACAGACTCTTTCGTGGATTTTTTTATCGGGTACTTAGGGTTTACGTCCCGAGGGCATCTTATAGTCGGAAGGGGAGGCTGAGGGGGTGCCAGGGCTAGCCTCACCACCCCCTGGCGCAGGCCAGGCTGGGCCGCGCGGCCAGGTGGTGTGGTGGCCCCCTGGTCCCTCTCCGTCTCGTATTCTGGCACTTGATCACTTCCGAAAAAATAGGCACTTTGGCTTTTGTCTTGTCCAATTCCGAGAATATTCATTTTCTGACTTTCTTGGAACCAAAAAACAGCAGAAAATAGGCAGCTGGCACTATGGCTCTTGTTAATAGGTTAGTCCAAGAAATCATATGAAAAGTACTCCAAAGTTGGAACAAAATACAAGAAAGTGGATAAAACCAAGCATGGAACATCAAAAATTATAGATACATTTGCAATTTGGCTAAGGATGGTTTTTGGTGTGAGATGGCCCGAAATTAAATATCCCAATTTGGAGAATTTTCCAAAGATTTATTGAAGAACAAAACTATTCAAAACATTTATTTTCGCACTTTTCCATTTAAGAAAATAGGAAAAAAGAATTAATAAAACTCTTCAAAATTATTTATTTTTGAAGTGGTAATATAGGTAACAATATATAGGATTCAAATGTGCCTAGATTTGAAGAAGTGTTTTGGATAAAAACAAACTTTCTTTATTAGAAGGAGTTTTGAAGTTTTTGTAAAAGAAAGGAAATAAATGGCTTTAGGCCAAAATAATTATGGGAAAGCCTTTATTAAATTTTTATCTCCAAGGTAGGTGATGGCCACATGGGTTAGATATCATTTGGCAACCTTGGGTTTTGAAAATGAAACTTGATTTTGAATAAAACTAGAAATGGGGTAGAAGGATGATCTTGGGCAATAATATCTTTATACCATCAAAACTTTGTTGGATTAAGGATATCATGGCTCCCTTTGGGGCATGGGTTGTATGGATAGATATTCCAAGTGGTTTATATCATCAAGGTACAAAGGGTTGAAATATATCATTATTGAGTGCTTCAAGAATTGATGCCAAACTTTGCTAAAAATAAGGGTGTCAAAGTAGATTATTATTTAGCCTCCAAAACCATGTGGGTGTTAAGAAGCACATAGCTCCAATGGAAACAAGGGGATTATGGATGGATAGACCTTCATGAGTAGAGAACAATCATGCAAAGAGTTGGTCGAAAGATGACATGGAGATGGGAGCTTCTGCCAAATTAGGCATGTTGATAAGATTTATAGGAAAGATTATTTTTTTGCCTGCAAAACCATCAGGAACAAGTGTGTCAAAAGATGATTTAGTCAAGGTCAGTACTGGGAATTGGAAGTACTTAGGATGGTTTAAAATATGATTCAAGTGCCTTTCTAAAAAGGTCAAGGGTTGGTAAAGTTAGAGACCCAAAGATGAGATGTTGATAAAAAAATCAGACTTAGTAAAATTTGGTAGATTTGGTATGTTTGACTGGGATAGGGGTTGCAAGGTTCGAAAATCACCTTAAAGTAGATGATTTGAAGCGTAGATTGAGTAGAGAGGGTCCATGCTTATAATTGGTCTTTAATGACTTGGAAGCTATTAGAAGGAATTAACCTTAAATTGATCTAGTTAAGGGATTAGATGTTCACTCTAGTGACTAGAGATCGGATCAAGTTTGGGTAACTTGGTTGAGGTTTTTGTTTATTAATTTAGTGGGTTCCTAGAGGATGAGCTCGTAGAGTAGCTCATACTACTTCCTAAGCAAACAAATCCATACAATCTAGTTTAAGATAGTAGATCAAGGCAATTCATCTTAACAAGCAACTCAGGCTACTACTATGGGTACCATCAAGCCTAACTTGAGGTAAAAAGGAATATTTTTAAGAGCTTGAGTTTTGAAGAAAGTAAGAGTCTCTTGGTACTTCTACCAAGAGTAGAATTCAAAAAAAAACATAAAATGTTTTGGAAAACCTGTGATGTGAATGAGCGACGGTTCGGCTACGACATGCCAAACCATGTGCATGTGCCATAGCTTGCCCTTGCAACTACTCGTGGGCGAATTGGTTGATTTTCCACGTTTTATTTTGGACCTTGATCTTTTGCCCACGCTATAGTTGGACTTTGATCCCAGTCTTATCTTGCAGGGTAAAAATTCAAGGTCTGACCTTAATTGACTATGCCTGGCAATGGCCTTGTTGAAGGCATTATTTTGCAAGTGAGGACTTTCTGCAGGGTGAAAACTTGTGATCTTTGATCGAGCAACGACGATGCTTGTGCACCGTTTCCTTCCTGAAGACATCGCTATTGGAGTGGTTGGACTACTGGTGTTGTTTTGGTGGTGTTAGTGCCGTTGATTCGAGGAATCGTTCTCTGTAGGGGGACTTTTTGTTTTTATATTTATTTTTTTCTAGGCAGTGTGCATCCGTAAGGCCAGTAGGACATGTGTTGTTTCGGATGCTAGGTGTAATTGGTATCTCATAATATTAATATATACTCTTTTCAAAAAAAGTTGGACTTTGATTATTTACCACACACTATCTAATAGCTTAAGCTTGCTAAAATGCAAGCATTCCGAGGCAATCCAGCCGACTCCATGTGGGCATATTTTCGAATAACCATGGTACATTTACCCAACCAATAAGTATGTCTGATCACGGTTGTCACGTATCGAACACAGTTCACGGCTGACCCACACATGACTATCTTACATAACAGTGTGCACTTTTCTACTCCGTGTCCATGACATGCAGACGGCGAGGCGAAGCTCGCCTATTTGTCAAGTTACATTGACTCTTGGATGATTTGCCCGATTTCCTCTTTTACTTGATTTACTAATTTGTTGAATCCCAAGAATCAATGTCAAAGGACCAGAGTAGCCATTGGTAAAAATCAAGAATTTGATGACCGAACCGAACGAGATTGGTTTGATCGATGACCGAACCGAACTGGACAGCAGGCGGCGCGGCCCTCCTCCAGGCGGTGAACCCTGCTCCCATGGGGGGCGGCGCGGCTTCCAGGATTTGCAGCATCCGTGGTCACCGGAGTCCCTGCCTAGTGCCAAGATCGTGCTCGACTCAAGCATTGCCTGAAGTCGCCGCCCGGCCGGTGGAGAGTGGGCGCGTCGTCCCAGGTCGCCTAGAGGAGGGTCGCGCCTTCCGTGGTCGCCGCATCGAGGAGGGCCGTTCATGTGGTTCGACCATGGTCGTCGGCGGGTGGCGGGGCTCCAGCCTGAAGTCGACTTTCAGGCTCCTCAGAAGGAGACGAGCAGGCCCCTTAATTGATCGACCGATCTGGCAGGTCCACCCGGATACACGTTTTGGTTCCAGCCAAAAATATTGCAAGTTTAACAGAGGGATACTAATATTATTTCAACTTGATTTTCAGATTTAAGAAAACTAGTACTACCGCCGATCAAAGTTAGTTGATTCAGATTTATCTACATTCGACTTGTTTTAGTGCGTGATGCATTCGAAATCTAGAAAAAACGAAGTCAATGTTCGCACACCAGCGCGGCAGCACGCACCGAGGGAGGCTCGCCGGAAGTGCGGTACGCAAGACAGTACAGTGAACGCTTTTATAGACCCGAAACCACGTTCGCCGGGAGGGACCCGGTCAGGGCGTCGTGGCAGCTATGGGCGGCCCTACGTCGGCCTGGCCGCCCCTAAAGCCTCGTGAATTCGTAGCCTCCAATTTGGAAAACGATGGAGAATGAGAAGAAAGATACAAGAGAGGGGGATAAAAAGTAGATGAACATAAAAAATTAGCAGATTTGTTTGTTCGATCGGTGTTTTTTCAATCGGCATGCACCCCTCACGTATATAAGGAGCGGCTTTCGTGGAAGAAATAGGGTTGGATTCACGTCCAAAACTCTAGTTGGGGTACAACTCGAACAGGCAGACCCGAAATTTGCGTAACTGTTCGATCAAAAACTTGCTTGTACCTTCGGGGCCACTTTTGAAGCAGTAAATAAGCTAGGATCAAAATATCTTAAAAAGAAAACTTGTTCGTACCGAGAAAACGAAGAACTTTGATGTTTGCCACCTTTCCATCCGACCTGATCTTGATGGTCTTTTCCACTTATTATCTTCTTAAATTCGGATTTTAACCGAATGATTCTACTTCTGTTCGGTCGTATTTTTAATCTGGAGGCCGTATACTTGCTCCAATGAAGTTGGTCCGAAAAGAAAAGTTGTTTGACTTGAAAAACGAAGAACTTTCATATTTTGCAATTTTTCATTCAAGTTGATCTTGACCTATTTATTTAGATCACTAAAATGTGTCGGCTTAAATAGTTTTCGACCTCATTCTCACCTAAGGGCAGATGTTGGCTGAGGTCAGCCGACCCGACCCACGTCTAGGGGCAGAAATTCAGGTTTTGGCAGTACTTTTGCTTTACAAGTTGCATACGATCTTAGATTGAGATTAATCAAAAATCAAAGTCGCTTGTTTCGACAAGACGCATAGCTTTGGTGTTCGGCACATTTTCATTTGATCTCATATTAAAGGATTCATAGTGGAAGTCTCTGTATATGAGTCATCGAACCTTCTCTGAACACTAGCATAGTCGACCATTAGGCATAATCATGGCTTGATTTGACACGGTGATGATGATTAATAATCTTACAAGTAGACCTTTCCGAGTGTGTATCACCATTGTTCAGTTATGAGCCCAAAACGAGTGCTAACACATGCCCCCTGTTTTCTGGCAGAGCTTGCACGTCAGAGAATAACGTCCTCCACTTTTATCCTAAGGACGATGTCAACACTCAATCGGCGAATGGTATTCTTACTGTGATAATTCTATATCGACCATATGTGCTAATGGCGATAAATATATATCAGCCATTTATGTCCAGGCTTGTTACCACTTGGGTATAATTTCTTCAAATAATTTGCATTGACAACAACCACTTCATATTGAAGACGGATGAATATCATAATTGTTTTTGAAAAACTCTCACAATGATCCTCGCATGGTCTCCATCCAAGTTCTCAAGAAGAATATCACCAACCGATCGGCAATAAAGATCATTATCTATTAAAGAGTATTTGAAGAGCACCCAAACTATCATGTTCATGGTTTAGTTCATATTTTCCTGTAATAAAAATGGGATTCCTCTATTCTTCATCGTCACCTGCACTAGATCTTTCATTACTGGCCGAAGCGACCATTTCCAATATGCCCTAACCTTTTCTCGGTCTCAAGTAAAACTAAGGACGATGTTAGAACACCACATAGGCCATGATTGGATAACGATGTCAGGGCAATAAAATAAATATCGGCCATATGTCTTTTCCCTAAGGGGCATGTATAACATATCCACCAAAGTATGCATAGCTGAAGTAAACAAAACAAAAAATCTGATTATGAAATTCAAGTATTCGGCCTCTTGAATTAGCAACAACGTTGCAACCAATCATATGAATAATGATTTGGTAATACCCTTTCATGATGTAAATAATTATGATGCATCTATGGATCAAAATAAACCCATGGTGGGTAACCAATCATATCTGTAGATAAACTCCATGGCATAGACATTAATGGTGAAGTAGAATAATATGGATGATGTGATGGCTAAAGTTTTTGATAGTGATTCTGAATTCTTTGGCATAATAGCTTGTTGGCTTTATTCTTCTTGTTCTCCACTCTTGTTGTCCTTCTTATGACAGGATCTTTCACATCTTCCTTGCCTTGACGGTTTCCTCTAGGAACCCACGCCATGTTTTTTTTTCTTTAGCTCCTCGGCGCTAAGCCGATATAGCTTCTTCTCTTGTCAATTTGATAAGCTGAGTGGGCATCTCGGCTGTGGTTTTGTTTCACACAATGGCATGACTTAATTAATCTTGAGCACTTTCAACTTGCCTTGTTTGGACTCGACAATTGGGACTTTGAATGTTACCCGCTTCACTTCCTTTCCCATAGTAGCCAACGTCAACTCAGCTGGCTTTTCATTATTTGGAGTCGAGTCTAAAATAGCACACGTGCGTCCATCCTTTTTGATTCGTTATACTTGCTTTACCATCTCCTTTTTCTCCCATGAACTCTGGAGCGGTTATTTTCTATTGAAACGGTCTTTGACATGAGACTGCTGATCAATTGATCTTCTTGGAGATGCATAATTTGGGTGAGATGATCTAGAATTAGATGGATACCGTGCATGTGAATCATATATTTCCCATCATGGATATGAATAAAAATTAGCATCGGGAGATATCCATGTCATTGGCTTTGGTGATCGAAAAGGAGGATATCGATCTTTTGCATTGAATTTCTGCCTTCGCTAATCCTTATCTTTAGACTTTTTCCTTGGGGTGATCTTGATGCTTTTGCACTACTTAGCTGATAAGAACTTTTTCCTTCACTCTCCTTTTTATATTTTTCCAATAGCCACGTGAAAGTGACTTTTGGTTTCTTACCCTTGTGATTATTGCGGCCTTTTTCGTTTTTAGTTTTACACGCATCGATCTTCGAGTTTTCTTGTTGCCCCCAGTGCTTGATGTCTTCATTGTAGCTTCAATGGAATGACTGCCTTCAAGAATGTCCCCAACATGCTCTTGAACAATTTATTTTCTTGTAGGCTTGATCCCATCATCCACGGTGTGTACCTTCTCATCATTACATGAATTCGTCTATAGGTAGCCGATGCAATAACTTTTGGCCATTGAGACCAATTGAAATAGATTGATTATAAATTTGTGTTTCAGCATATTCAATCATCCTTTATTATTAGCCGATTATACTGTTTGATGAAACATGTTGCAATCCTCTATACTATGTTCGAGCGAATCATGTAATTTGCAATACATTCGTCCTTCTAATGATGTTTGAACATTGTGATCAATAATTCTAATATAATCAATTTTCAGCAACATATAAAATATATGATCACAAATACTCAAATTGAAGGTACACCTTTTATCTTCTAGAAGATCTTATTCTGTGAACGGCTTTGGAATTGAACAACCGAATGGTTCAGATTTTACATCACCCGATTCAGCTATGCATTGTTTCCTGTACTTCCTTTCTGGTATCTTTGAATACATAGTTATACTAGCATCGGCTTTCTCAAGAGACAACAAACTTGGATTTAATTTTCTTAATCAAAAATAGTTAAAACACATATGTCTCACTTGAGACCAAATGTAAGCCAAGTATGAAATGAACAAAGCTACCCATGTACATATAAAATTTGGATGAAATAATAGGGAAAACTTATGCTGTGACAATTTGTGACTATTGGTCTCTGTAAATGGCACAATATGTTGACTGATATGTTCTCTGATAATTATATTACTAACAAATAAATTACCTCTCTCGGTTAGTCTTTCAATGCTTATGAGAAACTTTCTAGTATATGCATCAACAATAAAGTTATGACCAAATCATAATATAGGTAAATTATTGGCTAGATGTACCTCTTTAAAGATATTGGAAGAACATGATGGTCGCATGACCTGAACCATATCTTTCCCAGCCTCTAGATAATTCTCCAATGCATTGTCTTCTTTCTTTTCAGGATTTTGTGCCTCTTCACTTTGATGTGCTTCGTCAACCGAACCTTATTCGGCTATTTATTTTTATTGTTGATTTTCACAAATTTCTTTGTCACGAAATTCATAGGGCAACATGTAAGCTTCCTTACATCCAGAAAAATGAAGCAATTTTTTTTGCTAAGCTTGACATGATATTGATCAATGGAGGTTGCTTCTTCTGATTCGGTAGATTTAACACATGTATTTTCTGATTCGGCTTTTTTAATAACCGAATTAACCATCCTAGCCGAATCATTTGTACCTTCATGAGTTTCATCATATTGCAAAGCTTGTTCTTTTTGCCTCGTTGTAGCAGAGGGTTCAACTTGATTGTTGCATGGAGCAGATGAATTGGTTCCTGCAAGTTGAGTAGTATTGTCTTGATGGTCCTTTTCAAGACTTGCAAGAAACTGATATGGTTCTTATTCTTCAAGTTTTTTCTTATACGCTTCATGATCCTCTTTCAACTTCTTTTCAAGTGCATCAAACTTCTCATCACGCTTTTTCTTGATTGTCTCGAATAACTAGAGATGTACCTACAATAAATCATCAAATGTAATGACATTATTGGTGTTAACCTCAGCTGTACATGATTTCTCCTGATGCTTTTAGTTTCTTTGGGAAATGTAGTGTCGCCGAAACATAACAATTGAGAAGGGGAAAACTTGATCTTGTTTGCCTTATGCTCCTCTTCACGCTTCTTGTTGTATGCCTCATAAGCATGTATTGTAGCAATATCATGGGGCCTTTCTTCTAGTTCTCGGTGATGAAAATTAAGATTCTTGAACTCAGCTGCAAGTTTTTCTTTCCAGACATTTTTTCCTACATAAGAATGCCCCCAAATTCTTTTTGTATCTTTCGGCAATGAGGTGTCATCAAAAATTTGCAATTGTATGGAGGACGTACCATATGCTACAGTACTAGATTAAGGCACATTAGCTGCTATTGATCTTCCACTTATTTGGCTATAACCATTGTAAAGGTGTGGAGCTAAATTATGAATATCATTAGTTGTATACGGTGCTGAAACATTACTAACATAAGGTATAGCATATGATGATTGATGATTGAGAGTAATTGGGCAAATAACTAGTGGTAGCATGTCCAATTTCCCTATCCATCGGCATGTTTGAAGGTGAACCTAGAGATTGCAAGTTACTTGTCGATGAATATAAAGATGAAAAACTTGGTTGCATGCTATTGAAATTACTAACATCGGGTGTTTCATATTGATTAACTGAATTGTCGGCATGTGAATTTCTTGGGTTCCTGGTGCATGAGAATTTGAATATACATGTTTCAAGTTGCTAAAACTAATTGAGGCATGGAGATTATTTTGCGTTGACGTTTGCACATAGTAAGAACTAGGGTTAGCCGATAAAGTACATATGTCTAAAGATCTAGCAACATCAACATAAGAGCAATATGCATCTACGTAGTAATATTGAGGATTCATGATATCATTGTAGATTGCAGCCTCTTGACGATGCTCACTGTGTGGCAAGAGCGAGCTAGAGACCCAAAGCTTCTCCCCTAGTGGAATCGCCAAAAAGGTGTGTTCGCAGATGAAAAAGTCACCGTGTACCCTCGGCGCCGAGCATGATGCGCAGTAGCACGCGGCGAGGAAGGCTCGCCGGAAGCGCAGTACGCAAGACAGTTCGACGGGTGCTTTTATAGACCCGAAACCCCGCTCGCTCGGGAAGGACCCCGTCAGGGGCGGTGGCTATGGGCTGTCCTAGGTCGGCCTGACTACCCCTAGAGCCTCGTGGATTCATAGCATCCAATCTTGAAGAATGACGAAGAACGGGAAAAAAGAAACAAGGGAGAGGGATAAAAGGTAGATGAATACGGAAAAGTAGTAGATTTGTTTGTTCAATTGGTATTTTTTGAATCAGCATGCACCCCTCACGTATATAAGAAGCGGCTGCACTTTCCGTGCAAGAAAGAGGGTTTGATTCACGTCCAAAATCTTAGTTGGGGACCAACTCGAACAGGCGGACCCGAAATTTGCGTAACTGTTTGCTCAAAAACTTGCATGTACCTTCCGGTCCACTTTTGAAGCAGTAAACAAGCTCGGATTAAAATATTGTAAAAAGCAAAGTTGTTCGTATTGAAAAAGAATGAAGAACTTTAATTGCCACTTTTCCATCCGACCTAATCTTGATGGTCTTTTCCCCTTATTATCTTCTTAATTCCGATTTTGACCAAACGATTCTACTTTTGTTCGGTCGTATTTTAAGTTTGGAGGGTGTATACTTGCTCCAATGAATATGGCCCCAAAAGCAAAGTTATTCGCCTCAAAAAATGAAGAACTTTCATGTTTTACAATTTTTCATCCGAGTTAATATTGACCGATTTATTTAGATCACGTGAAAATGTGTCCGTTTACATAGTTTTAGGCCTCACCCTCGCCTAATGGCAGAGGTTGGCTAAGGTCAGGCAATCCGACCCACGTCTAGGGGCAGAAATTCAAGTTTTGGCAGTAATTTTGATCTAGAAGTTGCATATGACTTCGGATTGAGATGATTAAAAAACCAAAGTTGCTTGTTCGACGAGACACACAACTTTTGTGTCCGACACCTTTTCATTTGATCTCATCTTAAAGGAGTTATAGTGGAATCCTCTGTATATGAGTATTCGAACCTTCTCTAAACACTAGCATAATCGGCCATTAGGCCTGATCATGACATGATTTGATACGGTGAATCTTTGATGATGATTAATAATCTTCCGAGTAGACCTTTCCGAATGTGTATCACCATTGGTCAGCTATGAGCCCAAACTGAGTGCTAACAGTCAACTAATTTGGATCGGAGGGAGTAATAAATCAGTTAAAGTGTCAATATGGCAAATTATCGAATAGTCGATGTAACGTGTGGCAAAATATCAAATTCAACTAAAGGGTGGAAAATTTTCAAGATCCAAAATAAAACGTGGCAAATCAACAAATATTGTACCCCCAATGATCGCCTACATGCACAAATAAATAAAACATGCACAGGTAAATAAAACTATAGTGTGCATTATATCCGGATACGGCCAAACTAGTGGAAAACGGGTCTATAGTCCTGGTTTGTAAGAGCCTTTAGTACCGGTTACCCATACGGAACTACGAAATCGGGAGTAAAGCCCCCCTAGTCCTGGTCGGCCACAAACCAGGACTAAATGACCTCACGGGGCTGTGGTCGACCACGAGACCTATGAACTGGGACTAAAGATTTTTTCAGTTTTTTAATTTTTTCTTCAACTTTTCAATTGTTTAACTCGTTAATCTCTCACTTTGGACAATTTTAACACTAACTATACTTAATCTTAGGTCAAATTGCATTTATTGTCAAACTTCCCGATCAGTCACCCATCCTACCACTACTCCATCCCCAACACACTTAACTTCTTCATTCCATCAGGATATCCTCGCATGAAGGATATTGTACTTTGTTGTCAAGACTACCATATCAAACCTATTAACTCATATCAATATGTCACATGTCTTTATTTTTCAAAATTACAAACAACTATTTAAGCAAACAACAATAAATAAGTAATATTAATATTTTATTCCAATAAAAATAAAAATAACTAAAATATTATTTTATTCATTTTTTCCATTTATTCATTTAATATGACATAAATAATATCTTTAAATCTATAAATTAAAATTCCCCAAATAATATATCCATTATTATCAGAAAAATGTTAGGAAAAATATGGCATAAAAATATATACTCAAAAATTAATTTTTGAAATAACTTTTTTCCTTTTCGAATTTTAAAAATCTAAAAGAATCTAAAACTGCATAAGGCGGTTGAAATCGAACTAAAATATTTTCTGCATGTTTTGATAGGTTCTACATTTTTTCTGACATCATATGCAAAGTTGTGGCCGTTTGAAGTTTTCATGATTTTTTTTTTGCAAATTATGTCGAAGTTCATGTTTGTTAATTTCGTAACAACTAAATTACTTAATATAACTACAGTTTAAAGGATTTTATTTTTAGAATTTTTTAAAAAAAATTTAGCATGCTTTTGAAACTAGAAAATGCGATCTCTTGCCACGGGGTGGGGGTGGGGATTAGACAGCCGTTCTCCTACCGCAGCAGGATTTTTGTCCGTTTTCCGCGGCAGAACACACGATTTTTTTTTATCATTTTTTTCATCCACCAACCGGGACTAATGGGGTTGGCACCAGCCATAGTCTGCCATAACTCCTTTAGTCCCGGTTGATATCTCTAACCGGAAGTAAAGGTCTCGTTTGACCCAAGACTAGAGCCGGCCGTGCCCCTACGGCGGTACTAGCCGTTGAAACCGGGACTAGTGCTACATTAGTCCCGGGCGCTGACACGACCGAGACTAGTGCCCCGGACGGAACGCCATTTTTCTACTGGTGGGAGGACAAGTTAAAGTCCACATGAAGTGTTTCTATTGTATTAGGTATTTAATGTGCATGTGCCTATCCCACGCATATGATGGAGTACCTCTTTGCCGGCCCTTAAAAATAGTTCAACCACTCTCGAGTTTTGGCGCCTCGTGTTCACTCCATTTGATTTGGCTTGGCTGAAGTACATGTAAGATACGTCATCAAAGTTGGCTAGCTCTATAAAGATCTGCGCTGAAAATGACAAATTCATTTGAGTCACACCATACTAAATGACGTGAATTAGCTTTTTTTTTTACCTAGAGGGTCTGATATCGCTCTGAGAGTATCCAAAATTTCTAGAAACTAGCTAACTCAAGTGGTGTATTCTACCTTTATTTTATCCAGTTTACGACAAAAACGGCTATAAGTCATTTGGATCCAGCCACACACATTATCGTGTGTGATGGCCCAAATAAACCATCACAAATGGCGTGACTAAAAAGACCATAAGTAGTTGAAAGATTTCCGATATGACGGTCGATGTTGATTTCTCCATTATTGGGTTGAGAGCCACAAGAGGAACAATCGTTGTCCTAGGTACTCCCTCCGTTCAGAAATATAAGATGTTTTAGCTTTGTGAAATGAATGTATCTATAGGTTCACTCTAAACATCTATAAATCGATAGATTAGAAGACGAGTTATATTCGATTTACAAAGCTAAAAGGTCTTATATTTCTGAACGGAGGGAGTACTATTTAATGGCATCCAGGATAAACAATCGTTGTCGCGCCCAACATGAGGAGGGTAGATCCACCTGCCCCATCTTTTACTATTTTAATAGCAGCCGATCACGAACTGTTGTTGTCACGCCCAACACGAGTACCAGCATCATCTTTCATTCTAATGGAATGTTCTCGTGTTGTTTACTTTTGAGTAAAGTATATTTTGAGTAAAGTCCTTTGCACATGAGCACCAGTGAACCTGCCATGTGGAGCTCTGTGCACCGGCCCCTCTATCTGTCCATCCAGTTGTCCCTATGCTTTGCCCGAGTATATGTCAAGGTATCAATCCGGCCGAATCGTTTTTTCCGGAGTTGTGCATTTAGAGTAGTCACAACGGGAGTATCATACAGTAGTACCATGTATTCCCTCTATTTTAGCTTTCGGAGGTACTATATGATACTACTACATGATACCATCAACACAACCCAAATTATATAGTAGTATTATAGTTTTAGTGTATTTATTGTTTTATAGAATCTCAAAGTACAATATTTTTTTATTTTTTTTGAAAAGGAGCATATATTAATATCGGAAGATACCAATTACACCCAGCCTCTGCAACAACACATTACTCTATTACATTACGGATGCACACAGCCAAAAAAAATTACAAAAAAGAAAAGTCCCGCTAAAGTGATTAGACCCTTAGCAGCAGCGACACTAACACCACCAAAACAACACCAGAGTCCAATCCCTCCAAAAACGACGCCTCCAAGAAGGAAACAGTGCTCAAGCGCTGTCGTCGCCCGATCGAAGATCCTAGGTTTTCATCCTGGAGAAAGTCTTCGCTCGCAAAACAATGCCTTCTGCGAGGCCATTGCCAGGCACAACCAATGAAGGCCAGACCTTGGGTTTTCACCCTGCAAGATAAGACTGTGAACATCTCCTGTGTTGTCGCCCCCTCTAACAGACGCTGCTGTGAGTCCCAGATCACCCAGCCAGATCCTCAACACCCCAAAGATTCAATCCACCATAGCTAGCCCTTGTGTTCCTGTCTTCATGAAATTCTCCACGTCTGACTTCACCATGGATCGTCAAAGACATGACACATGATGGTAATAGGTAGCAGAGCTTCGCCACGCTCCATCTAAAACCAAACGGCCAGCAAAAAACACAGGTACGCACGACCGAATACCTTCTGATCCAGCAAACTCCACGCATGATGCACCCATGGGAGTTCGCCGGCAGAGCCTTCCAGAACTAGACACTTCAGACAGATCCATGAAGGCAAGCATCAAGTAGATATTTGGCTTGATGTGCGAGAGATCCGAGGACCACCACCTTTATTCATGCCTAGCCGGCAGCCCCCACGCCACCCGCCGGCGACCTGCAAGATCCGTCGCTCCGACCCCTCGCAGCAGCCCGTAGGCTAGGCCAGCATCGAGAAAGGCAGCGACAGAGCAGGATCGACCCTCCACCGGATCCGGCCCAACCATGCATCGAAGAGGAATTGGAGGACGACATGGGAGACACCCAGATTTAGATCTAGGGTTTCGTCCATGGCCACCAGGTCTAGTCCCACCTCCGCTGCCAGCCATGGCGCCGCCGAGAGAGGATCTCCGCCACCACCCCGACTAGGGGGCCGCCCTAGCCGCTGCACGTCAGCGCACCGACCATCCTTGTCCCAGCAGATCCGGCGGGAACCTCCGGCAACCACCACCCCAAACCTCCTTCGGAGGCTGGGCCCGCCACCACCGTGGCAAGGCCCGGCGGCAGCGCCAGCGAGAGAGGCTGGCGGTGGGGGGCTCTGGCGGTGGCGCACAGATTGCCCCCGGCGTCGCCCTGGGGAGCGACGCGAGGGACTCATCCCAATGGTCGACGGTGTTTTAACTCAAGTACAAGATTTATTTGTGATTAGTTTTTCTAGTTCTACGTGCTATGATACCGTATCTGCCTATGATACCAATATAATCCTTTTCATCATTATTTAGCATGTCACGTCCGAATTTTGCCAACATGTTATGCATAATACTAATTATGATACCCGTTGGGGAGTCAAATATGCATTCACGGCAAAATTCAGAGAAGTGCGTTGATCATACAATGTTCAGATGCATAATTGTACATAGTTCAGTGAATTTAAAAGCTTAAACAGTAATTAAACTATGTTAACATCTCGACATACATTGTCGGAAACCATAATGCCAAAAGTAGGCCATGGGTGACCTCACCGGAGCCTCCGGGCGCGGTGGCGACGCGGAGCATGGTGATCTCCTTATATTTGGCCTCGTACCGGGCAGGTGTCAGACTCTGTACATCGCCTTACCACTTAGAAGAGTCATGTGTTTTTAGTAAACAGTCGTTACCCCCTTGTCATCTAAATGACAGAAAAGCACGACTCTTTCTCCTCGTGCTTCTGTGCTGCCGTGAGTGCTCTTTCCAACCGGCGCCGTTGCGTCTCCAGTGTGCGGTACTCCGCTTCGTCGGTGTCGACGAAGTTGCGTGGCACCACCTTGTCCCCCTCTGACTCTTCACTGGAGGGCGGAGTACTCTGACGGTGTGATCCACTCCTCGTTGGAGTAGGTGGGGATGGAATCTGATGAGGGAATGCCCAACAGGGTAGTCCCAAGATGTGGAGTCACCAGGGAGACTACGGTGCCCTAGATAGCCCACAGGAAGGAGGATTCCATACAGAAGACCTCGCACATTGACTTGGAGTTCAAGCTATTGCCAACTCGGCCCACTAGGTGAGTCGGATTCGAAACAGCTATGAATCCTATCTTCTAAACCCTAGATGAGGTCTTTAATGAACCTTCACAGGAAACCCTAGTAGGGATGGAACACATCTCATGCCTCAGTGCGAGCTCGCTCTCTCTCTCTCCACTCTAATCTACAGCCGTCTTTGGCGACTCCCTTTAATCTACATACATCAATACAACCACAGGCATAAATAGTTATTTACCTCTAAAGTGAGGGGCTACACCTGGGTAAACCTCGCGTGTTCATCTTGCTCTAGGAGTGCCTAAGATTTCTCACTCACTCCCTACGAAAGTTACTCCCTAGTAGCATATGTTGGATCTATGCACCGATAGTTGGCACCCACCGTAGGGTGTGGGACTTCGACAGTGATATTCTCGGCGAGACTGACTTTGTCACTGTCTAGCTAGATTGCAGTCGACTGCCTCATCGCCATCGACCCTTGATGTATGTCGCTAGCTACGGCTATCGCCCAGAGATAGAACCAATCACGAGCTCCCACATCATGTCGTTTAGCCACATTAGTGCCTTCTTCGGCTAAAACACGGTTGCCGAAGCCATGGAGGTAGGAGAAAGCGTTGGAAGCCCCGGATCCACCGACCTCGTGCCCTGCGAAGGTGACTCCATCAATAACCCCACCCTCCTCCTCACAGATCCCAACCTTGTTAACCAACTAAACGATGACGCAGACTCAATCGCCCTAGACTCTGATGTCGGGTCGATTATTCTAGTCTCCAATGCTAGCGACTTCGAGCATGAATCAGATTCGTTGCTCCCCATCCTTGACTACGAGTTAGATGTTAACTCTGTCGGAGTCACATCTATGGGTACTATCACCCCCGCATGCGTCTACAAGCCACCGACAGGAACAAAAATGCCATCCCCAACCCCGTCAATGCCAATGTTAATGCCAATACCACTCGCAATGTCACTGCCAACCTCAACGCAGGCAATAGAAGAACCACTGGGAATGGCGGCAACATTGGAAACAGAGGCAACATTGGCAATGCTAGAGTCGCTAGCAACAGCAGGTGATGGCCCAAAATATATCGAGCTCGTTGGGGAACCCCAAGAGGAAGGTATGATGAGCACAGCAGCAAGTTTCCCTCAGTTATGAAACCAAGGTTATCGAACCAGTAGAAGCAAGGAAACACCTCCATGGTGTTGTTTCCAACTTGGAATCCTGCCAAGGATGTCGGTGCGGGGGCAGTGGGGCTGCCAAGGATATGGTTATGCCGGACCTTCCTAGTTCTTCGGCTCAGCCTCAACCTTCCGTTGTAGAGGTGCCAGCTTCATCGGAACCTCCCCAGACTTCTTCTTCTCCAGTATCTACCTCGCCAGCAGCATCAGCACCAACTTCTGTACAAGTACCCTCTCCAGCACCAGTACCAGAAGCGGCACCAGTACCAGCATCTTCGCCAGCACACCACCAGCGTCAGGAGTAGCACCAACACCGGCACCAGCGCCAGCAGCAGTAGCACCCAAGAAGAAACCTCAGGCAGCTGCCCCCCAATCAACTATGTCCATCAAGGATATCTTCCAGCCAGCATCCCTGGCCCAATCCAGAGCAGCAACTTCGGCTCCTTTTTAGCGGCCCAAGTCCGTCAGTAAGATCAAGAAGGTAGCCGAGGATGCCAAGAGTCCAGCCTCCAAAGGGACCAATATTGAGTCTGGACAGCGCATGCTTGCGTCCATGACTAAGAAGTATGGTGCCACCTCTGGGTCTTCTGTCGTTGGATCAGAGGGTAGTAAGCAACTCACTTTGCATACCAGCCCAGCTGCTGCCCAGATCGCGAGGCAAGAGGCCCACGCCAAGGGTTTTGTGACGAGCCAAGCGCTCAGCGGGGAGAACTATAGCCCGACGCTCATTGAATATGTAAACAACTGGAATGACACCGAGTTTATAAACCCCCAGGACGATCTCCCGGAGAATTTTGGTCCGGCAGAGTTCAGTGCCCAGATGAACACTGCTACCAAGGCAATCTCCTTCGCTGGCCGCATGATGGAGGTAAACTATTTTCCGTCATGCCCTTTATATGCGCCAACACTTAGTGATATATCCACTAGTCCCTGAGCCTTCGGGGGAGTAATTTATTACTTGGCGGGATGCTCTTAGAAAACTAGCGCAAGTCCTTAGTAGTTTCAAATATCCACACACCTAGAGCTGGGTTAAGTTCCACTTGGCCCGGATCTTGTAGACTTCGAATATCAACACACCTAGAGCCAGGTTAAGTTTCACTTCGCCCGGATCTTGTAGACTTCGAATATCCACACACACCTAGAGCCTGGTTAAGTTCCACTTGGCCCGGATCTTGTAGACTTCAAATATCCACACACCTAGAGCCGGGTTAAGTTCCACTTGGCCCGGATCTTGTACACTTCGAATGTCCACACACCTACAGCCGGCATAAGTTCCACTTGGCCCGGATCTTGTAGACTTCGAATATCCACACACCTAGAGTCGAGTGAAGTTCCACTTGGCCCGGATCTTGTAGACTTCGAATATCCACACACCTAGAGTCGGGTTAAGTTCCGCTTGGCCCGGATCTTGTATACTTCGAATATCCACACACCTAGAGCCGGGTTAAGTTCCGCTTGGCCCGGATCTTGTAGACTTCGAATATCCACATACCTAGAGCCAGGTTAAGTTCCGCTTGGCCCGGATCTTGTAGACTTAGAATATCCACACACCTTATTTCTGAACTAGCATTTGCTTGTTTAGATCACCACCAACCACCGAACCGCTGAGTTCCAGCATCTGTTGGACACATATAAGGATCTTCGCGCTAAGCACGACAAACTGCTTGTTGAGCTGAAGAAAAAGTGTAAGTCATTTTACTTAGAAATCTTCAGTCTCGCCTCTTTGTGTTATCTGCTATCTGTGTTAATTTGTCATCCAGATTGTTCAGCCGAGGTTGAAGCTGAGACCATCATCATGCGCAAGAATTTTGACGAGGTCATAGGTAGCTCATCTTGGTCACTTAGTCCTTACTTACTCTTACCTTGATTCTGCAAATATTTATACCTCAGCTCTGACGGTCACCCAACTATTGCAGTGATACTTCAAGATAGTGTGCCTATGCCTGACATGATGCTCCATTTTCTCGAACAAGCAGGAAAACATCATGCCGAACTCCAAAACAAAGACGATGCGATCGCCAAGCTTCGCCTCAAGGACCAAGAGATAACTCGGCTGAACATCGAAATCCAAAGGCTCAAGGACCTCCACAAGGCGGAGCTGGACAAGGCCGGCCAGGAGTTCTCTGAGGAGAAAGAGCACCTTAAGACTCAGCTGACCAAGGACAATGACTTGATGAAGGAAGCCGACATCAAACTTGAGTCGGTGACCACTGAGTATGAGAAGCTCAAGAAAAGGACGGCTGATGGCAAAATGGAGCTGACCCGGATCCTCAGCCATGTTGCTCGTGAGTTCTCTTCTTCCTGCCAACATTTATTTCTCCAGGTCATATGCCTTTACTCACTGATACTACTTGTTTTGTTCACAGGTAAGTTTCTAGAGAGCGAACCCCATGCTTCAGCTGTTGTCTCCAAGTTTTTCCTACAGCGGGGTACCCCAGCTGGTCCTGCCTCCGAGACTATTCCTTATGACATGGAAGACCTGCTGGTGAACCTCGCTGCGCGCCTTGAAGTTATGAAAAATTATGGCACAAACATTATGCTGGCAGTTGTTTGGATGTTCAATGCTCTCTAGCCCAATGATCCTACTCCCAAGGGAAGTATAGCTTCCATATCGAAACTGATGGAGTGTGAGACTTAGTTGAACCTATGGCAAGAATTTGCAGCACGCACGCCAAGCTTCATTCTCTCTTGGTATGAGATGTTGGACCTGAAGTTGTTGGGCCGCATGCGCACCGGATCAAAGTGGACCAATGATCAGGAGTGCATCGCTCAACGCAAGGCATGCGCCAATGAGATTATCCAGTACGCCTTCTACCATAGCTGGAACGAGGGTCCGAGCTTCCTTGATGCTGTTGATGGTGCATATATCTCGGATGGTGCTAACAGCGAGGAAGAATAAGATGAAGCCTCTGAGCTCGGCGATGATACCGAAGATCCGGAGGATGGGGATGCCAACCCAGAAGATGAGGCAGGGACCAGTGCCTCGCCTACATACACCGAATTACCCCCTCCTTCGACTGATGATCCGGCTCCTCCCACTGCTCCATGAGCTAAAAACACTTTGATATTTGTCAGATCCCCGGTTACCGGGTGAAGATGTATTTAAGCACAATGGTTGGTGTTTTGCTACAATTACTTGTGTTTTGCTACTAAGTTAATGTTGGATTAACTTGGGCGGAGTCCCCAAGTTTCCTTTTCTTGTTCTACCAATTTCATGACTCAGCTCGTGTCTACCTTGATTCGGTTTTTTTTACTTACGAGTCCAAGTTTCAAAAAATTGACTTAACAATACTTGAAACTTTGGGATTAGCTCAAAATAATTCGACACAACATAAATAAAGTAAATACAGGGTTAGTCCAAATAACAAATGTCGGCTCGATTACGTTCCTCTCCTTAGTCATTTTTAATGTGCCTTGCAATTCCAAACTTGTTCTCTTGCTTGCCATGAAGCCAATTCTAATTGGACAGCAGCAAGTCGAAGAGTCAGGTTTTTGGTGCTTACACACTACTAATCCGGCTAAGGCGTAAGTAATTTAAGCCAGCCGACATATAAAAAGTAAATGTAGAAAATACAATCATTATTAAGGTAGTCCCGAGTTTCAGCTCGGGGTGCCGGAGTTTCATTGATAAGCTCACTGCCGACATACATACCGACATATGAGTAACTCGGATACATTCACCTTCTTGCTAGGTGTAAAACGGACGGAGTAGAGCTATGATACCTTCGATCCAGATTACGGATGTAGTGTAGCTTCTTTTTCCCTAGTAGACCTAGGTTATCGAATCCTCGGGAAGCAAATGCGTAGTGAAGTTACTTTAAAGGGCCTTCGAGAGTTTTAGAATTCCTTTTGTGTTTTTACCAGACCAATAGCTTGCGTAATTTTGTTGTTGTTGATGATGGAGAGAGAGAGGGCCTAGGGCGTTCGGTTTCACCTGTAGCTGTGCAAAACATCAGATGGAAATAAAAGATAGAAATAAAGTATGCGTGTACTTGTTAGAGTAAGATAAATTATATGCGGGCAGTGCATCCATAATTGCTATTGCTTCCACAACCTCTTATAGCAATAACCTACTAGTCTCATCCATAGAAGAAAGAGAACTAATGATATGCATAGTGATGTCACTGTTAATCCCAAGCAAATCCCTCACATGCAGCTGTACTATCCCTTCTATCACTAGGGTTCCCAACCTGCAGATTAGTCATCACTCATACTTCCTATACCTGGCTCAACCCTTGGGGTTTTAGGTACCTGACAAGTCCTTAGATTGAGGCAAGAGAGGATACAATAATCATCATGTCATACAAACTAATACACGATCCCATCTATGATAAATAACATACACAATTGCTACATGGCTAGGCCGAAGCCCTTAGCCCAAGGAGAATTACTCACACATAGAGATGAGATCAACAATCACAAACTTTGTAATGAAAATCATAAGATTGATAGCAGTAGTCTTACAATGTCGCCAATCGGAGAAGATATCTACTACTACTACAAGTGGTGGAATATGGCTATGGAGATGGAGAAAGATTTGGAGATCTGAGGCAGCTTTTTGGCGAGGTATGGCTTCTTCGGGGCGGAGCGGGAGATGTTTTCCCATCGCCTGAGGCTTCTTTATATAGGGGTCCCTTCATGAAATTTGTTCCGTTTGACCTAACGGTGGAGGCGCCAACTATACGACCGGAGCTATACGGCCAGAATTTTTTCTCCCGTCATATAGTTGGTCGTTAAAGCGTCTTCCTCTTTTGTACGGCTTCTGGTTTCTTCTATTGTTGGAAATATTTTATCTTTGACTTTAATGTAGTGATTCCCTCCTTTAAACGACGTTATCTGTGCAGGAAAAATATAAAAGAAAGGATTGCATACCCCTCTGAATATTAGCATTAGTGGCAGGGTTTAGAGTGATATTTCATCAGGAATATGAGTAATATTCAGTTTAAATGTGGACGTAGATGGCTATATTTCAGAGCCATCAACCTCCCCAAGCTTAAACTTGATCGTCCTCGAGCAAGAAAACCAAAATAAAAAATGAACTCAGCATTTAAACTGAAATAACGAGATGGTGATCTTACTCATGATTAGTAGTCTCATGTTTCCTCCACTTCATAAGTCTGGAAAACTTCAACATAGAGAGAGTAATGGCAAGCATATCATAGGGTTTCATGCATCCTTTTAGCGTAGCAAAATTATTGTAAACATGGATGATTCAAATGAGTAAACTTTATCCATGTCAAGTAATCAACTCATAGGCTTGCCTTTGAACAGTAAAGTATAATCATGTAAATTAAGAGTGTGAGAGTTGTGATGAAAAGCATATATACTAGAGTATCTCAATTCTCCCTCATCAATAAATCAAGACTTTTCAAGCACTTCTTTTCTATTCATTGTCCTCCAAGAATTTCAGTTTTTTAGTAATTGAGAGCATGCCAAAAAAAAATTTAGTTTATCGGGTTGTGATGTACACTTGTGGCATCAGTAAGGTTTTTGTTCCTTTTGCATAATGATTTCTCATAACATCCAGAGGAGTGATTCCATGATAAGGTTTTTGTTCCTTTTGTTCCCACTATAGCATTGCTGCTACAAGTGTTTAATCAACTCATAGCTGAAATCTAGGAGTTTCCTCCATCAAGATCGTTCGTAGGCAGCGGAATTGTTGGCATCCCATGAAGCTGGACACGTGTAAAGCTATATCATTCTTATGATTAACAAGTCAAACTTTAGCATGCTCACAAAAACCTCTAAACATTAATTCAATCGAACAAATTCTTTCAAAGAGAGCTATTAAGTCAATCAGTATTTTCAGTGGTGTTGAGTGTCTCTAAAAATAAGGCTTCAAGACTAAGCACTACAACATCCAAGCCTTCAATTGGGAGACTTTTACTTGTTACAGTTGTTTAGCAATTTTTGGGCAAGACTCGGTTAATTACGAGACCTCGAACAAAACGTACCCAATTAAATACCTATGCAAATGAAAATCTTACTACAATACAAAGACTCACTCCACCAATATAATATCTCAACATTTACTACTAACTAGCATGGGTTTCTTCAAACTTCAAAAGTGGGGAGTCATAAGGCATACCTATCATGTTTGGTTCCACTTTTCTCTTCCTTTTTTATTTGTTTCTTGCAAACTCGAAGTCGACCACTCTCCTGCAAATATATGAAGACCTCGAGGTGGAAAGAAAAGAAAGAGGGAGAATAAGGAATAATGGAGAAATATTTTGTGGTTTTTAAGAGAGGGACTTTAAAGAATAGAAAATTGGCGGCAAAGCTCGGCTAGAAAATTTCTAAAGGAAAATAGAAAGAATTAAAAATAATGTGTTGGAGAAACCAACAAGAGTGCTTATAAACTCAAACAAAAACACAACCTCTAAAATAAATGAAAGCAAATGAACGCCATGTAAAGATGCATGAAGAAACTTCCCCAAGCTTAGGCGTTTGCAAGCCCTTCAATTTATTATGGTGGCGGGAAAAAGTCATTACTCCAATTGGCGAATTGAGTTGAGAGGTTACTTGTTAATTCTTAGAGGTCCAAAGAGAGGCTATGCATCCTCTCCACACTCCTCCTGGTAAAGAACTTCTTGCTCCTCCTCTTGGTCCTCATCCTCCTCCGGAATCTCTTCCTCGGGTTGGTGTTGCTCAACGTACAAATCATATAGCAAACGTCCTTCCTTGATAGAGAAAAGACCATTAGGCAAAGGAGTGGGGTAGATACGCCCAGCTTCAGCAATATGCAGATAATAAACACCACCTCTCCTAGTGAGCCTTCCACAGGCTCTCAAAGTGGAGAAACCAACACGTGTCTCACCTAGCACGGGTTGCAACTCACCTAGGTCGAGGCCTAGGGAAGTGGCAAGCACGGTGATGACGCCTCCACCAGTCATTGGTCCTTGGCATTGGGAGGCTTGGTGCTCCAGGTAGTGCACAAGGATGGCGCCCAAGTTGAGTGACAGGCTGCAGTTGATGTAATCATCCTTCATGAGGACTAGGATGTCCTCCTCGTTGAGTCTCGTGAACTCATTACGTGCCTGCAAGGTGTTAGCAATGACATAGAACAAATAGTGAATTGCAGGATGTTGAATATTCTTCCCCTTGTTTATTCTAGTAGTGAAACTCATTCCATTATAGTATTGTTCAGGGGTTGGTTCTAAGCCAGTAAAGGATGTGCGTAAAGCATGAATATCATTGTTTGGCAAGTTGAAACATGCGCACCATTCATTTAAAGTTAAAGTGTAGTTGTTGTTCATCTGTCGGAAAGTAATAGTATCCTCTCCTTGCCAATTGCTTAACGGTGCTTTGCAACGAGCTTAGAAATTCAATGGTTAAGCAGCGATAAGTAGGTACATCATTGTACACAAAGTTTTGCAGGCCAGCTCTATTGCAAAGTAAATTGAAGTCATCAGAAATACTGAGTTGGTTCAATATAATGGGGTGATGGCTCAACGCACGGCGCCCGGAAAAGTGCTGGTGCATGGTTGATGTAGAGCTCGTTGGGAACCCCAAGAGGAAGGTATGATGAGCACAGCAGCAAGTTTCCCTCAGTATGAAACCAAGGTTTAATCGAACCAGTAGGAGTAAGGAAACACCTCAAAGGTGTTACTAGAGCTTTGGCAGGGCGCACTACCAGTCCTAGTAGCAACGTGGAGACCTGCACAACACAACCATAAAACTTTGTCCCCAACTTGCGATGAGGTTGTCAATCTCACCGTGTTTTGCGGAAAACAAAGGATTAAACGTATCGAATAGAAATAAGTAAAATTTTGCAGAAAGTAAACACAAAACAGTAAACAGTTTGTAGATTGAATGTAAAAGACAAGGACCGGGATCCAAAGTTCACTAGAGGTGGCTCTCCTTAAGATGCCACACCACCCCCTGGCCACACCACCCCCTAGCGCGGGCCAAGCCTGGCCACGCGGCCAGGTGGTGTGGCCGGCCTCTGGTCCCTCTCCGTCTCGTATTCTGGCATCTGGTGACTTCTAGAAAAATAGGCACTTTGGCTTTTGTCCCGTCCAATTCCGAGAATATTCATTTTTTGACTTTCCTAGAACCAAAAACAGCAGAAAACAGGCAGCTGGCACTGTGGCTCTTGTTAATAGGTTAGTCCAAGAAATCATATGAAAAGTACTCCAAAGTTGGAACAAAACACAAGAAAGTGGATAAAACCAAGCATGGAACATCAAAAATTATAGATACATTTGCAATGTATCATGGGGCAAGCCCACTTGGTGGCCTTTACTTCGTGGTTCTTGATCCTATTGAAGCGATCACGATGGGCCTCATCCCTGAACTGTATCCCCATGCGTTCCTGAGCGACAGCCCGATAAGCGCTAGCGGTGGCACGAGCATGAGTTTGGCTCCTTGTGTTCATCATATAAAACATTGAAGAAAGGCAAAAATAAATTTTTTTCATCCAACAATAGTAAGTGCATCATATTCCTTCTCATAGCACACTAAAGAATTCTCCTCAAATAAGGCAAGAAAATCATGGAAATTGGTTCATAGTAGGTCTCACCCTAGATTGATAATGACAATAGATCGAAGATGAATTTGCAAAAAAGTAATTTGGGGATCGGAGGAGAAACATACCGTAGATCACTTGTGTGCGAGGAAATCGAATGAAATTGAGTAGAGATGGAGATCCCTTGAAGTTTTGAGAGAGTTTGGAGGTAGAAGAAAGGAAAAGGATTGAAGTTTTGGAGTTGGAAGTACATTCCCGTGTGATTTTGTGGTCGGACGCAACTATACGGGCAGAACTATATGGTCGGAACAATGCGTTCCGGCTGTATAGTTGGCCTTTTGTCAAAAATTTAGGGTTTCCTCCAGGCGGCGCAGCTATACGGACGCAACTATATGGCCGGAACAAAATTTTCCCACCGTATAGTTGGTCATTAAACTGTCTGTCCTTGCGAAAGAAAATATACAAAGGCATCGATATCTATACGACCGGAACTATACGGCCGGAATTTTTATTCCTGCCGTATAGTTGGTCGTTAAACTCTCAGTACATATGAAAAGAAATTGTACAGAGGCACAGATATCTATATGACCGGAACTATAAGGCCGGAATTTTTATTCCCGCTGTAGAGTTGGTCGTTAAACTCTTAGTACATATTGCAGAAAAAATTCGATGGCAAGGATATCTATATGACCGAAACCATATGGCCGGAATTTTTATTCCCGCCGTATAGTTGGTCGTTAAACTCTCTGTGTGCATCAAAAAAAATCTGTTTCTTCGATAACTATTTCTTTTCCTGTAACTTGGTGATATACCTTGTTTTTGATAAAAAATTGACAATAGCATGTACAAAGAAGAATTTCAAGTACTACCGAAGTTCTTCTCCTCCAATGGAGTTTTCTAGCACTTTAATTGAACATAAACTTAAACAAAAACTAAAAACTTTACTCAAACCTTTATTTCACATGGGTTGCCTCCCATGAAGAGCTCTTTTATGGTCAATAGCTTGACCTTGACGATACTCACTTGGGCAGATGAGTGGAGCACCCACTCCAAAATAATTGGCCTTCAAAGTGATGGCCTCCTTTTCATCATGCTTGGCTTTCTTCTTCCTTGGGAAATGAATAACAAAAGGATCCTGTGAAGGCAATTGCAGCTTCACATTCCCTTCATGCAGATTAATCAAAGCCTTAATAGTTCTTAAGAAAGGTCGACCTAAAATAATAGGAGCAGTAGCATCTTCAGGCATGTCAACAATGACAAAATCAATGAGAGCATGACAGCCTTTAATGTATACTAAAGTGTTCTCCATAATTCCTACAGCTTGTTTGTAAGTAGAATCTGCTAGATGCAATTTTAACTCCATAATCTCAAAGGACCAAGATTTAACTTGTTGAAAAGACTCTTCGGAATTGTTGAGACGCTTGCACCTAGATCGCAAAGCGCAGCATCTCATTGGTTCCAATTTTAATCTTAATAGTAGGCTCAAATATGTCATCTAGTTTAATAGCTAATTTTTCAGCAATTTGCTTGTATTCTTCTTCAAGCTCATGTATCTTTATTGCTACTTGATTGACAAAGTGTTGGTACATAGCTTCCTCACTTCCTTCACTTACCGGAATCTTGACGTTGATCCTTTTTACGAGATCTTCAATGGTGCAGCTTGGCGATGGAGCATTACTATAATCAAGTTCTTTAGGCTCCTCCCTTTGGATCCTCATAATTTTGAGTTCTTCAACAGGGTTGGGCTCAGCTTTACCTGCAAATTTAGCTAGAATGAGAGTTTGACTCTCGGTTATCTTACCTAGTTGTGCCTCAACGATCCCTGTTCTTTCTTGGAGGGCCTGCAAATCATTTCTCAAACTAACAACTTGGTTAGATTATTTACCAAACATGGCATCATGGTTCTCCGTAATTTTAACTAGAATATTATTTTGTTTGTTTTGTGAGTCTATGAAAGACTTAACTGTTTCTTGGAGACTACC
Organism: Avena eriantha; assembly: GCA_910589775.1. Taxonomy (NCBI): domain Eukaryota; kingdom Viridiplantae; phylum Streptophyta; class Magnoliopsida; order Poales; family Poaceae; genus Avena; species Avena eriantha. Next base: position 428,316,973 of record OU342740.1, read on the forward strand.
ATTACTAGTTCCCATATTATTATTAGATTTACCTGCAGGACTAGCATAATGTTTTTGAAAGTTAGGATTGTAACTCTTCTTCCAAGCAGGGTTATAATCATTACAAGATAAGAAGTCTATTTCTTCAATATTTGTTTCAAGGGTGTCTGTTATATGGGTTTCCTTAACTTTAACAGCTAGTATGAGCTCATCCAACTTGGCATTCCGTTCTTCGTTCTCTTGTGGTGAGATAGAGTTCACCTTCTTAGTGTTTGATCTTTACACATGCCACTGGGCATGGTTGTCTTGCATATTGTAGAGCATCTGCTTTGATTCGGTAATATGTTTACACATAAATGTTCCTCCAGCTGCAGTATCAAGCATAGACTTAGACACAGGATTAAGAGCATTATAAATAAATGGAGGATTAACCAATCTTCCTTCCCATGACTAGGACAGTTTCTCAAACATTCTTTCATCCTCTCCCATCCAAGTGCTAGCGGCTCCCGCTATTCCTGTCTAAAGCTTGTAATATTAGATCGGAGTTGCATAGTCTTTGCAGGTGGGAAACACTTAGTCATAAATAAAGAAGTACATCCCACACATGATGTAATAGTATTTCTAGGGAAAGATAGCAACCATTCTCTTGCTCTTCCTCTTAGAGAGAAAGGGAATAGACGCAATTTGACCGCATCGGGGTCAACGTCTTTTATATGCATCATATCACATATTTCAGTGAAAGTATTTAAGTGCATACATGCGTCTTCAACAGTAGAGCCTCCAAACCGATTCTGTTGAACCAAGCTTAAGTAATGGGGCTCAATTTCATAGTCATCAGCAGCAATTGCTGGCTGAGTAATAGGAGTACGCAAATAATCATTATTGGGAGTAGCAAACTCCCCAAACTTCTTTTCAGCCATATTTCCTATGCTTTTGAGTTTTCTTAAACAAAGAATTATAATAGTAAGATCAAGAATTTAAAGGCTAACTAAATTTTTTTGTTTATCAAATAAAGACTAATAGCAAACTTACAAAATTAAAAACAAGAATTAAAACTAGCAAGGTTCCTAATAACCTCACCAGGGTAGCTATTGCTTCCCCGGCAACAGCACCAGAAAAAGGGTTGATACCTTCGATCCGGATTACGGATGTAGTCTACCTTTTTTTCTCTAGTAGACCTAGGTTATCGAATCCTCGGGAAGCGAATGCACAATGAAGTTACTTTAACGGACCGTCGAGAGTTTTAGAATTCCTTTTGTGTTTTTACCGGACCAATAGCTTGCATCTTTTTGTTGTTGTCGATGATGCAGAGAGAGGGCCTAGGGCGTTCGGTTTTACCTGTAGCTGTGCAAAACATCTGATGGAAATAAAAGATAGAAATAAAGTATGTGGATACTTGTTAGAGCAAGATAAATTATATGTGGGCAGTGCATCCATAATTGCTATTGCTTCCGCAACCGCTTATAGCAATAACCTACTAGTCTCATCCATAGAAGAAAGAGAACTAATGATATGCATAGTGATGTCACTATTAATCCCAAGCAAATCCCTCACATACAGTCGTACTACCCCTTCTGTCACTGGGGTTCCCAACCTGCAGATCAGTCATCACTCATACTCCCTATACCTGGCTCAACCCTCGGGGTCTTGGGTACTTGACAAGTCGTTAGATTGAGGCAAGAGAGGATACAATAATCATCGTGTCATACAAACTAATACACTATCCCATCTATGATAAATATCATGCACAATTGCTACATGGCTAGGCTGAAGCCCTTAGCCCAAGGAGAATTACTCACACATAGAGATGAGATCAACAATCACAAACATTGTAATGAAAATCATAAGATTGATAGCAATAGTCTTACAATGTCGCCAATCGGAGAAGAGATCTACTATTACAAGTGGTGGAATATGGCTATGGAGATGGAGAAAGGTTTGGAGATCTGAGGCGGCTTTTTGGCGAGGTCTGGCTTCTTTGGGGCAGAGTGAGAGAAGTTTTCCCATCGCCTGAGACTTATTTATATAGGGACCCCTTCATAAAAGTTGTTCTGTTTGACCTAACGGTGGCGGCTCCAACTATACGACCGGAGCTATACGGCCAGAATTTTTGCTCCGGTCGTATAGTTGGTCATTAAAGCGTCTGCCTCTGTTGTACGGCTCATGGTTTCTTCTGGTTATTGGAAATCTTGTATCTTTGACTTTAATGTAGTGATTACCTCCTTTAAACGATGTTATCTGCGCAAGAAATTATAAAAGAAAGGATTGCATACCCATCTAAATATTAGCATTAGTGGCAGGGTTTAGAGTGATATTTCATCAAGAATATGAGTAATATCCAGTTTAAATGTGGACGTAGATGGCTATATTTCCGAGCCATCAAGCTACATTCCATGGATGCTTAGATTCCTCGCCGGACATGTCCGCCTTGTTCTTCTCATGTGGTTGTGCATCGTTAAGATAATAGGAATGATGACCCACAAGTATAGGGGGTGTATCGCAGTATTTTCGATAAGTAAGAGTGTCGAACCCAACGAGGAGCAGAAGGTGCTGGCTAGTGGTATGGATCAGGAATTCTCTGCAAATACTTAGCAAACAGATTTTTAGGGGTTTTCGATAAAGCAAGTAAACAAAGTACGAGTAAATAAAAGACAGTAAGAATGAATGCAGCAAGTGGCCCAATCCTTTATGCAGCAAAGGGCAAGCCGGTTGTATTACTTAAGATGACCAAACGTTCTCGAGGACACATGGGAAGACTGTCAAGTGCTTTCGCTTCATATAGCTGATTAATATTCTTTAGCTTGCTAAGTGTTGTGTGGGTGAACCTATGCTAATGTACCGCCCCATCCAAGACTAAACACATACTTGTGACTAAACCCCTTGCAAACATCCATAAGTACAAGAAAGTAATTAAGGTAGAAACCTAACCACAGCTTTAAACTCTAAGACCCTTACGTCCCTTGTGCAATGGTTTCCTAACGGGGGTTCAGGTTTCTGTAACTCCGGCAACCCCTACGATTAGTAGCCAAATACACAATGCATTCCCCTAGGCCCTTATAGGTGAAGTGTCATGTAGTCGACGTTCACATGACACCACTAGAAGAAGTACACCACAACTTAAATAACAATCTATTGAATCTTTCTCAACGCAACTCCACTACTAACAACGAGACTTCTCCCATGTCCTCAAGAACAAAACGAACTACTCACAAGACATCATATGGATCATGATCAGAGATGGAATAATGATGTATAACAATCTGAACATAAACAATAATTCAATGGTTCACTCAATAGCATCAACTACAAAGAGTAATCAACACCGGGAAAGTTTCCCCGATGAACTATGCAAGATTCAACGCAATTGTTACAGCAATATGGAGATGGTGATGAGGGTGTTGATGGTGATGATGGTGGTGATGATGGTGATGATGATCCTGATGAAGTCCAGCTTGATGGTGGTGTTGATGGCGACGATCTTCCCTCTCTGAGAAGGAATTCCCCCGGCATAAATCTGTCTGCCGGAGAGATCTTTCTCTCTCGGTGTTTTCTGCCCCGCAGAGGCGGCGGAATCTTTCTGTGGTCGCTCCCCGAGTCTTAGGGTTTCGTGGGGATGATATACGCTAGAGGAGAGAGGCTGGAGTGGGCCAGGGCGGCCACACCACTCGCAGGCGTGGCCTAGGCCTGCCCGCGCCATGGGGTACTGTGGGCCCCCTGTGGCCCACCTCCACTCCATCTTCTGGCATCCTGAGTCTTCTGGAAAAATAGAATTTTCCGTATATTTTCCCAGATTTTCTGATCTTTGCGAATTTTGCCTCCAAACAGCACCTTTTCCATCAGAATCCTGACTGCAGCGATCCATGCTCCAAAAGTCATCAACCATGCAAAAATAGATGAAATAACATAAGTATCACCTCTCAATACGAAATATATCAATGAATAATAGTGAAATAAGACATAGAATAGTGATGCAAAATGGACGTATCAACTCCCCCAAGCTTAGACTTCGCTTGTCCCCAAGCGAAACTGAGCTCAATAAACATGGCCTCAGGTTTATGGAGTGAAGAGTCGATAAAAGAATACGGACAAGAAGCATCACATTCATCAAATACATAGATCATAATAGAAGACAACTCACTATTATATAACTCAACTTGCAATGAGTAAAGGAAGCACAATAAGGATACATAAAGTGAAACATAATTGGTAATGGCAAACTTAGCTCTTGGTCGAAGAATAGTTGATAATTTGTTGGAGTTCACAAATAGCTGGTTTTCAAAGAAAGCTTTCAAAGTAGTAAACTTTCAAGATAAGAGCAATGTGCAAAACAAGGAACATAAGAAACATTAATGCATAAATCATCATATGAATGAATGAAGCACATCAACTCACAATACTTGCTGAGATAGAAGGGAATAGGTTTACTGACTCAACTACAAAGTAAAAGAAAGACCCTTCGCAGAGGGAAGCAGGGATTACAAGTCTCATAAAGAGCTCCCAAAAATTATGATACTTACTAGCTTTCAGCTCTCATTGCCCCTATCATATGCATCTTTTGGTGATTAAGGTTAAAGTGACACAACTAAGAGGATATGCTTGACAAGTTATAAATTGAAATCTCAAGCCCCTTACTTATGAGTACCGATCCTCATGCTACTCAACTTCAGTCATGAGCAAGCTCTTGTCATTGTAAATACATGCGTATCATTGAGAACCGCCAACGGGGTACCCCTTGCACATGACACAGGAGTTATCCCATAATCAAAATGACAAGGCAAGCAGACAGTGAGCATCTCAGCGATCTTTTTATTTGCTATTTGCATAGGTTTTTATTGAGGATGCTTCATAGAATGCTCACTATAGTTATGCTGCAAGTTTCCACCATGATTAGGCATGGCTTAGGCTAGCGGCCCAGGCGTTTCTCTAACATACATATAAACTCCATGTTCTTACAAGTTCCACTTTTATTTCACACCGCCGGGATCCATAAGCAAAAGAACATGATATCAACTAGGTACAAAGTACCAAATGAAGTGTTGAAAGCGTTCCCCATGATACATGGTTCGGCTAACTTCAACTCAAAAAGCGTAAGCATATACGCAACAAAGAAGGACCCAATGGTTCAAGTTTATTAAATGCAAGAAAGTAAAGTGTGCCATCAAGTTCGTGAGAGCTTTAATCACTAATTTTCTCATAACAAGTTTAATTTGGGAGGTAGATAAAACAAGAATTTACTTGGAATAGCAATAATGCTACTAGGTAGGTATGATGGACACAAATGGCATGGGTTTTGGTTTAAAGGAGATGGATGCACGAGAAGAATACCCTCGCAGTACAGGTTTTTGGCTAGCAAGGCTGGGTAGCAAGTACAAGAGTTGAGGGAAACAACCAAACATACAAATGATAAAGACAAACATGCAATCTTCCTTGGAAGCACAAAAGATCTTAACTAGAGAATACTAGACTTATGAGCAAATCAAGAAAGAAAGATGATGAAATAATTTTTCTCTAGAGTACTACTATCTTTTTCTTTTCAACTCTCAAAAAGGTGTTGCTACTGACCGAGCCAGGTTTGCCAAAACCAACCAAATTAACTCAATGATCCCACAGTGATAACGATACTAACAACAAGATCAATCATATAACCACGAATTGAAAACTAACATAAGCTATGCAAAAGCGTGAATGATAGAACTTCCCATTAATATTCCATAACAGAAACTCACACCAAGGGATACATATCTAACTAGAGAGGGGACACTTCCATAATGCAAACCATACTACATAATAACTCCTCTATTCATGATATGACTCTACTAAAAAGGTAAAAAGATAGAAGATAGTGATATGATACCGCGACACTCCCCCAAGCTTGGAACAAACCAAGGGGATGCCAAACCTGACGACGAATTACTCCTTCGGTGGTGGTGGTATCCTCTCGATGAGCTCTTTGATCAGATTCCCCAACTCCTCAACCTCGAAGGTGAGATTACGAATCAGCTGTGAATTTTGCTCAATGCGGCTCATGATCATGTCGTGTTGAGAATTCCAGCTCTTGTTATTCTTTCCCCACTCTTCCTCCTTGAAGTCTTCTTTTCCTGCATGGCTAGAACGAGGCATATCCCAATTGGAGGGTAATTTCTCCTTGGGCATATTCTGGTATTGATGCTCATGGATAAGGGTATGGAAAGGATTCTTGGTGCATGGAGAAGTTGTCTGTGGTGCCAAACAGTGACGCGGAGGCTTCCCTCCAGTTGACATCCGTGCAGTCCTTCTGATCCTGGCAGGGTTTTCCACCACTCCAATGCTTGCAACTGTAGTATCGGTGTGCGGGTGTTGGCCATGCTCCTCTTCACCTTCACTCTTGATCTCCTTCTCCTTCCCGAGGTCTTGGAGGTCTTCCTCCATAGGTTCCTTCCCTTTATCCTTGGCGGACACCATTGTGCTTCTAAGCCTTCAAAGAGTGTGTCCTGGCAGAAACAGATCGAAACAAATACATGACGAAAACACGATATACGGACCTCGGGGGATCCGGGGGGTTATATATTATGAAGTTTCATATCAAAAGGAAGGTACTGGGAGAAAACGAGTCGGAGGCGGAGTCCTGGGTAGCCTCACCACCTGGTGGCGCGGCCAGGGGTGGGCCCATGCCATGGGGTGGTGTGAGCCACCCCGGCTCCGGTTCCGTCCCTTTTTCGCTTCGCAGCTTTCCATATTGGCTAAAAACTGCAAAAATATAGTTGTATTGTATTTTCGCGGAACTTTTCTTACCAGAACTATTACCTAGTTGGAAATGGACTTTGCAGGTCTCTGAATTTGGTCCTTAATGAATTTCTCTGGAGTTACAACTTGAAGGGCATCTACATCTTCATTGTAAGAATGTCCAGCAATATAGTGTTTGAGTCACTGTCCATTCACTACTTGTGTAGTATTATCTTTTAGAGAGGAAATTTTTATCGCTCCTGAATGGTATACTTCTTCAATGATAAAAGGTCCTTCCCATTTTGATAGTAGCTTACCTGCAAAAAATCTGAGACGAGACCTATACAATAGAACTTTCTCACCAACATGAAACTCTCTCTTAAGTATTCGCTTGTCATGCCATCTTTTAACTTTTTCCTTAAAGAGCCTGGCATTCTCATAGGCTTCACTCCTCCATTCATCTAAAGAACT